>OX421962.1:92276934-93526934 GCA_949128115.1 Anaspis maculata
CTACACATTGAAAACATTGGTTACCTTCATTACCTTCATTGGTTAGCTTCATTCATTATACCTATTCCTCGAGGAGGAGCTCAACTTCTTAGAAGTGCACAGGAAATATTTTGTTTTTTGCTAAAAATGGATAAAGGTTATGGACACGACACATTTCATGTCAAACAATGAAAAGCGTAGGTACCTCCACCCCGCCAGCGTTGTTGCTTGTTGATCACCGATCGTTCCGATTGGTCGGTTTCAAGTCGAAAATGTTACGTCACAGCCACACGCCTGATTTGAAAATGATTCAAACAGCTCCTACTTTGAAGCTGATTCCCGAGGGGTAAACCACCTTGGAAATCTGGTGTACACTTCCATGGAAATCATTTGGAAATCATCTGGAAATCATTGGAAATCATTGGAAATCTTTCAAAATCAATGGAAATCATTTGAAAAATCATTGGAAATCGGTGTACAAAAATTCCGTCAGTGGTTTACCCCTCGCTGATTCCCAAAAAATCTCGAGAATTTAGATATGAATTTTCTTCTGGTAATCATCTATAAAATATCATATCATATTATCAAATAATAGCTGAAATTAATTTATAGTCCGCAGTACCCTATTGCTCCAGTCGAAGTGGGAATGTCTCTAGATAAATGAAATTAGGAATAGTCTTCTGCAACATTTTATTGAGAAATTAATTGTCAGTGGACAAGCAATTGAAAAAATTGCAAATGGCACTTTTTATTGAAGTGAAAAGTCCATCACAATAACAGTACTTCTCCAAAATATGATCATCGACGCAAGCGCTCTTATCGGCGTACCTATCCAGGCGACTGATATCACCTAAGAGACGAAATTCCGGCTTTTGCGGAATTTGAAAATTGCCCTCGACAGTGGCTTCAAACATTGCCGGAGGTCTCGTTTCGATTATAATCACGAAATTGTTCACACTGGTATTGTACTCGTTCGAGTAAACTTCGGACATTCCCGCCGAGACTACTTTCTTCAAGTAATACTGCGCACACAGTTTAGCACCTTTTTTGTAGGACTTGACTATTTTGTTCACCTCAGATAAAATATATTCTGACGTAGCTTGTACTATCGGTTTTCGGACATCGATGTAAGAGTTTCCAGTGCACAGACACCAATGCTGGTCTATAGCGCCATCTTTACAGGTGCGTTTTTCGCTGATCTCTTTGAAAAGCGACTGACATTTCGGGCACGCCTGGCTAGGCTCTATCGTGTAATTGTCATTGTTGAAGCGTATGATATCTTGCAGTGTCATGTACATGTCGAAGGGGTTTGTTAGCCTTTCTGAGTTCACGACGAAACTATTGTATTCCTCCGCGTATTGTTCTTTGAATGTATTCGGCAAATGAATATAAATGAATGGTAGCCGTTCTTCCACGTATCCAGTGTGCGTGAATCTGAGTTCTCCAAATCGAAATCCATGATCACTGAAGAAAATTAAAATGGTGTTCTCCAAATGTTCATACACGTCCTTCAAAAATGCTTCGACTCTGCCATCCATAGAGGAGGGCATGTTTACGTCATCGTGGCTAAAAGTACTCATCCAGAAAAATCCAAATTTTGGAGTATTTTTTAGGTTAATTAAAAAGTCCTTGACGAGAGTCATAATCCTTTCACCGAAAGTTATCGGACCTGCACAGTAATGCCTCTTGCCGCAACGTTCCGGTAGCCGTTCACTAGCTATAACATATGGCCTGAAATAAAACGTCGTCGGTGGTTCGTCAAAGCCCATTCTATTATAATTAAAAGTTGCGATTGAAGATTGGTCTTCCGCATAAGCCGTTACATATCCTAATTTTCTAAACTTATCCCATATAATATCACAGCCATTCATTTTCTTTTTAGCAGGTTCACAGTGAGCATACACCTGTTCTGTTGTCTTTCCCGTCAGTATCGCCATTACATTCGGAAATGTATTGTCCCCAATTTTTGTGTAACCTTTCAGATTAATGAAATCGTGAGATTTAAGGAACTTGTGAACTTTTGGCATGGTCCTCACCAGGTTCATTTTTGATATGCTGTCTATTCCGACGAATACAACGCTGAGAGGTGAATTTTGCTTGAGATTCGTTTTCTTTTCTTCTTCACTGACGAATCTCTTGTCGACAACTGTGTGGACATTCGAGTATACCATTCCACCAAACGAATTCCTACACTCAAGCATCACCGTGGGAACAGTCAAATTCACTGCTGTTTCGAAAGGTTCACAAGTAGAAACTCTAAAAAAGAGAAAATGAATGTAGTTAGTTGCATAATCTGGTCGAGAACCGATAGACTCCACCTCAAAATATCCCGGTAAAAATGTTCCAACTCAAAATACCTAGGTAACTGTGTAAAAAAATAGCGTAGCGAACTGACATGATTGTAACGAAAGTACCTACCTTGATCGGATATGACTGAGACAAAAATATCTTGACTTTGGGATGGTCTTTCACATAAGACATTTTTGTTGGGATCGTGAGGCACAAAACCGCAAAATATATTGTCCCTGAAAAAACTCACCCTATAGTATCATCGGATTCGTTAGCTACGATGATACGAGAAATTCTGGAGTAACAGCATTTAACTGGCAACATACTATAAGTCTTCAAGGCGGTTCGGTTGATGTTCAGTGTCACTGCCTCATCGTTTATTGTTACGTAACTTGCAACTTCGTGTCTGGAACACTGCATCTGGTTCACTCGGTGAACGAACCTTCCGACATCTTCATTGAAAGGATTGGCATCAGGTATTCGGCAGGTGGACGTGTGAATCAAGTACTTCTCAATTTCTAATTTAGTACTGTACGTTGAGGCTGGAAACATCAGACTTTATTGAGGGTAAATCATCGCTACAGCACAGACCAAAACATGTAATAGGTACTTACCATTGTTTGTAACAATTATCGTAACATCAGTAATGTTTATCTGACTGTAGCACAAGAAAACGGCAGCAAAAAGAAATGCAAAAATTACAAAATATTTCCGGGAAGGACAGTTGTTTCGTGACGGCAATTTCTGTAAAAAAATCACTATTGATATTTAATTAATTTTTTTTAATTAATGTTTTACTCCTTATCGGCTTTTTTGCCATAGGAGTTGGCCCGTTTATTCATTAGACAATTTATTACAAAGAAAAGTGCGACTTCGGACAACACAACAGCCAGACTTTTCACCGGTAATCGAACCCAGGACTTTCGCATCGCAGGCAGCCACAGAACCGCCTGCGCCACGGAGCCGTCATATGGCACAAAAAAGCTTGTTGTCATTCAACACTTCATCATTTAATCAGCATATTTCTTATTCAGCTTCTCCGCAGTTAACAAATGGTTTTCTAGTTTGTTCAACCTAAAACTACACAAAAAATCTCGCAAAAAATATACCTGATGGATGGCGGCTTTACAGAACTTCGTATGTCGCCGGCGACAGTGTCGCAATACGATTCGATCTGCCTGTACTCCCCTACCTCCCTCCATATCATCCCCGCAACATAGTGGGGGGGTTAGCGGAATGGTCTGTGCATTTTGTGATCAAAGCATGAAATTTGGCATACTTGTTCAGAAGACCCTCCTTCGCATTTCCAGATGTGGCGCCACGCGAGATTTTGCGCCAGAGACACTGTATTGCGATTAATATACCTGCTAGGGGTAAATTCTACAAAAATGGTTCCTGGCCGGTCTCTGGTACCGCAGTCGGTATTTTTTAGTTCTGTTTAGTTAAGACTACATGTAGAAATGAGTGAGGAGTACATTTTCACAAGCAAAGTTCCAAATGCTGCCTTTATACGTTGTTTTAATACATTTTAAGGCCAACTTTGTTTTAGTACAGGAAACTAAAAAAAAAAATTGCCAAAACCTCGGCAAAGATATGAACGTCTTGAAAATTTGATATTCTGTTCAGAATTAAGTGCCCTACTACATATCTGAAATTGCCAAAAATCGCTTCCCGAGGCTTCGAGTTATTGGAGGGGGGGTAAAAAATTGCAACTCAAAATGAAAGGTATAGAACCCGATGGAACCCGTCAATCCAATGAATGCAAATACGTCGTAGTTCGACGCATTACAACCAGTTGATACAATTTTGGCACAAAAAGTGTCGATCATTGTTGAAGGGGGGTCGTGGGGAAGGGCGAAACTCGGCTGGGTGGCTCTTTTTCTTCCTGGGCCATGAAGAATCGATCCCGACAAGATTGGTATCTTTTCCGACTAAATTCAACGTCCTGAACTTGAATCCGATGTGTAAATTTGGATAAAAACAAGTTCGAACAAGTTAACTTGAGAAAACCTGTTTTTTCTTTGACAATTTTCACGAAACTTTTTTTTACTGTTAGAGGTATTCATCTATGAAAATATTTCAGAGGTTATTAGATTGAACTGTATTCTTAACGAAAATCATCTATTCGATCTGTAATTTTGTTTTCCGACATAGAAAAAACCGATTTGAACTTTAGTCGGCACTGCCCGGCGTCCACTAATGACCAGAACACTACAGCATGCACCTTCAAGTAATAACTCAATACCCTGCATTGCGATTTATGACGATTTTGTTTATGTTATAGGGAATTCAGTTCTGCACAGATCCTCGAACTTTCAAAGATGAGCTATAATTTTTCAGATAGTTTGAGCTATTTTCATTTAAAGATGCATAGTGTAGTGTTCTGGTCAGTAGTAGACGACGGCCTATGCCGACCAAAGTTCAAATCGATTTTCTCTATTTCGAAAAACAAAGTTACAGATCGAATGGATGATTTTCGTGAAGAAAACAGTTCAATCTAATGGCCTCTAAAATATTTTCAAAGATGAATGCCTCTAATAGTAAAAAAAAGTTTTGTGAAAATTGTCAACGGAAAAACAGGTTTTCTCAAGTTAACTTGTTTAAACTTGTTTTTGTCCAAATTTATACATCGGATTCAAGTTCAGGACATTGAATTTAGTCGGAAAAGATACCAATCTTGTCGTGATCGATTCTTCATGGCCCAGGAAGAAAAAGAGCCACCCAGCCGAGTTTCGCCCTTCCCCACGACCCCCCTTCAACAATGATCGACACTTTTTGTGCCAAAATTGTATCAACTGGTTGTAATGCGTCGAACTACGACGTATTTGCATTCATTGGATTGACGGGTTCCATCGGGTTCTATACCTTTCATTTTGAGTTGCAATTTTTTACCCCCCCTCCAATAACTCGAAGCCTCGGGAAGCGATTTTTGGCAATTTCAGATATGTAGTAGGGCACTTAATTCTGAACAGAATATCAAATTTTCAAGACGTTCATATCTTTGCCGAGGTTTTGGCAACTTTTTTACCAAGTTTCCTGTACTTAAACAAAGTTGACCTTAAAATGTATTGAAACAACGTATAAAGGCAGCATTTGGAACTTTGCTTGTGAAAATGTACTCTTCACTCATTTCTACATGTAGTTTTAGCTGAACAAAACTAAAAAATACCGACTGCGGTACCAGAGACCGGCCAGGAACCATTTTTGCAGAATTTACCCCTAGCAGGTATATTAACCGCAATACAGTGCCCCTGGTGCGAAATCTTGCGTGGCGCCACATCTGGAATTGCAAAGGAGGGTCTTCTGAACACTTATGCCAAATTTGATGTTTTTATCACAAAATGCACAGATCATTACATTTTTGGCCGTTAACCCCGCCACTAACACGAGTTTCTGTCGTCGTGTCGTTCAAATAGACCATTTCTACATGACGTCACACGCACGTGTCGAACGGCTGATCCGGGACAACGTCAACATGATGACAAATATGTACGTGCCAGTTCGACAAAACTTTGTGACACCAGTGACTTTCACACACCGACATAGACTGACAGATTGACATACTACCAATCTGACTGACGCACATGACTGACGTAGCGCACGTGCCTCGTGACAAATAACGCATATCTGATTGACGTTGCCCCGAATCAGCTGTTCAAGACGGATCTGCGTGACGTCAGTGGAAATGGTCAATTATTTAACTACAGTGGAGGGGGAGACTGTCGCCGGCGAGATACGAAGTTCTGTAAAGCCGCCATAAGCTTTGTTTGACAAGTAATTATGACGGCAGTTTGCTTAGAACAAAATTTAAATACAATGAATGATTGACAAGCTGTTCTTTTCTGGGAAAAATCTCTGCTCCTTTCTTTTGTTTCCAGAGAAAGATGAATAAATGTTCAAGGTACCTACCTACCTACGATAGCGGCCAAAAAAAGCAGAATATTGAATAATGTCATTCCTTGTTTCAGTGGTTTTTGCAACAATTTAAGCTAAAATAAGTAGGTACACGACCAAATTGGAAAGGTATTTTGGACTCGAATCACTGTGAAAACGTCAAAATAATAAAAAGCAGTATTTTACTTTTTGTTTGACCGCAATGGCATCACCTATACCCAAATATGTTTTGCCATGATTTGATCATTCAAATTTGTGGCTATACAGTAGAAAATACAGGGTGTTTCAGGGATGATAGCAAAAAATTCAACCGTGGGTAGATCTTGCCAAAATATGACGAAAACTTATATACCATTTTGCAAAGTTCGGCTCAATGACGAAGTAACAGCCCTCCAAAGTGCACTTCTTTCGGATTTCAAAAATTTGTAACTCAGGAACGTTTTGACAAATTCAGCTTTAATTCAGCATAAGCTGGTTTGTCATAATTATCTATCAACCTGTCAAATTTGGAAAGAATCCAACCAGTGGTGTAGGAGTTATGAGGGTCAATAATTTAGAAAGCATCCGAAGAAAAGTTGACTTAAGGTGACTCCTCATAACTTCTACGCCACTGATTGGATTCTTTCCAAACTTGGCTGGTTGATAGATAATTATGACAAACCAGCTTAATGCTAAATCAGAGCTGAAATTTTCGAAACGTTCCTGAGTTACAAATTTTTGAAATCCGAAAAAAGTGAACTTTGGAGGGCTGTATCTTCGTCATTAGGCCGAACTTTGCAAAATAGTATATAGATTTTTGTCATATTTTGACGAGATCTACCCACAGTTAAATTTTTTGTTATCATCCCTGAGAAACACCCCGTAATCCCGTATACCTCGTATTTCGAAGTGAGTTCAATAATATTGTGTGAGAGTGACATTGGGGCACATCTAAACCTCAAATAACAAGGCTAAAATGTATAAGGCTCTGGATTAATAGTCCTCTTGCTCTTATAGCCCAGTCAATCTGAACTTTTATATCATGAATACCGGGAACAAATTCGCCCAAAGCTGATTTTTGGTACTGTGAGTCCTTAGACCATGAGAACTCACTGGTTTCCTCGGGCTTTCTCGTGTGTCCTTCATGGTCTTCCAGGTCTTCAAATTTTTTTAGTCGCTGTGAATTACAGTACCTACTCGCGTGGAATTCGCACTACGGCCGCAAAAATGATCCGATTAACGCATCATATCCGGTTGATACCATATTCTACCACAAAAAGTGTCGATCATTATTAAAGGGGGGTCGTGGGGGGGGGCGAAGCTCGGCTAGGTGGTTCTTTTTTTTTGTATCTTTTCCGAATGAAGTCAATCTCCTAAACTCGAATACGATGTGTGAATTTGGATAAAAACAAGTTCGAAAAAGTTGACTCGAAAAAACTTGTTTCTTCATTGAATAGTTTTGTTTTCCAAGATTAAAAAATCGATTTGAACCTGAATCGGCCCGGCGCGGCATCTACTATTGACCAAAACACTACATTAAGTTATTCCCCTCCTCAAATAACTCAAAACCCTGCAGTGCCATTCATGGTGATTTTGTTTATGTTATAGGGAATTCAATTCTGCACATATTTTCGAACTTTCGAAGATGAGTTAATATTTTTTCAATAGTTTGAACTACTTTTATTTGAAGGTGCACGCTGTGGTGTTTTGGTCAGTATAGTGAAGATCAGACTCAGGTTCAAATCGATTTTTTAATATCGGAAAACAAAATTACACTACACAATGTAAGGCCCCCTGGAACATTTTTGAAGATGAACACCTGCTTCAACTGTAGTTAGTAAAAAAAAATACAAAATTGACCATGAAAAAACAAGTTCTTTCAAGTTAACGTGTTCGAACTTGTTTTTATCCAAATTTGCACATCGGATTCAAGTTTAGGAGATAGAATTCATTTGGAAAAGATAACAAACTTGTCGAGATCGGTTCTGGATGGTCAGGAAAACAAAAGAACCACCTGGGCGAACTTCGCCCCTCCCTCGGCCCTCCTTCATCAATCATCGACACTTTTTGTGCTAAAATGGTATAAACGGGATATGATGCGGAGAATTACGAGTTAATCGGATTATTTTTGCGGCCGTGGTACGAATTCCAGGTGAGAACTGCAATTTACAATGACTCAAAACATCCGAAGACCTGGAAGACCTCGAAGCACACGCGAGAAATTCCGAGAAAATTGACTGGTGAGTTCTCATGTTCTTAGGACTCACTGAACCAAGAATCAGCTTTGGACGAATTTGTTCCCGGTAAAAATTTAGGTTTACTGGGCTATTAATAATCAATCACTCACATTTTTTTTGCGAAAACAGCAATTCAGGAAATGGCGAGGGAAATGGAGACGCATTATTACGGCAACCAGTATATCAACCGCACACTTACAGATAGGTATGTCAAAACAAAAGACCTACTAAGGTGTACGGGTACACCAAGGTCCTTTCCTTGACTAGTTCGGTGTAACAATGAGCTACACTTCACTACCTACATCCTACATATTTAGTATTATTTGATGATTATTACACTATTATTTGAGTATATGGTGGCGATTCTGTATCAAACCCGTTAAAATTTAAGGGCCCTTAAATTTTACAGCATTGCCACTTGTGTGGAAAAGTCATCTGTGAGCAACACACAGTGAATTGATTCTATTGAATTTCTACTGATGCAGATAATAGTGCGTACGAAAGAATGGACCAGCCTGTCGTCAGCGCTTCTTATTAGATTGCTCGAGGCAGAAACATCCATCGGGATTGAAGACAATGTATGATAATGAATAAAGGGTGTTCACATATATATTATACATTCCCCCATGGAAACTTCCCCTTGAAAATAGCTTTAAAAATGGAACATGATTTTCACATGACTTTTACTTTCTCGACTCCCCACCAACACCATAGTTGTACCTCGAGTTGTACAAAACTTTTATACTGTGTAATTCTCAACTCAGTTTGGATTGTTTATGGCCTCATAAAAGTCTTTCACTGCGTTTGGTTTTGGTAATATAGCGCCACACATTTTCAAGCCTCGCCAAACGTAGTGGCGGAGGCTATTTGTGATCGCTTTTTTTTCGTGATTATTAAGCCTCGTTTTTATTTTTTTCTCGTTCCTCGTTTCCTAACAAAATTCACCTAAATCTTCCGTATCTTCCGAACGGTTGAACGTATCAAGTTCATTCTTTCGTTAATCGAATCTTATATATTGCGGGTTGATACCGACGACGTTTAAAAATGATCGGTCAGATATAAACAATCTTCAACAACAATAAAGAATGCACAAGTTGCGAAACTCATCTGAAATGAAGTACATATCCGGGTCTTTGTTACAGTGTGACAGCGATATTGAGTAACAATGGTTTATTATTCAATTATTTAGTTTATATACATTTTCATCAGCTATGAATGCATCATGATTTTCAGCCAGCGAGAGAATTTTTTTTTCTCCAAATTTTCTATATACAACCAGCAAACCAAATGAGGCCAAAGTATTTGGGAATTTCTCGAAACAAAAAAAATTGATTTGTAATTCTATTTACTGTTTCTTCAATACATTCTTGTATTACAAACCAAATGGAATGAGGCAAAATTTTCAATGTAAAGTAAAACTAATTTAAATTAGACATTATATTCTTCAACTAACAATATTAAGTCAAAAGAATGAATTGATTAAAAATTAAAGAAACCATAAGCTGTAAAAGCAATAACCAAATCTGCAAAGCTCAGAATGTGACACCATAAACAGCCTCAGCAAGTTAGTGCCAAGCCCCCAGGGGTGAAAAAAGACCGGAGATCTCGACAAATACGCATTACCACTGTTCATTCAGAGCAAACGATCGAAGCTTCATTGCTTCACCCATGAACTTGAAAGCTGCGCAAGCGCCGAAGTAATTCAGATCTCGGAGCAGCAGGTGATCTTCACCCGGTAAGTCAGACAATCTCCGTCTTAGGCCTCTGAACATGGGACACTTGAATAAAATGTGATTGATGCTTTCGGTCTTCTGTAGGTTGCATATTGAGCATAACTCATTTTTTACTCTGTAACTCATGCCAAAATACTCATGCCAAGAGAGTTCACTGTTCTCGATCAGGTTATACATCTCCTCTGTTCTCAGTTCTCACAGTTCTCCTTAGAATTTTATGGGCTTTGAAATGATGTATTACCAGTGCCGGATTTGAGCACGGACGAAAGGGGCGACCGCCCCGGGGCCCCCACATGTTACCACAAATTTAGGGCCTCCACAAATCCCAAAACCCCTTATTTTATATTATTATTCCTAGTATTATTCCTCAAAAGATCCTAAGGCTCAACTTGAGGCCTCCACAAACTACTGTCCCCCAGGGCCTCCACATTCCTGAATCCGGCACTGTGTCTTACAAGTACTATTCTGTCAATTGTGAAAAAATGACATCTGTCAAAAAAAATTTGACATATCATCAGTCGAAAGATCTTGTTTTTGTGATTTCAAAAATAAATAATATATTGGGTGTGAAACCCATCATAATAAAGGTGCTACGGGCTGGGGCCTAAAATAAAAACCGCACGGTATATTCAACTTGAAAAAATTTTGATTTGGGACTCAGGTAGGTATAGCTTTTTAGATATGATTTTTCTTTTTGACGCAACCAGCAACTATGAAGAAGTGGTGCGCGCATGCCCCTTATATTCACTGTGCAAAATGCACTACATTAACTACTAACTGATGAGGTGAGAATTTTCCGTATAAAGCTGAGCTTTCACAGAAATAATCAGATGTTTGCCATTTACAAAAAAAGGCACCCGTTTAGGCTAGCCGAGTTATGGGGTGAAAGCCGCCCTCGACGGTGCAATGGTGTTAACGTGGTGTTACGAGCGACGATTCTGGATAACACGCGATCTTTCTAGACTCTTCTCGTTAGGTCGCAGTGTACAAGTACGGAGCGTTCTAGTGCATTCCAAAGCATAATATATACGTGATGGCTTGGCAACTGGAATACATGGAACCTTCAGCGCTCGATCAAGACACATCTATTTACATCATTGTTGCGGAGACACCGGTTCTAGAGCACGGCAGAATTATACGCTAAATGTGTAGGATTTTTCGTCGAGTCGTCGCGGAATCGTATGCCGAGTCACTGTGGAAACTGCTGGAGGACGCATGGAACATTCGAGATGAATTGGTCGGATCTATATAAGGCAGAAATCGTCGGCTCACGGGCAGTTATTGAATTGGAAGCGATCGAGTGCGAAACAAGCGAAGTAGTAATCGGCTATATTCCTAAGTAAATACTTGTCGGCGTGTATTTATTGTAGTACGCAGTAATAAACAGTGTGTGTTTTAAAACGATCGTTTCAATTCTAAACAAACCCGTACGCGAAATACGTAACAGGTATGATATGGAGATGAAACTATTTATCGCTCATTCCTGCATCAAAAAGGTCCTATTTTGGACATGCTTTGTTCATTATGTCTCTCAAACTTCAAAATTAGTGAAATAATCATTCGTATTCCTTAAGTATGCATACAATTTTTATTCAACTTTCGTTTTCTTACTTTTTGCATGAATGGCCATTTCAACTATCAGGTGACATTTGGCAAGTAATTTTGCTTCACCGTAGTTTTAGGGCAAATAATTTTTTGCCAACCAGCTTTTTACGAGTTTCCAGGATAACAACAAAACAATTACGATATTTATTGTATGCGTGCATGATGGTGTCCTATATGATTATTCTTTCTGTAGTAATGTACCAAAAACCAAAATGAATGACTGCTGCGAAATAATTCCATTTTATGAGCGAGGCGTCCTATTAAACACACGGTAAGATGGAGAGATGAACTGTTATTTTTATTCATTTATTTTAAACTTGTCAATTGTTTATTCGACTCCAAGAATTTGGCGCAGAGATTGATGTTCAGGGTTCCAGGCGTAAATTCAAGGGGCACCGAGACGTTTTACCTCCCTTCCCTACTACCAATGTTCTTAGGGCTTCTCCCATGTATCAAATGTGCTCTAATTATATGAGTGTCCAGGATCGAATTGACATATTCCCTTGTTCTGTTGGCCAGATCGATCAGGTCTTGCTTTGACGGATCTGCTTCTGGCGGTGTTGAGTGATCGCGGTTCTTTTCCTGTTTTCTTTTTTTTTCTTCTCTTTGAGCTCGATGTGCGCTCCACTTTGTAAATGGGTATCTACCTGTTGAGTGGGGATCTCAATAATAATAATAATAATAATTTATTTAACGTCGGCTTATTTCCGCAACGAGGCCAACACCGACGCCGGTGAATGATGTCCTCCACTATACCGGAAATTGTTGCCGAACCCCTGTGTGTTCCAGCACAGGGTAGAGATTTTTTAACGACCACCAACATCACATGGGGTCGTCACCATCGTTCGTATTTTACGTGCTATGCGACACACATAGCATTCAAACTAAATCAAGGAGCTTGTTTTGAGACGAAAATTCGAGCGCCCACAGTGGAACTCGAACCCACGACTTCTAGTGTGGCAGTCGAGACACATGAAATTAATCACGGAAAAGAATTTTCAGAACGTGCAACGCTTTTTGACATTTAGATCTGATCAGATTTTTCGTCGGTTTTAGTCGGTGCTGTTATTTTAAAGCAAAATAAATATACTAATTTCATCATACATACCTTTTCCTATTAGAACCAGAGCTTGAACCAGAGGCATTTTACGCCGCTAATATCACCCGGGTGGTAATTAAGTTGGACAACGGAACCTTTCTGAATATATTACAGCTATACCTATTCGACCTTTTGATTGAAGAAGTGTTGAATCGATATCTCGTCTTTCAGTGCCGTAACTAGGGCGTGGCGAAGGTGGCATTTGCCACAGGCGCAAAAATTTCAGAGGCGCAAAATTCAGCTTGGGTAATACCTATTACTTATTTTTTTCAATTTTTATTTCAAATTTTCACCTCAACCTAAATCTACTTCTACCTATAACTTCACTAACTTTCTAAATAAAAAAAATCAAAAGCGACTTTTTCTACCACCTTTTCATGACAAGATCCAAAACAGCCATAAACCGGATAAAATTGAAAAGCACGGCGCTGCATGAAGTAGCATGCTGAGGATGAGGCAGCGCTCGCGCTCGGCGCCCTCCGCCAACGCCGGTCGGTCTGGGTGCTTTTTGAGTTCCAGCCTGGCTATTACCGCATGCATTTATTTGCATTCTGCACCAAATAAATACAATAGCGCCGAATCAGTCTTTGATGGGGCCTCTTTATATTCTGCAGAGATTTTTCATCTCAAATGCAGTAACTGAAGCTTGTCAAGTCGTATTTGCGCTCTTTGGCGGCCAAGAAAGAATAACAAAGATATCTCTAGTTTCAATCGATAAAACAGGTACGTCAAGCTTGAATTTTGTGAAATTATAACATATTTTTTGAATCGAAATCTAGAAAAGTTCAGCTTGGTGGTTGAAGTCAAGATTTTTTTCATTTTTTTTCCCATGAAATTTACTTCCAGTGACTCACTTGGGTATTTGAAATAGGGTAGCAACGTGCATCTTTTTTTATTTTGTTTCTAAATATTTTGTCAATAACTTGACAAGTTTTGTTTTGTTGTTCAATTATTATCTTTGTCATCCTATATACTCTAGTATTTTGTTACTTCTTGTTGAAGACTTTTTTGTGTGAATTGATTATCAATTTGTCTTGATGTTTTCATTTCTGAGTTGGGAAGCTCGACTGCAAAAGAATGGACGGCCGGGAGTTTTAAAAATTCTTCTAGGAGCCGAATGAGTCTATTATTGATGATTTCATCTATTTTTTATGGAAGATCGAGTGGAAGATTTTGAAAAGATGTTCTTCTAGGAGCCGAATGAGTTCATTATTGATTTCATCTAAATCCGGAGGGGAAGAAAATGGAAGCTCCCAGCTTAAATTTGCGATTATTATTAGCATTATTATTTATATCTTGGAAAATTTTCGCCTGCGGCGCTCTAGCGGGACCTGGCCTTCTTGGGATGTTCACTTCCTTGGGGCGCACAATTGCTATATTGCCACAGGCGCCAACAAGCCTAGTTACGGCACTGTCGTCTTTGAATTATGCATGATTAGTTTATTACACGTCTTGTCTTTCAGTTGAATAGGTAATCATTGTGTGTTTCAATTCTAGTATCTAATTATTGTAGTTTTAATTCTCGTTTTAATCATTGTTTCTAAATATACTACATAGTACCATACCATACCATACCATACTACTACCATAACACACCACTAGAAAGGCGGAAAGTGAGGTTTCAAAGTATTTCCAGTGTCCACAATGGTAGAGTCAGCCTACCAATGATTTTATTTTTGATTTTACTGCACCGTGTCAAAAAATTCCGTGTCAAGAATGTTTTTCATAGTATTGTTACGGACTTCGCGTTTAGGTTAGTTTATGATTGAGACTATCGTTTTAAAACACACACTGTTCATTACTGCGTACTACAATAAATACACGCCAACAATTATTCACGCTTGGGAATATAGCTGGTACGACTCGCGTTTATCCGCTCGCTATCGTTTTCGATTGAATACTACTTCGTAGGCCGATCCGTGGTGTTTATATACCTGCTACTAGTGCTCTCGAAGTTTCCACCGGTCCTCAAGCAAATTGGACAATGACTTGGCATACGGTTTCTAGGCGACTCCCAAAAAATCATACACCTTCTGCGTGTATACGGCGCTATCTGGAGACGCGGGGCCCTGCCAATTCGGCTGATCTTTTCTACTCGGCTATTGAAGTCTCCCGTATGTTGTTTCAATCGCAAAGCCATCCCGTATGTTCTGGAATGTTTCTGGAATGTCCAGAGCACAGAGCTGCGCATTTGAACACTGCAATCCCAAAGGCGAAACAGTCTAGAAAGATCAGGTCTGCTCTAGGATGCACGCGGAGTCGGCGTTCGTAACACTATTTACATATACCGGGTGATCATTTGAAAACTATCCACCTGCGATAACTCCCGATTCCTAGTGAAGATGTCTTTGAGCAAAAACAGGTTGATTTTTATATCGAGGGGGACATCTACTACATACATTGTCAAATTTCTATCTTCAGCCCTGAAAGAGCCTTGAACTTTGAAACTTTGAAACTTTGCAACTTTGAAATTTCAAATGACACCACCTACCTTGCAATACGTCATATCAAAGGGAGTCAAATTCTATTTCCGAAAAAAATATTTAAAATTTTTTTAACGCACCCCTCTTGGTGCTAGGACAATTCTTCGCGCGGACAATTCTTCGCGGACAATTCTTCGCGGACAATTCTTCGCGCGGACAATTCTTCGCAGGACAATTCTTCGCGCGGACAATTCTTCGCAGGACAATTCTTCGCCGGACAATTCTTCGCACGGACAATTCTCCGCAGGACAATTCTTCGCAAGCATTGCGCCCGCGCATGACCGGGCTTATTGGGGCTCTGAAAGACACTTTGAAACACAAGGGGGCTCAGCAGGACTTGAAATCCTACAACGTAGACACAAATGAGGATAGAGCTCTTAATATCACAAGAAGACCTGGCAGGGCTCACTAGGGCCCCCAACGATACTTTAGACACAAGGGGGCTTGCGGAGCTCAAATCGCCACAATGTAGACACAAGGCTAACACAAGGCAAAAAAAATAGATAGGGCTTCGAGTAACACAAAAAGGCATTAGGGGCTCAGTGGGGCTCCAAACGACACTTTAAGGCACAAGGGGGCCTATAGGGCTCCGATCAACACATGAAGACAACAGGAGCTTACTAGAACACAGAAACAAAGACAGGTTGAAAATGGGGCTCAACAGGGCCACAGATGACACACAAAAACATAAGGGGGCCTAATAGGGCTCTGAGAAATCTGAGAAGGCACAAGGGAGCTTTCTTAGATGTCAGAAATATCGCTGAGTCAGAAGGGGATCACCGGGGCTACAAACAACAATTGAGGACACAAGGGGGCTCAATAGGGCTCCAAACAATACTTGAAGATACAAGGGGGCTCAGTAGGGCTTGAAACGCTTCAATGTAGACACAAGAGAGCAGAAGCCTCTAAAAATCGGACAAAGACCTGGGGGGGCTCACTGGGGCTGCAAACAATAATTGAAGACACAAGGGGGCTCGATAGGGCTCCAAACGATACTTGAAGACACAAGGGGGCTCAGCAGTGCTTGAAATGTTCTGATGTAGAACACAAAGGAGAATAGGGCCCTGAAAATTGCAAGAAGGCTTGGCGGGGCTCACTAGGGCTCCAAATGACACTTAGAGACACAAAGGGGGTCCTGTAGAACTTCAACCAATACATAATAAAGACTCACAGGAGCTAACAAGAGCTTTGAAAAACTACACAATTTACAAAGGGGCTCTGCAGGGCTATAAATGAAACATGGAAACACAGGGGGCCACATAGGGCTCCAAGAAACCTGAGAAGGGGCTCAAGGGAGCTTCCAAAAATTCCAGAAACTCGAGAAAACAGAGGGAGTCACCTGGGCTGCAAACGATAATTGAAGACACAAGGGGGCTCAATAATAATAATAATAATAATAATAATAATGTTTATTCATGACCTTTACAGGTGTCGAATATATAATATTAGATACATAATAGTACTAATAATATTATTATTATACCCCATACCTCCCAAATTATACCCAATTACCCATGTCTCCCATACCCGTGTCATTTCATCCCCATATCACCAATTTTTTGTCCCATATTCCTCAAACCCATATAATCCATTCCATTCCTACACATCCCCATACCACTCATTTTTCCTTTCATACTCAATTTCTATTCACTACTCATCCCTATTTACCCTTGCTTTCTTGTAGCGGTACAGCGATTGCCCTTACAGTACAGATTTGTTGTCCACATTCATCTAGTACGTTGGAAGCCTCGACGATCTGCAGCAACTTGACGAAAAGGTTCGAAATAGAAATTCGAGAATTGCCCACGATGACTTTGTCCGACAGCCATCCAGGTTGCATCTTCTTAAAGATGGTCACGCAGACGTCGAATACCTCGGCAGTTTATTGGACTTGGCTTTCGGTTGGGGTTGAAATCAGCTTCGCACACGTCCGTCCGTCCGGGGGACTGTTGTTCAGGAATTGGGAAGATACGCTTAGTTCACCTGGAGGCGTGGCACAGCTGCATTTTTCCTGGGTCAGGATAACGTTGTCCATGAGGAACTCGAGTCGGAACAGATTCTCCATCGCGGGTCCATCCATATTCACTACTAATTTTTCACTGAATTTTGACGTGTCCAAAAAAATTGGAAAAAAACGGCTCCAAACGATACTTGAAGGGACAAGGGGGCTCAGTAGGGCTTGAAATGTTCTGATGTAGACACAAGAAAGAATAGGGATCTGGAAATCGCAAGAAGGCTTGGCGGGGCTCACTAGGGCTCCAAATGACACTAAGAGACACAAAGGGGGCCCTATAGAACTTCAACCAATACATGAAGACTCACAGGAGCTGACAAGAGCTTTGAAAAATGACACAATATACAAAGGGGCTCTGCAGGGCTATATGAAACATGGAAACACAGGGGGCTCACATAGGGCTCCAAGAAACCTGAGAAGAGGCACAAGGGAGCTTCCAGAAAATTTCAGAAGCTCGAGACACCAGAAGGAGTCACCTGAGTTGTAAACGATAATTGAAGACACAAGGGGGCTCAATAGGGCTCCAAACGATACTTGAAGACACAAGGGGGCTCAGCAGGGCTTGAAATGCTCTAATGTAGAGCGCAAAGGAGGAGGGGGCTCTGTAAATCGCAAGAAGGCCTGGCGGGGCTCACTAGGGCTCCAAATGGCACTTGAAGACACAAAGGGGGCCCTGTAGGACTTCAACCAACACATTATGACTCACAAGAGCTAACTAGAGCTTCGGAAACTGAAGTAATGAAGAAGTGGCTCAGCAGGGCTACGAATGAAACATGAAAACACAAGGGGGCCACATAGGGCTCCGAGAAATCTAAAAAGAAGTGAAAGAGAGCTTTCTAAGGTTCCAGAATATTCAAGAAATCTGAAGGGGGTCACCTGGGCTGCAAACGATAATTGAAGACACAAGGAAGCGCAATAGGGCTCCAAATGATCTTAAAGACACGAAGGGGCTCAGGAGGGCTTGAAATGCTTTGATGTG
Organism: Anaspis maculata; assembly: GCA_949128115.1. Classification (NCBI taxonomy): domain Eukaryota; kingdom Metazoa; phylum Arthropoda; class Insecta; order Coleoptera; family Scraptiidae; genus Anaspis; species Anaspis maculata. The sequence continues at coordinate 92,295,226 of OX421962.1, forward strand.
CTGTGAGCACAAGAGAGAATAGAGCTCTGAAAATTGCAAGAAGGCCTGGCGGGGCTCACTAGGGCTCCAAATGACACTTAGAGACACAAAGGGGGCCCTGTAGGACTTCAACCAGCACATAAAGACTCACAGGAACTAACCAGAGCTTCGGAGACTGAAGCAATGAGAAAGGGGCTCAGCAGGGCTACAAATGGAACACAAAGACACTAGGGGGGCACATATAGGGCTCCGAGAAACTTAAAAAGGAGCACAAGGGAGTTCTCTGAGCTTCCAGAATCTTCGAGAAATCAAAAGGGGGTCACCTGGGCTGCAAACGATGATTGAAGACGCAAGGGGGCGCAATACGGCTCCAAACGGTATTTAAGACACAAGGGGGCTCAGCAGGGCTTGAAATGCTTTGATGTAGAACACAAGTGAGAATAGGGCTCTGAAAATCGCAAGAAGGCCTGGTGGGGCTCACTAGGCCTCCAAATGACACTAAGAGACACAAAGGGGGCCCTATAAGACTTTAACCAACACATAAAGACTCACAGGAGCTCATTAGAGCTTTGTAAACTAAAACAATAAAAAAGAGGCTCAGCAGGGCTACAAATGCAACATGAAGACAGGGGGGGCTGATAGGGCTCTGAAATGCCGTCCAAGGCATAAGGGCGAAGCAAATATCCAGAAAATTTGAAGATACCCAAGGGGGTTCATCAAGACCCCAAACGACACTTGTAGAGACAAGGGGGCCCAGCAAGGCTTGAAACTCTACGTAAAAACTTAGTGGGGGATAGGGCTCTGAATATCACAATCACACCAGGCCTTATAAGAGCTCCAAAGTTCCCCGCGAAGAATTGTCCGGCGAAGAATTGTCCGGCGAAGAATTGTCCGGCGAAGAATTGTCCGTGCGAAGAATTGTCCGCGAAGAATTGTCCGCGAAGAATTGTCCGCGCGAAGAATTGTCCCTCTTCACCCTAAAAATTTTTCGAGTGCCTCATTTAATATTCTGGACCCCTCAATTCTCTTTATTTAGTCGGTGTCATCCTGGATAGCATCGAAGAAGGAAATTTTCGGGGGGAAAAAAGCTTCCCAAATTCACCCCTTTCTCTCCCCCATCTCAATTTCAAAATTCAACCAAACACCATCTACTTTGTGATACATCAAATTGAAGGAAATTGAATTCTCTTCCTAGACAAATTTTTTTCGAAATTTCTATTGTCCTCCGTTCCCCTCTTAAAATACTCCAAATGTCCTATTTAATGAGGGTGGGATTGAAAACTCTAAAAAAATTGTTTTCAGAAAGAAAATTTGATTTCCTTCAACTTGATGTATCACAAAGTAGGTGGTGTTTTGTTGAATTTTGAAATTGAGATGAGGGAGAGAAAGGGGTGAATTTGGGAAGCTTTTTTCCCGAAAATTTCCTTCTTCGATGCTATCCAGGATGACACCGACTAAATAAAGAGAATTGAGGGGTCCAGAATATTAAATGAGGCACTCGAAAAAATTTTAGTCCTAAATATTTTTTTCGGAAATAGAATTTGATTCTCTTTGATATGACGTATTGCAAGGTAGGTGGTGTCATTTGAAATTTCAAAGTTGCGGTGAGTGGGCACGAGGGGGCTGGAGATAGAAATTTGTCAATGTGTGTTTTAGATGTCCCCTTCGATATGAAAATCGACCTGTTTTTGCTGGAAGAAATATTCACCCAGGAATAGGGAGTTATTACGGGTAGATAGTTTTCAAAGGATCACCCGGTATAGCTGAAAGTTCAGTAAAAAAACCTTCAAAACAATAGAGTAAAGTAGCCGATTGTGGAATACCCTTTTGTTTTATTTGAGCAAATAATTGTTAATGTCAGTTTTAACTCTCAAAGTTTTGAGTATGAATAGGTTGAGGACTTGTTAACGTGTGGTCAAAACTGAAAGAAAAATAAATGACGCAAATAGGTCGAAAAAAAAATCAAATGTTGAAAATGTGACTTTCACCGAGCTGAAAAATTGGGTGGGCAATACGGGATACCCCTATATCCAGATGTGCAATACCACATTATCCTAATGTTTTTCATATTATCCTTGGTCCAAATGTGTTCTTCACGCTTTTTTAGGCATTTTGCTGGAAAGAATTATTACATTAAAGAAATGCTACATTATATTATATAATAACGCCAATGTGGATCAAAAATTTAACCTGGGCCAGATGCATACATTCATTACATTACCATCCTAGCAATTTTCATGACTAAAAGCTTTCATACTTTGATCACAACTAAAATTTTACGCACTTATCTCGAAAAACTCAGGATGCCGGCACACTATAAAATAATTATTTTTTTGATGTTAATGTATATGTGGGTATTACAGTTTCCAAAAAGTGAAAGGCAATCTAAATAATATATGATAAACGCTACTGGAGTGAAGATGGCGTAAGCAGTTTCTTCAGGAGGGGAGTATTCCACATTAGGAACAGTATTCCACATAGGTAGGTACGGCTACTTTACTCTAGTTCTACGAAATAAAGTAGGTGTTACCTATTATTGCAAGAGGGAGAAATAACTTGAACAATATCTCGTCTTGGAAAGAGTTGCATTAACGGACAGACGGACGGATGGACAAACCTCTTTGTCCATCCGTCCGTCTGTCCGTTAATGCTGACGGTACAGGATACAATACATTTTCAGGGGGGTGGGAAATGTCTTAAATACATCAATCCACAATCCACTTGTCATTTTTTGTCGCCCACTGTACGACGACACACGTTCTATTACTTGGATTTCGAAGAAAACATCACTTAGGTATGTTGTATGTTGTTCAAATATAACTACGTGCGATTACTGCGAATTATCAGGAACTTAAACAGCAGTTCACTGCGCCACATTGACCTTCACAAAGCTTGGGAATCACCTTATTTTTGTAGAATGAATTATTTATGCAAGCAAAAATGTTAAAAGCGCAAGTAGGTGATCAGCCGTTGTACTCATATTTTCATAACACCTCTAACACGTCCAAGCAGCATGAAGTGCGTCATTTTTGTGCTATTAACTTTAGCCTGCGCTATTCTGGCATATCCTCAAAAACTACCACCCGGAGGTAAGTCATAAGATTTTCAATTCAAAGTTTACTTAATCAATCATTACCTATAGGTAGTGTAGGTGCAGGGTGATTGAAAGTGTTAGGTACCTAGATATGTACGTACATAACATAATATTCGAGATAATTAATAGAGAGTTATTGCAGAATGTCATTTTACTGCACGGCACTATTAAAGGAGGCGTTATTAAAATACATACTTCTTACCTTATTTTTGGTTGTTGAATAAGAGTTATTGCAGATCGCAAATTCCCTTAGCTACTTGCCCCGTCATTCCCAATTCCTAACCTACATTTTTAGTCTCAATTTAAAGTTAGGGTGCAAATTGCATGCGGAACACAAGGACCCCCCTGACGGGCCTGATTTCTTCCACATGTGTACTGCAAGGCCTGTAGAGTCTATCTGCAAAAAATTAGCCCCCAATTTAATAACGTAAGGCAAATTAGCTCAAAATTGGACGAATATAGGCAACCAACAATACACTAAGTACAAGGCCATTTTTGGATCTTGTCAAAATAAAGCATAAATAAGGTCGACCTAAAGTGTGCACAAATAAAGGCAGGCACTATCCTTATTAAGGGAAATTTAACGTCGCACTAATTTGCGCAAGCGTAGGTGTCAAAATAGTGCCGCTTTTAATACTGCTTACCCTTATTTCATCTGCAATAACCACGGATTTCTGAATATAGAGCTGGATAGCTAATCACAATATACCCCCACCACAATTTTTGTCAAACGCTTGTTGGCCGCCATACTGTGCTAATTTTTAGTAACTTTAATGCTTGTGGGTTGGCAAAGCTGCGAATAATTGTCATCCCTGAGTGTCACTTTGATTGCCAAATGTCACCCAAATGTCAATCTATTGTCATTTTTTGACGTTTTTCTTGTTTATCCGTTTCTTTGTGCGAAGTTTTCTCGGCGTTTTTCAGTGATTTGTTGGAAGAAAAAGACTTGATGCCGTCCTGTTTTGTGCCCAGTTGCAAAAATAGCGACAAACAAAACAAAACCGTCATAACCTATCATGTGTAAGTTCGATGTTTTTATCCGATTTTTCATTTATTACAAAAGAATTATTTCAGGTTTCCAAAACGATCAAAGTGGAGTGGCTCAAGGCCATCAGTAGGGATCAACAAACATTTATTCAGCAGCGTAACAGTGAGAGCGTGTTTGTTCAGATCATTTCTTGGATGAAGCCTTCAAGCGAATTGGATTGCTCAAGAAACTGAAACCCAATGTAATTCCTTCACTTGATTTGCCTACCCTGAGACCACGGTATACCTGAACCCATTCCAGTAGCTTCAGAAAGCCAAGCTATCCAGGAAGCTCCAACAACCACAAGCCAAGTTATGCCGGAATCATGACCAGATCAAGCTATGCCGAAAGCATCAACAAGCCAAGCTATGTCGGAATTATTATTAAGCACAAATAAACAATTATGTTATACTTCAATAATTGTTTTCATTTTATTTTTGTGATATAAATCAGGTTCGTGTTTGTGTTGTTTATAGCGTTTTAAAATCACTAGAACCAATCCAGTTCGGCTCTAAAATCAGGGGATCCGATAGGTTCTCGAAAATCCTTGCCTAATCAGTGATAGCGATTCTCGAGCTGAACTGGCTCCGTTCTGGCCAGTCGAAAACGCCATTAGTTTTTTGCTTGAGTTTCTACGTTTTGTCTTCGAAACAATTCATCAAATACCTTACGTTTCCAACATGTATGTAGTTAACTATTCCGAAATAAAATGAGTTGCACTTTGTAATGAACAACATTAATGAAATCATAACCACTAACCAATAATTAAAAAATGAATAATAGGAAGATTCAAGAACCAAGAATCATTCTACGAAACAAAAGTACAAGCATCTTAGCTTTCTCCCTGTAGGACTCGTCCAGTTTCAGGTAATTATTATTCATTATTATTTCACAATCAATATTTGAAAGAAATTCAAACACCAATGCACAAAAGACGGCGGTTCATATTTTGAATCCGATTTGTTGTCCGTCAGCCAATAACATTTTAGCACAGTATGGCGGCCAGCTGGGCTCGGACAACACGCATGTGTTGTATTAGCTATCCAGCTCTATATTCAGAAATCCGTGGCAATAACTCTCTAATATTAAAGAGTGTACCTACAGGCAGGTACAGCTGTAGGTGTATACATTATAGAATAGGTACCGTTGCGGACTTTTTAAAGTGGACGACAGTTGACAGATTTTTCAGGATTCTGGCCTGAACGTCGCATGACAGCAAGCCAACTCGTTGACATTGTCGTCCACTTTATTTTCGGCTCGATACCAAGTTAGAGCTGAGACCGCCGTAAGTGCAGTTACCATAGCAACGGCGGATAGCAACCAATCAGACCGCTGCATTTGGCGAGTTACGCCGTCCCAAACTTTGCGCCCGCAACTTGGTATCGAGCCCTTTGGCCGCAATCGTACGTACCTATATCCCGTTCACTTTTTATTTTCAGTAGAATGACCTTTTGGAGCAAAATTAAAGTGACAAGCTTGAGCACTGAGAGGATACAGCTGATGGCCGCTGATAGTTGCGCTCTAAAACTTTGCAGGTGCATTAGCCATAGCCGTAGCCCCCCAGCTTGTCACCTAATTTTTGATTCAACGTCATTCGACTGAAATTAAAAAGTGAACGGAATATAAGTACCTACGGACGTAAGGTAGCCAAAAAAAGCAGGTAAACACATGATTATTTTTTTTAAAGATTTTTCTCGTGTTCTTGAGTGGATTCCATATAACGCTCTGGACTCGAAATGCGATAGGTACTTTTGATACACCCCTGTATATCTACCCGTTTTTCCGCCTTACACCTGTAAGAGTAAAACAGGCAAAAGTATTAAGTAAGTAAGTGAGTGAGTAAGTAATTAAAGATATGGGTGGATCAGTGGTTATCACTTCGTCTCTCACCATTTCCGTTATTCAAAGTGATTCTCGGGAACTGTTTGTGATAGACTTATCAGTAATAATTATCATTTAGTGAGCGTGCACTCCACTAATGCGTGTAAAACATTCCATTGGTTCCTTTTTCTTTGTAAGTAAATTTGAATGAGTGGGTACAATTAAAGCCATTTATTATTATGATTATTATTATTTTATGACTGTTTCTTTTCCATAGAAGAATTTTTACTAATGTTTTTGAAGAAAAATGAATTTTTAAAAGGTTCATCAATAATAATTTTCACTGATATTGAATCAGTGCTCAGTGCACACTCAGTGGTTGATAACTGATTAGTTTATCACAAAAAGTTTCCCGAAATCAATTTGAATAACGAAAATAGGGGAGAGCGAAGTCCCACCCTTTGACCACCTATATCTTCAAAATTGAAAGCATCATCTGTTTGAAATAGACTTGGAATGCGATACTTTCGAAACACCTGTATAGGTGAGTGTGATTTGATGAGTTTTGACCTCGGTTTTGACCTGCCTTGCCACTGTGAAACAAGCCAAAATTTCAAAAATCAGTAAGTACACTTTTTTTTTCCAACAATAATGATCATATGCGTACCACTCGCAGCCAAAAAAAGTGGGACACTGTCTCGCAGTCAAAAAAAGTGAGACAGTTGAATGACAGTGTCCCACTTTTTTTTTGGCTACTGGTATGCTGGGCCTGTATGCCTAGTTTCATCTTTTTTCCGGTGGCAACTGATTATATAGTTGTTGTATACTCTGCGAAAAGAAAGTATATCCTATCACCCCTCCCATTAAAAAAACATGCAGCGCCCACGGAAAAGTTTGGGAATTTCGGGGTGTTGTTCAGGACACCTTACTGAGCCTGTATACAAAAGTTCAGGTCCTCGCTCCCCTAAATTGTTTCGTGGCTCAAACCTAAATTTCCTGAGCTACTGCAGCTACATACATTCCACTAAATAAATAGAATACAAGAAATATTAGGCAAGATATTAGGAAACTCACAATTTTTGTTATGGTGTGAAACAAATATGTAAAATCACTTTCTGGCTCTTGTTCAAGTAAAACCGAAAGTAAAACAGTTCCTTCTTTTCTTTTGCAGGTCTTCAATGGATAAACTGTACTAAGCCTTACGAAGAGTATCAATGCGGAAGTGCTTGCCAAACAGAATGTGCCACCCTTGGACAACCCTGTCCTATCGTTAATTTCAGATGTAACGATGCTTGCTATTGTATCAAGGGATATGCCAGAGATGCTACTAAACGATGTATTCCGATTTCTCAATGTTAAAATTTTCTTTTCAATAAAAACGACACCTAATTTGAAAATTAGTCACTACCAAGGTTAGATACTAGATCGGTATAGGTACCTACCTTTACTTAGATATTTAGGGAAGTATTCTCACTGATGTTGTTCCATAAGACCTACAACATTTAACAAAATGTGCTGCCATGGCTATGCCAAAATTTTGTATGCAATGAATAATAGAACTGCCTTTGTGTGTTGGAACGGATTACTCAAGTCTAACCAACATGAATGAAAATATCATCAATCCACGTTTCCCGAAAGGTTTCTGCGCATACCTGTGAAAGTAGGACGTTGCCATATCTATATCACGACAACAAGTTGACAACACTGTAATACGGTGTGCTGGTGTAACGCCACGCAAATTTCAGCTGACAGCGCTTGACGTCGATTTGACGTTTCGACAGATCTAGCCAAATAACGCTCTTGTTTCGTCGATCGCCTTGCAGCTCGTTGTGTTTCGTATCACCTGAATCCATTTTGCGTCTTTCTGCCATACGGTACGTCGTAACATTTCATTCTGAACCATATTAAACGTTGAATGGTTAGGAGGTTATGTTTGTTGTTTGTTTACATTTCGATTATTGATTGACAGTTGCCATTGACAGTGACACTTCGTGCGTCAAAATTGAAATTACCGCGCTCTGCAGGTATGCGTTCTCATGTATGCGCTGAAGTGATGTACGTGATGGTAAACGTGGATTGCCGTGGCACTTGGCACTAGAGCTAAGTTTTAAGTTTGAAGAAGGGAAGAAGGGGCAAGATTTCATCTTGAACTGACTCTGATTACCAATCACGACTCTACAGCACGGTCCGAATACTGATACAAGCGCGATTCTATTTCATTTCAATTATTATTGGAATTTTCAAGCGGATCTCAAAATTTACAAATTCCGAATAACTGGGAGCTTCAGAAACGCAGAGGTGGTTCACTCGAACGTTTTCAGATCTAACCCACCAGGTCTGGCTCTTTGTGTACTGCAGACATAACGCAACGTTTTGAGAGTCCAAAAAGGTTCGAATACCTTTTCTGTGAAAAATACCCTCGAAAATACCCAACAAAGGGCAATAAGGCAGATATGTGATTCAATGACAGAGCAGACACCAGCACATGTAGGTAGATTCAGAAGGAACGCGTAAGAGCCCCAGCAAACATCCTCAACGAAAAAACTCAATGATAAGTACAACCAACTCATCAAGCCTGACCCTCCGTTCACCGAGGTCATCACTCCATTGCAAGAGATACCGAAACGAGAACTCGTTTCTATTGGATCTTGACTATACGTTGTTCAGGTCGATTGAAACGCATCATCTAAAGGTTTCAACTCTACCTCCTCGACGTGGATCGACACTTCGTCGAAGGGTCGCAACTCAACTTACTAGAGGTGGATCAAAGCTCATCATCAACGGGTCGCAACTCTACTACCTAAAGATGGGTCGGAACTCATCATTCAAGGGCTCTCTCTAACTCGACGTCTTTGAGGTGGCACGACCTGTGGTAAGCCCCACGAAATATATATTTTAGGTGCAGACTTGCTGCAAGTCATAGTGGAGAAGAGATTGAGTTAATTTTTGGGGATAACATTTTTGAATTGGGACCAACAGGTCCCATTTACGAGTTTTCCAGTGAATGTTCCACCCCTCAGATACTAACTACTAATGTTCCAAGTTTCATCAAAATCTTGTTTTTCGCTTTTTCGCTTTTTCTTTATTTGGCATGCCTGCATGATTTTCATCAGAACTGCACATATTCCATTGAATCCAAGGTGGGAAATCTTGCTGCAAACAAAATTTGATTGAAATCCGTTCAATGCCTACTCCTGGAATTATTGAACGGCTAATTTTGGCTTTGATTTTTGTTGTTTAGCAAACCTTATCAAGTGTGCATGCCAGTTTCAACTCTTTTAGAGCATAACTGAATGTTTCCAGCCAAAATAGGCATTAGACATTTCTCCCTGCAAAAAAACATGACGCGCACATGGGTGAGTTTGGAAATTTCAGTGATTTTCAGTACATCTTGCTGAGTCTATGCAAAAATTCAGCTCCTGTCCTTCTTCCCAAGGTTCAAGCCTAAAACTCCTAGCTCAATCCTGAAACTCCTGGGCTACTAGTACTACTTCACTAAATAAATAGAATAAAATAAATAGTAGGTAGCTCACAATTTTTGTACATACATATTGGTTCTTGTTCAAGTAAGACAGTTCCTTCTTTTTTTTTTGTTGGTATTCAATGGATAAATTGTACTAAACCGAACAAAAAGTGTCAATGCGGAAGTGCTTGCCAAATAGAATGTGCCACCCTTGGACAACCTTGTCCTATCGTTAATTTCGTTTGTAACGATGCTTGCTACTGCATCAAGAGATATGCCAGAGATCATTTCAAACAATGTATTTCGATTTCCCAATGTTGAAACTTTCTTTTCAATAAAAACTCAACCATCGAATTTGAAAATTAGTCAGCATTAAACAATTAAGCTAGATAGTCGATACCGATGCGTTAGGTAAGGGTTCATCAAAATCAAGAAGAGATATTGAAAATTCAAGATAAGACAAGAAGTATGGCATAGCATCGATCTCAATAATAATCATCATTATTATATCATTATTATTATTAATTAACACTGGTCATCTAAGTATGGAAGTATGAGTAGGTAGGATCATATGTACACATACACTAGAACGTGAATAAAAAAATAATACTGTTTATTCATCAAACGTTACAGACCCTCAACTGTTGAATAAGATATTTAGAGTTTTTTTGAACCTCGTGTATACTCCGTCACAGTAGCAGTATTTCCTTAGAACTCTGTCACTGACACACTCACTAGATTTTCCATATCTATCCACGCGACTGATGATTCCTTGTAAAGAAAACAAGGGGATAGAGTTCTGATAAGTAATGCTGACTGTCGCTTCAAATACAGCCTTGGGAAATGTCTCGAAAATAATCAAGAGATAATTGAATGATTCATTATTGGTGTTGTAAAAAGTTTCAGTAATCCCTGATGATACGACATTCCTCAAGTAGTAATCAGCGCACAAAGTGCCTTCCTTGAACGAACCAACCGTGCTCCGCAATTTATCTAGGGCAAAGTACGCTGCCATTTTGACAATCCTTGAATTTGGATCTATGTAGAAGTGGCCCATACAAGTGCAAAGATGTTGAGATATGGAGACATCGGCGCAAGACCTCGAGGAATCTACTCTTTCGAAAAGCGAGTGACACTTGGGACAAGCCAAGCTTTTCTTCGATTTGTATTCCGGACTTGATATCGAAAGGATTTCTTGTAGCGTCATGTAGACGTCGAAGGGTGTAGTAAGTTTCCTGGTGTTCTTCTTCAGAGTTTCATATTTCTTCGGAAATTGCAATTGGAAACTTTTCGGAATCCTAATGTAAATGAACGGTAAACGTTCTTCTAACCACCCGCTGTAAGTGTAACGAATTTTTCCAAACCGAAATCCATGATCGCTGAAAAATACCATGATTGTTCTGTCCAAAGCTGGTGTTTTCATTGTGTAATCGATAAAATCCAAGAATACGTCATCCATTCCTGAAGCAGTGTTGATGTCGTTGTGACTAAAAGTGTTCATCCAAAATAGCCCGAATTGTGGATAGTCTTTCAAGGTCTCAGTGAAGTCTTTGATCGCATTGAGTATTCTTTCACCTGATGTTTCAGGACCCGTACAATACGACATGAAGTATTTCTTTACAACCTCCAATGTTTCTATGGCTAAAAAGTATGGACGAAAATAGAAATCTGTCGGTGGTTCATCAAAGCCTGCCAGTAGATAACTGAACGAGTTAAGGTAGCCTTCATCTTCACCGTAAGACGTGACATAGCCATGATCTCTGAATCTGTTCCAAAGAATATCGCAAGTATTCAACGGTGTGTTCTCCGGATCGCATTTGTCCTGAATTTGCGACAAATTCATGCCCGACATGATCGCCATCAAGTTAGGGAACGTATTATCGTCAATTTTGTTGTAGCCCTTCAAATTGATCCAATCGTTCTGTTCTAAATAACTGTACGTCTTTGGCATCGTTCTTTCCAAATTGAGTTGGGACATTGTGTCAATTCCAAATAACAGAATGCTGTATGGGTCTTCCAGTGGATGCAAATATTGACGCTCAACCAACTCTTCTCTTTCACGAACAATACTGTGGATATTGCTGTACACTTCACTTCCATCTGCTGTGCAAGTAACTTTAATTAATTCGGTTGGAATTTCAACTCCACTTTTTGAGAAACGTTGACATTCTGAAAAACTAACATTTCTTTCAAATGGGATCTAAGATGCTAGGTAATAGCTACATGTTTATATGATAGAATGAAGTATATATAAGTAACTTCATAGTATATAACTGAGGAAACGAAGCTGATCATTTCACCAAAGTGAAAGTTCGTGAAATAATCAACCGTTTTCCTCACGTATCAAGTACATACAATTTTTTTTTACTTACGTCCACATAAGCAAAGAAAGTGGAAAGTTCAGATTTTCAGAGAATTTCGAAATTTTGTACGTTGCCATGTCACCGAAAGACCCACTTTCCCACTTTTAATAGAGAACAAACGCTTATTCAAAGGACTTCACAAAACAGTGGAATAATGAATTTACATGCGGTAATGGAAGTTGTTACCTAAGGCAAATGAGTGACATAAAGTAGCTATTACCTATTGCAAGTAGAAAAAAATCTACCTGACACTGTTGTCGATGTCATTGTCGCTTCCTCTGGAAATGTTTGAATAGCAGCAGGAAATTTGTGCCAGCGGGCTGTAGACGCTCAATAAACTTTGATTGATTTTCAAGTAGATTAGATCTGTATCAATCTTTTCTATGTATGTCAGTAGCCCCAAGGTAGTACAAGATTGATAGTCTTCTTTGCGGTAGTAAGGCCAAACATCACTGTTCAAAGGGTCGATATCCGGTATTTTACAGTTTTTAGTCTCGACCAAGTACTTCATTTCTGAAAATGGATCATTCGGTCATTACGATGTTTTCTTTAATAAGGTGTGAATCGAAAGGTTCAGTGGTAGAGATACTAATATTTACCTGTGTAAGATGAAGCATTAACCATGTCAGATTTTCTGAAGATGGTTTTGTTGTCTCTCTTGATGTAGTTCTCATAATAACCAAAAAGCACCATTAAATTTGGGATAAGACATATCAGAAAGTACTTATGTTTGACGAAAAAGTAAGGTTCCATTTAATCAATTATATTAAGCTGAACAGCTTTTGAAAGTTTGTGCTGCCGCTTCACTTGCATGGTATGTGCTAACTATTGAAAACTAGAAGATAATTCAATCGATAAGTTTATCTATTGTACAAATTTCCGATAAAAGATAAGAAAGTAAGATATACTCACGTCGGCCAGTGAAAACCGCGATTTCTGGCATGCTTTCTCGGTATTTACGTAATTCTTTTTGTAGGTAGTTCGATTGTTGTCATTTAATCATGAAATAGATAGACGTAACAAATAACTGTATAAACTGTAACAATAAATCATATCTTGCACATCGATTCAAAATTTGAAGGACGAGATATTCTTCATCCCAATATTTGTATAGCTCAACAACACTTGAACTAATCTGCATTACTGTAGTAATAATTGATTACCTATCTAAATATGTACGTATCTATGTTGTTTCATTACAGCCACCTATAACCATAATATTTGGAATCTTGAAGTTGAACGAGCAGAAGTTACAACAATAATACAAAACTTTATTCATAAAATAAATGTCAATTTTATAAAAACAAAGTAAAAACTCTTAGTAAATACAGTTAAAAAAATTACATATGGCACTTTTAATTGTGGTGAAGACCCCATCACAGTAGCAGTATTTTTTCAAAACATAATCAACAACACATTTACTATTTTCAGCGTATCTGTTTATGCGGCTAGTATCTCCCAAGAGACGAAATTCAGGCTTCGCATTATCTTTCAAAGATGTTTCAACAGTCGCCTCGAACATTGCCGGTGGTCTTGTTTCGATAATCAACAAAAAATAGTTCATACTCTGATTGAATTCATTCAGATATTTTTGCGACATTCCAGCCGAAACAATGTTTTTAACGTGGTAACGGGCACAGTTTCCACCTTCCCTGAAAGATTTGGTCAAATTGTTCACCTCAGAGACGATGTATTCTGCAATATCTTGCACGATTTTTTTCCTGGGATCTATGTAGAAGTGTCCGTTACAAAGGCACCAGTGCTGCTCTATAGCGCAGTCTTTACACGTCCGTTTTTCATCTACTTCTTTGAAAAGGGACTGGCACTTTGGACATGCAAGGCTAGGTTCTATGGTATAATTGTTGTTAGCAAAAAATAACACGTCTTGTATAGTCATGTGGATATCAAAAGGATTCGTAAGTCTTTCGGCATTCGTTAAAAAGTTGGCATATTCTTGGGGATGCTGATTTTGGAAGCTTTTTGGCAAATGAACGTATATAAAAGGCAGTCTTTCTTCCAGCCATCCGGTGTGAGTATACCTGATATAACCAAATCTTGATCCATGATCGCTGAAGAAAACAAAAATTGTATCGTCTAAATGATCGTATATGCTTTCTAAAAACTCGACCACTTTTTCGTCCATGGCTGACGGTGTGTTCATGCTGTTGTGACTGAACGAGTTCATCCAAAACAAACCAAATTTAGGATACCCTTTCAGATTAATCACAAAATCTTTGGCTAGGGCCATAATCCTTTCTCCAGAAGTCACAGGACCAGTGCAATATGTCATGAAATGTCTCAATACGGTTGGTAATGTTTCAGCGGCCAACATGTAGGGTCTGAAGTAAAAAGTTGTTGGAGGCTCGGCGAACCCCATACGATGATAATTGAACGTCCCAATAGCGCTTTCATCCTCTCCATACGCCGTTATGTAGCTCAAATTCCTGAATTTATCCCATATGATGTTGCACCCATTCATTTTTTCATGTGCAGGGTCGCAATGGGTATAAATCTGATCTGTTCGTTTTCCTGTTAAGATCGCCATAAGATTTGGAAACGTGTTGTCGTCAATTTTTGTGTATCCTTTCAGACTGATGAAGTTGTGTGACTCGAGGAACTTGTGAGCCTTCGGCATCGTCCTGATGATATTCATTTTCGACATTGTATCTATTCCTACAAACACGACGCTGAGTTTCTTGTCGTCTTGTTTTGGATTTTCGACGAACAGAGGATCGATGACAGCATGGACATTTGAATACAATTCCCATCCGTAAGGATTCTTGCAGGATACTTTCAATAAGGAACTTTTAACTTGGACACTATTGTCGAAGTGCACGCAGTCTGAAATTCTAAATATTAAAATTGTGCGATAAGATTGTCGATGAAATGCTGATTACTCACTTTATATCATCGTCAGATTTGTTAGCGTGAACTATTCTAGTTATTGTTGAATAACAACAATCAACTTTGAAGAGGCTGTAGGTTTTGAGTAAAGTCTGGTTGATATGCAGAGTCAGTGCGTTATGGCTTTTGGTGATGTAAGTCAATAATTCCATTTTGGAGCAGGGCGTGTATTCTTCCCGGTAGAAAAATTTCTTTACATCTTCGTTGAAAGGGTCATCGTTAGGGATTCGGCAGCTGGGAGTGTGAATGAGGTATTTTTCTGATGGAGTCTTGGCTGTTGATCCTGAGAACAAATACAACATAATTACTTAAGTTCGAAGTTTAAAATTGGAGTGCTTGGAAAATGAATAAATGAATTTCGTATTTCAAGTGCCACTTTTCAAAAAACAATATCGAGCAAGAAACAGCAAGTAGGGAGGTACCAGCAGATTTTTCCTAAATACTAGGTGAACCCGTGGACTGCGCCCCACGCTCCTTCAGTAGCATTTTTTTGATAAGAGGTTAAGGAAGGTACCTAGGTATCTTTCGGAGGGCGTATTGTTTCCGACGTATTACAATTAATAAGAGTCTGCAACAAACTGTTTCCATAGCAAGAAATCCAAATAACGTGAAGAAATCCGAAATCCAACTTTGAGTGTCAGGTGAGATTCAAAAACTGTGATAGGGGAAGGTGTTGTACCTTGGACCGATTGTACCTCGGACCAAATGCGATATTTCGAAAATGCAGTGACCTGTATGGTCGACAGTGTCTATTGTTCTTCGCAGTTAACGGTAGATGTCACTGAGTTGGTGAGAAATCCTCGAAGAGAAGGGATGTCAAAAATTTTCGTAACTTTATGATTCTCGCCTGCCAAAGTAAATATTCAAACACTAAACAGAGGTCAATACCGCCTTTGAACAGCAATCTATACGGATACTTCTATTTTTGAGAAGTAGTCCACTCAGCTCTGTCTCATTTAATCACAATCGGAATGGATAAAATGTAACCTCAAAATAACAGCAAGCCGTTTTTGCAACTTTTGAATTTATTGTACCTTGGACCGGCCAGCTCGTTGTACCTTGGACCGAACAAATGTAATGTAATGTGAACAACAAAAAGCCAGGACCTTCTTCGCTGTAGAATTTGCTCGTTTTAATATTATTTAATTCATTTTATGTATCAATATTATATAACGTATATCCCAAAGTTATATTTTCCAAACAATCAATTCATTTTTTTCGAGAATTTTTTCACAGTTACTCATTTGTGATATTTTCATAGCATTATTGTCTCCTCTCAGAGTTCATGTATATTTGATATTAGTTCATTTATTCCATTGAAAAAATACTCAAAAACACTGTTTTTGACTTTCCTGTGTCGTGGTCCAAGGTACAACACTAGATTGTACCTTGGATCAAAAGACAAAAAAAACTATTTTCGAAATTTCCAAGTCAGCATGAATAATTTTGCAGATCGTGACATGAGTAGTGATAGATAAATCCTTACCAAATTATATGATGAGACAAAACCGGTTGTAACAGCCATATTTTGCTCAAAATGAATTTTCAAAAAAAATCGTTCCAAGGTACAACACCTTCCCCTACATGTCCGGACAATACCAACTCCCCTATTGAATGTTTCTATTATTGTTTGTATACCACCCCATATACCATCCTCACCAAAAAAGTAGGACAGGCAGAAAATGCAATAGCCCGGTCAAATTGTACCCAGCAAAGTTCATAAAAAGAGTAGATTAATACCGAAACCACATTGAGGCTGGATACGCAGGGTATCAATATTTCTCCTTCAAAAATAAAGATAAAGAGATATAGAGATTTTGATGGGATTAAATGTTTGTCCACACCTTGTTTCCGTTTGGATGACCCCACTTTTTTTTTAAGCCGAATAGCCCTAAAACACTGAGAAAGTTTCTAAAGGATTGCTGAAACATTTTTCGACAAACGAAAAATTTTCGACTGTTTTATAATTTTGAGAGACGTAGACAATTGGTAACTGAGCTTGGACCCCAAGAACGTGACCCTGAACGGGTCTCGTCACTTCGCCAGCAATTTTTGACTGCTTCGAAAAAGCCTTTGATTTTTCGTGCGATCTATTATAGCCGCCCGTGCCGCGAGGAGGTACTTTTGCACGACGCAATAACACGTGCAGCACGTAGGAACGACCATAGACGGAACGATTATCCCGGTTCTGATATCGCGTTAACTTGTTAAACTTACCTATTGTTCGAAATAAATTAAAATAAGATTCTTTCAAACACGTTTACTCAGAGGCGATGTAGTTATGATATCATTGATATCAACAACCCATTAGAGGAGAAACATTGCTGCCACCGACATGTAAAATGGCTTCTCTCTGTTCTGTTCCTCGCAGCCTCGCTCTCCTTTAGGCTACCCCTCTTGAACCTTTCCTACAGCAGCCCAGGCAATTTAGGTCTAGAAACGGTTAAACCCGGAGATTACTCTCCACAAAGCTGAATCTTTGTATAGTGACTTTTTTTTTACCTGTCTGAACAACATATCAAAATACCCGAAAATTACGGCGTTCGCGTCATGGATTTAAGGAGGTAGAAACCACCCTTACGGTGACATGGTGCCGGTTTTTCTAATTCTTCTGCCAAATGGTAGCTTGGACGTGGAATAGGGCGTGGGAGTGAAAATATTCCCCACTAAATTCTGCATCGAAAAGGTCCAATCGATTATACGGCTAGTCTTCACTCAATTCGAAAAAAAGCATTTGAAGGAGGGGGGGGGGGGTAACTCTGAGCAAGCGAATTCGTCCGCTAAAGATTCATTTTATTTTGCGTACTTGTTACATCATGTAGTAATCAGACAGCCCATAATTGACTTGGCAATAAGATAAATATGTCATCAAATTTGTTCATTTTGTCAAAGCTAGTTAGGAGTGGCTGCAGGGTGTTTCAGGGATGATAGCAAAAAATTCAACTGTGGGTAGATCTCGTCAAAATATGACGAAAACCTATATACCATTTTGCAAAGTTCGGCCTAATGCCCGCTCTATGAAAATTCGCAACAATCGCAACGCAGTCGCACCGCAGAGCGCAACGTTTCTGATTGGCTCGCAAGGTATTCGCAAAGCCATCGCAACGACGCGAAAGGCTTGCGAGCCAATCAGAAACCTCGCCTTATTGCGTTGCGGTTGCGGCTGCGTTGTGTAATTTCATAGAGCGGCCTTAATGAGGAAGCCCTCCAAAGCTCACTTTTTTCGGATTTCAAAAATTTGTTACTCAGGAACGTTTCGACAAATTTAGCTTTCATCCAGCAAAAGCTGGTTTGTCATAATTATCTATCAACTTGCCAAATTTGGAAAGGATCTAACCAGTGGTGTGGGAGTTATGAGGGTCAATAATTTAGAAGCATCTGAAGCAAAATTGACTTAAGCTGACCCTTTATAACTTCCACGCCACTGATTGGATTTTTTCCAAATTTGGCAGGTTGAGAGATAATTATGAAAAACCAACTTATGGTTATTATTATGGTAATTAAACTTTGGAGGGCTGTATCTACGCCATTAAGCCGAACTTTGCAAAATGGTATATAAATTTTCGTCATATTTACTTTGACGAGATCTACCCACAGTTAATTTTTTTGCTATCATCCCTGAAACCAGTGGCGCAGCCAAGGGGGGGGCTAGGGGGCTATAGCCTCCCCCAGACAGTCTCGCTTTTTCACTGAAGCAATGAAAATTTTTGAACAAAATAAAAAAATTATTGTGTTCGACTCTTATCTTCTTTATTATTTAGAAAATGGATCATTAGTCTCTCGGTGTAAGAGTTGCACTGCGATTGGATTGCGCGTTTTTTTTCAATTGGTACGGAGAGAGAATCTTTTCCGGTTCAAGGACGGAGTTGAATTGGTAAGATAAGCGTTGCGGAATCAATCCCTGTGGGTTAATTTCTTGACAGAATCTCACCATTTAGGTTTCTTCCGAAAGCTACAAGGATGCACTTTGGTTTGAGCTCATTATTGGCATTTCCAAAATCCAAAAATCAATTGTTCATCCAAAAATCAAAAAAAAATTCGATTTTGGAAATGCCACTGGGCTCAAACCAAACTGCATCCTTGTAGCTTTCAAGAGAGACCTAAATGGTAAGATTCTGCCAAGGAATGAACCCACAATGATTATTGATTCCACAACGCTTATTTTACCAATATAACTCCGTCCTTAAGCAAGTATACCTATACTCACCTACCTATCAGGCTTATTTTGCAACTTCTCGTTCACCAACGACTCGTTAGTGAACGATTATCGTTCAGACTGCCAACTAACGACTCGTTAGCGAACGATTATCGTTCAGACTGCCACTATCGATAGATCTAACAAGAGCACGAAAAACCGTATTTCGTGAACAGCTGCGTTCGGCCGTATCGTTTGTATGTGCCGAACGATTGTGTATGACGTAACTGTCAGTTTGCAAGTGTCAATACTACCATTTATCACTGTCATTTTCCCCGCAAACCCGGGGAATACTGAATTTAGTACCTACTTCAATTTAAGGTAGGTGACATTGGTACCACAGTAATTTATACTCGAAAATAGGATGACCAGGCCCTTTTTTCCAGGGGGGGCGCCTTTGGCGCAGCTCGCTTCGCTCGCGTTCGTTAACCCCCCCCCCCCCATGGCTAAATCCTGGCTGCGCCACTGCCTGAAACACC
Organism: Anaspis maculata; assembly: GCA_949128115.1. Classification (NCBI taxonomy): domain Eukaryota; kingdom Metazoa; phylum Arthropoda; class Insecta; order Coleoptera; family Scraptiidae; genus Anaspis; species Anaspis maculata. The sequence continues at coordinate 92,314,551 of OX421962.1, forward strand.
CTGTATGTTGTGGCAAGAGCTAAAAGTGAAATATGACCTACGTACACCGTGGAGATGGCAGCCATATAACCGAAAGAACTGGAACGTTAGCCCATCTGGTTTATAGACAAGAATATGAACGCCTCCCCCCTCTCCCTCCCCTCTGGTTTCTCTGATTCTTTTTGAAATTATGAATTCATTTCAAAAATCAAATATGTTCCGGATATTTTATTAGTAATGTTATGTCATTCCATGTCATTTGAAACCAAAACAAAATATCCGGGACATATCTGAATTTTAAAATAAAACTACATACAGGGTGGTCCAGGTTATAGTAGCAATAATTCACAAATCGATTCTCCATCAAAAACTAGGTCGACATGCATGATTTATTTATTTTTCCAAAACGCTTCCTAAGAAGAGATACAAGAAGAATAAGAGATACAGCTCTACACAGTTCAGTTTTTGAAATCTTATTTTTGCAATAACTCTCAGGTCATCAAAGCGATTTTGACCAAGATTGGTACAAATACTTATGAAATGGATACTTATCACTTGACGCAGATAACTTTTGTCAAAATTGTCCAGTGGCGTAGATACGGGGGGATTGTTCTACTTCTCCCACCCCACTTTCTACGCCACTGGATATTTAAAAAAAAAATTACTTTTATACGTACATTTTATAAGTATTTGTACCAAATTTGGTTATAATTGCTTCGATGACCTGAGAGTTATTGCAGACATAAGATTTTAAAAACTGAACATTGAAGGGCTGTATCTCTCTTGGGAAGTGTTTTAAAAAAAAAGAAACTATGCATGTCGACCCTAGTTTTCGATGGACAATCGATTGGTGAATTATTGCTACTATAACCTGGACCATCCTGTATAATTCTAAAAAAAATGTTTTTTGAAATGTCATTGTGAATGTTCCAGATTTTTTTGAAAAAAAAAAATCTAATGCACTCTAGGGCATATTTTAAATTAGGTGTGATTGTGATGATAAAATACAGGGTGTTGAGAAAAATTTGAAAAAATGCGACACCGCAAGAAATGGAAAATTATACTCAACATATTTAGAAACTACGGAGGAAATTGTAGGAGAAAAGTTTTTTCTTTCTCAATATTATCATGAAGGGAAAGTTTTTTTATGGAGGGTACCTATCCGTCTCGCGTGAGCAGCCTGTAGCCTCAAATCTGGTTCGAATTCGATATGTTCGAATCGAATATGTCTATAGTTATTAATTAATCCCTGTCGTGCCAGGCGGTCAGGATAACACCTGGGACATATGAATAACATCATGAAGAGTTAACCTCTGACACCAGCTGAAGAATTATTTTTATTGGGCTCCAACTCCCAATCTCGCTTTATTCAAACTTCAACACTTTAACGTGGGAACGGGTATTCTCCCGAATACCTTAGACCTCTTATTTGACCTACCTGTGTGACACCGTGACACTTACCTATGGCTGCATCACCTCGAGTTAACAATCGCACTTCTTCTCGTATTAATTTGTCGAGATGCATAATCTATGTGCTTTTCAGCTATGTATCTCTGATTAACTTTCATTTAGAGTGGTATTAAAGTGCAAGAGTAAAATTAAACAATTTATTAAAAATAAATGATTGACATGTACCTATACATTTGAAATGGAGACAAAAGTCAATGAATAACTAGACTACACAATTGTAAACTGGTAAACTGGGTAACCCCACCCAAGGTAAACTGCAATGATCCAATACTGGATGAAATAACCCAATACCTAATTGTTTAAACATTCTAATTGTTTATACGTGAATTGATTATTATTAAAACAAACTATTTGTCGCTAATATTCGAACAATCTATTTGCTGTTGCTATTATTTAAACAAATTAAATGTCTAGGTGTGTATAATATCTAAACGAATCTCTAACTATCTAAAAAGAGCGAATAACTTTTCAATAGCACCTTAATTGTTTAAATGTTTCTATAACATGGGCAAGCTTACATCTGTGACTTGCAGTCATTGCATAAATAAAAATCTAAAGCACATTGTAATAAGGAGAACCAGCCGTTACATACCTCATTGGTGTTTAAACAAAAAGCACTGACTTTTGGCAAATGTACTACATCACTGATGAAAGCTCAAACTGGACTCCCTTGTAAGCCGGGAGCTCTCGTATTTATAATCGCTAACCCATTCCCCTCGGTCGCCCACGGGGTGCTACAGTACGCAGAAACATTTTATGGCTTTTAAGAAAGCGAGGGTTCCGAGAGCGGCCACCCACACATTTCGTGGAATAGCGAAATCAATACATCGTGTTATACTTTTTTTCGTGCTTGGAAGGAACTGTTTCCATACATCGGTCATCCTTCAAATGCTTTTAGGGAACACCATCCTGTACATATATTTCTCGATTTGTTTTACGAGCGGCTCACCCCTTGCACCAGCTAAAAGGCCAAGAGTTAACTTCATTTCCAAGAAAAAGCTGCGCTCCCGCACACGGGGCAATCAATACCTCAGATATATTCTTTGGAAATCTCTGCCCCTGCTGGACGCCGGTGATGAGTTATAAATAGATTTCTTGGGATTTCGCCCCGCGCTCGGCGTCGAGATTAATTATTCTGGCGCCGGAATTTATTGATTCTTCTCGTACTGATGCATCCTCAACGAAGTGCGACAATTTAACAAAAATATTATTTGCTGGCCACCACATCCCTACTCTATAAAGGCGGCCGCAATATTGATAAGAATAGACGTTTTGCTGTCAGTCATAGCTTGAAAACCAAACAAACGATTACTCTCGTCATTGGAAAGCTACAAGAAAATAGGTACTTGTTGCATCTTAAACTTCTGAATTTTCCCGAATTATAGGCGAGTGTATTTCAATTTTCAAAATTGTCTAAGATGAAATTCATATTTGCAATAATTATGTCATCTGGAAGCCCTTGAAAAATTGTACTCAGAACAGTTGAAAGTATTTCTATGTGTTTCATCTATGAAATATTAGAAAATGTCGAGGTTCAAAACTTAGCTGTTCAACTATTCAAAATCTAGATTCTATGCAATGTATTGGAACAGAATATATATTCAATTTGTTTCCTGACCGTTACGACCCGAGACGTTTGCTCACCAGAATTTTGACCAAGAGACGCGTTTGGTGCAAGACTTGACTCAGACTCTCTCCCTGCGGAGAGAAGACTTTTTTTCGGGAAATTACCTACAACTGATATCCGAAGTATATCCCATACAGTTCCTATTTTCAGTAGAATGACTTTTTGGAGCAAAAATAAAATGACAAGCTGGAGCGCTGGGAGAAAATGGCCGATGGCCGCTGATAGTTTCTCTCCAAAACTTTTTAGGATTAAATGCATTGGGCGTCGTATGTACGTCGATTTCCAAATGCGACACGGTTTCGGTTTTCCAGCGGTGATTTTTTTTTCAAAATGAAAATCGCACATTTTATCAATTTAAAAAAAGTGCAGTGCTAACTTTGGCCTGCGATGAGCCCCAATTTGGAGAAGGCTTAAGGGTTTTTCTGGAAAATTGAAATGTTCTTTATAATGTTTTCAACTTCCTGTAAAGTTCCAATCTTTCTCTCAAATTCAAACTTTCCACCCGAGTTTCCACCCGAAAGGATGTCTCGAACAAAAATCTCCGTACGTTCCTGGATACTATGATCGGGAAAGTTTTGTGTCACCCGCAACAGATTCTTTTAAACTCCACCACACTCAACTAAATACGAACTCTCTGGGGACAAAATGCAATATTTTTGACATTGAAAAAAACATTTTTGGTGCCCAGCAAATATAAAGGGTGTTTTTTTTAAGAGGTATAGAACTTCAATCAGCGATAGCGTTGGTGCTTGGGAAGATTTTGCCGTCATTTTTTCATCTAAATATCCATTAAGGCTTGCCATTTGATCATGCACATGCACAACTCCAGACAGTTTTTCAAAAATGATTGAAACTTGTTTTTTTTATACGGAATTTTCGTGCTTTTTGTGGATTTTTTTTCCTATTTCCAATTACCGGCCGATAAGATTTTGTATTTCAACTTCCTTAGACTTGTTTCATTTGGGGCTTGTGAAGTCTCTGGCTTTCCTGAATGAGTCCCGAACTGTCCAGGGTCTTGGGGACAATATCGTTGGCCGCATTAGTTGGATAGAGCCTGATCCTTGCCAAGAAGCTACCTGAAATTGAACCTATCTAAATTGGAATTTAAAATAATAATTTCGAGCTGCCGTGCGATTGTGCGTGAGTATTAGCAAATAGCAAGCCTTTATGAGTACCTATTTATATGAAAAAATGACGGCAAAATCTCCCCAAGCACCAACGCTAGGGTGGGCCGAAAAAATAAAAATTTGCCAAATCGAAAAATAATAGTGCGGAAAACTTGTATTTGAGCTTTATAAGTATTCCTATGAAAATTTGAAAAAAATCATTTAGGTCTTGGGGTGCCACAAAGCACTTGAAATTTAAAAAAATTGAAATTCTTTGAATTTTTTTTTAAATCCAAGCATTTTTTTCAATTTTTTTTGCCGAAGGTTTGTATTGGGTCTTTGACATTGTGTGTACAATTTTTTGTTTCAATTAGTCAAGTTTCTGATTTTTACATGACATTTTCTGAAATGAATGGATTTTTTTCAACTATTAAAACTTTCCAATGTCCTGTAGAACCAAAAATCTTGACTAATTGAAACGAAAAATTGTACACACAATGTCAAAGATCCAATACAAACCTTCGGCAAAAAAAATTGGAAAAATGCTTGGATTTAAAAAAAAAATTCAAAGAATTTCAATTTTTTTCAATTTCAAGTGCTTTGTGGCACCCCAAGACCTAAATTAATTTTTTTCAAATTTTCATAGGAATACTTATAAAGCTCAAATACAATTTTTCCGCACTATTATTTTTCGATTTGGCAAATTTTTATTTTTTCGGCACACCCTAACCAACGCTATCGCTGATTGAAGTTGTATACCTCTAAAAAAAACACCTTTATATTCCTGATGAAGGCATTCTGGTGCTCATTTGATATATTCGAGGATATAATTATTATACCTATCCCATACACTTTCTATTTTCAGCAGAATGACTTTTTGGAGCAGAAATAAGGTGACAACTGGAGCACTCACTGGGAGAATACGGCCGATGGCTACTGATAGTTTCGCTCCAAAAATTTGCAGGTGCCCATCAACCGTGGCCGTAGCTCCCCAGCTTGTCACTTCATTTTTGCTTCAAAAAGTCATTCTACTGTAAACAGAAAGTGTATGCGATATTATACGGGCTGTCCGTTTTTCGAGGCTAAGCATGGGTATCTCGCTTATCTTTAGAGATACAGAGTCGATTAAATTAGAAAAAAGTTGCGATCTTTCATGACGATCAATGATCCAAAAAGATATTTGACTTGTCAGTTTCAGTTTTCGAGATATTGAACAGAAATTTGGAATTTTTGTTTCAATTTTTTATTTGAAAAACGGTTGAAGGTAGCCCTTTTTAATTAGGATATTGTGGAGGCACTTTTCCAAGGCGAACTCAACGTTGCCAAAAATTTTATTCTAGCCTTCGAAGCAACCGAGATATGACATTCAACTTTTTTTTTCTCTCATGGGCGCCATACTGGATTTTGATATTTTTGAATACAATGTTTTTTTCTGGTTACAACGATGTGTCACATGGTTGAATTGATGGTTTTGAGCAAAAAAAAATTTTAATTTTTCAAAGAGTGCTTTAGAAACAAAATCAGCACCGACAATAAAAACAAGTGAGTATGCCTTCACGTGCGTGAGTCTCAGTAGCGCATTTTCTCAATGAGGCATATTGTGAACGTAAAGAAATTTGGTTGAAGGAGAAACACCATTCTTTGCCCACTTTCTTCATTCGAAACTCATTGTGATATTGTGTTATCAGAATGGGGTACTTGCCAATGAAATAGATCTGAATGAAAATTCTTTCACTTATCAATATATTTTTTTGTTTGAGGGCGGGAGTTGGGAGCAGCGACTAATCAACAGTAGTCTATTCTTTTCCATTTTTAGTCGGCTGTCCATATAGCATATAGCGAAAGAATTAGATCGCTATGTCTTCGGGTTTATGTTTTCCAATTATCTCTTACTTTGAGGGCAGCGTGTGGGGGTGGCAGCATTCGGCAAAGTAACTGTTGCACAGTTTGAGTTGAGAGTTTCTAAATGTTTAAGGAAATATGACAATCAGTGAAAATTGTGAAAGTTGCATATTTTTTTTGTTTGGGGGCGGGAGCTGGAGGCGGCGACTAATCAAAAGTGGCCTATCTTTTCCCATTTTTAGTCAGCTATCTATATAGCGGAACAATTAGATCGCTATGTCTTCAGGGTTATGTTTTACATTTATCTCTTACTTTGGGGGCGGCGTGTGGGAGCGGCAGAGTTTGGCAAAGAAATTCTTCCACAGTTTGAGTTGGGAGTTTCTGAATGTTTGAGGTAACATTAAAATGATTCAGTGGAAATTATTGAAAGTTGCACTTTTTTCTTTTGGGGGTGGAAGTTGAAGGCGGCGCCATGTCGAAGGTAGCCTATTCTTTCCCATTTTTAGTTAGCTATCCATAGAGCGAAAGAATTAGATCGTTATGTCTTCGGGTTTATGTTTTTCATTCATCTCTCACTTTGAGGGCAGCGTGTGGGGGCGGCAGCATTCGGCAAAGTAACTGTTGCACAGTTTGAGTTGGGAGTTTCTAAATGTGAGGGAAATATGACAATCAGTGGAAATTGTAAAAGTTGCTTTTTTTTTGTTCGGAGGCGGCAGCTGGAGGCGGCGGCTAATTAAAAGTGGCCTATATTTTTCCAATTTCAGTCAGCTATCAATATAGTGAAAAAATTTGATCGCTATGTCTCCAGGTTCATGTTTTACATTCATCTCTCACTTTGGGGGCGGCGTGTGGGAGCGGCAGAGTTTGGCAAAGAAATTCTTGCACAGTTTGAGTCAAGAGTTTCTAAATGTTCGAGGTAACATCATCAGCTAAATCAGTGAAAATTGTTGAAAGTTGCACCTTTTTTTTTCTTTTGTGGGCGGAAGCTGGAGGCGGCGCCATATCAAAAGTAGCCTATCCTTTTCCATTTTTAGTCAGCTATCCATATAGCGAGAAACTTGGATCGCTATGTCTTTGGGTTCATGTTTTTCATTTATCTCTTACTTTGGGGGCGGCGTGTGGGAGCGGCAGCGTTCGGCTGAGCAAATGTTGCACAATTTGAGTTGGCAGTTCCTAAATGCTTAAAGGAACATCTCAATCAGTAACAATTGTGAAAGTTGCACTTTTTATGCCGTTTGGGGGCGGAATCTGGGGGCGGCGACTAACCAAAAGTAGCCTATCCTTTGCCATTTTTAGTCAGCTATTTATATACCGAAAGAATCAGATCGCTATGTCTTCGGGTTTATGTTTTTCATTTTAAAGTGATTGGGGGCGGTTTTTAGCAGTTTTTTCATGTCGGCGGCACATATTGAAGACGGAATGTTTCTTGGCTTACGTTTATAAGTGGCAACTATGTATTATTCAAAAAATGAGAACACCAGAGCATCAGGTCTGGTAGAAAGTGCAATATTATGTTATTTCAAGTTTATCGGGGGCGGTTTTCTATATGTTGGCGGCGCAAAATAGACATCCAATATAGCCTAGCCCTCCTTTGGGAGTGGCAGCTATGTAACAGCGAAAAAATTAGAAAGCTAGGTCGTCTAGTTTGGGAGGAGTTCGAGGAACGGACGGACGGACGGACGGACGGACGGACAAAGCGGTTGCAATAGCGATTTTCATCAAGATGGAAAATGCGCTAAAAACGTAAATGTTAAACGTTTATTCAACAGTGACATGTGGCACATCGTTGTAACCAGAAAAAAATACCGTATCAAAAGAATCAAAATCCAATATGGTGTCCATTAGAGAAAAAAATTGAATGTCGTATCTCGGTTGTTTTGAAAGCTAGAATAAAGATTTTGGCAGCTTTGAATTCCCCTTGAAAAAGTGCCCGGACAATGTCTAGATTAGGAAAGGCCACCTTCAACCGTTTTTTGAATAAAAAATAGAAACAAAAATTCAAATTCTTGTTTTTCCACGATATCTCAAAAACTAAAATCTATACAGAGTGTCCCGTTTTTCAACGCTCACTATTGGTATCTCGGGAACGGTAAGAAATACAAAGTCGGTTAAACTACAAAAAAGTTGCGGAATTTTATGACTATCTCAAATATCTCAAGATATCCAAGATATATTCTGTCATTTTTGAAATATCCCAAAAAAACTGAAAAATGCCGAATTCGAAAATTTCAAATAATTTCTTTATTATGACAGCTATCAATTTGAAAATTGGTATCTTGACATTTTTCAAGGTCCTTGATTGACTGACGTTAATAATTTTTCCCTGCGCTTGACAGTTTTTGAGATATGACAGTGACCTTCATTTTTTCTTATGGGCATCGTATCATTTATCAACCCCATAAAAGTAATCTTCTCTTCCTCTTTACAAAGATATAAAACACTTGTAGCATTTTTGTCAAAATAACCTGTAAAAATTGGAAAAACTGTTTCTGAGGCGGAAAAATTGAGTTACCGCTTCGGTTGCCATGCTCTTGTGGCATATAAACAATGGCATTTGGTTGCTATGGTCTGGTGATTTTGGAAAAAATTGAGTTACATTCTGTTTTTTGTGTATTTGATAATGATAATAAATAACAATAAAACAAATACAGAACTATGTATAACACAAAATGACATAGCAATAGCAATAAACATCCATAATTTACAATTGTCCGAATTGGAGTCCATTTTGCTCTTTGCAAAGTTGTGTGCCTTTTAGCCATGTTTTCAACGGCTGCGCTGATATCGTGCGGGTTATTAATTGACTAAAGCGCATCATCAGCTCCTTGCTTCCAGCTCTTGGTTGCTTTGGGATGTTCTGTCATGAACCACAAATTCGATCTTTGAGCGTTCTTCGCACAATGGACCCCATTTCGAGTAATTGTGAATTATAAATGTTTATTGCTATTGCGAATATTGCGATGTTATTTTGTGTTATACTTGGTTTTGTATTTGTTTTATCATTATCAAATACATAAAAACGGAATGTAACTCAACTTTTTCCAAAATCAACCGACCATGGCAACCGAATGCCATTGTTATTAAGCCACAAGAGCATCACAACCGAACCGGTAACTAGATTTATTCGCCCCAGAAATGGTTTTTTCAATTTTTACAGGTTATTTTGACAAAAATGCTACGAGTGTTTTATATCTTTGTAAAGGGAAAGAAAAGATAAGTTTTATGGGGTGGATAAATGATATGGTGTCCATGAGAAAAAATTAAGTTAACTGTCAAATCTCAGAAACTAGTAGGTGCAGGAAGAAATTATTGACGTCAGTCGATCAAGGACCTTCAAAAATGTCAAGATACCAATTTTAAAATTGATAGCTGTCATAATAAAAAAGTTATTAGAATTTTTAGAATTAGGCATTTTTTAGTTTTTCTGGGATATTTCAAAAATTAACAAAGATATCTTTGATATTATGACATTTTTTAAATAGCCATAAAATTGCGCAACTTTTTTGTAATTTAACCGACTCTGTACCTCTTACCGTTTCCGAGATATCAATAGTGAGCGTTGAAAAACGGGACACCCTGTATACTCACGTCAAATTTCTGTTTGGATCATTGATCGTCATAAAAATGCGCAACTTTTTCCTAATTTAACCGACTTTGTATCTCTCAAGATAAGCGAGATACCCATGCTTAGCCTCAAAAAACGGACAGCCTGTATATCCCATACACTTTCTATTTTCAGTAGAATGATTTTTTGGAGCAAAAATGAAGTGACAAGCTGGAGCGCTGGAAGAATACGTCCGTTGGCCACTGATAGTTTCGCTCCAAAACTTTGCAGGTGCCATCAGCCGTTGCCGTAGCCGTAGCCCCCCAGCTTGTCACATTGTTCTTGCTCCAAAAAGTCATTCTACTGAAAATAGCAGGTGTATAGGATAGGTCATACCTATCGTGTGATCGATTTAATTTCTAATTAAGGCAGGCTGTGTCCTAGCCAAATGCAGCTTCGCACCCCTCATTTCGACCAGGCCACAGCCTGCCTAAATTAGGAATTCAATTGATCACTCGATAGGTATGTTTGGTGGCCACGTACCTATTATTTTCGAGATTATTTTGGTACTTCGCTAAATTTGCTTTCAAAATTTTGTGCTCAAAAATTAGTTTGGTGCTCATATAGGTACTTGATGGTATACTCTGCACTGTCTAGTTCTGCACCTATATCCCGTTCACTTTTTATTTTCAGTAAAATGACTTTTTGAAGCAAAAATAGAGTGATAAGCTGGAATGCTCGAAAGATACGGCTGATGGCTGCTGATAGTTTCGCTCCAAAACTTTGCAGGTGCCATCAGCCGTAGTCGTAGTCCCCCAGCTTGTCACTTTATTTTCGCTCCAAAAAGTCATTCTACTGAATTAAAAACGTGAACGGCATATACATTAAACGTGACTTTTAAAAAACTCACTTAGGTAGGTATAGGTACTCACCATTGGCTGAATAAAAGGAGGTAAATTCGTAGACTTTCACTTGTGTATAGCAAATAAAAATAATCACAATAAGTAGGAAAACGAGGATCTCAGTATATCTACGCGCCGATGAGTGGTTCGTCCTGGTAGGCCATTCCTGCAACAAACAATGATAACATAATTTTTGTTTTGCTCATCGGAGGATTCAAAGGTAGAATTACATCGATACAACAGTTTTGATAAATTATTCTGTGCCAATATACTATCCAATTATCCAGATAGAACCTACCTACTTATAGGTGCCCAATAAGTTCGTCTAACCAAATTAAGTTTCTGGAATACGGCAAGTAAATCCAGCACTATAAGTAATGTTTGGAAGCAAAATGAAGAGTACGGGAATTTTTTCTTATTTTCGCTATCAATAAATATTTCTCATACCTAAATTTTAGATGTCTGTATCGGACAATAACGCCTGATATACCTAGTGAAATAGGTACCCTCAATAGGGCGTTTGAGTTTCATCCAATCGAGAATTATTTTCAAAAAGTCTAAAAGTATTAGTGTACATATACTAGTATGGATGCATCATTTACATAGCAGAGTGCTTTCAAATTGCTTGAAATTATGTAGGTATTGCTAATATTAGTGCAGTGTTGCTGACAGTTGGGAACGACCGACGTGGTATTTTCCTCTGCCATCTCTGCTCTGTCCAAATAATATTTATTGATTAGGTATCGATCCAGAAATAAGTGAGAAGTAAAACGACAATCTCCGAATTCAAGACTTCACGGAATCGGTAGGTAAGTACTTAGGTATCCACTTTTACGGTAGAAAACGACGCCCACGATGGTCCATCTCGTTCCACAAAATGATCTAATTATTCACTATATACTTGCCTTCCTCATCTTGTCTCACTCTCCAGGCCCACAGAAGGTTTTTTCCGCGTCACATAGGTACCAACTCTCCGTTTTAGCGCGCAAATTGATACCGACTGAAATTTCGAATAAGTTATTTTGCAGGAAAACTGGAGTAGTGGGAGTGGCAGAAGTATAAATAAATCCAACGTAAGCTGGCACTTTTTTATAGAGGGAGTTCATGTAAGCAGAGATTTTTTTTTACTACCATGGGATGGAGTAATCAAATCCGCATCAGCGGTTCATTGCAGGGCGAGAGTCGGGACAGCGGCGGGGACAAGCACGTTTCTCGGCTACTTACTGTAGGTAGGCTGGTAGGTCAATGCTCATTGCCTTTATATCATCATACAATACTTTGTTTCCAATATGATCACGATTTACGTATCCCTGCAAGAATAACATTCTTTTTGAAGTGAGCCTCTAGCCTGCCATTTGGGATATGCTGAGATTTATTGGCTTGGTGTAAGTAGGTACCTAAGCAAAAATTTCCGGACTTCGTTTTTAGGGTTAAAATCGATTGTTCGCTGTTCCTAAGCAGAATGGCCAAAAAACCGGCTTTAAACAAATCATTTTTGCGCAGTAGGACCAACGCAAAATTTAAACTGCACCCATCCGTTTCATTACATAAGGCACGACCTTCGGTTTGCCATCGCCACGCCGCGCCGCATGAGCTGTTTAGAAAACAAAGGAATAACCGAATCAGAATCCTCTTGTTAGGTAGGTATACTGACTAGGTCTAGGCAAGTACCTATTACTTTAATATCACAAAATCGTACACTAGTACAGTCAACCGATGCCTATATTAAAATAGGGTTTGCAAAAGGTCGCGGACGGAGAGTGGAAATTTTGCAATCTGGCCGCTCGGTCCTCCACATCGAAAACTTTGGTGCCGAAGGACCTAAAATGAGCCACTTTTTGCCAACCCACTGATTATCGCCGCGCCGTCTCACCTACCGTAATTCAACCATTATGATTACCTAAGTGAAACCCTTGATAACATTTGCTGCCAGGCCAGTACCATTCTTCGCGGGTAAAAATAAATGATTTTTTCGGCAAATATCTTAGTGTTTTTTGACTTTGAAAAGATTTTTTTTCCCATGCGGAAATACGACAAACCGACCTGACTCAAGTTAATTTCGATCAGCTTCTTTCTTATATGTTCTCATAACAGCATTTGTTGACAATAAGGTGCATTACAAGAAATGTGAAATTGCTAACACCAAATTTGACAGTCATTTTTTCATTATTGCCGTCACGTCAGTGATTGCCATCGATCAGAAACTTCAATTTCAACAGAAACTGATAGCTTGGGCTATTTTCTGTTTTTATACAGCGTGGATCGAATGTCAAATTGCACGTGGAGTACCAAGAAATAAAAATTTCTCAGAGCGCGCGAAAATCTGCAAACTGCAAAAAGACATGAACGAGAGTCATCAAAGTATTCGAAAGCACAATAAGACAAAAAGGGGCCCATTTTGGGGTTCCGAATAATACAAGGACAAGCAGAGCAGACACAAGGGTTCACCAAAGGTGCGAAAGCCATGATAAAATCAAAATGCAAAGAATGCCCAGTAGGCTTTTGAAGAACACAAGGAGATACAAACGGGGTACACTAGTTCCAAAAGCCACAAGCACAAGAAGACACAAAAATGGTTCCAAACGACACATGAAGACATAAGAGGGCCCGCAGGGCCTCAAACTAAACATGAAGACATAAAGGCTGCTCTGCCATCAGTGTCATCACACACATGGAATTAAATAGGGGGCGAATAAATATTTTCCGACACACAGAGCTTAACGATGACAGCCCGCGAAATTTGAGAAATCTCTCAGCGACTACGTCTCATTAACGTCAGTGAGATGTTACACTTCGGCAAGTTGGAAGCAGTAACAATGTTATGTCCGGTAGATGTCCCATGTGTGATGTTCAATTTGAAGGAGACCACAACACAAAAATCAAGTCTATATTTTATTGGACTAACTTATGGGGAAGGCAGTTTAGGCGTATACAGAACAAATCAGCCGATAAAACGTTTTTTCAAATATTATCGTGACGTCACTTGGAAAGATGTTTTCACCTAGATTTTCACCTCCGATTTTCACCTATCACGTTCCCATGGTCTTGTTAGTGCTGTTGTCGTTTTGACAAACGTCGCTGTCTTCAAACAATCATAGTAATAATTATGGCAGGCTTGAAACCGTCGTCGTCTCATCGGCAACGGAATCAGGTACAAGTATGCCCGTGAGTAGCTATAGGTAGCCCGAAGAAATTTGCCCCTATGACGTCATTGTCGTTCTTAATTATAGCCCCAGCGCCCGCCACGAGATAAGTAAATTTACAAGACCCTATGCAATTGTTCTAGTTTTTTCAACTCTTTCATCTGAGACCAACTTGTGTTTTGTGTTGTGGCCTACTCCAAGTTCGAAACTTCTCTCAGTCATTACAAAGTATAACATCCCCGGATGAACGTCACATAAATGTTGAAGTAAGGTTCATTGTGATGTTATCATGAATTTTCGAATTCTTGTGACTCTGCCGATCAAAATTGCATTCTCTCAGAAACTAGAGCACCTACAAGCATCGGCGCCCCCTCAAAAGAAAACCAAAGGGTCGGCTTTCCCCCAATTGATTTTTTTTTGTCGCCTTGATATTTCTTGAGGAAATCGCGCTGGATTGTTTTAGCTGGGACACGTGTAGGTACCTACTTATACCGTATGATTAAAAACTTTCTTAAAGCTGTACTACACTGCACAATTTCTTGAACAATCTGTCAGTCAATAAACAATCAAGTTTATTGTTTTTCAACACTATTTTGGCAGATTATTGAAGAAATTGTACAAGAAATTGTGTAGTGCAATACAGCAATTACTAACGTGACCATTTATTTCTTTATTCAAAACGGGACATCGGTTTATTAACGTCATTAAGTAGGTTTTGATTTCGCTGCTTGGGGAGTTTCTGATGCCACTGAAAAAGTGGATTAGTAAAATCATGTTTCTTACCTTTATTTTGATATATTTAATTTGGCATGCGACTTCCTTGAAAGGATGAGCAAAGCTATTCATTTTCCAAAATTTTGGAAATTTTTGGAAAATTGGATTTTTTTTGGAAAATTTAATAGCATTGCCCATACATTTCTGTTTAAAGAGGTCAAATGCCAAATTTGAATTTTTAAAATAAAGGTACAAGGAATGACTTCCACTAATCCAGTTTTTGAGTAGCAGCAGAACCCCTTGCTCGCCAAAATGTATGGGATTGGGATGACTAATTCCATACATCTTGGCAGCTCAAGTAGCCTGATAAAAATAAATGTAAAATATTAACTAGCTTTCATTTATCAAAAACTAGCTTTCGCCGAGGCCGCTCCGCTACTACTACTAACTACTAACTTCTGATTCTGATACTCCCCAACAGCATATTTTGAACTTCCGGAGAAAACACAGGATCATTCAACATCTAGTACACCTGTACTTGTACAGAACTAATAATAGTACGGACGTTAGCGGCACATATCAGGACCAACCTTGCATTTCATTCCGATGCAAAACGCTTTTGCACGTGAGTAGTAGGTACTTGAGGGTAATTTTTAAGAAGTGGTGCCCCAAGAAGTCGAAGGTCCAAAAATTTAAATTGTTGCTTTTTTCAGACTTTTCTCGCTGGACCACATATTTTCAAGGTCAAGGAACACAATGCAATAAGTTTCCAGAAAGTGTCATGCACCAGTGGCGAACCAGACGGCTGCGAAGGGGTCGGGTGCGATTTTTTACAAGCCTTATAGTAAACCGTAACTAACACGTTTTTTGACATGTTTGGTATCATGGTATCATTTCTGACCAAATCGCACATTTTGATTCCAAAGATAAGTATGAATTTTTAATGGAGACGTGTTTGAACTGGTTTTATCAGAAAAAACATGACTTTTTTATACTCAAAATTGAAGTTTTGTGATTTTACTTCTACTATTGTTCAATGTTATTTTAACTATGATTTTGACTTAGTCAGCTAGTTTGGGCTATTTCACACAAAACTATCATCTGCTGAACTTTTTCCCGGTTTTCCGGGAGCCCAAAGTCACGGAGTGATTTTGTTCCTTGAGATGTATCATGTCAAAGCTTGATGTGACGAAACGTGCTATTTCAGAGGAAAAATTAGACTAGGGTCAAAATGTAGCTTTGATTTGGTACTTTATCCATTTCAAGGCATTAAAATAGTTTTCTCGATCAAACAAAATAGGAAAAACTAGAATCGTAGCCGTATTTCAGTCATGACATCATTTTCCTTCCGACATTGCGGAATAAATTTCTGAAAAAACGCGAAGTTTCGACCTATGAATTTGTCGTTTTCGAGCATAATCTCGTTGTGGTTCAAAACACCGATGATCATAATAATTTTGACATAGATTGTTAAATTGAACTATTTTATAGATGAATTTCATATAGGTACCTACCAGAAGTTTCTATCGATGTTACAAGGTCACACTGTAGTTTTGTTTCAAAAAGTTCATCATGTAGAAATTTTATTCCAAAAGCTCGCAATGTCTGAAGAAAAAGGATGTCATGACTAAAATACGACTCCAATTTCAGTTTTTCCATCTTGTTCGATAGAAAAAACTATTTTCATGCCCCGAAATGAATAAAGTACCAAATCAACGCTATATTCTGATCCTAGCCTAATATTTTTTGTGAAATAGCACGTTTTGTCACATCAAGCTTTGACGTGATACATCTCAAGAAATAAAATCACTACGTGACTTTGCGAGAACAGGAAAAAAGTTCAGCAAATGATATTTTTGTGTCAAAAGTCAAAATCATAGTTATAATAACATTGGACAGTGATGGAAGCAGATTTACAAAACATCAATTTTGAGAATATAAATAAAAGGCGAAGAATTTAAGAATTTTTATAACGCTTTAGATTTTAATCGTTTTTGAATCATGACAATTCTGTCTATAAAACTACCAAGTTGTACTTCGATATCTTGAAAATTCACTCATTCACCGAGAAATGAAATATTTTAGAATAAAATTCAGTTTTTCCCGAATATTTCAGGAACTGCTCAAGATTCTCCAAAACCGTTGACTCTTCCTTGATGAGCAATATATTGTGAATATATATATACAGAGGGGTGCATAAAAAACGGCCACCGCTGTAGCATCGTTATTCCTCATCCGATCTTCAAAATTCAAAAACCAGTTTAAATGGTGTAATGTCATCTATGACTCGACAGTAAAAAATATTTTTTCTATTATGATGCTTCTGAGCATTGATAATCAACTTTTGTTTTTCAAATGACAACTATATTTTTTTAATTTATTTTTGGATTCCTTACGCTTATCTGAATATAATGATGCATCAATATCACCCTTTTTGTTATGAAACACGAAGATAAAAAATTGAACTGCGAAATTTTTACACATCACAGTAGCATCAAAACACCCACGATATGCACGCAATCCGGTTGGCTGGGTGCAAAATGATGTTCAAAAGCATAAAGTAGGTCAGGCGTTTGGTATTTGAAAACGTAAATGTCAAAATGTTTTCTAGCTCAAAAAAAGCTGTCCGTCTCTAAGACTTGTTTATTCTATATTTCTAGTTTATTATTTTATATCTTTTAGGTGGGTATGTGTTGTTAAAATGAAGAATCAATAAGACATTTTTTCCTGACCACAATACATACTCAGGAAGATATAAAACAGTGGGCTGAAAATAGAGAATAAAGACGTCTTAGAGACGGGCTTTTTTTTGAACTAAATAGAAAATATTTTGATATTTACGTTTTCAAATACCAAACGCCTGACCTACTTTATGCTTTTGAACATCATTTTGCACTCAGCCTACCGGATTGTGTGCATATCGTGGGTGTTTTGATGCTACTGTGATGTGTAAAAATTTCGCAGTTTATTTTTTTTTTCTTCGTGTTTGATAACAAAAAGGGTGATATTGATGCATCATTATATTCAGATAAGCGTAAGAAATCCAAAAATAAATTAAAAAAATATAGTTGTCATTTGAAAAACAAAAGTTGACTGTCAGTGCTCAGAAGCATCATGATAGAAAAAATATTTTTTACTGTCGAGTTATAGGAGACATCACACCATTTGAACAGGTTTTTGAATTTTGAAGATTGGATAAGGGATAACGATGCTACAGCGGTGGCCGTTTTTTATGCACCCCTCTGTATATATATACAGGGTGATTCAAAAATGGCGCATTTCCTCCCGTGTACGTTGTGGGAGACGTTGAGGGAGCACGGAAAAAATAGTAAAAAAAAATTGGCTCATTTATCCATCGAGTTATGAAGAGGTGAAGTTGAGAATTTAACTTCTTCAGTTTGCATGATTTTAAAGCAAAGCATTGTTACTTGCGAACAGTCACATGTCGTTAGTAGTTCCCGATTGAAATTTTTTCTTGCAATTAAGATTTGAGTCGTATTTTCAAATTTCAAAATTCGTCTTTCACTTCACAAGTGCCGTGAAAATACATGTGGCAAGTATGTTTGGTATGGTCTGGCAGGTTCTACGGAGTTTCCAGGGTAACAATACAATAATGCTATTGTGATGGCGTGATCCCTGTTGTGATTTACCGGTTTGATCTAAAGGTGCCAGGTAGGTACTAATGCGATGCTGCCAGATTGGACAGATTTGTTTTTGTTAATAACTTGCAAATCGAAGCCGATTAATTTTTTTAATTATTTTTCCCATGCTCCGTTAACGTCCACTATAACGTGCCCGAAAGGAAATGCGCCATTTTTGAATCACCCTGTATATATATATACCTATTCACGTGAATCCATCTGGTTTGAAAAATGATGTACGAATTTTTCACTTTTTTTCTATACGACACCCTGTAGACGACGCCTGCATTGTTTACGACTTTCGTTCCTGATCTTAATCGGTCAAACATGGTCTCGGCAACAGGTATGCCAAGTGGCATTGCTTGTTATAAAAGTGAAGGGCGAGGTGAAGGGTGTCCCCTAAATTTTGTCCTTAACGTCCGGACTAATGGCGGATAAATTTCTGAAGATCAATTTTGAGGGTGAAAAAATCATTACTTTTTTTTATAAAACCGGTTAAAACACGTCTCTATCATAATTGCATACTAATTTTTGAAATCAGAATGTGCGATTTGGTCAGAAATGATACCAAACATGTCAAAAAAAGTGTTAGTTAAGGTTTACCATAAGAATGTAGAATCGGTCCATCTGGGGCTTTGTGAGTATAAATTTAAAGTTGTTCCAGTCACACCACGTATTTGTTGTTTTAAAAAAGTTTATTGTTATACCATATTATATTTATCTCATCGTTTCATACCTCTTTACTTTTATATTCAACAATAGTACAGGTTCTCATGCCATATTTTTATTTCTGTCAATTTACTGCCAATTTTTACTGAAAATCTTTCACAAACAAGCACTTTATACACTTTTTTGAATAGCCTGTACTATTGTTCTTTCTTATGTCTGTATCTAATATTTTCTTTATTCAACAGTTTTCTTATTTGGATACATTGGGTTATAAGTGAAACTTAGTGACAAACCAGACGTCTATGGTCCCCGTAAGAGGAGCACGGGAGGGGGGCAGTTGGTGACCTGTGCAAGAGATTTGGTTTTCAATAATATTGAGACAATACTGGCATGTTGGGTTGCGTTTCCCACTAAATCTGACCTTGCAAATCCAGTTATGACCTTCAAATTCTGATTTAACAATGCTTCAAGCAATTTTCGGCAAAAAAACGTGATTTTGGGACCAAAATTAGGCGGTTTTTCAATTTGGGTTATTTTTTTGTTTAATGCATGAATCATTTGGATTCAAGATTGGATGAATTTTATGGACCTTTCTGCACAAGACTATTATATCAGAAACGCGAGGAAAGTGGTTGCAAGGTAAAAAAAAATTATTGAAAAAAATGTCCTAAATGTCACTCAAAAATATCTCCACGCACAAAAAAAAAATTGTATTGTAGCTGTAACATCGCTTTAATTTTATCTTTTAAGGTTTAACAACCTTAAAACCCTACAACCTACAACCCTACAAACCTAAACTTTGTTAAGGTTTAACCAAAACAATTCTTTAGCTTTCGAAAAAAGAACACTCTACATTTAATTAATAAGATTACAACAACAGCAACTTTCCCGCGGGTATAGCCTTATTTTTCAGTTTTAAGCTGGCTTACATCGAACGTCAAACCAACTCGATTTTATAGTGTTCAAGAAATGATAATTATGTCGAAAGCCTCATTTAAATGCGTGAAATAGTTGCAGTTATCGATCCTATTCGAAATTTCGAATATTGATGTATTCAACGTGAAAATATCGTGAATTAAAAATCCACAATTTTGAGGAGCCATTTTTTTTTTAATTGCTCACAATCTTTTCAAAACAGCTTCAACATTGTATTCACATTTGAATAATGTATTCAAAGTCTAGCACAGCACAGGAAGATTTTTATAGCCATGCTCTGCAAAAAATATCAAATAATAATAGTTATAATTTCAAGTTCACTAGCAGTCAAAAAAATCGCGTCCCGCTTACCATCCGTACTTGAAGCTTTTTTGGTCCAATATTGGCTTTGTTAGAAACTCGTCTATCGATTTCCAAACAATAAATCGATAGTTAACTCGAATACCTACCGATAGTATCTATACTCATCTAAAAAAATAGCAAAGTTATCTAGCACCTAAAGGTACTAAATTCTTAAGTTTATAAAAATAACAGATCATCGTCAGGGTCATACTTAACAAAGTGGGGTAGATTCTCACCTGTTGTGCCCCTACAGCACTTACACATCTGCGACAAGACAAGGAAGATCGTCTGCATCTACATTTTAGACCGCAATTCTTCTTGCAAATGCAAGACACTATCTTCAAGAGTCTCCGCGGAGCTGGAAGAAGATGCGTCTTGACGGGGACCAACAACTACTCGTATACGTGGGTGCTCCCGCGTAGTCCACCGTGTTGTTTGTTTACACCTAGAGTACCTTAGCTATTCTCTAGCGAAAACCCAAGGTTAAGCCGAGGTCTAGGAGCCGCGATATTGCATGGAATGACAGACACACAGACGGACGGACGGACGAATAATGGAATGAAATATATTTGTCGGTTGTACATCTAGAGTCCCTAAGCTATCATCTAGCAAAAACCCGAGCGCAATCCGAAGTTTAGTAGCTGCGATATTGCCGAAGACTGCAGACGGCAATAACAAGAGCAAACTATAAGCGCTGTAGCACTGAAAACATGATGCACAAAGAGGAAAATTGAGAAACTAGTACCTACTCATATAACCAGACCAGACTCAGTGAGTATGATACCATGCATATTGAACGTAGGATCAATTATTACAGATCAAAGTCAAGGTTAATAATATTGAAGTGATTTTCCCGATGTAATGCGTTGGACGTAACTCCATATTCAATATTCATGTTTATTGCACCATCCATATATACATAACATACATATAATAGAATCCTTATTGGAATTGCTGGACAATTTACAATGAAATTGAAGGATACGTCATTTTGAAGCTAAAACCATAGGGAATCTACTGCATATAATAATACCAAGTGATATTTAGTGGTCGATGCAAAAGTAAAATGTTAACTAAAGCATAAGAAAAAAAACACGTGAAAAAGTGTCATCATCAAGAAATTAGGTCTGCTAGTGTCAAATTTGACAGAAACTATTCTATATCATCCACTTTGATTCATTATCTTTCGTTCAAAATCAAGATAAGAGAAATCGATCAGGTGGTTGAGAACTAGGAGCATTTTTAAGCGGAAAGTGCACTTTGAGGTGTCTTCATCTTTGCCTGTCAAAAAAACAGTGACGCACACGGGGGAAAGTTGGGGACTTTTTGTATGTTATGTAGCAAAGTCTTGTGAACCCAAAACTGAAGAGATTGACCGTGTTTTAATTTGTTTCATGTTTTGCCGTTTTTTCGACTAAAAAGCCTGGGCTAATCAGGGGTAAAGCTCAGGCATAGCACAAGCACAACAAATAAACTTCCAGGAGGCTTCCTCTTCCACGGAAAATGAATTTCAAACCATATTCAGGGGTTAAGACTTGCAAAAAGCATGTTCCACATCTGAAATATTGATGAAATTCAACGTGCCAATAACAGACAGTGACTAGCTCTTCAAAAAGTGCCCTCTGCCTGGCCCCACACCAAATTTTCGGGTTGATTTTAAATTCCGGAACGGTTGTAGGAACAATCGTACTCAATGTCAACCACCCATTCATTGGATGTGATTCAATCTTGCGAGAAAATAGGGCAAATCTGCTACATTCCATATAAAAATTCATATCTTCTGTGTAAGACCTCCAATCCCGGTAATTCCAAAACCGTTTCGAGACAATGCATCACACTTCATGATTTTCACATTGGAATTTGAATTTTTTTTTTGAAGTGGTTGGAATTGGTTGAAGCAAAGTGTGCTCATTTTTGGCAGAAAATGCATAAAAATTGTGTTTTTATTGTGTTCATGATAATACGGGGTGTTTATAAGAAACTGTGATCGAGGCAGGCATGGGTCGGGCCGAAAAACGCAGTAACAGGCGTAATTGTAGTGATCGAAAGCGGATTCCAAAGGTGATGCGATCACAAACGTTTATAAACACCCGGTATTTTCAAGTACAGTCCCTTCCAAAAGTTTCTCTCTTCTCTAGGGACCAACTCTTTCGACCACGGAACATTTGCAAGACGCGAACAATTCATTTGTTCGGTTTATTCGAAATCACCGCAGTTCATAGAGCTGAAAGATTTGTGGTGGTGATTTTTCACCAACTTACAGACTTTTGGGGGGGACTGTACTTGAAAATATTATCATGAAAAAACATATTTGTCAACTGCCCTAGAGGTCTTCAAGCGACCTACACGATTCATTATAGCTACTTGTTGTAGAGCATACTCACTTCAACTAGTTACACGACTTTCGCCGCCAATATATTGGCTGCAGGTCTCCCTCCAGAGCTTTGTAATGTCCACTAAAAACTCACTTATTATGCATTTTCTGGCAAAAATGAGCACACTTTGCTTCAACCAATCACCAACAATGAACCATTTGATTTATGATCATAAATTTTGGTGGTTAACTCCACAAACTATCAAGTTTTGTGGTACAAAACGTATTGTGCCGCTTCCATCTCCAAATCAGCCGTCATTGGCGCTGGATTCGGCAGAAGCCGGAGATAACAAAATGGCAATTTTTTCGACAAAGAAGTAACTTACTCCCTCTGGGGAGTTACTTTTCATATTGAAATGATCTAATGCTACCATACCTACAGTCGCCTGTCGTTTTTGCGACTACTGCACCAAAAGGAAATCCAAGATGGCGGCCAAGCTGGTAAAAACAGTTGACGGTCTTTTTTTTTTTTTTTCCCTTGGGTTTTATTTTGCTGCATCAACCGTAATAGGTTATTAGCAGCTCACATTATTTGTTTTTCATTTAGGGCTTATATGGAGTCGTATACATCAATATCTTTCAAAAAGTTTGGTACAGAGTTGTATTTGTCTGGGTCTATCAAGTTGATTTCACTTTCGGTTATGTTGTGCATGGTTCTTTGTATGTTGTATTTTGGGCAGACATAGAGGATATGCTCGATGGTTAGTATGACGTTGCAGATTTCGCACTGCACACGGTCTTGTCTGGACAATAGGAAGGAGTGTGTCAGTCTGGTGTGTCCGAGCCTGAGCCTAGAAAGTTTAATTTGGTCTTTTCTTTTTTCTGGGTATTTAAGAGTAGTAGATACGGATGGTTTAATCTCTTTGAGGTAGGTATCTTTTAGGTTCCAAGTTTGTTGCCAAAGTGTGACTATTTTATTTTTTATATAGGTCTTGATATCATCTGGAGGATTAACTTGACAAGGTGGGAAAATGATAGAGGTCGTCGCTCTTTTTGCTAGATCGTCCACTTCTTCGTTTCCCTCAATTCCGACGTGCGCTGGAGTGTACAGAAATTTTACCCTATCAGCTACATCAAAGAGCTGATCTTTGATATTTTGTATAAGGGGGTTGCGGGGATATAATTGCTTCAAGGCATGAAGTGAGCTCAATGAATCCGAGCAAATTATATACCTTTGTTCCGGGATGGTTTTTATATAGACAAGTGCCTGCGAGATGGCACAAAGTTCTGCTGTGAAGGTGGAATTGTGGTTTTGGAGGTGGTAAGCTTCTCTGGAGGATGGAGTAATTATGGCTGATGCCACCTGATTGTCAATTTTAGATCCATCTGTGTAGATTAACTTGTGGTTTGGAAAAAAGGAGATGATTTCCAGAAAGTTTGCCCTGATCAGGGTGTGGTTCATTTCCGATTTTTTGTATTTCGCGAGGTCAAGAATTGTTTGTACTTTAGGTAGTTTCCAAGGTGGATTCGAAGAGTTTTGCCAAGGCAAAGTTTCAGGGATTTTGAAGTCAATTTCTAGTTGGATGCGATTGACTCTTTCGTGTATGGGTGGGATTATGTTCCTGTTAGAGTTGTAAAAATTTTCATGCCTGTTTGAGAATACCAAGTCATAGTTTGGGCTTTTTGGGTTGGCTGAAATGTAAATTGCGTAGTTCAGGGTCATACGCTTGATGCGTAGTTCAAGAGAAGGCTCATTAACTAGTGCGAGTAGACTTTCCACCGGTGTTGTGCAAAAGGCCCCAGTTGCAATTTTTATAGCTCTTGATTGTATAGTTTGGATGGATTTAAGATATGATTTTCTAGTGGTCATATATGCAATGGCACCATAGTCAAGCTTGGACCTTATCAGACTTTGATATATCATCAACAGGGTCATAGAGTCTGCTCCCCAGGAATGGTTGGATAAGACTTTCATGAGGTTCAAACCTTGGATGCAAGATTTTTTTACTTGACTTATGTGGTTTTTCCAGGACAATTTATGATCAAATATGACACCCAAGAACTTTGCTGAGTCAGAGAATTTTAGGCTCCTGCCGTGGAGGCGAAGAAGAGGTGATCTTAACTGCTTGGACTTGCTAAAGTTGATGCAGTGTGTTTTTTGAACAGAGAATTTGAAGCCTGATATTTTGCTCCAATTTTCGATGGTATGTAAGGTGGACTGCAATATTCTTTGCGTGGATTCAGGATCCTTTCCCCGAAGATATATGATTAGGTCATCTGCAAACAGGCCGCAGCGGACGGGAGATTTGATCTTTTCAAGTATCTTGTTAACCGCTATCAAAAAGAGAGTCACACTTATCACAGATCCTTGGGGAACACCGTTTTCTAGACCTTTTGTTTGTGAGAATATATTATTGACTTTCACCTTAAATGTCCTGTTTTTCATGAAGTTTTGGATAAAGGCAAGAATATTTCCCTTAATGCCCCAGTCAATCAATTTGTCTATGATTGGTAGTTGACGGTCTTGTTTCCTAAAATAGTAGGACGAGGGATTTCCGCCAATCACGACTATATTTCTAACATCCCTAATAGTCAAAATGTCAATTTTCATCTTTCCATCTTCAAAATTTTTCGATTTTTTCAACAATAAAATGTCCACAAAAAGAATTATTTTTGAAAATATCTCTGGAAACGATTGACATTTTTTTAAATCGGTTTGCTAAACCTTCATTGGTGTAAAATGGCGAATGCGTACGGTAACTTTCATCACTGTATCTCTTTCGGTTCATGATTTAACATTTTTTATGTCTTCATCACATTTTACCCCCCCTCCCGCTGCCCAGTCGCGGGTCTCAGAATCAGATGTTCGCCATCGCGATCCTAGTTCAGCATGATCTAAGGAAGAATTTGGCACCAACCACTATACTCTAGTCTCAACTTGCACACGGGCCTCAAAAAATGAACATAAGAAAGCCATTAAGGGTAACGGTCTTGAAACAGGTTCTGTTTATTTTTACCAAATGAAACTGTGACTACACTGCAACTACGTCGTCACTAATTGCTCCGGTCGAAGTGTGGGAATGTCTCTAGATAAATGAAATTAGGAATAGTTATTTGCAACATTTTATTATTAAATTAAACTTCAATAAATATATAAAACTAAACGCAATTGAAAAAATTGCAAATGGCACTTTTAATTGAAGTGAAAAGTCCATCACAGTAGCAGTACTTCTTCAAAATATGATCTTCGACGCAAGCGCTCTTATCCGCGTATCTATCCAGGCGACTGACATCACCTAAGAGACGAAATTCCGGCTTTTGCGGAATCTGAAAATTGCCCTCCACAGTGGCTTCAAACATTCCCGGGGGTCTCGTTTCGATCATTATCAAAAAATTATTCACACTGGCATTGTGCTCGTTCAAGTAAATATCTGACATTCCCGCCGAGACTACTTCCTTCAAGTAATATTGAACGCACAGTTCAGCACCTTTCTTGTAGGACTTGACTATTCTGTTCACCTCAGATAAAATATATTTTGACGTAGCTTGTACTATCGGTTTTCGGACGTCGATGTAAGAGATACCAGTGCACAGACACCAATGCTCGTCTATTGCGCCATCTTTACAGGTGCGTTTTTCGCTGATCTCTTTGAAAAGCGACTGACATTTCGGGCACGCCTGGCTAGGCTCTATCGTGTAATTGTCATTGTTGAAGCGTAAGATATCTTGCAGTGTCATGTGCATGTCGAAGGGGTTTGTTAGCCTTTCCGAGTTCACGACGAAATTATTGTATTCCTCTGCGTACTGTTCTTTGAATGTATTCGGCAAATGAATATAAATGAAAGGTAGACGTTCTTCCACGTATCCGGTGTGCGTGTATCTGATATCTCCAAATCGAAATCCATGGTCACTGAAGAAAATTAAGATAGTGTTTTCCAAATGTCCATACACGTCCTTCAAAAATGCTTCGACTGTGTTATCCATAGAGGAGGGAAGGTTTATGTCATCATGGCTAAAAGTATTCATCCAAAAAAATCCAAATTTCGGAGTATCTTTGAGGTTAATTAAAAAGTCTTTGGCGAGGGTCAATATCCGTTCACCGGAAGTTATCGGACCCGCACAGTATTTAAAGCCGAAACGTTTCAATGACGGTAGCAGTTCGCTAGCTAGAATATAAGGCCTGAAATAGAACGTCGTCGGTGGTTCGTCAAAGCCCATTCTATTATAATTAAAAGTTGCGATTGAAGATTGATCTTCCGCATAAGCCGTTACATATCCTAATTTTCTAAACTTATCCCATATAATATCACAGCCGTTCATTTTCTTTTTAGCAGGTTCACAGTGAGCATACACCTGTTCTGTTGTCTTTCCCGTCAGTATCGCCATTACATTCGGAAATGTATTGTCCCCAATTTTTGTGTAACCTTTCAGATTGATGAAATCATGGTATTTAAGGAACTTGTGAACTTTTGGCATGGTCCTCACCAGGTTCATTTTCGATATGCTGTCTATCCCGACGAATACAACGCTGAGAGGTGAATTTTGCTTGAGATTCGTTTTCTTTTCTTCATCACTGACGAATCTCTTGTCGACGACTGTGTGGACATTCGAGTATACCATTTCACCAAACGAATTCCTACACTCAAGCATCACAGTGGGAACTGTCAAATTTACTGATGTTTCGAAAGTTTTACAAGTAGAAACTCTAAAAAAAAGAAAATGTATGTAGTTAGTTGCACAATCTGGTTGAGTGTCGACAGACTCCACCTCATAATATCCCGGTAAAAATACAAAATAAATAACTCAAAATACCTAGGTAACTTTGAAAAAAATAGCTATAGTAGGTTCATTTGTACTGTGACTCTAGTTGGCTGGGCAAATTTTCTACTTTAGCATTGTAGGCTTGCCGCTTTTTCACCTGGTGTGAAACTGACTTCTCTGGAAGTGAAGTTATATTTCTTATCAAATTGATATTAAAATCTTGGAAAACTGACCTGGTCATATGTGGAAGTGTGACTAGGGGGACGCAGAGCTGTGTTACCGTCATTTAAACACCAAAAGAGCACGGGGCGGCCGCAAATCTAAGTCATCTTGACGGCGGCCTATTCAGAGTCGACAAAAACTCGTCCCGGAAAGCCCCAAAATGGAAGCAAAATGCAAATTTAAGGTACTAACATCAATTTCGGTTCAATACGCAACTTTGAGCGGCTGGGTTTCTTGAAATTTGGTTTAATTTAATTTTACACGTAAATTCTTTTGCCAATGACAGACTGCAGAGCGATCCTTGTATCGCCCATAATTCTTCAGGGTTTGGCTTGTATTTTTGACTGGAAGAGGCGAAAGGGTTGATAATTGCATGGGACCCCTTTTTTTGACGAAGGGCATTGTATACTCTTTAATTTGAAGCACCGAAAGTTGAGCCGGCTTCAAGAGGTTAGGAATATTTTTCACAACTGTCAAATGTCAAGGCTCTCTTGATTCATTTGTTCATTGGCGAAAATCAAAAACAGGTCGAAAAATTGTTACATTTTCCAATAAAATGGAAAAAAGCGTCAGACATCACGTCCCGCAAAAATGTTCCGGCTATCTGTGAAGGAAATACGCAAAAAATGTGTTTCAAAACTGGTCCGGCCAGAGCAGCCAACTGCAAAGTTTTGGGAATTTTCTATATTTCACATTTGGAAATTTAGAAACAAAATCTCACAGCCGACTATAATCACGGTACAAGTGAACCTACTTTAGTTAATATGACTGCAACGAAAGTACAGTTGGGAGCGAAATGATTCATACGGCACTGCTAGGAAATTGGCTGGATTTCAGAAATGTTAGCTGCTTGGATTGTTCTTGAATGCCAGTTTTGATTAGAGATTGATCTTTATCAAAACTGGTATTCAAGAACGACCCAAGCAGCTAACATTTCTGAAATCCAGCCGACTTCCTAGCGGTGCCGTATGAATCATTTCGCTCCCAACTGTACCTTGATCGAATATAACTAAGACAAAAATATCTTGACTTGACTCTGGTATCTTTCACATAAGACATTTTTGTTGGGATCGTGAGGCACAAAACCGCCAAATATATTGTCCCTAAAAAAAAACTCACTTTATATTATCATCGGATTCGTTAGCTACGATGATACGAGAAATTCTGGAGTAACAGCATTTAATTGGCAACATACTATAAGTCTTCAAGACGATTTGATTGATGTTCAGTGTCACTGCTTCATCGTTTATTGTTATGTAACTTGCAACTTCGTGTCTGGAACACTTTATCTGGTTCACTCGGTGAACGAACCTTCTGACATCTTCATTGAAAGGATCGGAATTAGGTATTCGGCAGGTGGACGTGTGAATTAAGTACTTCTCAATTTGCAATTTAGTACTGTACGTTGAGGCTGGAAACATCAGACTTTATTGAGGGCAAACATCGCCACAGCACAGAACGAAGCAATACTTACCATTGTTTAGAACAGTTGTCGTGACATCGGTAATGTTTATTTGAGTGTAGCATAAGAAAACGGCAGCAGAAAGAAATGCAAGAATTCCAAAATATTTCCGGGAGGGGGAGTTTTTTCGTGACGGCAATTCCTGTAAAAAAATCATCATTAATATTGCTCAAAAAAAGCATTTTGCCATTCAACACTTATCATTCGCAATAAAACTTTGGGTTATCGGTAATTTTGTTAATTCAACAATCAGTATAATTTATTATTTAGCTTCCTCGCAGTTAAAAATGGTTTTCTAGTTGTTTCAGCCTAACTACACAAAATATACTAGATTTGTTTGACAAATAATTATGACGGCAGTTTACTTAGAACAAAATTCAAATAGATGGATGATTCACAAGCTGTTCTTCTTTTCTGAGAAAAATCTCTGGTCTTTTGTTTTATTTCCCCGTTGGTCTTGGCTGGATCTCGGTTTACTGGCTTTCTTATGGGTTGTGCCCGCGGCTCTGATTTTCGCGAAATTCAAGTTTTGGTTTGAGAAACTTCGTTTGGTTTTGTTGGTTTTATTTTTTGTCGAGTGTAATACTTTTCTATACATACTTAGATAAGAACTTCTTGCCATTGTTTCTGTAAATTCAAAGGCAATAAATACTTATATTTTTCATTTGTTTATTTGTTTATTCAGTTTTAGTTGCAGAGGAAGATGAATAAATGTTCATAGGTACGATCAACGATTGCGGCCAAAAAAAGCAGGATAATGTATTTCATTATTTTAGCGTTTTTGTAACAATTTGGGCTCAAATACGTGTCGGTTGGTTGCAACCGAAACGACCAAATTGAAGGGCATGTTGGACCCGAATTGTTGCGAAAACGTCAAAATAATGAATAGCAGTGTTCTACTTTTTTTCTGACTGCAGTGGTACCACCTACCTAAATATGTTCTGCCATGATTTATTAATTCAAATTTTGTGGCTATATTTTGTGTACAGTAGGGACTGAAACTCGAATTTCAAAGTGAGTTTAATAATATTGTGTGAAAGTGACATTAGGGCACATCAGCACATCTATCAATATGGCTAAAATGTATGAGGTTCTGAACTAATTGTCGTCTTGTTCTGAATAACCAATCACTCACATTATTACGGCATACAACCTTTTTTTGCGGGAAACAGCAATTTGGGACATTGAAGCATTAGACCATCCCGTATCAACTTACAGATATTCCAAAACAAAAGCCTACCAAGGTGTACGAGTACAAGGCCCTTTTGTTCGCTAGTTCGGTGTAACAATAAGCTACACTCCACTACATATTTGAGAAATACAGGTGATTTTTCAAAAGGACCCACCCCCGATTTCTCGCTGCACAATTTTGTTCTGAAAAAAGGTCCATTTTCTTTTCGATGGGGAGCAAACAACTGGCGTATTTTTTATCTTTTTGTTCCACCCCTCTAGGCGGGGTGACTTGGTGACTACCCTTTGAAGAATTTCAGATGGAAATAATAGGGATAGAGATGCATCATCATTTTGAAAATATTTGAAGTATTTTTTGAAGTAACGGATTTTTCAATATCGGATTTTTTTTCCCTTTTTTGTCAACAGTGCATCCGAAAAATCAGTTGGTCCTTTCAGTAGAACGTCTAGATTGGTAGAAAACGTGAACACCAAATTTGAGCAATCATTTTTCACTCCATTATTGTTGCAACTAAGCTAGCGTAGGAGATGAAAATATACTTCCAAAGTTTTCAAAATAACAGGAGCTAAGATAGAATAAGGGGTTAAAAATTAGCCTCAGACCACTTCTACACTTTACCCTAATTAGCTACAGCCATGGAGTTGAAAATGATAATTTAAATCCGGTGTTAGTGTTTTCTTCCAATCTAAGTTGTTTACTGAAGAGATCAGCTGGATTTTTAAATAAAGTGTTGATAACAGGAAAAACCATCCGATTTTGAACAATTCATAACTTCGGAACTGGTTCTTAGATTTCGATTTTTCAAAAACTATTGTGAAGGGAACTGGAAGGCGTTCAAAATTAAGACCTGTGCCAGCTTTTCTTCAGAAAAAAATTGCGCAGCGAGAAATTGAAGGTTTTCAAAAAATCACCTGTATGTGGAAAAGTCATGCGTGAGCAACACACAGTGAATTTTATGCTGTACTGGAGATATTTTTTTCTGTAATTCTGTAATACTGTGAGCAAAAGAATGGACCTCTTTTTTGCGCTTTTTTGGGGCTGTGTGCATGGCATCACGGTCACGCACGACATCACGGTCACGCACGACATCACGGTCACGCACACGCTCAAGCGGTCAACTTTGACAGCAGACAGGTTTGAGTGATTGTATCAATAGTCCTAGCGGTACACCAAATTATTCTGCACTTCTAACGATTTCGATTATTTTCGGCACAGATGATCATTGGACCTATTCAAGCGTTTTGACCCGCAGCACCACCAAATTTGCATCTCAGGAATGGAGGGGTGGGGGTATCTTCAGAATTTGAAGCTCCAGGTCTAGTATGGTCCAATGAAGACCTACAAAGGCAAGTGAGTAGTCATTGTCGAATGATGTTCATCCGCTGATGTCGATTCTGACGTGAAAAATGAGTTGCGCAGTCATTTGACAAAGATAATTGGTAATAATAAGAGATAAAGATGAAATCAAGTGGTCATCTATTGAGCTCTGTGGGAACTTGTTTTTTGTGATGAATACATGAAACTTGGTGTGACTGTTCATTATTACTTACTTCCCAAATATGGAGGGAGCACCACGCGTTCCGACGGATGACGTCGCGACGGAATATCAAAAAACAGTGGTCGCCATTTCCAGAACAGTCGATAGGAATATTATAATTTCTTTGATTTCTTCCATCAAGCCATATGCTTTCAAGATTCAATAACATATTTCTGTCGATTTGAGGAAACGGTGGGCTACCAGTGGTAAACCAGGTGCCTGTAAGGGGAACTGTGAGGTTTCTTCACCCCCAAATTTCCGCGGTCAACATCTTCGGATAAAACCGAGGATAAAACCAACTATTTTGAAGTCAGTGCATACGAATATGTTATCTGGTTAACATTCCTCGTGTTTCGTTCTTCAAGGGACTCCTCAGTATGTTTATACAGATCTAGCGATCAAATGAAAGGCACTCAGAAAGGTACTTGATTACTGGAAAAGAAGTGATCTTTAATGTTGTACCATATTAGGTACATACTCGGTTATACAACTCTTACAAACTAAACTATAAATTATTATAACGATTAATCGCCTGTTAATATCGATGCCACCGTACTGAAAAAAATAAATCGCTGTGTGCAAGACCGTATCAAACAACCATTATTGTTTGTTTATTTGTTGTTTTTATCCTTATCGGCATTTCTTATGTCATAGGAGTTTGCTGAATTTGATTCCCAAATATCACAAGCTGAGAAACTTTGTTTCTATAGCACAAAGCACTGTGCCGGGAATCGAATTCAAGAATTCAAGTTTTTGATATTGGTGCTTTTTTCAGACGTATTTACTTCATTCATCTCCGAGACTTTATTCATACCCTAACACTAGAATCACAGAAATTGCATTTATTCCTTTTTTACCCATTTCAAACAAAACGGTATTCCAGAGTCGGTTAGTTTACTAGGTAGTCTGAATGATCTCGCGCGGTTGCGAAATCTGTTTAAACCGTACTGAGGAGTCCTTAGAAGGACGAAACATGGAGAATGTTGACCAGATGACATAATTATTCGTATGGACAAACTTAAAAATAGTTTTATCCGAAGATGTTGACCGTGGAAATTTGGGGGTAAAGAAACCTCACAGCTCCCTCTAGCAGACACCTGACTTACCACTGGTAGCCCACCGTTTCCCCAAGTCGACAGAAATATGTTATTGAATCTCGAAAGCATATGATTTGATGAAAGAAATCAAATAACTATGATAATATATCGACTATTTTGGAAATGACGACCACTATGTTTTTTGACATTGCGTCGCAACGTCATGCGCCGGAACGCGTGGTGCTCCCGCCATATTTGGAAAGTAAGTAATAATGAACAGCCCTACCAAGTTTCATGTATTTATTACAAAAAAACAAGTTCCTACAGAGTTCAGTAAATGACCACTTGATTTCATCTTTATCTCTTATTATTACCAATTATCTTTGTCAAATGACTGCGCAACTAATTTTTCACGTGAGAATCGACATCAGCGGATGAAAATCATTCGGAAATGACTACTCACTTGCCTTTGTGGGTCTTCATCGGACCATACCAGACCTGGAGCTTCAAATTCTGAA
Source organism: Anaspis maculata (assembly GCA_949128115.1). Classification (NCBI taxonomy): domain Eukaryota; kingdom Metazoa; phylum Arthropoda; class Insecta; order Coleoptera; family Scraptiidae; genus Anaspis; species Anaspis maculata. The sequence continues at coordinate 92,347,509 of OX421962.1, forward strand.
GATACCCCCACCCCTTCGTTCCTGAGGGGCAAATTTGGTGGTGCTGCGGGTCAAAACGCTTGAATAGGTCCAATGATCATCTGTGCCGAAAATAATCGAAATCGTTAGAAGTGCAGAACTTGGACGATTTTAGGCCCGTACCGCGACGACTACAAGGGTTGTATGGTTACTTGTTTTGACATTTATTTCTCGTGCATTTGTTTGTTGTGATGGGCAACTAACTGCAAAATGATCGACAGTTTGGTTGACGGTTGACAGAATTACGGTAGAGAAAAGAATTTTTTTTTCGACACAAGCGCCACCTAGTAAAATGTTCGACAATCAAATCGAGTTCAACGAGAAGATTTGGTCATGTCAACGGTTAATAAAACCTTTCTAGACTGAAGAGAAAACTGAAACAGAAAGAATGGTGCAAACTGCAAAATACTGTATGTACCTAGTAAAAAATGCGACATTTTGAATTAGTTAAAATAACTTTGAATGGGACGTTGGTCGCTCTAAAGTCTTTTGTGATTTTCATTGACGCAATTTGCGCAGTAATTTTTTGAAGTGAAACTTTTTTACTTGGGTTTTATTACTGCGGTATTGCGTTATTCGCAATTTCAAAAATCTAGACGCCTTCTGGCGACTGAAATGGCGAAGATAGTTTGTAAGTTTTTACGTCATTTCTGTTCTGCCACTTCTGTCAGATAACCAGTGAAAATCGCGCGAATTGTCAAAATACTGGTATAGGTGATCAAGTTATTCAAGAAAATGAACTTCTGTTAAATACCGATCAATAATTATTTAACCCAAATACAACAAAAACAACCGTTATACAACGCACGATGACAGGTGACAGAAAAACTTACAATCCTCCATTTTGTTTACAGCGCCCCCAACGGTAGTTAAAATCGCGAATAGTTGGTAATTTCTTGGATGGTGGACATGGACAACGTGATAGTCCGTGATAGTGATTCAGGCCGCGATCGGTCGATGGCGACCAGAAACACAGTCCACTAGAATCATGTTGAAATCAGACAGCCTATAGTTTACGATACTGTTTTTGCCATCATAAGGGATAGCCGAATGCTGCAAAAGGGGCTGAGGGCATGAAATAGCACAGCGCTCGAGTATCGAACAATATTTCACGTTATCGTTCCTCAAAATGAGAGAAAATTCGAATTTCTTATAGATTTGACATTACTTTTAACAAATGTCAAGCGTGATACATAAACGGTGAACTCTATATATTTGATTGTGTATCACTTCACACGTTAGGTATGTAATGAAACGATAACGTTAATACTTTTTCGTGCTGCCATAACCGAAAATGACAATATACGCTCGGTGTCCTGCACTGTAATATTCAGAAAAAGATCTAGAGCGGCAAAGTAAAAAGTACACGTGAAAAAAAAAACTTGCAAAATCATGCAGAATTCAACGGAGACCACGTTTCCAATGTTATAGCTTGAAATTTTCGGTTTGAATCAGTTAAAATAATAAATAATCATTTTTAAAATTGATATTATAGGGTCATTTTTCTAATAGCTGTTGGCACAATTGCAGAATGATTTCTGACGTTTTGTGGCGCCAAGGTTTAAAAGTGATCAATTTATGCCATTTTCTGTGTTTCGTCGTCACACAAGACACTAGAGCTCAGTGATTTCGGGATTTTTGGGGGATGGCCCTTCTAATTGAGGAGGGGGAGGGCGGTTTTAAGCAAGAAAATTCAAACATGGGACGCAATTTTCCAAATCGACATTTGACACACAAAAATCTGCATCTAGTAGGTATATGCCTCTTGCCTTGGTGATAAATAGCAGAAGTACCAACTTGAAATTTATTCCAATGATTATTGCGATATGATCTTATTTATTTGTAATTTTTTTAAAAGCAGCACGAAAAACGATGTATGCTACTCGCGCTGAAAACGGCATAGCATAACTCTCGTTCGTTCGTTATGCTATGCCCGGTTTTCGGCGCTAGTAACATAAAATACTATTTCTCAAATGCCGACGTTCCGTCCTTCAATGAAGACTTGTTTAAAGCTATAAACAATACTAAACTAAGTTAAAAATTACATAGTATAAAAGTCTGAAGCTTACCATTTAAAAAGTATATAAATTCTATAAAAGAGGTGTGTAAAGATTTTTGTGAAGACATTCGGAATTTGACAAATTTATTTGACTAGCATGTTGTTTGATTATTGGAATATTAGTGTTTGATTTTTGTATTTGTCCAATATGAAAGTAATAATTTTGCCACAAGTCCTTTGGTGTCTGAACGTTTGTTCACTGTATTGCTGGTGCTGATAAAGACCATTTCACTTGAATTTTGCTTTTTCCTATTGATTTCTTCATCTAAAATGATGGTGTCGGCCAAATCGAAGATGTGGTTGCCCATTATAATGAAGATTCCAGGCCCGGTTTTTTGTTCAAGTTCTTTTCACTACAATCATAAGAGTGTTGTCACATTCAATTCTTCAAATATTGCTTAGTTTGGCCTATACATACAGGGTGTTAGGTACTGGTTTTCGCAAACTTTGAGGGATGATTGCCCATCAAAAATAAGACCGAATGGAAATTATGGAAATTGAAGCTTCCTTGGAAGAAATGCTTCCTTAAAAAAAAACAGGGTGTTGAAGTTGACTTTTTTAAATCAGTTCTTCACCCTAACTGTTGAACCGTTGAACCGATTCCAATCAAATTTGAACCAAAGTTTACTCAAATAAGTCTCAGCGATTCATCCAAAATTTTCATAGGGGGTAGATAATTGGGGGAGTGCCCCTTGTTTCTCCCCTATTTTCACCTCCCACACTTATTTTTTCAAATTGTTTTCGTTCTCGAATTCTACATTCAGTTTAGAAAAAAAAGTTACTCTTGCGAAGTTTGGAAAACGCCTCGAAATTGCGACTTTCACAGGCCTAAAAATAAAAATCCAAGAAAACTCATGATTCCTTAACTGAAATAAGTTGTCTAGGCGTTTCAAGTTGATTTACTGCCATTTTTGCTGAGAAACGAGGCGTTTTCAAAGAAAAACAATTTGGGCTATGGAAAGTGTCGATTTCGAGATGATTTCCAAAATTTGAAACCCAAATATCTCGAAAATAAAGCCTCTAATCAAAATTTTGCAGGAGTAACTTTTTCTTCTAAATGGAATGTCAAGTCCGAAAACATCAACGATTTCAACAAATAATTAGAGGAAGTGAAAATTTGGGACAAAATAGGGCATTCTCCCTATTATCTACCCCCTTGAAAATTTGTGATAAATCGCGGTATTATTATTCGATTTAATCGATGGAGACAAACTTAATAAACTTTAGTTCAAATTTGATTGAAATCGGTCTAACGGTTCAAAAGTTGCGGTGTAAAATCGATTTGCAAAAGGCAACTTCAACACCCTGTATCTTTATAGGGAAGCATTTTAGGACCATGAGGTTTAATTACATTCGGCCTTATTTTTTATGGGGAATCATCCCTCAAAGTTTGTAATAACCAGCACCTAACACCCTGTATAACAAGCATTGCCATCTTTGTTAATCTTATAAATAACACATGATTGACTAGTTTTTGGTACATACTTCATTTCTAATTATGATGGTGACAATATTTGTTGATTTTACGTTGTATATCTCATACATTTCCTATTCTCAGTAGAATGACTTTTTGGAGCAAAAATAAAGTGACAAGCTGGAGGTTATGGCTGCTGCTGATGGCAGTGGCACCTGCAAAGTTTTGAGGCGAAACCATCAGCGGCCATCCAGCCGTATTCTCCCAGCGCTCCAGCTTGTCACTTTATTTTCGCTTCAAAAAGACATTCTACTGAAAATAGAAAGTGTATGGGATATAAGGGGTGTTTTTTAGCGCACTTTCCCAAAAAATGGGAAAAAGGCGCTTTTAGCTTCACTTTGTCCGTCCGTCCGTCCGTACCCGGGATAACTCCTCGGGGAAGAATGATATCGATGTGGTGTAAACGCTGATCGATAGTGCATATGTTCAGGATGTTGAGTTGAATTTTGGTTTTTTGTTATTCTGCCGCTATCTTTGATCCGCCATTTTGAATTTCTCTAAAAGTGATCTGATTGAAATGAAATTTGCAGGCAATGTAAACCACATCACGATCTATCCAATTTTCGACAATTGATGCCCCGCCGCCATCTTGTATTCTCACTATTGAACATGTTTCGAAGTGAGAACTAGGAGAATTATGCCTCAACGAAAAGAGATATTGAAGTGGTGCAAACGCCAATCGAATGCGTACGTGACCATCATATAAAGTTGACCAATAATTTTTGTCTGCTGGCCGCCATCTTTGATAGGTACGCCATTTTGAATTTCTCTGAAAGTGGTCCGATTCGAGTGAAATTTGCAGGCGATGTGAACTTCATCAGGATACATCCAATTTTTGACAATTGATGCTCCGCCGCCATCTTGTATTCTCCATATTGAACATGTTTCAAAATGATGGAACTGGGAGAATTATGCCTCAACGAAAAGATATATCGATGTGGTGCGAATGCCAATCAAATGCGTACGTGTTCACCATATAGATTTGGCCAATGATTTTTGTCACTTGGCCGCCATCTTTGGTCCGCCATTTTGAATTTCTCTGAAAGTGGTCCGATTTAAGTGAAATTCACAGGCGATACAAATGATGCTCTGCCACCACTTGGCCGCCATATTGTTTGAATCTGGCGTCGAAGTATGCTGTGCTCTAGCCAAATTCGCCTGCATTCGGCCAGAGCAGGGCACACTGGGAACAGAAATAATGGTATTACATTACTACCACGATACCTACTCCAATATTGCCTATTAAGTAGCAATTTTTAAATTTTTGCAATAGCATAGTGTGGAGCACTGTGTTTGGTAAGTAGCGCCTCATGAAATTAACCATGGAATAGAATTTTTAGGAAGTGGAACGGTTTTTGACTATTAGATTTTATTGGATTTTTAGTATAATGGGTTACTCTGCTGTTATTCACAAACCAAATAAATATACTTTTTTCAGCATACATACCTTTTCCTTTTAAAACCAGAGGCATTTTACACCACTAATATCACCCGGGGTGGTAATTAAGTTGAAAAACGGAACCTTTTTAAATATATTATAGCTACCTACACAACCTTTTGATTGAAGAAGTGTCGAATCGATATCTCCTCTTTGAATATGCATGATCCGTTTATTACACGTCTTGTCTTTTAGTTGAATAGGTAATCAATGTTGGTCCTAACTCTAGTACGTACCTATCTAATTGTAGATATGATCATTGTTTCTAAATATAACAACCCGAGTAACAACCTTAATCAAAGCATGACCAAATTGGTGTTTATCTCCAAAATAGAGAGATGCACACATTTCCATCATTCCATCGGGAAAAGCGTTAGACAGTATAAAAATAGTGAGTGTGTACCTACGTAAGTTCTGGCTTCTCTAAAAATACTTGAAAATATTTATGTGTCGTGTCGGGACATCATTTTTATTTTCTAATTAAAACAAAAAAATTGTGTCGAATTGTGCAGCTTCCATGTTGTTGATAATAGAAGGAAAATGTACAGGGTGTTTCAATGGAAAAGAGAGACTGGTTGGTGATTAAATGTGTAATGACCGACCTTACTTGTAAAAAAGAAAATTTCCAACAATTTTCCACGTAGCAGCACTTTTGTTCGAAGTGAAATCGTTTACGAGATAAACTCAACAAACAGTTCCTCAAGTTCTTTTGTCGACGACGACGGGGCCGCAAGATCTTTGAGGACTTGTACTACGTTAAATTACATGCTTCACTGGGCTTATACCCTAGACCAATTATTAATCCTAGATACACTAGACAGCTTAATGATTATTAACGATGGATCGTCATTCAACTTGCGATTGACCTGATCCAGGAATTATTTGAAATTGTACATCATGTAAATTATACAGAATAATAATTATAAACAAATGATAAATTATGTGTAACAAGACTCATGTAGCATTCATCTTTATCAATATGATTTATTGCTGTGTTCACAACATTCGTACAGATAATTGGATGTGTGTAAAAACACGATACCTACATGTCGAATAATTGAGTATTTTTATCACTTCCAATGCAGTTATCTCAAAATAGGTGACACTCGATACTCGCAGTTTTGCTCGCCTTTTTTGATTAAAGTTATGATAATCAAGTATGTTTCCAGCATTGATGTTGAAACATCTTGAATAAGGCATCCAATCCCGGGATCTCCTTGGATTTCCAATCCCGAAAATCCCGGGATTTTCGGGATTTTTAAATTATTCATCTTTTCACCTCACTTGAATGAAAAATAGAGTTAATGACGTTAATGGAAGAAACACAGATTATTCAAGTGAGCACACTGAATTTGAAACCATTACTTATTAGTAATAATTTTATCATATTTATTTTGCTGAAATAAAACTAGTACCCAATCATCATTTGTTTTATAATAATTGGTGGTAATTCATAGTGTTGGTACTTGATTATAATACTAATATTAAAATTAACAGGTGAGGTACATAGTACATTACACTTAGAGGCGGTATTTTCACATCAGATACCTCTGCCGGTTACCATACCACCAAACAGCATTCAAGTTCCAGGCAAAGTAAACTGCTGGACAACGAAGTTGTCGGTATCGGAAAAATGGTCCGACTTTGGAGGCCAATATCTCCCGAGTGCCGATTGCGATTTCCATTTTGTTTGTCGCGTTTACTAGCTTAATCTTTCCGTAACCCATCCTGTAATAGTGAATGTTGAGAAACTTCATGTGAATTTTCTACAGGGTGATAGGTACGTAAAATGGTGCAAAATTGCAACGACTTTATCGTACCCCCATTTTTCAAAAAAATATTTTTTTATTATTTCAACACAAAAATCATGAAGTGTGATGTTTTATCTCAAAACGGGTTTGGAATTACCCAGATTGGAAGTCTGACATCAAAGATATGAATTTTTATGTTGAATGTTGCAGATTTGCTAGACTCGCGCATAGCATAAGCACAAAAAGTATAACATCCAGGGGGGCTTTACTTCATTCGGAAACTGTAGTTTTACATCGGAACCATGTTCAGGGGCTTGAACTTGCAAATAACATGTTTAAGAACATGTTTTACATCTGAAATTCTGATGAAATTCTGACGAAATTCAACGTCGAAAAACAGGCAGTGACAACCACTAAAAAAAGTGTCCCCTGCTTGGCCCCACACCAGATATTCAAGTTGTGTTGACAGTAAAATTGTCCTGGACTGTTGTACGAACAATCTTGCTCAATACCAACATCCATTCATCAAAAGTGACTTAATCTCGCGTGCCAACAAGGCAAATCTGTAACATTCAACATAAAAATTTCTATCTTTAATGTTAGACTTCCAATCTGGGTAATTCCAAAACCGTTTCGAGATAATGCACCACACTTCTCGATTTTTGTATTGGAATACATGAACAAAATTTTTTTGACAAATGGAGGTACGATGAAGTTGGTGCAATTTTGCAGTATTTTATCCAGTATCAGTATGCACCCTGTAGAAATTTTACAGGGAGTTTCTCAACATCCACTCTAACAGGATAGGTTACAGAAACATTGGGCTAATTAAAACAACAAACAAAATGGAAATCGCATTCGGCAATCGGAAGTTATTGGTCTTCAAAATTCAACTTCGTAGTCCAGCAGTTTAGTTATTATATGGAAATGAAAATAGCGGCCCTTGAAAATTTGAGAACATGTCTAAACACATGAAATATAAACAAAACTGTGATAACTGATGAATTAAAAAAAAAAATTTTCTTTTGTCGCAGCAAGTAATTTTTGCTTCCTCGAAGAAAGCACGCATAATTGCAATGCAACTGATGCAATGTTTTATTGATGCGAAATAAATACAATAAAATACTGATATTGGTGTCAAATGATGATGTACTTACTTGAATGATCTGTGTTTCTTGCTTTGACTCTGTTTTCCACTCAACTGAGGTGAAAAGCTGTATCATTTGAGAAATCCCGAAAACCCGGGATTTCGTTTAAGTCTCGGGATTGGATGCCCTAAGAAGTGGCTTTCAAATATATTGAGGACGGCATTTCCTAGCATAAAAAATGGCTGGAACAGACTGTGGATTAGCTGCAGAGCGAAAGAGAAACCTAGATTCTTGTGGCGTGAGTTTCTGCCAAATCTGTACAGTTAAAAATGCGATAAAAAAAAGAGTTATTCAAATCTGGGTTTGCAAGAGAATGAGAGTCTTTTTTTCGAAAAATTTATGAAAATTAAAAAAAAATATACGTTTTCATACTTGATTACCCTTTTTTTCAAATTTTCCTACTAGTGGAAGCGGTACACATCTAAAAACACATCGATAGGTACTGCATTTTGGGGTAGAGTAACGAGATTTTGCATGGGGGTCTATTGAAAATGTTTTCATCAATTGTCGTCGTGTCCGTTCCATTCCTCACACTTGAAATAAAAATTCTTTGGCAGAGGTCAAAAAAACTCTTTTTATTTTTTCTTATATGCAAGGAAACGATAAATTGATACCTATGATTTGTTGCGTTCCCAACTATATCGCATTCCGTAAGCCTGATTATGAAGAAAAATTTCTTGCAGTGGTATTTTCCAAAGAATTGGTGACGTCTTCAGTACACCTTTTCCAGGAGCATTTCTTTGTATGTCCGCACTGGATATCACTCAAAATGTTTGCGGGAATGGAGTTCTCGAACTCTTTTATTGGTGATTTCTACGCTACATGACTTGAAAACGTCCAAGAAAGCCCAAAAAGAATTTTTTTCTGCTGGGTCGTCAAATTTTTTGCATGTTGATTTTTCAGTAGGGGAGACGGTCAGATAAATTTTATCTAGGTCAGGCGATTTGGTTTCAGCGGAAAATATACCTACTCATACCTAACGACTCTGCGTTTTGTAGTACTGCAATAAAACACGGCATGGAAGTATATTTTCCTCTAAAACCAAAGTGCCTGCGCCTGCAGCCTGGATTGAATATTGGCTCGCGTCTCTCCTACTACAAAATCGAAATTCCGCAAGTTGGACGGTCCAGCAGAAAAAAATTCTTTTTGGGTTTCCGTGAGTGTTTAAGAGTCATGTAGCGTCAAAATCACCAAAAAAAAAAGTTCGAGGTGTCTATTCCTGCAAAAATTACGAGTGATATCCAGTGGGGACATAGGAAGAAATGCTCTTGGAAAAGGTGTACTGAAGACGTCACCACTTCTTTGGAAAATACCACTACAAGAAAATTTTCTTCATGATTAGACTCACGGAATGCGACTTAATTGGGAACGCAACAAAACATATGAATTTATCGTTTCCTGGCATATAAGAAAAAATAAAAACCGTTCTTTTTACCTCTGCCAAAGAAGTTTTTTTCCAAGTGTGAGGAATGGAACGGACACGACGAGAATTGATGAAAACATGTTCAATAGACCCGTAAGCTTCTTTTATGGCACATATGACGATACTCAATGATCGTTTTGTGGAAGTTCTTGCATCTTGAAAATTTGGAGGGCCCCCATGGGCCCCCTAAGAGACGAAATATGGAGTGCTGCGGGTCAAATCGCTTGTTTTGGTATAAGGTACGCCCATGCAAAATCTCGTTACTCTACTCTAAAATGCATCATTTTGCGTACCGCTCCCACTATACTCCACGGGTTTTTATGAAACTCATGTTCAGAAAAAAAACAGTAGGAAATGCCGTCCTTAAGGATAAGAATTTTTCTTGAAGTCTTGCCACACTTGTTTTTCTATTATTTATTTTGCCGACGCGCGTTTCGGCACTGAGCCATTATCAAGACGTCGTATAAAATCCTAAATGGTCGCAGCAGCATTAGGTTGTCAGATTTGACGAATTATCCTTAATAAAGTCATGAAGTTAAAAATCTTCAATTCATTTATAATAATTATAATACCTGTAGTCTGTAGTCGGTAAGTACTAAGTAGGTGGGTAGGTATGTATTTCTGAGCTCGTGGAGCTGGTTACAAGAAATAAGAAAACGGATTCTTAATTTTTCAAGATATACCTACCTCTCAATCAAATGTTACAGATATATTGCAGGATATTTTTCAAATGACTTTTAATTTTCGAAGACGCAGTCCCTGCCTGATTATTATCTTATCAAAAGACCATCAAAACATGTTTTGAGACATCTTTGTATTTAACTTGAAGTCTTTGGGCGCCGTCAGTAGTAAATGTGAGGGGGGGGGATAAAATCAAAATGAAACTAGACTTTCCCGAGAAGAGATGTGGCGACTCGCTTCGTGGGGTTTTTCATCCAACAGCAGGAAACAAAATGACCGCGAGCGAAGCGAGAAAAGCGCCGCAGGCGGAAATTGCTCCTGAAAGGGGGCGCGGCCTGCTGGTTTTATCCAGTATGTATGACATCTCGAATCAAAAACAAATTTACAGAAAAGTTCTTCTAGAAGCGTTTTCCAGCGAAATTTTGGTGCCGCGGCGGCGCGAATTTGTATTTTTGATTTAAAACTTTCAGGTGGGGAAAGGTGTTGTACCTAGGCGCAAATTTCAGGTAACTTTTTCTTCAATTTTGTGCCTTATGTTTCTGAGTAATTTTTACTTATACCCTTCGTGCCTATATCACAAATCAAATGGCCTAGTAGTTTAAAACATTAATATTAATTTCATAGCCTTTTGATGGAGAACAAAAATCGTCGGTGTTGTTTACAGTCCCTGCCTGGGTACGACACAAGTAGTCCAGGACCGTTTGATAATTTTATATGGTAGAGGTAGACATCTTTGATATAAAGCTGAGTTTTTGCAGAGACATTCGGAAGCATGTTCTTATTCACCAAAAAAATGTCCCCAAGTGTCCCGTTGGCGCTAGCCGAGTTATGGGGTGAAAACTGCCCCTAAAAGTGACACGGTGCTGGTTTTTCTCATTTTTCTGCCAAACGGTCACTTGCACGTAAAATAATTATAAGACTCAAAATATTCCCCACTAAAATCTGCATCGAAAAGGTCTGACCAACCACATGCCTAGGTCCCACCCAATTCGCGTAAACAGCGGTTGAAGTGGGGGGTAGTTTCAAGCGCGCCACGAGAAATTTATGTAATGCTGTGTTTCAAGGTAGATATCTGATAAATGGCTGATCTGACAAAAAAAACCGTTGGAAACGAAATTGTTCATCATCATGTTTTGCACACGATGCATGAGTTGTCAATCCCTTTGGAAATTTTTTTTGGGTTATATCACGAAAAAGTGCCCCATATGCAATGCAGAAAGTTCAAATGAATTGAAATTTCACAATCGCTTCTGGTCCTAAAAGGCCGGTCTTCAACACTGGTCATCACTAATATATTCTTAGTCAAATTAAAAAAGTCCCCGCCCGTCCTTCTCACATTAACCAAGTTTTGAGGGGGTAAACCACCCTTGAAGTGACTTCCAACTGGTTTTTCTCAATTTTCGGCTAAACGGTTGCTCAAATGCAAAAGTAGTAGGTGACCGAAAATATTCCTGAGTGAATTTTGCATCGAAAAGGTCGGATACACTAATCAGCTAACTCCCACCCAGCTTTTGCAATCACCGTTCGAAGGTCTACAAGTTCGAAGAGCGCGATCTAGACACCCGCTCCGACGCTGCTTAACAGCGGATATCTCAAAAACGGCAAAAAAGAAGAGGTTTAATTTATAGGGCGAAACATGTTTAATGAGGTGCGGGTAATGATTTTCAGTTTTACGGGTGATATGAATGAGTTCCAGCGGTTCCTAAATTGTCTCCCAAATAAGAAAAATTCAAAATTTCCTGGTTATGTGCCTGTTAAACACAGATTTTTTCGCAACTGATCAATATATAAATTTCAAATTGCCCATCGCTGAATTGGCGAAGAATTGTGCATCGAATGAAGTTTTGCTCATTTGGCTGGTCCGCACCTAAGCTGTGCAAAACACGTACAAAATTTAGGGTAATTCCGAACACGCAGGGAAAAACTCGTATAACTCCGTCTATAGAAGCGTGTATCTCAAAACTGGCTGGTTCAACAGAAAAATGCACTGAGAAAGAATTGATGGAGTAAAGTGTCCTCTACAAGAGACAGTCCTTGTTTTTTCTCTAACTAAAAAATGATATGAGCTACGCTCGTTTTTCATGAGAGTCTCGAAGGAAATAAAGATTTCTGGCTGGGTTTTGCACAGTGCCCTTTTACAATGAATGATATATTTTTAAAATGTCCAAAACAATAATTTTCATTATGGGTATCACAAGAATGGTGACTAGCAATGTATAATGATGATAATAATAATAATAATAATAGTAATGATAACAACACAAATTGAAAAAAAACTGTGTTTCTCAAGTCCACCGAGTACCAGCATCCAAAGGCTGTGAAGAAAAAACGCCTTCGAATTGTCATAATAATAATAATGATAAATTGACTTTATTTCCAGGCGGCATTCAGCACAGTGCTGCTCTTCCAGCACTGTGCTGAATGCTGAATGAGTAATGTACCTACACTGATTTTTCAATAACACGTTTAAGTCATTGTCCTTCGAATCAAATACGATTCTTCTTATTCTTGAAAAATCAGTGTACATTATGACATTTTAAACACGTTGTTCAAGACGTTGTTTTTTACAGCCTTGGATGCTGTAGCTACTCGGTGGACTTGAGAAAACCAGTTGTTTTTCAATTTGTGTTGTTATCATTACTATCATTATTATTATTATCATTATACATTGCTAGTCACCATTTTTGTGATACCCATAATAAAAATTATTGTTCTGGACATTTTAAAAATATATAATTCATTGTAAAAGGGCACTGTGCCAAACCTAGCCGGAAATCTTTATTTCCTTCGAGACTCTTATGAAAAACGAGCGTAGCTCATATAATTTATAATTTTGTAGTTAGAGAAAAAAAACAAGTCTATCTATCAATTTTTTTTCGGCGCATTTTTCTGTTAAACCAGCCAGTTTCGAGATACACGCTTCTATAGACGGAGTTATACAAGTTTTTCCCTGCGTGTTCGGAATTACCCTAAATTTTGTACGTGTTTTGCACAGCTTAGGTGCGGACCAGCCAAATGAGCAAAACTTCATTCGATGCACAATTCCTTGCCAATTCAGCGATCGATGGGCGATTTGAAATTTTTATATTGATCAGTTGCGAAAAAATCTGTGTTTAACAGGCACATAACCAGGAAATTTTGAATTTTTCTTATTTGGGAGACGATTTAGGAACCGCTGAAACTCATTCATATCACCCGTAAAACTGAAAATCATTACCCGCACCTCATAAAACATGTTTCGCCCTATAAATTAAACCTTCTATTTTTATTCTGCAACAAGCCGTTTTTGAGATATCCGCTGTTAAGCAGCGTCGGAACGGGTGTCTAGATCGCGCTCTTCGAACTTGTAGACCTTCGAACGGTGATTGCAAGAGCTGGGTGGGATGGGGTGGGTTAGCTGATTAGTGTATTCGATGCAAAATTTACTCAGGAATATTTTCGGTCACCTACTACTTGTGAAAATTGAGAAAAACCAGTTGGAAGTCACTTTAAGGGTGGTTTACCCCCTCAAAACTTGGTTAATGTGAGGAGGACGGGCGGGGACTTTTTTAATTTGACTAAGAATATATCAGTGATGACCAGTGTTGAAGACCGGCCTTTTAGGACCAGAAGCGATTGTGAAATTTCAATTAATTTGAACTTTTTGCATTGCATATGGGGCACTTTTTCGTGATATAACTCAAAAAAAATTTCCAAAGGGATTGACAACTCATGCATCGTGTGCAAAACATGATGATGAACAATTTCGTTTCCAACGGTTTTTTTTGTCAGATCAGCCATTTATCAGATATCTACCTTGAAACACAGCATTACATAAATTTCTCGTGGCGCGCTTGAAACTACCCCCCACTTCAACCGCTGTTTACGCGAATTGGGTGGGACCTAGGCATGTGGTTGGTCAGACCTTTTCGATGCAGATTTTAGTGGGGAATATTTTGAGTCTTATAATTATTTTACGTGCAAGTGACCGTTTGGCAGAAAAATGAGAAAACCAGCACCGTGTCACTTTTAGGGGCGGTTTTCACCCCATAACTCGGCTAGCGCCAACGGGACACTTGGGGACTTTTTTTTGGTGAATAAGAACATGCTTCCGAATGTCTCTGCAAAAACTCAGCTTTATATCAAAGTTGTTATAATGTTGAAGTCTTTCTGTTCTTGAACCCATCAATTCATTCTGAATCAAATTTCAAGTCATAGAAAAATGAACCATCAAATTCCACAGTTAACTGGTCACAATTTAGTCAATTACCTAAATGCATTCTAATTCCTAAATTAGAATTTGAACTGGTAGGAGTCGTAGGTACCTATTAAATATGTCGATGTTCAATTTAAACAGTAGCTTTGCATTTCCAGCAGTAGGTACCACTCCGTGCTACTGATGTGGAGTGGAGATATTCTTTTAATTTGAAGCTTATTAATAGGAGCACACCAATTAAACGTCAGAGTCGGAGTGTAATTTAGTGTAGGCAGCGCACATGTGGCATTGTGGTTTCCTATACTTATACGGATTTCCTACGGTTGTTTCGTGCAAAAAAAGATAACCTTCAACTACCGAGTAGTAGGAAGACAATCCGATTTGAATAATATCGCATGCATGTAGGCACCTCTACATTGGTCCTAGGGTAATTTCCAAAACCTGGCTATACTCACAATGAGGGGGTCAGTGGATGTTGTGTGACGTTTTTGAGGTAGAGCTCCCATTGTGGCTGTACATTTTCTTTGGAGGGGGCCTTGTGTGTCAACCCTCCATGCTGCGGGAGGACGATTCCGGTGCTGTTGGCGTACCACCACCACGACAGGGCCTCAACTCAACTCACTCCCGCCTGCTCCAGATGCAAGTTTCTTGTTGTTTATTTTCTGTCGTGGAGGTGGAGAAGCGGAATCGCGCGAGGACTCCCGACAAGAGCTGCTGAAAGCAAAGCACATGGAAGACAGGGAGGGACCGGTGGCGAATATCGATCGGCCAAGTATGAAACTGATGGGGGAGAATTGTGTCACAGAGGGGGGAGGGTTGAAGGACTGTGGCGTCGTGGTGACGGCGATGTCGGGATGAAATTAAAAAAATCAACGCTTGCTTTCCGCCTGCGATCACGTCTCATTTCTTGCTGGCCTTTGGCTTTACGTAACACACTACTACGTCTGTGCTCTGTGCTACTACCTACCTACTTGCCAGCCACGTGTTAATGAACGAGCTTATTACGCAGGACCGTAGTCAGGGGATCAGCGAACCCTTGACAAATCTAATTATTAGCCCAGTCAAATGAGGTTTTAACCTAGAAATAATTCGCCTAAGGCTGAATTTTTGCACATTGACAGCTTGGACCTATAGTCCGGACGCTAAGGTCAAAATTTAGGGAGCACTCTTCACTTTCATAACAAGCAATGCCACTTGGCATACCTGTTGTCAGGACCATGTTTGACCGATTAAGATCAGGAGCCAAAGTCGTAAGTGATGCAGGCGCCGTATACAGGGTGTCGTATAGAAAAAAAGTAAAAAATTCGTATATCATCAACCAAACCAGATGGATTCACGTGAATAGGCACATATATCCACAATATATTACCCTTCAAGGAAAAGTCAACAGTTTTGGAAAATCTTGAGCGGTTCCTGGAATATTCCGAAAAAACTGAATTTTCTTCTGAATATTTTATTTCTCGGTAAATCAGTGAATTTTCAAGATATCGAAATGCAACTTGGTAGGTTTACGGCGAGTATTGTCATGAATCAAAAACGATCAGGAGCCAAATTCAAGGCCTGCTATTTCCAGAAGTAAGACAGTCAACTTTTTTTTCTTCGCGACCGCCATCTTGATTCTCTGTTTTACTCGAGGTTTTACTCAACAGTTGAAAAAGTGACAGTCGAATGTGAGAATGTTGGCATCCAGTCACCCTATCACAAAAAAGATAGCCTTGAAGCAAGGTGAGGATGTCTTCGTCGAGAAAACATTGTCAACCAAGGTTTTCATGGTAATACGCATTTGCAGCGCCTGTGATGGATGATGAGAGATTTGAAAGAGCAAAATGAGTGCTTTGTCACAATACTACATCCATTTTGAAACGAAATAACAAAATTCATCATCATCGGTCCAAAGGTAAACTTTTGGTGGTTTGCTGAACCAAATATGTGGCGCTTTTTAGTGGAAAATGCAAAAAAAAATCGGGCATTCATTAACATGTTATCCCTCACTAAGAGAAGGAGATCGCAAAAACTGAAACCAATCAACGCTGAGATGTTTTGCGAGATTGAAGCCTATATTCTTGAGCCAATAGATGTTAGACACATGCGTCCGGTTGCCAGAGAGAAGACATGGAAGGCGTGCATGCAGAAAAAAATTTAAAGTTCTTATCTACATATTTTATTCAGAAACCCACCAAAAGTTGATGAATAACAATATTACATCCATTTTGGGATTTAGTACCAAAATTTATCATCATCAGTCCAGAGACAAAATTTTGGTAGCTTTCTAAAAATAATACGTGGCTCGAAACTTGGAAAAAACTTTCTGCATGCAGTCTTTTATGTCTTCTCTCTAACAACGGGACGCATGGTGTCTAACATTTTATGGCTCAAGAATACAGGGTGTCCGTTTTTCGAGGCTAAGCATGGGTATCTCGCTTATCTTTAGAGATACAGAGTCGGTTAAATTAGAAAAAAGTTGCGAATTTTCATGACAATCAATGATCTAAAAAGATATCTGACTTGTCAGTTTTAGTTTTCGAGATATCGAGAAAAAAACAGAAATTTGTAATTTTTGTTTTTATTTTTTATTTGAAAAACGGTTGAAGGTAGCCTTTTCTAATTAAGACATTGTAAAGGCACTTTTTCAAGGGGAATTCAATGTTGCCAAAATTTTCATTCTAGCTTCCAAAACAACCGAGATATGACATTCAACTTTTTTTTCTCTTATGAGCGCCATATTGGATTTTGGCATTTTTTAATACAATTTTATTTTCTGGTTACAAAAATGTGTCACATGCCACTGTTGAATTTATACTTTAGAGCAAAAAAATTTTTTACATTTTTCAAAGAGTGCTTTGGAAACAAAATCAGCATCGACAATAAAAAAACCGTAAATGTCAAACATTTATTCAACAATGACATGTAGCACATCGTTCTAACCAGATAAGAATACCGTATTCAAAAATATCAAAATCCAATATGGCGCCCATTAGAGAAAAAAATTGAGTGTCGTATCTCGGTTGCTTTGAAAGCTAAAAAAATTTTTTTGGCAGATTTGGATTCCCCTTGAAAAAGTGCCCTAACAATGTCTAGATTAGAAAAGGCCACCTTCAACCGTTTTTTGAATGAAAAATAAAAACAAAAATCAAAATCCTGTTTTTTCACGATATCTCAAAAACGAAAATCGATACGTCAAATTTCTTTTTGGATCATTGATCGTCATGAAAATGCGCAACTTTTTCCTGATTTAACCGACTTTGTATCTCTTAAGATAAGCGAGACACCCATGCTTAGCCTCGAAAAACGGACACCCTGTATGGGGTTGACTGTCCCAAAACATTTCAGCGTTGATTAGTTCCAGTTTTTCCAATAGCCTTCTCTTAGTGAGGGACACATGATAATGGTTGCCCGATTTTTGCTATCATTTTCCAACAAAAAGCGCCACCTATTTTGTTCAGCATGCCATCAAAAGTTAACCTTTGGAGCGATCATCATGAATTTTGGTAATTATTCCCAAAATGAATGTGGGATTGTGACAAAGAATTTACTTTGCTCTTTCAGATATCTGATCGGCCATCACAGGCGCTGCAAAAGCGTATTACCATGAAAACTTTGGGTAACACTGTTTTCTTGACGAAGAGACCCTTACTTCCTTCGAGGCTATCCTTTTCATAATGGAGTGACTGGATGTCAACTATCTTACATTCGGCTGTCACTTTTTCAACTGTTGAGTGAAACGGAAATTCAAAATGGCGGTCGCGAAGAAAAAAAAGTTGACTGTCTTATTTCTGGAAAAAGCAGGCCTTGCATTTGGCTCCTCATTGTTTCTGATTCATGACAATATTGGCAATAAAACTACCAAGTTGCACTTCGATATCTTGAAAATTCATTGATTTACCGAGAGAAAAAATATTCAGAAGAAAATTCAGTTTCTCCTGAATTTTCCAGAAACCGCTCAAGATTTTCAAAAACCGTTGACTCTTCCTTGGTGAGTGATATATTGTGAATGTATGTGTCTATTCACGTGAATCCATCTAGTATGGTTGATGTTATACGAATTTTTTACTTTTTTTCTATACGACACCCTGTATACGACGCCTGCATTGCTTGCAACTTTGGCTCCTGATCTTAATCGGTCAAACATGGTTCTGGCAACAGGTATGCCAAGTGGCATTGCTTGTTATGAAAGTGAAGGGTATTATACCTTAACATCCGGACTACTAGTACAACAACATATCAAAATACCCAAACTTTCCCCTGTCCGCGTCTTTGATTTTCAGGTCCTCAGGTTCTTGAAGTTGCATCACTGATCTGCGACTCATGCCGTAGCATTATTCTTGGACCAATCAAACTCAGTTTAAGCTTGAATTGAAGAGAGAAGATCAAACAATGATTTTCTGGTGCAAAAAACCCACATCCGGTGCGCAGCAAGCCGGCAGACCCGCGAAATTCAAAATTAACGCTACGGTAAAAAATTGCAGCTGAAAATGGAGGAGATGAAATCCGTCAATCCATTGGACGCCAATACATTATAATTCGACGCATCATATCCCGTTTATACCATTTTGGCACAAAAAGTGTCTATCATTCTTGAAGGGGAGTCTTGGCAGGGCCAAGCTCTGCTAGGTGGTTAATTTTGTTTTCCTGGCTATGTAGAAGCGATCACGACAAGTTAGGTATCTTTTCCGACTGAATTCAGTCTCCTGAACTCGAATCCCATGTGTAAATTTGGATAAAAACAAGTTTGAACAAGTTAGCTTGAAACACTTCAAAGTTATTTCAGGAGTAATTATTTCAGTGATATTTCAGGAGCCATCAGATTGGAGTGCATTCTTCACGAAAATCATCCACTCGATGTATAATTTTGTTTCTCGAGTCTACAAAATTAATTTGAACATGGTGCCGCATCCACTAATGTCCAGAAAACTACATCATGCATCTTTAAATAAAAATACCTCAAACTATTGAAAAAATGATAGCTCATCTTTCAAACTTCGAAGATCTGTGCATAACTAAATTTCCTAAAGATAATTCAAATCGCCATGAATTGCTCTGCATGATTTTGAGTTATTCGAGGACGGGCATAACATTTCAGCAATATTCATACTCTATATTTCAAATGGGAACTGTTACCTCTCCCCTCATATAACTCAAAACCCTGTGGTGAGATTCACGGCGAATATTATAGGGAATTCAATTTTGCACAGATCCTCGCATTCTCAGAGATGAGTCATTATTTGTTCAATAATTTAGGCTTATTTTCATTTACAGGTGCATGCTGTAGTGTTCAGCTCATCAGTAGACGCTGCGCCGCGCCGACTCAGGTTCAAATCGATTTTTTAAACTCGAGAAACCAAACCGAGAATTCCGTGAGAAGTGGTCGCGAATAGCAGCGTTAATTTTGAATTTCGCGGGTCTGCCGGCTTGCTGCGCACCGGATGTGGGCTTTTTGCACCAGAAAATCATTGTTTGATCATTTCTCTTCAATTCAAGCCCAAACTGAGCTTGATCGGTCCAAGAATAATGCTACGGTATGAGTCGCAGATCAGCGATGCAACTTCAAGAACCTGAGGACCTGAAAATCAAAGACGCGGACGGGGGAAAGTTTGGGTATTTTGATATGTTCTTGTACTAGGTCCAAACTGTCAATGTGCAAAAATTCAGCCTTAGGCGAATTATTTCTAGGTTTTGTCGATTTTTGATCTA
This sequence comes from Anaspis maculata, assembly GCA_949128115.1. Taxonomy (NCBI): domain Eukaryota; kingdom Metazoa; phylum Arthropoda; class Insecta; order Coleoptera; family Scraptiidae; genus Anaspis; species Anaspis maculata. Next base: position 92,367,387 of record OX421962.1, read on the forward strand.
AAATGCCTGGGCTATATCTTGCACCGATAAATTCAAATAAAACAAGTGAGTATGCCTTTACGTGCGTGAGTCTCAGTAGCGCAGTTTCAAGAGGCATATTGTGAAAGTAAAGAAATTTGGTTGAAGGAGAAAAACCATTCTTAGCCCACTCTCTTCAATCGAAACTCATTGTGATATTTTGTTATCGGAATGGGGTAGTTACTTGCCCAGTGAAATAGATTTGAATGGAAATTCTTTCAATCAACAATATTTTTTTGTTTGAGGGCGACAGCTGGGGGCGGCGATTAATCAACAGTAGCCTTATTCTTTCCCATTTTTAGTCGGCTATCCATATAGTGAAAGAATTAAATCGTTATATGTCTTCATCGGGTTATTTATGTTTTTCATTTATCTCCTACTTTGAGGGCGGCGTGTGGGACCGGTGATATTCGGTTAAGTACCTGTTGAACAGTTTTAGTTGAAAGTTTCTAAATGTTTGAGGTAACTAACATCAGCATCCAAATGAGTGAAAATTGTTGAACGTTGCATTTTTTTTTGTTTGGGAGCTGGAGGCGGCGACTAATCAAAAAGTAGCCAATCTTTTCCCATTTTTTGTCAGCTATCTGTATAGCGAAAGAATCAGAATGCTATGTCTTCAGGTTTATGTTTTATATTTATCTCTTACTTTGGGGGCGGCGTGTGTGGGAGCGGCAGCGTTTGGCGAAGAAACTCTTGCACAGTTGGAAGTTTCTAAATGTTTGAGGTAACATTATTACCATACAAATCAGTGAAAATTGTTAAAAGTTGCACTTTTTTCCTTTTGGAAGCGGAAGCTGGAGGCGGCGCGCCGCCATATCAAAAGTAGCCTATCCTTTCCCCATCTTTATTCAGCTATCCATACAGCGAGAGACTTAGATCGCTATGTCCTCGGGTTTGTATGTTTTTCATTTATCTCGACATTTATCTCTTACTTTGGGGGCGGCGCGGCGCGGCGCGGCGTGTGAGAGCGGCAGCGCTCGGCTGAGCAAATGTTGCACAGTTTGAGTTGGCAATTTTTAAATGTTTGAGGAAACATCTCAATCAGTAACAATTGTGAAAGCTGCCCTTTTTGTAGTTTGGGTAGTTTGGGCGCCGTCTGAAGGCGGCGACTAACCAAAAGTAGCCTATCCTTTTCCATTTTTAGTCAGCTATTCATATAGCGAGAAAATTAGATCGCTTTATGTCTTCGGGTTTATGTTTTTCATTTTAAAGTGATTGGGGGCGGTTTTTAGCAATTTTTCCATGCTGGCGGCGCATATTGAAGATGGAATGTTTCTGGGATTACGTTTTATAAGTGGCAACTATGTATTATTCATAAAATGAGAACATCAGAGCATTAGGTCTGAGATAAATCGCAACATCATGTTATTTCAAGTTGATCGGGAGCGGTTTTCTCTATGTTGGCGGCGCGATCGATATAGACATTCAATATAGCCTAGCCTGTCTGTCTATGGCCTAGCCACGCTTTGGGGGTGGCAACTATGTAACAGCGAAAAAATTATAAAGCTAGGGCGTCTAGTTTGCGAGGAGTTCGAGGAACGGACGGACGGACAAAGCGGCTGCAATAGGGGTTTGTCCTGAGCAATCATTTCAGGAGCATGCGCTAAATTTTAGGCGGGCTTTCTGAAACAACCGGACAAAAACCTTTGAATCCCACTCTAATGCACCTGTAATGTAATATAACGCGGTAGATTTCCAACGCTAGTCCATTTTTGAGATAGAATATGCTATAATATTGCATCTGCATCTGTGCAGAAATTTTGTTTATGAAAAATCTGCGTAAATGCATTGGTTTGTCCGGTTATTTTCAATATCCCGCTATTACTTGCACCTTGCACATGTGCAGTATGGCCAGGAAAATACCCTATAGCGATTTTCATCAAGATGGAAAATACGCTAAATTTTCATCAAGATGAAAAATGCGCTAAAAACTTTAAGAAGTAGGTACCATAAACACTGAACCTTACCATGGCACAGACTTCCACATCCCGCAATATCGACGAATTTATTGTACACGCGTACCTATATCGTACCTATCTATTCACAAAACAAATTATAATACCTAAGCGTCGTTGTTAGAACATCATACTTACCTACATAGGTATAGTGGAAACAGATAGGTACCTAGATAAGAACACGATTTTAAAATTTCTTGAACAACTTTGTTGTGCAACTAAAATGCTTTGGTGAAGTTTGTTTTTTTGATATGAATGTTCTATGTATTATCTCTAACTTACCAATAACCTCAAATCATTCAAGATCTTTGAAATTCGAACTAGGTAAGGACTAAGGTAAGTAAAAAGTAGGTACCTATACCTAAATATCAACCTTTGGTTGGTTGATGGTGTGGTGAATGGCTTTATACCTATTATTTAGTAGTTAATACCTACTTATTAGTACCTATATTTCTTATGCTACGCTTTTATGAGAAATGATCTGCAATTTGATCAGTTGAAGGCCGAATAAATAGGCAGCATTATTATGTAAAAATCAACCTTGGATCTGACTGACAGCTGGGAAACCAAAACTATCATTGTTTCGGGTGTTGCATGTGCTGCCTAATCTATTGTCATTCTGGTAAAGCTCTTAGCAGTCGATCGTGTAGAATTTTCCTCCAAATAAGCAAGGAATTCACATACATACATACCTATCTGCTTGCCCTTAATTTCCACCGTTTTTTCGTTATATTTTGTTTTGTTTTCAAATCTATTTTTCCCAAAGGAACCAATAAAGAACCTAAAATGTCGATGACAAAACTCTGTAGAGGCGTGGATGGTGGATGCATTTTTGCTAAGCAAGTGGCTAGCGGATTTGCGCTACCTACATAAAATTCAATGAAATTGGGCGATTTTTGAACAAAAATGTACCGGGTGTTTTTTTTTAAAATTATGAAATGGAGTTAGCTGTGAAAGTAGAAACGAATGTACGCGACTTGATCCATCTTCCCGCGTTGCTTGGCCACTCGCATCAAACGCGTAGTTTGGATCAGCGGACGTAATACATGGTACCAGAGGTGATCATTCGAAAACTATCCACCGGTAATATAGTGGAGCGGTTGAAGCTCGCTAACGCGTCTCCTTAACGAGTTATTTTTTTTAGAGTATAACACTCTGGAACCTTCACCATTCGATGGAGAAAACATCAGGCTTCAGAATATATAGTATGGACATGGGGGCATAAGTCGTGCCGTGTGCAGCTTCGTGAAGATATATGAAGTTATGTCTAAATCGATTTCTGTGGGATCAAGGACTATGAAAAATCATGGTGGAATATTGGCATTTACTGCAGGCAAATATGGTGGAGGCGCCAAAATGGACTTCATCTGGTAATAAAAAACTGGCTGTAGCTCGTTTGTTTTTCAATGGATTTCAACATTTGACACGTCATTTTGTAGACAAAAAAATTCACTTTTCATTTCACACCTAAATTTACAAATGTCATTCCGTGAAACTGTCAAAATTGGCTTTAAAAGATATGCTGAACTCCGCCATTTTTTGAAGGTTATCCAATATTTTTGAAACCTGGCAGTATCATAGATCTTGAGGTGCACTTTCCGAATTTCTACTTTTCCACTTCGTATCTTTGCCGTTTTGGCCGCCATATTGAAAAGATGGCGCCCAAAAAACAGTTTTTTGTCAATATCTCGAATTTAACTGACTCAAAATTGAAACGTGTTAACGCGGAGAAAAGCCTATTCAAATCTCTACAGTTTGACATATCAGTCATTTATGTGCAATTCACGGTTCTTGAGTTAGAGCTTCCAGAACTTCCGGAAGCATCAACTTTCGGCATTCAATCAGCATGTTAAATTGATACCACCATTACCAGCGTCATGTAGTAAGCAAATTAACCATAAATAGCTCTTGGCCATTAACCATAGATGATCAAAATTCAGAAAATTGATCATGTTGATGTGATTTGTGTAATTACAGGGTGAACTGTGAAAGCAAACTAACTTTAGAAAGAAATAAAGGTAATATAGCATTTGAAGGATATGTCAGATACATTCGAAACTCATCATTATGATGAAATTTGGAGTCATCATCCAGAATATCCACTTTTCCACTTCGTATCTCTGCTGTTCTGGACATAATTTTGAAAATATGGCGTCCAAAGAAACATATTATCAGAAAATTCTTGGAAAATTTGTCATAAAATTTCAAGATTCATAAGAAAAGTGATGGTCTATTGAATTCTCTGAAATTTGACATCTGAATCACTCATGTGCGACTCACGGTTCTCAAACTATACCTTTTCAAAGTCAATTTTCCTTTAGAGTTCACCCTGTAGTTGAATACCAACCGTTGCCATGATTGATTTTCTGGATCTTAATGGTCTGTGGTTGACAACTTATCATTATTTATGGTCAATTTGACTGCCACGTGGACTTGAGATCAACTTGATGTGCTGATTGGATGACAAAAGTTGATGCTTCAGGGAGTTCTAAAGGCCATAACCCAAGAACTGGGAGTAGCACGTACACGAGTAAGATGTCAAATTGTAGATAATTGAATAAGCTTCGCATACGCATACAAACGCTTCCACCTCACATTGACTGAAATGAAGATATTGACAAAAAACTGTGTTTTGGGCGCCATCTTTTCAATATGGCGGCCAAGATGGCAAATATACGAAGTGAAAAAGTGGAAATTCGGAAAGGGCACCTCAAGATCTACAGTACTGCCAAGTTTCAAAAATATCAGATAACCTTCAAAAAAGGCCGGAATTTAGCATATCTTATATAGACAATTTTGACAGTTTCCCGAAATGACGTTTGTAAATTCAGGTATATAATGAGAAGAGAATTTTTTTGTCGACAAAGTGACGCTTCAAATGTTTAAATCCGTTGAAAAACAAACGAGCTACAGCCAGTTTCTTATTACTAGATGAAGCCCATCTTGGCGCCTCCACCATATTTGTCTGCAGCAGATGTCAATATTCCACCATAATTTTTCATGGACCTTGATCGCCCAGGAGTCGATTTGGACATATTTCTATATATCTTCACGAAGTTGCACACGGCCAAGCCTTTTTTGACCCTATGCCCCCAGACTAATATCAATTTCAGCAAAATCGCGAGGTACCGACATTGAGTTTTTTGGCATCAAACCTCGAGAAGGTCCGATTTTTCAAGGGATTTCATCACTTACAAAAACTAAATTTTCTCGAAAAATACACGGTCTTGATGGCTAGTTCTGACGTCGATTCATAGAGAATTTCTTGAGCAACTTTTTGATGTACGTCACTCTCACTCTGTTTCCCTAATTAACCCGGAAAACAAAAAAATGTGCAAAAAACAGCGTTAAAATTTGTCAGTGTCCGCGTTCCCTTTACGATAACTTTCGAATTCACGATATCAAATTGAGATTTTTTTACACAGAAATGTTCCTCAGTTTATTCTGAGAATATAATCCTGCATAACATATAGGCGCGTTTAAAAAATAAAGGCGTCAGAAGCAAAAACATCGGAGCGCGCGCTCCCGTCAAACTGTCATCCGCCCCAGTATTTGGAACATCGGCTATGAGGTGTAAAGATTTTTCTCGACGTTATTTTTGATTATTGAGTGATGAAACTTCATATAATGGTTTTATAGACAATTGCCTCTCCATTTGCAAATTATTGGGACCATACCATCCTGCAGAGCCCCTACAAGGTCGCTGCAAGGGCTTCTTTGGTTTAAAAAATTACCGCTTACCTACTGCAGAGCAGATATTTTTGTTTTTTTTCCTCTTCATTTTTTTTATACGTCACTTCTTATTCAGAACTGTGTGATCTAAAATATGTGATGCCAAGTGGTAATCAAACTCCAATACCAAAGCAGTATTGAAGGAAATACCTACCCTACACTTCTGCGTGATTATCTAAATAGGTACCTATATATCGAAGCTCTATAAATTCAGCGGTGCAGCCAAGTGGTAGGCTACGGGACTATAGCCTCCCCCCAGATTACCAGCTTTTCGCCTTTTTTTCAGAGAATTTTAGTCCTTTCTCGAGTTTCGAAGGGACATTTCGTTCCCAGTTATTGGCTCAGCCTCCCACGACAAAATCCTGTCTGCGCCACTGAGTATCTGAAGTCAGGTTTCTATGTTTTGTATATTTATTATTATTGTTAACACATGGCACATGGTACGTGGGACGTGGGTTTAAAACATAAACAGAGAGCAAACGCGGGCAAATTTATCGCAATGTCTGCATGAGGCACAATGGTTATTGATCAATTTTAATGGGAAATAAGTAAAAAAATAAATCCATCAAAGGAATGAAATTTCCTCATCGTCATCGGCATCATTATCGCCATCGTTCTCATTTTGAATTATTATTATTTTTGATTGGTTTTCGCAACCTTCGCATTTGCAAGCCTCAGTGCATTTTTAATGTTACTTCAGGCACTGGCATTTCGATGTTGATCAGTTTTTGTCTTTGCAGAAAATGTCCAACATCTCCCGGACTTCATTTGGGATGGGAGGCTGTAACGAGATAGTTGGTGAAATATGATTTGATGTATTTTCTCAACCGAAACGAAATATGTCCAATCCAGGCATAAGCCCACATTGCTGTTTCCCGACAAGATCACCCGATTGTTGACCCGTACGATATACAGGGTGACAATGAAAGGAGCGCAAAAACAACCTGGCTTCAGGAAGGTCCCGTTTTGAGAAAACACGTTGTTGAGTGACATTTTTTGGGAAGCGTACACCAATATCCCAAAACAGTTTTGAACTTTTGATCGTGTTTTGTTTTTTCAAAGAGTTATTGATTTTTTGTGATTTTTGGAATTTTCCGTGCAGACTCTGCCAGCGGTTTTGCTAAGCCTTGAAATTGGACAGGAACGTATCAAATAGCTCTGTCAAATGTATCATGAAATAATTTGATCCCATCGACCCTCAGAAGTGGTAGGAACCTGCATCTCTTTTGGGACTATGGAAAATCAAGCATGCTGCGACATTGCACATGCACATTACATGTTAAATAGCTCAGGGCGGTTCAAAAATCAAAATGAACCAGTGGCAAATAAGTTTCCGTTGCATTACGATTGCTATAGTAACCAATTTTGCCCATCATAAATGCTTCTTTAGAGCCTAATTCTCGGTTCATAAATCACAAAAAATCCATGACTCTTTGAAAAAACAAAATACGATCAAAAGTCCAAAACCGTCTCGGGATATTGGTGTACGCCTCGGTGTACGCTTTCCGGAAATGTTACTTAGAAAATTCTGCGACTTGTTTTCTCACAACGGGACCTTGCTGAAGTCAGGTCATTGTTGCGCTCCTTTTCATTGTCACCCTGTATATCGTAATTCGTAAGAGGGTCAATAATCGGGTAATCTAAGGTGTTACCTTGTAGTCAAATGATTACTTTATCGAACACCACAAAATTTTTGAAAATCAGCAGATGTTTTCTCGAGAAATAGTACCTTTTATTATCCAGCGCGCCATCAGCGCGCATACTCGTCTTCTGAAGTAATGGCGTCAAATACAAAATTTGCGAACAAATGCTAGAAAATGGCGTGAAAAACCGCCATAGAGTTGAAAAATACGCGCCGCAGCGAACAGGGTAATAGGCTAGAGGTTAATACACACTAGTGATTACTCATTTTTCATCAAAAAGTCCGCATTGTTCATTAAATTATAAATAACTGCGTTTTACATTGATCGGATGTGCGTACGCAACCCATAATGCAACCCCCAACAACTCTATTTTCAGTTTGACTAGCGAAAGTTGCCTAAAAACCACGATTTTAGGCAACACTCGCTACATCAGTGTACTGCGGAATGTATTTTACTCCCAAGGACTTTTCCCACACGATTCAAGAATAGCGGCCCTGTGCTCTTCAAAGTATAAAAATCAGTTTTTTTCAAAACTAAATCAGCGGTGTTATCCTTCCAAAAATCATGGAAAAACAAGTGAAAGGGGCCGTGAAACATTGTGCTCATGAGAATGGGCACAGTGATAGTCGGTATAATGACAAAAATATGTATTTCTTTATCCGATTCCCAAAAACGTGCTTAAAATAGCGTAAAAACTTGGTACTGGAGAAATTTGAAAAACACTCAAAGTCTTGCGAGGAATGTGACAATGTGCACGGTGGGTGAAGCTGTGTAACCGGAAAAATTTCACTCCGAAACGGGTCACCAAGGATAAATTCAATACATTCATACACACATTCCGCAGTACACTGATGTAGCGAATGTTGCCTAAAATCGTGGTTTTTAGGCAACTTTCGCTACAGAAGTGTAGTACGGATTATATAAAACTCCCAGGGACTTTTCTCACACGATTCAAGAATAGCGGCCCACTTGTTCACAAACGTACGACACTCGGAGCGAACTTCAAAATGGCGAATAAATAGTTGACGTTGACAGCAGACAGCAGCGGAAAGTCACGGCCGTTGCTTGTCAAACTGAAAATAGAATTGGTGGGGGTTGCATTATGGGTTGCATACGCACATCCGATCAATGTAAAACGCAGTTATTTATAATTTAATGAACAATGCGGACTTTTTGATGAAAAATAAGTAATCACTAGTGTGTATTAACCTCTAGCCTATTACCCTGTGCGCTGCGGCGCGTATTTTTCAACTTTGTTGCGGTTTTTCTTGCGATTTTGTAGCATTTGTTCGCAAATTTTGTATTTGACGCCAAAATTTGGCGCAAGCGTTGGGTATACCACTATAATGAAAGTTACTATTGTCATTTTAGCCAAAACAAAATTTCGGGGTGATCCCAGACCGTTTGGGTGTGTATACATATATAGCGAGAGAATTAGATCGCTATCCTCGGGTTCCACCAAAATTTTAAGAGTAGATTAAATCTATCACGCTGTTAGTTGCTATGCACCAGCCAATAGGATGGCCACTGGCCAGTTGCTTAGTTACTATCAGAGTGATAAAGTTATCGCGTTGATGAAAGTTTGGTGGAACCCGAGTTATGTCTTCAGATTTATGTTTTACATTCACCTATCTCTTACTTTGGGGGCGGCGTGTGGGAGCGGCAGCGTTTGACAAAGAAACTCTCAGTGGCGGACTAAGGGAATTGGGGGCCCTGGGCGGAATTGCGAGATGGGGCCCCTAAGGAGTGAAAGTTGAGAATATGAAGGAGGGCCGGCAAACTTTTTGGCCCGCCCTGCCCCGCCGTGATTGAGCAAAAGCCGAAAATGAGTTGTTTCTTGACTACAAAACACCAGTGATGTAGTCAGAGTTTGAGTGCATAGGCAACGACGAAGGTGCAAGCCAGCGAGAGGTAGCGCCGCAGGTGAAATTTTTTTGGGCATAATATCAATAATGCTGATGATAATCGGTAGGTATATTTCATGCGTTCTGCGACTTCGGTTTTTGACGTTTTCACCAAAATCACTTGATATTCAAACTTCTTTTCAGAAAATGTTTGCGCTTCTTGAAAATTTTCGCCAGAATTTTTTCTCTATCGGTTTAGTGTGGGATTAAGTGCCGTGAGCGCTTGGGAGGTGGGGGAGTAGGGTCATTCGCCCACTCTCGCCCCCCCTTGGCTATGTCACTGACACCAGTACCTACAAAAAGTTTTCGGTTCCAGCTTTGGATGTTGAATTGACTCAATGCTGAAACCGACTTGTATATTGTACAAAATCAGGAATAATATGAATTTCTACTACTGCAGCGTGCAGACAAGATAATTTTGTTGTTTTGTCTCTCTCGTCCCTCTTTTGGAAAAAAATAATAAAATACAAAATTCCAAAGGCTTGCGGCCCCTGGCACTATGATGACACAACCGATTTTTTTAGTTAAATCAGTGCATACTATCAAGGTTCCACTATTCAAGCTGCGAAACTGCCGTCGCCAAGGTTACCGCGGCGTTCTGTATTGTTTCTTTCAACTGTTATTTTAGTTGCTATGTATACATGCTACATACTTCCATACCTACCTACAATACCTTTGCCCACGTAGGTATTCATTACTAAATTAAAAATTCAAATCGTCTTCGCCTCATTATCATATTACCTTTTTCAATTTCAATGTTGCACCATTATTTACCTAATGCACGGCAATAAAACTCTGTATATGGGTGCGTAGAGCAGTAGACCAGCCTTGGAGAGAGGCGACGGTATGTCATTTCCCGAACAGCAAAATGTGCTTTTAATTAAGGGAAAACACCTCTAACAACTACCAAACATGAAAACGTCTTCGAAAGAACAGTGAAGCTACTATGCTAGCGCTATACGTACATTTCCACACCCTAACGTTCCACGGCCGTGACCACCCAACCCGAGCTGTACCTATTCAAGAAACGGAGGGATGTTAGATACCATACATACCTATTTCCGGAACTTTTGACGCACCCCCATCGCCACTCGCCATACAGATAATTCAATTAAGTTATGCCCCGATCGAATCACGAACTCTAGCATTTCAATTCCTCATAATATAAGTAAAATAGAAATTTTGTTTTCTTCGATTAAAGAGAATAAAATTATTGATAAGCCGCACTCTTTATGCCGATTTTATTTTAGCTTTTTTTTTATGACACCATTACAACCCAAAAACACTCAAAAATCTAAGTAAGCAAATAAACATAATATAATACCTTCAATTTTTACGCAAACCAGCAGCCTCACCAGGCACCCACTGTAGTATATTGGAAATAGAAGAAAAAAAAATTAATTCAAACAAAAACGGTTCTTTCACCAAGACAAGCTTTCAGTCCCCTCTTCAACATATCAAAAGTCCTCAACTCTGGGACTGCTACAAAACAGTGGGTGAAAGTTTATTATTTTTCTTTATTTTTTTCTTCCTTGAAAAACCGATAACCTGAAAAATCGGTTTTAGGCTAATTTGATAGATTAGAGGCTTTCAATAAACATATCAAAAATATACCACCCAGCAACTGCTGTGTATCAAGTTACAGGCGAGGTTACAGGGTAAAAAGTTGAAAACTATTTTTCATCTTTAATTTTGTTCTCGGTGGAATTGATCTAGATTGAAGCAGGTTTCAATTCTTTTGCAAGCTTATGATGTCACACTGAACATATATAAAAAGGATACATCCCTGCAACTGCTGCATCTCAATTTACAAGGTGAAAAGTCTTTTTCACGTTATTCAATTCTTTTCTTGGTGAAATCGGCTCACACAACAACTGCGAATGGTTCTTCTGTAAACCTGGAGCTTCTCGTCAAACATATCAAAATATCACATTTCTGCTACTTCTACGTTTTTATTTACAAATATTTTTAAATGTTCAGGCTTCAATCTAGATCAATTCCACCAAGAACAAAATTAAGGATGAAAAATAGTTTTCACCCTGTAGCTTGGCTTGATACACAGCTCAGTTGCTGGGTGGTATATTTTTGATATGTTTATTGGAAGACTACTGACCATAGTCTATCGAACTAGCCTGTAGCCTGTAACCGTTTTTTCCGGTCACCGGTTTTTCAAGGAAGAAAGTAAAGAAAAATATAATAAACTTTCACCCTGTATACTGGATTTGTAGCAGTCCCGCAGAGTTGAGGACTTTTGATATATTGAAGAGGGGACTGAAAGCTTGCCATGGTGAAAAATTTGTTTTTGTTCGAAATAATTCCAGCAAAAATCCTATTTCCAATATATTTATTATACCCTCGATCATACCTCATGTCGTATTCGATTTTTTTAATGATAGGTAGGTGCATTGTGAAAAAGTTATCAATTACTAGTGCAGGTTATTCATATTGGGTAATAAAATATAAATTACGTCCATACTTACCTTCTTAGGGACTGAAAACCTCCCAAAATACACTTTTCAAAAAAAAACTTTTCCTTCATTTGCATGTTTTACCGAAAAATTACCGAGTCGAGAATCTTTTAAAGACGTTCAAAAGAAAGTAAAACTTAACATACACCGCGTAACAGAGTAAGCAAGCACCTGTCTATGTAAATTTGAACTTTATTAATATTCAATAAATCAACCTAGTTGTCAGTTGGTTCATGTTCGAAAATTTTATTTTTTGTATTACTTACTTATTTTAAAATCAGTTGAAACTCTGCACAGAATTTTTGTTGGAAGTTCAGGATAAACCATACATTAACGTTTACATGCTTTTTGTAAATATTCTTTTCAGCAAATCCGTGAGCACGTATAGGTAAACATGGAGAGATAACCATCATTTTGTCTCCTTCGCATCTCCACTTAGTTTTCCCATGACAAAGCCAAATCAATAATTTTTACTGGTATTCAATAGTACTCCAATGACCGCTTCCTTGACCTGTTGTTAAAATTTTTGCGTCATTTTTTAAACGACAAATACGAACCAGCACCCACCTGCTGCCGATCACAAGTTTTTTTTTTGTATATTTTCGTTACTTGAATAAGTTTATTGTTTGAATCCGCATTATATCAAGTCAATAGTCAATATACAAATTACTTACCCAGTATCCCAGTTCAAACATCAGAACGACCAGTAAAGGCACAGTGTAAGTAAAATCTACCTATTTAAAAAAAGTGCTAGAACTAGACTACATTCAAACAAAATGCTCACGCATAGACAACCCATTTAACTCCGTAGGCGCATGACAGAACCTTGAACATCAGGATTCATCTCAAGGAAAGGAATCACAAATCGATTAGTGCGAAAGTGTTTGCGAAAAGCTTTTGTTTTTTTTTTATTTGAGAAGTAAGAAATCATAAAACAAATTAAGCTTTGATCTGCAGTAGCAGTATTTTCTTAAAATTGAGTGTTTTACACAGAAGCCGTTCTTAGCATACCTATCGACCCTGCTAACTTCACCTGAAATTTCAAACGAAGCATCGATGGTTGCTTCAAAGATAGCTTTTGGAAAAGTTTTGATTATAATCAAAAAGTCGCCGTTTTTGTCACTTTTTCCCGCAGATACAACGTTATTTAAGTAAAAATGCGAGCACTGATTCTCTTCGTCTAAACTTTTGACTAGATCGTTCAATTTCTCCGTGAGTATTTGTGCAGTTTTTAACACTTCTTGGTCGTTTGAGTCCACATACGTATGTCCTTTGCAAACACACCAATGGTCAGCTATAGCAGCATCTTCACAAGTTCTTGTTTCGTCCACTTCTTGAAACAGTGAGCGACATTTAGGGCACGCTTCACTTTTAACATTCACATGACCTAATAAGTCTTGGAAAGTCATAAACAGATCAAATGGTACCGTCAAACGTTGGCTATTGACCAAGAAATTCTTGTATTTTTCTGGATATTCTACTCTATATCGAGTGGGCAAGTAGACGTGAATGAAAGGAAGCCTTTCTTCTACATAGCCTGTGTAAGTATACCTGATACTGCCAAATCTGAATCCATGATCGCTGAAAAACACAAAAATTGTATCATCCAGATATTCGTACACGTCCAACAAGAACTCTTCGAGTCTTTCATCCATGCTTGAAGCAGCGTTCAAAGCTTCATGGCTGAAGGAGTTCATCCAGAACAATCCAAATTTTTTCTTGCTTTTGAAAGTACTCATAAAGTCTTTGACAAGGTTCAAGATTCTCTCGCCAGAATTTTCAGGACCGCTGCAATAAGACATCCAGTTTCTCTTCCAAACGCCTAGCTTTTCAGCTGCGATCAAGTAAGGTCTAAAATAAAAATCTGTTGGAGGTTTCTCGAATCCTTTGATGTACTGGTTGAATGTGCCTATGGCGGTTTCATCTTCGGCATAAGCTGTCACATATCCGTTGTCTTTGAAGCTGTTCCATAGAAAGTAGCAATCGTCCAGAGTTTTTGTGTACGGTTTACATTCGCTGTAGTATTGCTTCTGAGTTTTCCCACTGAGTATTGCCATCAAGTTTGGCATAGTGTTGTCTGCAATTTTCGTGTATCCTTTGAGGCTTATGAAATGATAAGCGTCCAATAGGTTCAGCGTTTTCGGCATGGTCCTAACTAAATTTGGCTTGGAAACGCTATCGATTCCTAATAAAATCACGCTAAAATCTCCTTTATTCGCTGGCGATTGTGTTTCAGTCTTGTTGTCAACCATGAATACGTAATGGACGTTTGAATACACTTGCGTGAATATTGTCTGACATTTCACCACGATCAAAGGGTGGTCAACTTCAATTTTCTTTTGAAAAAATCGACAGCTCTGGCCAATTCTGCAACAATAACAAAAATTTAGGTATAATCGACTACAGTTTTCAACGTATGATTGTACGAGTAGGAGGAGCTTCCAGAGTTGAAATAGCTACTAATTACGTATTATGTGAGAATTACGAGATGTAGATAGGACGGATTGTAGGAAGTTATGAAGATCAAGGTGACAAAGGAAATTGGGATACTTTCTAAATTGGTAAGGAAGGTTTATATAGCTTACCTTCGAACTTGCTCAACTTAACATACCTACTAATATTTATAGTTTTGAAAAATCAAAAAGATAACCAGTGGGTAGGTACCTATCCTGTGTTAGGTACGCTTTTTTTGCCAATATTATAGGAGATAATGGTAGGCATCCAAAAATAAGTGGAAAAAAAAATAAACAAGAAACAAATAAAAGTATTTTATATGAAAAAAAAATCACCGGAAAACTTTACCGGCGAGTAGCAAAGAACGGATGGAGATTTTTGTACGAGACGTTCCTTTGTGCGAAAAGTTGAAATTTGAGGGGGAGAGAGAAACAAATTTGAAGCATGTTCCATAACAATCAAATATATTCAAGTCCAGTCTCGGTTTTGCATTTTCAAGTGGAAAAGTCTTGGAAAATTCGGAGAATTTTGAGAGAAATTGTCGGAAAATGTTAAAAACCCAGTCACTTCTTGTTGAAAAAAATGGTGGAAATCTATTCATGGGATGAAAAATTTGCAGTAGGGATGAAAACTCAAAATTCATATAGTTAGTTAGGTCCGAATAATTTGGGAAATCTTCAAAAAATTATTCAATCTTTTCTTCAACTATGACTCTTGAGTCTACACCTGAAATGAATATTTCATGGGGCTTACTGCAGATCGAAGTTTGCAGTGCATTTTTTTTAATTCACGAAACTGTGCAAGTTTTCCGAAAAACCGAGACCGTGTCGCATCATGAAAATTGGCCTACAACATGACGCCCAGTGCAATCTACTTTCGAAATCAGGGCCGCTATTCTTGAATCATCTGAGAAAAGTTCCTGGGAGTAAAATACATTCCGCAGTACACTGATGTAGCGAATGTTGGCTAAAATCGTGGTTTTTAGGCAACTTTCGCTACAGAAGTTTAGTACGGATTATATAATACTCCCAGGGACTTTTCTCACACGATTCAAAGAATATTATGCGATATTCAGCGGCACGAGTTGCGCTGTAGGTTCGCAAAGCTAGGGGATGTAACTCATTCGTCTGCGCGAGCTAGGAAAAGTCAAAACCTCCAGATTTTCAGCCATCGATTTAACAAAGGAAAATAGATGACAAGAAACTCCTGACTTTCACGCTAGATTATGTGGAATGATGTTGTCCATGTGCATTGCTGTCGAAAAAATGAATTCTGCGCGTAGTGTTCCGAAAAGAACGGAAAAGCCGTTTCCAGTGTATAACTGGTTGCCTAGAAAGTGATGTTTTTTGGGAACACACATGAAATGGAACTGTAATGTTCTTTTCGTATGGTTTTTGCAACCAGGCACTCAACAAACTGCCCGTCATTTTTGAAAAAAAAAAACAGAAAACACAAAACCTCTGATATATTATACATATAACCCGATAAAATTTTTGTTATCATTTGTTTACATGCAGTTTCATGCCACTGACAGACAGGACGGCAACCGTAAGGCAGAGAAGAATACCAGAAGTAGGGCGGTATTTTCAAAAACACACCAACTGATAAACACGTTACCATATTTTCGCTCATTGTGTATCTAGAACTGATCCATCATTGCTGGTCTTTAACACAATGAAAGATCAAGAAACACTCTTTTTTCCATAGCTTATTTGAAAGTTCCATTTCCAGCCGTTTCAATAATAGACAATGTTGAAATTACGCTTTTTACATGTGTTAGCATACGGCACTATTCTCAAATCCCCTAGCATGGTTGCGCCAGCGCCAGCGCAGAAATGGCACTGAATTTCGCCTAGTCGATCCCCGACCAGGGAAGAACGTCTGAGTAGAGTCCTGCACCAAACGCGAGCAATCCTCCGGGTGAGCGGCCGTCTCGGGTAGTAACGACCAGGAAAAAAAATCAAAATCCCTAGCGTCAGATTGCGAAACGGTGAGAAACTCGAACTGTAGACTTAATTTGATTCTTTTGTTGTCTTGCTCCGTGCCTAATTTGTTCTTATAATATATTGGATATTTATTTGTTGAATAATTAAGGGGCAATGTTTTGCATTGTGACATTTTTCAATATTTGACAGATGACAGATGGGGGAATATCTTTAATTATTTTGAATATAGTAGGCGTTTTCCATTTACCGACACAAGTCGACTTTTGTCGACACAAATCGACACAAATGCGTTCCATTTGATCTGTGTTCCTTTGTGTCATCGACACAAGCTAACACAAGCTGACACAAACCAACACAAATGTTCTAAATGGAAAGCGCCCAGTTTTTCGAGGGCTTTCGAATGACATATCGAGAGCTTTACGGCAGTACCTCCTAACTGAAATATAGAACTTTTGACAGGAGAGCAAAAACAACTGATTTAAAGCCTGGGAATAGTACAGAAAATCATGATATTTTGGAATGTTATCAAAGAACACTAGAACCGTTACTGTTTACAGTTACATTGCAGCAAAATATCGTAATTTCTAAAACATAAATTGGCAACTTTCTACCTATCTTCATCCCTCTCGCCCCCACTCACCGCAACTTTGGAATTTCAACTGCACTACCTACCTTGCGATACATCATATTGGAGAGAAATAAATTCTCTTCCCGAAAGCAATAGTTTTAAGATTTTCAACCCCACCTCCTTCTCTCTAAAAATACTTTGAGTGCCCCATTTTATATTCTGGACCCCTCAGTTCTCTTTAATTTAGTCAACGCCATCCTAGAAAGCATCGAAGAAAAGAATTTTTGGTGGAAAAAGTACTACCCAAATTCACCTTTTGCTCCTCCTCTTCAACTTATAATTTAATAAATCATCACCTACTTTCTGATACATCAAATTAAAGGGAATTGAATTCTCTTTCTGCAAACAGTTTTTTTTAATGTTCAATTCCTCCCCCAATAAATTGGACATTTGGAGTATTTTAGGAGGGAAACATTTGGGTGGCACTTCATCCACAGAAAATTTTCTCTTTCGATGCTGTGCAGAATGACGTTGCCTGCATTAAAAAGGATTGAGACATAAAGAATATTAAATTGAACACTCAAAGAATTTTTAGGAAGAAGGGAGTGGGGGTTGAAAATTATAGGATTATTTTCTCAGAAAGAGAATTTAATTCTGTTTGATTTGATGTATCGCAAAATAAATAATGTCATTTGAAATTTCAAAGTTGGGGTGGATACGGGGGTGAGGGGGCTAAAGATAGGAACTCGCCAATATGTATGTTCTAGATATCCGCCCCCTCGCGATATAAAAATCGACCTATTTTTGCTCGAAGACATCTTCACTAGGAATCGGGAGTTATTGCAGGTGGATAGTTTTCAAATGCTCACCCGGTATGTATCCATCTTCATCTTGATTCTTTTTTAGCGCACCCACCTTGTTGGGTGTGGTGGGTCGGGAGAGTTAAGTAAAAATAAATAAAAAAAAGATTAAGTACAAAATATTATCTTAAATATTTATAATTAATTATCGCCAATATCTCAATCCATTTTCTCTTTGGCTGTTTAGCAACGCGTTGGATTGCCCTGATTTTCTTGGCGCTGCACAGTGGTCCCGATTAGAGAGACCTGGGATCTGGTCACCCAGAGAGAGACGTAAGCCAAGTCATTGAGCGAGAGGGTATAGAGAGAGAGAAAGCTAGAGCACTAGGGTATTTGCACGTCAGGGTGTGGTGCAATTGCTTGTTACTAAACCACCCTGCGTCACAGTCAAAATGCATGACATGAGCTGTCAATATTTTTGTTGAGGTTATTAAGGGCATGTTCCGTTTTAGTAATATTCGTACCGAAACTCCGGTTACCCGGTCCGAATTGATAATATTACTT
The DNA here is from genome assembly GCA_949128115.1 of Anaspis maculata. Taxonomy (NCBI): domain Eukaryota; kingdom Metazoa; phylum Arthropoda; class Insecta; order Coleoptera; family Scraptiidae; genus Anaspis; species Anaspis maculata. The sequence continues at coordinate 92,385,439 of OX421962.1, forward strand.
TTATTATTCGTAAATCGGACCACGGTTATTTTAACCGGAGGGAACCGAAGCGACCGGCGTTTGAGCTTGGTTACTCCGGTTAAAAACATGGCGGATGACATTACTTGCCAATTTTGAAAGTTGGTTCTGAGTTTTGTCATGACACGAATCACGAAACAATCCCAGAAGACAACAAATAACTTAAATCTTCTCCATACCGTCCGTTTACATGATTTTCTGCGATATGGTTTTCCCTTGGAGCCAAGTACAGGCATACAGGAGGGTAGGTGGGTAGGTACCTGCAGAAGAAGAGGCAGCTACCTATATATTGGCGGCCCAGCAGCGTGTTCTGTATCCTGCAGCCAAAGTCAGACACACTTCACAAGCTTGCTCGGTCCAGGCCCTCGTTAAAAATGTCCATCTTGAACGCCAGCGCCAGGTATGTCTTGGACTTGAATTTCAATGTAACCCCATGTCGCAAAATGATACGGGTTTGAGCAACGTAAAGGTAGGTAGGTAGCGAGGTAGGTAGTAAGAGAGCTGGAAGCTTGTGATGTGTGATGTGATTTCAAAACAGCCTCTCTTCTGCTGTGCCCTTCACCATTTTTTGCTTTGTCTGCTTTACAAAAGCCTGGAAATTTCATAATCAAATTTCAACGTTTGACAACTTCACATTGACGGAAGATTGACCAGACCGTTCCGAAATAACCGTTGACCATAAGGTACCGCTTTTTCGGTTACCGGTTCGAAGAGTTGTAAAACGGAACATGCCCTAAGTCGACCGTTTCATCTTTCAACACAGATTTTGTCACTAAATTTAACAGAAACTCTTAAAAACTGTTTTAGGCATGTATATTGTATTCCATACATAGCAGATGCTTTCGTACACCGTATTTCAAGTACTGCTGGCATTTCGTCGAACGTAGGTTTCATCATCCAACTCATTCCCTCGAACACAAATTCCGTTGATCGTTGAATGCAGTAACCGTCGACGTGGTGACCCCATCGTGAAGATAGATTTGTGATTGCCGTAAGCGCAGTAGGTATATTATGTATTTCAGTAGGTACTGGCCCCGAACAGCTGAAAAACCCAAAAAGTACAATAATAGAAGTTCATCAATTTTGCAAGATTCTATACCTGATGGTTTCTTCGGCAAGGAAAACATCACATCTTCCCGGCTCTTGTACTGCTTCACGGTGCACCTTTTTCGTTTTGGCATTTTTAGCCCGGATTTCGGCGATTTCGGCCTTATTTCGGCATGCAAAATAATGACAATTCAAATTTGTAAACAAATCGGGGAAATGACAAATGTCAATAGCAACCACGCCCACCCCAGCTAACTATGTTTAAAATTTTGACGAGGCCAGGAAATGCCGAGACGCTGACAGAGAATACCGATATATCCCTTTCATAGCTTCGTCACTCTATGTACAGTCTCTCTAGTCCCGATGACGGAAAAAGCGGAACTAATTCGAATTTTGCAAAAGTTTTTGTAGGCTCCCCCAATTTTGTGAGAGGGTAAACAAAAGGTCAGGCAACCTTTTCCCAAAATTGCGGGTGGCTATTGCGGAACATTCGCGCTTTGCATCCTCTCAAAGACGACCATTATATCGTGTACGTTTCTCGTCGTCATACGTGTATTTTTTGTTCCAAGTTCGATTAGCTTCAGAAAGAACATCTCGCAACTTATCTTTGTGAAACTTTGGTGAAAAATCAACCAAGGTATGTAGTTTTAATTTCATATTTGATTAAGTGAATCGGTCGATTATTCACTTAGTTATTGATAGTTATTGTCGGTGGTATTATTAGAATGAACGTGCGTACAGTTTCAAGTTCCGTTAGACTTACAAAAAAAGCCCCGCGAAGCCCCGCTTTAAAAAAATGTTCAATGGATAGCTTGAAATCGCTTCTAAAACATATCAAAAATTTGCTTGCTCATACTTGCACTTTTTTGAAATATTCCTCTGCAAAGGCCTGACATCAGAAACGCAATCAATATGGATTTGACCCACAACAAACAAACACCCCATAACTTTGTAGAAAATCGACCTTTTTGCTTGATTGTGACTGTTTATATCATCGACAATATTTTAAGAAGATTTCTGATACCTATTTTGCTTTCTGATTATTATCAGGTTCCGAACAAAATGTTGAGAAGAAGGAACTCTTCGACATTTCACGACAAAAAAAAAAACAGGACAGAAGTGTTCAAATCGAACATTTATATAAATTCCTGGTTAAACACTTTGAAGTAAAAAACGAGAATACATTAATGGTCCTCAGAAAGGACTGCTCCCGTTTTTGCGCCAAAGTTCATCAAAAACCTGACAAATGTTGTAGAGAGTTGTTGATAGATTTCTGTACCAAAATTAAACCTGGCTGGATGAAAGCTTTGTTTTCAAATTGGCGGAGCCAAGAACAGCCAGAGGAAGGACTACCGGTCGTCCAAAACAATCCTTTTCAGAAATATCTGAAAAAGTCAAGCGAATACGAGTTGCCAATTTAACTGATGAGAGAACTAACTTCTGCTGCGAAGAAGAGTCTCAAGGAAGAGGGCCATGAAGCAGCTTTAAAGCTGATATCAGAAGCTGTATTTACAACCCCTACTCGGGCTGACAAAATTTAAACTTCATGGATCAAAATTCAGCAGCAAAAAAATATTTCCCCGTTTACCGAAGACGAAGACGTCTCTCTAGTGGTAGAGGCAAAATTGTCGAAGCATCAATATTTTCTTATACGACAAGAAGCAAAAAAAAGAAATTGTGACATTCAACCTTGATACAATAAGGTTTTGGAGACTAAGAGGAGGTGCTACCCTTCAGAAGACGCCATCACCGTTACAGAAACCTCCGCAAAAATTCAACTTCTACAAATTTATTACAAAGGCTTCTAATTTCGTCAGATCCACTGATTACAACCTTGAACGCAACTGCCGAAGAAAAAAATATCAAATATTCCAGTTGAAGTGATTCACAACAGAGCTAGCTGATGCAGGGCCTATGACTTCCAAATCGGCTGCCACAGGAACCGGCGAAACGGAGACAGACGAATCTTCAACAGACAGTGAATAAATAGCAAATAAAAAGCTGAAATCAGTTTTTTTTTCTGTTAAACCACCCTTTTTAGAGACCACCTCTCAAAATTGAATCAAATAAACATATAAAATTTGGTTTGGTATTTCTCCTATGATTCTCGTCAGCTTTCAAAGCAATTCCACCAAAAAAACCGGATTTTTTGTTGAACTACCCCTCCTTAAAACTACCCTTCGTGACATGATTTTTTTTAGTATTTTTCTTATGATTCTTGTCACTTTTTTAAGCCATTCCGCAAATAAAAAGCTCTAATCTGATTATTTTCTCAACCACCCCTTCTAAAAACCACCCCTTTGTGGCAAGATTTTTTTAAATATTTTTCTCATGATTTTGGACCGCTGATGAGGCGATTAAGCAAAAAAAATTAATTAGTTCCGTTTTTTCGGTCATCGGGACCACTGTGCGCTGTGGGTCTCAGTGTTCCTCGGCTTTCCTCTAGGTCAGGTCACACAATTTATTCCACCTTCCCACAGCTAGAACCACACAACCAACATCCTAGCGTGGCATCTCCTCTCTATCAGATGATTTTTATTTAATTACTCTGCAGTCTGCTTTGCTTATGAGAACGAAGTTGATCTCAACTATTCCCTATTCGACATAAGGACCAAGGTTCTTATCTAAATGTGACCCCCCCCTGTGGATTAGTCTATGGTATCCCTCACCCTTTAACTGGGCTCTTCTGCCTGTTGGGTGTATTTTCATGATAAATAAACAAATATCTACGCCTTATACCTTGGAATCTCGCTTGGAATCATAAGGATGAAGAAGGTAGAAGGCAGCCGGAAAACATGAACTGTTTAGTTGGTTGCCTACATCGAGGGAGCCGTGAATAAACACAATCGTCTGGTCTGGTAGTGAGTGCATGATGTAAATGGTATGTAAAATTTAGGACTGTGTAGGAAAACATAGAACTATGGGATAGGAAAACTTCCAATGGTCATTTTCCTCTCCAGAATGGACTATAGGGGGTGATAAGGAGAAGACTTCACGTTGATGGTTTGCCGACCGTGCAGTTCAGCTGTTGACAGTAGCGGCCTTAGGGTAGGGCGAGACGGGCGATCGCTCGGGGCGCTAGCTCATAGGGGCGGAAAAATCGCGGTTGAAACCCAAAAAATTGATAATTTACGAAAGCAAAAAACGACTTGTCAGCGGCGATCACCGAATCTGCTCCTGTAAAAGCACACAAAGCTCCATTATTGCAAGAAAAATACTTCATTTTTGCTCGCTTTGCTCGCGGACCCAACTTAGGGGCGGCGGTTTCGCATTCTTGCCCGGGGCGCCAAAATTGCTAAGGCCGGCACTGGCTGTTGATAAATGTGGACCACATCGCTGCCGGACCCCAATTTTGTCCCAATCATTTTAAAGTCAGAATTACCTACATTGAAAAAAAACGAATTTCAAAATTCAACTATGAAATCCGTTTATCTCCGTTATAATGCGTTTAACCATTATCTAAAATATTGACAAAAACGTGTAGGTAACACCCCGTATATTATAGAAAACCTATAAATGAAAATACTCTGGATGGGTTCTAGAGAAATATCTTGAATTTTTATTGCTTGTAAATTGCAAAGTCGTGTATTAAATTGAAATGTTTCTTTTATTCGAATTTTAAAGGAGTACCTCATCGACGGTACTTTTTACTCAATAAATGAATTCATGTCTCAAGGTGTTGGTTGGTGAATATGTTTGTTGATACGTTTTCAAGCACCACCCACTTTTCAATATTTAATTTTATATGTTGACTTGTGTAAACATACCAACATACCTATGTATGTGAAACATAATAAACATTACTTAATAGGGATTATTATACCTATATTGAATTGACGTTCCGGAGCCAGCCTTTTTCAAATTTATTTTAATCTTGTTCACAGGTCGATGTAGTTCTCCGTGAACATGAGTGTCCAGTTTTAGAGATCAGAGCTTGATTTCGCTATTTTGCTTTTCACGTGTGTTCCGTTATATTCTTGATGCTCTTACATGACTCCGCAATCTATACAAGCAAAAGTTCAAGGGATGTATGTATACATACCTACAATACGAGTTATGAAATAAACACCAATAAGTTCTAGATGAAGTCAGACGAATTGATAAAATACAAGAAGTAGAGACATAATTACTTATTATATACAACGCAGCCAGGCTTATTAGTACGCAAAATCATTTTCGTCGCCTTTGACTCGGGACATTCACCGACAATCGATGGGAAACATTTGAAGTTTGGCGAATAGCGAACATTTGACTATTTGACACATGTGTGGATTGAAGAAGTTCGTCAAATAGCGAACATTTGTTATTTGGCATTCGACAAATACCGCATGTGTGGTGCCGGCTTAACGCATTGATAAATGCGCCAAGTACCTATAGTGTGAAAGCTTTCACCTCATCACGACGCAATGCATGCGCAAGTGAAATTTTATGAGATTACGCAGCAAAAATAGAAAAATATGAGCTTCCCTGGAGTAGAAATCAGTTGCGGTCGACAAGAGACATCGTCTCTACTGGTTGGCGGCTCCACGCTAATGCTGTTAGGTGAGCGGTGGCACTTGAAAAAATTATGCCTGAACGGTCAAGCGTGGCAGTACCAAAGAAAATGGAATACAAATGCTCACTGTTCAGTGGTGAGTGAGGTTGAGAAAACTTCCCAGGATGGACATCAGTTTATGGAGTTGAACTGCACGAGGCGATACACGCGCGTGAGCGCACTGTCTTAAAAGATTCTCTCAACATAAAACTATGTGTCACTAACCAGTAAAGACGATGTCCCGTGTCGACCGCAGCAAATTTTCACACCAGGAAAGATCACGTCTTCCTATTTTTGCTGTACAGTCTTAAAAAATTTCACTTGCACGTGCATCGTGTCGCGATAACGGCGACCGCTGTCACATTATACATAGCACATCTCTCAAGGTATTAGAATCAAATTAGCATCATACGATTCGTGCAAACACAACACATTTTTTCCATGGCTTGCACCAATGAAAAAAGCCGTGAAACTGATTACAGTGACATAACGTTTCATGTGGACTTATACAGTGTATCATCAAGACGAACTAAAACTGAAAAAAAGTACAGACTGGAGACTCTAAAATCTTTGAGGTGTATGGTGACAAACTTTTTGTTCAAATAATAAGCTATTGGTTTACCCTACATACGATACCTACTAGAAAAAGGTGAGATTCCAAAACGGACAGAAACTAATAGGTGCGATATACTGATACGATAGAGTGCGAATAAAAATAGTGAAAATACCGAGAGAGATAAAGTTATCAATAAGAGTTTTAATTTGGGAGTTAGGGAAAGGAGAAAACGAATACATATGGGAACCAATTAGGAACAGGAGAGACAAAGTTGTAAGACCTTCCACAAGAAGCGAAGGATTGATTAGTTCACGTACACGATATTCTTCTGGGAGCAAAAATAAAAAGAAGTTCATAGATAGAGGAAGGGACAAGGTTAGGATTAGCGGTAAGATATCCGTTTGCAAATCAGGGAGGGTTGTAAGTAAGAAAGCTCCGGATCGAAAAGGATGAAAAGTATGGAATCACTTCGCGGACTAATAAGTCAGCGCCCATAATTTACATAATTATTTCAAATGCCTTACATAATATTGTTGTCATCACTTCTGGAAATGTTTGAGTAACAACAAGTAGTTTCGAAATAACTGTATGCCGGGAGCAAACTTTGGTTGATATTCAGGTAAGATTTCGTTCCTTCTTTGCTAATGAACGTCAGTAATCCTTTGTCAGTACAGGGAATGTATTCTTCTGGATGGTAAAAGCGTTTGACGTCTTCGTTGAAAGGATTTACATCAGGAATCTGGCATGCGGATGTGTTGATCAAGTACTTTTCGTGATAAACTGGAGCATACAATAGTTCAGAAAACAATAATAATCATATATGAATATACCTTCTAGGCAAACTAATACTTTACCATGATTTGAGCCTTCTTGCACATTTCCAAAATCAGTGGTGTTCAACAGGAAGCAGGAAATGGTCAAAGAAATTGCTGCTAGTAGAAAAATATCTTTCTTACTTGGTTTGTATGCCATTCTTCGACAGCAAGACTCGCTTTAGAATTTGCGACATTTCAGAGAGAGAACTATTTTTGTGGTTTGATCATTTGTCGCCAGACAAAAATTCAACAAAACCACAGCCGTATCTAGTTGAAATGAAAATACTGTTCTGAAATGTAAAACATGAATACTACTAGTAGAAATAAACTTCACAACTAACGTGAGTGTGTGTGATCAAGTGCACCTTGTGTTTAGGTTTGTGTTGGTGTGTTATCAGCGTTTTCAGATATTGAAAGTACACATAATGATAAGGTTTTTGTTTTGTGGTGGGAGTAAAGGTAAAGTATAATAGCAATAAAGAATAAACAATTGAAAAAGAAAATAAAAGAAATTATAAATATTAGAACTAAATCAGTCTACATATTTATTGATTGCACAAAACACATAATAAAAATAGGATAACATAAAGACAAAAAAAATTTAAATAAAATATACAAGACTAATTTAGCAAAATACTAAAAATAAACTTTCATTTGTACTGAACAATGTTATTCAAAACACAAGTAGTAGTGTGTGCATGTGTGAAGTAGTAATAATCCCCATAAAATACTAGAACGTAAAAATAGAAAAACAAATAGTCAATTATGTGTAGACATATAATATTTCCTTAAACGAATGTACAATGTATTTACAATAATTAGCAAAATTCATCGTCATAATATTACATAGGTTCTCTTTACTACAGAATAATAATTTAGATCTATATCATTGATAAGAAACGAACATATAAAATTGCCAATAATCACCTTGCTTCGAAAATAATCGCGTCGAAATTGACAATCTTGTTGACTAATACAATCACACTCAAAGAAAAGTAATTATTCAAGGGGAGGAAAAACAGAAGGACAGAGAGAAAATATCTTACATTATTGGTCCAAATGGGCAATGAAAACAAGTTAAAAATGATATGTTAAACATTGGTCTGAGAAATGATGGATTCTTTCACCTTCAGAAAAGTTGTAGTGTCAATAAAAAATTGGTCCATAAAAGTAATATTATTTGATTCATTGTTTGGAAATTGCTTTTCTGAAAATGAAAACGCATATGCCTGGGTGAACAAATTACCAATTAAATGACAAAAAACGATAAATTATTGGCAAAATTTATACTGGGGCCACTGCACAAAAGTTCACAACATTTTGGAAGAAAACTGCTCTTTACTTTTTGTCATGAGTGTCTGTGTTATGAACTTTTGGAGGCGGAATCACCTACTTTGGCTAATTACATACAACTTATTGACATCTATTTTGTCTACTTTTTAGAATGAGTTATTCTTGGCAATAAGAATGGTACAATTCTAGTGAACCTGATATAATTCCCTGCTGCATTTAAGAGAAAGTGAATGCGCACACATTATCATTTCGCTAGGAACTTGGACCCTGCTTCAAGATTGGGTGTAAGTGACGCAACACACAGAAAAACACAGGGTGGGAATAAAACTCGGTGTTCGTGTTTAACCAAAAATATATTTCCGTTATCACGATGCAAAATCAAGTTATTAATAAATATATACACACACAAATAGCAGCCACACTATAACATATATTTTGCATATTTCTTACAAATCAAATGATGAACCACCATTTATTTTTATAAATATACACAATAATTATATCGAATATTGTTAAAATTACTTATAATTAAAGTTTTATATATCACAGTCTCAGAGTTCTCAATTATCATGTGGATGCTTAAATGTGGAATAGTTTATATGCTGATGATAACATATTTTTTTTGCCCTGCTCTGTGTGTGGTATCACTATACACTGTTGCTGTTTTATATTAGGTTCACTGAATCAAATACAGCAGATAATACTTGAAGCCTATGCACATCGAGATGCAAAAAGACCGAAATAACTCGGCCATTCTAGAAGTACTAGATCGTTTGGTTCCAACTTGTCTATACTATAATAAGTATATTTTTTTATGTAATAATAGTTAATAATACTATATGCTAAACTGGCCGTCACGAGTTCAACTTTATTTCACTGGTACTGCATCAGCAAGTGGTAATTTTTTGAAAATTAATAATAAGATCATCAGAGCAACCAATGAAATAAACGTTTCTTTTTGTATGTGCCATAAATTTAAGTAGTTATGTACAAATAATACAGTGAAAATAGTTTGATTTAGACCTTTACTTCAATAATTAACACGTTAAGATTGTTTTTATCACACTTGTTCACTCACATGTCCACCACTGTTGAGAGTGGTCTTAAGTGAGCTCAGGAACTCATCTTATTCGAACAGGGCAAGTATGTCATCACTCGCTGAAGTGTTGGCATGACCTGCACTGCTACCACTAGATGGGGGGGTATTTAGGTCAGGGGGGTCCAGGTATGACAGCAGCTCCATCGGATCTACTGTATCAGGCAGCAGCTGTAAAGAAACACATAATTTTTTTCTCTTTTTTGGCACGTTTTCTGATTTCAAGTGAGTTCCTTTGCAGCTTTATATCCTGACAAAGTAATTCTACTAGAGAAAAAAGAAAATTCAACTTACGTTTAGCGACTCCTGGCCTGCACCCTCGCCGTCAATGACGGCAGCAGGGTCGAAGTTCAGATCAGAAGGTATTTCAGGAACTGTATTTTCAGTGTTGTTCCCACTGTTGTTATTATTACTATTACTACTATTTGAACTGTTGCTATTGTTGTGATGATCTGAAGCTGGAGGTACGCTAGGAGGACCGTTACCACCTGGTGTGTGAGCGGAGCCTGGCGTCCCGCCCGGAGTGTGTGGGGTATGTGGTGTATGAGGAGTGTGAGGTGTATGAGGCATCTGCAACAACCAACATAAAATTAGTTTCTACTCAACGGTATAAGAAAACAATGTGGATTCTTCCACAGGAAGAGGCAATAATACAGAAAACAGAAAACAAAAACCTTCTAATGTAATATTTTGCTTAGCAGCAATATGGCTGACCATTTTCTAACTGATCCAACTGAACCCTGCTTGAACACAATTCGGTTCGTTTTCTAAACCATTACTGAATCCAGTTCAGTCTTTTAGATCTTGATGGAATGGAAGTAAATTATTACCGTAGGAACCCTAGAAGCCACTAACTTGAATGAATGGTACCAAAATCTGTACTTTTCCGACTAGTTAGTATCCAGGAACCTATGAAAACTTTTGTTCGAGGCATCCGGCCCTTTGAGTGGAAAGTTGGAAATTGTTTGCAAGATTGGAAGAAATTGTTTGCAAGATTGGAAGAAATTGCAGCATTCTCATGATGAAAATAATATACCTTTATAAATAATTGTGTGTGCACCCAGGTGACTTTAAAAAGTTTGTTTGGCGTGAATCCTCAAGTCAGGAAAACTCGAAAACGCATGGCCGATTTCGCAAATTTGTAGGTACAGTGGCAACGAATGCAAACTCTTCTTTGAATATGCTCGATCTGACATCACCAATTTAGGTCCGGTCCAATGGGGTAGTTTTTTAATTTTAAAATGTCGAATTTCAAACTTCGTCATTTCTAAATTTTTGAGAATGACGAAATAATTCTTTCAATTATTTTGGATGCAGTTTTTCAAGGGCTTTCAAATGACATATTGCAAGTCAAGTTCCCTGAGATGTAGTTTTGTAATTTTTTTACGATGACACTTCCGTAATCAGCTTATTCGTCAGTGAAACCATGTCTACATATCAAAGTGCACGTCGATCGGATCAACGGTTCAGCAGCTATCGCATCAGAACGTTTTCTCTGCATCATTACATATATTTCCCTTCCGAATGAGGGGACGAGCCGGGAAAGTAAAATCTCTGGTTGTAAGTTGAAAGGGCTTGATATACCAATATTATAGGCAAAACAAGCGCAAAGAACTAGCTCAGACAAAAGTATTTGAGGAACATTTCAAGCAAAAGATCGTATTTTTCACATAGTCTCTATCTCCTAATAATCTAAGAGTGAAATGTATCCATTTATAAAGGTGTGCATAGTTCATTTCTAGTTCAGTTGAGTTCAACAGAATATCAACCAATACGCCCAAATCATGGATGGGCGTGGGCTAAGTCACAAGCTTGACAACATAATTCTGTCAGTCATTCAGCTCGGTTTATTCAATTTGTTTTAAAGTTGACCGATTGTTACAACTCCCCAAAAGTAATATAACCTAAGCTGTTGGTGCTGTTTCGCTCTCTAGATACCGATTTCTCGTTTTATCGTATGTTAAATTACCCAGTTGAGCAGTAAAAAGGAAGTGCTTATTATTTGCTGGCACCTTGTGAACTGGCATATTGTTCATGCTTTTGAAGTAGATAACTAATTGAATTTAAAGTTTAAACTAACGTAGGTAATTGAATGAATGCAAACTTCGATTACGTAACAACGCAACATGATGACGAATTTAAAGGAAGCATGTGAATTATCATACCTGCTCGTTCAGACTCTTCTCCATTGCATTCAAGGGGTCCAGGGAATTCACCGAATCACTCAGATGAGACAATGGTCCGTTGCCAGACGAATACTCATTGGTTCCTGAGTTTGAATTAGCAAAATCATATTGGTTATTTCGCGAATTGTTGTAGGATGGTGGGCCATTCATCATGGACCCACTTGCAATACTGTTCATGTCTGGAGGTAAGTATGGCGACATCGCCTGGGACATGTCCCAATTGTTCATGGTAGGTAAGGTCATGCTGCCTGGCGACATCGCTTTATTCATCCGCTTTGCTCCACAGGAGTCGTTGTCATCTTCCATCTAAAATAACAGCATTCCTGTAGTTTACTCAAAATGAGGCCAAAAAAAACTGAAATTACCTTGATTGTGGGACCCATTCCCTTCGCAGCTTTCCAGTTCGCAGCGCTATCTATGGTGACTTCGTCGACTTCTGAACTGTTCAAAGTGTTTAGGATGCCCCACATGTACTGATCGACTTCGAGGCCTTCTAGCTGCGCAGGTTTGCTATAAAGAGTGTCAGTATTAGATTGGGGTTGTTCTAAAATTGACTGGTGACGATCGAAACTGAGATCAAAACACTTACTTGCATACAGGACACCTCCAAGAGCCCCGTTCGCAATTCAGTTGCAGGTACGATTCTAGGTCGAAACACTGGATGTGTTTACATTCATGACCTCGAGCCGGTAACGTTATCCTCTTGAACGTAATGGGGCATTTCAGGGAGACTTTAAGAGCGGTTTGTTCGACTGCGTCCCTGTCCCTCTCCATGTTGGGGCCTGACCCCGTGTTGCTGAAGTTGCGCTTGATTTTCGCTATACAATGGTCGGCCGTTAAAAGTCTTTTCCTCAGTAAACCTTGCAATACGGAACGGACACTCGGCCTATGCACAAGTTGGAGAACGAACAAATGCGACTGTAAAAGAGAAAATAATTAGAACATTGTGTTTGAAATACAAATAATTTCTAAACTTACGCAACAGCACGCGGACACGGTAATTTGTATGGTGTTCCGTCCAGGTTGACAGACCTCTTTCAGGTAAAGGGGTTTATGCGAAGTCTTGTTCTCACCACGGTCGATCACTAACGGCGTGGCGTTCACCGAAACCTGCACCGATGCTGGCCAATTTGTGTTCATCTGCCTGTCTTCGTGATGGAAGCACTTGAGTTGTAATTCTAGGTCAGACCGCCACATGAGCGTCTGGTGTACAGTAGGCTTCAGCTGGAACACGTGATTACTGACCGCCAAGTTGTGCTCGAGGCGAAATGGTGGGAGAATGATGCCGTCTCGTACCGGGAACGTCAACCTGAGCTCGTCATCTTCTGGAGGAACGAAAACACCATGATTAGTGAAATCCAATATCACAATCAGACACATAAAGAGTGTTCGATTAATGGTTTCAAATGATGTCTGGAACGCTACTTACTTTGCGCGGGCATTGGTGGCTTCATTTCATTGAAGTTGGGCTTTACGTCCGGATTGGGGCTTATGTACGGTGGCATGCTGCTGGCCGGCGTGAGGGGCGGCGTGGGGTTGCCGGGAATCGGGCTGTGCTGGTAATTTTGTTGGAACTGGTTTGTGGTGGCGTACTGTGCACCGTTGGCTGCCGCATTTCTCGTCATGAATTGCGAACTGTCGTTGTTGAATTGATTCATGGGTCCGCCGGTAGGGAAGTACTGCCCGGGATTGGAGTAGGGCGGCGTGGTCTGTCGCATGGTAGTGTTGCCTCTGACCACTCCCGGACCCATTCCACCGCCTGGTCCGAAGCCGCCGGTCGGACCCAGCGACTGCTGCGAGGGATACTGGGTAAAGTTGGGAGGTTGCCTTGCGCTGTAATACTGGCCGTTTGGGTTGAACGAGGGGTTCATAGAGTTCATAGAGTTCATAGAGGAGGGGCATGGCGGGACCTGCAAAAATAGAAGAAGTAATGTAGATAGGAGAAAATAATATTGCACCTATCTTGAAGGTATCACGTACCTGAATTTAGTTTAGACGTGACCTAATGAACTACACTGTGCTACGTTTCTGCTGTTACGCATAGTAAAGAGTTAGCAATCCCACGTACGTACTACTTGACTCAACGTGGCACCTAAAAATTTCTCTTGTAACTAAGGAAGCTTATCCTCCATTACAGGTCACAGTTTACCCTCTGATTCTACGTAAAATCTAGCGGTACGTCGTACGCTGCGTGATATCTCAAATTGATTTTATTTCATATGGTTGTAGGACTTGGGCTGAGTTTTTTTTGTGGTATTTGAAACCTTGATAAACTTCTTGAAGTGATGAAAGAAATACAAGAGTTGTCTTGATGTCAAGTACAGTGTCCACATAAATATTTCTAAAAAGTTTTACCTAGGTCAAGAAAAGCTACATTTTTCCATACATCATCAGCGTTCAAACTCTTGACACTTATTCAGCAATAACCTTGCTGTATTTCTTGACCTAGTAGGTAAAACTTTTCACGTTTTAAATGAAAACTTTGCTCATCAAAAGCACGATAATATGATGAACCAACATTTGTAATGTTATGATTTACGTATTTAAATGCTAATGCACTGTGAGAAGTCAGTGCCATTGTAAAAGGTCAAGTTACTGACGTCACAGCTGCCCTTAGTGAACCTTGACTGGCTTCGGCCCTCAACTGTTCCTGCGCTGATATTTCTATCGTTAAGACTATTTTAACATTAGGAGTCGACGCTGTCGCCTTATCTGCCAGTTCTCAAAGGTAAAAAAGGCCGGAAGCTCACCTGACTGGGGTAGTTGGATTGCTGGGGTCCGCCACGTTTCTGGTTCATGTGCATGGCTGGCGAGGGGTACGGCGCCATCCGCCTGGGGTACATGGAGACGTTGCCTTGAGGCCCGGGATTCTGCATGCCCATCTTGGGACCCATCATGCCTCCGTGCATGCCCATGTTGGCCATCCCGCTCATCGGGTTCATGCCGTTCATGTTGTTCATTCCGTTCATGGGCATCATCCTTTGCTGGTAGCCTCCGCCCTGGTTGTAGCCTTGCTGGTTGCCGAACTGGTTGTCCTGGAGCGCTACCACGCTAGCCGTGGCCGTAGCCGTAGCAGTTGCTGCCGCTACCATCGTTGCCGCCGATAGTGCATTACCACCACCGTAACTGCCGCCCTCAGAGCCGTTCATTCCATTCCCAACGCCATAGCTGCCCACTCTGTAAACAGAAAGAAAGATATCAATAAAATTGTGAGCATAGAGCGAGCAACAGAATTTCAAGGCTGAGCAGACGGACTCAAGAAAACGTAGGGCGTAGAGTTTATAATGTGTCGTTTCATTTGAACTGTCACTGTCACTCTTTAGGGTGAGTTGAATAAGGATTCGCCGTTTTTGAAAAGTTTGAACTGAGGTCAAGCCCACCCAAAATTTGGTTGCATCCACTGGTTGAATCACGGTTGAATTCAGTTCAAATTTAGTCCAGTTAATTTGTACACAAAAGACAGATCAAAGGATTCCATCCAAGCCCTACGTTTCCATTTTCAGCTAGCAGCTTATATCCTCCTAGATTTTCAGAGACTATTTGACGTGGAATTTCCAAGGGAATTTCACTAGTTCGGCAGGTAGTTTATCCCTAGTCAGTTAGCCACCTTTACGCTCAATGTAGAGGATTAAGTTGATTTACGCGAAAACCGCACTTGATGCATGTCATACAAAAATGGGTTCCTTAATTGAAGACCTGCAGCAACAAGGAGGTAGCTGTATTTTAGCAAAAATGATTTTCCTTATTCGGACTCACGTTATCCTGTGCACATGGAAAGTCTTCATCATTTTCCTCCAACTTCTTTTTAATAGTAAGAAATATTTTTGTTGCCCTCTGTAAAGCCGATCAGATATAAGATTATAGATACCTCCTTGTTGCTGCAAGGGCTTCAATTAGAGTAAGATCGGGAATGGAATAGTGTTCAGTAGCACGTTAATAAGTGATTTACGCTACTTACTGGACTTTTTATATTTGAATTTTTATAGTGGCATCTTTTTTGTTTAAAAAACCAAAACATTTCAACACGTCAATATATCAACAATTTTGAATCTGGAATTCAATCTTCAATAAAATGCTATGTATTCAAAAGTGTAAATTGAATACAGTCCACTTGATCGACCAAAACATAGAGTGAACTGTGAACAAGCAAAGTAATTTAGACATCACGCACGTAACACCTGATGGAAAATATTGCTACTTACTTAACAGTGGGTAATTCATATTGAACCAACTAGTAATAAAAATTTTACTGCATATTGGCCTTGTTGGCAGAATATAATAAAAAAAAAGCAATAAAAAATGCATTTTATAGAAGAATAATCAACAAGACTAAAAATCTATAATAATATAACATTATAGTTCTGCATGGCGTACACTCAGAAAAATATTGAACTTCCCATTAACTAAATGTAGCAGTTCTTATCAACTGATTATCAATACTTCAAAAAACAGTTCGTACAACGGCTCTAAGACTAAGTGACAGCTTTACAAATTGTGAGAAATACTACTTCAAAATAGTTGAACTGTGCAGTGGCAGCCACCACTACATATATGTTGTTAATAACACCTTCGTAGAAGTATTCACCGTCAAATATCTCCATAGTTATATGTCCTACGTTCAAATGGTAGAAATTACCACTACAGAAATGTTACCATCACTGCTACTGAAGTTACGTTCTGTTACACGGCTACGATCGGTGATCATCGAGTCGGTCAGCCAATGAGATTTCCGAATTGTGATCATGTGATTTGATTCGGGTTTTCGATGGGAAGCATCTCACCCCACGCGCCCAAGCCATATTTTTCCTGTCGGTGCTTGTTCTCCATTTTTCTTGCGGTTCCGGTGTGTGGTGTTTCTGTTTCTGCGAGGGCAATGGAAAAGTAGCTAGACGCCTGGTATTCCACAAGAACTGAAATCAGTCTTCGAAGGTAGGTACTGAATTTTATATTGTGGTGAAGTAGCTACCTAGTTGCACTGTAGTGTAGTTGTGGTCGTAGATACGTAGGTAGTTTAGCTACACGCATTTGCCATTCAGCTTCGGCGTGGTTTCTGTTGCCATCAATGGTTTGCATTTATCAGCTTTAGCGCTTTAGCTAGGTATTTGTTGTGAGTTGCTAGAGTATCCATGACTTTGGAGTTTCCGGTTTTATTTTGAAATAAAAAGGTTAGGTTGTTAGCATAAATTAATCTGAAACGGTTTATTTTATAGCAAATTTTCTGGATGACGGAGCTTTCCTTTTGACGGAAGAAGATTTGATGCAACTAGTGCCTCAAGAAGGCTAAGGGCTAAGCTAAGGGCTGATCTAAAGCTAAAGTGGAGAGAATTTGTATCTAACGTGAAAGAGGATTATCTTAGTTCGCAAAATTAAAACTATGAAGTCTCGGATGAAACCAGAGTCCCTAAATACGGACCTTTATAACATAATTCAATCCGAGGCTTCAAGCTATCATGTTATTTGTACTGATTAATTGCTAAGTTACATAACTATAGTTTATTTTATGAAATCCGCAATCTAAAATTGAATGTAACCCCTTCTCATTTTTAATTTTCTTTGTAATCTGTCTTTTTTAACGTTCTCTCATTTTTGTTTTGTATTATGAAAATTTATCTGTTCCTATGATGTCTTGTAATTTACGTACGTATGTTAATTATTCAAATTTCATTGAATTTTAATTGTATGGTTCTTTTTTTTAAATTACATATTATTGTATTAAATTTCGATTCTTTTTATTTATTCCCAATATTACAAGTATATTTATATATAATGAAACGTAACGGTTAATGTTACCGACCAGATATGTGATAGCAATCTTTCCGTAAGGTAGGTAAAACCATCTAATATGGTATCTCTTATTACTATAATGCAGTATTCCTTACAACTACGAAAACATTCTGTTGACGACAGGGAATGTTAAAATTTACTTTGCTGTAGTGGTAAAATCCTCTATACTGTAGTGGTAAAATCTACTACTCCATTCACTGCGTATATATACGAGAAGTAGTGTATTACGGAACTATATCACATTTACTATTTTGTAGTAGTATTATCACCACCATGTATAAGTTGGCGCCTATTTAACTGCTACAGCAAGTAGGACCAACGCTTTATCGCGTATTGCTTCCGCTTCTTTTTTCTCGGTGTAAAGATCTTTGCCGGATGCCTAATCGAAGGGGTGAGAGAAGTGATGATGACGCTACCCACCCGTTTTCATTACGCCACATCTGACGTAATAAATGAACGTTGGAAATGGTAATTCAGCGGGGCGAAGTGCATTGCGTGCAATCAAATACGTCACGCAGATAGGACATTATCAGCACTTTGCTTAATACAATGTCATGAATAGTAATAAAAAGTTGTTTGATTTCAATAATTTCCAAATTCAAGATACGTTCGAGGTCTAGGTACCTACGTCAAACAGATATTTACCTAGGCATTTTGTACGTAGGAAAATTCTACTAATCGAAATTAATACAACCGATAAAATAAAAGCTGTTACCTATTATAAAAATGTTGCTCCTGGCCATGTGAAAACTGCATTGAAAAAATTGTAGTCATTGGGGTGTCATATGTTCACCATTCGGTCGGTTATCATTTGTGTGGGGAATGGGAAATAAATATAGATTGCAAAAAAGCTCTCTCTGCCACGCCACTAACCGGTGGGTAAAGCTCAGGGTCTAAACAATGAGAAAAGAGGGAGATTGTTCCGGGAATATATCAAGCAAAGCAAGGACTATGGTGTGACAAACAAAACACAAGCGATGGCGTATGGTGAAGAGGGAATGGGGTTTGGTTGCATTGTCACCCCATTTGATTCGGAAATTTCGAACGATGGTAAATTACACGCCTAAAGCTACACAGCTACACGACTAGTACCTACTTCAGAAAATATAACTCGTACCCACTTGATCAATTTGAATTCTTCTGATTTGGTTTTATAGCCAGCGTCAATAAATGGAACGTTAAGGTCGCGGTGGAACTTTATCAAGGGCAGGTCAAAACCTCAGATTAACACGTAAGAAGACATTTATGGCGGCCAGGTAGGTAGTAGATAACTTGCTCATTTCACTGTGTCTGTATGTGTGTGTATAATGAATAGTAAGTGGTCTGTTTCACGACTGAAGGACTCTTAAAGGATTAGACACACATACACACTGAACAGGTATGCAGACCCCTCATCATCAAACGTTTGTAATACAAATAAAGGCCGACGAGTTTGCTTGCTTAATCCTCCAGTGATCTCCTTAGCCCAGACATGGTTGATGATGAGATTTCATTCTTCCACATGGATATTCATCAAATTGGGTCAATTGCGCACCCTTTTTTATTATAGATAAGTTTATATACCAATCAAGCGAGACTAGCGGAGAAAGGAAGCCGAATGGATATATTGATTTTAATATGTAGAATTATAAAAGTCCAAGCCAGACTGTGCCTATACAGAAATAACTGTTGTTGAGGATCACTGGGAATTTCGTAGGCTCTCCGAGAAGCGACGCTCCCGTTATATTGACAGCCCCTGTGATTCCACCCTCCGCCCTTTCTCACCCCTCTCGATCGAGTTTATCTCTCTCGCTCTCTCTAGGTCACCTTTGTTGCAACCAAACTACCCCTAATTGGACACATATTTGTTTGAATACCTGGGGTCGCCGCTTTTTCAGCTTCTACATCCCAACCATAACCGACACTGCCATAAACGGGCTTTTAAAAGACAAAATATTTATCCACGCTCGTAAATCACGTCAGCCCTTTTTTTTTCGATTTTCTGGTCTTCTCGTCAACCAGCGCGTAAAAAGTTCAACAGGTTTCACAAATAATGATTATTGGAAAATCACCTTAACGTATGCAGTTGATTACTAGCATTATTAATGTTATTTGTACTGATGTACACGTGCGCAGAACGGTGGGAAATGGATATTACAATTATTGGAACTAAGCCTGCCATAATGTAATCGTCAATAAATTATTATTTGCGCGGATTTTGTATAGAAACAGGCATTTCAGTACCTGGTGGATTATAAATAGAGGGATTTCCGTTATTTCTGTGTCTACCTAAACTGGAGTAGAACTCTTTAAAAGGATTACACAGGTGTTTACCATCTAAGCTTGTGAAACTTTCGGTTCTCGTCAATTTTCGGTACATTCTTTGTTGAAATGTGCACAGAACCTTGAATTCGTCCTTGTTTGAGAACCGCGTAGACATAAAAGCTGCATTTATGAGCAGCAGGTATCGATATTCTCGCAATATTTTCCTACTTGGAAACTCTCGAAAGTAACACGGCCACTCGTGTTTCAAGGACTTTATTCTGCATTATCAAAAATTTGTCAACAATAAGACTGAGTACTCAAGTAAATACTATATGTAGGTACTCAAGGGTGGGATTGTATGCACACATTTTGTTAGCAGATAGGGAGCAGATAGGTAACCTCCAAAATTAATGGACCAAAACAAGCGAGAGAAAGAATGCAGACAATCTGACATTGAGTGGCGCACACTAAGGAGATTCCCTAGTGTGTGTTTGCCTTTGATTAGATTTGTTTGACATGAAAATAATCGATTTTTGGCTTTTGGAATCTTATTTTGATTTCACAAAATAAAAAACGCGTTTGCTAAGCTGCGTCATCCGGTCTATATTTTTTGCTCGCTTTATTCGATAAAGGAGTTTTGCAGATTCGTTGTTTAAAATAATTGTATGCAGTAAAATGTCTTTTTCAGAATCTTTTTCCCACCTACACACTCCGGCAGACTGTCACAACAGAGAAATTGCTGGAAACAACTCGTCATTCCGATAAACTTTTTTGTTTGTAGAGTAGGTACAATTAATAAAAAATAAGCATAAGCATTTGCTTGAATTTCATAGGCGTTGCTAGGGGAAGTCTACTTAGCAACTCCTCAAAAATCCAAGCAAATGCTTATGCTTATTTTTTATCAACATTATGCTCTCAATTTTTGTCGTAATTTTGATTTTGTTACGTTATTTTTAAAGGTTTTAAGAAAAACAAGACGTATTCAGCACTTTCATGGTAAATACCAATGACTGCAAAAAAATAGGTATTTTTGATCTTTTAATACATGATTTTGTCCTTTCAACATAATGACAGTAGAGATTTGGGAAATAATATTTGTTTATTATTGAAAATGAGTTGTGCGAAGAAATCATCTTAATTTGAGATGTTTTTGATGATAAAAAATAAGGTTGAAATTTGAAAGGACGACTAAGGAGCCATGCATCCTCCTCTATGCTTAAGGTTGGCCTTTCAAAAAGTTGTTTTTTTCTTTACATTTCCAATCAGTGCTTCGGAAGAAAACTGACGTAAACTGGTAACTGAAATTGGACTGTCTAGTCAAATAGGAATTTTTGTTTTTTTCTTTAGCTGGAAATCTCCCAAAAACAATTCTATATTTTTGATTTTTTTTACAGCTAGTTACTGAGCTGGTCATTCAATTTTAGGTATACCTTTTTTATTTGACACCAATAGTATAGCGCCGAAACTACAGAAAAAAATCTATTTCTATAATCTCTCCCTCACTCACGGTATGTCACGGTCTGTCTTTCACTGTGAATCGCCAACCTTAAGGGTATATGACCTACGAGTACAAAAATGCTGCAGCTTTGGATCGAGAAAATAATTTCAGGAGTAGGTACCTACAACTCGACCTATAAAGTAGTATATGCTCGCGAGAAAATAGCGAATTTTAACGTGACTGATACGCTGGTTTAATATCTTTAGTCAAGTGTTTATTTAGTTTGAGGATTACCACAAGCCCTAAAAAATCAATGCGGTCATGCCACAAAGGAACGAGATTAGTCGAGTACGGCTGGATACGGCAGTTTCCTGAAGCTCGCGAATCAGGGCCGTTCAGAACCAAAACTGGTTGAACCAAGTGGGCGTGACAATGGTCTTTAAACTAAGATTTGACTCATTTTTGAGTTTTCAAGCCGGTACTAGTACAAAAATGTCGGTTTACTGTTGAGGTACACAAAATGTACAGTATTCATAATTTGTAATTTCGAGTGAGTAATGATTCAGATGCCTAATTATCAATTTTTGAATTTAAGAGACAGATTCTGCCTTTTTTGAATACCGTTTTTTTTTGGGGGGTACGGTAGGGTTTAGAGCCCACCGATTTTGGGACACTCACCCTGGGCCTGCTTGTCGGTACGCTTGCTGGTAGGGCTGTCCTCCCTGTTTGAGGGTGTTTCCGTAGTTGGGGTTCCCCGTAGGTGTCGGGCCACCCGAGTAGCCTCCGTGGGGGCCCGACTGAGTGGACGTGGTGACTCCCCACACCGTGGTCACGACAGACAACTGCTGCTGGGCCGTGGCGCCCGCTGGCGACCAGTCCCTGAAACAGGCCATGCTGGTGTTACACATGAAGAATCCACCACGTGGTGATTAGTCAATCTGCAGAGCGCTTATGCGTCGCACGCTGCATAATTTGGGCCCGTCGCCGTCTATCACGCACGTCAATCAAGCCGAGGAGGGCCCAATAAATTATCACCACTCTGCGGTCCGTGCTAGTCACTGTTTACTCTCCATTCATCAAATGGTCACCCACTGTCACCGAGGAGCAAAAAAGTTTTTTTTCCCCGACATAAGCCCAAACACACTTTTCCCTTTGAACACACAGCAACAAAAATAATCCTCTTGCAAAAAAAGTTGCTTTTCAAAAGTTCACAAGTTCCCAAAAAAGTTCTTCGAGAAGTTTTTTTGGAATATCAACACACAATAATCCTTTTGTCAACAATAATCCTTGTGGGGTTGTTTCGGCACTGTTTCACTTTTTCGAAGACGGCTGTTACACTTTCTTCACTTTTTGATCACTTTTTGCCGGGGTGGTTTCAAAAAAAATTCAAAGTTGACTAGCACGAACCTGGGTGGCTGGAGAAAAAAATAAAAAACATTTTTTTTAAATACCTATAGGAAGTATATCCCAGCATTTGAGGGTAAACATAAAGGTAGTCAATGTTATGGACACTTTACACAATCATACTTTCAGTTAGCACACTAGTTGAGAAGCGACCGTGCTAGCGCGCGCGTGTTACTCGTCTAAAGCGCAACGTTCAACTGTCTGCCTGGAGAGAGAAACAACGGCACGTAGTCACAGCCATGGAGGGGCTCAGGGGAAGTTGACCCGAGCTCATTCTCCTCCATTCCATGCGGCCACAATATCGGTTATAGCGGGCGGCGTTGCCAGCTCGCTGCGACCGATACCGTGGGTGGATAAGCCCTATCCCGTCTATCGCCGTCTCTCTCGCTCGCCATGGCTCACCGTCCCCGTTTCGCTTCCTCACGCACTCAACGAAACACCGGTGGATGGATGGACTCCGAGCAAGCAGGCAGGCAGAGGCAGCCGTGGTAGTAGATCTTGGCACCGGCAGTGCAGTTAGCAATCAGTCGGAAAACCGACTTCGGCCGGAGCAGTGCCACGGTCGGGCCGTTCGGCGCTACCGGCAATCATTTCTTAGGACCACCACAAGGCGGGCGACATCAATACGAGATATTTCAGACGCAAGCATCATTGCCATTATTGTCAAGCTTCAGCAGCTTTGGCGAACACCTAAGTATAGTTCAAAGTCGATGCCACTATGTGAAGGGTGCTTCCGCGAGAATTTCTCTCCCTCCCCCCTACTGGAGGCTTCCCCTTTGCAATAATATAAAAGGGGCAATATTGACTATTAAATAATTTTTCTGGTAGATTTCAACTGAACTTTTTCAAGTTTTAATATACCTGAGTACAGTGTGCCTCATTTTTTTTTAATCATTGAATATTTTACTATCTTACACTTTTCCCAACAGGTGTCGCAAAGTTTCTTTCTGCAGCACCTTTATACAGCTGTCCCAAAACTTGGACGCGAGTCCAAATAAATTTTGGAAAAAACTTCAAATATGTCAGAAAAATGTTAATTTTTTAGGGTTTCTATATTTGATTTTATTTTGAAGATTGAATGGGGGGTCGAAGGATGGGACTTTTGTCCCCTTTCAAACTGCGCACCAATTGAAATGGGTGCCACCCAAAAATCAAAGTCGAATTAAAAATGTCAAAAATCTTCAAAGGAGGTTGACTAATTTCAAAACTTTTTTTTTCCTTGGATAGCTCATTTATTGTGCTATAAGATGCTACATTCCATTTTTGGTACAATATTTTGTTATCATTTATACAGGGTGTTACACTGAGGTACTGCAAAATTGTAAAAGTTTGGATCCCTCCCAATCGACGAAAAAAATTTTGATATTTTTTCTAACCTGTTCTGAGGAACTGGTATATCTGTGCCTCGGAACGGTTTTTCAAGTTTACCCCCATCTCCTTTAATTAAAGAGAACACGGGAAAAAGTAGTGCTTTAGGCTTTCGGTGATAACTTTTCTCATTGTTGATCGATCTCCAACCTATGGGGCTTGTGTTGAAGCCAAAACTTCAAGTCAGGACGATACAGGATAAAAATTTGTTCAAGATCAAAACTTAAAATAGGGGGCTCTAAAAAAAGTTACCCAAAAATGGCCAGTATTCTGAAATCTGTTTGTGGGCACCAGCAATTAAGTTGACAGCTGTTTTTGAGAGAGCAACTCATTGTGACCAATTTGCAACGGCTTTTTGGCTAGAAACTTTTGGCGTCAAAATAAATAGTCCTCCTGCATGTTTGAATGAAGAAAATCGCCCCCATTCACCTGAAAAGTTATAGTCACTTGGGCTACGAAAAAATCCATCAGTAACAGCACGTGACAGTTTGAATGCCCTGTTTGTATTCATCATTGGATTCTTTCATAACATGGTGACGGTAACTTTCCAAGTGAATGGAGGCGATTTTCTTCGTTTAAGCATGCAGAGGAACTTTTGATTTTGACGCCAAAAGTTTCTGGCCAAATGAACTGAAAACCTTTGCAAATTGGTCGCAATGAGTTGCCCTCTCAAAAACAACTGTCAACTTAATTGCTGGTTCACACAAACAGATTTCAGAATACTGGTCATTTTCGTGTAAATTTTGGTAGAGCCCCCTATTTCAAGTTTTGATCTTGAACAAATTTTCTTCCCGTATCGTCCTGACTTGAAGTTATGGCTTCAACACAAGCCTCATAGGTTGGAGATCGATCAACATTGAGAAAAGTTATCACCGAAAGCCTGAAACACTACTTTTTCTCGTTTTCTCTGTAAATAGAGGAGATGGGGGTAAACTTGAAAAACCGTTCCGAGACACAGATATACCAGTTGCAGTTCCCCAGAACAGGTTAGAAAAAATAAAAAAATTTTTTTCATCGATTGGGAGGGATCTAAGCTTTCATAATTTTGCAGTACCTCAGTGTAACACCCTGTATAAATGATAAAAAAATATTGTACCAAAAAATGAAATGTAGCATCTTATAGCACAATAAATGAGCTATCCAAGGAATACAAAAAAATTTAAATTAGTCAACCTCCTTTGAAGCTACGACATTTTGATTCGACTGAAATTTTTGGGTGGCCCATTTCAATTAGTGAGCAGTTTATTTTAATAATTATCTGATGAGATTTTTGTAAATTTGTTAGAAAACAGATTGAAGATTACAGTAAAAATTTAACTTTTCGATAATTTCCGTTATTTTAACTGATTATGGGGAACTGTTTTTTGATAGACTAATCAGCAAAAGCAAAAGTTATCAACTAGTGGATGTGTTACTGAATTTCTGTTACCGCTGGTCCAAAAAATAGTTTAAACAAGACATGACTCTTTTCGTTCGTTTAGAATACTTTTTGGTGATCTTTTAGAGAAATGAACTTTTGAGATTAAGAATCTGTATATTGTAGGTATATTGCATATTAAAGAAAAATCCGGTGCACACGCAGTGGTTCATGGATGGGTGGTACCATCCTTTGATAAATGGATGGCAACCCATTTTTACCGATTATTCCATCAAAAACAGTTCCCCAAACTCAAACTCCTAGTACGCCGGATAGCGACATGAATTTCTAACCTCGGGTTCCACCAAACTTTTATCAACGCGATAGCTCTATCACTCTGATAGTAACTAAGCAACTGTTCATCCTATTGGCTGGTGCATAGCAACTATCAGCGTGATAGATTTAATCTGCTCTTAAAATTTTGGTGGAACCTGAGGTAAGTCAATTCATCACGCGACAGACTCGGTCAAATCGGTAGTTTTTGTGATGACAACAAGGAAAACAACTTCTGTCACTCATGCGTCGGTTGCTTCAGAAGTTACAGGATGTCAAACATGTCAAAAAAACCTTACCTAAGTCATTTCATCACAAGACAGAAACGGTTAAAATCGATAGTTTTTGTGATGGCAAACATGGAAAACCACTTCTGTCACTCATGCGTCGGTTGCTTCAGAAGTTACAGGGTGTCAAACATGTCAAAATGATATCAGTTGACCTAAGTCATTTCATCACAAGACAGAAACGGTCAACTCGATAGTTTTTGTGGTAGCAAACAAGGAAAACAACTTCTGTCACTCATGCGTCGGTTGCTTCAGAAGTTACAGGGTGTCAAACATGTCAACAAAAAAAACTTACCCAAGTTATTTCATCACAAGACAGAAACCGTTGAATCCAAGGGGTCGGGATCGGGAATCCCCGGCGTTCAGGTAGTACCGCAGGTACCTATGGCTTGGTCAGTATAACTGGTATTTAAGTGATATTTGAGTTATGTTTGACTTGAAATTGATGAGTTTGTTGGAATACAAAACAACGGTACAAAAAGAGTAGGCTGGTGCCATAGTAAATTATTGAAAAGTCCGTGTGTCTTGTGATGAAATGACTTGGGGAAGTTTTCTTTTGGACATGTTTGACACCCTGTAACTACTGAAGCAACCGACGCATGAGTGACAGAAGTTGTTTTTCTTGTTTGCCATCACTGAAACTATCGATTTGTCCGTTTCTGTCTCGTGATGAAATGACTTGAATAAGTTTTTTTTGACATGTTTGACACCCTTCAACTTCTGAAGCAACCGACGCATGAATGACAGAAGTTGTTTTGCTTCTTTGCGATCACAAAAACTATCGATTAAGCCGTTTCTGTCTCGTGATGAAATGACTTAAGTAAGGTTTTTTTTGACATGTTTGACACCCTGTAACTTCTGAAGCAACCGACGCATGAGTGACAGAAGTTGTTTTTCTTGTTTGCCATCACAAAAACTATCGATTTGACCGAGTCTGCCGCGTGATGAAATGACTTATGAAAAATGTCGCCATCCGGCGTACTATTCGAATAACAAGAATAGATGGGCAGCGAAGTCCCACCCTTTCTTTCTAAACGTCAATATTTTTTTTAAATATTTTTCTCGTGACCTTTAGTGGATTCCATTGATCACTCTGTAGTCGGATTGCGATACTTATGAGACAACCTGTATAATAATAACAATAATAATAATAATATTGTTTATTTGCTCACCAAAATAAATACATACAATGGAAATATATCCTTACAAAAAAATATGCAGCAAGCAAATGGGCTGTCGTTTAACTTTCCTGTACACCAGGAAGTTGATCTTCCACGACAGCCCTTATAGTATAGTATAGTTGTATAGGGGGTCAAAGGGTGGGACTTCTAGTACTTTATTTTCGTTATCTGGAAAGATTTTTGTCAACTCTTCAAAATAAACTAAACAAGCAAATATGCCTCATGGGCATGACGCTCAGTAGCGCACTTTTTTTTTGAAGAATTAGTGAACGCAAGATGTTAATAGGACTGTGTATCTTACGTGTTATCCGGGCCCATGCGCGTAGAATTAGGCGCTTGATATGAAACTTCCAGACAAATAGCGTCTGTTACCACGTAACATGATCAGAAAAACTATCAATCATCGTTTGTGTAAGTGAAATTTTCAACTATTGATGCTCACTGTTTGTGAGTTGTGAGACTGATGTTATTTCAATCTTTTAAACATTAAAAACAATCATTTTGAAGGTGGAATAGGAAGGCAAGCATTTGGTTCTCACAAGAAAGAATGGAAATAAACACTGCGTCATGACAAGTGTAGAAGCGAGAGTCGATACGATGAAGAAAAAGTTTTTATTTTATTCCGTTTCCGCGAACACGTGCCCTGGAAGTTTTGATCAGGGTCCTCTCTGCGTCTCCTTTAACTGAAACCCTCTGGGGCCAAAGGTAGGCGAGCTGCGAGAGCCACTCTCATACGGTACGTTTCAGGCAATCCTTGCTACATGAATGTACTGCGGATTGCATAAGACTATCCGGCCCAGAAGCTAGGCAGGAGAACGGCAGAAGCCGTATTCGGGGTTGCCAAGTGAACAAGAAATATAACTTTCAATAGTGCGTTCTCCTGACTCGACGGCGCAGATGCAACATGGACGCAACTGTCGCTATTTAGTGCCAAATTTGAAACATCCAGACAAATATCGACTTTTCTATGGAATACCAGGCTATTTCATGACTGAGTCTCCAGATAGATACAAAAAAATTACTAAAAATGTGAAGAAGAACCAGTCGCAAGCCAAATTTCTATTTTGTATAGTTCTTTTTTACAAAATAATGATAATATTGGAAGTTCCTTACTTACTTCGCAAATGATCCAGTCTGTTGATCGCGATGTTGTCAGATTTGGCATGGCAGCCGTTACCAATAATACGTTATATTACATATACTGTCACCTCAAATAGTCACTATAAAATCAATTTGTTTTGCAAGATGTTTCCTTGCGCTCTTTTAGTTAGGAAATCTGACACCATACGGAATGAAAGTTCAAAATTTGGAAATTATTATATCGAAGTAATAGGACTGTGTATCTTACGTGTTATCCGGGCCCATGCGCGTAGAATTAGGCGCTTGATATGAAACTTCCAGACAAATAGCGTCTGTTAACACGTAACATGATCAGAAAAACTATCAATCATCGTTTGTATAAGTGAAATTTTCAACTATTGATGCTCACTGTTTGTGAGTTGTGAGACTGATGTTATTTCAATCTTTTAAACATTAAAAACAATCATTTTGAAGGTGGAATAGGAAGGCAAGCATTCGGTTCTCACAAGAAAGAATGAAAATAAACACTGCGTCATGACAAGTGTAGAAGCGAGAGTCGATACGATGAAGAAAAAGTTTTTATTTTATTCCGTTTCCGCGAACACGTGCCCTGGAAGTTTTGATCAGGGTCCTCTCCGAGTCTCCTTTAACTGAAACCCTCTGGGGCCAAAGGTAGGCGAGCTGCGAGAGCCACTCTCATACGGTACGTTTCAGGCAATCCTTGCTACATGAATGTACTGCGGATTGCATAAGACTATCCGGCCCAGAAGCTAGGCAGGAGAACGGCAGAAGCCGTATTCGGGGTTGCCAAGTGAACAAGAAATATAACTTTCAATTACTTCGATATAATAATTTCCAAATTTTGAACTTTCATTCCGTATGGTGTCAGATTTCCTAACTAGAAGAGCGCAAGGAAACATCTTGCAAAACAAATTGATTTTATAGTGACTATTTGAGGTGACAGTATATGTAATATAACGTATTATTGGTAACGGCTGCCATGCCAAATCTGACAACATCGCGATCAACAGACTGGATCATTTGCGAAGTAAGTAAGGAACTTCCAATATTATCATTATTTTGTAAAAAAGAACTATACAAAATAGAAATTTGGCTTGCGACTGGTTCTTCTTCACATTTTTAGTAATTTTTTTGTATCTATCTGGAGACTCAGTCATGAAATAGCCTGGTATTCCATAGAAAAGTCGATATTTGTCTGGATGTTTCAAATTTGGCACTAAATAGCGACAGTTGCGTCCATGTTGCATCTGCGCCGTCGAGTCAGGAGAACGCACTTGCTTTGACTGTTTGCCACTCAACTGAGGTGAAAAGCTGCATCATTTGAGAAATCCCGAAAATCCCGGGATGCCGGGATTCGAAATTTTCAATCCCGAAATCCCGGGATTTCGTTTAAGTCTCGGGATTGGATGCCCTGACGAAGACACACGGGAGCTTAGTAGAGATCCAGAAGCTTGAACTAGGAGACAAGAGAGCTTGCTAATATTCCAGAAACTTACAGAATAGCAGAAGGGCTCATGGCTCATTCTCATTAGGAATCCAGAGACATTATTGACGATTCAATTGAGCCTCCTCTCCTAAATCCTATGACTGACCTCATGTACTTATACAGAAAGACACAACTGGGCTTACTGATGGAGTTCCCTTGACTAAATTAAAAAAACTAAGAGTTTGTCGAAACAAAAACTGCAGCGCGTGACAAGAATTTCTTTTGAATTTCCAGCTGAAAACGTACGTACTCGCTGTTACTGTGAATTTGAATCTACCCACGCTTGGCTCATTGCGCGCTTATTTATATACCTACTTGTTACTCGTGACGTTTATTCGAGAATTTCCCAGCAGTGGCCGCAGTTCATCACCTAGAAAAGTGCACGCTTCGAACAAGGCACCTCCGCCCATTGTGCAGATGTGTCTTATTCGCGCGTCGGGATCTCCAGCTTGCTCGGACATATCAAGACCACTGCGTTTGTTCTCGAATGTACTGGAATCGCGCGACTCGTGGATACATAACTCTATTTACACTGGCAAACCACTGTCGCTTGGAGATTTTTATTGACGTTTCATTTACTTGGAGCTCAGTGTCTGCCAACCATCCAGCTCGACGACCTTCTAGCTTCTTTTATTTCGCGGCTCGGCATTCTG
The DNA here is from genome assembly GCA_949128115.1 of Anaspis maculata. NCBI lineage: Eukaryota > Metazoa > Arthropoda > Insecta > Coleoptera > Scraptiidae > Anaspis > Anaspis maculata. Next base: position 92,415,620 of record OX421962.1, read on the forward strand.
CGCAATAGGGTGATTGCATGAAATTCGTTCACCTGATCACCGACAGGCAGCGCAAGGATCGAGTTATGTTTTGACGTTTGTTAGGGAATTGAATTGAGGCACATAACAGTTTGTAAGGCATTGTTGGAATGATTAGAAAATCACAATCTTGATCTCGTGAACGCCGAACAAAACAGTATGTGAACAAAACACGTGAAAATGACAGTATTTAGTGAGGTTAGACCGGTTGACGTTGCTCCGGCATGCTCAGATGAAACTTGACAGATGACAATGACACCGGAATCACCGGATACCGCCGGGAAAGTTTTATCTCGCCCACAACAGTTTTTTTATATTTTCTATCCATAGGTATGACCAATAACGCCAAGTTTCAGTTTGCCATCGCTTCCGACTGAATTTAATCTCCTGAGTTCAAATCCGGTATGACAATTTGGATGAAAACAAGTCTGAACAAGTTAACTTGAGAAAACTAGTTTCTCCTTTTAGAATTTTTTCAATAGTAGAAGGTTGAAGTCTCTGAATCAGAAAGATGTGTTCAATTACACGTAAAATTTATTCGGAATCTATAGACGATAATATACAGGGTCCTGCAACAGTGCGTCGGGCTTTCCTAGCGCCCTTACCTTGCAAAATAGAGTAAAAGGTGTAATGCATAAAATCATTGATTTGAAAAGTTCTACTCGTGAAACTATTTTCAACTATACAGGCTGTTCCATTTTTGCGCTACAATGACAAAAACAAAGATTTTTTTGAAATGAAATGCTCCCACTTTTGATTTCATTTTCTTGTTCAGCTTTTCAAGCTCTATTACAAATGTATTTTTGTTTTCTGAATTTGTGGCAGTGATACCAACTGAAAATTAAAAATTGATTTTTTTTGTAATTTCAAGGTTTACTTTGAAAAATCGTAGAGGCCTTGTTTTTTGGGATTAAGGAATGAAATTTGGCATAACGGTAGTCGAACAGAAGCTGAATAACTTCATGACAAAAAACTCAAGGTTCAATTATACAGGGTGTGCAAAATTTTTTTCGAACTTCGCAAATTTCAAAATACCATAAGTCATTTTTTTCAAATGAATGCCCTCTTTTTTATCTCACCATTCGATAGCTTTTTTCTTCCCCTTTCATTTTCATTGAAAATACTCTACCCATAAATTCCATAATTTCAGAGGTAATCGATAAGTTTGATAAAAATTTCGTTTATTTGGATTTTTCATGTGCTTAGTAGGTCCTGATTCAGATAATCATATGTCAAAATGAAAGCACCTCTAATTTTGACAGTATGAAATGAAGGTTTCTGAAGTCGAGAAAACCGCTTCACTAAGCTCAATTTTAATTTTCTTTCTTCCATCGCGCAACGAAATTTTTTTTGGAGCATTTTTCTTCAGATTGGAATTTAGCGCAGCTATTCAATAAAGAAAAAACTTGTTCTTAGCATCAAACCAAGCAAAATGTGTCAATCAGACATTTGTTGATGATCACTGTGGCCTGCCCGGCGTGAAAAATTTCAATAAATAGCACTTTTTATCAAAATTATCGATTATCTAGGAAATAATCAAATTTAGGGGTAGGGTATCCCTAGTAAAAATGAAAGAGGAGAAAAGAAGCTATCGAATCGAGAAATGAAATAGGGAGCATTCCATTTGAAAAAAAGGTAATTATTGACGACCACTACTTCTCGACTTCAGTTACCAACTTTTCACGGTAGGTAGACACCACCACAACATCACGTTCGTCGACCGTAGTTTCCTGGGGAAACCACTATTTCCACTGTAAAATGCTCCTTTTTTCCATTACTTATCCACCAATGTCCTACGACGTAAGTACAGGCAAGAAGGAAGCGTCCTATACATAGCTGTCTAAGTGGTTGCCTAACTCTTAGAAAATGCTAGTCGAGAAGTAGTGGTCGTCAATAATTATCGAAAAAAATAACTTATGGCATTTTGAAAGGACCCCGCACGATTCTTATGGAAAATGGGTCTCGGTCAAATTCTCTAATTTTTTTATATGTTGTAGCCCAATTCGACACGAGCCAAAAACCATCGTCCGTTACCCAAAAAAATGGACAGTTTTTTGTGTATAAGGGGTTGAAGATGGGTTATTTCAAGGTAAAAAAATATGTTCCAACGTGAGTGAGAACATTTCAACGTCCTTTCTAACACATATGGCTCATGACAGTTCCCTTTTTCTTTTGTGAAAAAATCAACCCCATCCCTCACCCCCAACCCCTACTTGTGAGTATCAAATTCGAAATTACGTTTGAAAGTCATGCAGATGGTTCTATTTTGTCGAATTATGAATTTTGGCACAAATTATTGTTCCAACCCCCAAATAAGGGGTGGGGTTGAAAAAAAAACCATCGGTCAATTCAGCTGAATTTCTGATATTGTGCTTTACCAGTTACGCTAAACAAGATTACCAAGGGAAAACTCATTCGTATGACCAGTTTCCATCCCACAGAGGGTTGAAGTTGACTACAATGAAGCATAAGATATTCTTCCATGTCATAAACCAAATGAATGGAAATTGTGGACTTTCATAATATCTTGTCTCGTAAAAATGTATTTTCTTCAAAAATACTTTCAACCCCGTCCTTCATCCCCTATCCCTGTTTCTGAACATCATATTCGAAATAAATCTCAAAAATTATAAAAAATTTTATTTCATCCTTCACATGGTCGCAGTAGCTGGAATAACAGTGTGACATAATATTTTGCCTTGATTGAGCAGCTTTCGCTTCAAATGACATTAAATTCTTTAATCTAAATTATAAATAAAGGTGTATCCGTACAAAAGAAAAAAGTTGGGGATTATGTACAGGTGAACATAATTAACCTGATGTGAAGCTGAAACTTGATAGGAACACCAATATTTTGAATAATAATCCAGTCAAAAATCATAAAAAAATATATATCCCACCCTGCTTATGTCAGCACTCTAACGTAAGCATAGTGAGAGTGAATTTTGAGAGGGGATTCACAATCAGATGCAGAGAATCCGACCATAGACCTTCTCCTACATTTTCAAGATTTATTTCGAATATGATGTTCAGAAACAAGGATAGGGGATGAGAGACGGGGTTGAAATTATTTTTGAAGAATAGACATTTTCACAAAACAAGACGATATGAAAGTTCACTATTTTCATTCATTTGGTTTATGACATGGAAGAATGTTTTATCCAATCCTATTGAATAATGCACGCATTATCACGCGCATACATGCCTGCATTTTTCAATAAGACTGGATAAAGCATAGAGCATAAAGCTGGATATGCTTCATTATAGTCAACTTCAACCCTCTATGGGGTGGAAACTGGTCATACGAATGAGTTTTCCTTTGGTCATCTTGTTCAGCGTAACTGATGAAGCACAATATCAGAAATTCAGCCGAATTGACCGATGTTTTTTTTTCAACCCCACCCCGTATTTGGGGGTTGGAAAAACAATTTGTGCCAAAATTCATAGTTCGACAAAATAGAACCATCTGCATGACTTTCAAACGTAATTTCGAATTTGATACTCACAAGTAGGGGTTGGGGGTGAGGGAGAGGGTTGATTTTTTCACATAAGAAAAAGGGAATTGTTATGAGCCATATATGTTATAGAGGACGTTGGAATGTTCTCATTTACGTGGGAACATATTTCTTTACCTTGAAATAACCCATCTTCAACCCCTTATAGAAAAAAAACTGTCCATTTTTTTGGGTAACAGACGATGGATTTTGGCTCGTGACAAATTGGGCTACAAAATATTAAAAAACTAGGGAATTTGACCGAGACCCATTTTCCATAGGAATCGTGCGGGGTCCTTTGCGAAGTTCGAAAAAAATTCGGAACACCCTGTATCACTGCATCTGAAGTTTTTGGTCATGAAATTATTCACCTCCTATTCGACTATTGGTGTGCCAAATTTCATTCCTTGATTGCAAAAAACGGGGCTCTTGCGATTTTTCAAAACAAACCTTGAAATTACAAAAAAAAATCATTTTTTAATTTTTAGTATAGCACTGCCACAAATTGAAAAAACAAAAATACATTTTCTATAGAGCTTCAGAAGCAGAGCTAGGAAATAAGATAAAAAATGGGGTATTACGTTGAAAAAAATCTTTTTTTTTTCGCGGTGGCGGGGCGGGGACTCACATAGTATCGAGTTATTACACTTAGGACACTCCACTTACACGAGTATTACACTCTGTATAATATGAATAACGCCCGCAAGAAGGAGTAATAAAATAACACAAAACACTTATCACAATTCCAGGGAAAGAAACGCGGATTGCACGTTAAAAAGTTTGAATGGTGACGATGACGATGAGGCGGAGAATTATCTGACCTGGCCACCGACAGCCATTTTTCAAATTTAAGCTGAGTGATTCCGGGAAAAACAATGATAATGTAAGAAAGGAGGTATGATAATGTTTCTAGTTATTATCATTTTCATTCTCATTCTCATTCTCATTCTCATTCTCATTCTCATTCTCATTCTTGAACTTCTTGAATCTCAGTTTTGATAAAGACATCAGGTACTACCTGTACTTATTATCAGTATTTGATGCAAAAAAAACCATTGAAACACGTATAACTGATGATGAAAATGTTAATCTGACTTGAGTGAACTAAGGATGCAGTTTTCAAATCATCATCAGGTCATGTGATGTGTTTTATAGTACCTATAGTACTAAAGAGTGCCGCAAACTGAATTATTTTCTGTGAAATGAGCTTCATCTATGTATACTTTGGTTAAACAATGGACACTTTTAGGTATAGGTACTAGAAGCGGTGTCGAAAAGAAGCATACAGTGTTAAACGGTTAAACCGCTTTTTAAGCATACATTGTTGAACGGTTAAACCGCTTTTCAACCAATAGAAACAATTTATTGTTATACTAGAAGGTAGGCGAACGTTCAGTCGCGAAGTGCGAAGTGTCACTTACTTGTCAAACATTTCTTCAGCAGCTAGAGTTTGAAATTTCCAAACTCTTTCTTCTCCTCGCAAGCTCGTCGTGCCCCAAAACCAGTTGTGTGACAACATTATACGTCATATTAAACTTGTTCAGTGCTATACTATTATTTGCATTATTTTTAAAGAGGAAGGTACTCGTTTTAATTTGACAAAAATCTTGATTGATCCTTATCGCGCTACTACATAATTCGATAATGCGGACAAGCATGAACCCACACTAAACCTATTGGGATGTCCTGCGTATCATATCTCTATTATTGGTATAGGTAGATCTAAACTGCTTGACAATGGGGAACTATAGTGGCAAACGCCCGAAGTAATGGCGCTCGTGTTCCATGCACCCTAGCTATCATAAGTGTCATTTTAAGCGTACATAACCTCAACTTTGGAAGTGTAATTTCATTTTCATTTGTCAGCACTCAGCATATAACCAGCGGTTTGCGTCACTTCGTGAGTTAAAAAGCAGAGAAAAATCGAAAAGTCGATAAGCGAAAAATAGAGGTGAAAAAAAAGGTAGTGCCGTGTTATGTACCAGGCTGCACCTTTGCACCATTGCACCAGCTCTTTTTTCCTCTCAGTGAGCATTCTTTCCATTTCCTTTCCTTCTCTGAGCATTAGCACTTTTCCCCTTTCCGTACATTTCTTTGAGGGAGGTTATGTACGATAACTGTCAAGAGTGTCAATATGGGTGCATGGAACACGTCGCCCTCTACAATCCGTTTTGCCTATAGTTCCCCATTGAAGTGCAACACCTACAAATTAGGTGCGTTTTCAAATTGAGATAGCTCAAAAAATATCTGACGGATTCCAGAAATTCAGGCATGTGAGGAAAGATCATTTCTTTGACTATCGAGTGCTGGTATTGATGATAAGTTTGATTGCACAATTTGTCATATACAGGGTGCCAACGGAGAGCGTGCAGATATGGGCAATTTTGCACCTTGTGCAACTTTCGAAAAAAAAGTCCGAGATTTTTTCTATCGCGTGCTCTTGAAAGGTTGAATCATTATGCCGAAACGGTTTTGGAATTTTGACCCTAACTTTTTTTTTCAAAAAATTGTGCTCAATTTTCAGAAATATGCACTTTCTGATTAAGAAAAAGAAATAGAGACATTGTTTGTTTTCAAACGGCGTCCATATTGAATTTACTTACGAAGATTTTCATTTGAGTCTCCACATCCCCTAGAAACTACCCCTTTTGGGACACCGTCTCACAACAAGATATGCAATGCTTCATTTAAAAGGCCTAAGAAAAGTACTCATCAATAATTGGATTGAAATAAGTATACTAGGACGACCCCACACGTACAGCTCCCTAAAAACCACCCCTTGACTTCAAGGGACAGGGTTGGTATGATAAGACATGCAATAGATGAAAATTCCAAAAAACGTCTTTTTCAACTGTTCCACTAAAAAAGTGATGCTACACGATGACCCTTTACGTAGGTCATCCCAACAGTAGCTAACCTCTCAAAAAAAGAACTACCCTTTAAAAAACCAGTACTTCCGCAATACCTCATTTGCTAGGATTTTTTAAAAATCTGTCGCAATAGTTTGCCGCTACGATGATTTCATTCACATATCTACCCGAAACTACCCCTTCGACTACCCCTCCAATATCGCATAGCCTCTACCTTGATGCGTTATTTACGAGTTGAAAGAACTTTTGCCTACTAACCGTTTCATTGAAATGATGGTGTTTTCTACGATGATAGTACAAAACCTTTCCTGAAACTACCCCTAGAAATCGCCCCTTTAGTAAAAGGTATGCAATACCTCATTTGGAAGGTCAGAGAAGGTGCGATTGAATAAGTTCAAAATGATTCCGCGATGACCTTACACGCATCAAGGTAAAGGCTATGCGATATTGGAAGGGTAGTTGAAGGGGTAGTTTCGGGTGGATATGTGAATGAAATCATCGTAGCGGCAAACTATTGCGACAGATTTTTAAAAAATCCTAACAAATGAGGTATTGCGGAAGTACTGGTTTTTCAAAGGGTAGTTCTTCTTTCGAGAGGTTAGCTACTGTTGGGATGACCTACGTAAAAGGTCATCGTGTAACATCACTTTTTTAGTGGGACAGTTGAAAAAGACGTTTTTTGGAATATTCATCTATTGCATGTCTTATCACACAAACCCTGTCCCTTGAAGTCAAGGGGTGGTTTTTAGGGAGCTGTACGTGTGGGGTCGTCCTAGTATACTTATTTCAATCCAATTATTGATGAGTACTTTTCTTAGGCCTTTTAAATGAAGCATTGCATATCTTGTTGTGAGACGGTGTCCCAAAAGGGGTAGTTTCTAGGGGATGTGGAGGCTCAAATAAAAATCTTCGCAAGCAAATTCAATATGGACGCCGTTTGAAAACAAACGATTTCTCCATTTCTTTTTCTTAATCAGAAAGTGCATATTTCAGAAAATTGGACACAATTTTTTGAAAAAAAAAGTTAGGGTCAAAATTCCAAAACCGTTTCGGCATGATGATTCAACCTTTCAAAAGCAGGCGATAGAAAAAATCTCGGATTTTTTTTTCGAAAGTTGTACAAGGTGAAAGATTGCCCATATCTGCACGCTCTCCGTTGGCACCCTGTATATGACAAATTGTGCAATCAAACTTATCATCAATACCAGCACTCGATAGTCAAAGGAATGATCTTTCCTCACATGCCTGAATTTCTAGAATCCGTCAGATATTTTTTGAGCTATCTCAATTTGAAAACGCACCTAATTTTTAGGTGTTGCAGTTCAATTGTCAAGCAGTTTAGTTACATGTGATGATATCGACGTTGCGTCGACCGACGAACCCCGCGCATCCGCCAAAAGGCCCTCGTCTTCACCGCCATGCAGCGAGCGCTTTTTCTCGCCAATATGTATAGTCATTCAGAGTCGCCTTTGGGAATTTTCTTCTCGGTATGAGGTCCTGCCTCATAAAGAAAGACGGGCACAAGGAGCAACAGGGATGGCACCATCGGTGATTTGTCGCCGACCTGGCACAATATCAGCGTTGGAAATTGGCCAGCGTCGGGCAAGTCCGCACCCTGACGCCGTCGTTCGTAGCACGTTCAATTACTCCTCCTAATTATCAGCTAAACAGCAAACGTACGCTACCCGCTGGCGCTCTCTCGCCTCTTCCGTTCGCTATGCCAGGCGCTAGCAGGAGCTAGCATAATACCCCAACCGGTCAGCACCAGTCATCATTGTTTACCTCTTTATCTGCCCCGTATACGCAACCGTGTGCTAAACTGTCACAGCTGCGCCAGTCCAGCTATTGCTGCACAGCAGCACCAGCAGCAGCAACAGCAGCGTTACAATCAGTGGCGGATCGTGGGGCAAGGGCGGTGGGGCGTAGCCCCCGCGTGCACCGCCAAAATTGATCCACATTCTTGAGCATGACCCTGTCGAAAACGCCGGGTTATGATGATCCTTTCACAACTCATAATTTGATGCTTCTTTTTAAGTTGTATCATTGTATGTACCTAGGTGCATGGTAGTTACGGCAAAGTACAGGGCCGGCTTTACAACTTTTGGCGCCCAAGGCGAAGTTCTGTAATGCGCCTTTTTATGAATGAAAAAATAGTATCTCGAGCGATTTTTTTCAATGATAATAATGTTGATATTATGTAATTGAAAATTGCACAAGTTGTGAGTAAAAAAGCGCCGTAGGCGAATTCTTTTCGAGATAATAGAGAGATAAAGGCCCTAAAGCCGGCCCTGGCAAGGTATTATACTGCGTGCGTCCTTAAGTAATGCTCAGCTCATATCATGCTTGCTGAACAGATAGATACCTTAATTCACTAAGAAAAAACATCGATACAGTGTGGCACGCCAAAGTACACAAGTGCACAGTGGGCCAAGTGCCGTAAAAAGTGGCCAAAAGTCGAGCAGGGTCATTTCGATATTTCGGCCCAAATTTTTGCTATTATTTAGATAAATAGTTGTTTTATAAGTTACCAAAGTCTTGAGATTCCAAAGCAATTCATAACTTTTGTGTGATGCCTCAAACACAGGACTTTAAAATAACTCTACTGATAACACTTTCATAGCATTTTGTGACTGAAGTGGTATTGCCGACTGTGCTTTTCAGAGGCCAGATATCATTCTATAAATTTTACTATAGCTCACTTGAAGTTTTTTGGAAGTAAATCATACTTCACACATGATATATGTTCACTTGTTTCAGAATTATACATTATTTCGAATGGCGATCTTCGGGTCATTTGTTTTCCAAGAGTTCCATTTTTGCAGTGGCTTACAAAAAATGTTCCACCTTGCTCCAGCCTACAACTTCTTTCACTGAAAGCTACACCTTTTTCAAGTTAATTTCAAAAGAAATTGTATGCGTCCACGTGCGTCCCCGTGATTAACAATTTTTTCTTCAAATATATGTATGAAGAGACAAAAATTCAAAATTTCTAGAGAACGCTGATTTTCACTGGACTGCTGCGAAATCGTGTTAAAATTTTCAACAAAACATTATTCCAATGATATTGGAAGAGCAGGGCTGTTTTTAGGAGTGTTTTACATAAAAAGTGAAAAGTTCTGTTTTTTTCGTTACGAACATGTTTTCTAGTTTGAATTTTATTATCACTAAGAACTTGAAGTCAGAATTTTTTCCAATATTTTTCCCATATTCACCTCAATATTTCAGGACGATTTGATGAATTTCAATTTTTTTTCTAGTTATTTTTTTTTCAACCCTTGAATCTCACCCCCAAGGGTCAATGAATTTTATTCAATATTTTTCCCTTAATCGTCTTGATATTCTGAGAAAATTAGCTGAACTGGAACTTTTTCTGTTGTTCTTTTATTTTTTTTCAACCCCAAACCCCAATTTCACCCCCGAGCACAATTTAAATTTTTTCAATATTTTTTCTATAATGACCTCAATATTCTAAGACGATCTGGTGAGTTTCAGACTTTTGGCCGCCGACAAGTGATTTTGTCCCACTGTGAAGTGGTGAGATTCCAGGTAAAATTGATCCATCATCTCACCAGTGGTGGAAGCACGCCGTCCATCGGTCACGAAATTCGTGTTCGTATACGAAATTTGGTAGCACGCCACTTTCATGTTTCGTAAATAGTGAATATCGCCCAAACCCTTGCGTCTTCTGCCCTGTGCAGAGCATGCGTTAAATCGGTTACGAAGTTCGTTTTCGTATCCGAATTTTGTCAGCACGCCATTCTCGTATTTCGTAAAAATCGACCAGCCCCTTGCGTATCCCACCCACAGCCGTGCCTGTGCACAGCCCACAAGCTTTGTACAAATACGAAAACCCTAGGTTTTGCGTAAAGTGTCGATCTTTCTTGTCTTTGTCTAGCATACTTAATATATCAGCATCTTTCCCCTTCGTTGCTGAAATTTTAACAATATGGCGACCTTCATCCACGGGCACGACTTTTTACGATCGTTATCGATTGCAAAGACGAATGACAATACGAAAGTTTATACAATAAATGATACGCAAGTTTTGTATACGAAATTTGCAAAACAGGGAACAAAACCTTCAATACAGGGTGGCTCAACAAAAACACAACAAAGGGGTTTTTGGACATTTCACCTCATTTTTTTTTGAACGGTCGGACAGGTCGATTTTTATATCAAGGAGGACATCTGAAACATACATTGGCGAATTTTCATTTTTAGCCCTCTCACAACCAACCCCCACCCACCCCAACTTCGAAATTTTAAATGACAGAATACTCACCTTGCGATATACATCAAATCAAAGAGAATCAAATCCTCTTTCTGAAAATAAATCTATTATTCTCAACCCCATCCCTTTTCTTGCCAAAATTCGCTGAGTTTCCAATTTAATACCTATTCTTCAACTCTTAATTCTCTTCAGTACAACAGTCAACGTCACCCTGCAAAGCTGGTACAAGAAAGATAGATTTCAACTTTGGAAAAAATATGGACGTCCTAAAACTTTGATATTCTGTTCAGAATTGAGTGCTCTACAACATATCCAAAATCGCCAAAAATCGCACCCGGAGGTTTTGAGATTTTGGAGGGAGGGTGAAAAATTGCAACCTAAAAAACGAGCTGAAAAATAGGGGATGGACCCCATCAATCCATTGGGAGTAAATACGTTATAATTTGACGCATTATATCCCGTTGATATACCGCATTCTAGCACAAAAAGTGTCGATCATTGTTGAAAGGGGGTCGTGGTGGGTCGAAGTTCCGCAAGGTGGTATAGAACCCATCACGACGAGTTTAGTATCTTTTCCGACTAAATTTAATCTTCTAAACTCGAATCCGATTTTTGAACAAGTTAGCTTGAGAAAACTTGTTCTTTATTTGATAATTTTGACGAATTCTTTTTTCACTGTTATATTAGAGGTTCGATAAGTTTTCAGGGGCCATTAAATTGAAGTGTATTCTTTACGAAAGTCATCCACTCGATGTATAATTTTGTTTCTTGTGTTGGAAAAAATCGATTTGAACCTGAGCCGGCGCGGCGCGTCGTCTTCAACTAACCAGAACACAACAAGCACCTTTAAATGAAAGTAGCTCAGGCTATTGAAAAAATAATAGATTATCTTTTGAAATTGGAGGATTCGTGCAGAAGTGAATTCCTTTTCTTTACATATTATATATTTATATTAATCAAAAAAATCCCATTCACCTCGTTTGAGGTGTAGGGTAAATTCCCTTTAACAAAAACAAATTCCCCAGGAGTCGCACTGCAGGATTTTGAGTTATTCGATGGGGAGGATAACATTTTGGCAAGATTCATACTCTATGAACTGTTACCTCTCCCCTCAAATAACTCAAAACTCTTCAGTGCGATTTATGGCGATTTTGTTTATGTTGAAAGGAATTCCATTCTGCACAGATCCTTGAATCTTTGGAAGATAAGTTCCTATTTCTTCAATAATTTGAGCTATTTTTATTTGAAGGTGCGTGCTGTGGTGTTTTGGTCAGTAGTAGACGACGCGCCACGCCGACTCAGGTTCAAGTCGACTTTTTAAACTGAAGAAACAAAACTATACATCAAGTGGATGATCCTTGTGGAGAATACACTTCAAACTAATGGCCCCTGAGATATTTTAAAGATGAACATCTCTAACAGTAAAAAAAAGTCAAAATTATCAAAGAAAAAACACAAGTTTTTTCAAGTTATCTTGTTCGAACTTGTTGTGAAGTCGGAAAATATGTCAAACTTGTCGCGATCGGTTCACTATGGCGCAGGAAAAAAATTAACCCCCTAGCCGAGCTTCGCATCTCCACGAGCCCCCTTTTCAACAATGATCGTTACTTTTTGTACCAAAATGATATCAACGGAATACAATGCGTCGAATTACGATGTATTTGCAACCAATGCAATGGATTGACGGGTTTCGACAATCGCCTCATAAGGCGCAACACAAAGTTCGCGTCACCCTGACCCACGTTTAGTCTGGGAGTGTATATTATTTGCAATCGGTGCTTCCACAGGCACCATAGATACACACTTGAAAAGCTGAAGAATTGCTGAATGCATTGATTTCTGGTTTGCCACTATTTTCATTCTTGACAAACGATACAAAGCGAGAATTCCGTGAGAAGTTGCCGCGAATTTTGCTGCGCACCGGATGTGAGTTTTTGTACCCGAAAATTATTATTTTTTGATCTTTTCTTTTCAATTCAAGCTCAAACTAAGCTTGATCGGTCCAAGAATAATGCTACGGCATGAGTCGCAGATCAGCTTGAAGAACCTGAGGACCTGGAAATCAAAGACGCGGACAGGGGAAAGTTGGGTATTTTGATATATGTTGTTGTACTAGGTCTAAACTGTCAATGTGCAAAAATTCAGCCTAAAGCTTAGTTTATGATGAGCGATTTTTTGCCGCGATTTGAGCTGAGCTGAGCTGAGCGGAGCGATTTTTTTGCCGAGGCCAATTACGATGCGGGGACGTGACATCATAAATGGACAGGATTGGTCCAGACAAAAAAAAATCGCTCAGCTCAGCTCCGCTCCGCCGGGTATCGCTCATCATAAACTGAGCATTATGCCCAGTTTATGATGAGCGATACCCGGCGGAGCGGAGCTGAGCTGAGCGATTTTTTTTTGTCTGGACCAATCCTGTCCATTTATGATGTCACGTCCCCGCATCGTAATTGGCCTAGGCAAAAAAATCGCTCCGCTCCGCTCAGCTCAGCTCAAATCGCGGCAAAAAATCGCTCATCATAAACTCAGCTTTAAGCTTATGTTCTGTCTTTATGGTAAAGTTATTTCTAGAAACATAGGCAAGTGTGAAAGTAAAATGTACCTAATTTTAGATGACCAGAAAGAAGTGCGTTCTGGGAGACTCGAATAGTCGATAAATGACGAACCTCCCCATAAATGGTGGCAGCGTCGGTCAAAGCCTATACTTCGCGTACAGTTTAAATTGCATTTCTCCATGCCTAACTATCTGGTGCGTCTGATGTAGAACGAGTTCTGGAAGCAACGCCACGCACTAAGCTCCAAGACCAAGACAAATACCAAGACCAAGACCACGGGGGTAAATATAGAATCAAAATTATTTTAGTGACTTCACTCAAGAATACGAGAAAAAATTCCAAAAAAATCAACGACGTCAATTTTTAAAGATATGGGGGGTCAAAGAGTAAGACTTCATCCCTAATTATTTGAAAAGATTTTAAGTAACTTTCGTGACAGACTAAATAGTAAAAATATCAACCATCAGTGGGCGTGCACTAAATCTCTGTGTACAAGACAGGGTGAGTCATGAATCACAAAAATCCAGTTTTCTTTCATTAGATGTGTAACATGTTTCATTAGTCTTTTGAGTGATTTAGAGCAAGATATGACTCTTTTCCTTTAATTTTTTTTTCTCATACTATTTATTCATTTCATTTCGATGACTTGAATAAAAATTAAATATGTGCGCAGTGAAACAGCTCGTATGATGGACATTTTGAGCCTGCGAACTCGTATCCAGCCAATCATTAGTGCGTATGGACTTTCCATTTTATGGCTAGAATGTCATAGCTAACCGTTTTTGGTATACGGCATATTCACGGTCGGGTAACAGAATATATCCCAGCCAAAAAATATCCCGGTAATAATATCCCAGCCAAAAATATCCCTGCGACAAAATATCCCCGCCAATAATATCCCAGCCAAAAATATCCCCGCGACAGAATATCTCAGGCCAAAAATATTCCAGCCAATAATATCCCAGCCAAAAATATCCCCGCGACAAAATATCCCAGGCCAAAAATATCCCAGCCAATAATATCCCAGCCAAAAATATCCCCGCGACAAAATATCCCAGCCAATAATATCCCAGCCAAAAATATCTCCGCGACAAAATATTCCAAGACAAAAATATCCCCGCCAATATAGTGCCAGTCAAAAATATGCCAGCCTAAATACCCCAGCCAAAAATATCCTTGCCACAAATCTTCTCAGGCCAAAAATATATCTCATCGTATTTAAATGCGAGATTTAATGAGTCTGAAAAGAAGGATGATACTCTAGTCAAAAATAAACTTCTCATCTGGCTGGTCTGAGGGTAGGTATGTCTAAAATAAAGGACGATACTTGAGTGAAAAATGAACTTCTCATCTGATGGGTGTGAAAAAAAGGAGGATGCTTGAGTCAAGAATCAGTTCTTTACCTGGTGGGTCTGAAAAGAAGGATGATACTTGAGTCAAAAATGAACTCATTATCTGGTGGGTCTAATGCTTCTTAAATAAAAATTGATTTTTATCTGGTGGATCAGGTTCGTGGGTGGATCCGAAAAGAAGGATGATACTTGAGACAAAAGTAGACCCCTTATCGGCTATACAATTGAGTCAAAAATCGGCCTGTAAAATGTCTCGTCGGTGATTTGGTGAGTCGGTGATTTAGTGAATTAGCAAGTCGGTGAAATACCCCGTCGGTGGATTGGTGAGTCCGTGAGTTGACCTGTCGGTGGATTTGCTAGTCGGTGATTTGGTTGTCGGTGAAATGTCCACGTTGATTTTGAGTCAAAAAACAGTGTCACGGTCGGATGTTACAAACATCCCCTTGGGCACCTAACGAAGTCTATACACACACTTTCGCGTCCGAGAGTTGTTTTCGAGTCAAAAATGTATAGTGTAACCGGAAATTACCGCTCTTCGGACGTACCTGACTGGGTCCATGTGCACAGGTTTCACGGGGATATTTTTGGCTAGGATATTATTGGCAGTGATATTTTTGGCCTGGAATATTTTGTCGCGGGGATATTTTGGGCTGGGATATTATTGGCGGGGATATTTTTGGCCTGGGATATTTTGTCGCGGGGATATTTTTGTCTGGGATATTATTGGTGGGGATATTTTTGATATTTTTGGCCTGGGATATTTTGTCGCGGGGATATTTTTGGCTGGGATATTATTGTTGCGATATTTTTGGCTAGGATATTATTGCCGGGGATATTTTGTCGCCGCACTATATTCACGATGTAAGACACCTTCGACTGAACAAATTAATGGTGTAAAATTGGCCCGAATGTCTTTGGCTGCTCTATCATACTTCCTATGTTTTTGGAGCGCATTCTCCTTTCAATAGAAAACTTTTTAGTGGCGTTTTCACACGAAATTGAATTTTTTGGACTTAGGAATCACCCTGTATATTAAAACAGAGTTTAGTGCTCACCCAATGGTTGATGATTTACACAGATTGGTCTATCACAAAAAGCTCCCCAAAATCACTTCAACTTACGAGAATAGAGGGAAAAGAAGTCCGACCCTTTGTCCATATCTTCAAAAATGGACGTCGATAATTTTTTAATATTTTTTCCGTGGTCTTCCGTGGATTCAATATATCGCTCTTGACTCGGCCCTTCTTTCCGAACATTTTGAGGTATTTTTCAGGATGAAATTTTTTGCGCGGGACTCAATTTACACCAGGGCCGCTATTCTTGAATCGTGTGAGGAAAGTCTCTGGGAGTAAAATACATTCCGCAGTACACTGATGTAGCGAATGTTGCCTAAAATCGTGGTTTTTAGGCAACTTTCGCTACAGAAGTGTTGTACGGATTATATAAAACTCCCAGGGACTTTTCTCACACGTTTCAAGAATAGCGGCCCAGACACCAGAACACGAACACTCGACAGTTGTCATTCAAATCCCCAAAAATTATTATTGGCTCGAAGAGTTTCATTCGTGTTGAAAACATTTGGGAGAGCTTGATCCTCTGACAACAAAACCGTGTCAATAGATGTCCATAGATGTCCATAGATGTCAACTTGAGTTTTTATAGGGTGTCTGAACATTAGGGCTCGATTTCAAGTTGAAGATCAGCCTGCCGTAAGTACTCGTAGTCCCAGCGTGGTAGGTAACGGTGAAAATCTGTAGGTATCAACGTCGAATACAGATAGCAAGTACTGCAAGTAGGAAATTGTACAAATGAAGCAATCAAAGCGCAATGAAAACTACCTGAAGCAACGGATGCTCCTGGAACTGGAAGGTGACATGGTGACTTTACGAACCAATAATTACCCTTATGCACGAACCGCTACTGTGCTACCGTGTGTAGATTTTGCGCGGGGCATCAGAATGCTTGATTCTCTCTCTCGCTCTGACGACTAGGGACTAGAGCAACGTTCAACACTCGAAACCGGAACGGCCCTTGTTGTAATCATGCATTAATAACATTTAACTCTGCGAGGTTTAACAGCCCCAAATGTCAATCTTCTTGAAATCCACTCTACGTAATTGTTGCTGGATGTGTGGCGGAGCTGTTGCCGCCACCACTAGCGCCATACATAGCTGGGTTTATGCTTTTGTATTTGTTACGCTGGAATGTACCTAGACCTAGAGAACATTATGTATCAATGAAGACTGGTGCAGAGTTCACAATCGAGTCAGTCTTGGTCGCGAAAGCGAAACGGCCAATCATTAAATTGTTAGTGTTTGCCTTCATAATCATTGAAACTGCCAACTCTAGAACTGATCTTCCCTTCCCCTTCAATGATTTGTGGATGATTTCTGTAGTGAAGTCGGGTTAAAGTTAGGGTTATTAAGTAAAGACTATTTTGATCTGATCATCACGTACATAAATATTGTTTGTCACTCTTCATGCATAGTATCTACAGCGTGTCAATCTGAAAACTTCCCACCCCCCAATTTCTCCTCCAACAATTTTTTCCAAGGCAAAGATTTTATATTTGAGGGAGACATAATATGACTGGCATGAATTCAATGTTCCTGATTTATTCACTGAGGCGGGGTGGCCACCCCTTCAAAAAATTAAGTCTTTTCAGCTCTCTTTCTTTTAGTGCAAAAAATGAAATCGAACCACCTGTTTCACAGATCTCCTAAGACAGGGCATCATGCTTGAAAAAAATTGAATGTTATAATATGAGTCGACCAACACATCATTCAGAAAACTCACCAACTCTATTAATTTTGGTGTGAGAAGAGATAAAATCGCGGTGGTTTGGACCATTGAATTTAACTGGAGATGTCAATGACCGAGAGTAATACATCTGCCCAATTGGCGGAGACACCGGCTCCAGAGCACGCCGGAATTACACGTAAAAGTGTTGGACTGTTCGAGAGTCGTCCGAAGCCACATGCTGCGATCAATGTGGAATTTGCCAGAGAACCAGTAGAAAGTTCTAGAATTCACAGTCGGGAGGTATATATGCACCGATGGGTCGATTGCTCGACTGACTCACCACTTAGAATAGTGTCTAAAATAAGAATTCAGAACAAAAAATTCCGACCATTCATGCAGTTTCTTATTCTTCCATATTTACTGTGATAAAGTGCGCACCAATTAAAGTGGGCCACGCGCAAATTTCAGTCACATTTGACGTGGCAAAACTCTTGAATAAGTGAGCTATTCTGAATAATTTTTTTTGTTTTCTGATTAGCTCACGTATTGAACTAAATACATACAACATGTCATGGGTGATTTTTGATACAGGTGCTTCATATTGATTATACAGGGCGCTCAATCAGGTACTGTAAAAACAGAAAAGTCTGGACAGCTCCCATTTCACAACAAATGGTTCTTTGTTTTTTTCAAGTGTTCCACAGCGCCTTTGAGGTGAAATATGAATTTTGAAATTTTAACGTACGACTCAAGTCTCAATTGCAAGAGAAATTTACATCCGGGAACTACTAACGATATGTGATTCTTCGCAAGTAACAATACTCTGCTTCAAAATCATGCAAACTGAAGAAGTTGAATTCTCAACTTCACCTCTTCATACACACAACTTAACTCAAAAGATGAATAAGCCAATTTTTTCGACTATTTCTTCCGTGCTCCGTCAATGCCTTCTACAACGTACACGGGAGGAAATCCTACATTTTTGAATTACCCTGTATTTTGTAGGCATGAATTTAGAATATTTATTAAACTTGCTGATGGAAATCTGCAGGTATAGTACGAAGTGTATGTTGGCGCCCACTAATAACTGTACTATCTAAAGAAGACATAACAAAGACAAAAGTGATGCAGCAACGAAGTTCCGCAAAATGTTGGCAAGGAAGGTATAAAGAAAAGAATGTGTACAACTTGAATAGAAACTAAAGGAGCCACAATTCGAAACGGTGTCCGACTTCGCACAAAAATACCTGAAAACGGAGCATTTCCGGACCCAAATAACAAAAAGTTTTTATATACTTATTTGTCGCCAGAGTATGGTCATTGGCAATAGGTAGCAATAGCTCACAAAACTTCGCTATAATCGAGTTTCATACTGAGGATGTTTTGGCTTTGCTTTACTTCAACAGACGTGATGATGAACATTCCACTCACTCCAGTCAATAAGTTGAAATAACAGGTAGGCATCAAATGACGAAACAATCGATAATCCCCCGCGCGCACATTTTGCTGATAAGATTTTCGTCATGATGCTGATTGCTTATTATTGTAGCCTACAACCTGTAAAACACGTGAAAACGCCAAACAAGATCAACGTGATATTATTATTTTATTATGCCGAGGTCTAAACAATATCGATCTTTCACAATGACTGGCACACACGAGTCCTGAAAATCCCGAACGGCATGTAGAGCGGAGCGATGCAACATTGTGCAAGTTTACCAGGAAAACGATGATGCAGCACATCCCATAAAAATATTAGATACCCTTGATTTCCAAGGCCGCTGATTCCATTTTGCCCAGATTTTTATCGACGGATTTTATGAAAATGCCATCAAAAGCTTCTCGAATAATGTAACCTATTTTGTTACATGTTACATTTCGAGTTATCAAAGTGAATCTGCTCTCAGAATAATATGAATAATTTTACCAGAGCCAAGTTAAATTCCACATGAGCATTGCAAATAATAATCTCTTTGGAATGGACAGTGGACACGTTGCTTACAGGTGACAAAATCAAACGACGACAGGTAAAGATTCCCAAACAGACATTCATTATGTTGCGAACGTGTGAAATCCCTTTCAAAACATTTGGCGAAAACATTGCTAACACGATGGATGATCTAGAAGCCCGTCTACCTGCTGCAACAAGTCAATACGCAGACAAATGGATTGTAAAACATCATTGTGTTTTTCAAGCGAACACCCCATGGTTAATTTGCTGGAAGTCAAGTGAGTCTGCTGCCTACACAATGAAGTGACAGGATTCCAAAGACTCAGTGCTAAACGTAGTACAAATGCTATGGAATTGTATAATCAGTCTCACTTGTTGAAAAAAACATTATGTTTTGGGATGATTTTATAGACTAAAGCTTAGTTCATGATGAGCGATTTTTTGCTGCGATTTGAGCTGAGCTGAGCGATTTTTTTTCTAGACCAATCACGTGCGAGTATAAAAATATCGCGGAGAGAAATCGCCGCGGAATATGGCCGAAATTCAACTTCTATCGCTGAAATCGCGGCGATTTTAGCTTGAAAATATCGCGCAGCCGAGATAAATAAACAAAACCAAGGAAACGTAGCTGAAAAAAATCGCGGCCATACAAATCTGTCAAAGTTGAATCGAATTCAACTTTTATCGCAAAAATCGCGGCGATTTTGACAACAAAACATTGCTTTTGGGCCACTGCGGTGCCCCAAAGGCACTTCCTTGGTCACCGTTCTCTTCAGGTGTGCCCGTTTATACAGTGCTTGTTCGCTAGCTACGGAAAATTTGAGTATTTCTTGTCCAACCATGGCGAGTTCACGATCAAGCTCCAGGAAAGATTCTCGGGAACACAACACTCCCGAGTTGATGAGGACTCAGGGAACAAGCTGAAGAAAGGTGAAAAGAGCTGGAACAACAGTAGAAAGTCAGGACTTGATTATCCAGAACAGTCAACAACAGCAACAATCGAATCAGAAGTTACAGCCACAGGAGCAGCAGCAGCAACAAGAGCATCAACAGTACTAACAGCAGTGGAAAAGGATGAGACGATACTCTTGCAGCGGAGCAGAACATTGAACTCAAAGCAGGTTGAAAATCCCACAGCCCAAAGCGGCAAGTTTGATTCGACAATAAGTGTCGTCTTGTTTACCATTGTTGCAAAAATAGGTTACCAAGGCCACATACCTACTTGTAAAATAGGAATTGAAGTTCAATTTAACTGGCCTCAGGTGTGGTACAGGTCCTGCATACACCACTTCGAACATGAACCTGATCACTTTTTGATCTTGTTGACTTAAAAACGGACATGATGTCACAGCTACACCAATTTTGGTCCCACCTATGCAAAAATGTTAGAAGTACCTATTCAAGATGTCAGCACAAAGAAATGCAAGCCACTGAAGACAAAATCCATCGATGAAAGTAGTCTCCAATCGACAAGAGATGAAGCTGAGTCAAGCAGAATTGGACCATTCTTCTCTGGAGTTGCGATGGGAGCCTGAGGATGTCTCTGAGCATATTATTCACTGATGATATGCGCGTTCTGTCTGCCAGCTAAATTTTGCAATCTTACTTTAGTCAGAAAAAAGATAAATACGCCGGAAGGAAGCGAAACACCACTAGCAACCTGGGTTATATTACTTGATTTAAATGGCGAACAGTACAGTATTGATATACAACTTGATAGGCTTCAAGTTACCATCTAGCTGTGTTCTTATAGAAGCAAATAAAATTAAGGAATTAAAATTAAGTTTGTATTTATTGATATGAAATATACAAAGCTTAAATTCATCGTGAATTCACAGGTATGCACCTACCTACCTACCCTTGGTTGCACCGAAGAATTCATTCATCAAATAGTCAATGGGGACGTCCTCATGAGCAATAAATATTGATTTTGTACAAGCTGCTGGGCCGGTATTTTCGCGTGGTCTTGATCTGCACGAGGAGGAACCCTTCTTTGCAGATTTTGATGCCACAGAGCTTCTTCTCTTCTAAGGACTGCTTCACTTGTGGTACCTACCACTTGATGCCGAGTTAGGTGCTCAGAAGAAGTATAACTACCCCAACAACCCCAGTATTTGCTTGATGCGGCTTGATACCACCAGGATACTCTCACTTCTTGTCAAAATGGCAATACAAATTTTGACGTGGGTGACATAAATTCCACATAAATAATTATCGCTGTCAAAAAAATATCGCTCATCATAAACCGTACCAAATTCATTGTAATTATCGCTCCGCTCCGCTCAGCTCAGCTCAGCTCAGCTCCGCCAAAAATCGCTCATCATAAACTAAGCTTGACGCAATCGTAAGCGTATAACGTACACCTAAACATGAGAAAATTGAAAAATCGCTGACAACCTTTTTATCGCAGCTTTGGATCCAGTTTTCAATCCGATCTAAACTCTATTCGATCAGGTTGATCCACCAAAAATTGCCGATTAAACGGCCAGGATTTAAATTTTAATCGGATCTAGCAGTCGATCTGATCCTTCGATCCTTCGGCCGGCTTGACTTGAATGAGTAAATCGAGACTCATCCATTCATGTTTGGCGTCACCCTGTGAGGCAGACTTATACAGGGTGGTCCATCCTAGCGTAATTATCCCATAGCGGTCTTACCCTTCAAGATAGAGAAAAAGATGTAAGGAAGAAGTTATATGGTTTGATAAGACCTATAACCTAAAATTATTTTCAGCTATACAGGGTGTCCCATTTTGACGGGATCAACAAAACGTCAATTTTTTTAAATAAAACACCCTATATTTTTTTGCATTTTCGGATTCAGCTTTTTCAACTGTCTCATGCCTGTATTTTTGTTTTTGAATTGTGTGGCAGTGCTACCAACTAAAAATTAAAAACTGAAAAAAATTGCATTTCCACAGTTATCTTGAAAAAATCGTAGCGGCCTTGCTTTTCAAAACTAAGTGTGTGGCCATAACGGCGCACCGACCATCGCCTGGTACCATCGCCTGGCCCATAGCCTCGTACTCTAGAAAAAATAGATGCATTGTTTTAAATGTAAGTGTCCGCAGTGAGGCCTCGCACATCGCCTGGCTTTTCGTGTCCACAACGGCGCACCGACCATCGCCTTGTACCATAGCCTGGCACCATCGCCTCGCACACGCAAAAAATACATGCGTTGTTTTAAATGAACGTGGCCGAAGTGGAGCCTCGCACAGCGCACCGCACATAGCCTGGCACCATAGCCTTGCCTCGAGAAATAGATCATGGTATTGTTCAGACCATCGCCCATCGCACGCGATTTTTGCAGCAATATGTTGGGTTTTTCAATTTGATTTTAAAGTTCAGAAATAGAAGCAGCCCTTTTGACCATGTTTCCAGACATCGAAACTCAAATTCTCGAAAACGAAGCCTCCGAATAAAAAATATCAAGGACATTTTTCCCTTTCTGAATTCAATGTAGAATCTGAAGATGTGATTAGAATTCAAAAATATTCGTCGGGGCAGAAAGTAGAGGGGTAGAAAGTAATAAACGACGGTGACCGTGTCATGAAGGGAATCTCGATTTTGATCATCACAAAAGTAGGAATGGACTACAGACAGTGACCAAGAAGCTTTTTCAAAGGAAATTTTGCTGGAGATCCACAAACTTTCGAGAAAAAAATCAGAAGTTTGGAAAGCTGCGCAGTGTATTTTTTTTGGCGCCAGGCGGATATGCAATCCCCCGAACAAAATGGAAATGAAACTAAAAGGAAGATTAAACACATCAGCGGAGCTGGGGAGCAAAAAAGGGGTGTTGGGAAGGGGAAGCTAAAAATAACGCGCCGTAAATTTAAAAAAAAGGCGAAATATCGCAAGAAATAGTGATAAAACCACCAAAAGACATTGGTTTTGTGGCAATATGCTACCAATATACACCAACGGGACTAAGAAGCAAAATGGGGGTGTTGGGCGGGAAGAAGCTAAGAAGAACGCGTTGTAAAACAAGGAACAGGGCTAAAAATCACAGAAATCGTTATAATTGAAAAAAATTGAAAAGAAGGAATACATCACACATAAAGGGAAGAAAGTTGCAAAAAAAGGGCAGACGACGCGTGTAAGGAAAGAATGAAATGCAGGAAAAATAGCGGAAGAGCGCAAAGAAAGGATAACAACGCATGGAAAGTATCGCGCAGAAATAGTTGAAGTACGTTCAAAAAAAAGGAATAAAACACAGAAAACGGGAAGAAAGTCGCGAAATATAGGTATAGACAATACAAATAGAAAAGACCATATGTCGTCACGGATTTTTACGGTTGCGTAGGAACCAGGCGAGTCCATCATTCAAAAAAAGGTTGGCTGATTTTTGATGCCCCAATATCCGTGACGACGGTGGTAATAACATATGGTCATCTCCATTTGTATTGTCTATACCTAGTTGAAACGTGTAATTTCTCTATTTGGTTTTCATTTCATATTGGTGTTTTCTTTTTATTTCCCCGACCCACCACCCAACAAGGAGGGAATGTATTGTAAACGCGCTAAAAATTTTTTTCGAGATGAAGACGGGTATATCCATTTTGAGGTCCCCCAAGACGATTAAGAACATTTCTGGAGTGATGTCTGTCTGTATGTGTGTCTGTCTGTGTGTCTTGTCTGTAACCTTCTACGATTACAGCCGCAGCGTTGATCCGAAATTCGGCATGCGGACATTGTTGGTCCCTGGAATGAGCCCATTAGTTTTTGGCTGTTATCTGTCAAAAGGAAATGCCACTACCAAAGAATGATAGATGTTATACATCACGGAACTTGACTTGCAATATACCGCTTGAGAGTCCATAAAAAACTGTATTCAGAACAGTTATAAGTTTTCCCCTATCTGTCATCTGTCAAATAATAAAAAATGTCAAAGTTCAAAACTTTACCATTCAATTATTCAAAATCCATCACATGGATTGGGGCCAAATTTCGCAGCAAGCAACAAAACAAAAGAGTCAAATGAAGTCTGGAGTTTCAATCTTCCACTATTCTCCAGTCGAGCGGTATGAATTTTCAAAATTTCTCCTAGCCGTTGCCACCTGAGAGGGCCTCTCGCCCGAATTTTGACCAGAACGACTCGCCTTTGATGCAGGACTCCACTCAAAAATTCAATAATGCTCGGCTATCAACTTTTTTCAAGAAAGTCAAACTGATATCGAAAGTATATTTGATTGGGCGTCGTGTAGTCCCATTTTCAAAATCGGCACGGTTCCGGTTTTCTGACGGAATCTTTTTCAAAATGAAACTAGTATATTCTGTGAATTTGAAAAAACTACTATGCCAACTTTGACATGCGGTGAGCCCCACGAAATATTCATTTTAGGTGCAGACATGCTGAGAATGAAAGTTGGAGAAAAGATTAAATTAATTTTTGGAAAGAAAATTTTCGAAATCGAACTCACGGTTTCCGAGTTTTCATCTCTAGAAAAATCGCAAATTTACCAACTTTTTATCCCGTGAACAGATTTTCATCTTTTTCTTTCAAACAAGAGGCTACTGGCTCTTGAACATTTTCGAGTGATTTTCTTCTCAATTTCCCGGGAATTCCCCTGTTGAAAATGTAAAACAGGTTTGGGTTATCGAAACCGGATTTGAATGATGGAGCTTAAAAGTGAAGCCGTAATTGACGATCTTCATAATAAAATGATTTGGAAATTTTTTTGAGGTTTTCCCGGAAAATTCAAGTTTTCAAAATTTTCAATTTCCTGCAAACTATTTTCAATCTTTCTGTGGTGCCAGCTTCGGATCGATCACCTCTATCCATGTACTAATGCGTCTGACTGCCTCACTCGCTTTTCTTTTACATAATTTGGTTCCTATAATGAAAACCTGCAAATTTGTAACTTTTTCGCTTGTGAACAGATTTATACTAACGTTCTTCAAACAAAAGGTAATTGATTCTTGAACATTTCCAGGCAATTTCTCTTGAAATTCTTCAAGTTTTCCGAGAGTTTCCCGCTTTAAAATCCACCGGCCTAGCTCATCAAGACGAGACTCAAACGATGGAGCTCTAAACAGGGCCGGCAACTTTGGATTTGAACGTGTGGTGCTGACTGTTGAATATTTCAGAAAAAGAATTGGAGGGGAGGGAGTATGAGCGTCGCAAGCGATTTTTTTTAAGTAAAATGATTGAAACTTACAAAAAAAAAACTATTTTATTTACTTTGCGTTACTAATAGATTCATTATTACATCGGAAACAGTGCTGTTATGGAGAATATTATTAAACTCTTTTCCAACCATCAGTAGAAATAATTGATTGTCAATAGAAGGTAGGCGAACGTCAGTACGGAAGTGTCACCTGTCAAAGGTTTCTATTTTTCGCAGCCAGAATGGACAATTTCTGGGCAATTTTCAGAGTCCAGTAGATAAAATAGTATATTACATTCGTTTAATAAGACGTATTGTCATACTCCTTTCTTTGGAGCACTCCTCGCAAGGTCGCAAGCTCGTCGTGCCACAAAACCAGTCGTGTGACAAGACCACTGACGGACAAGACAATATCATGTCTTATGAAACTCTATTAATTCTCTCTCTAATTAATACTATTATTTAGGTACACGTCATATTTGAAGAAATATGCTATATAATATAGGTAACAATACATAAATAAAACAAAAATTCCCGAAATTGGTGAATTGGAGTGCTATTTTCAATTTCAAATTCAATTTTTGCATTTTTGACATGTGGTGCTCAGCACCACCTCTTCGGATTACGTGTGGTGCTCAAGCACGTCAGCACCACTATTGTTGCCGGCCCTGGCTCTAAATGAATCCCTAATTAGAGAAAATATCTCAATTCTTCAATCTTTTTCTCCAATTTCCCACCCGAAGGAACATCATTTCATAATAAAATTTCCATCCGTTCCTTGCTACTCGTCGGGGAAGTTTTGGGGTGACACAACCGTTGTTTTTTTGAGTTTGTGATTGCATGCATTCGCCAATTTCTTATGTTTGCGCTGCTAAGTGCAATATTTTCATCGTCCGAGGACGAGGACGACGACGAGGAGCGAGGAGGTAAAGTCCATAACTTTGGTGGATATATTTGCGTATTTTCTTCCTAATAACAATCGCCAAATAATCAGAAAGTCAAGACTTCGGGCACTACCTATACGTATAATAACAGTAGGTGGCTTTAGGACAAGGCGATGGTCTAGGCGAAGGTGCCAGGCTATGGTGCTATGGTCGAGGCGAGGGTACGAGGCTATGGGCGAGGCGATGGTACCAGGCGATGGTCGGTGCGCCGTTATGGCCATACACTTAGAGATGAAACTTGACATGATGATAGTCAAGTCACAGACCAATATACCAATGTCAAAAATTTGCGATTTCTTGATACAGGGCGTTCACAAAAAAAAATCAAACTTTATAATTTTCAAAGTCTCATAACTCATTTTTTTCAAATAGCATGCCCCTAATTTCATAACGTTATCTGATAGCTTTTTTTATCCTCTTTCATTTTTACTGGGGGTACCCTACCCTTAAACTTCATTTTTTTCGAGATAATCGGAAATTTTCACAAAATTTGTGATTTTTTTATTTTTTCCCACAAATTGAGTTGGCCGTGATGAATGACAGACAAGCCAAATAGTACGCAACGCTCAATTAGTCAGTCTGAATATTGTCGAACAAAAGAAAATGGCTTCAACGCAGAAAAAAACAAATTGGGATCCTGGATATCGGGATCATTACCAGAATATCATATCAATCATTTTCTCTCGCGTAAAGTCATTTTTCTTTGTTCGACAATATTCAGACTGACTAACTGAGAGTTGCGTACCATTTGGCTTGTCTGTCATTCATCACGGCCAACTCAATTTGTGAAAAAAAATAATAAAAAATCACAAATTTTGTGAAAATTTCCGATTATCTCGAAAAAAATGAAGTTTAAGGGTAGGGTATCCCTTGTAAAAATGAAAGAGGATAAAAAAAGCTATCAGATAACGTTATAAAATTAGAGGCATGCTATGTGAAAAAAATGAGTTATGAGACTTTGAAAATTATAAAGTTTGATTTTTTTTGTGAACGCCTTGTATCAAGAAATCGCAATTTTTTGACATTGGGATATTGGTCTTTGACTTGACTATCACCATGTCAAGTTTCATCTCTTAGTTTTGAAAAGCAAGGCCGCTACGATTTTTTCAAGATAACTGTGGAAATGCGATTTTTTTCAGTTTTTAATTTTTAGTTGGTAGCACTGCCACACAATTGGAAAACAAAAATACAGGCATAAGACAGTTGAAAAAGCTAAATCCGAAAATGCAAAAAAATATAGGGTGTCCTATTTAAAAAAATTGACGTTTTGTTGATCCCGTCAAAATGGGACTCCCTGTATAGCTGAAAATAATTTTAGGTTATAGGTCTCATCAAACCATATAACTTCTTTCTCACATCTTTTTCTCTATCTTGAACGGTAAGACCGCTATGGGATAATTACGCTAGAATGGACCACCTGTACATGAAGCAGTGGAGTGAGAGACATGGAATCGTATGCACTTTGGACTGACTAGGTGGGCTTATTCGTGCGCCAAGAAACTCGGGAAAAATTACAAATTCTTGAAATGTGTGACTGGCTAGCCAGTGATACCTTACCTAGGTAGGTATATTTATTTTGAAAGTATTGCAGAAAGCCTATTTTTATGTTCTAAACCCTAACAAAGTAACAAAACTCAAAATGGCATACGTGCTGTTCAGGTTTTAAATTCAGTAGAATGACTTTTTGGCGCAAAAATAAAGGGACAAGCTGGAAGGCTACGGCTACAGCGATGGCACCTGCAAAGTTTTGGAGCGGAACTATCATCGGCCATTAGCCATATTCTCCCAGCGCTTCAGCTTGTCACTTTATTTTTGCCTGTTGTCTATTGATAATGATTGTTTTAGTTATTTCTCATCATTGGTTTTAGTGAGGGGTCGGTACCAGTTTTCCATTGATTTTTAGGATAGGGAACTACAGATGACCGACTTGTAAACAAAGCGTAATTTTCACTGAATCAGGGAATGCTGACAAAACTCAATGTTTGTTTTTTCTTCGGTCTGATGCCTTCTATAGATCGGCGAATTTTGAGGGTTTAAGGATAGTGAGTGAATTTTTTTTGTTAACGCACAACGTTTCGCTCCTAATTTGGGGCTTCCTCGGGTGCTAGAAGTAACGTATATTATTATTGAAGTAAGAAATAATATATAAAGAAAATACAAACTCACGGTTAGCGATGGTTCTTATTTTATAAAAATTTTGAAAATTTCATTAATTCGCAGTTTGCGTCAAGCCCCAAGTCTAGTTGAATCGTTTTTCCGCTTTTCCTCGAAGTTCGATTTTGGAATAAAGCATCTGGCCTACACCAGTGCGCTTTTTTGCATCGTGTGGAATTCATTCGAAATTTGGAAGTTCGTCGTAGGTAAGTGATGGTCAGGATGGTGTGGGTGTGGTAATGACCCAAGCAGTCAATGGCTTTCTTCTCAATCGCATGGAGTGAAACATCTAGATATGGAAATGTCATCAAATTCATAGTGTAAAATCAATATCAAAATGGAAGCATTCATCGTATTTTATGTTCATCTTCAACACAAAAATTAATATTTCCATTATCAAGTAAGTAAGCACACATTGAATCTTCGTCCGCCACTATAATGCGACCTTCTCATGCGGTACCCCTTTGTAGCAAGATGCGAACAAGCATGTTGGTGTAGGCATTCAGATGTTCCATTTCAAATTCGAACGTGAAAGAAAGCACAAAACGATTCAACTCAACTCCAACACGACAAACTGCAAATATGCAAAACTTCAGATTTCGTAAAATCTTCGATCAAGAGAAGACACAACACATGAGAAGAAAGGTAAAAAAAAGTTTGTTTTTCTCCTTATTGGCGTTTCTACGCCATAGGCCATAGGAGTTGCTGCATTTCAATTTTTTTATTTGAATTTCCAAGTACAAGTGAAAAATCTGTTTACACAGCACAACACCCAGACCTGATATGCCCAGGAATCGAACCCGGGAGCTCAGCTTGCCGAGCGAACACGCAGTCCAGTCGACAAGCGGGCCGTAAAATCTCCGATCAAGCAAAGACACAACACCATAATAAGAAATCACTATCACTTATCAGCAGTGGAAGCATGAGGAAGAGCAACAGAAACAACCAAATATCCCAGTGTTTCCGACAAATTTAGAATTTTCCCATTGACGTTGATCTTCATGTCACTTTTCACGTCAGATTGACACGCGAGCTTCGATTGTCGGCTGGTAGAGGGCGCCAGCAGTTCCTCCAGCAAGCGGGTTGCATATTCTTGCTGCCCGCGCCCTATTCTGTTGTCTCCATCACTTCTAACCTATTTCTAAGGGAAGAAACAGAATCGAGAGGCGAATCGAATGTGTGGCAACAAAAACACACTTGACTGAAACCACTTTGGATTCGATCGAAACTCGAGCGAATCGAAAGCCTTAAACCTCGATATAACCGTAGTCATTGGTCACTGTCGTTGACCAACTTTGGCTGCTGCCTGCTGCAGCTGCCTGGTGAATAGTGATTGGTCCATTCTCTTACGTTGCATTACGGTTACGGCTTGCGTCAATCTACATGGTAATTCATGATGCACGGACACTGAGTCTAGGGCAGCTTACGCGAATTGGCTCCAAAGCTGCCAAGAAATATTGAAAAAAAAGGACGGCGTTACCCTGTGAGACAGACTTACACATGAAGTTGTGAGGTGAGATACGAGAACGTATATCCCATAGACTTTCTATTTTCAGTAGAATGACTTTTTGGAACAAAAATAAAGTGACAAGCTGAGGGGGTAGAACTACGGCTGATAGCACCTGCAAAGCTTTGGATCGAAACTATCGGCAGCCAGCCGTATTCTCCCAGCGCAGCGCCCTGGCTTGGCTTGTCACTTTATTTTTGCTCCAAAAAGTCATTCTACTGAAAATAGAAAGTGTATGGGATATAGGTAGATTTTGGACTCGCTAGGTGGGCCTTATTCATGCGTCAAAAAGCGCAAAAAAATTATTACAAACTCTTGCGCTGTGAATTTTTTGAATGTAGGATACCATCTCGCTGGGAGCCACCGTCAAGTTTTCATTCAAGATCATCCGTGTTTATGAAAAAGAAAAAGTCATATCGACAAACAGTTTCAAATCACGATCGCAGCAGATCACGTGGCGGAGAAAGCCCGTAGTTCCGATATTATCAGTAAGATTTCCCTAAACAGCTTCTTTACCTAGGTATACCATCATCTAACAAACCGCCCACGCCTGTTAAGATTCCTATCGCCGGCGTGCAGTTAATTTAATTATAAGTAATCTCTTAATTCGCATTGTTGCTGTCCATGTCAGATCATGACAACGAAGAATGCCAGCAGAGAATGGCATCGCGCTCTTATCTGCAACAATAACAATAAAAATAGTACTAATAATAAATTATAACACTGTTGTGGTGTTGTATATACTTATGTATTATGAATTATGATCTAGCACAACACACTTGCGCCTTGCCGCTGAGTATAAGTGAATAGGTATAAACAAGAAAAATTTAGGGATGGTGAAGAAATCGCGCGGCTTCGATTTTTTTTTGCCAGCAAGGTAATGTGGGTGGTATTAGAGTAGTTCACGACGACGACCGACGACACAGTCAGTAACAAAACGTGACGTATTATTTTTACTTGCGTGTTAGCTGGTGGAAACACTAGAAACTGTAGTTAGGTATACTGTCTGAGGGACGGCGGGAGGACAGAGCGGAGGTTTGCTTGCTGCTCTAATCTAATCTACGCTTTGGCATTGCGTCAAATTCACGGATATTATCGATTGTGTGCGTCTCTTCGTCTCCTCTCTGTTGTCCTTTGCTGCAAAGGACGGTTTAGGTAGGAGTTTCTCTCCTTTTCGCCTTGCGTCTTCCCACTTTTCTTGGGGCAAAGCGTGTAACCATGTCTGTGAGTTTTTCTTGAAAAAATTCCTATACATTTTTCACAATAAGAGTTGTTTCACTCATAATAATTATGTTTTAGAAGTACAAAACTATTGTACAATGTAAGGAAAATAATAAGGTGCTTAGTTTGAGGATTTAACAATTTTTCGGATCACTTTTCAAACGACCCGCCAAATTACCGACATGGTAACTCGCCGATAGACGCCAACTTGCTGACGATGACGATCCGATTCCGACGCGACGCCACGGTCCGCGAAATGATTTACCTAGAGCCAATCCTGTCTGAAAGTCAGTTTACCGACGACGACAAGACAAACTTTTCTTGAAGACATTATAGGACTAGATTTCAAGTCGGAGATCCACCCGCGCAATTGTAGCTGAGTCCGGTCACTATGGCAACATAACATTACAATCCGATGCAATGATTGGCTTATCGATGCCCTAGATGAGTGGCGTAGGTTGCGCCGCTAACTTGAAATTCAGCCCTTACTCGATAACCTCTACTCAGCTTTACTGGAGTGTATAAAAACGTCTTAATCTAACCTAACCAGGCTGTTTCAAAAGTAAATTGGCGCAACCTGATTGTAACGAAGGCACCTAGATCCGGCTTGGAGATGTAATAGATGTATACTTGACTGATCGTCCTCAAATGCAATATAGCCCAGTAATTGAAGATAAAATTTCGAAAATAAATAGTGTAGTTTTGAAAACTGGTAGATAAATAGCCGTCCCACTGGAAAACGACTTGGGTCAAATAAAAATCCATCAAATTTTCTACAAAAAGGTGCCGATCACTTTCACGTACCTACATCTCTGTCATAATGTCGTACGTATCTGTCATAATGTCGAGGAAAGTGACTTGCGAGCATCGGATGTGGTTTGTGAAGGGGATATTCTATCTTTTATCTCCCACATGGTGTCTTTGGAGAATCAAGTCTAACTACAATGCAATGCTGTTTCAATAAGCTTCATTATGTGTCTGAAATTTTTTTTTAATGTGACTTCGATCTACGAAAATCTGGTGGGAGGATGCATGAAAAGGAAGATACTGAACTCCCCGTACATTGGGCAAAATAACGCGTGATCCATCTACGGACCAAGCTGCATGAAAAAACTTGCAGTTTTTCACAAATTCATGGGATCTGCAAGTTTCGTTTTCGTTTTGAGAAAAAAAAAATCACCGCAGAAAGAACAAGACCGTGTCACATTTTTGAAAATGCGCCTACGGACGCCAAGTGCAATCTACTTCCGATATCATTCAGAGTTTCGCAAAAAAAGTCGACACCCTGGCAGGAAATATGACCTCAGATGCGTCAAACACTTAACAACAGGCATCGTTCTAGCCAAAAACCACGCGAACAGCCGTATCGAGTGGTATCTGCCACGAAAAAGTTTCAAAATTCATAGCACTCGACTGAGAAACGGCAGAAAGCTCCGACTGCGGCCTTAATTTTATTTACGTGTTTGTTGTGTTAATACATAAGATGTAATGACTTTTATATAAGTTGTATATGGATATTACAGTTTATGTATTCAAGTTGACACTTGTCAAAATAACCTAAAAAATTACAAAATTTTCTCGGGCTGCGCTCTCGTTCTGCAAATTTTGGCTTCGTGTCTGAAAACCACTTATGTACAGCCAACTCGTATTGTAATAGTACATTACGTAACAAGAGTAGTAAGGAGCATATTACGCACGCAGGGAAAAGTTGCGCACGAGCGAGTGTAGCGAGCGAGTGCAGTACTCCCTGAGTGCGTAATTGCTTTACTACTCGTGTCATGTACAGTACTTTACCTACGACTCCAATCCAAAGCGGTATTGTAACTTTGTGAGGGGCCCAGAATAATTTTCAGAAATCCAAGGTAATAAAACAGTCCTACATCAACAAAACAGTGGATATTGACTTAAAAGCTATAATTAACGTGAAATATAGCCAGTGATATTGTAAACGGCAAAAATTATAGGTAAAAAAGCCACGTATTTCATGAAATACCTACGATTTAAGTTCTCCCCTGATTCAAAATTCAAATAAAATCCCGCCGTATGCAGATTGTGTTGATTGGTCGGTGCGAAGTGTGCCTTGACACTCTTGACAGGAGGAGCACGCACCACATAGCAGTGTCAGCGGCCGTCATCCGTGTTCATAATATTAATATCCGTGTTCATAGGATACTGGGTTTTGCTAAATTTAGAGCAAGTAGAGCAAGTTAGAGCGAGTTGATTACTTTTATTGTATTTAAATAAGAATAATAGTATTATGTATCGCATTTTCTACACTTTTTTAAAACTAAAACTACAGTAAATCGGAGAAGGGGGAGGTACTTTGATTGGTGTTCACGGCCATCAGATTATTCCAATGTCAAAGACGGATAGCATTTTCAAACTTTGGTGTCTGCTGGCTCGGTGGTTGTCTGTTGTACAACGCTTTTCGTCGAGACCTGAAAAAAAGCACCCGCACAAATCGATTCTTGAAAATTGAGTGTTCACTTACTGTGCCTAAAGCGAGGCCTGAGGTGTATTTAGAAGCGTACCTACCTATAGCCATTCAATTATTTGTTCGGCGTGGTGATATAGTTGGATTACAACACTGGGACATGAATACTGGACAGCAATAAATAGTATTATTTGAAAATTATCGAACTTAGGTAGGCAGGCAGCAGAGTACCTGTCATCAGACATTTGATGCTTGTTGTAACTGTCTAATTTTTACACCTACTTGATCCCAAGTTGTTGTTGACTGCGGGCAGTCCTTGCATTGATATTTTGAATCTTTTTTAATAAATCTCGCATAATTATTGTGATCAGGTAAAAACTTAGCCCTACAAATGCAAGCTAAAATTTAATCAAGAAATTCTCAAATCCCTCACTTGGAAAAAAAATCTGGACGATTTTGTTGTTGATACATCTCACTTCTATGGCCATGCCTTCGCTACGAATATATACAGCTAGTCTCGCCTATGCTTTCGGTGTGAAAGGTGCTACCGGGGCACGCGTCAGATTCCCGTGAAATGCTCCCATTTTTGAATGTGAATTATTTGACGTCTTTCAATAAAAATTCCCCCAACATCAGAAAACATAAATTCCCTAACTGTGCGATTTACTTTACCATTACCGCACGCTGTGCGATTTACTTTACAGAATACGTCACGATGTGCGTAAGGGCTCACTTACTCAGGTTCCGAGTTGTGCGGTATACGGCACTTACGGTAGTGGTCGTAGGTAAACTACTATTACGATTGTGTTGCTACCCCTGTCGAATTTGGTTCGAATGCATCCGGTAGTTTCTGAATTATTGAATTTCAAAGTTTCAAACTTTGACATTATTCAATTTTTGACAGATCACAGATTGGGATGAACTGTTTTGAAGAGAGTTTTGCCAAGGTTTTTTTTCCAGACACTCTTTAGAAATGGTCTAAGTCTTTTTTGGGGGAGCTCAAAACGGCTAGGTCCGTCGTTATCTAATCAAATTCTTCTCTGCACGATCACAATACTCTCCCTTTCACTAGTTGAGAATACCAAACGTTCACCAACAATTCAAGATGGCGGCGAATCCACACCTATCAATGGCGAATTTTATTTCACGCAGTAATCAGCAAGTTTTCGAGAATATCTCTACCATATTGTTACGTATTTCGCGTACGGGTTCGATTATAATCGATACGATCGTTTTGAAACACACCCTGTTCATAACCGCCTACTATAATAGATAGATGGATAGATATATTTATTTGTTCCTCTAAATATATAGGTACAGTATACATATATACAAAAAAATAAAAACCCAGTAATGGGCGTGGAACGTGTCAATAAATACACGTCAACAATTATTTACGCTTGGAAATATCGCAGGTACCTTCGCTTTTATCCGCTCGCTACCACTTCGCATTCCAATTCACAACTGCTCGTGAGACGACAATTGATGCCGTATATAGGTCCGACTAATTCATCTCGAATGTTCCATGCCTTCTCCAGCAGTTTCCACAGTGACCCGGCATATGGTTCCTGGAGGACTTCCGAATAATCACACACCTTTCGCGTGCTTCCCGTGTGCTCTGGTATGTGTCACCGCCGCCAAAATGGACAGACGTAGCTTGACCCACTGCTGAAGTCTCCATACAGCTGTACAGGCAAAAGCCTACACGCGCGCTCTGGAACACACCAGAACGCTCCGCACCTGTACACTGCGATCTAAGGGGAATTATCTAGAAAGATTGCCTGTTATCCAAAATAGCCGCTCGTAACAATATTAATAGCGATGATTTAACCGTGGTCAAGAACGGAAGCTTTTTTTGGAGGGCACGTCTTGAACACCCATACATCGATTGTTTGTCTATACTACGCTAGTAGTGGATATTTTGCCTCGTTCTAACATGTACTGAGCAATAGAGAAGGTGAATAGAAGGCATAAGAAATGTTATCATTTGATAGGCATATAAATAATAATAACAGGGTATTCGACAGACTGATATTTTCTTTGATTCCTCTAATTCCACGGACCAGTATTTTAAATTGTGACTAGTGATATTCTGCTGTGATTTATTTTTTGTTATATTATGTATTTTCGTGTGACTCGGTACTTTTGCCTGTTGAAACAATAATTCAAAGATACAAAATATTGTTCCGACATTCAGTGGAGACTCCGATGCGGAGATAAGCCACAAACCACCGTTCGATAGCTTATTGCCGGATCTACATGTCTACCATACATAGTGACATTAGTTCCTAGCAAAAACTGAAAATTAGTTCAATAATATCACTCATTTCAAAAGAAAGCTATGACTGAGCTGGACCTTTTTTGAACCTCTCCCAAGTAGATGAAGACAGCAGATGTAGATACATTTTCGTTGAAAAGTGTTTATAACTGATCGATGGTCCTCGAATGCAACAGGTGTCGAGCCGTTGTATAATAGTGCCAATAACTTATTGAACTTATTTCTTAGGAAGAAAAGTCACTTGGTGTCCCTTTCTGGCTGACGATTGTAATAAGTAGGTAGTCTATCTGGATAAATCATTATTCAGGATCTGTACCTACCTCTTTACACCAATTATTGTGTCACCATGTGTACACTCGGCAGCGAAAATAGCGCCCACTTGATTTATGACGACGACGACCATTTGCTTGGTTTGCTCTACCTCAGAAGGTAGGTATGTCTTTGGGATGGATGAAGCAATGCCGCTCTTGTAGAGACTAAGAGAACAAATCAAGTGTTGGGCCTACGGCCCGGCCTTTGCTGTTCTTTCACCACCATACATCAAAACGATATTTAAATACTTTGCGTTTATGTTGCAACGTGTACCTATGCTCAATTACTGAAAAATTAAAATGCTTGACCAAAAGTTCTAAATCAAATAATAGAGTAAATGCAGAATGACGAGTCCGACCCTTGTCGGCGTTTACCATTGCCAAACGTTTGAATGGTTTATTGAATTTGGGACAATATCAATGATAGCAAGGATAACATTCGAGATAACATCGCTTTATTCATTTTCGGGTACTACTACTACCTGCTAGGGTGGAGCAGGCCAAGAAAATAGTCTTCTTCATCATGAATCAAATGAGCGCTATTTTCGCTGCCGAGTGTACATAGGTACAGGATTGGGAAAAAAGTGGATAGATATAGACTTTTGACATCAAGTGGTTGAGTGGTCTTGGCAAAATGCAATAGGCTAAATCAGAGCGATTGCCAATTACAATGGCTTCTACAG
Source organism: Anaspis maculata (assembly GCA_949128115.1). Lineage (NCBI taxonomy): Eukaryota > Metazoa > Arthropoda > Insecta > Coleoptera > Scraptiidae > Anaspis > Anaspis maculata. Next base: position 92,452,471 of record OX421962.1, read on the forward strand.
AAGAATTCTCGAGTCCAGGGCGATATATGGAATCCACTCAAGAACACGAGAAAAATATGGAAAAAAATACATTTTTAAAGATATACAGGTCAAAGGTGAGGATTTAGCCCCTCACTATTTCCGTTGTTCAAAGTGATTATTGGGAATTTTTTTTTAATTCGTTTTTTTAACGTCGGCCTATTTCCGCAACGAGGCCCAACACCGACGCCGGTGAATGCTTTCCTCCACTATACCGGAAATTTTGCCGAACCCCTGTGTGTTCCAACACAGGATAGGGATTTTTAACGACCACCAACATCGCATGGGGTCGGCACCATCGTTCGTATTTTACGTGCTATGCGACACACGGCGCGTCTTGCATTTAGCAAGCATTCCAACTAAACCAAGGAGCTTGTTTTCGAGGCCGAAAATCCGTCCCCGGCGGAGATCGAACCCGCGACCTCTGGAGTGGTAGTCGAACGCGCTAACTAACCACACCACAAGCTCCTCTATTATTGGGAATTCTTTGTGATGAATCAATCAGTGAAAATTATCAACTAGTGAGTGTGCACTGAATTTCCGCTAACGATACAGAGTGGACCAGAAATCACAAAAATCCACTTTTCTTCATCAATACCCATAAAATAATCCAGTGGTCCCTCAAGTAATGAAGAACAAGATATGACTCTTTTTGTTTCCGTAGAAAAATTGTTACTGGAGTTTTTGAAGAAAAATGAGTTTTTGAGACCTATGAATCACCCTGTATATTGAGTAAAAGTTCAGTACCCACCCAGTGGTTGATAATTTTCACTGATTGATCTGTTCTTGAAAAAAAATTAAAATCAATGTTTTCCTCCTTCTCGGCTTATCAGTGCCATAGGAGTTTTTGCGCCTTTTATTGATAACAGTGAATTATTACATAGGAATTACAATATACGCAAATTTTTCAACAAACACAAAACATCCATGGGATTTGAACCCGCGCCATCCGCACCACAGACGGCAGACGACCGACTGGGCTACGGAGCCGTGATTGATCTGTTCTAAACAGTTCCCAAAAATCACTTCAAAAGAACGGGAATAATTAATAATAATAATTATTCTAATTCCTCCTTCTCAACCTTCTTCTGGTTATAGGAGTTTGTAACATTTTATTAGTTCGGTTTATCAATCAGTACAAAGGTATACATTTCGATGTCACAGTAAATTTTTGCTCAGAAAATGTGTTGCCGCCGGCCGGATTTGATCCTAGGACCTCTAGGTTGGTGTTGTGTTGCGTTAAGCTTCTGAGCTACCGGCCGGTCAAAAGAACGGGAATAGTGAGAGGCGAAGTCCCTGCCTTCACCCCCCCCCCCCTATTCAATAAAAAATAAACGTCAATTATTTTTTCAAATATGTAGTTTTTTCGTGTTCTTGAGTGGATTCCATATGTCTTGGAATGCGATACTTTCAAGATACCCTGTATGTAGACAACTTTAACGTAAATGTGAACAATAAATTTGCGCTTGTTATAATTGTTTAGTTGTTTGTATATTAGGCCATAAAGCGCAAAGACTCTTATGGCGTAAGGAGCCGATAAAAGGAAAAATATTTTGTTATGATTCTTATTGAATGAAATTTTGAAAAAGGAAGAAATAAAGCTTCCCAGTGGTTCTTGCTCCAAGGAATTGTCCTGGTTGGCTTTTAGTCCCACCTTCTACGCAAACTTCAACAGAAGACAGGCGACAGTTGATCCATCAACTTCAAAAACTTGTTGAAAAGCTCTCATCGCAATAAAAAATTAAAACTTTTTGAAGTTTCCTCCTATGAAGTTTTTTCCCTTAACTATTACGAAAATCAATAAAAAGTTATGGTGGAAAACCATTGCAAAAGTCGATATCGCTCTGATAAGAGACCGTAATTCATTTCGCTAAGGTTTTACGGCCCATTAAAGTTTATTTCAATTAAGCCTTGATAAAGGCTGTAAACAATTAAATGCTGTCGACTGTGAAGGTTTTTACTGCCCGCGAGAGTGTAATATGCGAAAATAAATTTGCCGAAAGTCTTTCACCTAGCAGTAGTCCTATCAAAATTTTATCGTTGCGTAACACGGTTACACACAATTTAAATGCTTTTTTACAGTTTATTGCACTCACATGTCAACTTCGTAAAGAGCACGTTTTGTTATTGGATCCCGGGGAATTTGCATACAGAGATTATTGCGTGCAATTTTTTCTCGCCGGCGAGAGAGGAGCTTTCTCGCTCGGAAGAAATTCCCAAATTGCTTGCTTTATTGCGTTGTGTGCACGTTTTTTTTTGGGAGTTTCCATCATTCTTGTAATAAACTCCAGATGCGCGCGAGAGCTTGTCTATTCTGTTTCCGCGGGAAATTTTATGGGATTGACCGCTTGAGTTTCAGTTCGAAATTTATTCCACAACAATACATCATGATTATTGTCGTCTGAAAACATTACAAAAATCCCAGTGACATAACTTTTCTGTTAAGCGTTTTCTGCACAAACTTTCTGAGAATGTTTTGCGATAATTCTCTTGGGAAGAACAATGATGACAAATGATTATTATTGCAACGGCTATATTGAGAACGGATATTAATTCCTTTGGGAAATGTAGTGAAGACCGGTTAGGGGCTCAACGACAATATTATATTGTTTAGAACATTATCTTGTTTGTTCTTGATTAGAACGCCGTAAAAAATGTTATCTGCATATGCACGTGTGTGGTATATGAACTAATAGAGAGATACAGGCGGATCGTGTAAACAAACGTAATTTTAACACGCTTGTAATTATTCAACAGTAAAAATATTTTCAGGATGTCTGACATTCTTGTGTGTGCTGTGTATTTTCAAATGTCTGGTTGTACTACAGCATGTAATGTGCTTCCTGGTGCTTTATCATTCCAACTAAATTAATGGAATAATAACTGTATCATAACCACTTTGATCTGATGACCAAAATTTGATCTATCATTGTTATTTTGAGGTGCTTATAAAGTTATACCCCTGCTCAAAGTAGGTATAGGAATCGAGAGCTGGTTTGAAAAACTTTATCATCAGGCCAGGACAATTTTATTTTCACCTTGATGGCATTACGCGTGTCTCGGCGGTATCTAAGAAATCGGGGGAAATTTTGTAGGAGTGGCTGAACGAAGGGTTGGATTTCTTTATCCTTCGGTCTGAAAATAACAAACAATTTTCTCTGAGCATAACGCTCCCCCGACGCAAAAGAAGAGAGCGTATTATTGAACCGTACCTGGCCAAGGTGAGGGATAATTAAACGCCATAAATTACCCATGCGGCACAGTGGCAGAGGAGAGCCGAAATGTCAATACTTTCTATACAGTACCGGTCAAGAGCAACAATCATTGTAATGTGATTCTTTCACTGAAGAATTTGTTGTTGCGATTTTAAAAGCACGATTATCTTAGCAGCGTGCATCATCATCAGCAGGCAATGGACTAACTGCACGCTTATATCTCTATTTCAAATTGAATGGTTGCGTTCAAGACCACGCGTCATCGGTCATTGTTATACCGTATGATCAACCAGTCCATCTCCCCACCTTGCGGTGTGTCTAATAGGAAGCCTCGCCCAAAAAAAGGTCTTCGCAGCAATAAATCATTGTGGTACATTATCACAAAAAGTACACATAAAACACGTAGACACATACAATAAGTATCGTTATTGTTTTGTTGTTAGCTTGTAAACTGTTTTTCACTTGCTTGGCAAAAAATTAATAATGATAGTACCTACTCTAAAACTTCAATGAAGTGATATCGAAACAAATTTTTCAAATGTGACCTAAGATAAAATAAGTAGTCATAATTGCAAAAAAGGGGATGAAAGGGAAAGAGAAACCGTATGTGGCGTACGTAAGAATACCTCTTCATCTGCGATTTGCGGCAAAAATGGGAGATTATTCAACTAATTTGAAAGTTTAAAAGACACGAGCAGAGCAAATGTTTGAAATAGAACCTTTTCGATGTAGAAATTACGGGTGAATAGTTCCATCTCCATCATACCTATTTTACGTTATAATATCTACCACTGTACCGTTGAGGGCGGTCTTAGCCCAACAACTCGGCTAGCCTAAACGGATGCCTTGTTTTTTTTTTGTAAAGAGCAAATATCTGATTATTTCTGTAAAAGCTCAGCTTTATACGGAAAATCCCACCTCAGTTAGTGATGTAGTGGCAGTGCATTTTGCATAGTAAATATGAGTGGCATGCGCGCACAACTTCTTTACAGTTGTTGGTTGCGTCAGAAAAAAAAAATATCTGAAAAACTATAAGTCCAGATCAAAATTTTTTGTTTTAAAAATGTCTGCAATACTTAGGCCTCAATCGCTTTGCTGGTTGTATATAGAAAACTGTGAAAACCAAAATTTCCCTCGCTGACTGAAAATCTGGATGCATTCATAGCCGATGAAAATGTTTATAAACTCAATAAATAGATAATTAACCATTGTTCCTCAATCGCTGTCACACTGTGAGAAAAGTCTGGGTATGTACTTCAATGGGGCCTTGCAATTGAAAAACTCAACGTGAGGTCGCCACTACTGTAGGGGGCGCCTACTTCGATGAAGCGGCCGTAACAACGGGAAAAACAGGGGAGTTTGAGTAGTTTGACCAGTAACTGACAGTGACTGGAGACGTCAAGCAAGAAACAAAGGTTATCCAAATTTCAAATCAAGACATAAAATGACGGACGTCAGTCGCTGAAGCGTCAACGCCGTCAAAATTGTTGAATTTGCCCCCCAACGGTTGTGGCGCCCTCGGTGTGTGAAAGTGGCAGTGCAAGGCCCCATTGAAAAAAAAAGTCCATAGCTTTATTAGATCAAAAGATATGATGATGTATACGTTGGTATCTATGCGCTTTTTCTATTTTAGATAAGTGCCGCGACTTGTGCATTCTTCATTGTTGTTAAAGATTATTTATTTTCAACCGATCATCTTTAAACGTCGTCGGTATCAACTCGCAATAGTTGAGATTCAATTAACGAAAGAATGAACTGGATTTGTTCAACCGTTTGGAAGATACGGAATATTTAGGTGGATTTAGTTGAGCGAGGGGTTAAAAAAAAAATGAAAAAATAATACGAGGAAAATAATCACGAGAAAAAAAGCGGCCACAAATAGCCTCCGCCACTACGTTTGGCGAGGCTTAAAAACTTTCCTCCTCTAGGCAGGCTGTGGCCTGGCCAAAATCAGCCTCGATTGCCTGGCCAATGACCAGACCATAGCCTGCCTAGAGGAGGAAAGTTTTTGATCATACGGTATTAGCGGTGTAAATTCTTACGGAGTGTAGTTAGTTGTTCAAGACCGACATAACTTGCCAAATGCAGTTATCTGATTCGTTGATAAAGCTTGTTGTGCGCCGTTGCCATGGTGATTCTAACAAGGCGTTGTGATCGCGATGGCAATATACAGGGTGGCCCAGCGAAAACGAAACAGACAGATTTATGGGCACTTGACCTCATTTCCACCACATGACCACCACTGTTATATGTTTACTAGAGGGACATAAGCCCCGCCATGGGCTCGGCATCTTTGAGCCAGCCTCCTACAAGGGGCTGTGGCCCTTCAAAAACACTGAAATTAGTATTATCTTGGAAAATCGAATAAAAAAATAACATCGCTGTAACGACAATTGGGCCTGCTTCAAAATGACGTATCACTCAACCCCAATTGTCATTTGAAATTTTTGAAGGGGCTGCCACCCTGACTACGGGGTTATAACTTCACGGTTAAACTAACAGGTGTTGAACGTCCCCCTTGAAAACAAAATTGACCTGACCGGGCTTATTTCGAAAAAATGAGGGCAAATCGACGAAAATCTGTCTGTTTTGGTTAATTGAAATTGGCTAATAACTCGTGCACATTGTTACTAATGCTAACGTAACGTGGCAATGGCGATGGCAATGGTAGGCATTCAATGCCGAAGGCAAGAATTAATAAATGAATTGATTGGTATTGGTAGCGTGGACACGTTGCAAGCATGTGTTCACAGTTATGTTGACAGAATAATAATATTTGATATTTTATACTGACATTCAACATAACCTCCCAAAGTCAAGAGACATTATCAAAACTGACTGACGTGAAAGCAAACAGCGTAATTGCTCAAAACAGGTGTTTTTGAGCGACTGGATATCGGTACGAGTGTTCATTGTTGTGTGTTGAGGTGTTTGAATGTGAATGATACCTACGTTGTTCGTATACGAACATTCGAAACAAAGTAGTTTTGCAATAAGCTCTACTTGTTACCAGATTCACTAGAGATCACGATGAGCGAATAAGACACACACCTGTACGATTGGCGGAGGTGTCATGTCTGGAGAACTTTGCATATCCCCCATGCGTAATAGAAGCGACGAGAAACTTCGAGGTTTTTTCCAGAATGTTGGAATGCAACAGCAGGTAAACAGAGTGTTCTCGAAATTTAATAGCTGACATGTCAGGGAATCAAAGATATAGTAGAAATTTTTTTATGTTACTGCTACCAATTTGCGTTTGGTACATTCATAATTGAGAGACGAACGTTCAAACCCACATTGTTTATTACTGCGTTCTATTAAATACACGTCAATTGAATATCGCACTTAGATAACGCTTTGCTGAGCTTTGCCAATGTACTTGCTCACTGTCGATGTGAATTTAATCTGGTGTCGGTCGGCCCATCTGCGTTTGTACACTCAAGTGTTACTTTCGGGAACATTTCATGCGTTCGCTGGCATACTCCAGCATTAACTGCCAGTAGAGATTTGCCGCGGCTCTAGAAACGTCCACAGGTTCGCGGATCTATATTCTGGGATTCTGGCACGCTCTTGATCGCGGCACCTCCGCCCATTGTGCAGATGTGTCTTTCTTGTGCATCAGGTTCTCCAGCTTGCTCGAACCACCGCGTTTGCTTTCGAATGAAATGGAATCGCACGAGAGCCTCGCAACTCGTAACAGTACATTTCTCAAGTAATAAAGTCTACATTTGCAAATACATATAATTACAAAATATTGACTTTAATAATAATATACTTATACAGAAAACATGTGTCATTGATTCTTAATGGAAATATTTCATATGAAGTCATTATTTTTTTGAATTAAATATTGGAATCTAAACAAAAATTAAGTTTCTGTACTATTTTTCCCTGATAGCGCCAGCAGCAACGTGTTGACAAAAATGATTCAACTCCGAGAACACAACCTGTATACCATATACGGAATCTGGAATCACACGTAGAAGGTCAGAATCATGAGGAAACCATGTTTCACATACCATACATATCAAGTCATCAACATAATATCTGCTGGTGTTCACTTTTCGAGTGGTTAGCCTTACCCCGAGTTGAGGCCAAAACTGCTATTGAAAAAAAGACCTCTACTTTGACCTCCTTCGGAACAATAGAGGTGGTTGCGACTGTTGCGAGTTAACTTGTTAAAAATTATTGAATGTGCAATAGCTTTAAATTGAATTTTCTTGTCAACAAAATGCCGATTGTAGTGCGCAGTGCGCAACGATGGTCTAAAATGCACCAGTTCGAAAATAAAAATGATATTGTCGTTGCTGGACTTACGATTCAAAAAAATTCCAAAACTGTTTCGAGGTAGGGCATAAAGCTTTACTGCGCTGGCTCTGTACCATCCTGTACAAACTTAAGTCAAAAGGTCTTGAGATCCACATTGACAGAATAGACTGCCAGAGATAAGGCTAACGGACACAGCAAACCAAACCCTTACCCATTTTTTACTACAAAAATAGTATTCCAGTCGACATCAGCGATGAACTGATTCAGATGACTCGCATGGACGCATCCAAAGACGCATGCACTCATTGAGTCAAGTAGTCTACTCCCAAGAAATCAGCGTGGAGAGAATGTATGGAGAAATCTTCATTGTTTTGTTTCAAAATGAATCCCAAGACAATCACGCAAAAACAGGAGAAAGACCGCGCTGTTTCAATTGCGAAAGGGTCGGACATTTGCAACGCGGCTGCAGGCAACAGTACCATTCAACAGACCGTTCCATGTTGGAACGGGGAACTGCTGATTGGTGAATGCCACCACCACAACCAAAATCAAAGCAAAGTTATGCCTCATAAATTGTCAAACCACAAGAAGAGATTGATGGTCAAGATCTGAAGACGAAAGATGTCACTAAACAAACTAAGCATGGTACTTGCTTAAGCACATTGTAACAAAGCAAACTAGAAGTTTTTTATTAGATGAATTTCCATTTAGTCCAAAATTCAATGATTTGATTTCAGCAAAAATTATGCAATTCTGCAAAGCAACAGTCGAAGACTTTTCTACCGCAGACCTATGCATTGATGAGTGCGCCGCTTTACGATTGTCTTAACAATACATTAGACCACCTTTCTGCAAAAATTCGGTAAAACCGAGAAACGCATTTGGAAGTTATGGACATTTGAAAAAGTGGTCCTTAACTTTTACCTCAAGAGTGTATTATTTTTTAATAATTTGCTCTATTCCAACTATAGTGTTCTATTTACTTTCAATATTCAAGCTCGTTGATATCAAACACGAGACTGGAATGTAGGTACTATATGAGTTAATCATTTTGAGAAGATCATGAATCGCATTGCAGAGTGAGTAAAAGTAATGCGTTGTTCAAAGATCAACAACTCTTCAGATCACCCTGTATATCCGCCACACTGAATGAAAAATGGTAGTGCAGCTATGCAAATATTTGGGATAACGAAATAAAAAACTTCCTTCTCCACTGTCGGTGTGCTGCCAGACAGACCGTCGTCGACAGGTGAAAATTGTGGCTGCTGGCTGATGCGGCTGTTTGCTGGTGAAAGAACTCCGAAATAATGCAGGTATATGATATACCCAGCCAGCCGATTGACTCAGGTGAATTAACAAAAACAGTACTGTTTCGCAACGCTAGCTAGGCGGTGACGTAGAGAATCAGTGCAGAGCTCAGGTGAAATGACACGATTGTTTAACTCCGTTATGAGGAACAGAATTACGATGCCGTTAAGAGCAAAGTCATCGACTCACCTCACAGGCTCATCTAAATGATATTATTCATATATTTTACGCATAGTAAGCCACTCTGCACACACTCGAATCCGAGAATTGGCCAATAAAGTCCCGGAGCGTCACGTCTTGATCTTCATGTGTCCATGTGGGTTCAAGCACTGTTAGTCACGAACATGCGACCGAGGAATGCACGGTATGATATGATGACGATGTGGATGGGCAAGGCTTATGTACATGTTCCGTTCCATTCATCATCAGCGAGAAGAAAGATGCTGTAGCAACTAATTTGGAGGGTGTCCCGAAGGACGGCATATCTATCACCATTTTGATGCAAATGCTATTTGCTTTTGATCTAATATATTCATTCGTTTGTTATTGTTGATTTCCTGCCGGAAAATATCGCGTCCATTTGGAAAGGAACCTCAGCCTTGAACGATCCGAAACAGAGTGTAAGTGCCTTCGAATGCCGAATGTTAAAAAAAGCTGTAGGAAGTACAGAGCTCTGCCAACCCAAGCCAAGCACTGTATCGTGTGCTCTTTATGTTGTGCAGGAAACGCGAGGCAACAGGAACGGAATGACCTATTGACTGACGAACGTAATTGTTCGCGGCAAGAAATGTCGAATGAGGTTATCTCATTGACACACTTTTTCGCGGTCATATACTAAAAAATGTTTGTGTTTTAGCAAGCAACCGGTGGTGGCAAGAGTGCGGCGGCAAGTAAAATATGTAAATAATACAAACAACAATGCGATAATAACGATTTCATCGGCTGGTGCGTCTATGACATTGTTATTGCAGGTGAGCGCGCTGCTGCTGCTGATAAAATGATACATTTCCCGTAGCAAAGGAAAATCTCCCAATCCAAGTGGTTCTATCGTGATAATCACCAGGAAACCTATGGTAACTCGATCCAAAAGATCACCCGCACACACAGAAATGTCAAACCTATCATTATCCGCTGTTACTGTCATTATGTGGGTTGGTCATCCTCTGCCAGTTCCTCTTACGAATATTTGGTTAAACATAACGTTATTGTGCCGCGTTGCATACTGTTAATTCCTGTAAAAAAAACTTCCGGTATCAAATGCCTCCTTCCGGTTCAAAGTCAATAGGCTTGTAAATCCCAGCGGAATATTATTTAATTTTTCTCAAAATTAGAAACGTGTGTGATTATTTATTTACAAAGCAGTGATACCTCTCAGAAAAACCAAAACATATAGAACTAAGTACTAATGATACACTGATCAACTGATCATTTTTGTCTGTTATTGCACAATTCAATCACAAGTGGACAAGAGGCGATTTTCAGAAAGAATGTGTAAAATTAAAGCCAATCAAACGACGTAGTTCGATTATAATGATTACCGAACAACCAAACACTCATTTGAAGTGAAACTACTGAAAGTTTGCCTCAAATTTCTGTTAAAGTAAGATAATTAGCAAGTACAGGAAAGTGGTAAATCATGGTTTTAATTTAAATTAATTTTTTAACCATTTCATATTTTCTAGTTAGGTATAGTGATATAATCGGGCTGAGTACTCAGACTGGACATTGACATACTTTATTAGATCACTGTACAAGTATTTGTGATTCACCTGATTGTTTACGTATTTCACGTACCTACTCACGTCGATTCATCTGTGGTTTTCAAGTCATCGTTGAATAAATATTGAAATGTGTATGTGAACTACGCATAATGAACCGTTCTTTTCTGTTGGTATACATGAAAAAAAAATAGAGAAATTATTGACGTTTATTTTTAAAAATATGGAGGGGTCAAAGGGGGGGACTTCACTCCCCTCTAATCTTGTGATTCGCATTTTGGGGGACTATTTGTGACAGACCGATCAGTGAAACTATGAACCACTTGTGTGCACTAAACTTCTGTTCAATATAGGTACAGGACGGTTCATAAATCTAAATGATTGATTTTTCTTCTAAAAGTAACTAAACACTTTTAGATGAAGACGACAGACTCATATCTTCTTTTAAATTATTTCAGGAATCAATAAAATATTCCACAAATATAACCAAAAAAACTATATTTTTGTGCTTTATCACTCACTTTGTATCGTGAACAAAAGCTCAGTGCCCACCCCACTGTTTGATAATTTTTCACTGACTAGTATCAGTCTATAACATACAGTTTCTCAAAATCACTTGGAGTAAGGAAACAGAGGGCATGAAATTCCTCATTTGACCCCTCCATATCTTCAAGAATAAACGTCAATAATTTTGTCAAATGGGGAGCTTGTGGTCTTGTGGTCGGTAGTGGTCGACTACCACTCCAGAGGTCGCGGGTTCGATCCCGACGGATTGATTTTTGCCAAGAAAATAAGCTCCTTGGCTAAGTTGGAATGCTTGCTAAATGCGCGTGTGTCGCATAACACGTAAATACGAACGATGGTGCCGACCCCACGCAATGTTGGTGGTCGTTAAAAATACCTACCCTGTGTTGGAACACATGCACAGGCGTTCGGCCAAACTTCCGGTATAGTGGAGGAAAGCATTCACCGGCGTCGGTGTTAGATCTCGTTGCGGAAATAGGCCGACGTTAAATTAACGAATAAATTTTTTTTTTCTCTAGTTCTTGCTTGGGTATATATCGATCTGAACTCGTAATGCGAGACTTTTGAGACAACCTTTGTATACAGCTTGAAATATTATACAGGGTGTTCCAAAGAAAACGAGCTGCCCTGAATACATTTTTGCCAGGTGAAATTCACAAAATTTCCGGAGACCCGTCGATTTTCGTTTCGAGAGGACATCTAAAGCATACGTTGGCAAATTTCTATCTTCAACACCTCACCTACACCCACCTCAACTTCGAAACTTAAAATGACACTACCTACTTTGCGATTCATCAATTCAAAGAGAATTTGAAACTCTTAAAAAAAAATATTTCTAAATTTTTCAACCCCACCCCCCTACTTCTTATAAGATTCTATGAATGTCCAATTTGATATTCTTGACCTCTCAATTCTCTTTAATGTAGTCAACGTCATCTTGCACAGCATGAAAGGAGAAAATTTTCTGTGGAAAAAGTGCCACCCAAATTCACCCCTCCGCTCCCCCCTTCCCAACTTCAAAATCTAAAATGACACTACCTACTCTCTGATTCATCAAATTGAAGAGAATTGAATTCTCTTTTCTAAAAGAATATTTTCAAAATATTCGAACATCTTATTTTCCTCCTAAAAAAAACTACGAATGTCTAATTCAATGGGGGAGGGTGAAAAGAAAAGTTTCCAGAGAGAGAATTGAATTCCTTTTGATCCGATGTATTACAAGGTACAGGGTAGTGTCTTGGTGAATTTTGAAGTTGGGGTGGGGGAGAGCAACGGGGTGAATCTGGGTAGCACTTTTTTCACCAAAAATTATCTTCTTCGAAACTATTTAGGATGAAACTGAATTAATTGAAGGTAATTGAGGGGTCGGGAATATTATATTGGACACTCAAGAGAATTTTAGGGGAAAAAGGGTTGGGGTTGAAAACTTTCTCTTCAATTTGATGTATCGCAAGGTGAGTGGTGTCATTTGAAATTTCGAAGTTGGGATGGGTGAAGGTGAGGGGGTTGAAGACAGAAATTTGCTCGGAAATTTGCCAACATATGTTTGTCCCCCTCGGAACAAAAATCGACGATCTCGGGCAATTTTCTCCAATTACACCAGAGTCCGTATTTTTGGAAACGGCGAGATGATTTCACATGATATTACTATGGCAACTGTGTGTTTCCGCTCCTGCGATTGGCTATAGTGATAGTGTCATAGTAACCGCACCAGTTTTACATGGAAAATCAATTAACATGTTCAAAAAATACGGCCCCTGCATGGCAAAATGTATTCAGGGTGGCTCGTTTCCATGGAAACACCCAGTATGTATGTACTTAACACGTCATTTATTTAGCCATTGTCATGACCACATTTTTCGGAATACCAACCATGGTTGCATCTTATCCAAAAAGAAAGATTATTCGGGAATACCAATCTGACTGTTATATCCAAAGTCTTGGGGAATTACCACTTTTATCCACGTACACGGGTGAATTCTTGGTCATATTTTATACAGGAAGCTCCCGCGTCGATGTCCCTATATATGTATATCTAGCACCTAGGTATACATAAGACAATTCATTGATGAAAACATATCACATTTTAAAACCATTCATGAAATTCTTCTTTAAAACAAAGCATTTTAACTTCGGCTAATCCGTTTGTACACCAGTACAAATTGATTATTATGTTTATCGAGTGATAATATCCAAGGACGAAAATATATTTTGTCAATATGGTATTGCCTGGTCTGCCTTATGCAATATTAATGTTTAGAGAGGTACGGTTTTGTTTGAAATAATCGCACACGACGTAATATGTTTAATATTATAATAATAAATCGAGGTTACACCTGGATATCGCAATCTCTCCTACCTACGTGTGGTTTTTTGTTTGCTGGAAACTGCAAATCTTCCAAACTTCCTTTATCCTTTTTATTACATCGACATCAAGAGATTGTATAATTGGCACATTTACCGTCCATTTTTATTATACGCATAAGAACCCCGGAATTCTGCACCGGTATACGACTTAAAACTGCTGTAAGTGCATTGAAATGTATTGAAATCTTAAATAATACTTAGTTATCGCATGGTAAGGACTCTTTCACTCAGTAGTGATTAACTGAGAAATCAATGTTGCGTTTCAGTTTCTAGCAGTTTTATTTAACCTAATCCAAAGCCGAATGCGAGCTTTTGCAGAGCTTTCTCTTATTCGCGCCCGAGATCCGGCTAGTAAAAAATGGTTAAGCGACGAATTTTCGGGATATTTCAATTAATTACGGTTCATAAAAATTTTATGGCGATAACTTTGCGAGCTGTTTGTGTACTAGGTGCCTGGGAGATGAAAAAACAGCTTGAAAATTCCTGGCATATTTCTTATAGCACATCATCTATCATCGGCCGCTATGAAATATTGCCATGATTTTGGTAGTAATTTATTTAATTACTCAATAATACTACTCGTATATTTAAAGGTTTCACTTTTTTTGCTCTTTCAACGTAGAAGCTTAATTGGCAATCTAGACTGCTGGTTCCTTGAATTGAGCTGACACTTCGATGGGTGGCCACTGAGTACTGACCAGTATTAGTTGAAAGACTGAGATTTAGATTAATTCTTATCACAGATTTATTGCAGACCAGTCCCTATACCATTGCCGGATGATCAGTAATGGAGTATAGAAGTTGCACGAGCTATTGGATCATTTGATAGTAGATATTAAAGGAGAAGAGGAGTGGTCAAAAAAGAGGAGAATGGAAGTCTTATATCACAGATCAGTATAGAACAGGGCCGAATAAAGTGCCGGATGCGTGGTTGCATAGTGGGACTGGTAGATAGATATCAAGAAGGATTCAAACGCAACAGATCTACTTGCAGTAGATCAAAAAATGTCGACACTCAAAATTACGCTAGAGCACATAAATAACATTGGTATTCAAATATATACTATCCAGTTATTGAAAAACATGGATGTTTTTCAATAATATCGTATTATATTATTGTAATATAATTAATCCCTAACTAACTGACTTGTGTAAGAATATATTTTTATGTGTCAAGCAGCATTGAATATTATTCTGTTATATTCTATTCTTAGGGTATCAATGCAGAAAGTTATTATTACGAAACTCGCTAGAGATCGCAACGCGCGAATAAGGCACATCTGTACAATTGGCGGAGGAGCCGTGCTACAAAAGTACTCCAGAATGTGCCTGCACTCTCTATGGACTTTCTCTAGCCCTTTCACTGCCAATAGGTACTCGAGTCTCTTTCCGATTTTATATTTTACATTAGTGAAATTTTGATGAAATGTTTCAAACTGTTGATTTTTTTTGTCAAAAAGCCCAAAATTTGGCATTGTTTTGGACCTGACTGCTAAAGTCCTTAATTTTATTACGCACTAGCGGCGGGACTCAGCCTGCTATCCTGTGAGCTGCAGCAAAAAAGCTATAGCCGTTGGCTAGAGCCTTCGCGAATAAACTGACGGCCAATGCTGGAATTCACCAGAAGACGTCTGGAATATTCTCGGATACAACAAGAATCGAATACAAACATATAAACGGCGGCATGACCAAAAGAGAGTCAGATTGGAATCCACAGCGACAGTGAGCAGATCAGCAAAATTAAATAGAGCGATATCTAAGTGCGACGAATTATGTGATATGTATAACAGTAGTGAGAAGTAATAATGGATAGTGGTATGTTTCAATGATTGTTTGTCGATTATGAAAGTATATCGAATGCAAATTTGTAACACACTAAGCAAATTATTTTAGATGGTTATGCTCATGTTGACCGGCCCCAGGAACACAAGGGAAGTGCAAGTACGAGGTGAGCTATCGATGAGATTTTGTGTGAGACAAGGCATTACAAAAGGTGGCTCGTTAATATTGTATTGAAGAATGTTTAGTCAGAACACAAAAGGGGATGATGGTTGGAAATGGTTAACGTGGTAGTCAATGTAAAAGCCTAAGGGACCGGAGGAAGGGAAGACAGAGGAGAAATTGTCTGAGAGAAATTGTCAAGACGATCAAGACGACGCATTTGAGAAATACAGAAAGGCTTGAAAAAATGGAATTGGCTGATTAGAAATTTAATTCTAGAGGCAAAGCCTTGGGGAGGCCTGTAAAGCAGTTCATTGAATGAAATAAGGCTAATGGAGAATTTATAGATCACGATTTATTTCGAAAATAATGGCAATGAACCAACAGCATATGAAAAATTACACGGCTTCCTGCATTAGAGCAAGCTATGGAAAAATCGTGTTGTGTTGGAACGAATGATATAATGACAAGGGGATGTCAGCCAGTTGTCTACACGTGCTTTTTTTAGGTGACATCTTGTTATCTTGTCGAGGTATCATGTAAGCGAAAGTGGAAATTTTTGAGCATACGCCAGGAATCGTGAGTTTTTTTTGGGTGCTTTGCAGTGTGGACGATAAGGGACATTGTCTTGACTGGTTGGTGGGCCTCCGCCAAGGTTGTTAGGTTTTTGGCGGCTACTAATGAATGATGTCGAAGAACGGCAGGATACTACTCGCTTCATCTTCTGATGCACATCACTGGAGTTGTGAGTACCAGGTAATCTAGCTTTTGCTCTGCCCATTATACCTGCTGCAACAGTAAGCAAGGTATGAGAACACATGCTGGCAGACAACACAGTGTATACCTACCTACTCACGCCCAAATTGTCCTGTCTCCGTACAGTTCAGCTCCATAAATTTTTGCCCTACTATCCATATTGTCCATCTGAAAAAAAGTTTTCCCTTGGGCAGTGTTTTTTTTTACATTCCATTTCTTCACGGCATCACGGACTTCCCGCAAAATTTTCTCAGTGGCCGGCAAGAACCCAATAGCCTTGGCGAAGACCCACCAACCAGTGAAGACGATGTCCCTTATTGTCCACACTGCAAATCACTCAAAGGAAACTAACAATTCCTCGCATATTCTCGTAAATTTCCACTTCCGCGTACATGACCCCCTAAGAAGGTGACAATAACACATGGAAAATTGCACATGAAGACAGCTAGCTGCCAACAAGTCGTCAACGTACCATTCGTACCAACGCAACCCATTTTTTCCATAGCTTGCTCTGATGCAGAAAGTCGTGAAATTGATCATAGGTACCTACATGATACTGGGAATAAGGTTCGAAAGGCTACTTTAAGATGGAAAACGCACTGACGTGATGTTGAAATGAAATAAGAACAAAGTATCCAAGAGAAAACGATGAAAACCCGAATGGTTTGGTAGGGAAGAGGATGAATGAATTTGTGTCCTAAAAGAACCAACCTCGGGACAAACCCTAGGCCGAATAAGGGGTCGAATCAAGAACAACCTAGTATTAAGGATAAGAAAGCAGAGAAAAAGGAAGGAAATGCAGGAAGATGAAGACGGATAAACACGGTTTTAATTCAGAATGACCGAATTGGAATTGGCAAACTGAAAACTGGTAGGATCTGGCTTTCGAAAAGACAAGGTGGGATAAATTGTCTTTGGTGGGTGTGCAAACTAAAAGCCAAATAAGGGCCAACTTGAGGCCATCTAAAGGCTTGAAACAAAACCCATGAAGTATTAAAAATGCTGTAGCATAGTTAATAGTGACAATTCTGAGAAAAGAGTCATGTTAGAGGTATTATTCTCATCCGCATAAAAATTGTTTTCACTTACGGAGTTCATGGCATGAAAATACGTCGGTTATCTTGCGTTTAAGATATTAAAACATTTGCTAACTGAAAACAAACATTTCTCTGATATCCATCAACGCGAGCGTGCTGCAAAGAGCTGTGTGAAGAACAACACAAATTTCTGGGTGGACAACAATTGAATTTATGCTAATCGGACTCCCATACAAAAAGGCAAAGATACCGACGAATAACTTTACGATGTCAGTTTAGTACAACAACCTGGATTTTTAACGACAGCCGGCCGTCGAACCATGATCATCACCATCACCATCGACATTTCTGCCGTTACGCAACGTCCCTGTTTCAGCAAACAGTAACAATGAGGAGGTTGCCCAACTCTCGTAAAATCGGGCGACGACGAGGAACGAATGCGCAATTGTTGAGAAAATTAAAATATTCCTCGTCACTATGGAAGAGTTGTTCTCTCCCGTTGCGCCACCGCACCAATACCGTCACACCGAGAAGACAACAAGAGAAATTGCTAGAAATCGAACAGGAAAGTGTTCGCCAGGTGAAATTGTAGCAGCCAGCATACTGCCTCAGAACTGATGGTCGTATGGCGCGTATGTCATCTGCGCGAATGGAAAGCGTCCGGTCTTTGGCTCTGATGATGAAAATTATTCATTTTCATGCTCCTCTTAACATCGTGGACAGGTATATTGCAAGCAGTGTAAGTGTAACACGGTGATTAGTTCATTCACCACTCGGCTCGAAACTACTGTTGATGCCGATTATTAGTGGAATTGTTTTCGCTAAAACGCCGCAATTATTTCGATCAGTCGCGGAGGAAAATCCGAGCCGACAAAGGGTGTTGTGATGGGAAAATGTACTAGCGAAAAAATGCAATCTCGCATTGTCTTGGGAGAGAAAATCAAGAACGGAAAAAATGAAAATGTGCCATGGAGAGAAGCGAGAGGCACATTTTGTTGAGCAGTCTTTACAAGAGCGTAACAGTAGATAAAACGGTAGCAACTTCTTGCTAACAAAACCTTTAGTCGATCTATCATAGGTACTTCTAAAAATTGAGACGAAAACTGGGCTAATACCAGTAATGCTGTAAGTAAACTTAGATACCGAGTTAGATACTAAACAATTTATTCAATGATGTGGTAAGACGCTTGATCTTCAGATTCAACACGTAGAATTGAGCTATTGAAGTCAAAGCGAGTAGAAAAAATTGTTTCAATTAGCCTTTAGACGACAGGCTGATTACTAATTTCCATGATATCACTCACCATTATTGTTGTTATTAACTCTGATGTCTGCCCTATTCCTATCGTGAACATTGCCCGTCATGATTGAATAAAACATATGTATAGGATGTGGTTCGAGCTTTCGATATCATGAACAAAACGAAAAGGCAAAAAGGAGATGCCTACTTATTTAATAATTGCTCCAGCGCTAAACTCGCGCTGTTCGTGTTAATTTTAATCGGAATTACTGTACAGTTGATGGCCTATTGTAAGCGTATACATAATTAATTTCGTTTCCGCTGGTATCGATTTGGTTTGGCTTTTTAAGGCCGAATGGGCTGGATTGTACTATTTTGTGAAGGTAAACTAAGTTTCTTTATCCTCCGAAATATTCTTGGTATGTTCTTTGTCTTTAACTGTAAAGCGCTCACATTATTTATATTTTCATAATTTTGTGTACTTAGGTATAGCTCCTCGTTTTTTTTTTCAATAACTATTCAAAAATCCCAGAAACTACTTGGTTTTAACACTGATGATTGCCTATAGTTCTTCGTAACCCTTGAACAGTGAATTAAGATATGTGTAGACATTAGGTACAGGCAACGGCCAAAATTAACAATCGAATGAAAAATTGAAAAAGTCCCCAAAACGAAGAGTCGTAGTTGAACAATGAATCTAGGGTCACATTCAGTTGATAAAAATTATTGCAATATGATAAACGTGAAATGAGAAACGGATGAGGGAAAAATCAGGAGTTACGTTTGGTAGTACGTATGAATCCATAGTTGGGAGTTACCATGCCTGTAAAAGTTTAGCCACCCTTTTAAATTTGTTTTTTGAGACCCTCAGAGACATTTAAGAAGGGTGGCCAAAGTGAGTCTCTGGGAAGTTTCCTGCAGGACACCGGAAACAAGATGGCGGCTCAAAAATATCGGAAACAATTATAACTTGGCCTTTAGTTGACCTACGAATGAAAGTTCAAAGGTTATATTTATGTTCACCCTTTTGTTAAAGAGCATAGATAATAAAAGAAAATAATGTAGGGTAACAGCACCAGTAAATGAGGGAACTACATTTTTTCCCAATATTTTGCAACGTTTTTTTCTCGACTGCACTGACTGCGCCTAATGTAATGTACAATTGTTTCTAAAGGCCTTTGAAGGCAATTTAGACATTAAGACAGGTGGCCAAAGTGAGCCACCGGAAAGTTTAACACAAGGTCCCGAAAACAAGATGGGCGACAAAAATATCGAAATTAATTATTATAATTCGGCTTATATTTTATATTCGACCTACAAACGAAATGGAAACGATCATCATTGTTTAACTTTTTGTTGATGAACATGATAATTAGGTACTCAAAACTCTCAATGTAGGGTAACAGCACCAGTAGTGAATGATACATTTCCAAAAAAAAGTCGAGTTTTTTTGCAATTTTCTTCTTTTGAGCAATTTGAATCAGAGTAACTCGGGTCCTTTCGACTCTTAAATGAATACAGCTTTTAGCCATTATATCCACGGATTGCTGTATCTCTTCAGTAATGAATAAATATTGTCACGATGTCTGAAATAATTCGAAAGTGCAGGAAAGCCAAAAAACAACGGATTGAGGAGATGTGCAAAGAAGTGGAAGATGAGTGAGAAGTAGGAAGTAGGAAATACTGACTTGTTCTAGGGATATCGAGCCAAGTAACACTGACATCAGAAACGAGGCGGAAGATATTTTGAGCGAAAATGGAGAAAAGGCAGACAGGTGGAAGGAATACCTACTACTTGCGATGGGAAAATTATATGGGGGACAGGAATAATTAGGAAATGAATTAGTAGGTACTGGAAAAAGTAAAAAAAAAGGTAATATATATGGAAAACAGTAAAGAAAAGAAATAATGGAATAGTAGGATACCTTTTGGGACACAAAGGACTAGTTCGAGATGTACTTCAGACGGGGGGGGGGGGGAGGGGTAATAAAGAGGAACAGAGGTAGACCCGGGTTAGATCACTGCTCCCAGACAAGCAATTGGGGATTGGGATATTTGATATTTGACCTTCAGGGGAATGCGTAGGTTAGCACAGGATAGGAAGGGATGGAGGTACGCATGCAACTAGTCTTGGAAATAAGAACTTGGTGATTATGATAATGATGATGTCTGTCTTGATCCCCTCGTGCTATAAAACGAGCATTTAGTTCAGTTTCAATCATTCGTCCTTTGGTTGAAGATTTTGTTCACTTGTCGTAGCTGATTATAATAATTACCTATTTCATTCTTGTTCACTTATGACAAGAAATATCTGACTTGTGGGATTTCATAATTTTGTGTACATGGCGTATGAGCCGATAGTCTAGTTATTGTTATTTCCAATCCCGACATTTTTTATGCATGCATGCGGTCATTGCCGAGGGAAGAAGGAAGAACTCTCCAAATATTGAGCAAAAATGCGGAGTGCGATCATTCACTGGTGCTGTTACTCTACATGCAGATTTTGAAATTAGGTACCTTCATTCATAAGCAAGAGATAAAACAATAAATAATCAGACTAATTGCGATTAATATATATCGTTTAATGAAATAATCGTTCAAATTTTATTCGTATAGGTCGAATATAAGCCGTTTTAAGTAACTATAATCCGATAGTTTTGACCGCCATCTTGTTTTCGGGATTCTGCAGATAACTTCCCCGAGCCCAACACTCACTTTGGCCCAAAACAGGACAGAGATACACTAGGTGCAGTCAGTGCATTGCAAAAAACTCGATTTTTTTAGAATTTAATCATTTACTACTGGTGCTGTTACCCTACATTAAGAGTTTCAAGTAATTATTGTGTTCATCAACAAAAGGTGAAATACTGATGTTATCGTTTCCATTTCATTTGTAAGTCAAATATGAAATATAAGCCGAATTATAATAATTAATTTCGATATTTTTGTCGGCCATCTTGTCTTCGGGGCCTTGTGTTAAAATTTCCGGTGGCTCAGTTTGTTCACCTGTCTAAATTACCTCCAAAGGCCCTGAAAAACAATTGTACATTACATTAGGCGCAGTCAGTGCAGTCGAGAAAAAAAGTTACAAAATATTGGGAAAAAATGTAGTTCCTTCATTTACTGGTGCTGTTACCCTACATTATTTTTTTTATTATCCATGCTCTTCAACAAAAAGGTGAACATAAATATAACCGTTGAAATTTCATTCGTAGGTCAACTAAAGGCCGAGTTATGATTGTTTCCGATATTTTTGAGCCGCCATCTTGTTTCCGGTGTCCTGCAGGAAACTTCCCAGAGACTCACTTTGGCCACCCTTCTTAAATGTCTCTAAGGGTCTCAAAGAACAAATTTGGAAGGGTGGCCAAACTTTTACAGACATGGTAACTCCCAACTATAATAACACCAAGATTCATACGTACTATGGTGAGAATACAGAATATTGTTGACATCAGGCGATCAAGTCTGCCGAAATTAGCGGCAATTAGTTGTGGAAAATATTAGAATTTCTATAGAATGACATGGAAATCTCTGGCGACAGGCTATACCCAAATTCGTGGAAATTTCTATACACCTTAGTGCGGACGTTAAAGGTCGATTTCAGGTCGAACCTTGCTTTTCATTCTGCTGGGATGAAACTTTGCATGTGATGAGTACATACCATCATGTCACTTTTGAGAAGTGGTGCCCGGTTGGGGCCCGTGACAGGGCCACGGTACAAGAGGTTGCCCTACCAGGCACGGGAGATTTCTTGGAATTCCTTAAAATTCAATTTGCAGTGGCGGGGCTTTCACTATTTTAGTCAGAAATGATCCCTTGGATTGTCTGAATATAGCCTGTGACAACTTCAAGTCCCCCGCGCCGAAGATGGCGCGGGCTGCCTACTCATCAGGCGTAATTTGCAGAATTCAATGAACAGCTTACGTTAGGGAAACCAACCTTGCATCTCATTCCGATGCATAATGCTTTTGCACGTGAGTAGTTTGTACCTACAGGTAACTTTTTGGAAGTGATGCACCGATGGGACCCGCGACTGGCGTGCTTCGTAGGAGGTCGAAGGTCCAAGAAATTACCATTTTCAAAATCGTCGCTTTTTTATCCTTTTTTTCATTGGACTACCTATTTTCAAGGTCAAGGAGCACAATGCAATAATTTTCCAGAAAGTGTATTGCACCAGTGGCGTAACAGAGGGCTGCGACGGAGTCAAGGTGCGATTTTTCACAAAGTCATGGTTAACCGTGATTAACACTTGTTTTTGACATGTTTGGTATCTTTTCGAGCAAATCGCACATTCAGATTTCAAAAATCAATATACAAATTTGATAGAGACGTGTTAAGACCGGTTTTTATCAGGAAAAACATGATTTGTTTCTCCATCAAAATTGATGTTTTGTAATTCAAATTCCATCATTGTCCAATGTATTTTCAACTATTATTTTTTACTTGGACAGGTGGTTTGGGCTATTTCACACACAAATATGATTTTCTGTTTTTTTTTCCCCTGTTTTACAAAGTCACGGAGCAATTTTGTTTCTTGCGATGTAACATTTCAAAGTTTGATTATTGAAACGTGCAAATAATTATGCTAGGGCGATAGTGTAACTTTGATTTGGTACTTCATTCGTTCCATTGCACAAGAATAACTTCCTCTATCGAACAAAACAAAGCAAACTAAAATCAGAGCCGTATTTTAGTTATGACATAATTTTCCTTCCGGCGATGCGAGATAAATTTCGTGAAAAACGCAAGTTTCGACCTATGAATTCGTTGTTTTGTAGCTCCATTTTGATTGAGGTTTAGAATACCCACGATCACAATTTTGACACAGATTGTACAACTGAACTGCTTTGTAGAAGAATTTATAACACTAGAAGTTTCTATCGCTGATACAAAGTCACACGGTTGTTTGGTTTCAAAACGTGCATCATGAAAAAATTTCATCTCAGAAGCTCGCAATATCAAAACAAAAATTAGGTCATGACTAAAACACGGCTCCGATTTCAGTTTTTTCTATTTTGTTTGATAGAAGGAACTATTTCCATGCCTTGGAATGGATAAAGTGCCAAATCAAAGCTACATTCTGGTCCCAGGCTAATTTTTCCTGTGAAATAGCACGGTTCGTCAAATCAAGGTTTGACATGATACATCTCAAGAAACAAAATCACTCCGTGACTTTGCGAAAATGGGAAAAAACTTCAGCAAATAATATTTGGGTGTGAAATAGCCCAAACCAACTGTCCAAGGTAAAATCATAGTTATAAATACATTGGACAATGATGGAACTAGAATCACAAAACAATAATTTTGAGGATAAAAAAAATCATGTTTCTCCTGATAAAACCTATTCAAACACTTCTTTAACAGAATCTCGTACTTATTTCTGGAACCAGAATGTGCGATTTGGTCAGAAGTGATACCAAACATGTTAAAAAAGTGTTGGTCACGGTTTACCAGAAGATTTTGAGAAAAATCGCACCTCGGCCTCTTCGCAGCCGTCTGGCACGCCACTGGTGCATGACACTTCCTTCAAACTTACTGCATTGTATTCCTCGACCTTGAAGTTATGTAGCCCAATTTAAAAAGTATACGAAAAGCAACGATTTCAAAAATGGTAATTTCTTGGACTTTCGACCTCCTACGAGGCACGCCAGCTGCGGGTCCCATCGGGGCACCACTTCTTAAAAGTTACCTATAGGTACCTACTACTCAGAGGCGTATCTACGGGGGGGCAAGTGGGGCACGTGCCATGGGCGCACTTTAATCCTTTGGGCGCAAATGAGAGGAAAAGATAGAAATGTGAAAAAATGAAGAAAAAAATTGGAAAAACGAATCAAAGACCAAGTTCTTTGAACTTCATATAATTATATACAGGATGTCTCAAAACTCACGCCCCATAGAAAATGAAGCAAAACTAGATAGCAGTCAGATGTGTAATACCGAGGAAAAAAAATCTACCTCAAATGGTATTCGAGAAAAGACAAAGTTAAGTTAACCAATCACAGACCTGTACATTTGAGGTATGTTACCTCAATTTCAAGTTGCCAGGTTCAAGTATCTAAATCTGGCAGAGTCACAGTTACAGTGAGCCAAACATTTATTACAAAATGACAGGCAGTTGGTACTATTTTCAAAACTTAGCAACTGGGTTAAATTTTGCAAATTCATCTCGAATTGACCATCCGGGATTGATGGATTCAAAAAACTCATGACTCCTTTATGCAAGCAGCAATACTTTTTTTTCTTCCGTTTCCTGGGAACCTATCGGCACCATGTCAGTGTTCTCTGGAGCGCGAGTTTTGAGACACCCTGGATAATGTAGATATTTGAACTATTGGGCGCAATTCGTGTGAGCAATAATTTACAAGCGAAATGGGAACAGAGAAAGAGGGAAAACCAAAACCAATACATTCAAACAGACGATCAACTTTCAATTTTTTCATCTGATCTAGGTATAACCTATAACAGGGACCCTATTTTCGGAACCAGAAAACAGTTCATCAGGTGATGTTGCCTAGGTGATAGCCTAGTGACAGCCCTGGTTGCCTAGCAACTTTGCATGGGAACAGATCACACGTGGGGGCCCTATTTGTCGTTGGCCCACCTGAATTCTGAAAAACTGCCTGAGGCGCATTTCCCAGGGTTTCTAATTCAGGGGCGCAATTTTCATGTTTTGCCCTAGGCGCAATTTATCCTAGATACGCCACTGCCTACTACTCACATGCAAAAGCGTTTTGCATTGGGGTAAAATGGGCTCTTGGTTCACCCAACGTCCGTACTAGTAAGCTGTTCATTGAATTCTGCAAATTACGCCTAAATAATAGACAACCCGTGACATTTTTAGTGCGGTGGGACTTGAAATTATCACAAAGTACATCCATACAAGGCATAGGATCATTTCTGACCAAAATATTGAAAGCCTCGCCACTGCAAACTTCATTTTCAAGGAATTTCAAGAAATCGCTCCTGTCGGGTAGGGCAACCTCTCGTACCGTGGCCCTGTCACGGGTCCCAACTGAGCACCACTTCTTAAAAGTGACCTGAGGATATGTACTCATCACATGCAAAGTTTCATCCCAGCAGAATGAAAAGCAAGGTTGAACCCGTTAACCTCCGCACTACCTCCTCGAGATCATACTGTTACGTATTTCGCGTACAGGTTCGAATATAATTGAGACAATTGTTCCAAAATACACACTGTTTATTACTGCGTACTACAATAAATACACGCCAACAATTATTTGGTTAGTAAAATCGCTGTGACTACTACTCGCTTTTAATCCGCTCGCTACCACTTCGCATTCCAATTCATAACTGATCGTGAGCTGACGGTTGATGCTTTATATAGGCCTCCGATTAGTGCTCCAAAACTTTCCATCATCTTCTAGCAAACTCGACAGTGACCCAGCATACGATTTTTTAGGCGACTCCCGAATAATATCACACATTTCGCGTATAATTCTGCCGTGCTTTAGAGCCGACGCCGCCGCCAAATGGACTGATGTGTCTTGATCAGGCGTTTGAGTCTCCATGTATTTCAATGCCATCACGTATACTCTAGAAATGTCCAGGGCTCCGCGCATTTGTACACTGCGGCTGTGGAAGAGCTTAGAGATATCACGTGTTCACCAGAATGCACGGAAATCGTCGCTCGTAGCAATACTTTCAAAACACTGTGAAAAATTGTTCTTATTTTCCAATCTTAATACTCAATAAAGCTTGCCACTTGATTAGCTGATGTGCTGATGTAGAACTGCACGGAGCTCGAAGTTATCCATTTTAAATTTCGGGCAATTTCTAATCCACTAATACGGCCAACAATATTGTCTCTATGATCTTGAACATTTCTAGGCTCATTTATGGAAATCAGACACGTCACACTTCCCCCCCCCCCCCCAAAAAAAAGTCTTACCGTCAGTTCCACAAAAACGATGATCAAGCGATCAAGGCTGATTGCAGATTAACTGAACTTTTTTCCTGCTGAATGCTAGGTGATTACTCACAAAAAATGTCTGAAATCTTTACTAGACCCATCATCTTCTCATTATTGAGAGATAAACCAGCATTTCCATTGATCAGTCAGCTACCAATTGACAAACAAAAATCGCAAATCAACTAATCTCGATATATCTGTTTTGTGAAACCACGGTGAGGGAGTAATAATACAGAATTTTGGCGGCCAGTAATTAGAAATTGAAGCAAAAATTCCACAAAAAGCACGGAAATTGTCGTAGGTATAGAATATCAGGTTTGATAATTATTTCAAATAATTATTTCAAGCTGTGCGCTTGTGCTAGTATGCACCGTCGAATGGCAAGCCTTAATGAGTATTTAGATTAAAGAATGACGGCAAAATCTTTTCAAGCCCCAACCTATCTCTGACTGAAGTCCTACACCTCTAAGAAAACGCCCTTAATTTTTGTAAATAGCAAAAATTTTATGCAATTCAGTATGGGGGCGAGGTTCTTGGAGAAAAATCTTCATGTCAAAAATGGTTGTGGCGTGGCGAGTTTATCAGAACCGCCACGACTAAGAAAATTGATTTTGAAGATGTTTCAATTCCTATTACAATGAAATAAAATCCTCAGATGATAAGCTGGTGCGGTTGTATTTTAAATTAATTGAGTATTTATGTCCAAGGATGTTGCAAGGAGGATGCTACGATGCAATTTCTTCAATCTTGCAATCAAGCTTCAACTTCTCATTCGATGGGACGTCTCGAACATATTTTCCATAGATAGGTCCTTGGATACTATAGTCGGGAAAGTTGTGTGGTGTCACAACAGATTGTGTTTAGAGGAATCACCTTCCAAAGTTAATTGCAAATCACCGAAACACCTTGTAGTTATTGACAAGTGACAAGATTGATACATCGACAGTGTCTCTGTTGTCTGCATTTTCTATTTATTGAGAACACTTGAATTTTGAATTCTGCTCCAAATTCAACTTATCTTTGAACAGTTCTTAGGACGTCCGATGATTTGAGGCTATCAAAAGCGCCTGTTCAGGGGCTTTTGATAGCGGGCTCCGGTCCAGCGCCGGTTCAGGGGAAGCATTATGAATCTTGATGTACTTTGAGGTAGCCTACCAAGTTTTGCAATCATCAATTGAAAGGTTTGTTCTTAAAAGCTGTTTGAACGAAATTTCTTTAATTTTTTTATGGAAAATGCAAAATATTG
This sequence comes from Anaspis maculata, assembly GCA_949128115.1. NCBI lineage: Eukaryota > Metazoa > Arthropoda > Insecta > Coleoptera > Scraptiidae > Anaspis > Anaspis maculata. The sequence continues at coordinate 92,480,041 of OX421962.1, forward strand.
GATCTTTCACCCTTATTTAAGCCTTCGTTGAGGAAAGCCTGAAACCGGAAGTCTCTAAATTTTTTATGCTGATGATTAATTGAGAACTGCTCTTCAATGTGTAGTTGTCAAAATATGCATAGATGCGTTCAGATTCCAGACAGATAGCGACAAAGAAGTTCATGCAGTGACAAAAGACACAACTTTCAATGCAACGGAAATAACCCTTTTAGATAGGCTTCCCGCAATACACAGGTTCTGTAAGACTCTCAAGCGTGAGTGAAAGGCTTGAAACATAACTAACTTAAGGCTCTAACAGGGTACCAAATTGCACATTCATGTTATCAAAAGCAAGGTCTCCAGACAGCTTTCAGTCTAGCTCTGGACTAGTTTTTTCTCGACTGTAATTTATGTCTTTTTTTACTGCATGAACTTCTTTGTCGCTCTCTGTCTGGAATCTGAACGCAACAAATTTTTGACAACTAAACATTGAAGAGCACTTCCCACTGAACCATTATCATGAAAAAATCAGGGACTTTCGGTGTCAGGCTATCCTCAGTGAGGGATCAAGTAAGGGTGAGAGACCCAATATTTTGTATTTTTCATAAAAAAGCGACACAAATTTTGTTCAAACAGCTTTTAAGAACAAACCTCACAATTGATAATGGTGAAACTTGGTAGGCTACCTCAAAGTACATCAAGGTTTATAATGCGTAACATATTTCACCATTCCAGATGTTGCGAATGCCATCATGGGCACTGAAGCTTTGAGGGGCCAAAAAATACGTGAATGACAATTCTTTCCCGCCGAAGAGGTCACTAAATTATGATGAGGAGGTTGTTTTTACGATGCAATGATTACATATTACCATTATTATTATAACCAATCACTTTTTCAACGATGCCTCACAGGGCAGATTCAAGATGGTGCTCAAGAGGAAAAAAAAGTTGACAATCGTATTTCTGGAAATAGTTGGCTTAGGAATTGGCTACTCAGCTCATATTATTTCTAACATTACTTTTTGTAGAAATACCAAGTATTGTGTCAATATCTCTAAGAATCACTTATTCATGTGAAAAATAGTGTTCTTGTTTTTTTCTGGTTTTCCCCTACATTTCAAAGACGGTTCAAGGTAATCAAGAATAGTTTGCTGTGACTTCATAAGCATAAAATAATTAATGTATGTGGTGAGTTACACGTCTCCACATGTTTCGGTTAAATCAATATAATTTTTCAACTTTTTTTTTCTGTATCACCCTGTATACGCCGCCGGCATGGATGGCGCTGATGGCCACCTTTCTGGATCGGAAGAGTACGATGCAAAGAACATTTCCACCGAGTGGCATCTTCTCATCAAAAAATGCAAGGTACTTTCAACTAGCATGCGGACTAGTATGTGATTAGCGATCCAAGCAATTCAGCAAAAAGCTGATGAAGACTGGGCTAAGAGGAGCATTGGAAAGGCCAAGTGTCTGTAAAAATGACAAATTAATTTTTGAAAAAAAAACCTTTCAATTGGGAAAAGCTCCGTTCTGTATAGTCGTAGCGGTACACCAAATTATTCTGCACTTCTAACGATTTCGATTATTTTCGGCCCAGATGATCATTGGACCTATTCAAGCATTTTGACCCGCAGCACCACCAAATTTGCCCTCTCAGGAATGGAGGGGTGGGGGTATCTTCAGAATTTGAAGCTCCAGGTCTAGTATGGTCCAATGAAGACCCACAAAAGCAGGTGAGTAGTCATTTTCGAATGATTTTCATCCGCTGATGTCGATTCTGACGTGAAAAATGAGTTGCGCAATCATTTGACAAAGATAATTGGTAATAATAAGAGATAAAGATGAAATCAAGTGGTCATCTATTGAGCTCTGTGGGAACTTGTTTTTTGTGATAAATATATGAAACTTGGTGTGACTGTTCATTATTACTTTATTCCCAAATATGGAGGGAGCACCACGCGTTCCGACGCATGACGTCGCGACGGAACTCGCGACGGAATATCAAAAAACAGTGGTCGCCATTTCCAGAACAGTCGATAGGAATATTATAATTTCTTTGATTTCTTCCATCAAGCCATATGCTTTCAAGATCCAATAAAATAACGTATTTCTGTCGATTTGGGGAAACGGTGTGCTACGCTACCAGTGGTAAACCAGGTGCCTGTAAGGGGAACTGTGAGGTTTCTTCACCCCCAAATTTCCGCGGTCAACATCTTCGGATAAAACCGAGGATAAAACTAACTATTTTGAAGTCTGTGCATACGAATATGTTATCTGGTTAACATTTCTCGTGTTTCGTCCTTCTAGGGACTCCTCAGTATGTTTATACAGATCTAGCGATCAAATGAAAGGCACTCAGAAAGGTACTTTTGATTACTGGAAAAAAGTGATCTTTAATGTTGTACCATATTAAGTACATACTTGGTTACAGAACTCTTCCAAACTAATCTATAAATTATTATAACGATTAATCGCCTGTTAATATCGATGCCACCGTACTGAAAAAAAGAAATCGCTTTGTATGAGACCGTATCAAATGATTTAACCATTATTGTTTGTTTATTTGTTGTTTTTATCCTTATCGGCATTTCTTATGTCATAGGAGTTTGCTGAATTTGATTCCCAAATATCACAAGCTGAGAAACTTTGTTTCTATAGCATAAAGCACTGTGCCGGGAATCGAACTCAAGAATTCAAGTGTTTGATATTGGTGCTTTTTTCGGACGTATTTACTTCATTCATATCCGAGACTTTATTCATACCCTAACACTAGAATCACAGAAATTGCATTCACTCCTTTTCTACCCATTTCAAACAAAACGGTATTCCAGAATCGGTTACTTTACCAGGTAGTCTGAATGATCTCGCGCGGTTGCGAAATCTGTATAAACCATACTGAGGAGTCCTTAGAAGGACGAAACATGGAGAATGTTGACCAGATGACATAATTCTTCGTATGGACAAACTTAAAAATCGTTTTATCCGAAGATGTCGACCGTGGAAATTTTGGGGTAAAGAAACCTCACAGCTCCCTCTAGCAGACACCTGACTCACCACTGGTAGCCCACCGTTTCCCCAAGTCGACAGAAATATGTTATTAAATCTCGAAAGCATATGGTTTGATGAAAGAAATCAAATAAACAATGATAATATATCGACTATTTTGGAAATGACGACCACCATGTTTTTTGACATTGCGTCGCGACGTCATGCGTCGGAACGCGTGGTGCTCCCTCCATATTTGGAAAGTAAGTAATAATGAACAGCCCTACCAAGTTTCATGTATTTATCACAAAAAAACAAGTTCCTACAGAGTTCAGTAAATGACCACTTGATTTCATCTTTATCTCTTATTATTACCAATTATCTTTGTCAAATGACTGCGCAACTCATTTTTCACGTGAGAATCGACATCAGCGGATGAAAATCATTCGGAAATGACTACTCACTTGTCTTTGTGGGTCTTCATTGGACCATACCAGACCTGGAGCTTCAAATTCCGAAGATACCCCCACCCCTCCGTTCCTGAGGGGCAAATTTGGTGGTGCTGCGGGTCAAAACGCTTGAATAGGTCCAATGATCATCTGTGCCGAAAATAATCGAAATCGTTAGAAGTGCAGAACTTGGACGATTTTAGGCCCGTACCGCGACGACTAGTATGGAATAAGAAATTATTACGGGAATTATTGGATAGCAACAACTTCGGGCAACTTTTGTTTTTCGGGCCCTAAAGGGCTTTCGGTCAGGGCCGTCTTAAGCGGGCGTGCAACTCGTGCTTGGCACAAGGGCGGCCACATTCAGGGAGCGTTGTTTCCAATTTTTTTCGCTTTTTATATCAATTTTACCTCCGCGGCCGCCCCTGAACATTCTAAAGAATTTTTTATTAAAAAAGCTATACACAAAATTTGACATTAAAAAAAAATGGGAGAAGGGGGCGGCCTAACAATTTCGGCACGAGGGCGGCCAAATGTCTAGGGACGGCTTGGCTTTCGGTGTAGCCTCTCGCCCTCGGTCATTGTTTTTAATTAGCTTAATAAATACATAATAATGATAATCAGATATAAATGAGAAAAAAAATTGCGATAGCAGCTGCAGACTTTTTGAGGTTCCATCATCACTATGATATGAGGAGATTGAGGAGTGAGCACTGAGATCGTGAAAAAGCTTCATTTGATCCTACGTCTGGAGCCGCGAACTAAGGGGTTCATGTTTAGGCGCGCTTTTTCTACATTTTGACAGTCGCTTGATATGTACAAAATCATGGAGAATATCATGTAGGTACTCGCTCTCAAAAATATTAAAATAGGTACAACATGAATAAAAAAAACCGTATGTTTCCTATGGGAAATTCTCGGCCCCGACAAATGGCATCGAGCTGGGTACACCTAGTTTACGATCCAATTGCAGGTTCATCTACTTTGTATTTGTTTCGGAATTCTAGAGCATAGAGCGCTGGGTGCTATCTTTTTTCGCATTGTGCGACATGAACAATAATATTTTCAAGCTGGCATGACAATATCGTAATCGTGGCGCGTTGTTGTTGATGATAATCCGAAACGGGACATTCTCAAAGATTTATTCCAAAGTCGACTTGCTCACCTCATATCCTCATATGTATAGGTACCTACCTACATCCACGCTAATTGTAAATGCAGTTGCCAAGACAATAAAAGTCGATGATGCGGGATTTACCATTCATTAGATAACTAATCGCATCACTGACAGGAACTATTTATTCAGTTCACACCGTCGCATTCTGCTCGTATAAGAATAAATTGACGACTCTTTTCGGCTCTTTTTGAGATGACAACCTTCACTCTTTCGCGTTTCAAAAATGAAAAAAGCCACTATGCATAACTGATTGATGGATCACTTTAAATTCTGAGGACAATTGTCTTGGAGTGGTGTGTATACTATGGGAGCGCAGCTATGTTTAGTTCGCGCGAGGTCAAATTGGATTTAGATTAGTCGTATTTTTGCCGCGACCTCCGGTATCAGGATATGCATTGCTTTGGCTCGATGCCTCCTCAACACTCTCTGCTGCTGGTTCACCTCCCTGCCTGGCTGGCCTGCTGCATAGTGAGCGGCGGCGAGCATACAGCCAGTTTATTTCCAATCGATAATAAATCCACTTTATTTTGAATGCGCCAATCGAAAAATGATCTATTTTAACGGACAGGACGTACATACCTACACACGACTGAAAAAATATGGAAAAGTTTCGGGCGAGCGAAGGTTCTAAACAGCAAACAGTGTAGCTAGCATGCATACACTCGTACGTGTGAAGGTCGAACTGACACAATTATTTTTATCAACGCTAAATTCTGCGTTTTTTGAGCCAAGTTGAAGGCGTCATCCATGGCGACTAGACGGCATCAGGCGTTTGAGGTTTACGCTCACAAAAATGTGATTGAACAAGCCAGACCAGAGGTGTCACAGAATTGTTTTAGAAAAAACCGCAAAATCAGCTAAAGCTTAGGTACAGGTTTTTTTTGAGCATTGACAAATCTTCTTACTCTTCAAGTACCCACCTCGTATCTTACGTTTTCTCTGCATCGTGGTGTAAAGCTAATAAACTGGTCTTTGTTCACGACTGTCCGAACCATCTCAATTGTTCGTCCTTCAACACTAAGAATGGTCTAAAAACATAAGGTGAATATCCAAATGAGATGATCTGAAACACAAATGATTAAAAACATGATAACGTATAATAATAAGATAGAAAATGTATTGTTACGAGCGGCGATCTTGTACATATAGGTAAACACTCGATGTTTCTCGATCTTTCTACCATTAGATCGCAGTGTAGAAGTCTGGAGCGATCTCGTGCATTCCAGAGCGTTCTTGTATGTGAACCCAATGGAGACTTGAACGTTGGATCAAGGCACATCAGTCCACTTTGGCGGAGGCGCAGATCCCAGAACACATGGAAAGCATACAGGTAACGTGTGCGATTATTCAGGAATGATCTAGAAACCGCATATGCCAGACCCTCATGGAATTTGCTGGAAGCAGACAGAAACTTCGGGAACATTATTCGGAGGCCTTATATAAGGCGTCAGCCGGGAGCTCGCGGCAGTAATGAATTAGATAGCGAGTGAAAACAAGCGAAGTCCCTGCGACATAATTCCAAGCGATAACTGTTGGCATTTATTGTAGTAGTAGTACGCAGAAATAAACAGTGTGTGTTTTAAAAGTTTGTCTCAATTATATTCGAACCCGTACGCGAAATATCGTAACATTTGGTGTCAGTAAGCGGTATAATTGAGAGTAATTGGGCCTGCGACTACAGGACGTTCGGAACATTCGTGATTTGGTGAATGCCGGAGACGAGAAGCATGTCGAAGACAGGAGTCGAAGACGCTTTGGCGAACATCATGGCGATGATGCAGCAGCAGAAAAGTCTTCTAGAAGAACAGGAAAAGAAACGCATCGTGGAGCGTTTAGAGGACAAGGCAGAACTGAAGAATCTTCTAGAAGGGCAAGAACAGGAATTGAGAAATCTGTTAGAAGAACAGGAAAGGAAACGCCTGGAGGAAAGAGAAGAAATATTAGCCGTTGTGGAACAACAAACGCGGTATTTCGACGGCAGTGTAAACAAACTGGAGGAGAAAATGGTTGCGATGGTAGAAAAAGAAGTGGAAGCGGTGAAGGCCAACCTGACAAAGCTGGAGCAACAGGTTCAGAAAACCGCCGCCAGTGCTGCGATGGTTAGTTCAGCGGGTGCCCAACGTGTGAAGCTGCCGAACTTCGATGGGAAAAGCCCATGGACTACCTATAAGAGGCAGTTCGATGCCGCTGCCGAAGCAAACGGATGGAGCGACGATGAGAGAGCCACAGCTTTAGTCCTGGCTCTCAGAGGCCCAGCATTGGAGCTGCTCCAGACGATTCCTGAAAGTGAGCAGAAGGACTTTGCCAAGCTGACGGGGGTCCTTGAGCTTCGGTATGGGGACAATCATGTGCGGCAGATCCATCAAACCCAGCTGAAGGCCAGGACACAAAAGAGCGGAGAAAGCCTTCAGGAATTCGAATCCGAAGTCCTGAGGCTGGTTCACCTGGCCTATCCAGCCCATCCAGCGGATGTTTTGGCCGACATCGCCAAGGAAACTTTCATGGGCGGAATAAGAGATCCAGATCTGCGTCAGATGGTCATGATCAGCAATCCAGCCAACATCAGCGACGCACTCATCCAAGCTATTCGCATCGAGGCTGCTAAAGATGCATCGCGCCCTCATCGTCTTAGAGAGGTGAACTTTGATGAATCCGGAGCATCACATCCTTCCGAGAAATCGGTGAAGGAGATGTTTGAGGAACTTCTTAGCGCCATGTCTCGGAACAGACCCCAAGGCGAGCCAAAAGCTGGAGGAAGACCGCGTTGCTTCGGCTGTAGAAAACCGGGACATCTGCTTCGAGACTGCAGGCAAAGGTCGAGTTCAAGTGACCGGTCCACACCGGGACGGAGAACTCCCAGCCCTGATAGACGCTATCAGGAAAAACTAATTCCAGCTAGCGCTAAGGGGCGCACGCTGGCACGCAGTCCTCAATGCCCCAGGAGTTACTCCGTCTCACTGCTGCAGAAGTCACCCAATAGCCTTCTTCTCAGTGGAAAGCTTGACGAGGACGATTGCGTGTTCGTAATCGATACGGGAGCCACGAAGTCAATCGTTCGACGAGGAATTCTTCGACAGCAACACATTGTGCCACTGAGGGACGGCGCTCGTTTGACTACAGCTACCGGAGAATCTGCTACATTGCACGGAGAAGCTGAAGTAAGCATTCGCTTCGGACGATTTCTTCTGCGAGAAAAGTTCCTGGTCGCTGACATTGTTGACGATTTCATACTTGGCCTGGACTTGATGGATAAGTACGGATTCATCCTGGATGTTGGACAGCGGACGTTGAAAATCGGGAACGAGGAATTGGCGCTTAGAACATCCATGAAGGCCGCTGAAGAAATCCGCCTACTTTCGGCTGAAACCGTTCGTGTAGCTGCTAGCTCCGAGAAAATCGTGTGGGCAACATTAAGCGGACAACCTGGAAAACATGTCGCCGGCATTGCTGAACCCGACACAGCTGCCAGCTGCATCATGGCTAAGACATTAATCAACATGGACAAGACAAAAATCCCGATCAGAGTCATTAACCCGAACAAGACGAGCAAAACAATCAAGGAAGGAGAGACCCTGGGCAAGTGTGAACCCGTAGAGTGGATCTCACGTTGTGAAGACATATCGACAAAGGCTGCGACTCCCAAGCTCTTAGAGAAAAAGCTAGTGGAGATGTTCTCGCCTGACTGGAAACATCTGAGTGGCAGGGAGAAGGAGCTTGCGATGCAATTCATCCAGGAAGAAGCTGCAGCCTTTGCCATGGAAGGTAACCCTACCGGAAGGACCAACGTGATCCAACATCGGATTAACACTGAGAACGCCGCACCGATCCGACAGGCTCCCCGGCGCCTACCATTGGCGAAGCAAGAAGAGGTGTCGAAGCTCTTGAAAAACATGTTGGATGAAGGCGTGATCGAAGAATCGACGAGCCCATGGTCTTCACCGGTTGTTTTGGTCACGAAGAAGGACGGTAGTACACGATTTTGCGTAGACTACCGCAAACTCAATGATGTGACGAAGAAAGACAGCTATCCACTTCCTCGGATTGACGACACTTTGAGCACGCTGTCTGGATCGAGATGGTTTTCGACGCTTGACCTGAAGAGTGGTTACTGGCAAGTGGGACTCCACAACGACGACAAAGAGAAGACGGCGTTTTCCGCTGGGAGCGGCCTTTATCAGTTCACTGTGATGCCGTTTGGACTTTGCAACGCACCTGCCACGTTTGAATGTCTAATGGAGTGCGTCTTGCGAGGTCTTACGTGGGAAACTTGCCTAGTCTACCTCGACGACGTGATGGTCATCGGTCGAACCTTCGAGGAGCACCTGAAGAACCTCCGGGAGGTAATTCGACGTCTTCGAGGTGCACATCTCAAGCTCAACCCAAAAAAATGCGTGCTCTTCCAGAAGCAAGTCAAATTTTTGGGGCACGTAGTGTCGTCGGAAGGAATCGAAACCGATCCCGCGAAATTGGATGCTGTACGAGAATGGCCACGACCGAGAAATCAGCATGAAGTCAGAAGTTTCTTGGGCTTATGCACCTACTACAGACGATTTGAAGAAAAGTTCGCTGACATTGCTAAGCCTTTACACAAACTGACTGAAGACCGTGCGCCATTCCTGTGGACCAAGGAGTGCGAAAACTCATTCAAGACTCTGAAGATTGCATTGTGTTCGAGTCCCATCCTGGCATATCCTCAACTGCATGGACAATACATCTTGGACACTGATGCCAGCAACACCGGAATTGGAGCAGTGCTGTCACAACACCAGCAGGGCCAAGAACGAGTAGTGGAGTACTACAGCAAGGTGTTGTCCAAGCCTGAGAGGAACTACTGCGTGACGCGTAGGGAGCTACTGGCCATAGTGAAAGCTGTCGATCACTTTCACCAGTACCTCTATGGCCGGAAATTTTTGGTGAGGACTGACCACGTTGCCCTGAAATGGCTACTGCAGTTGAAGAATCCCGAGGGACAGTTGGCACGGTGGATCGAGAAACTGCAGCAATATGACTTCAAGGTCCAACACCGCCCTGGAAGAAGTCATGGCAACGCGGATGCTCTTTCTCGAAGACCATGCAACGAAGACTGTAAGCACTGCAAGAGGGTAGACCAGCAGAATGGGAACGTCGAAGTCAAGGCAATCGTTTTCGACACCCCGAGAAATTGGACTACAGCTGAGCTCAAGAAGGAACAGCGTGAGGACCCAGCCATCGGTACGCTTGCTGAAAGGAAAGAACTTGGCCAGGACAGACCGGAATGGGCCGAAATATCTGGAGAAGGACCCGAATTCAAGGCTCTTTGGGCTCAGTGGAATTCTCTGAGGATAGAGAATGGGCTGCTGAAGAGAGTCTGGGAGAGTCCTGATGGAAAGAAGGAGATGGTTCAACTGGTGCTTCCCAAGAAGAGAGTGAGAGAGGTCCTGAAGGAGATGCACGATGGCGTCACTGGAGGGCACCTTGGTGTGAACAAGACGTTGGCCAAGGTGCGCGAGCGGTTCTACTGGGTGAACTGCCGGAACGACGTGGAAACATGGTGTCGCCAGTGCGAGGTTTGTGCGGCCAGCAAAGGACCAAGAACTCGCAGCCGAGGGGAGCTGAAGACTTACAATGTTGGAGCGCCTTTTGAACGCATCGCGATCGATGTGGCTGGCCCGTTCCCGACAACGGAAGATGGCAACAAATACATCCTGGTTGCCATGGACTACTTCAGCAAGTGGCCGGAAGCGTACGCCCTGCCCAACCAAGAGGCTTCTACAGTGGCAAGGGTGCTGGTGGACAATCTGATAAGCCGCTTCGGAGTACCTCTGGAGCTACACTCAGACCAGGGACGAAACTTCGAGTCCAACGTATTCCAAGGTATCTGTACTCTACTCGGAATACAGAAGACCAGGACGACGCCCCTTCACCCACGGTCCGACGGAATGGTTGAACGGTTCAACCGGACGATGGAGCAGCACCTGTCAAAGGTCGTCGACGAGCATCAGCGAGACTGGGATCGTCATCTGCCGATTTTTCTGATGGCGTATCGCGCTGCCATTCACGACACCACAGGGGAAACACCAGCACGTGTTCTTTTTGGCCGAGAGCTTCGCCTCCCCTGCGATTTGCAATTTGGCACGCCGGAGAATGATCCGAAAGACATCCCCGAATACGTCGACGACCTGAGGCAAAGAATGTGTGACATCCACGAGTTGGTTCGAAACCGGATTCGAATCGCGACCGACCGAATGAAGACCCGTTACGACTTGAAGGCGAACTCCACGGGCTTCAGGCTGGTGACTTGGTCTGGTTGTACAATCCTCAACGAAAGAAGGGAAGGTCTCCGAAGTTGCATCCGTCGTGGGAAGGACCGTACACGGTAGTCAAGAGGATCAATGACGTCGTGTACAGAATCCAGCGAGCCCCGAGAGCCAAGATGAAAGTTGTCCACCTTGATCGCCTTGCACGTTACTCCGGGAGTAACGATGCGCCTATTCGGGACGAACAGGCTTAAGAGGGGGGCAGTGTTACGAGCGGCGATCTTGTACATATAGGTAAACACTCGATGTTTCTCGATCTTTCCACCATTAGATCGCAGTGTAGAAGTCTGGAGCGATCTCGTGCATTCCAGAGCGTTCTTGTATGTGAACCCAATGGAGACTTGAACGTTGGATCAAGGCACATCAGTCCACTTTGGCGGAGGCGCAGATCCCAGAACACATGGAAAGCATACAGGTAACGTGTGCGATTATTCAGGAATGATCTAGAAACCGCATATGCCAGACCCTCATGGAATTTGCTGGAAGCAGACAGAAACTTCGGGAACATTATTCGGAGGCCTTATATAAGGCGTCAGCCGGGAGCTCGCGGCAGTAATGAATTAGATAGCGAGTGAAAACAAGCAAAGTCCCTGCGACATAATTCCAAGCGATAACTGTTGGCATTTATTGTAGTAGTAGTACGCAGAAATAAACAGTGTGTGTTTTAAAAGTTCGTCTCAATTATATTCGAACCCGTACGCGAAATATCGTAACAGTATAGTAACTGGAAGGGATGGCAAGGACAGCTGACAAAAGGGATTTAAATAAATAAATAAATAAATAAATAAATAAATAATAGGTTTATTCTCAACAGGTCGAGCCCAATTACAGATAACTAAAAATATGTACGTTACGTTACGTTACATTTAAAACGGTAAAACTGACATAGACTTTAACAATCACTTATAAAAATTAACATTCACATTTTAAAGCTTCAAGGAATCTGAAACCAAGCCTTTGAACCTCGACCTCCTCTCGTGATTTGATTTGGATTTGATCGGTAATGAGGAAGAAGGAAGGGACAGGAAATCAATCTAAAAACAAAGTGATCAATAAGAAAGGAAGAATATTTTTGGAGATGGTTGAAGGCAGAGCCTGACAGATATTGAATGGAAACATGGAAGTTTATGACAACGGCGTGTATACGTACATCGGAGTTAATGGACAGTCGGTCATAGATTATGGAATAGTGAACGTGGAAGCAATTGAGAGAGTTAAGAGGTTCAACACTGAAAATAGAGTGGAATCAGATCATCAGCCAATACGCATGACGCTAAATTATTCACGGGATAATGGGAAGAAAAACAAGAATAAAACGACAAAAAAATCAAAAAATATCGAACCATGGCAAGGAGGTGGCACGGAATATTACTGGAGAAAAGTGAGAGCAATCATTTTTGGAATTATGGGGCGGTTGTAAAATGAAATTAACACATCAAGGAATAATGGAAAATTGGTAGAAATGGTTGAATTGTAACTATTTTGACATACAACAATATCCAATTATTTTCAACAACAACTACAATTACTAGATCTTGCATTCTTGACCACAACATGAATGCATGGTGGGACGAAGAATGTTTGATTAAGGAAAGAGAAGTGAGAAAAGTTCTGAGAAAATGGGGAAGAGGAAAAGTAAATAAAGTGGTGTACCTACAAGAGCTGAAAGAAAACAGACGATAATGAAACGTGAAAAAAATAGAGAGCAAAAGAAAATTAGAAGTACAGTTTGAAAAGATACAGACGGGAACAGAAGCATGGACATGAACAGAGAGAGAAAATGAAAACTGTGATCAGCGAGAAGATAAAAATGGATGACTGGAGGGGATACTTCATGAAATTGTTGAAAGGAACCGAGAACATGAACCGACAACAGAGAGAGCCAGAAATTCAGGCCACAGAACTGGAAGAGATCAGCAAGCAAGTCAAAAACACAAGTGGAAAGACTAAAGAGAGAGAGAAAGCAACAGGTTCTGATGGTACTAGAAATGTAGCCTGAATTTACGCTACGGAAGAACAAACACAGTTAAAATCATAAGCAGTACATCCGGAAACTTCTGGACTGTTGAGGGACTGAGACAAGGATGCCCGAAAGTCTCACATTGTTCTCATTGTTCATTTCTGGAATGTGAGAGATTATCTATGAGAGAGGAACAGGGACAGAACGGATGCATTGTGGTTGGAAAAACGAAGATCTGGACCTTGGCCTACGCAGACGACAGTGTACTACTGGCGACAAATAATGAGAAAGCGATGAGGATGATGACGAAACGATTGGAGGGCTATCTGGCAAAGAGAGATTTGACACTGAACGAAAAATCGAAGGTAATGATCTTCAAGGAGATAAGAGGAAAAAATCGGGAAGAGGAATGGTAATGGGAAGGCAGCAGGATGAAAGAAATGGGAGAAATTAGATATCTATGATGTGTTGCAGAAAAACAATGGAACTGAGGCTCACATCAGAGAGAGAACGAAGAAAGCGGCGGTGGCTATGGTCCAGGTGTAGAGCATAGATAAAGATCATTTATAGAAAATTTTGGGACCTAACTTCAACCACCTTGTACTTCTCTGTGACGGAAATTCCCGTGCCCTAACGGACAGGTCAAATATCTTAGGATGATGGTCTGAAAAATATTTGTATCAAATAGCATTGGACCTATTTATCGCGTACCGACTTCACCATAGGTCATGAATCATGGTTACGTTCAACTTCTGCTTAACTGAAACGGCGGGGACGAACAACACACCGAGACTTCTACCTCTGTACGACGTCGCAGGATCACGGTCCCCCAGTCCGTAGTTGTAGTGCAGATGATTTTTTTGTCAATTCTATGTTAGAACTACATTGAGAGATGTCCAGAAACAGGTTGTTTGTTGAGCACCACTCCATCATGGTTTCGTGATCCATCTGGAGCACCGCACAATCGGGGGGCAGATTCTATTTTTTGGAAAATTGTGACATCGTCGGCAAACAGTAAAACTTTGCTGTCCAGGCTGTTGGTGATTCACTAATAATAAAAACGAACAGATTAGGTGCTAGATTTGCTACCATCTATGCTGGATATTATATTCTATATACGGGGTTCGCTCCTAGAGATAATATTCTGAATATATGAGGGCAATCAAGTTCTGGTGGGAGTCAAATCCCGATAGTTTACCCAAAAGATCATGATGATCAACCTTATCGAACGCTTCGGCGAAATCTGTGCATACTGTAGTGAGCGATGCATGCTAGATTAGTCGCCGTAGATCAGTGGCGGACTAAGGGGGGGCGGCGGGGGCGGTCCGCCCCGGGCCTCGGGGCCTCAATCATCTGATGGGGCCCCCAATTCCTGTTGTTTGTAAACTATAGCTGCAAAAAATGGGCTGAACTCCAAAAAATTTCAATTTTTCTCCCTTAATGGTAATTTCTTTCGCATATTACTTGGGTGAGTAACATTTTTTTTTTCCATTTCAAAGTTATCTTAGCAGGCCTCATGACAACAAGTTTGAGGGCCTACACACAGGCAATAGAGGTGTGTCTGTATCACGACTATCACGGAACCTCCAGGAATTACTTTCACTTTAGACTTTAGGGGCCCTGGTCCCGGATATCAAAGTGCCAGGGGCCTCAAGTTTTTGAAATTTTGTATTCTATCATTTCTTCCTAAAAGAGGGCAAGCACAAAACAACAAAATTATCCGGTCTGCGCGCTGCCAAAACCGAAATCGCAAAACGCATGAAATATACCGATTATTATCAGCATTATTATTATTATTATGCCTAAAAAATTTCCTCTCGCCGACTTTCACCCTCGTCATTGCCTTTGCCCTCTCCGCCCTCAAATTCTGACTACGCCACTCTGTGGCACATCTATGACCGACTGATATGAAATGTTTAGGATAACGAGGCAAATCTTTGAATATGATCAATGAACGGTTTTAGTTTTTGTTTCATAGTCAAGTTACAATTAATTTTTTGTTTCTCAGGCTTTTGCTCAATCACGGCGGGGCAGGGCGGGCCAAAAAATCTGCTGACCCCCCTTAATATTCTCAACTTTTGCTCCTTAGGGGCCCCATCTCACATTCCGCTCAGGGCCTCCAATTCCCTCAGTCCGCCACTGCCGTAGATTTTGTTTTGTTTTAAAGAAGCCATGTTGTTTTGTAGCATTTGAGCTCCTCGCATGTTGATGAAGTCGAGTCTACACAGCGAGATTTCAAGAACCTTTGCGAATCCAGATATGAGCGCAAAAGGTCTGTAGGTGGTTATGTGTTTCTCATTGCTGGATTCGAGCTCCATCTATGATTATAAAGTTCGGAATCTGGCTGCATGACCTGCAAGATTTTATCCTCAGAAAACTCTCTGATGGTAATTAATTCTTTTTCCGGAAATACCAGAGTCGGTTTGTAACTCACAGAGGACAGAGAGCGTAGTGAATACACTCTTGAAAAATAGCAAAGGTGTCTACAATGCTGGAAAGAAGGACAAGGCAGACCTCTAGTCTTTGAGAGAAAAGTGCTGAGGCGGATATCTGACCCAATTAAAGAAGAAAACGGAAGTTATAGAATTCGATACAACAAAGAACTTAGGCAAGCGTATGGAAACAAAGATGTGTTGGCAGTGAGGAGATATTGAGATGGGCGGGACACTTGATAAGAACGGAAGAAGGAAGAGCACTGAAGAAAATATTCAAAGCGAAGGTTGCATCAGAAGGGAGAATGAGGGAAAGACCGATGATGAGATGAGTGGATACTGTCGATGATAGTAGGTAGCAAGGAAACTAAATTCACCATGCAAAGTGGAGGAGTCAAGCAACAGACCCGAAATACTTGGAAGAGGCAAATAAAGGAAGCCGTAGCCCTTCATGGGTCGTGAGCGCTGGATAATGAATGAATTTACAATGCTTTCCGGTTTCGTGTATTTACAGTTCGAGTAGTTCATGTGTCCAGGATTTCCAGTTTTCCTGTGTTAGTCCTCAACGAACTTCCAGAGAAGAGTTTTGGATCGATTGTAATTTCTTCTTGGGTTGATTGAGGCAGTTCGAACCGGCATCTTCGAGCAAAGGACGTCATACGCCTTGTCAGCATCCTCCTAAGCATACAGAGACGTCCAGTCTAGTCGGAACAGCGTCGTGAAGACCGAACCGACAAAGTCAGCTTCCCCGAAAGTCGTAGCTATATAGACACGAACCACCACCAGCGATAAATGAGCAAAGCAAGGCAGTGCCTCAGGGCCCTAGAGCTCAGGAGGCTATCCGGGGTCGATAACCCAAAAATTTTACCCACAATATTTGAAGAAAG
The DNA here is from genome assembly GCA_949128115.1 of Anaspis maculata. NCBI lineage: Eukaryota > Metazoa > Arthropoda > Insecta > Coleoptera > Scraptiidae > Anaspis > Anaspis maculata. The sequence goes on from OX421962.1 coordinate 92,496,209, forward strand.
TTTTGTTATAGAGGGATGTTTCAGAAAATAATTATTTTGGGGGCCCTCGTAACAGTTTGCCTCAGGGCCCTTGAACACCACAGGGTTGATGTGAATCTTCCGCCATCAAAGAATTGAGCTCATGAGAGACGTCACTCCTCATATTGGTGTTTACCGGATGCAGGATTTGGCCTCTAGCACTTCTGGTATCACTGATTTTCAGATCAAGGCAGCTCATTGAGGTATCAAATGATTTTGTTCTTGAGATTGACCCCGAATACTCTGCTATGTTGAAGTCATCTAGCTTTGTTCCATGTTAAGCGGTTTACGATCAATAGGTACCCAGGTTTCAAGAAAATTATCCTCGGTACAAACGGCAAGTCTGTGCGTCGGTAGAGGTATTACCATTCTTTTCTTTTTGTCACAACTCAATTTTGTCAAGTGTGAAGCTGTATAGACCGGAGAAGTGTGACGTCACAACATGGCGGTTGTTATTTGTTTGACATTTTCTGGAGGCAAACAAACGTCACATCGTTGAATTCAACGGTGACATGAACGTGACGTTTCTGTTTGGCAATTCTTACGAAGGTAAGTTACGGAAATGGATAACAAAAGATCCTTATTTTGAGTTATATCACTTATATCAGGTGAAGGAAATCAAACTATGCTGGAACCTTGATCGAAAATTCGAACGTTTCGGCCACACTCGGGCCGCAAGACGGAACGCGGAGGGATCGAGGGGTCGACAGAAGAGAGCCAGCACGGACAGTATTGGAAGCGAGGAGAAGCACAAGCCAGATTGAGCAACCTGACGGCATCTTATTTTGTCCTGGTTGAGACTATAGTCTTTGGGATTATACTTTCTTGTTGATGAAGCCGTCCAAAATTGGGTACTATTTTGTTGTTATCCGAACATCAGAAGTAGCAAAGTTCTTACGTGGGCGCTTTTTGCGCGGTGGGGTATTCTGTGCAGGGTGCAGTGACTGTAGTTGTGCGATCGTGAATCGATCTCGCTCACATCATCGTCATCGATCCAGTTCCCGGTTCAGGGATGATCGTCCTGTACTCGCCTTTACTTGTCCCTTCAAAAAACCACTGGCAAATTCAGCCGCCACCACATGTCCGCTATCAAAACTGTTTTCTCCTTTTTTGACCACGGTGTGTTGTGTGTTCATCAGAAAAAAAAACTGTCAATTTCAGCAATACTAACCGCCATTTTGCACTGACTTTTGTTTGTTGTGAGCTCCCAAAAAATGTCATGCCAAACACAACCAAACACCAAAACGTCACGTTCATGTGACATTTGTTTGCCTCCAGAAAATGTCAACCGCCATGTTGTGACGTCATCACTTCTTCGATCCATTACACTATAGCTACTCTCATTACACTATACAATTTCTTGAACAATCTGCCAAAATTGTGTCAAAAAACAATAAACTTGATTGTTCAACTGACAGATTGTACAAGAAATTGTGTAGTGTAATACAGCTATAATGAGGAAAATTCTCGGGAAAATTGATGGACAAAGTGAATTCCTTCGCGAAAAGGAAGAGCAACAACTTCAACTCTGCATTTGTGCCGAGAATATTCATATCTTTCTTTATTGTTGAGCGGCAAAATCATGCATGCGAAAGAGAGAAGCAACATGAACCATAAAAGTATAAACGTATAAACCTACAATTTACCGCTTTTCTCAAAGTCCATAAATCCCGGAGCATCAGGAAAACAGTATGAACCACTCCGTCTCTCTCTTCCAATTTAAATCCGGTCGCGGTGCATCTGCGGATGTGACGACACCTAAATTTCGGCACGTGTCGCTAACTAGCGTTATAAATTAATACCTAGTTCGTATGTTTACGCTTCCGATGGTCCATACATAGCCACTCACCTGGAAGCCATACATATTCACAGGATCGTTAACCTGTTCTCTGAAATATTAGTGTAATATTGCTTAAATAATACGATGATGCGATGATGATGACGTCGCTCAGGAATCTCTCCGAGAAGAAATATTTATGGCGTGTAGAATCAGAGCCGCTCTCTGCCTTTCACAAAGAACTTGTGCAAGCAATTGAGAGATTTTTGTTTAAAACAATTTCGAGTGTCTGTGCGCATTTTGTAACCGTTTACGGCCGTGCGCGCTTTTATTTACGACCGGTGTTCATTAGTTCGCGGTTATTCACGTAAACATTTTCAGGTTTTTATATTATTATTACTTATGTTGAAAATGAGGCGCGCAGCTGAAAATTTAGAGCCGTTTAAAATAGTTTTATTGCGGAGCTTTAACGAGCAATTTCTATCAGATACACGGATGCCAGCGGTGAAGTATTTTAATACCTTTGTACAAACACCCACAAATCACCGGTTTTAACCTAAATCATTATTTATTCCTATTCCTACTCCCGGTGTGAGAGTGTTGAGCGATCCAAATTTCCTCTCCCGCGCGAACGCCTCGCAAAATTTCTGGCCGGCGCTGGCGGTGCTCGCTCGCTTTTGAATTTTTCAAAACCTGAAAATCCGCTCCCAGAGTTATGTAAACTGAGCGTGCTCTGCCACGTGCTGAAGTTATTTATCAACAAGACTCCTGTGTTCAATGTGGTCATCTGAACATAAATAAGCTAGGTTTTTGTCAAATCGCTTGTTTAAAAAACTGTTCGGTTCCAAACTTAATCGCTGTTTGGTACGAGTACCTAATGCATCTGTGGGTGCGACGCTGAGGAAAAATTCACACTCCCATTCATATTTCAAGCCGATAAATCTTCAGAGTCTTCCACGCTTTCGTTGCTAAGCTATATTAAATATTAACTCATTAAATTGACATTTATCAGCGGGATTTATTAGCATGATATTTAGTATCTGCGTTTATCAAGTTTTGTATATATCTATGTTTATGATTTCGGATGCTTTTCAGCGAGTATAGGGATCTTCATTTCGCAAAGTTGTAACAGCCGGGAGCTGCTTCGTTATTAAATTACATTTAACAGTGATTGATAATTGATTACTTACCATTCCTATTAATTTTTCTTACTATCGGAGAAAAATGTTTGCATCTCATGAATATCAACATTGCCTTATGCATCAATTACCGTACGGTCAACAAAAAGAAATTGGATTGGTTTTGGTGTCGCAAAACTCGGTTATTTGACTAACCCGCGGTCACTCCATTCGATCAATATTTCACTACCAAAGCTCACCTAAATGTCTTTTTTTGCTGATAGCATTGCAAGTACTGATGTGAAATACTGGACAGAAAAAATATATAATACTTTTTCGGGACAAATTGGAAAGGTCTGTTGCGGCACCCCATCTACTATAGCCCATCGCGTAGTCGCTCATACCTGTTTCGTTTCCTCACAAAAAGGCTGCTCGGCACGATGCTTAAGCCATATGCCGCTTACTTCTTCCACCGCCTAAACTCACTGCTTGTGCCGCCCAGTCAAGGAAGACCAGGAAGACATCGCCGCCTGTGCACCGCCATTTGCGGCCGTCCCAAACGAGTTATGCCAGCGCTGCTGTTGGCTCTGATAATCAACAGAGAATTCAGCTTTTGCTCTTCCGCGGAGCCAAAAGATACGTCAACTTGCACGTGGTGGTAGTCGTTGGGTTGTAGGGCTACTTTAATGGCCACTGTATCAATTTTTTTTGTTCCTCTTCGTCTCTAGTAGAAAAGTATAGTTTCAGTTTTTGATTTTAATCGTGGGTGGCGTGACCACCTCCTTGTTCTTAGTGCCGAGCACTGACTAGTTGGTGGTTACTTATTTTTCCACCGAAAATTTGCTTGCCTCAAGCCGAACTTGACTTGCTCGCGAATTGTCGCTGTAACATTAACAACTAGGCATTTCCACATGACGTCATGAGCTCGTCAGTGTTGCCAACCTAGTTGAATTAATAACCTCAAAAAAGTGTTCGGGAACAACCCGCGTTGTTATGATTGGAAAAAAGTACTTTTTTGAGATTTTGGATACAGTAGGAAGCAAGTTTCTGCGTGATAATTGTACACGAAACTTTGGCGCTTCGATCAATACTGATAGTTGGAGATGTGCTGCCTCAAATAGCTCAATAAACAAGAAAGTTTGGTAGAGTGCCTCAATCATTTTCGTCGAAAAAAAAAATCCGTGGCTTTTTCGGAAAACTAGATTCCTGGAAGAAAAGAGCATCTCAGGAAGTATCGCAAAGTGCCAAGAAATGCGACTCAAAGACATCTGGGGAAGGAGAAAATATGCCAGTTTATTATCCTGCCGATAAGGTAAAAAGCTGACTAAATTGTTGAAATAACAGAATAAATGTAAGATGATTTTACAAATTATCCATTACTAAGCGCTCTCCTGATTTCAGAAAGTATGGCTGTGGCAAAAACTGTGACCTGTGGCGATCTCGAAATGGGGAAATCCAGCGACCAAGGAATTTCTAAGTTGACCACAATTTCACCTTAAGTCCTGCTTACAAGAAGAAGCTTCAGGATTTTTTAAGCAACGTGTCTTGACGCGATGAAGCCATCAACTGAAAATTCAAGATTGTCAAGTCAGGTGTACGATTTGGTCTTCAGAAGATGAAGATACTCGGAGCCGATCCCATCTGGTTCACATGTGCTTATATCACAGCGAATATTACAACTACAGTGAAGTAGAAAATGGACACTATTGTCAATTCAAACATCTAGGCTTATGAAAGCAATGGAAAAAGCATGGCTAGAGATGTAGAGGGCTCAATGAACGTGAAAGTTGGGTTGGGGTTGAAAGTGGTTGAATCTTTTTTTGAGGAAAAAATGAGAATATCATGGTTTTCTCGAAACGCTGTGCTCGTGGAAGTACGAGGCATCACAGAATGTATCCCAAAGCGCCATGAAATGGAAAAGAAGAAGGAAGGAATACACTTGAAAAAATATACGGAGGTTGTACCGATAACGATTAGGATGGGTAACTACACACATCAACCGCGATTTCATACCGGTCTTCAGTGTTCGATAGCCCAATTTTTCGTTTTCATGCCTTGATCACGTCAAATACGAACAGTGTTCCATAAGGTTGCTACAGGGTGATCAATGGAACAGTGTAAAACTGCCGAAAGTTCAGTACAAGCGCGATTCCCCAAAAAAAATATTTCATGCATTCCAATAGCACAGTTATGAAGATCAATGTTTCAGCTTCAGTAACGTTTTTGAATTTTGACAATCGAAGGTGAATTTGCCAAAGATACTGATCATTTTGTGCCGCCATGTTGAACTTCCGCCAACCTATTGGCCCACAGACCCAGAACGTACACCAGACCTCTTAGATTTTTGCATCGTCAAAGGCATATCTCCTCAGCGTTTTGCAGTCAGGTCAAGCACGGAACTCTCGTCGGATCATTCTTCTGTGATGGCGATTTTGAACACAGAAGCGAAAACAGTCGTTCGGCCACTGACACTCTGCAACATGCGAACGAACTGGGACTACTTCAGGGAACTGGTCGGCGAGAGGTTGCAGCACCAGTCGACACTGAAGACTAATGAAGACATCGAAGAAGCTGTGCTGCATCTTACGCAAACCATACAGGAGTCATCATGGAATTCCACTCCAGAATCTTCATCCAACAACAAAGACCTCACTTGTCCTATGTTCATTATGGAAAAACTAAGAGAAAAGCGAAAGATCAGGAAGAAATGGCAGCAAACACGAGACCCCAGAGACAAAGTCCGATACAATGAATCTACGAGAGATCTTAAAGTACTACTGAGTGCCCATAAAAACAAAACGATACAAAACTACTTAGAGCATCTAACACCTACAAACACAACAGATCATTCACTGTGGAAGGCTACTAAACGACTTAAACGACCTCAAATACGTGTTCCACCGATCAGAACTTCAAACAATCAATGGGCCAGGACTGACACTGAAAAAGCTGTTACTTTTGCCGAACACCTCGCCACTGTTTTCTCTCCACTGCCGAGAGACTGCCTGCCTGACGAAGAGAAATTTATTCACGAACATCTCGAAGCCCCATTTCAAATGGACCCCCCGATCCAGAAGTTCACGAAGAAAGAGGTCCACAAAATCATCACAAAACTCCCTCTGAACAAAGCCCCGGGTTTCGATCTCATAACGGGACAAATAATGAAACAGCTTCCTGATATAGCGATACGGAGGATTACAGCGATTTTAAATTCCATGCTCAGAAACGCGTTCTTTCCGGCATTGTGGAAAATAGCGGAGGTTATCCCAGTCCTAAAGCCCGGCAAGGATGAGACTCAAGTAGGCTCCTACAGGCCTATCAGTCTATTACCAATAATGTCCAAAATCTTCGAAACCTTGCTGCTAAACAGATTGAAGCCACTAATTGACGAGAAAAAACTCATACCTAAACACCAATTTGGTTTTCGAATGCAACATTCCACCATCCAGCAAGTCCACCGTGTGGCCACAAAAATTAGAAACGACCTGGAAACAAGAAGATTTTGCTCGGCAGCATTTCTCGATGTCTCACAGGCCTTTGACAGGGTTTGGCACACAGGTCTTCTCTACAAGTTAAAACTCTGGCTCCCGCACAACTACTACCAGATCTTGAGGGAATACATCACTGGTCGATACTTCGCAGTTAAATATCAAGAAGGTTTCACTCCATTGTATCCCATCAAATCTGGAGTTCCGCAGGGAAGTGTCCTTGGGCCTTTCTTATACCTGCTATACACTGCAGACCTACCAACTATCACCGGCACAGTCTTGGCAACGTTCGCAGACGATACAGCCATTATGGCCTCTCACAAAATACCCGAAATGGCCTCAAAAAATCTGCAAATACACCTCAATAAAATAGGAAAATGGCTCAAGCTATGGCGCATCAAAGTCAATGAAACGAAGTCGATTCACACTACATTTACATTGAACAGGAAGACGTGCCCAGCTGTCTCACTGAACAACAACCAACTCAAGCAAACCGACGAAGTTAAATACCTTGGAATGCACTTGGACAGGCGATTGACTTGGTTACCTCATATCACAGCCAAAAGAAGACAACTGGAACTGAAATTTTCCCAAATGTACTGGTTACTAGGAAGAAACTCCCAACTGTCATCAACGAATAAACTCCTCATCTACAAGGCAATCCTAAAACCAATTTGGACGTACGGGATACAACTATGGGGCGCCGCCAGCGCTACGAACATCTCTAGACTGCAGACCTTTCAATCCAAAGTCCTCAAGACAGCCATCGGTGTCCCAAAATATTTCCCAAATGATGTGGTCCACCGCCTGACCGAGACGCCTACAGTTCAAGAAGAGATCGCCAGACTCAGCTCTGCTTATCAAGCCCGCCTTCAGTTCCATCCAAACGCATTAGCAGTAGAACTACTCATCGCCCGCGACACCAGGCGCCTCAAGCGGTACGACCCATTGGACCTGACCACCAGATTCTAAATTCTGACCTCTGCCTTTGTTCCTGCCATGAGCTACAAACAGAACTATAGCAATTGTTATTGAATATCAATTAAGGAGGGAGTCACTTCAAGACGAACTCCTCAACGCCATTGTTTATATTATCATACCAAATACTAAAATATCTTAGGATAGTTGTATAATACACATGGATTCAATGAAAAAAAAAAAAAAAAAATGTTGAACTTTCAAGAAAGAAGAAAATGATCCGATTTCATTGAAACTTGGAACACACTCATGTCTGGTTCAAGTAATTGGAATTTCAAAGTCAAATGTCTACATTGAATTTTTTACATAAATGATTCACTTTGAATAAAACTTGAAACATACTAGAATCGAATCATTCGCATAAAAGTTCAATGTGGCGGCTTGGAAGTGACCAAGAAAGACATTTGACCTTGGACTTCCAATTACTGAAACCAGATATAAGTGTAATCCAAGTTTCAATGGAATCGGATCATTTTTTTGGAAGTTCAACATGGCGGCACAAAATGATCAATATCTTTGGCAATATACCTTTAATTTCCAAAATTCAAAAACGTTACTGAAGCTGAAATACCAGTCTTCATAACTGTGCTATTGAAATGCATCAAATTTTTTTTTTGGGAAATCGCGCTCGTACTGAACTTTTGGCAATTTTACACTGTTCCATTGACCACCCTGCAGAAACTTTATACAACATTGTTTGTATTCGATGTGATCAAGACATGAGAACGAAGGATTGGGCTATCAAACACTGAAAACAGATATGAAATCGCTGACGGCAATCAAAAGTTATGATGATTTTAGAAATCGTCTGAATTTGCTTGTCCCCTAGATTCTTTTGATGTGTGTAAATTGCCGTAATACAGTTATGATGTTTGCACAAAATCATCTGTTGCTAAGCCTATCTAGTTTCGGGAAGAACCTGTGTCAAAAATTGTGGCCCTCGGCAATCTAAAAATGGGAAAATCTACGGACTGAGGAATTGCTACGTCGACCACAATTTGGAGCCTAGAATCCTCAATAGAACAATGAATATTTGTATTTAAAGAAATGTATCTTGACACAATCAAGTTGTAGTTTACGGAAATGGATAACAAAAGATCCTTATTTTGAGTTATATCACTTATATCAGGTGAAGGAAATCAAACTATGCTGGAACCTTGATCGAAAATTCGAACGTTTCGGCCACACTCGGGCCGCAAGACGGAACGCGGAGGGATCGAGGGGTCGACAGAAGAGAGCCAGCACGGACAGTATTGGAAGCGAGGAGAAGCACAAGCCAGATTGAGCAACCTGACGGCATCTTATTTTGTCCTGGTTGAGACTATAGTCTTTGGGATTATACTTTCTTGTTGATGAAGCCGTCCAAAATTGGGTACTATTTTGTTGTTATCCGAACATCAGAAGTAGCAAAGTTCTTACGTGGGCGCTTTTTGCGCGGTGGGGTATTCTGTGCAGGGTGCAGTGACTGTAGTTGTGCGATCGTGAATCGATCTCGCTCACATCATCGTCATCGATCCAGTTCCCGGTTCAGGGATGATCGTCCTGTACTCGCCTTTACTTGTCCCTTCAAAAAACCACTGGCAAATTCAGCCGCCACCACATGTCCGCTATCAAAACTGTTTTCTCCTTTTTTGACCACGGTGTGTTGTGTGTTCATCAGAAAAAAAAACTGTCAATTTCAGCAATACTAACCGCCATTTTGCACTGACTTTTGTTTGTTGTGAGCTCCCAAAAAATGTCATGCCAAACACAACCAAACACCAAAACGTCACGTTCATGTGACATTTGTTTGCCTCCAGAAAATGTCAACCGCCATGTTGTGACGTCATCACTTCTTCGATCCATTACACTATAGCTACTCTCATTACACTATACAATTTCTTGAACAATCTGCCAAAATTGTGTCAAAAAACAATAAACTTGATTGTTCAACTGACAGATTGTACAAGAAATTGTGTAGTGTAATACAGCTATAATGAGGAAAATTCTCGGGAAAATTGATGGACAAAGTGAATTCCTTCGCGAAAAGGAAGAGCAACAACTTCAACTCTGCATTTGTGCCGAGAATATTCATATCTTTCTTTATTGTTGAGCGGCAAAATCATGCATGCGAAAGAGAGAAGCAACATGAACCATAAAAGTATAAACGTATAAACCTACAATTTACCGCTTTTCTCAAAGTCCATAAATCCCGGAGCATCAGGAAAACAGTATGAACCACTCCGTCTCTCTCTTCCAATTTAAATCCGGTCGCGGTGCATCTGCGGATGTGACGACACCTAAATTTCGGCACGTGTCGCTAACTAGCGTTATAAATTAATACCTAGTTCGTATGTTTACGCTTACGATGGTCCATACATAGCCACTCACCTGGAAGCCATACATATTCACAGGATCGTTAACCTGTTCTCTGAAATATTAGTGTAATATTGCTTAAATAATACGATGATGCGATGATGATGACGTCGCTCAGGAATCTCTCCGAGAAGAAATATTTATGGCGTGTAGAATCAGAGCCGCTCTCTGCCTTTCACAAAGAACTTGTGCAAGCAATTGAGAGATTTTTGTTTAAAACAATTTCGAGTGTCTGTGCGCATTTTGTAACCGTTTACGGCCGTGCGCGCTTTTATTTACGACCGGTGTTCATTAGTTCGCGGTTATTCACGTAAACATTTTCAGGTTTTTATATTATTATTACTTATGTTGAAAATGAGGCGCGCAGCTGAAAATTTAGAGCCGTTTAAAATAGTTTTATTGCGGAGCTTTAACGAGCAATTTCTATCAGATACACGGATGCCAGCGGTGAAGTATTTTAATACCTTTGTACAAACACCCACAAATCACCGGTTTTAACCTAAATCATTATTTATTCCTATTCCTACTCCCGGTGTGAGAGTGTTGAGCGATCCAAATTTCCTCTCCCGCGCGAACGCCTCGCAAAATTTCTGGCCGGCGCTGGCGGTGCTCGCTCGCTTTTGAATTTTTCAAAACCTGAAAATCCGCTCCCAGAGTTATGTAAACTGAGCGTGCTCTGCCACGTGCTGAAGTTATTTATCAACAAGACTCCTGTGTTCAATGTGGTCATCTGAACATAAATAAGCTAGGTTTTTGTCAAATCGCTTGTTTAAAAAACTGTTCGGTTCCAAACTTAATCGCTGTTTGGTACGAGTACCTAATGCATCTGTGGGTGCGACGCTGAGGAAAAATTCACACTCCCATTCATATTTCATGCCGATAAATCTTCAGAGTCTTCCACGCTTACGTTGCTAAGCTATATTAAATATTAACTCATTAAATTGACATTTATCAGCGGGATTTATTAGCATGATATTTAGTATCTGCGTTTATCAAGTTTTGTATATATCTATGTTTATGATTTCGGATGCTTTTCAGCGAGTATAGGGATCTTCATTTCGCAAAGTTGTAACAGCCGGGAGCTGCTTCGTTATTAAATTACATTTAACAGTGATTGATAATTGATTACTTACCATTCCTATTAATTTTTCTTACTATCGGAGAAAAATGTTTGCATCTCATGAATATCAACATTGCCTTATGCATCAATTACCGTACGGTCAACAAAAAGAAATTGGATTGGTTTTGGTGTCGCAAAACTCGGTTATTTGACCAACCCGCGGTCACTCCATTCGATCAATATTTCACTACCAAAGCTCACCTAAATGTCTTTTTTTGCTGATAGCATTGCAAGTACTGATGTGAAATACTGGACAGAAAAAATATATAATACTTTTTCGGGACAAATTGGAAAGGTCTGTTGCGGCACCCCATCTACTATAGCCCATCGCGTAGTCGCTCATACCTGTTTCGTTTCCTCACAAAAAGGCTGCTCGGCACGATGCTTAAGCCATATGCCGCTTACTTCTTCCACCGCCTAAACTCACTGCTTGTGCCGCCCAGTCAAGGAAGACCAGGAAGACATCGCCGCCTGTGCACCGCCATTTGCGGCCGTCCCAAACGAGTTATGCCAGCGCTGCTGTTGGCTCTGATAATCAACAGAGAATTCAGCTTTTGCTCTTCCGCGGAGCCAAAAGATACGTCAACTTGCACGTGGTGGTAGTCGTTGGGTTGTAGGGCTACTTTAATGGCCACTGTATCAATTTTTTTTTGTTCCTCTTCGTCTCTAGTAGAAAAGTATAGTTCCAGTTTTTGATTTTAATCGTGGGTGGCGTAACCACCTCCTTGTTCTTAGTGCCGAGCACTGACTAGTTGGTGGTTACCTACTTATTTTTCCACCGAAAATTTGCTTGCCTCAAGCCGAACTTGACTTGCTCGCGAATTGTCGCTGTAACATTAACAACTAGGCATTTCCACATGACGTCATGAGCTCGTCAGTGTTGCCAACCTAGTTGAATTAATAACCTCAAAAAAGTGTTCGGGAACAACCCGCGTTGTTATGATTGGAAAAAAGTACTTTTTTGAGATTTTGGATACAGTAGGAAGCAAGTTTCTGCGTGATAATTGTACACGAAACTTTGGCGCTTCGATCAATACTGATAGTTGGAGATGTGCTGCCTCAAATAGCTCAATAAACAAGAAAGTTTGGTAGAGTGCCTCAATCATTTTCGTCGAAAAAAAAAAATCCGTGGCTTTTTCGGAAAACTAGATTCCTGGAAGAAAAGAGCATCTCAGGAAGTATCTCAAAGTGCCAAGGAATGCGACTCAAAGACATCTGGGGAAGGAGAAAATATGCCAGTTTATTATCCTGCCGATAAGGTAAAAAGCTGACTAAATTGTTGAAATAACAGAATAAATGTAAGATGATTTTACAAATTATCCATTACTAAGCGCCCTCCTGATTTCAGAAAGTATGGCTGTGGCAAAAACTGTGACCTGTGGCGATCTCAAAATGGGGAAATCCAGCGACCAAGGAATTTCTAAGTTGACCACAATTTCACCTTAAGTCCTGCTTACAAGAAGAAGCTTCAGGATTTTTTAAGCAACGTGTCTTGACGCGATGAAGCCATCAACTAAAACTTCAAGATTGTCAAGTCAGGTGTACGATTTGGTCTTCAGAAGATGAAGATACTCGGAGCCGATCCCATCTGGTTCACATGTGCTTATATCACAGCGAATATTACAACTACAGTGAAGTAGAAAATGGACACTATTGTCAATTCAAACATCTAGGCTTATGAAAGCAATGGAAAAAGCATGGCTAGAGATGTAGAGGGCTCAATGAACGTGAAAGTTGGGTTGGAGTTGAAAGTGGTTGAATCTTTTTTTGAGGAAAAAATGAGAATATCATGGTTTTCTCGAAACGCTGTGCTCGTGGAAGTACGAGGCATCACAGAATGTATCCCAAAGCGCCATGAAATGGAAAAGAGGAAGGAAGGAATACACTTGAAAAAATATACGGAGGTTGTACCGATAACGATTAGGATGGGTAACTACACACATCAACCGCGATTTCATACCGGTCTTCAGTGTTCGATAGCCCAATTTTTCGTTTCCATGCCTTGATCACGTCAAATACGAACAGTGTTCCATAAGGTTGCTACAGGGTGATCAATGGAACAGTGTAAAACTGCCGAAAGTTCAGTACAAGCGCGATTTCAAAAAAAAAATATTTCATGCATTCCAATAGCACAGTTATGAAGATCAATGTTTCAGCTTCAGTAACGTTTTTGAATTTTGAGAATCGAAGGTGAATTTGCCAAAGATACTGATCATTTTGTGCCGCCATGTTGAACTTCCAAGAAAGAAGAAAATGATCCGATTTCATTGAAACTTGGAACACACTCATGTCTGGTTCAAGTAATTGGAATTTCAAAGTCAAATGTCTACATTGAATTTTTTACATAAATGATTCACTTTGAATAAAACTTGAAACATACTAGAATCGAATCATTCGCATAAAAGTTCAATGTGGCGGCTTGGAAGTGACCAAGAAAGACATTTGACCTTGGACTTCCAATTACTGAAACCAGATATAAGTGTAATCCAAGTTTCAATGGAATCGGATCATTTTTTTGGAAGTTCAACATGGCGGCACAAAATGATCAATATCTTTGGCAATTTACCTTTAATTTCCAAAATTCAAAAACGTTACTGAAGCTGAAATACCAGTCTTCATAACTGTGCTATTGAAATGCATCAAATTTTTTTTTTGGGAAATCGCGCTCGTACTGAACTTTTGGCAATTTTACACTGTTCCATTGACCACCCTGCAGAAACTTTATACAACATTGTTTGTATTCGATGTGATCAAGACATGAGAACGAAGGATTGGGCTATCAAACACTGAAAACAGATATGAAATCGCTGACGGCAATCAAAAGTTATGATGATTTTAGAAATCGTCTGAATTTGCTTGTCCCCTAGATTCTTTTGATGTGTGTAAATTGCCGTAATACAGTTATGATGTTTGCACAAAATCATCTGTTGCTAAGCCTATCTAGTTTCAGGAAGAACCTGTGTCAAAAATTGTGGCCTTCGGCAATCTAAAAATGGGAAAATCTACGGACTGAGGAATTGCTACGTCGACCACAATTTGGAGCCTAGAATCCTCAATAGAACAATAAATATTTGTATTTAAAGAAATGTATCTTGACACAATCAAGTTGTAGTTGAAAATTCAACATCGTTGAATCAGGTGTGAAATGTCTGTCAAGGAAGGGTCCGGTGACCGAATACATCTTCGGTGGCCGAACAACTGTTCGAGTTTAACTTCCATGTTTTGCCTCTGTCCCACAGCTCTGTCCATATTCTACAACCGAAGTGAAGACATTCCTGCACTTTTGAAATATAAAGTATAAACAAAAACTATTGTTCGTTTCTTTAATCCAGCAGTAAAAGCTGAACCTCAAGTATTTGGGTGATTGGGAAGCACAAACCGAAGAGGTACATATCTACCTAGCCCCACACAAGGCATATCACTCCAGCAATGCCGGGAATGTAAACCCCCAACATTCAGGTGAAGTTTGGTGGCAAAGTTCATGCCCAATTTCGTCGGAAAATATGAATTTTCACCACTACCCTGTGCAGTCAACCTAACATGTTTGGCTTGCTTTTTCACAAAAAAACACACTTTTCCACGAGAACTTATTTTGCAGGCGCATTAAGGACTTTGCTTTGAACTTGATACAAAAGTTTCAAACTCAATCTCAAAAAGGTAGCCGGGGAAAAAAATGCAGAAACTGGAGCTCCATAAGCGCCCTGTAGTTGGGTTGTCCCCCTAACATTATTTGGTTCAAATTTGGCGGGCAATTCTGGACAATTGGCAAAACTGCTGTGACGTCAATGGAGATGCCCAACTGGCGGAGCAACACAACCTTGTTCCTTTTCAGGTGGACTGACTTCCTGGTGCAGTATGTATCAAATGGGTGACGGAAAATAGATCGAAATACAAAAGGTCGAAAACAAATCATCGAATGCATAAAGTCGAGAAACAAAATAACGAAACCATAAAACATCGAAAGCACTATTGTCGAAAGTACAAAAGGTCGAAAATCAAAAGATCGAAAAGTGAAATATCGAAAAGCAAAAGGTCGAAAAGTGAAATATCGAAAAGCAAAAGGTCGAAAACCAAAAGGTCAAAAAGTGAAATATCGAAAAGCAAAAGGTCGAAAACCAAAAGGTCGAAAAACAAAAGATCGAAAAGCGAAACATCGAATAATAAAATGTCGAATAGCACAATGTCGAACTAGAAATATCTGTCTTAAATGTGATTACAATTCGGATCGATTGAGGAGCTGTGACTCCCTCAGAGAGCACTTGAGGAAAAATTTTACTCTCACTTTTCGACTTAATCGTCAGATATAAATCACCTCTCAAAGTATTATGCAAGGCCACCGAAACACCTGTATATTCTTTTAAATCTGATCAGCGTCAGCGTAAATTAACTTGAGACTTATAAACCTGTCATGGACCTTGTCAGGTTGAGTG
The DNA here is from genome assembly GCA_949128115.1 of Anaspis maculata. NCBI lineage: Eukaryota > Metazoa > Arthropoda > Insecta > Coleoptera > Scraptiidae > Anaspis > Anaspis maculata. Next base: position 92,511,493 of record OX421962.1, read on the forward strand.
ATTTTTTTGCAGACCTGATTGGGTTTTTTGACGCAAAATCCACTCTGAAACGTAAAGCTGTGCACATGGACCTCGTCAGGTCTAGTAGTTTTTTTTTGAAGACCTGATTTGGTTTTTTGACGCAAAATTAACTTGGACTTATAAACCTGTGTACATGGACCTCGTCAGGTTCAGTAATTTTTTTGCAGACCTAATTCGGTTTCTTTTGACGCAAAATCCACTCTGAAACGTCAAGTTGTGCACATGGACCTCGTCAGGCTTGGTATATATATTTTTTGAAGACCTGATTTGGTTTTTCGACGCAAAATCAAGTTGGACACATAAAGCAGTGTACATAGACCTCGTCAGGTCCAGTAGTTCTTTTTTTTTGAAGACCTGATTTGGTTTTTTGACGCGAAATTCACTCTGAAACGTAAAGCTGTGCACATGGACCTCGTCAGGTCTAGTCGTTTTTTTTTTTGAAGACCTGATTTGGTTTTTTGACGCAAAATTAACTTGAACTTATAAACCTGTGTACATGGACCTCGTCAGGTTCAGTAATTTTTTTGCAGACCTGGTTTGGTTTTTTGACTCAAAATCAACTCTGAAACGTCAAGTTGTGCACATGGACCTCGTCAGGTTTAGTTTTTTTTAAGGCCTGATTTGGTTTTTCGACGCAGAATCAAGTTGGACACATGAAGCTGTGCACATGGACCTCGTCAGGTCTAGTAATTTTTTTTTTTTTGGAAGACCTGAGTTGGTGTTTTGACGCAAAATTAACTTGGACTTACAAACCTGTGTGCATGAACCTCGTCAGGTTCAGTAATTTTTTTTACACACCTGATTCGGTTTTTTGACGCAAAATCAACTCTGAAACGTCAAGTTGTGCACATGGACCTCGTCAGGTTAATTTTTTTTTGAAGCCCTGATTTGATTTTTCGACGCAAAATCAACTTGGACACACGCATGGACCTCGTCAGGCTCAGTAATTTTTTTGCAGACCTGTTTCGTTTTTTCTTTTAACGCAAAATCTACTCTGAAACGTGAAGCTGTGTACATGGACCTCGTCAGGTTCAGTAATGTTTTTGCAAAACTGATTCGGTTTTTTGACGCAAAATTTATCTATACTCATAAATCGGTGTACACACCACACAGACCTTGTCAGGTTCAGTATTTTTTTTTTCAAGGCCTGATTAGTGATTAGGTTTCTCAAATCATTTGTCTTTACAACAATTGTACATACACCTATTGCTCAATTTCGATTTTCACGGTTTTTCTTTCTAGACCTTTTCTTTTCGATTTTTTGTTTCTCGATCTATTGCTTTTCGACGTTTTGTTTTTCGACCATTTGTTTTTCGACCAATTGTTTTTCGACCAACTGTTTTTCGACCTTTTGTTTTTCGACATTCTGTTATTCGATATTATGTATTTTCGACCATATGTATTTCGATCATCATCACTTTCGATATATTGTGAATTCGACCTTTTCTTTTTCGACCTTATGCATTCGATGTTTTGTTTTCGACCTTTTGTTTTTCGTTCTTTTTTCCGTCACTCGTATCAAATTGCTCAGATTTATCCTAAACTTCCCGGCACACGTAACGTGGGTTCCACAGAAAGCCAAAGCAGTTCTTTTCATGGTGATCCGACATGTGTGGACCAATTCATATCAAGTGTCGAACGCCATCCTCACCATCTACCGAATGGCAGTAGTTCCAGTTGTGATACGCAGCAGAAATTTGGACGCAAGCATCAGTGAACAGCGCAGTCACAAAGCAAGAGCTTTGAGGGCTCAATGGACTGCTGCAGATGCATCACCGGCAGTTAGTTATATGTCAGTTCCGGCGGAAGCGGCCTTAGTAGGCGACGAGCCACGAATTCAATTCTTCAGAATGGAACGGAACGGAAGGCGCTAGCACAGCTAATAAGGTTTGGATATCGATGCCAGAACGTAGCAAAAGATAACGACTTGTAGCGGCGAGAACCCTGACGATCTTTGGCCAACGACGAGCTGGAGCCATCTCAGCCCTAGTCATCTGCGCCGACTTCACCTTCAAGCCAGGATTCCACGTGCAAACATGGTGGTTCTAAATCGACGCCGTTTTGACGAGCTAACCGTAGCAAAGTCGTCCTGGGCAAACCTCAAGCCGCCGGCGCGGCGCCGGCTCGGTTCGACTGTTTCGAAGGTTCGCTGAGAAGGCGCAGGCGAGACGTGAAGGACCCCCATCATCGTAATCAGCTTCTTTGATGAGTAACTGTTTGTATTTGATGTGATTTCTTGTCAATGTTATCGACCGTTCCCGTAAATCAAATCAGTCAGGCCGTAAACTTGCTCTATCCTTACCTCGGCCTTCGGCCATCAGTTAGTGTAGTTGTAGAAGTTGGAGTATTTTAGGTGTTGTCAGTTCCTCTCGTTGTCAGCAGAATGGACTCAGCAGTTAGCGATTCGTTTGTCAAAGAAGTGGCGCTTTGTCTTTCCCTTCTTGATTTGTCCGTGAGGGAGGCGGCGCTAGGCGCTGTCCTAAGACTACGCTCTGTGGGACAATGGAATGTGGAGGAAAGGTTGAGTTGTCACGCTCAACTGCTAGGTGAGGCGTCCGAACGCCCCTGCTGCCGGCGAGCAGTGACGGAGTCCTCACAAAATACAATTCTGAGAAACCCTATACCACAATATACTTTATACAATGGAGATAGAAAGAAGCCAGATATCTTCATTCACACGAACGGCTCCAAAAACAGTCAAGAATATGGTGCAAGAATATCTTCTGAACAGCTAGAAATCCGGAAAATTCTACTTCTGGGAAGTTACACCACCGTGTTCTAGGCGGAATTCATAGCCTAGTTTCTGAAAAGAAGATCAGGGACCAAACTGTGCATATCCTGACAGATATAGCAGGGCCTTGGCAGGTTGCAGAGTAACCTCCGGGATAGTTTGGGAGTGCCACCAGGCCCTGGAACGAATAGCACAGTCAAATGCCATCGAACTCATATATGGGTTGAAGAACACAGCGGGGATCAAGGTGATGAAGAGGCTGATGGGCTGACGCGGCAGGCTGCAGAACATACGCGTATACCCTGCAGACCTGAGCTGATCTTACCGCTAAATATGACGACTATCAAAAACCTGATAGAAGAGGAAACTCTCAGATGTTCGACAGAGAGATGGATGAACACGGAATACTGCAGACAAGGATATTCATATCATTGGCTCTCTTTCTTGAAATGTCCAATTCTATGACTGTGGCAGCGTGGGGCCCTAGATACGCTGATCTCCTCGAGAGGATCCAGGCTGGCTTCCTCAAAAAACTCCTACCATTGGCCAAGAACACCCCGGATTGCATCCGGGTGTTCTGGTGTGCTGATGTTCTCTCCCACCTAATTTGAGAACTTTCAGAAATCTGCTTTTCGCCCTAGACAATCTCAATAAGACTTCAGGTAGAACAATTTTCAATTACATTGTGGGTGTCTTGCAGTTGAGGACTTTTAGCAGAAATGAGTAGTGTTTGTTTTTAATATTGTTTGTCTTGTTTTTTTTTTAAATTTTAATCAATGGAAATTACATTGTACCTGTGCTGTTCAAAATTATGGCTGTATCCACTTGACCCACTAGCATGAGAATTATGTATTCTCAAATATACAATAAACGAATAATAATAATAATTAATAATGATACTGCAGGCAAGGGAGAGCCGCGATAGTCAAACCCTTTAGAAATGTATCCAGCCACTGCTTGCAATTCTCTAGAGTAAAACTCAAAAAGCTCCTAGGCATTATGACTGGGCATTGCAGGCTAAACTACAACATGCACCAGATAGGAATAAAAACTGACCCCTCATATCTAGGCTGTGAAGAAAAGGATGAGGCAGCTGAGAATGTGCGACATATCAGAACTTAGTTTGGAATATCAAACCACGATGTAGACTTTAGTGTTAAACCCAGTCCGTAGCATGGTGAACTCGGCCGCGCTTTCAAAGGCGAAGGTCTCGGGTTCAAATCCGCACTGGGCCAGATGGACTTTTTCACGCGTTTCCTAGTACTGGGGAATCTACTATCGTGCGGTGATGCCCCGGGAAAAGGGATGAAACGAGAAAGCCATCGAAACAAAACCACATTGATTATTCCTCACTGTTCCAAAAATGTCTTCGTTGTTGTCGTCAATACTGTAATCGTTACTGAAAAACCCCCACAGAAAAACCTGCTAATAACCTAGTTGTTGATACAGGGCAAAAAAAAAACTTTGGTCTCTGTAAACTTGAAGCATATAAATGTGTATAATAGATTCCCTTTACGCTTGTGGTGTAGTGCTTCGACTGCCATACCATCATCAGAGGTCGCAGGTTCGATATCCGCCAAAGACGGATTTTCGTCTTGAAAACAAGCTTTTTGGTTTAGTTGGAATGCTTGCTTAATGTGTGCCGACCCCATGCGATGTTGGTGGTCGCTAAAAATTCCTACCCTATGTTGGAACACACAGGAGTTCGGCAAAATTTCCAGTATAGTGGAGGAAAGCATCCACCAGCGTCGGTGTTAGGCCTCGTTGGGGAAATAGGCCGACGTTAAATAAACGAAGAAACAGATTCCCTTTATATCACTGAGTAATCGTAATTGTCAGCGATTAGATTCCAATCGGAAAAGCCTTTGTATTGGTATGTAAATAATTACACAGGTCAACAAAGTGAAAAAAAAAATTTGTGCCTGGGTTTATTTTATGATTTTATCAAATGTCATGAGTCAAAATAATGGAAAAATAACCACATTATCATTAAAGTTTGCTTTTGTAATATTGGTAGGTAAAAATGGTACCTACAGATTTTATATCATGAATAAAATAAGAAAATCAGTTTATAGGGAGACGAAGAGAAGTTCTGACATTCATATGCCATCTACATTAGAGTCTAGAGTGCTCTGGAGTCGCAAAAACGATGGTCAAGTGTTTTATTTGACGTTTGTAGGAAATTAAAAATGCCAAAAAAAATTAAAAAATGTAAAGTTCCCATGATCATAATAGGAAGAGTCAATGACTTCATTTCTGATTTTTTTTTATTATTTTTTATCAATTTTGTGTTAAACTTGAGAGAAAGAAGAAAATAATATTTTTTTTTAAATTTTTTTCAACAAGTGAATTTATCAAAATTGACATTTTCATAAATTTTTAAATATGTCAGAAGCAAACTTTTTCATCGGATATTATTTTTTTTAAGGTTTATTTGACTAAAGCTACAGAAATTTGGTATACTTATCCCAAGCACAAAATTGGTGTTAACCTGTGTTATTTATCGACAGTTTTTTTGTTTGATAATAATCAAGCAAACCGCGCCCCCTCCCTCCCAGCTTCTACGCCTATGGCTGCCTGGCACTTAGGTGCTGCTCATCTGAATACGCCGTCCGGCTCGATAAATCCATTTTAATAATAATTTGTAAACAAGAAACGAACCGGAATAGAACGCTATTCATCACTTTTGTCGAAACTTTCTGCACGTCCTTTGACGGCGGCGGGATTCCCTGCGCTGGCGAGAGGGACGCCAGCATCCCGACGCCTTCGCGTCGCTGAGGGGCAAGCGTTTGCCGTGTGTAAAATTAAGTAGCGACAGGAACGCGACGGCGAGTCTCGCGTCCTAAAAATACTGCCTCAAACTCCTCAGCGATGATGATGATGTGCCTCCTAGCCTCCCCCATCTCACACACATATAAACGCTCGGTCCAATCGAGAAGTGCTTACCCGAATCTCGCGAACAATTATTACTAAACGTAGCAGAAGAGAGCGCGAGCGAGAGAGAACGCCTCGTGAGCAGCGTTGGACTGGGCTGGGCGGGCAACCAGAAAAGCTTTCGGTGGGCCAGATAGGCCAATTATACTGTGAAAGAATAGAGTTTAATGGAGACAAATTAACAGTTTTTCATGCTCTTATACCGATCTTCATAAGCATCACAAATACATTTCTATCGTGTGATCAAATGAATTCCAAATTTGAGCACTTCCAAGTCTAGGAACTAGGTACTGAATTTGGCTGAACCAGCTGGCTGTAGGAACATTATGATTTGTCTAGCTCCAACATACGTTTTACATGTCACTCTGCCTAAGATAGGAGTTCATTTGATCACACTATAGGAACAGATCCAGAAATCTTTCATAATAGCCTGAACATAACAATAGAAATCTTCTAGGTACTTCAAATTCTTCTCCAAATATACAAAGCGTGTCCATAACAACTTGACGTTGCTTGAGTTGAGACTGCACCAGTTGCAAAATCTGTTGAGCGCCGAGTCAGACAGACCCTGGAAATACCTTCCGTCGTTAAACATATACATAGACAAATGTTTTTTGTAGGTTTTCATTTCTGTAAATGGTTAACTCAGACGCCCTTCAAGAAAAATCATAGAACGGTTATTGAAAAAGACCTAATTTGAACCAGTATAGATTTGAAATCAATGACACTTGAGATTTTCAAGTAGACTGAATTTAAACTTAGCAACTCAAGGGCTTTTTCCTATACGCCTACATAGTGGTTTGGCGCGGCCAGTTTGATGCTGACCAGTTTGACGCGGTCATTTTACCAGTCTCTCGGTCAGTTTGACGCTGACGCTAAAGCAAAAGATACAAAAAGATCCGTCGGGGCCGTGCTAGTGGCTTCCTAGAGGACTTGTTATTTCAATCAAGCGATGCCATAGCAGCCATATTATGAGGGTCTGTAGCCTAGAAAGCCAACAGAAGTTTTTTTGTGTCACTTGTCTCAAAAGACCTACTGATACTTCCATCAAAAGTTTATTTGTTTCTTAATATTTGCAATATGAAGTACGAAGGTCTAGTAGACCATCATGTCTTTTCTTTGCTTTCTTGAGCTTCAACAAGCTCCCAGTCTTTATGTTGCAGGAGCCACTAGTAGCCTCGTTTTGTTTGCTGTGTAATTTGGAGCCCTAATGAGCCCTATGTTTCCGCTTTTGAAACTCTAGTTAGCCTTCTCGTATCTTCGGTTGTTTCAAACTTTCATGCCCTTTTGTCTTTCATGCCTAGGTACTAGTAGCCGTCTTGTGACTTGCAGTGTCAGTTATATATTGTTACGAGCGGCGATCTTGTACATATAGGTAAACACTCGATGTTTCTTGATCTTTCCACCATTAGATCGCAGTGTAGGAGTCTGGAGCGATCTCGTGCATTCCAGAGCGTTCTTGTATGTGAACCCAATGGAGACTTGAACGTTCGATCAAGGCACATCAGTCCACTTTGGCGGAGGCGCAGATCCCAGAACACATGGAAAGCATACAGGTAACGTGTGCGATTATTCAGGAATGATCTAGAAACCGCATATGCCAGACCCTCATGGAATTTGCTGGAAGCAGACAGAAACTTCGGGAACATTATTCGGAGGCCTTATATAAGGCGTCAGCCGGGAGCTCGCGGCAGTAATGAATTAGATAGCGAGTGAAAACAAGCGAAGTCCCTGCGACATAATTCCAAGCGATAACTGTTGGCATTTATTGTAGTGGTAGTACGCAGAAATAAACAGTGTGTGTTTTAAAAGTTCGTCTCAATTAAACTGCTCACAAATTGAAGTGGATATTTTTAAAAAAAGGTTTTTTTAAAATCGCCACAAAATTCTTGAAAATCACTCGATTGTGAAACCGCTTGCACTGTTTTGAAGAAAAATGACAATATTTTCAAGAACTGCTGTAGTCCTTCACAAAAATCACATGGATATGTCTAATACAGGGTGATGAAAAAAGTTGTTCAGTTTTGTTCTTTTTTACTCTTGTGCAGGAGATTGTTCATCCACCCTGTACAGCTATATTTACTTGGATCTTATAGTCTGCAGCTTATGTAACTCGTCAGTTTTTAGTTTTTCGCTTTCCGTTGCGTACTTACCGAAATATAGCCTTTTCACTTTCCAAAGTCGTTTTATCGATGAAACTACTAAATCCGGGCGCTACTGGATTTTTTTTGTACTAAGCAATGCCACTTGTACTTTTAGAACGATTTTTTGCGCATATCTCAAAATTAACGAAGATATGGCGTCTCAACCATCTCATGTATACAGGGTGTCGCAAAAAAAATCATTTATAAGATTCATTTTATTTCGAAATAATCAGTAGCAAAATGCCGTTGCAAAGATCAACTCCAGGTAAGTTCGATATCGTGGTAAATATCTTGCGGAATGGTACAAGGCAAAGAGAAATTGTCAATTTGGTGAACGTATCACAAAGTGTCATCGGTGGGCAAAGAGACGACTCCTTGCCACTGGCAGTGCCCGAATCACACATGGAGAAGGTCGCCCAAGAATGATTCCAGTAATGGACGATCTCTTCTTGTTAGACATAAAATTGTAAAATTGAAAAGTGAAATTTTCTACAACCTGTAATAAGGTGTCAGAAACAAATTTCTTCGTTCATGCGACACCCTGTATATTTTTATGTAGTCTTCCATTCGAAATCTGTCTGCTCAAAAAATCGTTTTAAAAGTACCAAGTGGCATTGTTTTGTAAGTACCAAAAAATCCAGTAGCCCCCGGATTTATTCATTGACAAAATGACTTTGGAAAGTAAAAAGGCTATATTTCGGTAAGTACGCAGCGGAAAGCGGAAAATTAAAAACTAACGAGTTACATAAGCTACAGACTATAAGATCCTAACAAGTATAGGTGTACAGGGTGGATAAACAATCTCCTGCATGAGATTAAAAAAGAACAAAACTGAACGACTTTTTTCATCACCCTGTATTAGACATATCCATGGGGTTTTTGTGGAGGACTTCAGTAGTTCTTGAAAATATTGACATTTTTCTTCAAAACAGTGCAAACGGTTTTACAATCGAATGATTTTCAAGAATTTTCTGGCGATTTTAGAAAAACCTTTTTTAAAAAATATCCACTTCAATTTGTGAGCAGTTTATATTCGAACCCGTACGCGAAATATCGTAACAATATTGTTGCGTCGTTTGGAATTCTAGTGGCTTTTCTCGTTGCCTCCCTTATATCTTCATACTTGTGTGTGTGGAGTCCGAATGAGTCTCTTGTGTCTAACTACAACAAAACCGCATTGGTATGCCTAGATCTGTCAAAAGTATTCATCAATGTTGAGCATGATGTGTTATTGGGGGAAAAATGAAGCATATTGCTAGGGGAGTGGGCTTAAACCTAAAATTCCGAATACAAAGCGTTATCAAATATGATGGAACAGGTAATAAATTCCAGTGTGGCACACGGTTAATCAAAAGGGGGGTTCCACAGGGATCAATCTCAGGCCCTCCATTTCACTTGGTCACAGACACTTGGTCTATACTCCAACAATTTACTTCCCGTATTGCATGCAAAAATGATCCAGTATGCTGACGACACATCCTTGATCTTCAGCCAGACATCTAAGTATCTGCGATTCACTAAATGTTTTGAACAACTGGTTCACATAAAACAACCTGAAATTAAACGTTGGTAGGACAAGTATAATAAAGTTTTAATATAAGAATATCAATACGTTGCCAATCCTAAACAACATAAAACGCGAGCACTCTGCATCATTTCTTGGAGTAACAATAGATTTACGGCTGGATTGAAAGAGGCATATTTCTTTGGTGTTCCAGAAATTTGTCTGAATATTGCTATGCTCAACGCTTTACGCAATGACCCTGAGTTTTTCGTCGCCTATCATTCAGTTTTGGAGTCAAGACTGAGATACAACTTATATGATTCTTTGAATCAATTCATCTGAAGTTCAATAATTCTAATTACTCATAGCTGTAGAGAGCATTTTGAACAAATTGAATAAAATAATTTCAACTTTGTGCAGTATTGCAATACTCGAAGGAATAATATTTGTAGTAAAAATTGCACCCTATTTGTTAACGATGAGTATTATGACCCGTACGCGTACAGAGTGTTCACGTTAAGATTGACCCTCCCCTCCACTAGCTGCCTTCTCCCTGGTCCAGTTTCAAAAATAGAAACTGTTTCTCAAAGGATCTTTGCTGAATTTTTTGAATTTGTCCATTTAAATTTCTAGACCAACAATTCACAGAGTGTCGCAAAAAATATTATTTTTGTTACACGCAGTTAATACAGACTTTTTTCCCGATTACATCAAGATATAGCACTTACGGGCTCATTTGACAAACAAACTGTCCAAATATTATCACTGCAATAGTTTGAAAATACTAAAAAGGGAGGGATGTCACCGGTGATGTTGACGAATAATGTCATCAAACTTGATAAAATGGTGAAGCAATGTGTTTCCATTTATAATGCACCATTTTATCGATTTATTTATACTCTTGTTCCTATTTCTTACACTACTGAACAATCTCAACTTTTTGCAAAAATTGACTCTTTTCTGAGGCTAGTACATTTGGTAGTGAAGGGTGCTTTGGGGATGATTTCTTACTTATCCCTAGAGCTTAGTCCCGAACACAAATTGTAGATACCTTTCTAGTCGACAGAAATCAACTTGGTGACATGTAGTCGAGACTGAACAATTTATGGTACGCCCTTTAAGAACATAATTATGTGGATGGTTTCTTCTTCCTGACCAACTACGTAAAACCATTAGCTGAGAGGAGTACGGCTAGTAAGTGCGGGCGAGGGCTTCTGTGATTGACCAATAGGGAGCCGTTCAACTATCCGTTACCCTCTTAGGCTTAGAGTTTTGTGTAGATGTCCCGTTGAACGCTGTCCTACCAAGGACGGATAATCCTTACTTTCGTATCTTGTGAGCTCAAGATACCCAACTGATAGGACATAATTGTGTTATTGATGTAGATATTGTTTATTTGCCTTTAATCATGTTTTGATGTTCATTCTCCCATAATGATTTATTGACCATGATTTCTTGACTATGATTCTTTGATTTTGATTTACTGATTCATTATAAATTTTCCTCGTAATTTTCAAATATGACTAAAATTATTATTTATTGGTGATGATTTATTGATGTGATTTATTGAATATGATTTACTAATTCTGATTTATTGATTATGGTTTCATTGATGGTTATTCATGTTAGTCTTCTCTTTTCTTTGTATGCCGGATTCCTGTTAATCAGTGGTTTGCCCATTGTATTTCAAATATTGAGGGGGTGGGGTATTGAGTTGAATTTATATAAATTGATGTTTGCGTTAGAAGTAAAATTGTTCGTTGCTGATTTGAAGTTTCTAGCTCTGATTCATTAAGTTTCCACTTACCTGTGCTACTTGAATTCTTCGAAAAAAAACCTAGTGTCCTACCAATTAGACGATTAAACAAGGTCATTTTTGTACTTCCAGCTACGTGGATTCTTCTTCGGTGTAGACTGGGACTGGGATAATGATAGGAGGGACGATCTGTTACCCCTTCAGTTGAGGCCGATTCCTTACCTACTATAGCCACCATAATCATAACGATCCTGAAATTATTCTTGTCTTGACGATCTTTGAAAAATCTTGAAGGATCCTGATCAAGAGTCATCAAAAGGAAATCTTCAATTCAACATGACCTGAAGAAATAAAACTGTGTAAGCGCTTGCTATACCTACCACGTTATAGACAGAGGTCAGTGGTGTAGGGCGCGGGCCGAAAATTTTTGCTAGTCCGACGCTGCCCCCGAGAAGCCGGGAGCCGGGAAGAAAAGAAAGGTGCAAGCGGGACGCGGCAGCAGCCAAGCGAAGGGAGCCAGAGGCGAGCGTCATCTTCCTCCGCGTGAGGATGGATTGGAGAGAGCAGAACTATTCCTGGCGCGAGTGCCCTCTTTCAGGCAGCTATTTCAGTCCTTTAGTTCACTTCGTTTTCGGAGAGACGGGAGCGCTCCGGCGTTAAATTTGGCGTCTCTGCCGCGACCAGACCAGAAAATCTAAACAAATGTCGCGTCTCCGACCGCAAACTCACTCCTTCTTGCGATCCTTATTATTGTCGTTATTATTATTACTACCCGGCGGTGCTTGTTTTCGACGGCGCGCGACGACGCCGGGCGTCTCTTATTGCAGCGCGTTACATTGTCAGCGCTCTCGGCTTTCTCGGATGTCAGGCCGGCTTCGCCGGCGAACTTTTTCTTCAGACTGATGATACTCCATCGGATATTTTCTGCCATGTTATTAGATCAAACGAAGTATTATGCAAAGCACTGATTTTGAAGACGATCAATAACTTCACAAACATGGTTTTGACTTCAACTTTTTGGCGTGTTTAGGGTTCAGGAGCAGGACAGGACTCCAAACAACTGAGTATTCCTAAAGTATAAATATGTAAATATAAGCGTCACATCATTGTAATGAAAAAAAAAGTGATTTTGAATCTGTTGTGGGATCTTCAGACTCCATAAACCATAAGGAAGTTTACTATAAAGCTCCATTAAATACTTGAAAGCGTAAATTTGGTAGTCACAAGACGTTGTCAACAGTAAACAGCAGCGAAAATTTAAACCAAGCCTTATGGCTTGCGTTGAGTTTTTGGGTGGGCAGGATAATGGCGGCATTATGTTATGCTTTTGGGGTTCAGAAAAAGGGCTTCTCGATTCATTTCATTGCTTCAAAGCTTCATTTCACAAAACACCAGAATACCACCTGCAATTGACAGAATAAAGACATCACCTGTATGAGTTCGAACTGAAAAATTGGTGAACTGGAATTGTCTCCGCTTTCCTTCATTTGGAAAAAAACCATGACGACTTTAAGGACAAATTGAATAGCTGTCTTAGAGGGGTTGACTCATACTGCAGTACAGTGTAACCGACCAAACGTCTGTTACGAAATCGTTGGATGCTTATTCTCTTCAACTCTTGAAAAAGGTTTAAGAAGGATGCAAGAAGTTCCATTCAGTGAATTGGTTTGGATGAACGAATGACGACAACAAACTGAAAACAATTCAACTAGGAATGACAGGATGAAATAAAACAATGATCTACTCAGAAGGAGCAGATCTAGTGAAAGTTGCAGTTGGCATGACCAAGCAGTTGGAGTTGGATGTATGAGCGTGTGTATACTTTAGCTGTTACTTACAATCACTCAAACAACTAATTTAGATTGACAAGGTTGATTACCATTGGTGGGAGGTCCAGACGTTGTCCTCCACCGCTGAAGGGGAGGGGTAGGAAAATAGTTGGAGTAATGTCGATAGATCTATAGATGCATCGCGAGAGCTGCAGAGTAGTCTGGATGAGGTGTAGAGGTAAATGCTGAAGTGGCGCATAACAGCGAATCCAACGAAGTCAACACATGTCATCTTCACATTGCGGCATTATGTTTGTTCGCCAGTGACACTGGAAGGGTATCTTCACCACAGGCAGACAGTGCAAAGTACCTGGGATCACACGTAGATAGACTGCTTACCTGGCAAAAACATGTTGGGGCAAAATGAAAACATCTGGGCCTCAAAGTGCGGCAGATGGATTGGCTGTTGGGAAAAAAATCCAAGCTATCTTTGGAAAATTAATTGATCCTGTCATAGATCCTGTAGAAGATCTTGAGAGTCTCAGGGAACAGAAGACTAAATAAGGGTAGACGTTTCACGTTGAAGGGCTGTGTTGACATCAAATAAACATAAATTCGCGTTCGTGTTGTGTCTAGGTTTTGTTGGGTGTCCCAGTGGACGGATTTCGTATCATGTCATGTGTACTGTTCCATTTTATTTTGTTGAAGAAGTGTCTCCACTCAGGAAGAACAATGATCAGTGGACCAGGATCGACAAAAAGAAAGCCGACACTTTCGCAATGCATTGCTCCAAAAATGATTTAGGTTGTTTTTGTCCAAGCATTTCGCCAATTACCTTCCTCTTGTAGTGATGAGTCTAGATCCCAATCAGGTGTGTTCAGGACCATTGAAGCTATACAACAAGAACACTAATTAAGAACATTTCAAAGAAACTATTGGATTGAAGCCAGATGACTACCATTCACTAAAAAATGGCAGCAAAATAGATGAAGCGGTAGAGTACCTAACCCGTACCATTCAAAATTCCGAATGGGAGACAACACCAGAAGTCGAAAAGAAAAGCGTACAGGAATCCTCTCCGGAGGACATACTGACGGACATTGCTGGAAAAGAAAAGTTAAGAAGAACTTGGCACACAACTAGGGCACCAGCAGATAAAACCAACTTCAATAAAGCAAGCAGGTAGCTGAAAAAAAATGCAGAGGTCACGAGATGAGGTCTTTCAAAGCTACTCAACTTACGGCAACTGAAGCAAGCCAATATTTCCTCTGGAAAGCAATGGGGAAGCTTGGAAGGAGGCAGAATGAAATAGTGTCTTCAATGAGGAAGAACGATGATCAGTGGGCCAGGAGCGACAAAGAGAAGGCCGACACTTTCGCTATGCATTTTTCTATGGTCTACTAACCACATGAATTACAGCTATCGACAGAAAAGGAAGAAAACATTCTCAACTTCCTAAGCTCACCGGATCAAATGTCTTTGTCCATCAAGAAGATCACAGAAATAGAAATACAAGAGACCATCTCAAAACTGAAATCGAAGAAAACCCCAGGCTATGAATTGATCACCGCAAAAATTCTCAAAAACTGCCAAAGTAAGCGCTAAAGGTAATTGCTTACATCTTCAATGCTGTCATTCGTGCTGAACACTACCCCTTCACAGTGGAAAGTGGCTCAACTAATCATGGTTCCAAAGCCAGTTAAACCTGTCGTCCTGTCGAATAAGTGACATCATATCGACCAATAAGTCTGCTACCGATCATAATAATATCCAAGATGTTTGAAAAATTATTGCTGAAGAGATTGAAGCCATTTCTGTAGGAAGAAGAATTGATACCATCTCATCAATTTGGATTCCGTGAGCGGCACAACACAGTGTAGCAGGTACTACAACTACATAAAGTCGTAAACTGTATCAACAGAACATTTGAAGATAGACAGTACTGTTTCGCAGCCTTCCTCGACGTTGCACAAGCGTTTGATAAGGTGTGGCATGTTGAACTCCTACACAAAATGAAGATGACGCTTCCACACCCTTATTACCGCGAGCTGGAGTCATACATGTCCTGCAGATACTTTCAGGTGAAATACCGAAGCAAAATAACCAATCTTCACGAAATACTGTCCGGTATACCCCAGGGAAGTGTACTGGCGCCATTTCTTTTCACCCTCTATACAGCAGACATTCCAACCAGCGCAAACAACACAACCGCCACGTTCGCCGGCGATACTGCTATTTTGCTACCCAACTACAGACATCTCTTCACCAGTTGCAGTTATGGCTGAAAAAATGGCGTATAAAAGTGAACGAAATCAAATCTGCCCACGTCACCTTCACCCTTTGAAAGGGCACCTGTCCGTCTGTTATGATGAACAACAATCTGATTCCGCAAGCGGATGACTCAAAATACCTGGGACTACTACACCTGAACAGGCGTCTGACTTGGAAGAAACACCTGTTTACCAAGAGAAAACAGCTTGGCCTCAAACTCTCCAAACTGTACTAGCTGCTCGGCAGAAAATTAGAGTTATCTCTAAACAACAAACTTCTCGTTCACAAGGGGTGACAGAGATATGATCTTATTGCAAAAGATCAAAAACAAAATATTCAACGCATTTGATCCAACATCCAAAATATCTGAAGCACAAAAGATCCAAAATGCCAAAGATCTAAATTCAAAATATCCAAAATTCAAAAGATCGAAACCAAATCTTAATCAAAACTTAGAAAAAACAAAGATCCGATAATAGAACCGCTTTGAATTTCAAATTTACAAATTGTGAGACACATTTTCAAGATAGGCTCATTAATACTGGTCATTGTCTACAAACTCTGCAGTAAATCGTCTTACAACAACCGTGAGCCACTGTTCTACTCTTCTTCGTTTTCTTCCGAGGAGTTTCTCCAGGCCGGCGTCATTTTAGGCTATTTTCTGCTTCGTCACGCCTTGCTCATGGAGGAGGCCTTCCAGAAATTTCCCCATCAAGAGCTTCTTATCGTGGAATCGGTTCTGGAAACTCCTGTGCCACCTCTCTACAGCATTATTTGTGTTCGAATAGCCTCCGGTTAGAGCCTCAAACAGGTTCCACATGGAATGCGCAAACTTTGGAGCCCTTCGTGGTGTCATGCGGCCCACCATTGTGCTGTCGAAATAGGTGACAAACACCTGAGCCTTGTCAGGTATTCCGTCGGAGCAAACCTCGGAGCAAACTAACTGAAACGCATCGAATACGAACTCAACAGGCACAAGAGAGATGGCGGTGAGACTTTTGATTAGAAAAAAACTGCCAGTGAACGTCCGAGTCGTATCTTGCTTTCAGTCCGCTCTTCTGCAGGTGTCTTCTAATTCACTGACGAAAATGGAAGCAAATCCAACACCACCAAGATCAGCTACACGCCAAGAAGACCTCAATACTGGAAATCTGGAGAGAATTCCTTCGAGAGCATAGGGTTGATTGAAGCTCTCGTGATTTCGATATTTTGTATTTTACCTTGGACCGTTTGGATTTTGGACCTTCTTTGTTTCAGATATTTTGAATTTGGATCTTTTGTACCTTAGGCCGTTTGTGTTTGGTACCTTTTGTGTTTTAGATATTTTGAATTTGGATCTTTTGTATTTTGGATGTTTTGTACTTAATATGAGAATTTGTGTTTTAGATCAAATGCATTAGATATTTTGTTGAAGATCTTTTGTGATTAAATCTTTTTTTCGTCACCCGTTTACAAGGTGATCATCAAGCCAGTCTGAATGTACGAAATTGAGCTATTATTCCAGTCAAATTAAGCAAAAATCGGGCCAAACCGCAAATAAATTCTGGAGTTCACGAAATTTGGTGGTTCGACGCAGAATTAACGAAGAATAACATACTGAAATTCCCGGACATTCCAAGGCTAAGATTTTTTTTAGGACCAATAAAAGAGCGCCATCCTTTGGAATTGTCGATTTTTTCTGAATAACTTGTGAACTATCACCTTTAAAACACAAACACCAGCAAAGCAAATGTAGCCCGTTTAATTCCCAAGAGATCGGTACCAAATTAATTACTTTGTAGTCGATATTCTTTAAGATACAGCGTCTTCAAGAACGCAGTGAAAATTATTCAAATTTTTTTTCCGGATTTTACGGAACAATGTGCATAGCATCAGTGCGGGGGCTGTAACGTGAACAGCAAATGTGCGGATTTCAATGTGTTTTAAATGTGTGAAAATCTAATTCAACATTCGGTATCATAGTTTTGTCTAGAAGTTCAAAATGGTACTTTTCCTCGACCTTTGAAATTGATACTTGATGTCCCGAAGAATCCCCAAAAATCGATTTTTTTCCTACCATGCCATTTGCTTGATGTTTCATGTAGGGTAAAACCATTCAGGGAATGTATGAAGAATTGAATGTCAAAAAATTACATGTTTTGGAATCTTTTTCCTAGTGATGGTTCTTGAGTTATATGGGTTGAAAGCAGGGGTGGATTTGGCAATAGGCAAAGTAGGTACGTGCCTAGGGCGGCAGATCCAAGGGGGCGGCATCGACATCTTCTTCTTGGAAAAAAATGCGTGGTTTTATTTTTATTCCACGAAAATCGCGTTCGCACCATTTTTTTTCTGTTCAATTTTTGTCAATTTGTGTCAACTATTGATGAAAAACCACCTCTTATCATCAACAGCAGTTAGTGCTCTAAAAATATAAACACAAACTAGTTCTTTGAAACACACCTCTCTGAGGGGAAGGGGCGGCCAATTCAGTCATGCCTAGGGTGCCACGAAACCCAAGTCCGCCCCTGGTTGAAAGACTAGAACGATCTATTCGGAAAAAACATAGATAGTCCGGACACTAACTGCTAAATACTGTACGGACCTTGCATTTGATGATACAAAATGCCATTTAGCAGACGTATTGAATATACTTATGTACTTTCCACGTCTGCCAAGTGGCATCTTACACCTCAAATGCAAGGTCCGTACAGTATTCAGCAGTTAGTGTTCGGACGACCTATCTTTTTTCTAAATAGGTCGTTTCAGTCTTTCAACCCATATAACTCAGGAACCTTCACTGGTAAAGAGATTTTGAAAGATGTTATTTTTTTTTGGTATTCAATTCTTCATACCGGGTGATCATTTGAAAACTATCCACCTGCAATAACTCCCGATTCCTAGTGAATATTTTTTCGAGCAAAAACAGGTCGATTTTTATATCGAGGGGGACAACCAAAACATATATTGGCAAATTTCTATATTCACCCCTCTTGCCCCCCATTTACCCCAACTTTGAAATTTCAAATGACACTAACTACCTTGCGATACATCAAATTGAAGGAAATTAAATTTTCTTTCTGAAAAAAATATTTTAAATTTTTTTAACCCCACCCCCTTTTCCCTGAAAATTCTTTGACTGTCCCATTTTATATTCTGAACCCCTCATTTTTTTCTCAATTTAGTCGGCGTCATCCTAGAAAGCATCGAAGAAGAAAATTTTTGGTGGAAAAAGTGCTACCCAAATTCCCCCCTTTGCTCTCCCCCACCTCAACTCCCAAATTTAACAAAACACCATCTACTTTGTGATACATCAAATTAAAGGGAATTGAATTCTCTTTCCGAAAATAATTTTTTCGAAATTTTCTATCCCTCCCCCAATAAATTGGCCATTTGGAGTATTCTAGGGGGGAGATGGGGGGCTTTAAAAATTGTGAAAAAATCTTTTTCAGGAAGAGAATTCAATTTCCTTTAATTTGATGTATTACAAAGTGGGTATTGACATTTTAAATTTTTGAGGTCAGGTGGGGGGAGCGAAGGGGTAAATTTGGGTGGAACTTTTTCCATAGAAAATTTTCTCTTTCGATGCTGTGCAGGATGACGTTTACTGTATTGAAGGGAAATGGAGGTCAAGAATATTAACTTGGACACTCAGAGAATTTTAGGAAGAACGGGGGGTGAGGTTAAAAATTTTTAAAATATTTTTTTTAGAAAGAAAATTTCATTCTCTTTAATTTGACGTATCGCAAGGTAGGTGATGTCATTTGAAATTTCAAAGTTGGGGTGAGTGGGGGCGAGGGAGCTTAAGATATAAATTTTCCAATGTATGTTTTAGATGTCCCCCTCGATATGAAAATTGACCTGTTTTTGCTCAAAGACATTTGCACTAGGAATCGGGAGATATTGCAGGTGGATAGTTTTCAAGTGATCACCCGGTATATTCCCTGGATGGTTTTGCCCTACTTAGAAAATTAGGCAAATGTCATGGTATGGAAAAAATCGATTTTTGAGGATTCTTCGGGACATCAAGCATCAATTTCAAAGGTCGAGGAAAAGTACCATTTTGAAGTTGGCGACTTTAGACAAAACTGTGATACCAAATGTTGAATTGGCTTTCTAAACATGTAAAACACATCAAAATCCGCCCATTGCTGTCCACGTTACAGTCCCTGAACTGACCCTATGCAAATTGTTACGTAAAATCCGGAAATAAATTTTGAGTTATTTTCACTGTGTTTTTGCAGACGCTGTATCTCAGAGACTGTTGACCACAAAGTAATGAGTTTAGTACTGATTTCTTGAGAATTTAACGGGCTACATTTGCTTTGCTGGTTTTTGTGTTCTGAAGTTGATTGTTCACTAGTTATTCAGAAAAAATCGAAAATTTTCAAGGATGGCGCTCTTTTATTGGCCCTAGAAAAAAGCCAAGCCTTGGAATTTTTGGAAATTTCAGTATGTTATTCTACGTTGAATTCTGCATCGATCCACAAAATTTCGTCAACTTCCGAATTTATTTCCGGTTGAAGCCTATTTTGACTGGACTATATGGGGGATGACTAGCAACACCAACCTGGACATAACCCAGCGCTTCCAATCTAAGACCTTGCGGTGATGCATCATAATTCGTAACCAATGAGACCATCCACCAAGACTTGGAGATGTGCTACGTGAAGGATGAAGTGATAAGAGCCAGCAAACGCTACCAAGTCAGGCTGGAGCGACATCCGAACAGTCTGGCAGTGAACCTCTTGGACAACAGTGAACACACTTACCGTCTCAAACGATGATAAAAACTTGAGCTGCCGTTTCGAACCTGAGTGTCTTCTCCTACAACATTGCACCAATATCTTTCTTCAAAATAATAATTCAAGTCAAGTCTAGATTAGCAACTTGCTGTAATTGGCTGATGTAAAAACTTTTTTTGTTGTTGTTGTCAATTTAGGTACTTATTGTTTCTTTTTTGACAGATTGTGAATAGAATCAGGGTTGATAAAAACAAGAAAGAAATTTGAAACCAGAAACCATAAATTGTTTTGCGAAAGTTTTCCATAAAGTTTAGTGATTGACCCCTTCGACACTCCTTCCGTTCCGACGCGGTCCGTACCGGGTACCAACAGTGAGAGGGTGTCAGTGTCGGATTATTTGTGGTGCAGAAGGAGTCTACAAAACTGGGACGCAAGGCCTTGAAGGGTGCGAAACAAGCTGGTGAAGACCCGTCTTCCGAAAAAATTTCGTCCGCGGCGCTTTTTTCTCGCAATAGTCACTATTCGTAGTGTTTTCCGCTTTGTTGAGGAATCGTTTTTCTATGTCCAAAAATACCATGTCACCAATTGGGTGCGATTTTTCGATCCTAAAAATCTAACCCCTGGGTTGCACCAAAAAAATAATACTCAATTAACGCTAATACGAGATGAAATGGATCCCAATCTGGTCAGTCATAGTAGGTTGACCATGAGAAATGCATAAAATCTTTAGATCACTTTCTTTTATTAAACCGGAATTTTTATTGTTCACCAACGAGTACTGAACCATAGAAATTTCACTAATCTCGTATTATATTAATTGAGCTTGGTGCAACCCAGGGTAAAGGCGCAAAATTGCCTAATTCGGCATAGGGGGTGTCACTAGCACTACGCGGTCTCCAGCTCATTCCCTAGGTAGGTTTGGGGGGAGGGAGTGTCACAGGATAGTCTGGTCTGGGTGCCAAATACGCTAGGTACGCCACTGAGCCTCGTACCCAAAAGAATGGCTTTTCAGGTATTACCAAAGCTTTCAAGAAATCGGTTACTTGTGTAGCTGATCGTTATCAATCAAACTATTGGCAAATCATTGCAGTAAGCAAGACGTCTGGAGTGGTCTGCCGGAAAAGTTCTTCTTCACAATCTTTTGGCTTGTTCTCAGAGTCCGATTTCTCAAGAGTGATGTCTCGAAGATTTTGTGCTCCTGGTCCGTACGGTTGACTAATGTCAATAACAATTTCTTTTGTACGAATGATTGGTCTACCAGCAGTTTTTTATGTGCCACAGTGCCAGCTTCCGAAGACTGGGTTGACACAGTCTGGGTCATCTTTCCAGGGTATTTCTTGGCTTCCACTGCTCTCCATCGAACCGCATGGGTGTCCGATGTCCCTGGCAGGAGCGCCCCTGCTCCCGCTGGCAATGCTCCTTCAAGATCATTAGAGTTACGTGAGTCCCTCCACCAATCACGAAAGAGACAATCGTTCAGAATATCTGAGTTGATCAAATTTTCTTGATGGGGGTGCACGGAAACGTTCGTATCTCCGAACCATCACGTCTTTGAAATAAAAACTTCTAACATGCATACATCATCTCTTTTAGATCTGCGTGAGCATTAGCATCCACCCTGGAGGCCTCATTTCTTGCTTTATTTCTTGATTTTGATCACACAAGGTTAGAAAAAAAACAAGAGTATTGTTTTATTGAGGAGATATAGAATAATTATTATCAAGATAACGGAGGGAAGCTGAAGAAAGTAGGTGCTCACTCCTCTGAATCTATCAATTCAGTTAAACCTTCCAGTCACTTAAGTCAACCGTATTTATGGGCAATCTCGCTGGCGATGTCGTCTACTAAGTGTCGCCTTTGCGCATCTTTGTGAGAACATGACAAGTTGAGCTCGGAACCGAACAGAATCCGTTCTAATTTGAAACAACACCGACAGAGTTTGAACACACGCAGGTATATCTGTATTGCGTCCCTATTAATAGTTTGACAGGAGACAGCAGCGTAAAAATACACCACCGCCGCCAGTTTCCATACCGTTTTATACGAGCGTTCGCGTTGACTTAATTACATAGCGTTGCTATCTACTCCTTGCGAGAATGGAGGATTCCACCACCACCAGCACCACCGGCACCGCCACCCTCTGTTCCTTTGCAACCCCTTTCGTATTCCAAGACAGAATTAATTACTTACAACTGTTATTCATTTGTTTTTGTCATCACGATGATGAGGTGTGGCTTACGGTATGGCGCTCGAAAACATTGATTCTCGCGCTCGCGGAAAAGCGCCGAGGAGAAGACGCGAGCCCCCTTGATGAATGAAAATAAGACGAATTATTACAGGCACCGTTTCCAAGGAAAACATTTATTACGTGGTTATTTTCGGGAGAAGAGCGGGAATTTTCAACACGTCACGTGTTCTTTACTCTTGATTGAGGGTGATTCATTATGTACACCAGAGAGGACTCGATTTAGATAGGTACCCCGGGGAAGAGCTTCAAAGTATCTGTTCTTGAAATAACACGATTCAAAAGAAATTGTGTGTCCTGTTAAGACACCAAACCTGCACACAGAGACCTATCCGAGGGCGTTTAACGAGAAGCGCGTCTCTCTGCGCTTAGATTTTCAATTACTCATAACACCGGCACGTAATAAAATAAAGAGCATAACAAATGTTTAATGAGCTTCACACGAAGGCATCGGTCCGTGATTTTCAAAGCCAGCCAGTATACGTTTGAACCGTCTGGAATCGTCCAGAAGCACCAGATCTCATGGAAGAGGACTTTACGAGGCAAAACGCCAATGTAAACTATGTATACGTATACCCGTCGAGTATATAAACGTGGAAGTAATAATTACCGGCGATTCAAAACCACGAGCCGTAGAAAATTCGTGGGATTTCTCACAATAGCCGACTTCAGCAGGTAATCATATTAGTTGTTGCTGAGAACGCCATTAGAAGTTGAAGAAAATTTAAATACAATTTACGAAACAACCAAACATTGTCTCTTATTCCGGAGGTGATGGGCGGCAGAGGAAAAGAAGAGACGTTATACCTATGCGCGAGAATTCGTAAACTGCAAAATGGCAATTTGTTTACGCTTGTCAGCTTTGGCACTGGGAGGATTTGCGCGGTTATTTCAGAAACGCAAGTGTTAAAAGCAATTTTGTTTCTTGCGATATTTCCGAAGCACGAGTAAACACGGCAATTTTCGAGTGTGTTCCTGGAAGCATCGCGACTTCTCTCTCAATTCACCCAGGGAAAAGCTGTAAACCACTACTGAATTTCGAAATAAACGAGGTGATGATCTGGTGACGAGGCGCCGGGCATTGAGAACACCGTGATGGTCCCTAAAAGGCACCATTTTGAAGCACGCCACTCATTAAAAGCATATTTTAACGATGCCCCGGCTGAGTTTTCAATTTAAATAGCGAAGAGCCAGTCGCCTTCGGCCGTGCCATCAATGTCATATTCCAGTTATTAAATCACACTTTATTGCATCGCATTCTTGGAAAAGTTTTCGACGAAGAAGTTTGGTATAAAAGAGCCGAGAAAAGAGCAGGAAGAAGTTCGTTAGGTAATTAGCAGATGTAACTTGAAGTGTAGGTACTGGCTGAAAGCCACCTTAGCATTACCTTCTTATTCATACCTATCTGTAGGATGTCCCAGCTCAAACAACCCAGCGCGATTTTCTCAGAGCACATCAAGGTAACAAGAACAAATTTTCAATTGGGGGGAAGCCTGATTTTTGATCTTTCTTTTGAGGGGGTGCCGATGCTGGTAGGTGCTCCAGTTCCCAAGAAAATGCAATTTTAATCGGACGAGTCAAGATAATTCGAAAATTGATGACCGACTAAACAAAATACTTTAGATGGAAGAAATCTTTTTCTGGGCTTTCCATTGATGTGTCGCCAATGTCTGTACCCGGCCCAGTAAGCCAGATATTCCGCCTAACAGTCCAGCAAATACAATAATCGGAGTTCATGACGTCACCGATCACACACTTATTGATTTTGATACTAGCCGTTACTAGGACTTTTTCACTCACCATACCTGGATTCAGCATAGCAATGAATACTGGCTGATGTTGAAATCAACAAGTGGTGATCAGTGGTGTCAAGAATTCCGATTATTGTGCTTGTTGGACTGTGAGGCAGACTGTCTGGCTTACTGGGTCAGGTACTGAAATCGGCGACACATCGATGGAAAGCCCAGAGAAAAAGGATTTTTTTCATTTGAAATATTTGGTTCTGTCGGTCATTAATTTTGGAATTCTTGTGCTTTGCCCGGTTAAAATTGCATTTTCTTGGAAACTAGAGCACCTACAAGCATCGACCCCCTCAAGAGAAAGCTGAAAGGTCAAGCTTCCCCCCCAAGTTGAAATTTTTTTTGGTTGTCTTGATATTTTCTCAGAAGATTGCGCTGAGTTGTTTTAGCTGGGACACCCTGTATATTCAGCTTCACTGCGGGAAGCTACCCACTACTTATCACTGCGGAAAGTGGATGTTATACCTGTTATACCTAAAACTCAAATAAATATCTACTTTAAAGTACGAAAGTATGATTGACATAACGATTACAGGGTGCGTAACAAGAATGGAGTCATTATCCTGCTTGCTGGAGGAACTTCTGCCGCCCTCTGCCAGCTGACACTCGAAGTTCATGTGTCAATCTGACGTGAAAAGTTAAATTTGCATCAACGGCAATTGAAAAATTCGAAATTCGTCGGAAGAGCTGGGATATTTGGTAGTTTTCGCTACTTTTCCTCATGCTCTTCCTCGGCCTTTCACTGCTGGTAAGTGATATTGATTGTAGGTATATTATTGAAACAGAATCTATGAAGGATGACTTCTTCAACAGAAACTCGAAAAACAAAATTTTGGGTACGGCTGTATTTATTTCATAGATGAATAGAATATACCTGCACAATTTTAATCGATTCAATTGATCTGTTCCTGAGATATGCATGGCCAAACAAACTTCTCGTTTGAACACATAAATCACTCTGTATATCGGAAACGGAAGACGTCAGAAATATTTTGAATGAGATTCTGATTTGCTTTGAAAAAGTACATCTACTCTCAAGCCATGTCGGTTACTTCGTGGGACACTCTGTATAAATGCCCTCCTCCTACGGAGTCGGACGTTTATCGCTACAATCAGCAATCGCATCGCTAGGTCAAAATTATTGTGAATATATGTATAATCACTTGTGATATAACTGTTGAATAGAGATGTAGCAGGGTGCTAGAAAATTGTCAATTTTTTTTATGTATTCCAATTTTGAAGTTGTGGAGAGAGAAAGTTAGTTTGGTCTTTTGAGTCCTTCTATTTTTGTCAATTCAAAAGATTTTGACATAAACTGCTTGTGGCGAAATATTGAGCACAAAATATCAACCACTGAATGTGTATTGAATTTTTTTTTATAGGTACAGGGTGAGTCATGAAGTACAAAAATTTAGTGTTCCTAAAAATTTTCCTCTAAGCTAATCCATTTTCTGTTTTTTTTTGTTTACCACAACACGATTAACAACTCCAAAATTGAAGAATCTTCAGTAAGACCTCCGACTTAAGAACATCTAAAAACATAACAGACAAAAATCCTAAGCAAGGTTCTGAAGTCTGGGTCGCAGTTGCTTAAAAAGCCATACTCAAAACTCACCCAGAGAATCACAAACAAGTACTCAAAAATATCCTAGGTATATCAACATAAGAAATTGGACAACATCATCAGTATATCTTCACCGGCGCATCTAAGATCAGAACCCAATGTCAAATAGGTAGCGAGGATAACAAAATCGGGAACAAACTTCCACCTTCAACATCATTCAAGTACCGTATGATCAAAAACTTTCTTACTCAAGAGAGGCTGTGGCCTTGGTCATTGGCGGGCGAACGAGGCTGATTTTGGCCAGACCACAGCCTCTTTTGAGTGAAATTTTTTTTGATCATACTGAAGCTGCCAACAGTTGGATAGGAGGTCGCCGGTGAAGAAGGATGAAGATATTTGAGGAGCAATACAAGAACAAAAGGTATTTGTGGGACATTCAGTGATCCATGAAATTCGCTGTGAGTATGACTTAGACAATGTTCACGGTGCTGCACCATCCTGTGGAATTTAAAAAACGTGATAGTCTGCAAAAACTCCACGATCAGCGGCAGGCCCGACGAGAGGGAGTTGACAAGATGATCTTCTTTGGGTCCAGACATTTTTTTTTGATGGCCAAAAATCTATCCTCTTCACCGATTTTTTGTACGGGGCTCTTAAGTTTGTTCTGGGAAGGTTCAGAAAAAACTTTCTTCACGTCTCTGATGAGAATCACTGTGGTGAAGGTAACGAATAGCTGATACGCCTAAGGTGCACAGTAGAGCTTATGAAAAACGCAAACAAGCTGTTTATTAGCACTACCCGAAGTGCAAGCATCAAGGTATGCAGCATGGCATGGTATGAACGAAGTTTTGACTTGATGAATGCACCTGATTTCCGTCCAAGTTCCTTCAGATAGCCACCCAACAACAACTGAGTGGGAATACCAGGATTTTTATGAAAGCTACAAAACTCGGTTAGACATGCAAGAACTGGAATACGTATCTTATACTTGGAGCTCCGAGTCCAATCTTGATATCACAATCTGCATGAATTCTGCTCCAGTAATTCTTGAGGTCTCATCGAAAGCAGATATCTACCACATTATTGTTCCAATTTTCGTATCTTCAGATTTCGACCGGTTTCCGCCTTTCGGCATCCTAGCCCGGCCCGCAAATCTTCATCCCTTTCTGATTAAACCTGACATACCCCCAGACTCTGTGCTCAGACCAGACCCAGACTGTATTACCATAATATACATCTGCACCGTGAATATTTGCAAACATAAAGTTAAACAGGACCTTCGGTATAATATACCATTTATTTCGTCACTACGGGGGCTGTAATATCTATTCGGATAGATCCACAGATAGTAATTATTGCAACAAAAACTTGAAAGTGGTTTCACGTTACCTACACTTAGCTATTATGCTCCAATTTTGATCAAAAGTGCCACATGTTGAGTTATAAAAGTGAATCTGTTCGAATCCCTGCTGTGTGATGGTGTGGTGTTTATTTTGAGTAATCAACCAATTAGCAAGTGGCATTCGGAGAGCATTTAACACGAGTCATTAGCGACTAACGACTTACTAGCCGCAGATAACGGCCCGCTTGAAATAATAAGCTCGCGTTATCGCTTGTCAAATATATCAACGAAATGTGTCTCTTGCGTTTTGACAAATCATCGACGCGACTGCAATACGGAAAATGTCTGCTTGCTCTGATACAAGCAGCATCAGTAGCAAATAGTACAACACGTAATAATCCACAACACTTTGCTGATGCACGTTGTTCCCTTCGGTGCTCTACTGCAGGACCACGTGTTGCATTACTTATAGATTTATCCTCCGGTTACATGGAGATTACATGTTTTGATTATATGACGATACATGATACACTATGAATTTAATTAGGAGATTGTAAAGTGTAAAAAAGTGTCAAGTGCTTTTCTTATAGTTACACAGAAAAGTTAGTAGCTTGAGTTTTTTTTTTCTACTGAAAAATCAACTTCTGGATCTCCGAGCATAGCGCCTCCGTTAATTACAGAGCCTGTCCAGCCTCCCTGAGATATATCGCCTTCCATAGGTTTCTCTTCGGCTTGCCGCGTGCTGTATAATGTACATATGTGTTCAAACACGACACGCATGTGCAATAATAATATTTAGATTTTAGACTTCACGTGAAGGTTCGAAACTAGTCGTACCGGTTGACTATTTGTATCGCAGCCAATCCCAGGCGGCGCCGTAAATCAATTGTCACTATTATAAATCGATGTTCAACTGTTGACTTCCACGGCTAATGCGACCAAAGTACCTACACACATTCCCCGGGAATCATTTACCTTCGCTTCCATGGCACCATCAGCACCATTATTGTTGTTGTGTGTAGTAGGTAGTAGAGATGTGAAACAAACACAGCTCGAGCATCAGATGAATAGTAATAATAATAATGGTGGTAGTAATGATAAGCATTCGGCCACCGTTATTGGCCTCCTCTGATTTGATTGACCCCCGATGCACATACACATACACAAACATCACCGGATCAATACTGTCCGTAACCCATAAACCATTATTATTATTGTAGACAGGCTTCACCGAACGGTATTAATTTGACGGTGAAGCAAAAAATACCGAACGGTCGCTGATGGTTGCCAGTCGTTTTTTCGGTTCAGTTACTGATGCTGGGAATTTACCTACCCACTATTACTTTCTGTTAGAACTTGACGAGATACGCCAAAAAACAAGACAAAATGCAATGGAAATGGCATTTTGGACATAGGCTGCCCTTAACACCCGATTAATTGAACCTGTTTGGTATTGTAACAGTGATCTTTGTTTTACTTGCTCAAAACATCACAACAAAATTCAACTTTATCCGAAATCGGCAGTAGGTATAGAATACTGGAATTGTTAGTCAGGTAATCCATTACTGTACATGTCTACGCACCCAAGAGAAGTCGCAACAAATGGGAGTCCGTATACAAAGCGTTGCTATTGTTAAAAATCTGCTCCCGAAGCGCGGCACCTCCGCCAATTCTACAAATGTGGCTTATTCGCGCATCGGGATCTCCAGCGATTTTCGTACAATTATCTTGTGACCAGGGATATATATATATATATCACCAGTAAAATCTTATAGATGTTGGAAATATTCGCACTAATTGTTGTAAAATGACATTAATTTTAATTAATTGTTACTCAATCGAACTTCACGTAGCATCCGTAGTAAAATTACAAAATAGGAGTAAAGTCTCAATGGTCCCATTGTCATTCCACCATAATGTATTGTAGGGAAATTACAAATGAACTGCTCAAAAGTGAATAATGGTAGGTAATCAGAAATTCCGCATTTTTCAAAATAGAAATATCTCGAAAAAAATTATCCGATTTAAAAAGGAAGGTGATACCAGATAGGGCCTTCTTTCGGCTATGTGGTGATGGATAGGATGATTTCATCATTGAAAATGTACATGATATACAGGGTGTCAGAAGGAGGAGTGTCCAAAGGTTCAATTTTCAACGTTGTGTCATTTTTCGAAAAAAAGTAGATTATTTCTAATGTCGTTTTTGGAAAAATAGTATCAATATCTCGAAACGGTTTTCTAGGTTCACAAATATTTCTTTCATTTCAAAGGCTGCCCGATTTTTTCTAAAATTCACAGTTTCTTATTGCAAATTTTCCAATTGGCCATATTTTCAAAGATCACCGTCGTCTTACCTTTTCTTGGCTTCTTTTCAGGACATTCCGATATGCCCGGATACTGGACGATCGTTGCCTTCAACTTAGTGGTGTAGGATTTCATTCGCTTGGCTTTTTTAGTACATTCCGGGTTAAGTGGCGCAAGTTGAATAATCCAGGATGGGGAACGTTTTAGACGTTTATAGACGGATAAAAATTAGATGACTGAAGTGAAGTACTTACATTATGAAGCACACCACGTCGACCCCGTGCATCGCAATGAACCTTTTCGAATTTGCCCCCGGCAGTCCCGCACAAATACCACGTGATCGGCACCGATCAAAAGAGACCGTTCCTCTTTTTCTCCAAAGGTTTTATCACCTCAGGTTGTGAAAAATGGCACAACGTGAAAAATTGACGCTTTGGGCACTCTCCCTTCTGACACCCTGTGTATCATGTACATTTTCAATAATGAAATTATCCTGTCCATCTCCACGTAGCCAGAAGAAGGCCCGATCTGGTGTAGCCTTCTTTTGTGTACTTCGTCACATAAAGATTTTTTTTGCATTGTTCAGCCTCGGCCTTACTGCCTAGAATTTCAACAATTTGTCCGAATCTCCAGACAATGCTGTAAGTCATGCATGTTCAAAAATGTTTGTTTGTTTCAGCTTCTTGGATCCTAGGGTCCTTTAAAAATGGCGAACCCTGACGTTATAACTAGGTACACTTAATGAGATCGTGCGATTATCAGCTGAACAAACTCCTCACAAAGGTAAGTCCAAGAGTCTCAGAATTTCAAAACATTTCAACCTAAATCAATATTTGTCAAGAGCGTTATAATCCATGTGACGAGTAGATTTTAAACAATTATGATGTATCAGATTTCAATTTCTTCACTCTCCATATGTTCAGATTTTTTGTTTTAAATATAACCAACAAAATTTTTCTTTGGCTTTCCCTTACTGCGCAAGCCACCGCTGCTTAGACCAGAAGAACTGATTGAAACGGGTATATAAGGATAAGGCCTCTACTGTTTATGGTCGCAATCCATTCACGCCTCGAGTTTTATTGCCGCGAGTTTCTTCAATAATTGCACCTGCAATGACAAGCTTATGGCCGTAATTGAACCATGATGAGGAGTTGGCTGCCGTAAGTTTATAACCATAAACGGACCCCATTGTTGGTACAATTTACAACTTAATCCATCATTCTTTCAACGGTGCGCACCGAGACCTGGTATACCGGAGCAGGTTGGATGGCAGAAAAAAATGACTGGCAAAAAATCCAGAAAAAGATACCCATCGCTTTTTGACAATGAGAGAAAAAAATGAATATCACTAATGATTTTTTCAGCCGATGCGCAATATTTACCGCCGGTGTTATTACTGATGGTCACCTCCGCATGTAAACACAACATTTAACTATTATGTATTTGTGTATTTTCAATGACACTCAACAATTGAATGAAATATTGTCGCGGGCATGAAGTAAAAATGACGGTCACGCACGCGAACTGGGTTTTACATAACGTTCTTAATTGGCACTTTTGTCGTCTACCTGTACATATTTTGTGTTGGTATATGGATATCGTGATTTTTTATGATTCATGAGTTTTTCGGTATTTTTCCTCATTCATAAAGATATGTAGGTATTGTTTTTATTTGTTTGGTTTAATGGTTATTCCATTTTCGTTTTTATTTACCTTTCCAGTCAAAGTTTTGTGATCTGTTGTATCTCAGGCGTAATACCTTTGTATCTTTGAATTTTGTTTACGCGATCATTTGCCAATCAGTAGTATTTATGTGGCATATTATTGTGAAACTGTATATTTGTTGTCATGCAGGTATAGGTACATGCTAACTTAAACTTACGCAATCACTCAAGAAATCCATGTTTCCAAGACATAATTTTGGCTCGTTGCAACGATGATCTAACGCTGAATTATGATGGAAACTTATAATTCAGGCAAGGATTCAGGCCAATGACCAGTTTTCTGCAATATCATCAATTCATAAATTGTTCTTCTCAGAATCGGCACCACCAAGAAAAAATTCATCTCTGTTTGGCAGTAGCTAATCCAAAGGGGAAGTGACAAGTGTGACATGTGCCATGCGAGCACTTCGATCCTTAGGCGCCAGTAAGAGGAAGAAATTTTTTTGTGGGCGACCCAATATAGTCCTGGGGCATAGGGTCAAAAAAGGCTTGGCCGTGTGCAACTTTGTGAAGATATACAATAGAGTTATGTCTTAATCGATTCCTGGGCGATCAGGGATCATGAAAAATTATGATGGAATATTGGCATCTGCTGCAGGCGAATATGGTGGAGGCGCCAGAATGGGCTCCATCTGGTGATGAGAAACTGGCTGTAGCTCGTTTGTTTTCCAACGGATTTCAACATCTAAACGTCATTTTGTGAACAATAGAATTCTCTCCTTATTTCATACCTAAATTTACAAACGTCATTTCGGGAAACTGTCAAAATTGTCTTTGTAAGACATACCAAATTTCGGCGTTCCTTGAAGGTTCTCCGATATTTTTGAAACTTGGCAGTATAGATCTTGAGGTGCCCTTCACAAATTTTCACGTTTCTACTTCGTATCTTTGCCGTTTTTGCTGTCATATTGAAAAGATGGCGCCCTAAAAAACAGTAAAACAGTTTTTTGTCAATAATTATCCTTATTTCAGTCGGCACGACCGGTTGCCGCCATAATATAACTTTTCCGGTGGGTGGTATCCAGCCGCGTAAGTGATGGTTTTGATTGAAGTGCCTTTTGCGAAGAAAAGCTGGAATTTAATTGCAGGATTAAGAATTTTGCATCATCCTCATATTAATAATGAAATTAAAAACTCTAGTGTTGATACAGGGTGGTCCAGTTTATAGTAGCAATAATTCACCATTCGATGGTCCATCGAAAACTAGGTCGACATGCATAATTAATTTTTTTCTAAAACGCTTCCTAAGAGAGATACAGCCCTTCAAACTTCAGTTTTCCAAATCTTCTTTTTGCAATAACTCTCAAGACATCAGAGCGATTTTGACCAAATTTGGTACGAATACTAACGAAATACCCTTCACTTGACGTAGATAACTTTTGTCAAAATTGTCCAGTGGCGTAGATACGACAGAGTTGTTTTACTTTTCACGTCCCATTCTCTACGCCACTGAATATTTTTGGGAAACCATATTTTTTTCAAATTCCTTGTTCAATTTAAAAAAAAAGTTATTCCCGTAAAATTTTGATTGAAGGCTTGATTTTTGAGATATTTCGGTTTTAAACTTTGGAAAACATCTCGAAATCGCCACTTTTCAGAGCCCAAATTGTTTTTTTTCTGAAAACGCCTAGTTTTTTAGCAAAAACTGGCAGTAAATCAACTTAAATGACCTAGAAAACTTATTCCAGTTGAGGAATCATGAGTTTTCTTGGATTTTAATTTTTAGGCCTTCAAAAGTCGTGATTTCGAAGCGTTTTCCAAAGTTTCAAACCCAAATATCTCGGAAATGGAGCCTCTAATCAAAATTTTACACGAGTAACTTTTTTTTCTAAATTGTATACTTGTATACTTGTATACATAAGTATACTTTTCCAATAATATCCAGTGGCGTGGAAAATGGGGTGGGAGAAATTTAACAATCCCCCGGTATCTACGCCACTGGACAATTTTGACAAAAGTTATCTACGTCAAGTGATGGGTATCCATTTTGAAATATCTTGTTTCTTCCCTGAGATATTTTGAAAAACGTGAAAATGCTCAAAACACTACTTTTCGCCCATAAATCAGCAAATTTTGATGATTTTGAAATGCAACTTGGTATTTCTACCATGTGTGACGTTAGAAATGGAATAAGACCAAGAGTCAATTTCTAGGCCACCTGTTCTCAGAAATACGGTAGTCAACTTTTTGTTTTCTTTACGGCGGCCATATAAAATTTTCTTGCGATTGAATATTCCAAAACGGGATCGGCAATTGTGAAGGAGACTACTTACATTGGACCATTGCATACAGAAGAAGACATTCTGCAAGAGAAAGTAGTGATTTTCACGTAAATGAAAATCAGAGTTAAAATCTGTGAATCTATATAGTTTTCCTTGGTTTTACACATTTTCACTGTGGATGACGTGGTACTTGCAGAAATGAAATACAACCAGAAATTCAAACCTTCATTTTTTCCGAGATCTTGTGCCAAAATTCACCATCATCTGTCCAAAAACTTCTTGTGAGCGACGTCTAAATGAAATATTACACTTTTTTAACAAAAATGAAAATCTCCAAGTCCTCTTCACTACATTGAGAAAAGTTCCTGTTTCAGAATGTCTTTTTTTGTATAGTATAATGGTCCAATGTAGTCTCCTTTACAATTGCCGACCACGTTTTGAAATATTCAGTCACAGGAAAATTCAAAATGGCCGCCGTGAAGACAACAAAAAATTGACTATCGTATTTCTGAAAATAGGAAGCGTATAGAAATTGACTTCTGATCTTATTCTATTTCTAACGCCACATATTGTAGAGATACCAAGTTTCGCCTCAAAATCTTAAAAAGCTGATTTATGGGCAAGAAGCCGTTTTTTCCAGCATTTTTACGTTTTTCAAAATATCTCAGAAAAAAAAACAAGATATTTCAAAACTGTTTGGGGGAGCTTCATGAACATTAAATCTCACCTAGATATGGTGATTTGCAAGACTCCAGCACTTTTGGTTCTTCAGATACAGTTTTTTAATTTTTCAACTTCATTTTTCACCCTGTATACGCCACCTGTCAAGTCTGCCCCACATCTAGGTTTGTTGAGAATCATTCAAAGAACATGTGTGCCAAGTTCCTAAACTTTATCCCCAAGTGCAGGGTTTCACTTGAATTTGTCCCTTAGTACCCGGACTATCAGGGGTGTTCCAAAACAAGACAAAAGCTACATCGCAGTAAACAAGTACAAAAATTCATTTCTAACCGCAAAGAAGAAGGAATAGTGAGTACTTGTCAAGCCGTTATATGGGCAGCGTGAAAGAGGAACGTTTTTGTTTAATGAAAACGAAAGAGAGAAGAGGTCCACCAGGATCACCAAGAGGTTGTTCCAGACCCGGAAAGTTTGCTGGCATATCGAAACAAAATCATTTGAAAAAAAAAGACATTGAAAAACTTCTGCAGTATATACCAGAATGTCACGAAGCATTTAACAACGAAATTTGTGAATGGCCCACTACCACCGACGAAGAAGAGCTAGCAACAGAAGTTTGCGATTTATGTTTGACTAAAGTTTCAATGTATTATCAATTATCATAAATGCAGCTTTCATTTCCAATTCATCAAGCGCTCACCAAAAGAAAATTTTCAGAGGTGTTATTATTTTTTTTGCATAGAATATCTGTAATTAACACAACACTGTTGATTTTGAAAACGGGGCATCTTCTCGTCAGTTTGACATTTTTTATTGACACGCTGTACGTATAGCGCGGCAAACATAGCAAAAATATTGCCCAAGCCTCAGAAAAATTAAATAATGAAATTTTATAATTGATATCGACTCAGAATTTCATCCTCTACAACATATCCAAAGTCCCAAGAAATCCCCTCATTGGCTTTTTCTATAGTCGGTTTCAAAGTATTGCGCGTTCACAGTAACCATATTCCAAGACGATTTTCTGTTTTTGTCGCTATCATTTCACTGTTATGGTTCAAATCGTCAGTACATTTCACTGTCAAGGTCAAGGAGCACAACGCGCTGTGTGTCGCATAGCACGTAAAATACGAACGATGGTGCCGACCACATGCGATGTTGGTGGTCGTTAAAAATCCCTATCCTGTGTTGGAACACACAGGGGTTCGGCAAAATTTCCGGAATAGTGGAGGAAAACATTCACCGGCGTCGGTGTTAGGCCTCGTTGCGGAAATAGGCCGACATTAAATAAACGAATAAAAAAAAAGTCATGCACCAGTGGCTTACCAGACGGCTGCGAAGGGACCAAAAAGCGATTTTTCACAAAGTCTTATGGTGAACCGTGAATAACACTTTTTTTGACATGTTTGGTATCATTTCTGATCAAATCGCACATCCTGATTCTGAAAATAATAATGAAATTTTGATAGAGACGTGTCTAACCGATTTTATCAGGAAAAACATGACTTTTTTACCTTTAAAATTGTTGTTTTGTAATTCTAGGTCCATCAATGTCCACTGTATTTACAACTATGATTTTGACTTAGACAGTTGCTTTAGGCTATTTCACACACAAATATTATTTGATGGAACTTTTTTCTGTTTTCACAAAGTCACGGAGTTATTTTATTTCTTGAGATGTTCCATGTCAAAGCTTTATGTGACGAAACGTGCTATTACACAGAGAAAATTAGACTATGGTCAGAATAAAGCTTTAAGTTGGTACTTTATCCATTCCAAGGCATGGAAATAGTTATCTCTATCAAACAAAATAAAACAAGTGAGTATGCCTTCACGTGCGTGAGTCTCAGTAGCGCATTTTCTCAAAAAGGCATATTGTGAACGTAAAGAAATTTGGTTGAAGGAGAAACACCATTCCTTGCCCACTTTGTTCACTCGAAACTCATTGTGATATTGTGTTATCAGAATGGGGTACTTGCCAATGAAATAGATTTGAATGAAAATTCTTTCACTCATCAATATATTTTTTTGTTTGAGGGCGGGAGCTGGGAGCGGCGACTAATCAGCAGTAGTTTATTCTTTCCCATTTTTAGTCGGCTATTCATATAGCGAAAGAATTAGATCGCTATGTCTTCAGGGTTATGTTTTACATTCATCTCTTACTTTGGGGGCGGCGTGTGGGAGCGGCAGAGTTTGGCAAAGAAATTCTTCCACAGTTTGAGTTGGGAGTTTCTGAATGTTTGAGGTAACATTAAAATGTAATTCAGGGGAATTATTGAAAGATGCACTTTTTCTCTTTTGGGGGTGGAAGTTGGAGACGGCGCCATGTCAAAGGTAGCCTATTCTTTCCCATTTTTAGTTAGCTATCCATACAGCGAAAGAATTAGATCGTTGTGTCTTCGGGTTTAGGTTTTTCATCCATCTCTCACTTTGAGGGCAGCGTGTGGGGGCGGCAGCATTCGGCAAAGTAACTGTTGCACAGTTTGAGTTGAGAGTTTCTAAATGTGAGGGAAATATGACAATCAGTGAAAATTGTGAAAGTTGCATTTTTTGTTTGTTTGGAGGCGGCAGCTGGAGGCGGCGGCTAATTAAAAGTGGCCTATATTTTTCCAATTTCAGTCAGCTATCAATATAGTAAAAGAATTAGATCGTTATGTTTTCAGGTTCATGTTTTACATTTATCTCTCACTTTGGGGGCGGCGTGTGGGAGCGGCAGAGTTTGGCAAAGAAATTTTTGCACAGTTTGAGTCAAGAGTTTCTAAATGTTCGAGGTGACAGTATCAGCTGAATCAGTGAAAATTGTTGAAAGTTGCACTTTTTTTCATTTGGGGGCGGCAGCTGGAGGCGGCGCCATATCAAAAGTAGCCTATCCTTTTCCATTTTTAGTCAGCTATCCATATAGCTGAAAACTTGGATCACTTTGTCTTTGGGTTCATGTTTTTCATTCATCTCTTACTTGGGGGGCGGCGTGTGGGAGCGGCAGCGTTCGGCTTAGCAAATGTTGCACAATTTGAGTTGGCAGTTCCTAAATGTTCAAGGGAACATCTCAATCAGTAACATTTGTGAAAGTTGCACTTTTTATTGTTTGGGGGCGGAGTCTGGGGGCGGCGACTAACCAAAAGTAGCCTATCCTTTCCCATTTTTGGTCAGCTATTTATATACCGAAAGAATCAGATCGCTATGTCTTCGGGTTTATGTTTTTCATTTTATTGCACTTTTTATCGTTTGGGGGGCGGAATCTGGGGGCGGCGACTAACCAAAAAGAGCCCATCCTTTCCCATTTTTAGTCAGCTATTTATATACCGAAAGAATCAGATCGTTATGTCTTCGGGTTTATGTTTTTCATTTTATTGCACTTTTTATCGTTGGGGGGGCGGAATCTGGGGGCGGCGACTAACCAAAAGTAGCCCATCCTTTTTTATTTCTGGTCAGCTATTTATATACCGAAAGAATCAGATCGCTATGTCTTCGGGTTTATGTTTTTCATTTTAAAGTGATTGGGGGCGGTTTTTAGCAGTTTTTTCATGTCGGCGGCGCATATTAATGACGGAATGTTTCTTGGCTTACGTTTATAAGTGGCAACTATGTATTATTCAAAAAATGAGTACACCAGAGCATCAGGTCTGGTAGAAAGTGCAATATTATGTTATTTCAAGTTTATCGGGGGCGGTTTTCTCTATGTTGGCGGCGCAATATAGACATCCAATATAGCCTAGCCCTCCTTTGGGAGTGGCAGCTATGTAACAGCGAAAAAATTAGAAAGCTAGGTTGTCTAGTTTGGGAGGAGTCCGAGGAACGGACGGACGGACGGACGGACGGACGGACGGACGGACGGACAAAGCGGTTGCAATAGCGATTTTCATCAAGATGGAAAATGCGCTAAAAAACTGGAATCGGAGCCGTATTTTAGTCATGACAACATTTTCCTTCAGACATTGCGAGCTTTTGAAATTAAATTTCTTCATGATGCACGTTTTGGAACAAAACTACGGTGTGACTTTGTAACATCGATATAAACTTCTGGTGTATCAAATTCATCTATAAAATAGTTTAATTGAACAATCTATGTCAAAATTGTGATCATAGGTGATTTCAACCACAATGAGAATGAAGCTAAAAAATGACAAATTCATAGGTCGAAACTTCGCGTTTTTTCACGAAATTTATTCCGCAATGTCGGAAGAAATGATGTTAAGACTAAAATTCGGCTCCGATTCCATTTTTTTCAATCTTGTTTAATAGAGGAAACTATTTTCATGCCTTGAAATGAATAGAGTACCAAATCAAAGCTATATTCTGACCAAAGACTCATTTTTTCTGTGAAATTGGACATTTCATCACATCAAGCAACATCTCAAGAAATAAAATCACTCCGTGACTTTCTGGAAACGGGAAAAAGTTTCAGCAAATGATATTTGTGTGTAAAATAGCCCAAAGCAACTGTCCAAGTCAAAATCATAGTTATAAATACATTGGACAATGATGGAACTAGAATTACAACACAGAAATTTTGAGGGTAAA
Organism: Anaspis maculata; assembly: GCA_949128115.1. Taxonomy (NCBI): domain Eukaryota; kingdom Metazoa; phylum Arthropoda; class Insecta; order Coleoptera; family Scraptiidae; genus Anaspis; species Anaspis maculata. The sequence continues at coordinate 92,549,743 of OX421962.1, forward strand.
AAAATCAGGTTTTTTTCCAATAAAACCGATTAAACACGTCTCTTTCGAAATTTAATACTTATTTTAAGAATCAGGATGTGCGATTTGAACAGAAATTATACCAAACATATCAAAAAAGTGGTAGTCACGGTTTACCATAAGACTTTGTGAAAAATCGCACTTAGGCCCCTCCGCAGATGTCTGGTACGCCACTGGTGCATAACACAGTCTCGAAACTTATTGCGTTCTGTTCTTCGATCTCAAAAATATATATTCAGCGAAAAAAGTATAAAAAAAGCAACGACTTCAAAGATGGTAATTTTTTGGACATTCTACCTCTTAGAAAGCACGCCAGTCGCGGGTCCCATCGAGGCATCACTTCTTAAAAATTACCTGTAGGTACCTACCACTCACGTGCAAAAGCGTTTTGCATCGACATGAAATGCAAGGTTGGTTCCTTCAACGTTCGTACTAAAATATGAATATTGATATTGCGAGTAACGTCTTTGCTTGCTTCACTTACGGAGACTGTTTTTCTTCGAAAAAAGTATAGCTGTGGTCCTTATAAGTGAAGTGAATGACTTGAACCATGGCAGTGAAATGTTTCGATGATTTGAACCATAACAGTGAAATGATAGCGACAAAAGCAAAAAATCGTCTTGGAATATGGTAACTGTGAACGCACTATACTTTGAAACCGACTACAGAAAAAGCTAATGAGGGGATTTTTTGGGACTTTGGATATGTTAAAGAGGATGAAATTCTGCGTCGATATCAATCATAAAAATTTCATGATTTAATTTTTCTGACCCTACAAACTATCTTTGCCGCGCTATTATAAGAAAAAAAAAGCATACGTTTAATTCTCATTTTGATTTCTTACTTTATTGTTGACGCACTGTGAAGTTTGATATTTTTTTCCAAAAACCGACCAACTGAGACGTTTATTATCTTCCTGTAACCAGTTCACTTGAAGTAGAATCATTATTTTTTCGGCGTTTAATTTTTGCACATTTCAAAAGGAGTATTATTTCCAGCTAGTTAAATCATGATTACATCACGTTTTTCGCGTTTTTTTCTCAGTCTATACCGATTACCTACTGACCAAAATAAAACTAATTGAATAAGCTCACAGCAGTTTTATCAGCTGAAGAAGCAGCCCAATAAGCTCTTGACTTAATAGACCAATTAGCTTCTGCGCAGTTAAGCTCTACCTAATACGAAAAACAAAATCCCTATATAAAATACTATGTGAATCATGTTATTACTGACTGCAAAAATGCTTGACCGAGTTGCTCCAGCACTGACCTTATACCTAATGTTGTCATATGGCGCAAATTATGCATAATATTTCTCATTTTTTGCTCATTTCAGCCGTACATTTTTCGCGTAATTTCCACCGATTCGCATACAGTCGGTGGATACGCCTTGGCGATGGTGCTGCTGTTACTAATTAAATTATAAAACACGTGTATCAAACAAATAAATAACAAGTAATTGGCGCGTCCTTCGCGCTTAATTTATTCGCAGACATTATGCCTCAAAATCCGTTTTTCATCATTCCAATAATGCGATACTTTCAAAGACATTGACGATCTTTGACATTTCGAAACGGATCTGCACGCATTTTCTGCCTGCCCGCATACATTATTTCGGGAGTGTTTGGAATTAATGGCTTCATTCGGATCTGGTGACAGCAGATACCTATGTAAATTTGTGCGCGCGAAGGTTTTCCTTTTCATTCATCGCGTTCGGTTGTGTATATCGGATTTTTTTTTTGGCTTGGCTTGCATTTTCCAGTCATCAATTTCATAACGCTATGGGTTCCGATAAATTGTGATAAATTGCTGGGCGCTTGAGGTAGGTGTAGGTGAGGTGCCGTGGCATAGAGAAATCGCGCTAACAAGGTGCCAGTGCCAGTGTAAAAGTGCGGTGTATGCAAAAACAAAGCAGGACAGGTTTTGCGCGACCCTGACGCGCATTCCTACTCTGTGCACTACCGTACTTAGCATTATAATGTTCCAGGATAAAACCTACTTATTACGGCAATCACTGAGCTCCCAGCTAATCGGCAGTAAACATGCTGGTTTCCAAGCCAGAACCTGGGCTATATTTCAGTTGCAAGAACAAAGACTATAAACAGCGATGTTGGTACAGCAGGATTGTTGACCTTTTCATTCTTTCGATAAAGATATTTTGAGACAGTTTGTTATTGAAAATTTCTGAAAATCCCACGTTTCTCTGGGTTATTATTGTTGTTGCTCGAAGACGAGACGAGACACAACTTTTTTCTTATTATTTTTTCAGAATATTCCTATATCGATCAGCTTTTCTCTATATAAACATTTTCAACTAAATCAAATCGTTCAAGAGGTTTCCCGTGTTCTAAACACGATTGTATTAAAGAGACTTTGATAGGCAATAAGCAACGAACTTATTACGAATGGTGGATGCGCCGAGTGGGAACTGATTTGTCAGACTTACCAATCAACTTCGATACTCATTGGCATAGTACTGGTAGCTTTTAAAATTTTAGAGTTAGGTACCTATATGGAGATGTGGCATGAAAATGAAAAGTTCAACGTCGTGACAGTTTCTCGACTTGAACCAAGACGCACTTCACCTACCTAGCATTGAACTAATGTGCGTTAAATTATCTTTTTCCCACGCATACAGCAATGCGATCAAATTTCACCCAGCAGCAATCGAAAGCAGAGCTCGACAACGTTAATTTTGTGCTTTTTCTGCACATTTTAATTAGCAGAAATAATAAACATTTCGTTTGTGTGTGTATACCCAAGACTGTAAGTGTGTAGTTGCTGGCCAGAAAGCGGCCTCTAATAATATCTCGTACCCATAATACCCATTTAATAAACTTTCTATAATGCCTCACGTACTAGATAGCAATTCCTCAAAGTGGCTCATAGTGTTCGAAAATGTATTCTCTTCTCCTCCACCAAGGATGTAGCAACAAGAAACCTTACGTAACAGTTTGACCCACATTTTTTCCGCCAACGACTTTGATTTTTGCCATGCAGGAACTCGGTCTAAAACTATGCAGAATGGAGCTGAGCAAGTATTAATTTTCGGTTCCTGCGTGTTGATGTGGTGGATGAAGCTACTTTGCAGATTGTTAATTTTGTGAATACAATGCACAGTATGTCAATGACAGCTCCCACTCCTGGTAATAGTCCAACCGACCTTGACCTGCCCTAGTGCTAGCGTTGCTGCAAGCGATATTTCATAAGGCATCGGGCCATGGAGATCGATGGATCAATCTGGTGATCGACGAGCACCCACCATGCACATAAAGAGCTGGCTCTTTTTTCTCGATAACAAAAATGAATGGAACATACGGCAATGGAGTGAGTGAGGACTGAGGAGTCCTTATGGACATCGCGAGCAACGCCCACGTCTAGTCTGCATTGACTCCCACAATGTTGTTGTATGGATGAATTATTACCTTAAGCCTTACGTTTCTATTTACACTGCACACATTATTGTGGATTATACACACAATAATCGCTTTATTGATCACCCCGGTGCTAAATTCTTAATAATGCACGGTCGTGTTCGTGCAATTGGATTTTTGTAGACGGTCGTCCTTCGGACATCAAATTTTCTATATAACTTATACCAGAACGAATAAATTTCAGTTGTTCCTGATTCCTTTTTTCTTCTTTTGTTTTAGAATGCCTTGTTCATCTCGGTATTTTGATCATCAGCTGGTGATGTTCTTGAATCTTTATCATTGTGATTTTGCATAAATTTTGGAACCTCAAAAAGCTTGCATTTATTCAAGTAGGTGTGGTATGTTTATGTAGGTATGTTAATCAATATACAGGTTGATTTTTTTTGAAGGACCCACCCCGGATTTCTTGCCGCCAAAATTTTTCCCAGGAAAACGCCGAAACAGGTCAATTTTTATTTTGAGGGGGACATCTAGAACACACATTGTCAAATTTTCATCTTCAACCCCTTCGCCCCTACCTTACTCCACTGAGGAGTTTTGAATGGCACTACCTATGTTGTGATACATCAAGTTGAAGGTAAAGAAATTCATTCTCTTTCTGTCAATTTTTTTTTCTCAAATCACCTCTCAACCCCTCTCAAAATCTCTCACTTATCAGTTAAAAAAAAGCCTTTCTCCTATCAACTCCCGATTCTTGGAAAATAGATTTTCCAGCAAAAACAGGTTGATTTTAATTTCAAACGAGGCATCTAAGACACGAATCGCCAAATTTTTATCTTCAATTCCTTTGCCCCCATCCTACCCTACTTTGAAATTTCAAATAGCACCATTTACTTTGTGACACATCAGACTAAAGGTATTAAAAGCACAGAATTCCAAAGTCTCCTTCTTTAAAAAATAATTACAAGTTTTTTCTAAACCTCCCTCTAAACCCTTTTGAAGAATTCTTCTAATTGGGAGGCGAAGGGGTTGAAGATAAAAATTTGGCAATATGGGTCTTAGATGTCTTCTTTGAAATAAAAATCGTCCTGTTTTTGCTGGAAAATTTATAAGGATCGGCCGCTAATAGAGGAAAACTTCCCTGCATTTGACAATGAAACAAATTTGAAAAGGATTTGAGGTGGTTTAAGAAAATTCAAAGTATGTTTCGCAAAAAGAAAATTGTATTACCTCCAATTTGATGTGTCATAACATAGGTAGTGCTATGTGCAACTCTAAAGTAGAGTAGGATGGAAGCGGAGGGGTTGAAGATGAAGATTTGACAATGTGTGTTCTGGATGTCCCCCTCAAAATAAAAATTGACCTGTTCCGGCGTTTTCCTGTGAAAAAATTTGGCAGCAGGAAATCAGGGGTGTGTCTTTTTCAAAAAATCACCTGTATACAGGGGGGTCCGACTTTTATGTCATTAAAATTAGGGATCGATAGAGAATGAAAAATTGAGGGGACTTTTTCCAGAAAACATATTCGAGAAATGCTTACTAACCGAGATACAGCCCTTCAAAGTTGGAAATGAACAATCGTTTTTTCCGCATAACTTTTGAACCATTCAACCGATTTGATTCAACATAGAACCAAAGGTTTACTAAAATTATCCCCTGTCGAACAATTATAACATGTTTTATAAAAATGTCTCAGGGGCGTAGACATTAGGGGGTGTCCTTACTTTTCCCCTCCTATTCTTCATCCCCTTAGTTATTTTTGGAAACTGTTCATAATTTTGAATCCTACGTTTAATTAAGAAGAAACAGTCACTCTTGCAAAATTTTGATTGGAGGCTTCGTTTAGGAGATATTTGAGTTTGAAACTTTGGAAAACATCCCGAAATCGCCAATTTCCAGAGCCCAAATTGTTTTCTTCCTGAAAATTTATCGTGTTTTGGAAAAAATGGTAGTTTATCAACTTATAAATGCTAGAAAACCCATTTCAGCTAAGAAATCATGAGTTTTTTTGGATTTTAATTTCTAGACTTTTGAAAGTTGTGCTTTTGAGATGTTTTCCAAACCTTCAATCCTAAATATTTCCCAAACAAAGCCAAACTAATCAAAATTTCGCAAGAGTGATTTTTTCTTCTAAATTGAACGTAAAATTCAAAATTGTAAACAGTTTTCAAAAATAACTAAAGGGGTGAAAAATAGGGGGGAAAAGTAGGGACACCCCCTAATGTCTACGCTCTTGAAACTTTTTTTATGGAACGTGTTATGATTGTTAGACAGGGGATAATTTCAGTGAACCTTTGGTCCTATTTTGAATCAAATCGGTTGAACGGTTCAAAAGTTATGCGGAATAAACGATTATTTATTTCCAACTTTGAAGGGCTGTATCTCTGTTATTAGGCATTTCTCAAATATTTTTTCTGGAGAAAGTCCCCTTCATTTCTCATTCTCTATCGATCCTTGAATTTAATGACATAAAAGTCGGACCACCCTGTAAGATAAAAGTAAGTACCAAATGTTTGGGCCGCTAAAACTCAGAAACGAGTCCCGCTACGATTTAGGGAGTTATATGGTGTCGTAGCCCTTTATCCCCCATCGATGAAGAAGGTTTCCGTTTTCACCTGGAGGGCGTGCTTTTCAAGATATGAAGGGCTTTTGAAGGGCTGGAAGTTTTTCGCCCTATAGAAATGTCTAGAACAGTCTAGAGCACTTGAGAGTATTCGAGATCATTCCACAACATTCTAGAGTTTTCCAGTCCAGTATGTTCTAGAAAGTTCAAGAATAGTCTGGAACGTTCGGATGATAAAAGTAAGTGTGCGGTGAGCGTGCCGAAAGTCAGAAACGAGTCAGGGTACGATAAAAGGAGTTATATGATGGTGTGGTAACGTAACCCTCTATCCCCCAATAATGAAGAAAGTTCCCGGTTTTATCTGAAGAGCGTGTTTTTTTTAAAGATATAAGGGCTGGAAGTTTCGCCCTCTAGAATGTCGAGAGCAGTCCAGAATATTCAGAAGTATTCGATATCATTCACATTCCAGAATGATATCGACGGCCCCGTAGCACAGGTGGTCGTGCATCAGCCTGTGGTACGGTTGGTCCTAGGTTCGATTCCTAGTCATGTCTGGGTGTTTTGTGCTGTCCACAATTTGCGTTAATTAAGGTTTTTTCAATTGTATGAAAATTAAATAAAGCGCAAATAACTCCTATGGCGTTGAAAAGGCCGATAAGGAGGAAAACAAACTTTAAACTTTATTCCAAACTTTAAACTTTAAACATTCCAGAATGTTCCGGTATGTTCTAGAATGTCCGGGAATAGCCTGTAACGTTCGGAAACATCCCGGAACATTCCAGATAAGTAGGAAGCGGATTTATATGCGGTAAAAAAGCTCGGAATATGTAGTTTATATGCGCTTAAAAAGTGTCAAAATATGCGGTAAAAATGTTCAAATAAAGCAATATATGCGAGTAAATATGCGATATAAGCTGCAAAAATATTGAAAATCCTAACATTTACATGTAAAACCAACCAACCAAATCTGACCATTGAGTAAAAAAAATTTTTTCTTCGAAAATTTTTATTGATTTTTTTTTGAAATGAAAAAATCGTGATTTTTTTTGGCACATCTAGATAAAATGGCCAAAATATTGACAAATATTCAGTTATATGCAAAAATATGGACTAAATATGCGGCTATATGCTATTATATGGACTATCAATTTGTATGCAGTAAAAACTCAAAATAATAAATTATATGCGAAATAAAACTTGGTATTTAGGTTCCTCATAGATGGAAACGTCAAGCTGCAAGTCGACAGCTGCATCTAACTTAGCGAATAGAACATGTAAAAAAATATAAATCCGCTCTCTACAGATAAGTGTGGAACATTCGAGGTCATTCCATAACATTTCAAAATGTTCCGGTATGTTCTGGAATGATCGGGATGTCGTCAACTTCGTGTACACGGTGCCAAGAGCCTGAAAGTTGCAAATTTTCTGTTTCTTCATTTTGAAATTCAAAATTCTCCCTCATTTCTGTACCAATTCACTTGAAACTTGTAATTTTGTTACAGTGAAAGTGGTCTACGTGCAACTACAGGGTGATGGCCGCCATTTTTCAAGAAAGTCTTCAATCAGAAATGCAGTGCTGGGCGAGTGTCACAGAATCTCGAGACGTGAGTTCAGTGCAGACATTTTTAATACTCTTCTCAAAATAACGAATTCAAGTTTATTCAAGTTTATTCAAGTTTCATACTCTACAGAGACCTTTTGCGAGGTGTTTCATATCTTTTGAGTGTTCACATTTTATAAGAAATTTTGACAGCTGCATGACTCTGCACCTGATGATCGCTGAAAGCTCTGTCTATTCTCCTACTCCAACACATTGTCAACAGTTCAGCTCTGGTCAAACGACTGCTTTTTTTCATGTAGAAATTCAAGATTCATCACTGACCAAATTTGGAAACTGTCTTTTTGACGTATCTATTTAAGTTATCATATACTGCCTTCCAAAAAAAGTGCAACACCTCGATGCCGTTGGCTGATTTTGATCAAATTTTCACAAAACAAGTATTTCATCTACACTAACAAATGATTAACATTCTGGATATCTAGGCGCTGTAGTTGTTTTGTTTTTCCCCTTGGTAACCGTAAAACACAAGAAATTGTTTTTCGTTTTTCCTGGTTGTTACAAACCACATTTTTTGCAATAAGTTTCAATAGTGAACCCCAAGAGTCCTGAAATGCCAAGAGCCCGTCAACCTCGGCAGTACCATCATTTAACCGAGTTCCAGAAGGGACAGATTATTGGCTTGAAAAATGAGGGGATTTCGTATCGAAGAATTGCGAGACTTGTTGGTTGCAATGCTTCGACTGTGATGAGATGGTGGCAGAGATGGAACGAGGAGGCCAATTTTCGGCGACGGAATGGATCTGGTCGTCGTTGAGCCTCCACGGTACGTCAAGATCAACGTCTTCAAGTAGCGGCTGTAAGAGACCGATTCACGACAACCCGAGCAGTCGGAAACGAGTGGGTTGCAGCTATAGGACGCCCAATCTCAATGAGCACGGTCTATAGAAGAATTAGGTCTTTTGGGCTAAGTTCTTGTCGTCCGCTGTTAACCCTTCCCCTCACTCCTGTTCACCGGGCCAGAAGATTGGAGTGGTGCAATGAGCGCAGAAACTGGGTCCAAGAATGGCATCGGGTGGTCTTCAGTGACGAGTCCCGCTTTTGTCTTTGGGCTCATGACGGCCGGGGGAGGGTGAGGCGCTTCCGTGGGGAACGGCATAATCCCGAATTTTTTGCCGAGCGACACACTGCCCGTACACCCGGATTGATGGTTTGGGAAGCAATATGCCATGGAAGCAGGTCACCATTGGTGTTCATTGAGGGCACTATGACAGCTGCATCTTACATCGCGAGTGTGCTGGAACCCGTTTGCCTTCCATACCTTCAGGGGCTCAACAACCCTATTTTCCAGCAAGACAATGCACGTCCTCATACGGCAAGAGCTTCAATGCAGTTCCTGGAAGATGCACACGTTGACGTGCTTCCATGGCCTGCTTGCTCTCCTGATTTGTCGCCCATCGAACACGTGTGGGATATGATGGGAAGAAAGGTGGGGCAATTACGCCATCCTCCCAACAACTTGGAAGATCTCCGTATGGCCTTGCAAGAGGCATGGGATGGCTTGTCACAAGCGGCATGGGATGGCTTGTCACAAGCGGCAATCGACCACTTGATTGAAAGCATGCCTCGTAGGGTTAATGAGTGTCGGGCAAATCGTGGAGGAGCGACACATTATTAATTTTTTCTGAAGTTCCTTGTATTACGATTTCCAGAATCTAATCGTTTGTTTCTATTGTTAAAACACATGTTTTGCGAAAATTTGAATAAAATTGATCCACGGCTTCATGGTGTTGCACTTTTTTTGGAAGGCAGTATATATCAAGTATATTATGTCCCTGATTATGTCTTTGAATACCTGGTCTTTGAGAATGCCTATAGAGAAAAAATAAAGCTACCTTCCAACACTGTTTCCTGCTGGCCAAGTACTACTTTTTGTTTTGTCACTGTCGCACCGTGCAGCCAAAGTTGATCCTGTCAGAAGCCATTAAAATTTGATATTACTGGAAAAAACACCATGTACATTTGAAAATATTCAGGAGAAAGTCTGCGAACCTGTGGTGATACCTACATATTATCCGTTTCACCTTTATTTGCCACAGAGCAAGCTATAGAAAACTCCAGTTACGGTGGTATCCCTGAGACACACAGGGGGTTTCACTAAGTGAAGGTTATGCAGCTCTGTCACTGATGGTTCTCTCAAAGCTGTCAAACCGACTTCTCACTGATATCACCACAATGATACCGTGATGATGCCGCGACGTGGAGAAAAATTCGATATGGGGGTCTAGCTCAAGGAAAGCGAGAAAAAATGGCACAGGTGACTTACTATTAAGAACTGAAACATGAATTGCTTGACTCCAAGTCAAACTTGAGCTGAGAGTAAAAGAACCGCAAGTTTTTACTTACCCCAAAAAAACTCAAGCGGCCCTATTCACCGTCATGTTTTCGGTCATGTCTGACTGTAGGCGCTCAACGTGCTGAATATGCCCCAAACTTGCATTTGCGTTCAATGCGGATTGATTTATGGTATCTTGAAAACAGATTTGACCTGGCATTGTGAAAATTTGTCAATAAATTGATGAAATTTCGTCGGTATGCTAAACCTAACAAAATAATATCATAGCTTGCTGTGTGGCAAATAAGGGTGAACCGGATAATAGCTGATTAGGTTTGCGATTATCATTTAGGCAAATACGAATGTAGGTATGTGAACTAAAAAACCAATTATGGTGAGTAACGGGTACGGTTTTCTCGATTCAAGATTGCCGAAATCATCACCTGAAAATCTCAATTTTAATTCATGATTTTATACCACTTAGGTATGACGTTCGGAAAAAAAGCTGATGACTCGTACGAGTTTAATTTCTTGTCCGTGAAATTAGAAACACTCATCACGTAACACCGGATTACCCCTCGCTGCCTCATTAATTAAACGTAACCATCAGAAATCTTGATAAAACCGTCAGAAAAGCTCCGGGCTGGTAACTCTGGCATATTATAAGAGCAGAGCAGACGCAGAGAGGTTCAAAAAACCGTGGCGACCGTAACTCGCGCCATATTTACCTGGTGGTTTCTAATAAATTGATTGTGGTTTTAATAACAAATAGAGAGCAGGCGAGCACAGCACTCGCGCGCGGTAAAAGGAGGAATTATGCGATGGAGGAGAAAGAATCACGCATCGGGCAAAAATTTCTTGTTGTTGAAAGTAGCATAATAAAGTATGATGATGATAATATCTTTCTCTCTGGGTTTGTGTGTGTGTATGTGTATAATATTATAGGTATAAGGTGAACATTTTGAATTGTACTCGAGCATGCCTCCTATATATCTGCTTAGAGTGTTGAAGTAAGTGGCGGTAAGGTAACCTCTATAACTGACCGTGTCAGGCGTGACTGCTCTGCTTGTTAGACCGGATATGCATTCTAGCAGTCTCGACGAGCACATACCTTGTGTTCTTTATGACATACTACCTATTTATTCAAAATAGCCCCGCACATGGGTCGATTAACGACGACCGTCTGGGTCAGAGGATGGGGACATTCCGGATGGACGGTGTAAACAAACCCGATATAGGTGAGGGCCAATGATTTGGTGTCGTTATACGAATGTTCTCAGGTTTTATTTAGATTATCGAAAACATTGTCTGTGGATAAAGATGTGCAATATAAACGCCTAGACGATGAAGCATCCAAAAACAAAATGAAAACAAATTATTATCCAGAAAAACAACTGAGCAGGTACTTACCTAATATTTCTAGAATGTGTTTTTATAAATAATATAAATAGAATATGAGTTTAAGTTTCATTGTGTGGTTCTTAAGGACACTGGAAGGCTGCGGTTGCCTGCGGTATTCATAAAAAAATAGGAATACTTAGTAATATACCTAATGAATGAATATAGACTCAATTTTCTCGCATAAGTGTTTGCTGCGTGATTCATTTCAACGCCCGAACCTAGACTTTTTCACCTACGAGCATTTCAGGGAAAATATCGAGACTTGTCTTTTATCGTGTTCTAAGCTACACGAGACTAACTCCCTGTCTCAAGTATACAGGGTGGTTTCCGTGTGGTCCGGCTTTTCAAGACAGCGTAGCACGGTCTTGAAGTATTGGTCAAATAAAACACCAAAGTGAATGATTGCCTTATTGCTACTTTAGAGGTGCAGTGGGAAGTTGATCCTTCATCGGGTGAAACAATTTATGATGGATAATCTCCCAACTACGCCTCCGGAGTAGCAATAAATCACATATCCCAGATTTTTTTTTATGACAAAAATGACATAAACATACACTGGTCGAGATTTTTCTAGACTTTTTGAGACGAGACAAGATATGACTTGGAGGCGTTTACATGAGACCATAACTTAACACTTTAAGCTTGCAATAGCATGTCTGTTAAGCCGTTATTGTTATATCAAACCCTCCCCTATTTTTAATTTAGTAATTTCGAATCGAAGCCGCATTGTTGGTAAATCGACCTGTGAGCAAAATGTATTGCCGAATCATTTTGTTGCGAGTTGGGTGGTGGTGAGTTTCCTCAGTACTCAGTAGACTATCAACTATCAGTCACTTTTCTCTCAAGGTGCATGAGCACGTGAGCAATTAATTTGTCAAACTTCTAGTCAAAAATGACGACAGCTAAGTCGTTTAGAATGCTCCCAATTATTACAATTATGGATTAAGTATACCTACTTCTTTCCTTTTAGATCAGAAAACTATAGGGCTTGAGAGGGGCTCTCCTTGGTACATCAGTAGCATCCTTGTATCTCTCGAGAATCGCTCGCTTGCCAGTTCTGAAGCTTTCGTGTCAGCAGGCAACAATATCAATTTCAAATATCATTATCAAATCAACACATAACGTTTTAGGTTGGATGAAAGAAGAAAAACAAAACCGGAGATATGCCTCTCACGAGAGTGCCACTTGAACCCTTTCAATCTTTACCCTCTGTTGCTCTAGCATGCGACAAAAGAGCAAAAGTTATATCCAGCTTAGATGAAGTTTGTAATGCGCCTACTCGTCGAATACAAGGCGTTTCAGAGAAAAGTACCAAATGATGAAAATGTAGCTTTTTTCGTCTTTATCTTGAGCTCGCGGTTAACGGTGCCTTTTTTGCATGCAGACTTCCGAGGCAGGTTTTTTTTACATGAAGAACAATGATAGAAATTGCTAAAAAGTCGTTTGGTCTTGAAAAATCCTTTCTGCACTGCGACTTATGAGATCTTTTGTGCGTATCCCAGGAGTTACTTTCAGAACAATTCTACTGTCTCATGGTAGTTTTAAAATTGTCGTGCTCTGAAGTTCAGGGTTTTTGAAAACTGTCTGACAACTACACTGTTATACAATGATGATACTGTTACCGCGACGCGAAATTATATTTTTAATCCCATTGGGCGTTTTTATTGATAAACACACGAGTCGTGCCACCCGCTTCTCGTTCCGCCATCAGCGTGGCATATGGCATCGGGTGACACGAAGGTGACAAGTGTGACGAAAAAAAAAAGGCTTTCAAGACCTGCGGCCAATACAACTAATTCTGTTGGTTTTCACTTAATCCCGTTTGAAACTCCTACCATCCTACCACCCCTGGTTCCTGGAGAGACTGTCCACAGAGTGGACGTTCCCACAACAGCCGACTTCGAGCTAGCCCGGCCGTATGTGTTTGCTTCCGCCCGAAGTTAGTAACATATTTGGCGCGTCCAACGTGTAGCCAATTCTCCAGGACCTCTTCGACTCCTCTGCCGTCCTCTTCGAGCAGAGTAGCACCTTTTGGTTCTCTCCAACGCCTTCCAGAATTTCCAGAACTTCCAGAATTCTCCTTGGGTAAGACTCTGCCATAAGTTTGAAATTCGTCGCGAGCGCGTAAGAGACCAAGCACAACGATGCCGTCGAAAGCCCGGAAAACCAACAAGTCCTCGCGTTCCCGCCTGGAAGCGGGAAGTAAAATAAACCTTCCAGTGGCGCCCTATCAACCGATCCAGACTTCGACGCCTGCCATTTCGACGACCGCGTCAAGCGTCCACATTTCGACGCCCGTCGTCTCTACGACGGTGACTAGCGTCTACTCGCCGCCGACGCCCATCATCAACGTTGCGCCGCAAGTACCCGCCGTGTATTTTAATCCTAACCACTACAACACCAGGCCGTTCAGTTTCGAAACCACTGACATCGTGACGCCGACGCATAGCTATGCAACGTACACTTCGACGCCGGTCATCACCGCTTCATCGTTCGCCACGACTCTCGCGACAACTTCCAGCTCCACGACGCCGTTTTACGCGAACATCTACACTTCGACGTCGGCCGTCGCCGCTTCATCGCTCGCCATGACCTCCACGACAACGTCCACCTTCACGATGCCAGCTTGCGCGAGCGTCTACACTTCGACGCTTCCCGTCGCGATGCCGCTCGAACACCAGACGCAATTCGAGTCTGCCGCAAACCGCGAGCCACCGCCGCGTTCGCGTACCGAAGAACTGCTAGTAGAATTGCTGTCAGAAATGCATCACGAGCGTCGGCACGCCGAAAGACCCGTTGACTTGCCCTCCTTCGCCGGACTGCCGCACCAGGTGGCTGAATATCACCTGGAGGATTGTAAACAGCTTCTCCGAACCTCGAACATTCCGCAGGCTAGATGGGTGGCTGCAGTAGCGCAACGGTTCAGCGGAGACGCACAAAGGTGGTACACCCCCTACGCATCCCTCGAGCTTGACTGGGAGGACTTCGTGAACGCCGTTGTCACGGAGTTTGACTCCTACAAAAGAAAGAGCGCCGCTATAGTTCAGCTGCGGACTGAGCGACAGAAGGACGAGCCGATCTCTCTTTTCATCCGGCACAAGGTCCAACTCATGAGACGGCTGGAACCATCCATGAGTATTGACGAGCTGGTGGAGCTCATCATCGCCCTAGCTGACATTGAAGTCAGCAAATCACTGTTGACGACCCGTGTCCAATCAGTGGAAGAGCTTATCCAAGTGGCGCAGCTCATTGAGAGCCGCCAAGAAACCAAGCGAAACGTTCGCGCACAACTGCCGCGTACGACAACTGCCGCATCAGCTTCGCAGGCTAGCCAGCAGCTTGCACCAGCTCAGAAAGCAGACTCTCCACGTCAACCGCCGCCGTGCCGGTACTGTCCCGAGCGACACTATCACCGCGACTGCCCGGTACGCCAAGCTCAATTCAATGCCTATGTCGAGCAGCGACACCGCGACGCAGGCTACAACCAACAGCATGTCGACGAGGACTACAGACAGCAGCACCACGACGCCCACTACCGACAGCAGCACCGCGAAGTGGACAGGCGTGCGGAAAACCAGAATGGGGCCGGAGCTACGCGGGAAACCTCCGCGCCCCAAAGACATTAGATACAAACGCGCTTCCCCAAGTTCCGCTGCACTTCGACGAACATGATGTTCACGCTCTGGTAGATTCCGGTGCCACGTTGAACTTCATCGACTCCTCGCTTGTCAGCAACCGACGATTCGACAGCAACGAATCCCTACCATTGCGCCTAGCCGTCGGCGCCAACGACCAGCAGCGTACACTTGGCAGCATCTCTATAGCGTGCCTCCTGGGTAGCACACCACACCAGATTGAATTCCATGTGGTAGACGGTCTAAACGAACAAGTCATTCTCGGATACCCCTTTTTAAGAGAGCAGCGAGCTTGTTTGGATTTTGAACGCCGTTGTTTGCATGTGGGAGTTGCAGAACGCCGTGCCATACGCTGGATTGACCAGCAGGACGAACCTTCGCGTTTAGCGCCGCAGCCGCTACGCATCACCGACGTCGATCACGACTTCCCACCACCAATGCAAGCCACGTTCCAGCGCGTCCTTGACGATTTCGCAGACACTCTCAACCAGGACCCAAGACTTTCCACCACACTCACCACCACTCACACCATTCGTCTGAGCAAGGAAGCACCGTTTCGCATCCGACCATACCGTGTACCGCCAGCGAAGAAGCGAATCATTGAGGAGCAGGTCGAGCAGATGTACCGGGATGGTATCATCGAAGCAAGCACCTCTGAGTACGCTTCGCCGATCGTTCTGGTGCAGAAAAACGGTAAGTCGCGATTCTGTGTGGATTACCGCCAGCTCAACTCCATCACACAGGACGAGGTCGCGCCACTGCCACGTATACAGGAGATGCTGCGAGATCTAGGTACAGCGAAAGTATTCAGTACTCTGGACCTCAAGTCCGGATATTGGCAGGTGCCTTTACATCCTGACAGCAAAAGACTAACGGCATTTTCTACCACCGATGGCGGCCTATACCAATTCCGAGTAATGCCGTTTGGTTTAAAAAACGCGCCGAGTACGTTCCAACGTCTGATGTGTCAGGAAGTGCTGACGGGCCACCTTCGTCGTTTCTGCCTCGTTTACTTGGACGACATAATTGTGTATTCTGACTCGCTGGAGGAACACATTGAACATTTACGTCTAGTTCTAGAACGACTCCAAAATCACCAGCTGCGCTGCAACCATGGCAAGTGCAAATTCGGAAAAACACGCATCGAATACCTCGGTCATGTTGTTAGCGACGCCGGCAATGAACCACAAACAAAGCACCTGGAGCTTGTGCGTGCTGCGAAGCCACCGACCACAAAACATCAGCTTCGAAGTTTTCTCGGCACCTGCAATTGGCTGCGCGAGTATGTCGAGAACTTTGCCGACACTGC
Source organism: Anaspis maculata (assembly GCA_949128115.1). Taxonomy (NCBI): domain Eukaryota; kingdom Metazoa; phylum Arthropoda; class Insecta; order Coleoptera; family Scraptiidae; genus Anaspis; species Anaspis maculata. The sequence goes on from OX421962.1 coordinate 92,565,934, forward strand.
TGCACCTCTGACAGACCTACTTGCCTCCAAAGCTCGATTTAGGTGGGAAAAATCTCAGCAAGAGGCATTCGACCGGCTCAAGGACACCCTTGCGGCACCACGACACCTTCATCGACCGGATCCAGCGCTTCCCTTCGTCCTCCAAACTGACGCTAGTGGCCTAGGTATGGCTGCGGTGTTGTACCAGGAGAAGCCAGACGGAACCAAGGCGGTGATTTCATACGCGAGCGCTCGTTTCAACGCCACCGAACGCCGACTGCACATTAACGAGCAGGAATGCCTGGCTATCCTGTGGGGTGTGAAACACTACCGGCCATACTTAGAGGACCGCCACTTCACGGTTCGTACAGACAACCGTGCGCTCCTCTGGCTACACCGGTCAAAGGATACCAAGGCGAAGCTGACGCGATGGTCGCTTCTCTTGCAAGAATTCTCGTTTACCGTTGAACATGTTCCGGGAAAAACAAATGAGCTGGCCGACGCCCTCTCCAGGGAGCCCGAAATACCTGTCAAACCTTTTGATTTCGAAGACATGGAGCGCCTCTTGCCGCCAGAACCACAAGCACAACGTCAAACTGCCGAAGGACTTCCGCAAGCCGCAGCGAACCTGATGGATGTTAGGACGCTGAGCGACGAAGTAAAAGAGGCCCAAGACCACGACGAATCCACTCAACAATTGATACGACAGCGTCGCGAGCTGGAGCACCTACCTAACAATCGCGACTGGCACCCCGGCTTCCGTGCGATGTTCACTGTCGAAGACAATCACTTGTACAGAGTCCGAAACGACGGACGTCGCCTCTTGTATGTTCCCAGTGGCGCGCGTTCACGCGTACTCTTCGAACATCATGACAGCCTCCTAGCTGGACATCCCGGCGAAGACGAGACGAAACGCTCCATCTCCGAACAATACCATTGGCCGGACCTGCCAAAAGAGTCGCGCGAATACGTGCGGTCGTGCTTGCTTTGCGCGCGATACAAAGCCCGTGTAAGTCGTAATCCTGCTGAACAGAGTCCGCGGCAACCGCAACAGCCCTTTGAGGTCGTGGCGATCGACATCATGGGTCCCTACGACATCTCTGCTAGCGGAAATCGCTTCATATTAGTGGTTTCGGATTTATTTACACGGTGGGTAGACGCGTGGGCATTACCACGCAGCACGACGGGGACGCTTATATCCACGCTGGATACGCAGTTCTTTCCCATGCATGGCTATCCAAAAGCCATACTCAGCGACAACGGCTCCCAGTTCACCTCCGTTGCTTGGTCTCGCGCGTGTGCTCGGTGGCAGAGTCTGGCCTGGACAACGCCAGTTTACCATGCCCGCGCCAATCCAACCGAGAGGCGAAATCAAGAAATAAAGAAGGGGCTGCGACTCCGTCTTGACGGACGCCCTCCGTCCGAATGGGATATTCATTTGCCGGCCACGCTGTTTAGTGCGCGCCGCCGTCGAAACGCTGCGACTGGTCAGAGCCCTGCTCAGCTCCTCTGCGGCTACAATTTGCCATTCCCTGGCGAATGGTCAACACATCAGCCCTTGCAACCACCGCCAGCAGCCGAACGTCACCAGCAAGCCAGAAAACACCAGCAGCAGTACGTCGAGGCTAGACACCAGGTTCCTGAACGGCTCACACCAGACTTTCTTCCCGGCGACTCAGTTCTGGTCCACCATCCACCAGCACCTGGTGCTTTTCACCCCAAGTGGCTTGGGCCACACTCCATCATCAAACGTTTTGCCCCACACATCTTCCTGGTCAACATTGACGGTCGCTCCGTCAAGTATCACATTGACAAGCTACGTCGAGCGCCACTGCCGCGATGTCGTCGATGAGTGCAGCGAAAGAATCGTGCGCGTTTCCGAATGTGTTTTGTTGATGCGATTGCATCCTTGTTTTCTTTTTCATTGATACCCTTGTACCCTTTTGTTTTTTTTTTTTTTACTTCTGTTTAAACAAGTGTTTCACTTTGAAAAAAATTTTCGCTATAAATAAATCGTCCCAATGGTCTTGAAAGGGGGGCGATTGTTACCGCGACGCGAAATTATATTTTTAATCCCATTGGGCGTTTTTATTGATAAACACACGAGTCGTGCCACCCGCTTCTCGTTCCGCCATCAGCGTGGCATATGGCATCGGGTGACACGAAGGTGACAAGTGTGACGGAAAAAAAAAGGCTTTCAAGACCTGCGGCCAATACAACTAATTCTGTTGGTTTTCACTTAATCCCGTTTGAAACTCCTACCATCCTACCACCCCTGGTTCCTGGAGAGACTGTCCACAGAGTGGACGTTCCCACAACAGCCGACTTCGAGCTAGCCCGGCCGTATGTGTTTGCTTCCGCCCGAAGTTAGTAACAATACCATTTCATGAACACTAGCAAGATTTTGGTTTTTCTGTTAAAGAAAGAACCGAATATCTATTCCAATAGAACACATTTTTACAGGAGGATCTATTCACATGACTATATAACGCATAGGTAACTAGACTGTGTTTCAGCCAATGAGATGCACGGATTTGGGGTACCAAGAGGATATCACAGCGATGATAAAAAACAATTGAATTTATTACCGATTTCGGCTTGTTTACCTCCTGTCAGATTGATTTCAGTTTGAGGTTAACTTTTATTTTGAATGTAAACTGTTGGAAATACATGAAAAATACTAATGGATAGTAATGAAAGAGTTTCAAACGTGATTACTTGTACAAAATATATACAGATACAGCATTCGTCTGTGATGTTGACGTAGACACAGGCATTCAGATCAGAGAAATGTCACATTGGGTGGATTTACATGGGATCTGCTCGTGACATGGAATATGATGTCCATGCAATACGCTTTACTAACGATGGACGATTCTTTCAATTGCTATTTTGTAATGCATATAGACACTAAATAGGTGAACCTTAGATTTACCTTGAAATGTCTGATGTACGTATACAATTGACTTTCTTCAATTTGTTATAAACTGCTCAACGAAAAATAAGGATATTGAAAAACGTCGCTCAAGTTCGAATGAACATAACTCAGAGAAAAACTGACAAATTCCAAAAAAATTCACACTGCCTGAAAGAACTGTTTCTTGACTACAGGGTGCTCCAATTAGTTTTGTTATCCATCTTATTCCGTAAGATCTACAGGGTGCCAAAGAAAGAAGTGAAAATCGGTGAATTTTCGAAGTGTTTTACCTGTTTCAGGAAAAATGTCAGATTTTTTCTGAGGTCATTTTTGGAAAGCCTGTATCAATATCTATCAACCATTGTTGAATTTTATTTAATTTATTCTTTTTTTCAAAAAGTTATGAATTTTTTTTATGAATTCAAAAAATATTGATTTTGATTCTGCAAATGGCTTTGATTGGACATTTGGTATTCAAGTGATGGTTGGGAAGAAATTTAATGCAACAATAGAACAATACAATAAAACAACTATGAACATTCAATAACGAGTCGGCCCTCCATGCTGATTGACAACTTCTTCACACCTTCGGGGCATGCTCATGATGAGATTGTCTACCTCCTCCTGCGATATCTCTGCCCATGCGAAGGGAAGAATCTCGCGCAGTTCTGCCACCGTCTGTGGCATGATAGGGCGTTGTTTTATGGATCTTCTCAACATGTCCCAGACATGTTCAATGGGATTTAGATTGAGGGATAAGGGAGGTTGTGGCAAGTGATTAATCTGAAGTCTGACTGATCTGACTTTCCTGATCTGGTAAACCTTATGCCGAATTCACTTCGCGCTTTGGTGCTGCTTGGAGCGTACTCGTTGCGATAACATCCAACACAGTATTGACAGATATCTCTTTGGGCACTCACTAGAATCAATTGCTTCCATGGTCCAATTGGACGGTTTCTCAAGCAAAATCATAGCCTATCACCAAATGTCAATCGAAACCGTTTACAAAATCAAAATCAATATTCTTCGATTTCATAAAAAAACTCTTAACTTTTTGAAAAAAAACTGAATTGAATAAAATTCAACAGTGGTTAATAGATATTGATAGAAGCTTTCAAAAAATGACCTCAGAAAAAATCTGACATTTTTTCTGAAACAGGTAAAACACTTTACCGATTTCCACCTCTTCCTTTGGCACCCTGTATATCTTACGGAATAAAATAATAACAAAACTAATTAGAGTACTCTGTAGTCAAGAAATAGTTCTTTCAGGCAGTGTATTTTTTTCAAAATTGGTCAGTTTTTCTCTGAGTTATGTTCATTTGAACTTGAGCGACGTTTTTCAATATCCTTATTTTTCGTTTAGCAGTTTATAATCTTGTTAAATTTAACTCGTGGTATGATTATTATTCGATGATATTTTCTCATGGAATCGATGCTGCACACTCAAGTCCTGCTACACACTACTACCGCAGTGCTCCGCAGTCGTTGAATCTGCAGGCACGATTTCATTCGAATTATCATCGATGATAATCATACCACTTGTTATATTATTACTGAAAACAAGTGTGTGACTAATACAATGAAGGTATACAAACCGACAAGAGTGTGAAAGGCACAATCACAAAAGAATAAAACAAGAGGCATAAGGACTTGGGCGGGCCGACCTCTACGTGTTTCAAATAAGATAAAGAACACTCTTCCCAAAATCCCACTGTCCATCAAAGTTCAGATCCAGCTTTGGGTCTTTGGCTACAACCGCATTATAGAGAGAACACATGTTATAAAGCAAAAAGATCAGATTAGTCCTCTGTCTTGGGGTATGAAAGCAAGTTTTGGTTCCAGACCCGATCCTGGGTCTGGAACCAAAAGGGGACCTCCGCAAGTAAGTCCATGCTGTCAACGCGGCCGAGTCACAAATTGAAGAGAAACAACAGTGCTGCTGAGTCACGACAAACAGACAAAAAGGTGAAGTCGTACATTTTGCAGAGCTGGGTCTGAGGAAACCCCCTCACTGGATATTGATTTGTCTTCCTGTAGTGATATGTGAGTTTCGTAGTGCGGCAACCATATTACCGCAGCTTACTCCAGTTTAGGTCGAACAAGTTGTGACTTGTAAAAGTTGTAGTCTCTATAGTGTTGTATAAAGAACAAGGATCGAAGAAAAACTACATTCAATAACTTCAATGTTCATTATTTTTTCTCTACCTTGTCCAAACCCCGTAGCCCGGTTACAACCTTCCGGGTTTATAGATCGGGAATATTTTACCTGGAAACGAGTTTGGGAATTTTTTACCTTCCTCACAAAGTCACGAAGGCATTGGTACTTGAGAACTCACGGCAGCTTCTGTATATAAATCGGAGGGTCCTCTGAGCAGGCACAGAAATGGTGTCAACATGATGGACAATGATGAGAGAGCATCATCAAAGGTTACTCCTAAGTCATTTGTGGCCGAGGATCTAGTCAATAAGATGTTGTCAAGCTCGTAGGGAAATCGATTGGGGTGTTTCTGGTGAAGCTGACGACGCTGCACTTCTCAGGGTTCATCCGCAGGTCGTTTATGTTGCACCATCTCACCACGGCATCAAGATTCCCCTGAAGATTCCCCTGAAGAATCTCGCAATCGCTATCAGCAGCAATTCTTCTGTAGAATGTTTCCGACAACTTCATCAACGATGTCGTCGACGAATATATCATGACGAGCATCGAAGCAAGATATGCTTTCTGGGCAACACCACATGGTCGGAAAGTGTGGTGTTGAAGCCGTTTCTCCCCATAAGGTACACCAACCTCTCGTGAAAGCCAAACCGGGCTAGCTTTGCCAGCAGAACATCGTGGCTCACCCATTCAAAGACCTTCGCTGTCTGCGTAAATGACATCCACTTATCCCCCTTGGTCACCCTCACGAGGTAAGAAGTGGGTGAGACTGGCGAGGTTCGTTACAGTTGATCTCTTGCCGCTGAATCTATGCTGCCTGGTGGTAAGAGAACTTCTGGACTTGGCATGGATGAAGTCGTAGAAGCACATTTCATAAATTTTAGGGAAACCACAAATTATGGATATTGGTCGGTAGTTCATGTCAGCCGGATCTCCAGTCTTGAATATGGGTGCCACCTTGGATTGATATAAAAAAAGCACAATGAAATTCATCGGTTTATAGAAAAGACCAAAAGGTCAAGACTTGATCATTTCAAAACGAAGATTTTCTCACTTACCGTCAGTTCCATAAAAAAGATGATCAGCGATCAGGCTGACTACAAAATAACAACACTTTCTTCTGCTAAATGCTAATCGATTGACAACAAAAAATACCCGAAATCTGTAGTAGACCCATATCTATTTCACTATTAACACATGAACTATAGTAGGTTCACTTGTACTGTGACTCTAGTTGGCTGGGCAAATTTTCTACTTTAGCATTGTAGGCTTGCCGCTTTTCACCTGGTGTGGAACTGACTTCTCTGGAAGTAAAGTTATATTTCTTATCAATTTTATATTGAAATCTTCGAAAACTGACCTGGCCATACGTGGACGTGCGACTAGGGGACCGCAGAGCTGTGTTACCGTCATGTAGACACAAAAAGAGCACGGGGCGGCCGCAAATCTAAGTCATATTGACGGCGGCCCATTCAGGGTCGACAAAAACTCGTCCCGGGAAGCCCCAAAACGAGAGCAAATTGCAAATTGAAGGTACACTCATCAATTTCGGTCCAATACGCAACTTTGAGCGGCTGGATTTTATGAAATTTGGTTGAATTTACTTTTTACACGTAAATTCTTTTGCTAATGACAGAGTGCACGGCGATTCTTGTATCGCCTATAATTCTTCAGGGCTTGGCGTGTATTTCTGACTGGGAGAGGCGAAAGGATTGATGATTGCATGGGGCCCCTTTTTTGGACGAAGGGCATTGTATACTCTTCAATTTGAACTATCGAAAGTTGAACCGGCTTAAAGAGGTTAGAAATATTTTTGACAACTGTCAAATGTCAAGGCTCTCTTGATTTATTTGTTCATCGGAGAAAATTAAAAACAGGTCGAAAAATTGCAACATTTTCCAATAAAATGGAGAAAAGCGTCAGACATCACGTCCCGCAAAAATGTTCCGGCTATCTGCAGAGGAAATACGCAAAAAATGTGTTTCAAAACTGGTCCGGCCAAAGCAGCCATTTGGAAACTTGAAAACAAAATCTCACAGCCGACTAGAATCACGGTACAAGTGAGCATACTATAGCATTTCCATTGATGAATCAACTGGGCTTCTATGCGCTCTAATTTCATTCCACGTTACTTTTATATTTGATATCTGGAGGGGAGGGGGGCAGATTGCGATTCTCAGGTACTATACGTTGGTACAGCGCAAGCGCAACGCAACTCGAAACGTCAAATTTTCCTTGTAACCAAGGAGTTTTGCCCTATGGAAACTGCGATTCTCTGAGCGTAATGCAACGCTGTTGCTAACATGATATGGTATTCAGCTTTCAGTACTATTTCTTCTCAATGTGAAGCGTTGACAATAAACCATCGATGGTAGGCATGTGACATTTCTGAATTGTATAGGTTATGTTTAAACTTCAGATTGTGCTGTGCTCGAATTTGTGAGGGGCATGCTGCGTTGAATAGTAATCAGGTATGACTGTGTGCTTTGCTGTTGTTGTGCTATGCTGAAATACACAGTGCTACACTACAATACATTTCTGTGTTTTAATCGTGGTTTTCACAATAATTTGTGAAAAAACACTAGGAAATCACGAGAATCAGTAGTAGCAATGGAACAAGAAATCGATGGATTAGCGCTGATGACGTTGTATTAGGTATTTGCTGGTGGATAAAGATGATAAAAGGTAGTTCTCTGGCGTTGGTTTTGCATGCTTGTGTTCTTGTTCTTGTAGAAGCGACAGGACACAGAATAATTGACGGATGACGGGATGCTCAACGCGCATGTGCATACACCGTTACTCCGAAAATTCAATGTGACTTTGTTGCGATGACTATAAAATTTGCCCTTACAGAATACGTCCTACTGTTAGCTGCACAGCCCTGTTGGGTTGGCTTTAACATAATGTTATTGAAGACGGATTCTGCTTAGAGAATCGCAATTTGACAACAGCGTAATATTTCTTCACAGAACCACACCATATAATATCCACGTATAACTGCAAACTTTATTTCTATTTAGCTTCATGTGCTTTATGGGCAACTTGAAGGTAACAATTCGAGCAAATGTCATCTCTAGCTTTAACCTTGGAGCTCAAGAACAGCTAATTTTTGATTAAAATAATTCAAATACATTGTTCCACGGCGATGCGTATTTTGATGGAAACTTCTTCTGGCTTACAAAAGGCGGCTGATGTTCGGAATATCTGCGATAATTGAGAATTCAATGGTGCTCGTGCTTTATTTGTTCGTTATTCATCCACGCCAAACACTGGGGCATTATTTGAAGGCGAGGATCCGTTTCGTCACTTCCTTTTTCTCGTCCGTTCCGTCCTCCACGGTATTATTCAGCCCGATCGATTCAAAAATGCGCGGTGACGTTGACAAAATGACTTAATGGGCATGCTCCGTGTGTCTCTCCAACTTTCAGAAGGAGCAATACAGATAAGATAAAAGAGGTCAAGTTCACTCTCCGGGCCGGATCTATTATTATATAAACTGGTATTTTGTTTATTTTATTGTGTTGAATGGTAGAAATCGATCTTGAAGAAGCCGATGGTATAATGCCATGGCATAATGTTACATATCTAGGTGTAGCCTGCTCGAGAGTATATAATTAAAATTTTATATTGGCTAAGCATTTTGCCGAAAACAATGCGCCAGTTATTGGGCCATGCCAAAGGAGGAAAGAGGAATAGTAAAAACAACCGTTAATTCAATTGGCCTATAATGCCCATATAGAAAGAGAAGATGAGTAACAACGTGTAAATCCACCGCACAATTAAGACGTCAATTAATGCAAATGGCAATCAGTAGAGCAATTCATGGGTTAATGCAATTTTAAACGCCTAATAAAGTTAATTAAACAATTTGGGAGATTAATGTTTGGCTTTGTTGAAAGAAGAGTTTTGACAAGCGAGAGAAGAGAGGATGCGGGATTTTTGCGCGGTGTTTTCATTCAAAACGTGTTCTGTATAGCTCCAGAGTGGGTGGGTAGGCAAACATGCTGCATTCGCCATGAAAGGTTTCGACTGGTACACGACCTGAATGGGGAAAAACCTTCGTATTTTGTGGAATTTATTTTGAGCGGGCAACGACGACGTTCTTTTATTAATTTTGTTCTGTAGTCACCACATGCATCGCATCAATGCAAAAACAGCGTCTCAAGCTGAGTTAGTACTAATGTTATAAAACCATATTTAAAATCTAAAATTGAGGAAACATTTCCAAAACAAACATTTTTAGAAAAGTTGAGATAAAATTTCCAGGGCTGTATCTATTCATTGACAAGACCATTGCTTCAATTTTTCTAATGAAAAACTGGAAAGTAAGTACAACACAACTCTAAAGAGACATCAAGGTTCCCCTCCCCTGCATAATAGACAAATAACCTTTATTATTGAACGTTGAACGACCAAAATTATTTATTTGTCTACATATTATTATTTTATTGTAGAACATGTCAAAGAAAATGAAATTAAAATAAGAATATGTCGTTAATGGGAACGTTTGAGGGTGAAGAGCCCCATCATGCTGGTCAAGGTGATGATTTGCTGGAGAAAATATTTTCTTGAGCGAATTTTGCCAGTGGAATCCTTCAATTTTTACCTAAGGTAGGTGTCTATGAATTTCAGCCCCTCTTAAGACCAAGGATCTGGACGGCAAATGGTGTACCCTGAAGTTACGGTGATCTATGTATATATTAAATTTTGAGTTATTTGCTCATATTTTCTCCATTACTTATTTTTCAAAACGTTACTAGCTCTCCAGTCAATTTAGATAAAGTTAGTAAGTGAGAATGTGCAAGCGTATCTGAACAATTGGCATCCCAAACCATCAAGATGTATGTCTACCACGTGATCAAGGCTCGGATCAAGGTATTCGCGTCATAGAGGTACCGTCTGGTCTTTTTCCGTCAGCTCTGGACTATTTCAGTGATTCACTGGTTTCAAAATTGACGGAGCATCAGTCAAACTTTATGTATGTAACTTTTTATTGATATTTTTTTGATAACATGATTTTCCGCTAGCGCTTTGAGGACCAGAAAGATCATGTGTAGGTACCCTGTCAATCGATAATTCGCCCACAATCACAATGATGAGGCTCACCATAGATTGCATTCCAAACATAAAACAAGTGAAATCCGGAGCACGTTGTTGTTTAATAATGTTTCCAAGTTCAGCCAATCTCTAGAAACTGCTTTCTTTGAGAACAGATATCTTGCATGTTCTATCCTGGGCTCAGGCTTGATTTCTTGTTTCATGATTCTGTTAGTGTGTATGATGACCCAGTTTTTCTGGATACATGTTAGCTTAGAAGTTTTAGGATTTACTGTGAGTCATGCTTGAATTGTGTCACTGGTATCCAGTGATCAAAATCAAGTCCGGTTCTTCAATGGAACACATAAAAGAGCGGACTTGAGCAGAAATAAAGTTTATTGAAGAAAAGCTGATAGATGAACGTCATCATTCACTAACTCGTCGTATTCCAAGGCCACATTTGACAAGTGAAGAGGCTATAATACTTGTGATTGGTTGTGATATAATTTTATATCGTGTGATCGTGATGAAATGAATTCCTATTTTAGGTGGGCTGTGGCCTGGTCAAATTCAGGGTTGTGGAGCTGCGTTCGGCTAGGCCACAGCCTACCTAAAATAAGAATTCATTGGATCACACGATATATTCACCACATTCTCCGATGCTGTAAATAATCCACTATCTGACCTTTCCAACAATGTCCTCAAAATTTGAGAGCGTAGTTCGAAGAAGATGGTCAAGTTTTGGGATGACCAAGCAAGAACAGAGGAGATGATAGGCAGTACTTTGTGAATTTAGTGATTCTGTAGTCGCTCAAATGAAAACTGAAGTTCCATAATGTTTGCTTTCTTCTATGACACATTTTATGCCAGGTGAATGATTTTCAAATGATTAAAAGGCATTGTTGTTAAAGGAGGAGCAAGAATTGCTCTCACACTTCTGAGAATTGACTTCGAGGTCTAGATCTTTACACATCACAGTTGAAATTTTGATGTGTGGTAGAACTGATTCTGGTGTTCCTCGTTGAGTGCCTTCATCCATATACCATGTATCAGGCTCGGATGTCAGCTCTTCACTGACGGGTTGAATGACGAGACAGAAGAGCATGGGCTCTGCAGGATCTTCCCATTGAGCCTCATCTTCTGATGAAAGTCTTTTGTTTCCGAATGATAGATAAGAATAAGTTTTGTTGTAACTTTGAGATAGGAAGGAGAATAAAGTTATTTTAATGAATTCAGTCATAATGGCTCACGCTCCATGGGGATATAGCAATGTTCGAAATACCGGGTGGGCCATAAAAACCGTGCTCGGAATTTTTTCTTCTGAAATTTTTATTTCGCCACCGATTTTATCGAACTTTTCAACATTGGCTAGTCAATTGAATAGGCTATCATTTATGTATTTCAAAATGGCCGACATATTGAAATTCAAGATGGCAGAAACAATTGAAAATAGGCCTCCATTTGTTCTCGTTGCTTTTCATTGGAAGTCACCAGAAAGTTATAATCAATAATGTATCATGAAGGAATAGACATTTCTTGTCAATTCAAGACCACAACCAGTCAAATCGGGTCATCGGTTGAAGAGCTATCGTGAGTTGAAGCGAAGCCTGTTTTCCGTTTTTTCCATTTCCGCATAATTGATCCGAATTTAGGTATCCTGTCCGCCAATCCGCCATTTGCTCATTTCTCAACCGATTTTCTCAAATTTGGTATCAATGGCTAGCCAATTGGACATGTCAAAATCCAAGATGGCGGAAGCAATTGAAAATAGAATTTCTTTTGTCCTAAATAAAATTAGCAGAAAGTCAAAACCAATAACTATTATGAAGGAATAGACCTTCCTTGACAATCCAAGACCACAACCAATTAAATCGGGTCATCTACTGAGGAGCTACGGTGAGTTGAAGCGAAGCCTACCTACCGGTTTCTTCATTCCTATGTAAATGACCCAAATTTTAGAATCCTGCCCGCCATATCCTTATTTTCCAACCGATTTTTCCAAATTTGGTATCAGTGGCTAGCCAATTGGACAGGCTGCCATTTTTCATGAAAGAAAACGGCCAACATGTGAAAATTCAAGATGGCGGGAACGATTGAAAATGGGCCTTATTCATCCATGTTGGTATAGAAAAACAGAAAGTAGGCTTTGCTTCAACTGGCCGTAGCTCCTCATCAGATGAATCGATTTGATTGGTTGCTGTCTTGAATTGTCAAGAAAGGTCTATTGCTTCATAATAATTATTGGTTTTGACTTTCTGCTCATTTCTATCAAGAAGCGATAAGGACAAAAGAAATTCTATTTTCAATTGCTTCCGCCATCTTGGATTTTGACATGTACGCCATTCTCTTATATGAAAAAGATAGCCTGTCCAATTGGCTAGCCATTGATACTGAATTTGAGAAAATCGGTTGAGAAATGAGCATATGGCGGATTGGCGGGCAGGATACTTAAATTTGGGTCAATTAGGCGGAAATGAAAAAAACGGAAAGTGAGCTCCACTTCAACTCGCAATAGCTTCTTAGCAGATAACCCGATTTTATTGGTTGTGGTCTTTAATTGACAAGGAAGGTCTAATCCTTCATAATACATTATTGGTTTTGACTTTCTGGTAACTTTCAATAAAAAGCAACGAGAACAAAAGAAGACCTATTTTAATTTTTTTCTGCCATCTTAAATTTTGGTATTTCGGCCATTTTGAAATACAGAAATGATAGCCTATTCAATTGGCTATCCAATGCTGAAAAGTTCGATGAAATCGGTGCAAGAATAAAAATTTCAGAAAGAAAAATTCAGAGCACTGTTTTTTATGGCCCACCCGTTAGATTACAACTTAAATTTTGTTAATGATTTGTTCTTTCCAGTCAACTACAATAATGATGATAATGATAACTTCAAGCCGTACTAAAAATAAAGTATTGAACTAAAATTTTTTTTTATTGAAATGGAAATGACATTGGAAAATAATTGACCCGTGTTTTTCTATTCAGTCAGAAACCGTATCGCTTGGGCCCAATAAATAAATAACATAAACTATTTCTGACGTCACAGCGAGTGACCGCCTATTGCGCCTATACTGCCTGTGTGAATGACGTCGGAAATTAGGCAGAATATAGAAATTTCGTTTATTTATTGCGACCAAACTATACGATTTTTGGCTGAATAAAAAAATACGGATCAGTTATTTTTCAATATACATAGTTTCTGATTCCATCGAAATTTTTTTTTTAGGTTTATTTCCATTGCCTCACATCAAAACAGACTGGAGCAGGACAAAGATAGTTGCCAACTGGTTCACGTACTATTTTGCAGGTGAGTTTGGGTGCCAGTCGTCGAAGCGCATTGTCATTACCGTATACCTGTCATTCCCTGATTAATTAGGCAAGGTAGCAAGAGTCTTGAAAGGTTGGTTAGCGATACAAACAATTTTGATCCTGCTTCTCCCAGTGCATTGATGTCAAATCCTTCAAGTGTTGTGATCGTAACCCATCATCCCATTAATTCCTCCGGCAGAATTCCTCCACCTTCAGTTGTGAATGTTGTGATAAAGTTTCTTTATTTTATGAAGCCAAGCTATATCATCATCTTAAGATATAGGAAAGGACTGTGAATGCCCCCTGGATATCACCATCTGAATTCCTTAGTGTTACGTTATAGGTATAATTATGTAGATTGTAGGAAAATATCTATTCTTGTTGTTTTTGAACATTTTTTTTCCACCGAGCTCGTCAGGTTTTTTCGAGTTTCGCTTTGGCATGTTGAGGGCATCATAAGGAAATTGTAACAGCTCTGTACCCGTGAATCCAAATTATTCACTGAAACGTATTTATCAGGAAGATGGGTGGGTGATCTCTCAGATTCGAACTTCCCACCCGAAGGGACGTCTCGAACAAAAATTTACATAGATTACTGGAAAGTATTATGGTGTCACAACAGATGTTTTTGCATGTGTGACCCTCGCAAAAGAGGGTCATTGGTACTTGAAAACATATCTTTTTGAGAAAGAGGCGTCGCAGAGCACCATATGAGTATTGGGAGACTCCTCGAAATAAATAAGCAGTAAGACGACGAACTGTACACAATTGGTGGCGGCGCCAGTGTATTCTCAATCTGCAAGAGGACATTTTTGCTATGATTCTGCGAAGACTCAGATCTCCTTGCATTGGATTGAAAAGTATTTCAAAATAGCATTAATCGACAATAGTCAACTAACAAGCAATCTATCTATGATGGTGGTTGAGGATATTCATTCAGTTCATTGTTCATTGTAATAATACAGTTAATAAAAGAATATTTTCCAAATCAATGGGATCTTATCACGTGACCCAAAATGCTGATCTACCTAAGTACCTCACGAATTATCACCCGATTTCATCTCTCTCCACAATGAAATAAAGAGAGTTAAGGGGTTTTAAAAATGATATTTTACTCGACCTCTGTTCCCTTTCAAATTTTTGTAAGGGTGGTCACCTTGCCTTAGGAGCTTTAGAAAACGGGTGATTCGATTTGATTTCTTTTTGTCCTGAAATAAAGAGATTTGAGAGTTCAAAATTATGTATAACTTGCGACCCCTATTCTCGTTTGAAATTTTTGGAAGGGTAGCCACCCTGCCTAAGAGAATCAAGCAAGAAAATTGAAATTTTTGAATTTTTGTTGCATTTTTATTCAAGATGAGAGCAAATTCCCATTGCTTGTTGTAAAATCGATATTTTCAAACACAAATTTTTCTACGCAACAGATTATACACACAGCAAAACAATTTATGAAAGATTAGACTTTCGCACTGCAAAAAATGCAATCAGTTCGGCAGTTGACCATGGATCTTACTCGTTGATAAATCGCCAGCGCCGAGATAAAGAAACGCGTGTAAAAATAGTAGCTATAACAAAACAAAACTTTGCATAATTCGCACACTTGAAATGAAGAATTTGTGAGTTCACTCTAGTATTAACCAACTGAGTAGAATATTGCCATTTTTTATTGTCGGTATGTGAACCCTGTTGTTTAAAATTAATTCATCCGTTCCGCTCTGTTAGATGAAGTAATAGAAAAACCATTCTAGAGAATACCACCTACAAGTAAGAGGTTATTGTATCCCACTTGGCGTGAAAACGTGAAGCTATAGCTAGGATAAATATGTATCTTGACCCGTAATTTACTATTATAGTGTTCGGTATAATGCAAGAGCATGGCTAGCAGCTACACCACCGTGTGGTTATTTGTTCTACAAATTTATACCGCGGCGTCGCTCTCTGTACAGAATTTCAAAAATTTCAAAATTGTTTGTTCCAAATCTCTTATTTGTACGCGTACGCATAGTTGTATACGAAACCACTACCTTGGCCGCATGCCGTCAAGTGTGAAAGCCTTCTTTGCTTCTATGCTCAAAGGTATATATGCGAGCAATTACATAAAGGATGGATTTGGCAACGCGTTTTTGAGCAAATATAATCTGTTCTATTTGTTCTAAACAAGATTTGGCCTGGATGCTGTTTGTTGTATCGTAAAGTTCAAGACAATCTTGATCGCGAGAGAAGTGCGCGACTGAATAATTATGCAATGTTCCTCCACCTATTTAATGGACAATCGCTCGGTTTGCCTATTTGGTGACCTTTACATGTCACGGACTTAGCCACCAAGCATGCAATTTGCGTAAACGGCTCAAGTGACACACAACACACACAGGTAGAAATTTGAGGAGACTGTATGCAGCGCGCTCACCTTCAGTTTGCCATACGAACCTTGAGCTACTATTATTGTTATTTATCTGATCTGTCTTCGTTCACTTTTTTGCACAAATACTTTCAGCATTCGGAATTTTGCTCAGCTTAAACAATATTACGCGCCCACAGCTTCGTTTTTCTAATTGCTAAATATAATGTTATCGTCCAAAGCAGTGCATATTAAAAGCATAATGCATATTTAATTATACAATTGCTCCCAATTACCATAGACATATTATCTACTGGATGATAATGACATGTTTTAACTAATCGTAATGAAAGGGTTGATGAAATGGAAAGAAATAGACAGTACCCTGTTTTTGAACTATCACCGATTAGGTTATTTAGGGTTAGGGAGTATTTAAATTTCCTTTCTTGTTTTTCTGGGAGTGACATGGTACTTAGGAAGCTAATCACAGGGATGATGAAGCATTATTCCAAAATTTATTTCCTAATTTGTTAATTTGTACATTTAACGCTATTTGGTAGTTCAACTTGTTCTTAGAGCATGCAAAGAACCAAAATTTTGAATATGTAGTATTTATTATTCACTATACAAAATATCCAAGAAGCTAGACGATGTCAATCAGGTCAAACTAGAGCTTTGACCTGGACTTGTTTTTATTGTTGTCCGGGTGTTTTTACAAGCTGGTATCTCACCTATGCATTGTCTAATTTCATCATTTTCTCAAAATATGGAGATATTTATGTTGTTTATTATTCACACCCTTCTCATAGTTATGATGACCCCTGCAACTCTTAAATGTTGTAAAAAAAATTCTTCCAGATTAAATTGTATTGCATTATTTCAGATTCTTTCTTTGCTCCGAATTTTCGAAATTGAGATGATCCAATGGTCGATCAAATATTCAACATTATTTGTATATTTGCCTGCCGAAGCATTTGTACCTACCTATTCGGATGAATTTCATTCGGATATCTCGAAAACAAAAACAAAATCTTCAACATTTTTCATTAATTTTTTCCTATTCTTTGTGACCGATGCCTAACGACATTTTCTTCAGCTTTGTGTCTGTAAAAATGGAAATGAGCTACCTCTTTTTGTTGTTTTGGAGCCTTCATCTCATGGAGGCTACCAGATTGATTTTGCGATATCCTCCAATTCTAACCAACTAACAATGAGCGAACCTTTATCTCATGCACTTTCTTTTTTCAGTAGAATGACTTTTTGGAACAAAAATCAAGTGACAAGCTGGGGGGCTACGACTACGGCTGATGGCACCTGTAAAGCTTTGGAGCGAAACTATCATCGGCCATCGGCCGTATTCTCCCAGCGCTTCAGCTTGTCACTTGATTTTTGCTCCAAAAAGTCATCCTACTGAAAATAGAAAGTGTATATTTCTTTCTGGTGATGTACGTTTTTGATGTATTTTTGGCCATTCAACTGAAATAAATGCATCTCTGTTTTGAAAAACTACTAACTCATAAATAGAATTCCACTCAAATCCACCCATGTAAGGGCTCTAAAATTGGAAAGGTTTGAAGAATCATGAAAAAGTTGAATTTCGAAAAAAACTCCATACGATTGAGTCGGTATCTATTTGTATGACTCAATGTGAAGTTTTTTTGTGAAATTCGACTTCTTTTTGATTAATATAACTTTGAAACTAAATATATTGCATGGTTGGATTTAAGTGAATAAATTCTATGTATCAGAAGATAATCATTCAAAACAAGGCATTACGATAAAGGATTCATATAGGTAAATGCTAGAATTCAGTTTCACGGCTGCCTTTATCTTTTCTTTTAACAAAGAGCATCATCTTCACTAGTTGGTGGCCTCTCGCTAATACTGCTAGGTGGTTTGTGGTCACTGAAGAAAATGATGTCTAAGCGGCAGTACTATAATATAAAGAAAATGGAATGAAAATTTCTACTGCTTAGAGTGGCCCCAGTGAGGTTGAAAAAACTTCTCCAGATGACGTGATTCCAAATTGGAAATTGCAGTTTTGATGAACCAGTGCCCGTCAAGTGAATGTCTTTCCCGGTTGGCACTTGTCGTGTATCCTCGGCATCAGCTACTAATTCCACAAGTATAGATCAACAGCAGTTATCAAGACACAGCTTTGCCGGACTTCATATGCATTAGCTTTTCTGCCTCTGTTTTGGGAAGCTATGTCTTCCCTTTCAGTATTGCTTCTTCTGATATTTTGTCGCATCACCCAAAAAGATTTTCTTCCAGTGTGCACTTCACTGGTGGTTTCTTCTAAGATTTTTCGACCAGAACAAACAGAGAACTTGAGAACCTGCTCAGGACGCATACCATCTTTCTAAGTCACTGATGACATCATGCGCGGAATGCTTATGCGTGGTTTGGAAGAACTGTCAAAATCATTCTCTATCCTTCATTTTTGAAAAGGTCAATTAAGTAATATCACTAATTGATTCACGTACTTTGTACCTGCTTGCTATTCTGGTCGTGCTTATACGATGCGACACGTGATGATCCGTCATATTACGATGCGACCAATTTAAATTACAAAACAGCACAATTATCGCATTAGTTCTAAATAATCTTGTTTTTAAATTAGCTAATATAACTAGTACCTACAGAGTTATTGTTGTACGAGCATAGCGAGGCGTGGATGTTATACGAATGCATTCAACTATACCACTAACAAGCTGATATTATTATCACTGTCGTACTTTTCTGGGTCTATTCTGACGGTCACTTTATGGATTTTTTTCAGTCGTGATATGATTAGATGTTGATCTGATCCATCCAATCGATATCATCATCATCATATATACAACTGTACAGCCCTGCATGGGTCTTGGCTTCCTCCACAATTCTTTTCCATACGTTCCTTCTCACAGCGATCGACTTACAGTCCTTTATCCCCATCTGATGTAGATCTTCCTCCACTCCATTCAATCATCGTTTTCTAGGTCGTCCTCTACTTCTTACTCTTCCTACGCGTCCATCGAATATCATCTTCTGCATGCCTTCTCTTTCCATCCTCACAACGTGTCCCACCCATCTCAACCTTTGCGCTTTGACGTATCTCACCACGTTTCCACCATCCATCAAGTTTTCGATTTCATGATTTATTCTTGTTCTCATTCCCCTCTCATCCATAACAGGCCCATAGATTTTCCGCACTATCTTTCTTTCGAAACTCTTCAACAAATTTTCGTCGCTTGTAGTCATTGTCCAGGTTTTACATCCATACGTCAAGACTGTCCTGATTAAAACTTTGTACATTTCCTTCTTCACCCTTCAATTCAATCAATATATTTTTTGTTAATTTATAAACAATGTTTTTTGTTGTTACTACATATAACTATTTATAATATAGATAGATGGTAGGTATAGACAATACAAATAGAGAAGACCATATGTTGTCACCACCGTCGTCACGGATATTGGGGCATCAAAAATCAGCCAACCTTTTTTTGAATGATGGACTCGCTTGGTTCCTACGCAACCGTAAAAATCCGTGACGACTATGGTCTTTTCTATTTGTATTGTCTATACTCATAAACGCTTGCTAATAAAGTCGTACGTATAGACAATACAAATAGAAAAGACCATATGTCGTCTCGAATTTTTTACGGTTGTGTAGGAACCAGGCGAGTCCATCATTCAAAAAAAGGTTGGCTGATTTTTGATGCCCCAATATCCGTGACGACGGTGGTGATAAACATATGGTCTTCTCTATTTGTATTGTCTATACCTACTGGAGAAGACTATAGTTGTCTACTTATTTTAAATAACTCGTACCTCGTACCTATACGAAACTCAAATTATGCAAGTTTTATTATGTCAGAGATTCTTTCGTCGCCCGACAGGTGATTTCAAAACAAAGAGCGTCAGAAATTTTGTTAAGTTAGATCCTGATTGGCCTGGAAAAACTTGACCTACCCTTAGGTGATGTCCATTTGGTGGTGAAGCACCTTGTATTGGAAGAATAATCAAAATATGAAAATACAATCACTTACAGTTTATACTGATCGTTAAGAATAAAAATTCTGATGAAAAAAGCGAAAGACATTGACTCAAAAAAGGAATAGGAATGACTTAATTGTCGGAAATATCAACAATATCACAACCAGTTGAACCATATCTAATAAAATAATAATGCGGTATAGTTGTTGTAAACCTGTATGTAAATGTATTGGAAATGGGGATTTTTTACTTTTTGGTCCGCAAGCACCCGCCTCGATAAAAATTGATGACGCCGATGAGATGCAGCCATCGCCGAAGCGATACGTCAACCAGAAGTCGAGTGGGGGTTCTAACTCTTCGTACTTGGGGTGCGCGTCTTGAAATTTAGTTTGGACTTATTGGAATTATGATGTGTTGGGCATCATCTCTATGGTTTTCTGGGTCACTGATTTTATTTTTCAACGCAAAATTTTGATTGAGTTACAAGCGGAGGTGTAGCTGGGCTTAGTACATGGGAGATATTCTGTCTCTCCCCGAATTCTAATTCAATCAAAATTTTGCATTGAGAAATGAAATCAGCGACCCAAAAAACATTGGAAATGATTCCCAACACATCATATTTCAAGACCAGTCTAGCCTAATTCAAGACACGCACTCCAAGTTGGCGGTTAAGTAGCGGTCGGTCCACGGTTAAGTAGAGTAGCCATTTGCTAGACTTCGCCGTAACAAAGACGAAAATATTATTATTATCAAGTACAGAGAGTTACAGCCCCCACTCGGCTTCTGGTTGACGTATCGCTTCGGCGATGACAGCATCGCATCGGCGTCATGAATTTATTCTGAAATGTTTTTTCTCAAGATTCAAGGATTTAAACAAATGCTTGCGTAGAAAAAAACAAAAAATCTATGTTTCATGGGTGCTAGGACAATTCTTCGCGCGGACAATTCTTCGCGGACAATTCTTCGCAAGCATTGCGCCCGCGCATGACCGGCCTTATTGGGGCTCTGAAAGACACTAGGGGGCTCAGCAGGACTTGAAATCTTACAATGTAGACACAAGGAAGGATAGGCCTCTTAATACCACAAGAAGACGTGACAGGGCTCACTAGGGCCCCAAACAATACTTTAAGACACAAGGGGGCTAGCGTAGCTCAAATCGTCACAATGTAGACAAAAGGCTAGATAGGGCTTTGAGTAAAACAAAATAGCATTAGAGGCTCAATAGCGCTCCAAACGACATTAGAAAACATAAGGGTGCTCAGCAGGGCTTAAGTCACTACAATGTAGACCAAGAGAGGATAGGGCTTTAAATATCGCAAGAAGGACTGATAATGCTCACTAGGGCTCCAAATGACACTTAGAGACACAAAAGGGGTTCTGTAGAACTTCGACCAAGACATGAAGACTCACAGGAGCTGACAAGAGCTTTGAAAACTGACACAATATACAAGGGGCTCAGCAGGGCTATAGATGAAACATGGAAACACAGGGGTCCACATAGGGCTCCAAGAAATCTGAGAAGGGGCACAAGGGAGCTTCCGAAAATTCCAGAAATTCGAGAAAACAGAAGGGGTCACCTGGGCTGCAAACGATTATTGAAGACACAAGGGGGCTCAATAGGGCTTGAAATGTTCTGATGTAGAACACAAGAGAGAATAGGGCTCTGAAAATCGCAAGAAAATTTGACGGGGCTCACTAGGGCTCCAAATGACACTTAGAGACACAAAGGGGGCCCTGCAGAACTTCAACCAACACATTAAGACTCACAGGAGCTTACTAGGGCTTCTAAAACTAAAGCAATGAAAAAGTGGCTCAGCAGGGCCACAAATGAATCATGAAAACACAAGGGGGGCACATAGGGCTCCTAGAAAAAAGTGAAAGAGAGCTTTCTAAGGTTCCAGAATCTTCGAAAAATCAGAAGGGGGTCACCTGGGCTGCAAACGATAATTTAAGATGCAAGAGGGTGCAATAGGACTTCAACCAACACATAAAGACTCACAGGAGCTTACTAGAGCTTTGAAAACTGAAACAATGAAAAAGAGGATCAGGAGGGCTACAAATGCAGCATGAAGACAGGGGAGCCTAATAGGGCTCTGAGAAGCCGTCCAAGGCATAAGGGCGAAACAAATATCTAGGAAATTTGGGGATACCCAAAGGGGGTTCATCAAGACCAGCAGAGGGTAATAATCCAAAAAAAAGCGGGAGAAAAAGAACAGCAAGCAAAACTTTCATTTTGGATCTAGGAACAAAAATTGTGCCGAAATTCTTGTTTGTTTCACAAAATGCAGGATTTTTTTTGTGTACCGCTAGTACTATATCTGTTCTAGGTACTTACGTAACGTAATCTTTATACAACTCTCTTGAGTCTCTTGATAGTTTTACAGAAATTCTTGTGTCAGCATGGTATGCTGTACTGAAGAGCTAAAGCAATATACCGGGTGATCATTTGAAAACTATCCACCTGCAATAACTCCCGATTCCTAGTGAAAACGTCTTTGAGCAAAAACAGGTCGATTTTCATATGGAGGGGGATATCTAAAACATACATTAGCAATTTTCTATCTTCAGCCCCCTCCCCCCACCTACCCCAATTTTGAAATTTCAAACGAAACTAGCTTTTTTGCGATAAATTAAATTCAACAGAATTGAAAACTCTTTTTAAAAAAATATTTCTAAAATCTTCGATCCCTCCCCTCCTCCCCCCTGATTCCAATTAAATATTCTTGACCTCTCAATTCTCTTCAATGCAGTCAACGTCATCCTGCACAGCATCGAAAAAGAGCATTTTCCATGGAAAAAGTGCCACTTAAATTCACCCCTTCGCTTCCCCCTCCTCACCTTGAAAATCTAAAATGACAATACCTACTTTGTGGAACATCAAATTGAAGGCAAATAAATTCTCTCCCTGAACACAATTTTTTCGAAATTTTTAAAGCTTCCGTTTCCCTACTAAAATACTCCAAATGTCCAGTTAAATGGAGGAGGGGTTGAAAATGTCAAAAAAATTGTGTTTAGAAAGAGAATTTAATTTCCTTCAATTTGATGTATCACAAAGTGCGTGGTATTTTGTTAAATTTCAAAGTTGAGGTGGGGGAGAGCAATGGGGTCGATTTGGGTGGCACTTTTTTCACCAAAAATTTCCTTTTTTAAAGCTATCCAGGATGATGCTGACTAAACTAAAGAGAATTGAGGGGTCCAGAATATTGGAAGGGACACTCAGAGAATTTTTAGAGAGAAGGGGGTGGGGTTGAAAATTTTGAAAATATTTTTTTCAGAAGGAGAATCTAGGTCTCTTCAATTTGATGTATCGCAAGGTAGGTAGTGTCATTCGAAATTTCAAAGTTGGGGTGGGTGGGGGCAAGGGGGCTGAAGATCGAAATTTGCCAATGTATGTACCCCTGGATACAAAAATCGACCTGTTTTTGCTCGAAAGAATATTGACTAGGAATCGGGAGTTATTGCAGGTGGATAGTTTTCAAATGATCACCCGGTACAGCGAAACACGTTTCTACAGCTTTCATTTCTAAAAGAAATTACCATCTCCTAGTACGTACTTTTCAAGTTGCCTACTTTTTATCTGAAAAGTCACTTGTTCCGCGGTGAAAACAGTTTCACACTTCTTTCATCTTGTGAATTAAGTCGACGATAAGCAAGGTTAATAAATTAACATGAAACTCAGTATGTTAGATACCGAGATTCGTAGTAGGCCTCCAGGCTGGTAACTTGAAGATGATGAACTTAATAAGTTAATTTTATGTGGGCTACCTAACAATATGCCTATGCAAGAAAGTTCGAACTTCAACAAAAACGTCCTTGGGCATGAGGCCATTCCCGTCGAAATCTCGGTGGCCTTAAAAGTCCTGTCTTCATCACACATTATATGCGAGTAAGTTTTATAGCTGCCACCGTGAGTTATGCCCAAATTTGTCCCGATATGTTGATTATGTGGGCATCGCACCATCACCATCATACTGGTGTCTTCGGGCAGGACAAGCCGGAATCGCCGGATTAGCGCGGCCAGAAGCACGTGCTTCTGCTGTTGATGCTTCTCTCGCAGGCCATCGAGCCAAGAAGCTCCGCAGGAATCCCGCCGCAGGCACCAACAGCGTGCGATTCTTCTGATGCCTCGCAGTCTTGTATCTTGTCTGTTGGCGCATTAAGCGCGATGTGTGCGGCGCAAGAACGAAATCTTATGACAAAATATTTCGAGGAATCTGTTCGCCGGTCAAGTCAAAATAATAATAACTCTAAACAGCACATCACTTAAGGATGAAGTTTTCATTGTGACTTATGTATGTATATGACTACTGCGCTTAAGTGTGACAAGCAGTGACAAACAAATAAATTCAAGGTTACGTTCTTTCTTCACAAACTCTTTATTTTTCATGTAGACTACAATAATGAACCAATAAAACACAAAGACAAGCCCGTGTCGACTAGTATATACGTAGGATGTCTTTGACAAGACATTATGGCAAGAAGCCTTCTTTTGCCTTTACGTTACTGGGCATGCTCGGGGTCGAATAAAGGCAGTGTTCCGCTTGGTCTCTTAATATTCTTCGTCAATATAAAATGTGTATCCTGCTCAGTAATCCATTTATAATTAGAAATATTCGTGTGATTCTCAGTGAAAGAGAAAGGCAAGTCGAGTGAGTATATTTCCATCTAAAGGCTGTCAGGTGAAGCCCAAAAACTTCAAAAATTTTCGGTCGAGACGTACAAGAATAGTGTTGCTGCAAGATGAACCCAGAATGGTATAGGTACCAAAGTTGAATGTTGTTTTATCGGTGGGACAAATGAAAATTTGGCGACATGGCGACATAGTTCACAATTTGTGGAATGTTGTAAGTAGTGAAACTGAAAAGAAAATGTACCTGTCGAGATGTATAGAAAAAGAATCATTCTTTCAAATAAGATCAATGATGATTGTTTTTCTATACATGGTGTTCATTTGAAAAGTTGTCACCCCTGATTTCTCGCCGCCAAAGTTTTTCACAGTAAAACGCCGAAACGGGTCGATTCTTGTTCCA
This sequence comes from Anaspis maculata, assembly GCA_949128115.1. Lineage (NCBI taxonomy): Eukaryota > Metazoa > Arthropoda > Insecta > Coleoptera > Scraptiidae > Anaspis > Anaspis maculata. The sequence goes on from OX421962.1 coordinate 92,590,686, forward strand.
AGAAGACATATAGAACACATACTGCCAAATTTTAATCTCAAACCCCTTACACTCCTTCGCCCCCACCCCACCCTACTTTAAAATTTCAAATAGCATTACGTATCTTGTGACACATCGAATTGATGGCAATACAGTTCTCTTTCTGCCAAACATATTTCTAATTTTTGAAACCACCCCCCAACTTTTGTGAGAATCCTATCTTTGTTATTGAAATGGAAATTTTTCCCCTATAAACTTCGGATTTTTGAATGATAGTCTCTCCAACTTGATACAAAAGTTTCAAACTCAAACTCAAAAAGGTAGCCGAGGAAAAAAATGCAGAAACTGGAACTCCATAAGCGCCCTGTAGTTGGGTTGTTCCCGAACATTATTTGGTTCAAATTTGGCGGGCAATTCTGGACAGTTGGCAACACTGCTGTGACGTCAATGGAAATACCTAGTTTGGCAGTATGTGTTCTAGACATCCTCCTCGAAACATAAATCGACCTGTTGTGGCGTTTTCCTGTGAAAAACTTTGGCAACAAGAAATCAAGGGTGACAACTACTTTTCAAATAAACACCCTGTATAATATAAATATGTATACTGTTTCAGCGGTGCATCCAACTGAAATTATATCAAAAACTCGAATTCCATTATAAGGTATTTTTTTAAATTTCTAACGCGTGCGCTATTGCTTTCGGTATACAACATAACCTTCCAAGAAGTTGTGAAAATTCTAAACTTACTGGAATGTGCGAGAATGTTCTGGAGAAGAACTGGAATGATTCTGAATAAACAGAAAATGAGAATGGAATTGAGAGTACAATTTTTTTTATTAAAAATTATGCTGAGAAACTCAACAAAAAATATAATTGTTGCGACCTGCTATGGCGTGCAAGCAGAGTGGTGAAAGATGCATTATATTTTTTTCATAGAAACACGTGGAAACACTGCAGCGAAAAAGGTGAAATTGAAAGCTGGTAAGGTACTACAAACAAGTTGATCCGAAGTCTATAAAAATAAATTAGCGATAATCATAGACAAGTGCAATGGAAATTTACTGGGTATCAATTTGCGGTAGGATGCGATTTCCCTACGTAATAACCATGATTACCCGAGGAATGTCAATTGAACAACACGATACACGGCAAACGTAAGATCCAGGAAGTCTCGAGCCATACTTGCGGATGCGTTAACCGGGGCTAGGACGCAACAGTACTGGAATCAAAGGCAGGGAAAAGGCCAAATACAATTGTCCCCCCACCCTGTTAGAGACCTCACTAACTGGATTGTATACTCAACAATAATTTGATCTATGTTGAGGTTCATCTTCCTTTTTCAATAACAGATGTCACTGGTCAAAGCTCGCAAATGAACTGAGCATTAGTGCATTATCGTCAGCGATATGATCTTGTCAGCCATTGCCCATGTGCCTTGCTTCTGCGCAGAAGTAACGAAAATCTTGCATATTTACGTATTATTGGGGAGTTTGCGTCCATACGTACGTCCGACGTAACGTAACTTTCAACGTGAAAATTGGCGAGTTTGTTATCTGCAATTCCTTAGTTACAGGGGAGTTTTCACGTTCTACGTTGCGTTACGTCGTACGTTCAATGAAATCGCAAACTCCCTATTGTTAGACGAGTTTGCGTTAGGTACTGTGATAATTGAGAAATAAACGTGTAAACACTCAATTTATTATTGCTTACTACTGAATGCACTTCGAATAAATTATCGCACATAGATAATGCTTTGCTTAACTTCGCCGATGTGTTCACTTTGGCTGCGAATTTATATCTGCTCTGACTGGCCTTGCCATACCTCGCTCCTTATTCATACTCGTGCGTTATTTTCGAGAATATTCTGTGCGCCTTCCAGTAAGTTCTAGCACTGACTGCCTGTTCATTCACGGGGGCTCAAGAAAAGTCCATTGAGTACCTACGCGTATGTTCTGGCACGCTTTCGAACCGCGCCATCTTCGCCTATTTTGCAGATGTGTCTTGTTTGCTCTTCGGGATCTCCAGCTTTTTTGAACATTCCAGAACCATCGCTTTGAATATACCAGTATAGCTCGCGTTTGATCTCGAATGCACTGGGGTCGCTCGAGAGCCCCGAAACTCGTGAAGTTATAGTGAAAAATTGTAAAATCACCTCAAAACTCTCAAGGCTCTCTAGTCATACATAATAATTATCAGAGCTGCTGCCAGTGCTATACTTATCTAATATTTAATAAAAGTGTCACTGGTAGAACTGAGAATTCATCACGCCAAAAAATTATAACTTGAAAAAGCAGTGCCATCCCACTCCACAACAGTAGTTAAGTACAATTCAGGGTGACTCAGATCGCATTTAAAGCCCAGAGCAATAAGGAATCCCAAGAACATGAAAAAATATTCAAAGAAATGATGACGTTTATTTTTTTCAAGATGATGGGGAGAGTCAAAGGCTGGATTTCGCTCCCCTCTATTTTTGTTATTCAAAGTGGCTTTAGAAACATTGTGATAGGATTATTCAGTAAGAATTATTAATCATACTGGGTGTGCTTTAAACTTCTATACATACAGTGAGGGGCAAAAGGCAAAAGTATGGAACAAATTCATTGAAAAAATTCTCTTTTTTTCCTCAAGAAATTTTTCGAACAGGTCGATTTTGTTTTCTAATTCCGCACATTTTGATGTGAAATTTTCGTATTTGTCGTCATTTTTGTGGAAGCTGTGACGTCATCCGCCATTTTTTTGAATTGATCCTTCCTTCTTTTTTTGCTGATTCGAATAGATTATCAAATTTTGATTTCATCAATATGCACATGTATACATTTAGAATTGATAGTTTCCGAGATTATTATTATTATCAAAGGTGGTGAATTTCTAGTTTTCTATTGATGATGTTTTGACAAAATAAAAACGTTTCTGTTGCAGCAATGTTCATAAAATCTCAAAATATTCTACTCCAACTTTTCCACTCGCTCGATCCGTCCAAGTAATACCATTTGGTTCCAGCAGACTCCGCACTATGCGCGACCTGTCCGTACTCTTTTGAACACTTGTTTTCCTGAAAGATGAATTGGCAGACGAGGACCGATAGAGTGGCCCACGAGATCTCGGGATCTCATCTCCCTAGATTATTTCTTATGGGGATACCTCAATAGGTCCCTTCCTTTTTTTCGTTTTTTTTTGAGTGCGCATGTGTGGCGCGAATTTCATAGTTTCGTACATATTGAAAAGTAACACTGAAAAATATTGTAGTGTACCTAAAACTCGACCTAAAATTCCACAAATAATTTGGTTGAATGTTAGATACCATTTTTTATATTCAAAGGAAATGTTTCATTGAAGTTCAGTTCAATGATCACGAAAATGGCAACAGCGCTCAAAACAACAAGACATCGGCGCAAACTGTCACTTGTAACAATTATGATGACATTTCTTGTTTCTACCTGACCTACATTTTATTTGATCATGTTTTAACGGAAGAACACAACTTGTTGAAAATGGTTGTACCGAAAATGAAGTTCAAAAAAGCTACGAAGAGATGCGTTTACGGTGTGTGTTAAAGTGACAGCCAGAAACCGGTAGTTGGTCAGGCGGCTAGACAGAGCATGCAGCGTTGCCATTCAACTGCCAGGTGTACGAAAGTTTTTAAAATTTGGAGCCTTCAAGCATGCGCACCTGCCACCTGCCCAAACGAAGTAGCCTATTCAAAAGTCTACAAGTTTAATTGGATGTATAGCAAAGTAGATGGTGTAGTTTGAAATTTCAATATTGAGGTGGGTGAGGGTGAGAGGGCTAAAGATAGAAATTTGCCAATGTATGTTCCAGATGTCCCCCTCGGCATAAAAATCGACCTGTCAAATTTTTCCAAAAAACTGAGGTGGAATGCCCGGAAACCCCTCTGTTGTGTTTCCGTTGCGCCATCCTGTAGACTTATACCTATAGGGCGCGGTCATTCATGAATCTCAGAAACTCGTTTTGCTTTGGAAAAACAAAACTAAAAATTTCTCTTTTGAAACGAGCAGTCATATTTTGTTCTAAATTGTTTCAGTGACCATCAGTAGAATATTTTACAGGCATTGTACGTTAACAAAAATTCAATGCACACCCACTGGTTGATAATTTTCATCGACAAGCCATCACAAACCGTTTCTCCAAATCTCTTTGAATAATGGGAATAGATATGGGCCGAATTATTACTCTTGATCTCCTTCCCCTATGTCTGCAAGAATGAACGTCATTATTTTTTTCTAATTTTTTTTTGTCATGTTCTTGGATGAGTTCTATATTTTATCGCTTTAACTTAAAATGCGATACTTTTGAGACAATTATAAGCAAGTGAGATGTTCAATGTTGATAAAACAAGTTAATGTTGTGGTAAATTCTCACGTGCTTATAATGGCATTTCGCTCACATGTGATATATGAGGTATCATCTCAGAGTAGCGGCTTGAGCTTGAGACAAACGGAAGTTGAAAAGATATTTTGCCGTAAATCAATAAGTCAAGCAGTAATAGCCGATTATTTCTATGAATAATGATTGTGAAAGACGTGTATACAGGGTGTTTCAGGGATGATAGCAAAAAATTCAACTCTTGGTAGATCTCGTCAAAATATGACGAAACCCTATATACCATTTGGCAAAGTTCGGCCTAATGACGAAGACGAAGATACAGCTCTCCAAAGTTAACTTTTTTCGGATTTCAAAAATTTCCAACTCAGGAACGTTCCGACAAATTCAGCTTTGATTTAGCATATGCTGATTTGTCATAATTATCTATCAACCTGCCATATTAAGAAAGAATCCAATCAGTGGCGTATAAGTTATGAGGGGTCACCTTGAGTCAACTTTTCTTCGGAAGCTTCTAAATTATTGACACTCATAACTCCTATAGTTACCACTGGTCGGATTCTTTCTAAATTTGGCAGGTTGAAAGATAATTATGACAAACCAGCTTTTGCTAATTGAAGCTAAATTTGTTGAAACGTTCCCGAGTTACAAATTTTTAAAATTCGAAAAAAGTGAACTTTGGAGGGCTGTATCGTCATTAGGCCGAACTTTGCAAAATGGTATATAGGTTTTAGTTATATTTTGACGAGATCTACCCACAGTTAAATTTTTTGCTATCATCCCTGAAACACCCTGTATAATGACTCACTTTACTTGCTTGTGGATAATAGATCGTTTGGTCACTGGAAACGAGTGTATAATCGAGTCATAAATCATTATACACTGCTATTAGATAAATACCTAATATTATATATGAATGACAAATAAACAATGATATTATCTGCTCTTTTAAATGGAACAGCAGGTATTCTTCCAGGGGTGTTGAACTGTTGACGCGGTGAACGGTACATAAAGCTTCTTGCGAATTTCGTAGCCAACAACGACGAATGACTTGTAGCCCGATACTTGACCAGATAACACCAGATGGATTAATGAAAGTCCAAGAGACACCGAGAGAGGATACCTGCCTTTCAGCACTCGAGAGATACGCTAATTGGTAACGGTGAGAGGTTAAATAAAGAAAGGAATTGTTTCGCTGCATATCGTGAGCCGCGCGAAAAATTGGAACGGTTCGATAGAGAAACTATTAGGAAAGGCGGAAGAAGCAGAAGAACGGTTGTTGCGCAAGAACGGGTCCACCTTATTGTTTTAAAGAGGTGCCATAAATCAGGAATTGGGAAATCCGTCGACGCGGCCTTGTCGCAGATTACATCCAGGACTCGAGCATTCCTCTCGAAGAAGCATCGCCGGCGCGGAGGTGGTGGAGGATGAAGATGCGGGAGAAGAAGACGAAGGAGATGAACAAGAAGACGAAGGAGAGGAAGAAGAAGAAGAAGAAGAAGAAGAAGAAGCGTTAACTTGTGCGTTTTGTTTTGCTTGGCCTCTGGCCGGCGAGTCAGCGACCTCTGTGAGAACGCAACTTGTGTCTGTAGTACAAGTGTGACAGAGACGCCGCGGCGCAGAGGAGGGCAGCAGATTGCGGGCCCTCAGGAGCGACGAGGAAGTAAGAACAAAAGCAGACACGAGACACGGCAAAGCTGAGCAAAGCGATCGAATCCAACAAGAGCGAGAAAAGAATAAAAGAATGCACCACCACGGAGTAGTGGATCCGAGCATAGCGAGCAGAGAGAAGGGGCCGCGATCTCTTTCTTTCGTCCCCTCTCTTTCTGTCGCTTTCTGGATATATGGCATATCGACAAGGCTGGAGGAGTCCGTGGCGTATTACTAATGAATGCGTAAACTGTTTGTTGCTGGCAACACTGGTTGGAATGCGGTCGCAGGCGGCGGGGGACGGCTGGGTCGGTGTCGTCTCCTGTGCGGACCCATTCAATCAATCGGACGTATGGACCCGCCAACGGCCCCTCAATGGGACCTGATGATACAGCCCCGATGCTGATGCTTTCTGCTGCTGCCGTTTCGAAGCTTTCGAAGCCAAAGCTCTGATGGAGAATATTCAAGGTTCACTCGATACACCGATCGACCAAGTGTAGAAATAATTATTTGAAAAATCAATGCAACGCAAGAAGTTCAATTAGGTAATGTGCAGTTGCAGTTGCATTTAACATTTATTCTCTTGCGTTTAAATGGCAACTGAAATGAAACCGCAAAGCAATTGCGGTCATAGAAAATTATTAAGCCTAGTAAAGTCAGTTGACATTTGAGATCAATTAAAGTGTGAACGTGTTAAGTAAGGTCAAGTGAAGTGTATAGTGCGATAGACCTACTCAGGTAAAGTCGAGTGGGGTTGAAGTCAAGTGAGACCTATTTCCGCGCCCATTTCGACCAAGTGGGGTTTATACCTACCACTGAAACCAGTCACTTCAGGTTTCAGAACTGCGGCTTGAGGTTTCCTTCCGGTATAGGCCATCAGGCCCTGAAAGATAAATTGTTCCTCATCTACTTATTATACATCAATCTATGTAGAATCACAGAACATTATACTACTTGTAGGTGATGCTACCAATAATGCTACCTATAATAAGAGTATATAAGGAGCCTTAACTTCTCGTATAATCTTGTTTGTTCTGAAAAAAATCCTTTGAGCTCATCCAACACTCATATTATACTCATACAACAAGGGGGTCGTCTTCATCTCATTTGTGTGATGTTTGTGCTGAAGTTAGTATAATGGCCTTTCCTTTATAACAGGTAGCCACGGAGAATCCTGAAGATATTGTGTGGCGAGGAGATAATAAAAACGGCCTGTGGTTATAAATTCGAGTATCATCAGCGCTGGCGTTATTGCCATGATAAAAACCATAACATAAATGTAAATTCCGTACTAATAGTGTGTCTGTTGGCGCGAGTTTTTACGAGACCGACTGCGATAAATTATCACACGACACGATTTTTGCCTATATTGCCCCGTGCACATTTCCACCGGCGCGCGAGATTCTTGATATCGTGATCGGGAATCGAGAATCAAGATCACCGTGCGCGGCATCATCATGAGATTCCTGGCGCGGTGATTTGCAGTATAATTAAGCCGAAACGCATATGCTCTCGAGTGGTATTTACTGGTGGCATCGGTGGTACCAGAGCTTAGAAAAGCAAACACACAAATGGAGATTTCACATGAAGATACAATGGAATTCGTGAGTGAAGACTGGCTGATGTCCGTTACTTGTCAGTGGAGTGAACTTGACTTGAGATGTGTGGTGACCCGCGTCCGCAGCAGCAGAGATAGTCCATCGTTCTTCTTCTCTTCTACTTCTTCTTGTTGCTCTTGCTTCTCTTCTGTATGCGGCTATTGGTCGCTTAGCCGCCGGTGGATCGTTTCTCATTCGAACGTGATCAGTTATTTCGTGCGTTATTGGCCACAACAACCAAGGAAGAACGGTTCTAGTATAATGGATAGGCAGCCGGCCAACGCTTTGCATTTATTGTGGTGATCTCTTGTGCGCTGCTAATGACGCCAAGAGGCGATACATCATTCTTTCGGTGAACCATTGAAGTGAATGACTCTCGTGCACCACTACCATCATCAGCTCTACACCGGCGCGAGTCTTTTTTGCATTGATCGTTGATGCCGGAGCTTTGATAGCCTGATCAACTTGCACCATCAAGTAAACGATCGCCTTGGTTCTCTTGAAAGTGCCCGCAAAGAGGCTCCCATAATTGATAAAAATCTACGTCAAAGTTTTTGCTTTCACTCTCGGGGGCGCCGGAAAGGAGCTCCACGATAATCAGGCAGGCACGATGGAAAGAAAGGTCTTCAGGAAGATAAACTTGAGTGATCATAGACATTACTAACTTATGATATTATGGATGCAAGGCTGCAAAGGCAAAAAATTGGTACGAGGTAATCAATAAGGGTGGTTCTTGGAATTCCCACAAAAATCCTTTCAGTTTATTCTCTGTTATGTGAAAACGTCACTAAAAACAGCGGTGAACTTTCAGAATTGCCAACCCTATATTTTATCGTGCATGATTTTGTTATACCGACCTTGCAGTTTCAAAAAATACGATATTTTTTTCTGCAAATAATGCCCATTCCAAGATTTTTTCTTTTACTCATAGAAGTCATGGACTATAACAAGTGGCCTGCAAGTGTCCTGTTGACTCACATTTTGTCAGGTAGACTCTACTGACCTCTCTATCAGTGTAGGTATATGCCAAAGTGGTTTTATAATGGCTTGATCCTATATTCAGTCCTACCTCCACCCTATACAAGCTTAAATCTGAAGTTATCTCAACTTTCTCTTAAGAGATGAGTTCCCCCTAATTATTCCAAAAGTCACAACACTCCAACTCTCCAACCCACCAACAAGTATCTACTTGATTCTACACCTTGACCAACATTTGATTTTGACTGGGTATCGTGGTTCGAAATGCCTCTCGTGGTCAACTAACTAAGATTCAACATTAAGGTCAGAGTTATAGATGTTATGTTAGGGTTAGGCTCAGCTTTGGCTTTGGCTGGACCGCCAATTCCAAAGCAACTGCCCAAGTTGTACCGGGCAGAATATTTGGCTTTCTGGTTCGAGAGCTCTGGAACAGGCAACTTTGGCGAAAAGGCGACAGGATGTGTTTTTAACGTCAAAAAGCCGAAAACTTCTATCCTTTTCCTTGAAAGCGGTCAGACAAGCACCATACAGCAGTGGGCACAACTCAGGAAAGCAGAGCCAGAAAGCATCAGGTGAGCAAAAGAAGCTAGAATGTATAAATAAGATGTGTTGTTGTTGCTAATGCACTGTTAGGTGGGTGGACCATATCCCTGAGATGTTGTGGCCTTAGTTCATCAAGGTCACCAGAAGATCCGAGAGGAAATGCTACAAGCTTCTTTTGTATACAACTGTACAAGCTAACAGTTGTAGGTAAAACGTCGGCTGGAGGAGAAGAAACGTTCAAATCTGGATGGTGTTTAGGATGTTTCGACAACAACACTCGATACGAGGATGATAGTCCGGCGGCTTAATGTAGAATTCTATAACAATTGTGCAAAATGGGCTAAAAGCAATTTTACTTCTTCAAGTTATTATTTGGACCCCAAAGAGTAGGGACCCCAACCGGTTAGACCTTATTTGGCCCCCCAAGGCGACGCCAACTTCGACCAATATCTGATCCATTTTTGTACACCAGTTTTATGATAATGGACGTATTATAGCTGTTCAGATGTCGATTCCCATGTTTTTGAGGACGAGGAATTCAAATATGATTGTCCTGAAGCTTTCAAAGTGATCAGTGAGAATGAGCATTCAGATGGTCACTGATACCTCATTGGTTTGAAAAGATTAAAAAAAGCTGCCTGACAATCTTCAAAAATAATTCAGATTGAAAGTCTAATGAGTGATCTAGGGTCAAAATCTGACGTTCTACAACTGATTACTTCATCGAAAATACGTGCTCGGGTTTCTCTTTTCGCGAGTTCAAAATCCAAGAAGTTTTCCAAATAGTCACTCATTGTTTTTGAGTCAACTAAACTAACACAATGCGACCTTTGGCAATATTGCAATAGTAATAACCAACGAGTCGATCAATTTCAAAAATACCGATTATAAAGGCCATTGAACACAATGATGAAATGATAAAAGGTAATGGTAGTGCTTAGCGCAATTAGCTTGACCGAAGGTCCCCCAGCGCTTTTCAGGTAGCGAGACATAAAATGGCTTGACTCGTTGAGACTTATTCTGCCCCGCAAGTTGGCCGGAATATTGGTCAAATAACACAGTTTTCTTTCAGTTCTAGTAACTTTCTTCTCTGGAAGAAAATTCTCTCGGATTTTTTGAAAACTACAAGAATGGTCTTCAACTTAACGAGCTCAAATTTTAAATTAAAAAAAAAATAATTTTCAAAACTGTTTTTTTTTGACCAATATTCCGGCCATCTTGCCTATAGTTCCCCATCGAGACTATTTACGAAGTGCGGTAATCCTTTCCCGGTAATAATTTAGTCTTTCTTTGAAAAAAAAAGTTCTTTCCTTCAGCATTGAGTCGTCAAATGCCTCAAATCCCACCAGAAGGTTCAAGTTGCGTCTCTGGAGGCGCAAAGAAGGGAACTTCCCTTTGAAGTTGCATATGTCTCTGACCAAGTGCGTAAAAGTAATTAGGGAGATTTTATCCGTCACAAGAACCAGCCTTTTCCACCAGCTCTATCAGAAAGGTATTGGTAAACTTTGTTTTTGTAAAAAAATTCAGCCTTCTGGAGTTCTCCAAGAGAAGAAAATTCTTCCAAAGATTCTCTGTTTTCTACTGCCGAAATGTTATAATCGATGGTGCTGCAGCTAGGCGAAAAATTCAGTGCGTACGGGACAAGATTTGTCGCCTACGTACTACGTAGCACGTAGCCAGTCAGTTTGTTGAAACAATCCGGCGCATTGGCGTAGCGTTTGATAAATATCATCAGGATCGACTGAAAGTTGCATTTTACTTGCGAAAAAGAAAACCGACGCCAGACATGTAATTTAAGCAGTAAAAGTGATACATACCTACCCAAGAACTGGGCAGAGTTTCTTAGGGATGGACGATGACAATAAACGGGAGGTGTTCCGATCCCTGAGTGATCTAATTGACACCAGAGACTTACCCAGAAGATGTTGTTGCTACACAAAATGATGCAGTACTTAAGTACCTACTCTGCTCTATTCCAGCGAATCTGAATAACCTTGGCCTGTTATCACGAGGAAGCAAATTATGGTAATAGAATGATACTTCATGCGCAGGCGAATGTACTCTGCTGAAGGCTTGAAGCTAATCATCATCCGCACAGTAGATATGGATGTGGTCGTTCTGGCAACAGCGTTTTTGGACTCTACGAGGGTGTAAAGTCTGAGGACTGCTTTGGTGGTGGAAAAACCCTATCGTGTGCTTGATGTAGCTTTGATTCAGCAAGCTGTAGGATCAGATGAATGCTTCGGCCTGTTTTTTCATGCCTTTACTTGGAGCTATAAAACTTTGAGTTTCAGGACCAAAGGCAAACGTACGACCTTTAGTGCTTGGGGAAAAACCTTTTGTCAATGGAGTTTTTCACAATATGTCAAATACATTATTAGTAGAAGAGGTAGCTCAGGCTATGCCTGCGCTCAAGAAGTTTGTTATCCTCATGACCTCGTGTATGACAGATAGGTACTAAGAAGACAAAGAAGTTGATGTTTCTCGTTTCCGTCTCGTTTTATCTCAGAAGGGACGAGATATAGAAATTATTCCTCTCACTCAAAATGCTTCACGTCTCTACGATCTTCAAGCAGGGCATATATGGACTCAGAGTTTTAGTTCAAAACTGCACCCCACCGGATCTTTCTAATTTTGGACGGCAAAAGACAGTAAGTCCCGATGACAGGTGAAAAAACTACCTGCTACCTAACATATGAAGCTTTTTCTTATCAAGAAATGGATTTTTTTTCATCTTAAATCCAATGGACTAGCTGATGGGCCATCGCCATCACCAAAGAAAGCTTGGCACGAAATCATTTCAGGCAGTTGCAAGACGTCAGCGGAACTGCATTCGCATTGGTAAGAAAGGTTGATACAGCGGCGACGGACTTGAAGAACACACCACACCGAATGTATGTTTTAGCTTCGAAGCGCTGAAAAAAGGGAAGTGAGTTATTGTTTGAGGTAGAACCAAGATGGAATGATGGTCAAAATCTGCTTACATTATTTACGTCTCGATTTATCCTTTGGAAATAATCAAAGAACGTCATTTTGAAGTTCACCATTGTGCCCACCTACCTTACCTATCAGCGAGCCTATTAGTTATTGTTATTTCCAATTAAAACTAAGGTGGCATGGCGAGTGAATGCAATCACGTGGTTTTTTACTATACTATTAGGTCAGTGACACTTTGCATATTGATGAAGATGATCGCATTGTTTTACTTAAAATCAAAAACAGAAATTTTTGGAATAATCGTAACTAGTGACTATTTGGAAAATTGCGACTGCTTTGATTTCGATCTCGCGAAGAGAAAAACCCAAGCACGTATTCTCGATGAACTAAGGTGAGCTCGAAGGATGGTTGTAGAACGTCAAATCATGACCCCAGATCTCTCATTATAGACTTCTCATTTCAATTATTCTTGAAGATTGTCAGCCAACTTTTTCTAATGTTTCAATCAATAAGGTACCAGTAACCATCCATCAGGTTCGCAATTTCAGCTTCAAAAGCTTCAAGACCATCGTATTTGAGTTCCTTGTCTTCAAAAACATAAAAATCGACACCTCAATAGATGGTATACGTCAATTATCATAAAAGTAATGTACAAAAATGGATGAAATATTAGTCGAAGTTGGCGTTGCTAATGGGGGGCTAAATAGGGCCTAATTGGTTGGGGTCTCTATCTGGAAATATTCTTTAGGGTCCAAATATTAACTTGAATAAATAAAATTGCTTTTAGCCCATTGTGCACAATTGTTACAGCTTGCCGCCGGACTATGATCAAAAGCAGCAGTGCTTTCATCATACGATAGCTTGCGAGGCCGAATGGCATGCAGCTGATGTGTTTCCTCCGGGATCTTTGCTTCGACGCGACTCTTCAAAGGAGCAGCAATAAACTATTTATTTATCTTCGATCTTCGATAAGTCACTGTACTTATCACGTAGTAGGTTATCTTGAACGATTGCGTCCGGGGATGGCTTGCGTTTTTTGGTAGGCTTTGGCAGAACCAAAGCGTGGAAGGAGAAAACAAAAAGTCAGTGTTGTTTCGGGTGATAACTATGCGAACCAACTTGTTGTAGACAGAGGCTTCCGGAAAAACTTTTCAGGGGCAGAACCAGGCGCGAAGACATCTTACGACGGAGCAGTGAATTATTTAAAAAGGAATCGCTTGATGTGACACATTCAATAGGCAAGGTGTTTCAGGTTTGAGACTTCCCTCTGTGAATGTTTAGTTCACGAGAAGATCAAAAATGTTAACCTTTCTCACAAGATAGAGAGGTAGTCGCAACAACGGCATCAGAAGTAGAAGCTATAGATATTGATATAGAGCGATATATCGCGTTTTGAGTTGGCAATTCCTCTGGGTGTTTGTTCAAGTCTCTTATGATGTCCGTAGGGTGTATCTTAGCTATACCCTTTAGAGAAGCACCAGTCTGAGGTACTTTGATGCATTCTCGATCGGTATATCGGAGCCTGGAGCAGAGATATCTACATATTATAGATTGAATCAGATTATTATTTTTACTTTTTTGACATTTTTCAACATAACACGGTTTCAGTGTTACTATTTTTTTGTACCGTTATTTATTGAAAATCAGTACTATACCTAGAAACATTCCTAACTTCAGTTTTCAGAAATAAACTCGAATCAAACCTGGACTTTATCCTTGATCCGTGAATAAATAACTGTATCCTGGAATATGAAAAATACCGGGTGTTTATAAACGTTTGTTATCATATCGCCTTTGGAATCTCCTATAACTCTTTCAAATCGTGCCTTTCACTGCGACTTTTGGCCTGACCAAAGCCTGCCGCGATCACAGACGTTTATAAACACCCGGTACTTCGCACATGCACAAATTGATACATTCGAATCAGTTATATTAGTTGTGGTTGCTGCTGCAAATTTCATTACATTCCGCCTCTATATCAATATATCCAGATGATTCGCTCTTCGCACGTGAGATTGATTTGCAGTCAATAAAAATCGCAAACTGTAAAAGAATCTTTAGAACACAATTACGTTACGAACACTATATAAATAAGACCTGTTTTGCTAGAACCTTCGACAGAAAGCCAAACATTGGAAATAAATTGAAAAAATGCACCAAGTATAGTTAAAAATATTCTTCTGTCTCAACCCGAGCCAAATGCAAGCAAGCATACCTCTAGGTGGATACCTTGGGATTAAAAAACCAAACAATAAAACTTTGTTAAATGATGACTTCACTCCGTGAAAATAATGTCTACCTTTAGTCACCACCGAGACTCAACGCACGCACGATTTATTACTTGCAGTAACTGTGCACATACAAAGAAATAATTTATTGAAAGCTCGAGGGTTGCCCAAGGCCCCGCAAATTACAAAGCAGCCTGCGACGTCGAGATTCGAAATATCGGGTGTTAACTAATTTACGGACACCTGTAGGTATAAAAATGTTATTAATGGTCTGGCCGCCGAAGAAGCTCTCGTACGTAAGCCGCGTGAAAGCTTCCATGCGACGAGACAGTAATACTGTGCTTCATTCGTTTTGACTATAACAATGATCGTTTTCAAAAATTCGATCGGTTTCTCATGGCTCCAGCCATGGGCAGTGGGCATAAACTGAGGACAAACGAAACGATGTTGTTAACTCGTTTTGTTCTTACGGTATCCGGTTTTGTAGTGACGGTTATGACGTTTGACCGCTACAGACGCGTGATCCAAGTTCTTTATAATATCAGCAGCGAGAAGAAAAAGACGCTGGTGCTCCTTGAGGCCTCTTGAATGGAACAAAGTTAATCCGGAAGCTCTTTTTCACTCGCACAAGGTTCCGTACTCATTGCAATTACAATGTTCCATCCGTGCTAATCTGCTAATTCAGAACATTTTTCTACAAATTAATGTAGCCGCGGCAGGATCCAAAAAAGACATTGCTTGGATCTACAATCTACAACTCCCGCCGTTATTGTTTGACTTGGAAAGTCTCTGTTCGTCCTCAATCATTTTCAGTTTCCTCACCCTCCAGGTCCAAGTGTGATTTTCGAATTGTTTCATTTTTCTTTCGGGCATTTCATTGATATTGGCGACCTGCAAAAGGAGAGATGAATAAGTATTTGAGTTTCCTGAGCTCCGCAAACTTTTACTTTTCGTCGAGAATTCCGGCGTCCTATCGATTTTATTTTTGCGAGTGCTGTGCTTGCGACATCTTATTAAACCTCGTCTGATGCTCTGAGGGCTGAGGGATATTTTCCATTACAGTACGCCGTTTGTTATATAGTACGGATCACCGGAGCAAAAACTGCTTCTATTCTGCTTGTGCCATCATCCTCCCGCGCTCCTTCAACCTACATGTTTTTATGTATACGTGTTTTCCAGCTGCAGCCTCAGCGGAATCCCAACGTTTTTGGAGTAGATTCTTGAAAAATGTAGGGGAAGTTTGGCGTTATTGAACCGGCTGTTCAATTGAACCACAAAGTTTTTTACATTGATCTAACATATCCACTGCCGACTTACTGATCTATGATAGCAAGTTTATAGAATAATAATTTTCCCACCACCAGCGGAATAGGAATCAACAACTCCGCATCCTGTACGGTATGATGTTGTTCAATCGAGAAGTTGGTTCAATCCCTGGCAACTGCCGAGCCTATCCGAAAAAAAAAACGTAAATAGGCCGATGTGATAATCTTTTTTGCTGATGTATGACATGACCTACATTTTTGGCAGGTGTTGACGCAGCTGGGGTTGGGAACAAGTGGTTTGTAGCCTTGACATTATTTGCATAAAATTTTATTTGTATTCATTACCATAACATAAGCAACACCAGAACAGTTTTATAGAAAATTCTTCAAATAGTTCTGCGTTGTGGGTACTATGTCACACTCTCGAGAACTTGAAAGGTTTGTTAAACATAGTTTAACAGTAGTCAGCGCAGCGGATCAAATGAAAGAGATTTCACCACAGTATGATCCGGAGAGATAAAGAGAGAGGAAGAGAGGGTGAGAAAATATAAGACATCAACTTTTGCCGGGTCGCAACCCGGCTTAATGCTCAAGTCAAAGGTACATCGAACGAGCCGACTGATAGTGGACGGGTGGCTACCGGATTCGCGGACAGATTATTGAATATACGTCCCAGGGTCCAATGTATATCTTGAACGTGATTGAATAAGAACTGTGGACTGCAAATCGAAGTTGAAAAGCAACTTTGAATGCTACTAGGGAGAAATTGTGCTACAATTTTGTTGTGACGAATATTCAAAACGTGAATATTTTGAGCATCATAGAAGTGTCGCTGCAAAAGCAAGAACCTCTGAGTTTGCAAACAACTTTGCTTGACTGAACTAATTTTGACTGTAAATCAGGCCGATTCACTAACTACATTTTCAAGCGTAAGCAAGATTTGTTCTTGCTCCAGCCAAGGTCAGCAATATAACAAGCAAATTGATAGGATATGATATTCACTAAAGCAATCCCAAGCAAAATGAAATCGCATCTCAGCAATCTTGCTTGGAAGCTTGCTTGGCCATATAAAACCGATCTCGACAAGTTTGCTATCTTTTCCGAATAAATTCAATCTCCTGAACTTGAATCCGATACTTCAAATGAAAGTAGCTTAAACTATTATAAGAATTGAATTCCCTATAACACAAACAAAATCGCCATGAATCGCACTGCAGGTTTTTAAGTTATTTCAGGAGGGGGAGAACTGTAGCCCTCTGGTTATTAGCAGATGCCGTGCCGGGCCGGCTCAGGTTCAAATCGATTTTTTATTCTCGGAGAACAAAACTATACATCGAATGGATGATTTTTGTAAAGAATACACTTCATTATGATGGCCCCTGGAACATTCCCATAGATAAACATCCTAAACAGTTGAAAATAAATTGTCGAAATTGTCAATAAAAAAACAAGGTTTTTCAAGTAAACTTGTTCGAACTTGTTTTAATTCAAATTTACGCATCGGATTCTAGTTCAGGAGATTGAATTTAGTCGAAAAAGGTACCAAACTTGTCACGATCGGTTCTACATGACCAGGAGAACAAAAAGAACCCCCTAGCCGAGCATCGCCCCCCCCCCCCACGACCCCCCTTCAACAATGATCGACACTTTTTGTGCTAAAATAGTGTCAACGGGATATTATGCCTAGAATTACGACTTAATCGGATCATTTTTGCGCCCGTGGTGCGAATTCCAGGCGAGTACTGTAATTTATAGCAACTCAAAACACCCGAAGACCTGGAAGACCATGAAGCACACACGAGAAAGTCCGAGAAAGTTGACTAGTGAGTTCCCATGGTTTAAGGACTCACTGAACTGAAAATCAGCTTTGGGCAAATTTGTTCCCGGTATTTATGATATAAAGTCTAGATTGACTGGGCTATAGGTATCTTCTGAGTTATTGAAAACACGAACTTTGTGACACTCGAGTTGATGTGACAAAAGTCAAATTGATTAGCTTCTACATGTCGTATCGGCGTGATGTCACGCTTCTGAAAATCGGCCATTTTGTAGAAGCTAATCAAACTGACTTTTGTTAAATCAGAGTGTCACAAAGTTTCGGTTTTCAATGACTCAGAAGATGGTAGTTTGCGCAATGTATGGATGTTCGGCGACCTACTCCCGCATGGGAGGATCGGTTTTCACTGTTTTGGACTACCCTGGAGTGATGAGATCCCGTGGAGATCGAGCGCAGGAATGATCTGAACAGCGAAAAACCTGATGGTTCTTTCGAGCAAATCGAAGAAATTATCTTTACAGAAAGTTCACAAAAGACTTGAAAGCTTGCAGAGAACACTTCTTGCGTGCGGTAGGTTGAGTGCTTCTTCTGCTTTATGGGCGATGAATTGCTTGACCAAGAACGTTTCTGTTCCAAACACAAGTACAAGCACAAGTAGCAAGGGCCTCCCGCGTTGTGTTTTTGCACCATATTCAAATTGTAGTCAAGATTTTGATTCAACAGCTCAAATGGGTCACACTACAAACACAGCACCGCAACTTTCTACTCGCGCCTGGGCAAACCATCGTCAGCAAGCCTTTTGCTGTAATTGCTTGACAACTTCGTCATGCCAGTCTTGATATGGTCTTGATGTATGTGACAGATCTTAGTCAGCTGTTTTTGATTAGCTTCTATAAAATGGCCGCCTCGACGATACCACCTATACACTCAAAAGCTCTATCATCGAAGAAGAAAAAGCGAAGTTCAACAAGACGGCGTTTTGATACCTACTAGATGAGCATAGACTGCTTACCCATTTAGGGGTCGAAGAAGGACTTGCTGGGAAGGTTTCAATGATTCGTTACATAGCGACACACTACCAAGCGATAGCTAGCTAAATCTTGAAATCCATCAAATTTCTTTTCGCTGCGGTGACTTCGATTTTTTTTCCCAGCAATCTAGCTTGGAAGAATTTTGTGCAATTTGTACATAATAAGACATTAGTGAATTACCTAAATCGAAGTGAGCAGGCGTTCACGGTTAAAATCGCTGAGCACTTATTTTGGCCGAAAGGGATAAGATAGCCAAGTGCGCATGACATTTCATGGAAAATTGACAATGCTAAATCTAGCAAAATTCCACGTGGTCCTGTCGTTTTTTTTTTTACGAAATTCCTGAAGACAAATGTTCAGTTGGCGACTCGGTTGGCGAATTAGTCAAGTGTCGGTGAAACGTCTCTAACCTTGATTTTTCCAACAGTTTTCACGCAAATCAATGACAGTTTGAAATGTACTACAGCTCTTGTTGGTTTGAACATGTTCTCTAATGGTCATTGCTAATAGGGTGCGCAGAGAAATTTGCAACTGGTATGGGTATAACCATCGAGAATACAATGCCTAATTGTACGATCACTGAGCACCTGCGAAGAGATAAATGATTCCTAATGTTGCGGCTCCGTCCTCTTTTCTTCTTTTCTTTTAAACAAATTAAATGTGAATTATTTACGTTGGCCGTTAAAATGTGTGTAACATTCTCCTCCTCCTCCTCCTTCTTCTTCTTCTTCTAAGTAAATAATAGCGTACAAGCGCGAGTCCTTATTAGCGGGGTATAAAAAGCCGAACACAATGGTCGTGAGGATGAATGAGACATGCTCTCTGAACGGCCAAAGACCGGCGTGTGGGGCTCGCGGGGCGTCAGAGGCGGCCGTGACAAGGCTGCTACAACAAGTACTCCGCGCTTTGGCACGGGCAAGCGGGGGAGGAGGCTCAGGGGGGACGGCGCTTGACCTCACTCTCTCGGCTCTCGGAGAGCCCCCGATATGGATATCGTGGAAATAACTAGACCTCTTTCTGGCGGCGGCGAGCGGAATGCTGCTTTTCAAAAATTATTAGTAGTTATCTAGACGCGCGTTTCCGACTTGAGGTTCAGGGAAAATAAAAGCGCCAGGCAAGCACGACCTAAATTTTATCTAATAGGATTATTGGCGCAGATGTACTGGTTGGAAAGCCTATACCCTATACCAGTGGTTTTAGTGAGAGCATTCACGGTCGGCTTTAACCCAAATGGGGAAAGTTCCCGGAGAAATGATAGGGGATGAACAAAAGACTTGGTAGAATTATTTGTTTATAATTAAATGGGTACATTTACCATGAAATGTTTATCTACTTATCACACAAATTATACAATTCAATGTTAATTGGATCACCTACACCCTATAACAGAATAAGGTACATAAATGCACACAAGGAAATAGTCTAAGCTAAAGATATTTTTTTAAATAAGTATAACAATCATTTTACGTGAAAATTTCACCGTCAAAACTAATGATCACTCAGGATGTTCCGATTACAGTGAATCAGATTTCAATTCAAAAATATCGATCACAAATAAAAAAAAATCAGGTCGGAGGATATCAAGTTTTTATTCACAAAAATTTCGGAAAATGCAAACCCCGTGGTGTATGTTAATCACAAACGCACCTGCGTTCTGGTATAAAAGACGGAGTCCAGTCGACTGTGTGCTTGTCAGCCCCAGTGCTTGGATGGACCAATCATCAAACATCTAGGCACCACATTGTGGCTCTGGGAATCCGGCTGGTCTGGGAGGTGCACAATGGACACAATAGCGAAGCCTACGTGCCAGAGAGAACTACGTTCATTCAACTTTCTCCAATAGATCAAGAATCCAGATTCCAGGGCCCAAAGGCACAAATATCTTTCGAGGTCTCAGCTCTGTCTCTCGGAAGCTCCTACTCCCTACTCTACACCCAAAGGGAGCCAGAACGCATCTCTAAGGAGTCGCTGCTCACAGACAAGACATGGCACCTGCGAAAATCTGCAAAAGGTAGTTTTATCAGTTTTCCTGACCAAAAATTACCAAGCCGTTTCAGCGGCAATTAAGGACGAATTTCATTACAAAATAATGAAACGTTGAACAGACACCAGCATATGACGTAAGCAGATTCAAAACGAAAGCGTAAAGCTCCACCAAACATCTTCATTAAAAAGGCCCAATCGTAAGCACCGTCCCAACTCACCAGGTCTCACTCTCCGTTTGTTGAGGTCACATCAATCATAGAAAGGCTCTCGCCAAAGTTTCATCTCTGATGATTGTGGACTTTAACAAAAACACCGCAAGGGGATCAAAATGTATCTCTATGAAGTCACATTTTTATTTGGGGCATCTGAAGTGGGTTAGAACACAGATCCAGGGGAGTTACAACTCGGTCAATGAAGTCCGGACGTTAGGGGAAGGTACCCTGCATTTTGGGGTTAAAGCATGTCACTTGGTATAGTTGTTGTATAAACCATATTCTTTCGATTCAGAAGTGTAGACATCGGCGGCAGCCGTGCAGTCTCTCTCGACAGGGTGAATAAGAAAAAAGAAGGACTAAAAGTTGTAACTCATGAACCATAAGAGACAGAGGCGTGTAAATTGGCACATACGCACTTACGGTCTACCGTTTATGCTGATGGAGTTCCATCAAACCATTTTTCAATGTCATGAAGAATTTCGGGAATATCTTGAGCACACTGTTTTTTGTCGTAAAAATTTAATTTTCGTATAAATTCGTAAATAATCTAAATATCGGAGTGAAACATGGTACCGAGGCATTCAATGGTGTAAGGAATTGGAATTGATCGGTAGCCAGCGCCTAGGCCTACTATTCCCAGAAAAAAGACATTCAACTTTTTCTTTTAACCAGAAGCCATCTTTCTTTCACTATTGATAAGAATAGTGAAGAAATTTGATAGTAATTATAGAGAAGGAGAGGTACAATCATTCAACTGCAAGTACCAACATAAGACCTCATTCAACATAAGACTGCAAAAAAAGCAGTCTTAACATCAAGTAATGCCTTTTGGTCAAGAAAAAATTGCCATTCGTGCTATTTTTGGTTTTACAAATTTTCAGGGCTCAGGATGACCAGTGTGGTTCTTGAAAAGATCATTTTCATTTTGCATTACGTTGTCTTACATTTTGTCAAGTCAGTTACCAAAGTTCATCGTCCTCAGTGATAAGGTTTCACCCTGCCAGTTGATCAAACTCAATATGCGCTATTTTTTGAGGGGAAAATGCAAAAATGAAAAGTTTTTTACCATTATCAAATACTCCTTGAGGAAGATCTATTGCGGCAAGAGGCACGAATTGACATGCGAGTGATTAAGAAGGATTCAGTGTTATTTATAGTACTACGCGGAATAGGTGAGGTTTGTCTAATTGTCCTAGAAAGAAGGAGGAAGACGTTGCAGTGTAAATATGAGTGTAAGTATCATAACTACATCTGGACAACAGCAAAAAGTACCCTGCATTTTATGGTTAGAGCTTGCTACTACACAAAGTTGTTGCATAAGTCATACTTTTTCAATTAAGAAGTGTAGCCATCGGCGTCAACCGTGCAGACTCTGTATACTGGTTGAGGAAGAAAAAGAAACACCAGATGAAGTAACTTATGAAGAAGTAACTCATGAACCAAAAGAGATAGAAGCGTGTAAATTGGCACATATAGTTCAGCATTTATGGTGATAAAGCTATATCAAACCATTCTGAAATATCTTGGAGCGTTCTTGAAATATCCTCAAACACAAAAAATAAAACCGAGAACTTGATTTTTCCAAAAGATTAGTGAATTTTTAGGGGAATGAAGTGAAACTTGTTTTTTTCTGCAATCAGTGATGTGACAAAATTAGGAATGATCCCTAGCCAGTGTCCTGGCCTTTTATTTCCAGGAATAAGACATTCAACTGTTTTTCTTGCGACAGCCAGCCATCTTGAGTTCACATTTTATGGAATAAACTGGTGTAAGTTACTATGGTAACTATAGAAATCTCTATATTTTTTCGATTCAGAATTGTAGCCATCGGCGTCAATCCTGTAGACTCACAATTATTCAGGGTTAAGAAATAAGAAGTGAAGAAAGAAGGAAAATGAAAAATTATAGCTCATGAACCGAAGGTCAGTTGAAAGTGACGGTTCGAATCGCCATTAATAATCCAAATTCTATCCTTGCGAATGCCCTTTACGCACTTGCACCTTACAAGCTCTAGGCCAGATAGGCTCCCATTGTCCATCTTTCTTTTCCAATCCCAGTTGGAAGGGTTTGGAAGATTTTGTACCAGTTAGAGCTCCTCTTATCATCGAGAAGGTGCCGTATGTCCACCTAGACTTCTTCATGACGTTTTCACAACAGCTGCAGTTGACAATGTTGACCACAACACCTCATCTACGACTGCTACCAGCTCGTTCCATGTTCTATGGAACAGCTATTCCACTCATGCATGATAGGATTGCTCAGTAAAAGTTTATGAAAGCAAGGACTATTCGATCGACAACATTGTCTTGGCGTAGAGGCAATATACTTGATGTTGAGACTACTCTTTTCATAGCGAAATGATTATTTGTCACCGTCTCTTTAGTAACCATAGTAAATTACACCAGGCTATTCCAAAGAATGTCAACTTAAGATGGCTGGCTGTCGCAAGAAGAAAAGTTGAATGTCTTATTTCTGACAATAAAAGGCCTGGACACTGGCTAGGGATCATTCCTAATTTCTTACATCACTGGATGCTGAAAATACCAAGTTCCACTCCATTTCCTCTGAAAATTCACTTATTTTTTGGAAAAATCAAGCTCTCGGTTTTATTATTTGTTTTTGGAGATATTTCAAGAACGCTTCAAGATATTTCAGAATTGTTCAATATAGCTTCATCACCATAAACGGTAGACTATATGTGCCAGTTTACACGCCTCTATCTCTTTTGGTTCATGAGTTACTTCTTCTGGTGTTTCTTTTTCTTCTTCAACCAGTATACAGAGTCTGCACGGTTGACGCCGATGCCTACAATTCTTGGTTAGAAGAGTATGGCCCATGCAACAACTTTGTGGAGTGACAAGTTCCAACCATGAAATGCAGTGTACTTTATGCTGTTGTCCAGATGTGGTAATAATACTTACACTTATATTTACACTGCAACGTCTTCCTCCCTTCTTTCTAGGACAATTGGACAAACCTCACCTATTCCGCGTAGCAATAGTTAACACCGAATTCTTCTAAATCACTTGCATGTCAATTCGTGCCTCTTGTGGCAATGGATCTTCCTCAATAAGCATTTGATGATGGCAAAAAACTTTTTCTTATTGCATTTCTCCCCAAAAAATGGCGCATATTGAGTTTGATCAACTGGCAGGGTGAAACCTCATCACTGATGACGATGAATTTTGGTAACTGACTTGACAAAATGTAAGGCAATATAATGCAAAATGAAAATAATCTTTACAAGAGCCACACTGGTCATCATGAGCCCTGAAAGTTTGTGAAACTGAAAATAGCTCGAATGGCAATGCTTTCTTGACCAAAAGCATTACTTGATGTTAAGACTGCTTTTTTTGCAGTAGAATGATTGTACCTTTCTTTCTCTATAATTACTATCCAATTCCTTCACTATTCTTGTCAATAGTTGTCAAGAAAGATGGCTTCTGGAAAAAAAAAGTTGAAAGTCTTTTTTCTGGAAATAATAGGCCTAGGCGCTGGCTACCTATCAATTTCAATTTCGTACACCACTGAATGTTAAGGTACCATGTTTCACTACGATATTTAGATTATTTACGAATTTATACGAAAATTAAACTCTTCGAAACTCGAAACTCTTCATGACATTGAAAAATGGTTTGATAAGACTCCATCAGCATAAACGGTAGACCGTATGTGCTGATTTACACGTCTCTATCTCTTATGGTTCATGAGTTACAACTTTTTGTCCTTCTTTTTTCTTATTCACCCTGTAGAGAGAGACTGCACGGCTGCCGCCGATGTCTACACTTCTGAATCGGATGAATATGGTTCATACAAGAACTATGCCAAGTGGCATGCTTTAACCCCAAAATGCAGGGTTCATCTATATTTTAGCCCCTAACGGCCGGACTAGAAGAATTGTACACACTAAAAATTTTCATATTTGATTTTAGCTAGATATGCCTAGTTTTAGCGATTCCACCTAGTTTTCTAGTTATTATGACTGCATTTCGATTAGAGTCCAAGATGCGACTGGTAGCTGGACTAGATTTGAATATTTGGTTCTAGTTAAAAGATAAAGTGGCTAGATATTCAGTTGAATTCAAACGATCAGGTCATTCACTTTTGCTAACAAACTAGATTTCAATCGATTTGGCTAGATTACAGTAGTTTTAAAAAGATTCCAGTTGATGCTGCATCTGCGCACAAAGTGAGACATATAGACGATTAGTCGATTTCATTGTTTACGTGACACAGTTCACACTCCATTTTGACCATGTTTTTGGTATTTCGGCTAACTTTGTTGCAATATCAATGTTTGGTGGAAATATCTCATTAAACCAGTGTTCTGCTCCCAATAATTATTAGTGTACATGTTACTTCAGTGATACCTATCCATGTTTTAAACAAACAAACGGACAACGGGCAATACAGCTGATCAGATATTCCTCTACATGTAAGTATCAAGTGACAAAACTTCGATGGACCTTTTTATAAGTTAATTTTTCAGGCGCTTTGGTTCAGCGCTGGATACTCTATACCCGGGCAAGACCAACAAAGGAGGAGGGTTCCAAATCGCAGATTCACATTACCCACGACTTCCGGATTTTGACGAAAAAATGGTATGTGACACACATCCTAATCATATTATTGGCACTTGAATAATTTTGATATAGATTGAGGTGGATTTTAAACATCTAGACATCTCTATAGCTATTGATTTTGAATTCTGCATATCATTTCATCGATTGAATAGTTTGGGAAAGTAATTACATGGCTATTTTCATTTCAGAACATTGGCGAGTTTGTTGCCAGTTGCTGCCAAATGGACAGCCGAACATCGACAGAAATATGTTAATTATCATAGCTAAGTACTCTGTATCACCTATAATATTTTTCAGGAATATAATACTATGTAAATCTATGTATTCGGTTTTATTTCCCATCCTTTTTTCTTGGGGTTTAACTAGAAAATGTAGTAACGGGGTAACTAGATTTCCTGAATCTTCACCAGATTCCATTTAGAACAACTAGAAGAGTTCAGCTGGAGCTTTATGGATGAACTTGATTTTCTAGTGAAATTCCACGTATTTTCTGTTCGAATAACTAGATGCTCTTTTAAAACACTCCACTAGATTATCTAGTTTGAAATTTTTAACTAGATTTTCAACTTGAAAATCTAGGAGTTCCACTCTAGTTAGTTTCTAAATTAAATCTAGTTGGAAAAGTTTTAGTGTGTAACGTAGTCACTGGTTGTTCCAACGCGAGCTTGTCGAAGGTCAGAACACATCTTCAAGGAGTCGCAACTCGGCTCATGAAGTGGTTCGCAATTCAGCCATTGAGAAGACGTGGCATCTCCGAGAGGTAACAGTGTATGATGAAACTTTGTCTTGGAACAGAGAGCAGCACGTAACATGGCAGGTTCCAGGTCAAACGTTTAATGCCAATAGATATACTTACCTCTTTCATGGAATAGAGACGTTTCCAGGACAAGAATCGAGCTCCTTGTACCAATCCCCGTTTCGCGGCTTTGAAAAATATAGATGATGACGCTGCCATTATTGTTCCTGGTCACCCATTATGATCTATGCCCTTCAGTTTTCATCATAAACGTCTGTTTGAAGTGCGGGAGCAATTCCAAGGAAGAAGGCGAAATTCCGTAGACAGGCGAATTTGAAAGCAGGTGGGTAGCTTCTACAAAGAATGGACGATGCTTTCATCTTTGGACGATGCTTTTATCGATGTACCAAAGTACATCCTTGTAGCTTTTCAAAAAGTCCTGAATGGTAGATTTCTGTCTAGGAATGAACTCACACTGATTGATTCCGCAACGCCTTATTTCACCAATTTAACTTCGTCCTTGAGAGGCAAAATTTTGAAAGCAATGAGACTTCATCTGTGAAAGACTCGCATTGTCGCAGTAGGTCAAAACAGTTGAAGAAGAGACACTTAGTGCATAGTGCTGGTAACTAAATAATTTTTTTTGACTTAAATTGAACAAAAACACAAAATTTATGAACATGCCTAGGTATAAGCCATATTATGCTTCTCAAGAAGGACGCTACGCTATTATAACAAAAAGACCTATGAAGAAGAGATTGTAAGGAACTTGTTCATTCGTTGACAAAGAGCCTGCTTGTGCCGAGAGCCGCTGGTGCAGAGTTTGATCGCGCGCAGTAACCGTGGATTAATTTAATTGTCACTGGTCGCAAAAATCCCATGAAATATGCGAGTGCTCGAGTTCCCTCCGCCGTGGAATCGGAGGATAATAATTAAATGTGGCGGCCTTGGATGCGGCATATACCCACCGAGAAAAAATCCCAACACCCTGTATTTACAAGACATCATTTATTAAACCGGCAGCGGCACAGAGAGCTTTCAACTTGCACACGTTTTTAAGGAACTCGAGAGCCTTTATTAAAATTGCGAATTTAAAGTCGGGATTGAAGAAACATTTATCGTTTTATTTGCAAGACTGCATTTCTTTTTTCCTTGCCTAATAAAACTTGAAAAAATCAAACTGGCAAAGTTGAAGATTATACGGTGATAAATCTAGAGTGTGCACTTCGGAGTTTATGAAATAACCCTCGTAAGTAATCTCCTTATTTCTGCGCTGGCCGCCCGGTTCGCCGCGCGCTCCTTATGTCTTTGTCCTTTGCCCGCGATCGAGTGGCTGAAAGGCTGAAAAAGAGGAGGGAAAGAGCGAGACGGGTCGACAAATAAAGGACTAACAGCCGAGGCAGTGTATGTGGAAGAACTATGCTGCCGTGGACAAGTGTGTGGCGGTAGGATACTGCATGCCTGCACGCCACAATTATCTTTTCATGAATCGATTACATCGAATTATTTATTAAGTAGTAGACTCGCGATTATAAGTTTACAGAGTTTTTATGGGGATTAGCCTGCGATTAGTTGAGAGGGAGGCGAACTTAATTGTGGAGGCACTTCTCATCCCGTAATGTGATTATTTTACTTAGTAGGTGCGCTATCGGCGCAGACTATCTCGCGAGATTTTTACGTGCCCCCCATTCACTCGCGCGCTGCGTAAGCTCGATTAACACCACTCGAAAGCTACCTTAAAACCAGCCAGTGGCGTGTCGGGGCGACTTCAGTTGCGCTTCCTCTTCAATAGAGCACTCAAGTCCGTACGATTCATCCGAACAGGGAGAAAAACCTGAATGAAAAAGGGCTGAAACCACTACGCACCGTGCCTCCAATTTTTTCACGTCCCCTTCTCGAAGGACAATGGGGATTAATTTAGGCGTATTGTTCTCGTTTTTCGTGCACCCTGCGGTCGTCAGATTTCCATCTTGCTTGGACGTCATCAATTTTTTGCCACGATCATCAAGTCTGGTAGCCCTTTTGTAAGCGATCATTGGGTAAATTTAATTGAAAAAGTGCTTTCGCCTTTCGTTGTGATTCCAACAATTTCATAGGAATAATTCTAACAAATAATGTGACTAAGCTAACTTCAGTTTGGTTAAGTTGAGCTTTATGGTGGCCGGAATATTGGTCAAATAACACAGTTTTCTGTCAGTTCCAGTAACATTATCCCCTGGAATAAAATTACCACTCAGGTCTCTTTTGAAAGCTATAAGAATGGTCTTCAACGTAACGAGCTGAAATTTCAAATTTTTGTGAAAAAATTTTTTTTTGAAATTATTTTTCAAAAATTCAAAATTTCACCTCTTTACGTTGAAGATCATTCTTATAGCTTTCAAAAGAGACCTAGATGGTAATTTTCTCCCAGAGAACAAGGTTACTGGAACTGACAGAAAACCACTATTCCGGCCACCTTAAAGCATCATTTACTAAATGTTAGTTGAGATCAGCTTGTTTCAACTGTGGCAGATCAATGTAGATATATGCCCTAATGAACTATCATAATTATGTGTTTTTGAGCCTCGCCAAACTTAGTGGCGGAGGCTATTTGTGGCCGTGTTTTTTGGTTTTCCCCTTTTTTCCTAGCAAAATATTCCTAAATGTTCTAAACGCTTCAGCATAATATCGAGTTCGTTTTTTCGTGTAACGAATCTTATTTATTTCGGCTCTATACCGACGACATTTGAGGACGATCGGTCAAACATAAAAAATCTTGAATGACAATGAATACGTACCTAGGGGTCGCGGAACTCGTCCAAGATAACGGTGCACGGATTTGCACTGTGTAGTTTTTAATCTCCACGTTATCATATCTTTGGATCTAATTAGGCTGTGTTTCTCGGTTTCGGTTTTCTTTGAATGAGGGATAATGTCTAGGGCGAAGTGATCCAGCCTGGATTGACATGAATAAAGTACTTCTATAAGTTTCCACTATTCCAGGTATCGAAGATTATAAAATACCTTAGGTTAAGGTCATTGTAGTAGAGTATAAATAAACTAAACTAAACTTCAGAATGACGTAAAACGACCGTGTAGAAAAATGTCCATGAAAAAACCGTCGCCGTGTTACGTTTCGATTTTCCCCTGCTTGTTACGCCAATGACTGAAGAGACCCAAACGGCTGTTCGTGCTTTTCTGGTTATATGGTCATAGTACGCTTGCTACTCCAATGCAGAACGAAATCCCGTGGCATGGCTCCGTGCTGTCACAGTTCTATTGCCAGAGGAATTATTGTTACATCGCGTCAAGTAGAAGGAAACCGCCGATGGGAAAAGTACGTCACGTAAAAAAATGGGTCTTTTGTATTCGATCGCTTCCATGTACACAATTCCTGTGTAAATCGCACATGACCGTTTTCCTCCCGGACTGCCGCAGGTTCGTATTAAGGGCACATTTCATGATTTTTTCATGTAAACTGTTCGTCTTCTCACAACAGGTCGTTTCGCGTGACGCTTAAATAAATGCCGTCTACTTTACCGCCGTCAACTCTATCGCCGCCCTCCATCACCTGAATGTACTGCTTGTACCGCCACCGGCTTTCCATCTCCTGAGTGCATCGTTTGTGCTGCCATCAGCCTTCCATCACCTGAATGCACTGCTTGTGCCGTCACCGGCTGACACCGCAACCGCCAACCCAAATTGAACCAACGCTGCAGGCGGCTGCTGCCAACGACGAAAAATTCTGGTATTGCCGTTCACCGAACCAAAAGCTTAAGTCATTCTTGCATGTGAATTATTCGCTGAAACGAGGCTTCCTTGGTAGTCGCTGGAGTCAAATATCCTTTATTCCGCCTCGCCATAGTAGGATAATGTAGTTTTTGCTTGTGATCGTGGACTGTCTGTCTCACCTCTCTCTGGTTTTCTTGTGCCGACGTTAACTGTTTTTGTTCTCTTTTTTTTTTGAGGCAAGACCTTGTCGCTTTTTTTCTAATGACAAAAATTTTGATGTATGCAGTATTTTGCTCCTGACGCGTCTTCACTTACCAGTGGACGCATTTGGTACAAACAATATGGTGCCAGACCTCATGTGGCCAATGCATCGATGATATTTTGCGAGACATGTTTCCAGGTCAACTTGTCTCAACAATGTCTCAACGGGAAGATCAGTCGTAGCCAGCACGCTCTCCCCATTCATCTGCTTTGGATTACTTTCTGTGGGGCTACCCATGTTGATTCTAAAGTATACCAGAACTAAACTCAAACTTTAAATGACTTGAAGAATAACATTAGAGAAGTGATTGCTTAGATTCCGGTCGAAATGTGCCAGCGTGTAATGAACTCGTTATTGCGTCGAGCTCAAATATGCATCGATCGAAACGGCGGAACGCCGGTCAAATATTTTCAAAATAAACTACTCAACAATTGAAGTGGCCCACCCAAAATTTTTAATGAAGTTCAAAGTGCCCCAGCTCCCGAAAAAATAGGACTAGTCCTAAATTTTTCCTTTTCCCACATACCTGATGCGCTCTTTGTCTATCAGAGGATGCATGGATACAGAACAAGTTCAAATCTTCTGTGTTGGTTACACAGAGCATCGCGTAAAACCCTGCAAAAACTGAAAAATTTGAGAAACTCCCAATTCGGAGAAGCAAGTTATTGAATATTTTCAACTGGTCCAGGGAGGTTGGTACACTTATATCTCGAAACAGTTTTCCAATTTTCCGAAAATATTTCTCCACTACAGGCTGATTTGAAAAAAACAATCTTTTAGTTTTTTGGTCATAGATTTCTCCCTTATTGACCGATTTTCACAATCTGAAGCTCATGCTAAAGCTGAAGCTTCAGGAAACAAGAATATGTCTTTGAAATTGATGCAGAGGAAAGCTTGAAATTAAGACTCCGCATCAAAATGACGCAGATCTGAATAACCCCCGAAATCAGATCTGGAGATGGAACTCGTTGGAAATCAATTTGCTTTGAAGTGAACCATTCAAAATGATTATTTTGAGATACACCTCTTCCTGTACAAAGGGAGATTTCTTGATGAGGAAATTGAATTATGGCTTGATTATGGCTGCATGTTTTCAGGCGAAAATCAGTGTCCCTTTTCCCTGAAAACTAATAATCAAAGCTGATGATGAACTAAATAATCAAAGCTGGTAATTATTATTGAACCAAGAAAAATATAACAATGTTTCTAAATTCAATTACCAGCTTTGTTGTTTATAAAGTAGGTTACATCAGTTTTCAGGTAAAAGGGACACAGATTTTCTTCTGAAAACATGCAGCAATAATTTAATTCTCCTGTCAAGAAATTTTTCTGCGTACAGGAAGAGGTATATCTTAAAATAATCATTTTAAATGGTTGACTTCGGAGCAAATTGATTTCGGACGAGTTTCTTCTCCAGATCTAATTTTGGGGGCTATTCAGATCTGTGTCATTCTTGATGCAGCGTTTCGATTTCAAGTTTCTTCCTGCATTCAAAGACATATTGTTGTTCCCTGAAGCTTTAGCTTTAACACGAGCTACAGGTTATAAAAATCGGTCAACAAGGAAAAAAGCTATGACCAAAAAATCAAGAAGCTGTTTTTCTCGAATCGCCTGTAGTGAAGAATGATAATCGGAAGATTGAAAAACCGTTTCGAGATATGAGTGCACCACCCTCCCTGGACTAATTGAAAATATCCAAAAACATGTTTTTCCGAATTGGGAGTTACTCAAACTGTTTAGTTTTTGGAAGGTTTCACGCGACGCCCTGTATAACCAACAAGGAAGATTTGAACTTAATTTTATATCCGTCCTTTGATAGAAAAAGAGCGCAGGTATGTGAGAGAAGAGAAAATTTGCAATTAGTCCAATTTTTTTGAGAGCTAGGGCACTTTGAACTTCATCAAAAATCTTGGGTGGGCCACTTCAATTGTTGAGTAGTTTATAAAACTTGATTGTCCACTTTTTATTTTAAAAGGAGAATCATACTGATATCTTGGTTAGCTGTTTTATAATTGAAGAATAAAATGTCGCCACTCTTAAATTCCCACCCTTTACTATCGTGACTCTCGGGGTTCAGTAAGAATTCTAGATGTTGTCAACGCTGTTGTTTTGTTAGCCAATAGATTGTATTGCTGAGTAGTTAGCGTTTTGTTTGTCAAACCTGTTACCAAGACCAAAGAGATGGGAATGGCTACAAGGATACGGCCCTCTGGTCATATTTTTCGCCCGGGAAAAACTTCATCGACCATCCGAAATAAAACGCAACAACCTATCTGGAAAAAACGTCCTCGGAAAAACCGCGCCTACTGCTCTACATGTTAAAGGAGCATAAGGAGACAAAGGCTGAAGTCTTGAATATAGGGGCTCTTTGAGAGCCAAAATATTAGCATCAGTAAATGTGGAGGCTATGGGAAGACCGCGGCGAAGCTCTCAGTCAAGAGAGACTGACTGGAGGAAGCATTCTAGTATGCATAGCGGTTGTCAGGGAAGAGGTCTAAAAATAAAAATTCATCACCAATTTTCTCCTTTGCCTCATCATCTGCCCTTATCTAAAAGTGATAATAGTAATAATATTCGAGATTCAAGTCAGTGACGCAACTTGCGCCACTCATCACAGTATCGATAAGTCAATCATCGCGTCAGATTTTATGTTGCCATAGTGATCGGACTTACGCTACACTTACGCGGACGTATCTTCAACTTGAAATCGAGCCCTAAGAGATAATCAAAAAGGGAGCCTTGAGTATGGGAGCGTTCTGGCGGCGGGTGTCTAATTTTGGCCGCTCAGAAGAGAGGATGCGAAATTCTTTGAATCGCGGTTGCCTGGAGCGTACATCAGTATAGACACCATCAGATGGCAGGAGTCGTTGTCTTAAGAATGAGTGCGGGTGCTGTTGAAGGACAAAGACCTGAGTAATAATGCTGTTGAAAAACCAGATGACAAAGCTTGTGAATAGATGAGAAGCTGATGTGAGGTGAAGGGTGAAGTATGATGAATAAGCGTGGCCCTCGGCGTGGTCCTCGGCGTATTCTTGAGACCACCATATATATTTGAGATCTGCCTATGAATACGGGCCAAGGTCCCTATAGTATTAGAGCCTTGCTGCCGGATCTAAGCACGGGCGACAGGGGTGACGGCACTGAGGCCCTCACATGTTAACACGATTTTAGGGCCTCCACAAATTCAAATTTACCAGAAAACACCTTATTTATTATAATTATTCTTAGTATTATTCCTAAAAGCTTAACTCGAGGCCTCCACAGAATACTGTCGCCCCAGAGTCTCCACATCCCTAAATCCGGCACTGTAAGATCCTACTTGTCCGGCTGTGTGAACCCATCAAGAAAGGGGAAGATTAGGAATGAACTCCCACAGTTCTTGATTTGAGTGCTGTTTGGGTTTGGGTTTCTTTTTACTTTAATTTTCAAATTCTTCTGGAATATTTTGTATCCTATTATGTGGATTTTGTTCTTGATATGTATTGGTTTTGAGGTTTGGTCGTTTAGAGACTTTGTCATAAGGCAAAAATCGCTGAGATTTTTAAACAAATCAGATTTTGTCTTAAGAGAATCTGTTTCTCTCGATATTTTTTTTCAGAGATTTTATCATTCAACAGTTACTTTCATGCAGGACACAATACAAAAAGCGGTGAGCGCTGCGGATGTCTGGATTTTCCAAAGGCACGTGGAAATGTAGTGTTACGAGCGGCGATCCCGTACATATTGGTAAACACTCGATCTTTCTGGGTTGTTCCATGCATAAGATCGTAGTGTAGAAGTGCGGAATGTCCTGGTGCATTCCAGAGCGCGCGTTTACGTGAAACCGAATAGGGAGACTTCAATGCTCGATCGAGAAACATCTGTTCATTTTGGCGGAGGCGCCGTTCCAGAACCCGGCAGAATTATACAGGTAATGTGTGTGATTATTCAGGAATGGTCTAGAAATCGCAAATATGCCGGACCACTATGGAATTTGCTGTGAGTAGACAGAAAGTTTGGGAACACTATTCGGAGGCCTTATATAAGGCATCAGCCGGCAGCTTAGAGCAGTATTGGATTGGAATGCGGAGTGATAGCGAGCGATTAAAAGCGAGTTGTAATCACAGCGATAATTCCTGAGTAAATAATTGTTGGCATGTATTCATTGTAGTACGCAGAAATAAACAGTGTGCGTTTCCAAACGATCGTGTCAATTATATTCGAACCCGTACGCGAGATATCGTAACAGTAGGTAGGTACGGATCTTTCCGTTGAGCAACTAGTTGATTAGGGACGGACGAGTGTTCTGTAGCTGTGTACAGTTTTTTGGGTTTAATCCTTACGACTAGAGGGACCTTGATGCAGTGGATTGTATACATCTGAAAGACTCAGTAGAATCTTGGAAGTTTGAGGTACAAGGAAAAAGTGGCAGACGGCTGGTCCAGAAGATTTCAAAGAAACGAATGTGTATAGTACCTTCAACTTGAGTGTGACTGTGATTTGAGTGAGCTGAATTTCTCCTTTCCAGGGGCCAAGGGCGTCACGTGGCAAGACTCCCTGACAACTTGAATCACACTCAAGTTGAACGTACTTGAGTTGATCTCAAAAATACAAGAACATCCGGAAACGATGGACGAATGTTGCTAACGCGCAAAAACTGTATATAGGGTGTATAGAGTTCAATGTTGAATTAAAGAAGATTATAGGTAGCCATAATGTTTGTATTCGTGTGTTTTTTCGAATCTTGATTTTTCACGTTGGATAAAGTAGGTATAGGTTACTGATGTATTATCCTGAAAAATTTGCAATTTAAGTAGGCATTCATCGAAAAGTTGTACGTGCGATTACATTAGTTCACCTCGTGTTTGTATTGTGGTTGTTGTTGTTGTTGTTGTTGTTGTTGTTGTTGTTGTCACTGATGTTGCATATCGAGGGTAGGTAGTTGATCCTTTACTGGACGCGATAAGAATACGGAAAAGTCAAACATCTATAGCGTGAAAAAGCGGATGCGATGATAATTGTTCTGCGCTCTTGAAACACATTAAAATGCATCCTTCATTAAAAAACACGGCGCGCGATTTCATACGAAAGGTTCCCTTGAAGGTTTAGCTGGTGCTGTTCAAATATAAATAATGCATAACGCATAATGTTTGAATATTATCACGGCTCTTGATCGTATATGGTGCATTTTTCGCACCAACTTTAACGCTCGGAAGATTTGCGTTATATTTGGCCTTAAAGTGTGATATGCATTCGTGAAGAAATTCAATTACCCTTCGCACAGAAGACAAACGATCCGACACCCACAAACGTTAAAACGAGCCAAAGCGATGACTTAATGCGAAGGTTGCTCGCATCAGAAGCTTATACATTGTGTATAATATCGTTATTTTTATTAATTACTGCAGTTGTTAGAGTTTAATTAGATGAGAGGTAGAGTGCTCTAATTTGTGTCATGATTGAGCTTCTTGAAGCTAAAAATACGCACCCCGAGAACGCTGTGAGTCCTGACCTGACTGAACTGCTCGAGGAGTGGATAGTCCTTTCTAAAATTAAACAAATGGTCAGGGCCGCATTTAGTGCTGTGAAGGAGTGCATCATAGCGGAGGTCAAAACCTTCAGCACTAATCGTGTAAATGAACGTACCGGTATTTATACACAATTTAGATTAATCGCAAAAGCCTATATTGTAAGTAGTTACTAGATACTTATTGAATATACAGAACCCTGGCCGCCAACATGACGAGTAGCAAATTTGTATGCTTAAACGGATACTGATTCCCACGAATACTAATTCCCACATTTCAGGGAAAAAACACGCCGCCGCCGCCTTCATTGATGTCGATTAGAATGTCACCATCGATCTGGCCTCCCTCTATCAATAGAAAATAATAATTAAACGTGATAAACTCGTGTTAAGCGCTCTAAGCACTAAATCAAATATTATTGCTGCCAAATACCACTTTGCAATGCAAACGAACAATAACGCCGTGTTTGTTTGTTTGCTCAAATGATCCTTCGGTTTTTAATTGCCGCGCTTGACGAGGAGGCGCCCAAGTCTTTCAGGCTTCGCGCGCGCTGAAAAGTTCTGCCCAGAACTAAAAAAGCAAATTATTCCAAGGGCTTTTGACATAAAAGCGTTTTAATGGGGAAATTTCTCGTTCCCTTGCATCTTATAAGTTACAGTTATACCCATTTGGACCCAAGCGTACCTATATATTTCTCCAGAAACTCCTAATTACTCGTGAAGCTTTTTCTCCATGGTTCGACTACTTTATATTAAGCATACAGGTTTTAATGTGCAATTGGCGCTGTTCTTGCTATCTCATTATTATCGGATGTTTTGTTTCGGATTTGTTTGGTCAAAATTCCGCGGTCTGCCGATAATCGCGATGGACATCATAAACATGTATATCCATCAGACTATGGCCAGACAAACATTGGCATAAAAAGCAACTCATTTAAAAATCTCATCACGCTTTGGACAGCCATTTCACTTGTTTAAGCAGAGACACACATATGGTCATCTCAAGGAGCTTCGGGTTCGCATAAAAAGTGATTTGCGAGGACCGTACATGGCTTGACATCTAGGTCCGACACACGTGAGTACTTTTTGAAGGTCAGGGCATGGACGAGTGGGTGCCAATTTGGACATTTCGGAAGTAATATCATAGATATTTTAATTGTTTGATATCAAGGGCACGTGGAAAAATACTGGTTTTGAGACGGGCATCCTGTCACAAATTTAGCATTAATCGCAGTCCGGTATACGAGTATCTAAATAGTAGCCATCCTCAAACCTCAAAACTGTTCCCTTCCTCTACACTCGCAGGAATCCTTAGGCAGGAAACGATGAGAAGTCTTGGTCCTGCCTATCTTCTGCAAATTTCTCATTGATTTTCTACCCGTATAATATAAAATGGCACTTTGAACTTGAAAATGTGCTGGTGGACTGGCGACTGCACAAGTCGATCGAGCGACGAACCTCATATCTTAATGGTGGATGCGCCACGCAAATCATCAGAACAACACATCAAATTTAAAATTTGCTACTTGAGGGATAAACAAGTTGACGTGCCTGTGTGGCCAGATCGCCAGACCTATACTCATCAGTGGGAGCAAGTAATCAGTTTTACAATTTCACAGTTTTTTTTATGTTTCCTGAAAAATCAAAATTGAGCTCCTTCTGAAAAAATCCTCGAAATTTCAAATTTCTCCAGCAATAAATTGGAAATTTGGAGGACTTTGGGATCGCCGGTCATCTCACTCGAACAATTCCAGAAGGGGATTCGTGGCCAGATTTCCGCATGACCGCTGAATAACCCCTGCCGGCTTTCTTGGAAAACTGGTCGCGGGACATGACTGGTATAGGCTCCCTCACAACCACACTCTCATCTGTCCTCACAACTTACTTTCAAATCTGTTGGAGATTTTTTTTTTGCATCCTATAGGTGGCCGAAGATTCTCTTGAAGTTGACGCAAACAGTCATCACGTGCCTTGGCAGTGTGGCACCCAGCCCACAGTCCCTCGCCGGCCACTTCGAAGATGACGGATGCAATCTCCGAGTAGACCAAGTCGAGACTCGGTGAACTCCTCCTTTTCATGCGTCGAATCGCTTGTTCCAATTCCTCCACCATAATTGCCGGAGACGCTGGGTCGACGTTCTCGGCATTTCGCTCAACACTATGGTCAGCCTTGGGCGGTACTAAAAGTTCAACCAGCACGGCCTTTACACTTTTCCCTCAGGTTCTGATCAGCTCCACCCTTTTGCAATTTTCCCCAGGTCCCCCAGGTGGTCACACACTCTCGCCAGTTGTCCCTTCTGCCTTGTGCATGACATCCCTATACCTGTTTTGTAACGCACAGAATCGCAACCAGTTACCAGTTTAGACCACAGTCACTCTGTTTGTTCTTTCAGCTTTTCTTCTCTTCCTTTTTTACCTCAGCCCGCAGCTTCCTGAGCTTCTCATTCAATCATGCAGCCTTCGTCGGGGTCAGCTCGCGGATGGCTTGATAATCTGGCGGTTAGCAGCACCAATTGAATCTGCGCTTCCAGGTCCTGTTCCCTGGTCCTGGTCCTGGTCCTGGCGGTTCCAGGACTCTAAACCGCCATCCCTGTCCGATGCAGCAGTTTGTAACTTTCCCAGTCCGCTTGAAGTGGTATTTGTACATCCATCATACTCTTCCCTCTTGGTTAATCCTACTACTTGATCGTGTTGTGATCCGATGTGTCTCATCTTTCTTCAATTCTCCACTAGAATCGAAATCGGAATTTTACTAGTTAGCTTCCGCAAATATTGTAGAATCAAATTTAATGGGAATGCAAAGCCAAGAGATGATTGAAAGGAAACGCCCATACACGCCGATTTAGTTTCTTTGTGAGGTCGTCCCGTCATGGTGTGGCACTTGAAGATGAGCTTGTCCTGTGGCTTAGTCACAGTCCCTTTTAGGGTCACCTGTCTGTAGGTTGACTGTTTAGGAAGAGTCTAAGGACTCGATACCAAGTTGCGGGTGCAAAGTTTAGGACGGCGTAACTCGCCAAATACAGCGATTCGATTGGTTGGTATCCGCCGTTGCCGTGGTAACCGCACTTACGGCGGTCTCAGCCCCAACTTGGTATCAAACCGTAAGCTCCCTTCATTTTGAGCTTACAGCCTGTAGAGAGCCTCAACCATTGCCGGGGTGAGCTATAGCCTTCTTGGCTAAAAGGTCCTCTCGAAGTATATGCACTGTCGATACTTGTGGACTCGAAGAGCGAACACCTGTACTTGGTGGGTTGGAGCTGTAACTCAGCGGTTTCGTTCTGAATATGTCCACGTGCTAGTGTCTGATAAATACCACCGTATTACAGCTCCTGCCTTGTTTTTTCAAGGGTATCTTTCGTAGATGCCTCCTCTTGCTTAGACGGAGATGAGACTTTGAAAGGTGTTCATGCCCTAGGACCCATTGAACGATTTCGTTGTGATTTCAATGGAGAGCCAGGCCTGGTGGATCAGACCTAGAAACTTACAATGGAGCTTCATCTACGTCGAGAAGCTCAAAGATTATTCCAAACGTGCTTAATTCCAAGAACCATGAGTGTACTGGGTGGAATAAAAATATCCTTCATGTGAAAGTTTTGTACTTTGACGTGGACGCGGAACCTAATTGTTCCGCGTTCCTATTTTTTTTTTCAGAAAATTTTGCAGAGGTGAATTTGGGTTTGACATTCTCGATTACAGACACGTTCTTCCGCGATATTTTCCGCGATATGAAATTCAAAAGCAACTCACGGTTCAAAATAGTTTTAGTCCTTCGCAAAGCCAAGCGATATTTAATATTTCTTAGAAATGGACATTGGACAGGCAATACCCTAAAACGACCAAAACGGATAGTCCATAAATAATAGATGAGCCTTCAAAAAGAGTCTCATTGACGGAAAAGGAGCAAGTATATTGCAGATATTGATGGTTGCAAATGATTCTGGATTCTGGATTCTATTTTTGGAAGTCGGTGGAACAACATTTCACCTAGCACGTAGGCCTCATTATTGAGCCCATTGTATCCCTCTCTCAGACCAGCCGGACTCACCGAAGGTTATCCTCTACACATTGCCGTATCGCCGGCTAGAGGCATCATGTGATACTCGGGGGGTTTGCCTAAGACCACCCGAGGAGGAGTTCCAGACCGGCTTCGAATCAGATGAAAGACACCTAGTCACCCATCCAACTTTTGGCAGCGGCCAACGTTGCTGCAGTCGAGTTATCACCCGACTGGAGCGGCCTACTACACGCTACGCCCTCCTCGGTTGTGGATGGTTATTTTTTAAATCATTCAAACGCTCATTTTAAAAGATTGTCACGCATTTGCGCTGAATAGCTTCTTCATTCAATTGAGAATGGAACGTTTCAGCACACAATATTTATTACTGCGTATTACTGAATGCACGTCAGTTTGATAGCCGCACTTAGATATCGCTTTGCTTATCTTCGTCATGGTGTTTATTCCCGCTGCGAATTTGAATCTGCTGGTCCTGGCCGGCACTACATCTTATATACCTGTATTTGGCATTCTAGTACATTCCACGCATCTTCCAGTAGATTCTAGCATTGGCGGGCCGCCAGGGGGGCTCTAGAAAAATCAATCGCGTTCGCGGATGTCGTGGCGTGCTCACTGAGCATCGCACCTTCACCAATCTGCAAATGTGTCTTACTCGTGCGTTGGAGTCTCCAGCTTTCTGGGATATTCCGAAATCACCGCCTCGAATACACTAGTATACCTCCGCGTTTGTTCTCGAATGTACTGGAATCGCTTGAGAGCCTCGCAACTCGTAACAATTTTCAGCATTCCTCCTATTTTTCTCAGTGCAGGAAGTGACAAAATTTACCGTGATACTTTTACCCGGTAATCTTTTTCAGTAACCAAATTTATAATAAATAAATATTAAAGAGGCACTACTCGACTTGAGGTGGAATATAGTCGGACGTTTAAATACTTGAAATCACTGCAAACCACCGAAACGATATGGCAAATAGAACAAGGCCGCTCAACATCTATCTACACAAATTGTTGAGGATAACGAGTCCTGGGGAAGTAGGTCGCGCGATCAAGGAAAGCCTCGCAAGAAAGATGGCACACAGAGAAAGCACTAGCTTTTTCTCTGGACCTTAATGGAACCGTTTATACAACCCGACGTGATTTTTACATTAGGTATACATTATTTAAGGGGGAGAAACGGGAAAAACCATGCTATCACCCCCGCATTTTTTGTGTTGTTCTCGTCCCACGTCCAGTTTTTATTGCGTGAAGTGTTTGTTTCCCTGTGCTCTTATTGATTTTAATTACACCGGGCGGTTATTATTAGATAGCTAGGTGTAGAAGCACTTTTATTGATAAAACGACATTTAATTACAGCTCATGATTTATGCAGATGGATTCGCCCTAAATCTTTCTAGGACAAAGTTCCCGCGGTGTGGATAGATATTGACAAAATTGGAATTCTTTATAGGAATTACTACGACAAGATAATTGGGTTGCATCAACATAGCGTTGTTTCGTAAAGTATAGAGGTAGGTGCTCATTGTGTGCCGTCAAATACTTGTTATTATGTAGTAGTATTATTCGCTTGTCTCTCATTATGTAACAGCGTGGCTTATGTACTCGAAAAGTAGTGAGTTAACATAACAATGTGCCGAATTAAACTAACATGGGAACTTATCAGTTACGAACAGAATAATTTGTCGGTATTATAAATGAAGCCGCATACAATTCTGACATGAAAGTTCCAGGCTGTCTCAACTCTAAACCCAGCGACCAGGATTGGGTAGGTAAATTACGTGGTACTTATGAAAAAAAAGCGAGAAAAAAGTGAATTACATGTTTTTTACGCGTAAAAAACTAAAATAATGTTAAGATGACAGTGAAAACCAAGAAACCAGAAAAACTTCGATTTGTTTCAGTTTTATGTTAAATATCTCATTCGTAACAAAAACTTCAGAAGTAACAGAATACAACGGATCGTGCGCAGAGAAGCTTGAAAACGATGCACGGTGGTGAGAATAAAAAAAACGACGTTATTCAGCCGTTTGACACTTGTTTGACATTGGTATTTGACGCGTCTTCTGTCCAACTTGACAGTTAATTTCGCAACCAGCTGACAGTTGCGCGCCGGTCACGTGGGGTTTTCACGGTTTTTACGTACCTATTTCAAGTATTTCACGTTTTTTACATGTTTTTTTACGCGTAACGTATGAAGGGGTTTTTCGCAAGTAACTACTCAACCCTGCTAGCGACACAGCATATGGACAGGAAGCTGGTGCCTCAAAACTTACGTCATAAGGTACATGATTTTAACACTGCGGGTCTAATGTGCGTTGATAAGATTGTTCAAAATTTCTTTATCTTACATGTCAGACCAGGAGGGGGGGGGCTTGAGGCTTGTATAGGCTTGTCAATTTTTGCAAAAGAGCCGAAATTCACGTCATAAGGCACACGAATAAAACTAATGGGTTTTTGTGTGGAAACATCCCCTTTATCAAAAATGGGGTCATAATAAGACAAGTTTGAAACTTTCATAACGGGCCAAGATTCACCTCGTCCTGGAGACTTCTCCTCGGACATAATTTCAAGAATAAGAAACGATTCATCATGATTTTTCACGTAAGTTTCGAATCTGTTCACTGAAATTTACAATTGTACATCGCTTACAGGGTGCAACATCGAGAAATTTTTTTAAAATTCTATACTCTCTTTTTTTTAACATGGAAATCGATTTCGTTTTCCATCCTGATCACAAATATATATCACACCTAATGGGCTAGTCAGCAAGAACAAAGCGCCTGTGAAAAAAATCATGAATTTTGGTTCTTTCTTGAAAATTTAAATCTTGTCTAATGAACCAAAAGCCCCCGAGAATTTTGTCTCACGACCAGATTGTCGATTGAAAGGATGTTTCCACACAAAATCCCGTTGATTTCATTCATGACAAAATTGACAAGCTCATACCAGCCTGAAACCCCCGACTTAACATGTAAGACAAAGCAATTTTCAACAACCCAATCAACACACATTCCACCTTTAGGGTTAAAATCATGTAACTTGACGTAACTTGATCATGACGTAAGTTTTGAGGCACCAGCTCCCTGTCCAATACTCTTACAGTGGTGAGTGAGCAAGAATTATCCTTACCTTATAGTTACTTTGATTCTAAAAAAGGAAATTTGGGGGGTACACATTGGTTGTGGGCTGAGGAACGTCAAAGTATTGTTACGATATTTCGCGTACGGGTTCGAATATAATTGAGACGATTGTTTTAAAACAAACACTGTTTATTTCTGCGTACTACAATCAATACACCAACAATTATTCACGCTTGGAATTATATCGCAGGTACTTCGCTTGTTATCGCTCGCTATCCAATTCAATACTGCCGCGAGCTGCCGGCTGATGCCTTATATAAGGCCTCCGAGTAATGTTTCCGAGCCTTCTGTCTACTTCCAGCAAATTCCATAGTGCCTGGCATATGCGGTTTCTAGACCATTCCTGAATAATCACACACACCTTCCGCGTGCTTTCCATGTGTTCTGGAATCTGCACCTCCGCCAAAGTGGACTGATGTGCCTTGATCGAACGTTCGAGTCTCCATTGAGTTTCACATAGACGAATGCTCTGGAATGCACCAGATCGCTCCAGACTTCTACACTGCGATCTAATGGATGGAAGGATCCAGAAAGGTCGAGTGTTTACCAATATGTACGGGGTCGCCGCTCGTAACAGTATATCATTTCAAGATGTAGAATCATCGTTTGGCTCATTGCAGCTGCAGCTGGGGATCTCACTGAAAGTTCTTACTCACTCAAGAAGCGTACAAAAATGTTGACTTCGTAAATCGATTCATGAATGCCATTTAGTCAGAAAGGGAAACCGCATAAGAACGTAACAAATAAGCATATTTTGCTGTACAGAGGGCCTCAGAAGTGATAACAGAAAGAGGGACCATCATACTCTCAGTTTGATGTGAAGACCTCCTGTGCAATTTGTTTTCCGAAATTCTCCATGACGGAGATAGTATAACTCATAAACGGTCTGACACATCAAGTTATAATTTGACAGCAGTGGTTTGACTCGTTGTCTACTTTCAAATGAAATTTTAGATCAAAGTTGAGTGATAGAAGTGACAAAAAACAACAAAAATCGAATTTTAGAAAAAACGTCACAGTCGACATTAACATCATCTAAGAAC
The DNA here is from genome assembly GCA_949128115.1 of Anaspis maculata. Lineage (NCBI taxonomy): Eukaryota > Metazoa > Arthropoda > Insecta > Coleoptera > Scraptiidae > Anaspis > Anaspis maculata. The sequence continues at coordinate 92,634,206 of OX421962.1, forward strand.
TGGCATGTTACTTTTTATGCATGGTTACTTTTTACATTATCAATTCTGGACCACCTATATAGTTTTCTTGCGCGAATAATATTGATTTCAATAAACGCAAGGTTGAGCTTATATTGCGGCTCAACGAATGCTGAAAATAAATAATAATTGCGCTCTAAATGCATGTCCTTATGGCAAGGCATTTCAAGTGCCTTATGGTTTCTGGTAATTAGTGTACCTATTTTCCTATGCATGGAATTGCACGTAAGAGTGTATAAGAGAACTTGCGATTTATTAATTTAGTTTTATCGTCGATCTTGTTCCAGCTTTGTTCTGGGTAAAGATATGATAATGTATTCGATGTCACTGCTCCACTCTTCCTACTCTTGCTTTCAGTGAAAAAATGGTAACCCACTCTCCTTGACAGAATTGCCGACCTTTCCGCACCGATAATAATTATTCCATTTGCTGCGTACAAAGCAGTCGATCGCCCCCAAATGTATATTTTATCATGTTTGATATAAATGACGATGTGGCGATGATTTTCGATTCCAAGGCCAGATTTCCAGGTAGACGGATTTGAAGGCAAGCGCGCACCTTTTTGATTGTGTTTTGGGTATACGAAAAGAAATGCTCTCCTTCGGCGTCGTCTTCACCATCGAACCAAAAGGGATATCCACACATATTTTTTGGGGCAGATGTGTGGCCTGTGCGGCGGTATAAGTGCGGCCGATCGTTTCTTTTTTTTTACACAGTCGTTTGTCGGCCGGCATATCGAGACTGATGGTTGATTATAGACTACCACACATCACCTGCTGCAGACCACATATTTACATTAATACGCGGCCGTCCATCCACCCAGGTCTGTATGGGCAACTAACTCAACTTTATAAAAATATATTATATCGGACGATATGGTGCTCAATCGTCAATGGATGGGTAGTAGCGAAGATGAGCATCAGACAGAAGTGGTAAACATTGCCTTTTTAGGGTCCAACGCTGTAAACGGCAAAAAATAACTTTATTTATACAAGGTACTTGCACAATTATTATTATGCAGCGGCTTCGCTTGTGTGGATCGAAGTTTACCTCTTACTCAGGTCGGAAAATGAGGCGATCCGCAGTTGCGATGAGCGTCATTTATGGGCATAGAGCGAGAAGAGGCAACGTCTTATTGTGCGAAATCCTTTCGATTTCAAACATACGCGCTCCTTTCTGAATCCGGCTACCTACGTGTCCTGGCCGTATACATTATATACAAAAAAATTATTGTTTGGACAGCCCACGTTTTGGGGACCGTTGCTGCTTTGTCGCCGGCATTTTTGCACAGTATGTGGGAAATGATGTATTTTTTCAGTGGTTGTGTCTCCGCAAGAAATTATCGCACATTTACATATTTCATCCTTTATTATCCACCCATACCCATGCTGACTCTTACATCTTACATATGGCTGCCGAAGGACTCGAACGAAGAACACGTTCTTGCAAACAGCGCAAACGTTTTACTTGATCGAATGCTGATGTAAGCTCATCGCATGAATAATACTTTTTAAAGGTATAAAGTTTCACCTTCAATTAAATTACATTATTTGAAGCTCACCCCTGTCTCCAGCATTTGTCATATTTTCACTAAGTACCTAGTATGTATAGATAGGTAGGTATAGGTACTCTCTGTTCATTATAAAACTGACATAATTTCTAAAAAGCACAAAATTCATTGTCTTGTCTGGAGGACAGAAGTGCAGAAGTTGATCTGCTGTCTAAGCTAGTTTCTCACGAAGCAAGAGAGGTATTGAGGATGATAAAGGCAGTTCAGACACTGCGATCTCGATTCCCGGGAGTAGTTACTTCTGGAAGTGCTCGCACCATAGACCATTCCAAATGAGTAAACATTCCACAGTCTGCACCCTAAAATTGAAAGTTGGGACAGTACGAAGTCATTCTAACTAAACTGGGCAAAAATTAAAGTGGACCACTCTAAAATTCTGCCTCGGTTAAAATGAGGATATCTGAAGAAAAAAAACTGCCCGATTTTGGAAATTTTTGTGATGCCTGATAGAGTAGTTTTTTGACAACCATGCGCCATCTTAGATCGCTTTAATGTCGACCTGATATACGATATACAGAGTGGCAATGAAAGGAGTGCTAAAATGACCCAGCTTTATCAAGGTGCTATTTCAAGAAAACAAGTCTCAAAATTTTTTTCGTCATAATTTCGAAGCGTACATCAATATCGTAAAACAAAGCCAAGGTACCTGATGAGACACAAACATCCAGACTTCTTCCGGGAATCGAACCCAGGGCTCTCGCGGCCGCGGGCAGCCACACAACCACCTGCGCCACGAGGCCGTCAATTTGTGAGACCATAGCAAATAAATCATGCTGTGACATTGCATTACATGTTAGATGGCCCAGAATGGTTCAAAATGCATCAATGGCAAGATTGGCAAGTATTCGTTGCATCACGATTGCCATAGTCACCAGTTTGTACCATCATGGGTGCTTGTTTTACTGCTCAATTCTCACTCTGTAAATCACAAAACAAACAATAACTCTGTGAAAAATAGTATATTACATACCAAGGCGGGAAGTGAAGGAGGAAAGAATGAATCAATTACCGCCGAGAGTATGTAAACTATTTTATTCACAACCATTTAGAATGGTTAGAATGAAGATTTGGAGTTTGAATATTGAATAAGGCTATTAGAATCATCAATATTGTTACGATATTTCGCGTACGGGTTCGAATATAATTGGGACGATTGTTTTAAAACAAACACTGTTTATTTCTGCGTACTACAGCAATAAATACACCAACAATTATTCACGCTTGGAATTATATCGCAGGCACTTCGCTTGTTATCACTCGCTATCTAATTCAATACGGCCGCGAGCTGCCGGCTGGTGCCTTATATAAGGCCTCCGAATGGTGTTCCTGAACCCTCTGTCTGCTTCCAGCAAATTCCATGGTGGTCTGGCATATGCGGTTTCTAGATCATTCCTGAATAATCGCACACGTTACCCGTATGCTTTCCATGTGTTCTGGAATCTGCGCCTCCGCCAAAGTGAACTGATGTGCCTTGATTGAACGTTCGAGTCTCCATTGGGTACACATACACAAACGCTCTGGAATGCACGAGATCGCTCCAGACTTCTACACTGCGATCTAATGGTGGAAAGATCCAGAAACATCAAGTGTTTATCTATATGTACGACATCGCCGCTCGTAGCACTGCCCCCCTCTTAAGCCTGTTAGGCTCATCGTTACTCCCGGAGTAACGTGCAAGGCGATCAAGGTGGACAACTTTCATCTTGGCTCTCGGGGCTCGCTGGATTCTGTACACGACGTCATTGATCCTCTTGACTACCGTGTACTGTCCTTCCCACGACGGATGCAACTTCGGAGACCTTCCTTTCTTGCGTTAAAGTATGTACAACCAGACCAGGTCACCAGCCTGAAATCCCGTAGAGTTCGCCTCCAAGTCGTAACGGGTCTTCATTCGGTCGGTCGCGATTCGAATCCGGTTTCGAACCAACTCGTGGATGTCACACATTCTTTGCCTTAGGTCGTCGACGTATTCGGGGATGTCTTTGGGATCATTCTCCGGCGCGCCAAATTGCAAATCGCAGGGAAGGCGAAGCTCTCGGCCAAAAAGAACACGTGCTGGTGTTTCCCCTGTGGTGTCGTGAATGGCAGCGCGATACGCCATCAGGAAAATCGGCAGATGACAATCCCAGTCTCGCTGATGCTCGTCGACGACCTTTGACAGGTGTTGCTCCATCGTCCGGTTGAACCGTTCAACCATTCCGTCGGACCGTGGGTGAAGGAGCGTGGTCCTGGTCTTCTATATTCCGAGAAGAGTACAGATGCCTTGGAACACGTTGGACTCAAAGTTTCGTCCCTGGTCTGAGTGTAGCTCCAGAGGTACTCCGAAACGGCTCATCAGATTGTCCAACAGCACCCTTGCCACTGTAGAAGCCTCTTGGTTGGGTAGGGCGTACGCTTCCGGCCACTTGCTGAAGTAGTCCACGGCAACCAGGATGTATTTGTTGCCATCTTCCGTTGTCGGGAAGGGGCCAGCCACATCGATCGCGATGCGTTCAAAAGGCGCTCCAACATTGTAAGTCTTCAGCTCCCCTCGGCTGCGAGTTCTTGGTCCTTTGCTGGCCGCACAAACCTCGCACTGGCGACACCATGTTTCCACGTCGTTCCGGCAGTTTACCCAGTAGAACCGCTCGCGCACCTTAGTACTAGCGGTTCACAACATAATCTGGTACAATCCTGCATTTTGTGATACAAACAAGAACTTCGGCACAATTGTTGCTAGATCCAAAATGAATAATTTGGCCCGCTGTTCTTTTCGATTACCCCCTGATGGTCCGGGATTTGGGGGGTACAAGGGGTACATGATTATTTTTTGCTGCAAGTACTAAACACTGCTATTGAATCATTTTTGATGTTATTTCTAGACAACTAGAGCCTGCTGATCACGATGTCGCCACTGTCAGAATGATGCGCCTGTCGGGAGATAATGTAGAGCTGTCAATTTTAAAATGGGGGCTTCTTGAATTAATAAATTTTGGTCATTGAAGGGGATGTGTAGGGTATCATTTCTGACATAATCGAGGTCTGCGAACTCATTTCTTTCAGTAAAAATGAAATTGGTTTGAAACTGTGGAAAATATGTTGGGTCAAAATTATGATCATTGATTTTCAAACATTTACGATTCGCATTGACTCCACTTTTGTTGCACTTTTGATTAGGCTGTGCTAGCAAGTCACAATACCGCCATTGTCGAGGCGCTGCGTTCGCTAGAAGTCGAGTTATGACGGATTTATTCGAATTGGAAATCTTCTTGAAAGTCGCTGCAGTGGCCATTCAAAGAAGAGTGGAATATAATTTCGACCGCCTTTAGACTCAGAGAGTCTACTTTTTTGCATAAAAATGAAATTCTGTCAATATTAAGGGGCTCATGAAATGGGGATTTTGTACTCTCTGGTCCACAAGCACTCGCCTTGAACCTTAAAAAAATACATTTTAGCATAAAATAATGACGCCGATGCGATGCTGTCATCACTGAAGCGATACGTCAACCAGAAGCCGAGTGGGGGCTGTAACTCTTTGTACTAGGGGTGCGCGTCTTGAATTAGGTTAGTTTGGTCTTGAAATATGATGTGTTAGGCATCATTTCTAATGTTTTTTAGGTCGCTGATTTCATTTCTCAATGCAAAATTTTGATTGACTCACAAGCAAAGTTGTAGCTGTCCTTAGTACATGGACAGATACAGTAGATATCCCCCTTCTCTCTGAATTCCAACCCAATCAAAATTTTGCATTGAGAAATGGAATCAGCGACCCAAAAAACATTAGAAATGATGCCCAACACATCATATTTCAAGACCAATCTAACCTAATTCAAGACGCGCACCCCAAGTACAAAGAGTTACAGCCCCCACTTGGCTTCTGGTTGACGTATCGCTTTAGCGATGACAGCATCGCATCGGCGTCATCAATTTATGCTGAAATATATTTCTTCAAGGATTCAAACGAGTGCTTGCGTGAAAAAAAGCAAAAAATCTATATTTCATGAGCCCCCTTAATATTGACAGAATTTTATTTTTATACAAATAAGTAAGTTAGATGACTTTGAAGGCGGCCGAAATTATACTCCACACTTTCCTTAACGGTCCATATAGCCAGTTTCAAGAATTATTTCAAATCGAAATTATTCGTCATAAGTCGACTTCTGGATAACGCAGCGCTTCGGCAATGACTGCATAATAATTCGTTGACCCAGCCTAATCAAACGTGCAACAAAACTCACTTCAATGCGAATCGTAAATGTTTGATAATCGATAATCATAATTTTGACCCCCCCATATTTTCCACAGTTTCAAATCAATCACATTTTTACAAAAAGAAATGGGTTCGCAGACCTCGATTATGTCAGAAATGATACCCCACACATCCCCTTCGATGACCAAAAATGTATTAATTCGGGAAGCCCCCATCGTGAAATTGACAGCTCTACGTTGTCTTTCGACAGGCGCATCATTCTGACAGTGGCGACATCGTGATCAGCAGATTCTAGTTATTCAGAAATTACATCAAACATGAATCGATAGCAGTGTTTAGTGCTTGAAGCAAAAAAAATCATGTCCCCCTTGTACCCCTTAAGTCCCGGACCAGCAGGGGGTAATCAAAAAGAACAGCGGGCCAAATTATTCATTTTTGTTCTAGGAACAATCATGCCGAAGTTCTTGTTTGTATCACAAAGTGCAGGATTCATTTGTGTACCGCTAGTACTACCTTGGCCAACGTCTTGTTCACCCCAAGGTGCCCTCCAGTGACGCCATCGTGCATCTCCTTTAGGACCTCTCTCACTCTCTTCTTGGGAAGCACCAGTTGAACCATCTCCTTCTTTCCATCAGGACTTTCCCATACTCTCTTCAGCAGCCCATTCTCTATCCTCAGAGAATTCCACTGAGCCCAAAGAGCCTTGAATTCGGGCCCTTCTCCAGATATCTCGGCCTATTCCGGTCTGTCCTGGCCAAGTTCTTTCCTTTCAGCAAGCGTACCGATGGCTGGGTCTTCACGCTGCTCCTTCTTGAGCTCAGCCGTAGTCCCATTTCTCGGGGTGTCGAAAACGATTGCCTTGACTTCGACGTTCCCATTCTGCTGGTCTACCCTCTTGCAGTGCTTACAGTCTTCGTTACATGGTCTTCGAGATAGAGCATCCGCGTTGCCATGACTTCTTCCAGGGCGGTGTTGGACCTTGAAGTCATATTGCTGCAGTTTCTCGATCCACCGTGCCAACTGTCCCTCAGGATTCTTCAACTGCAGTAGCCATTTCAGGGCAGCGTGGTCAGTCCTCACCGAAAATTTCCGGCCATAGAGGTACTGGTGAAAGTGATCGACAGCTTTCACTATGGCCAGTAGCTCCCTACGCGTCACGCAGTAGTTCCTTTCAGGCTTGGACAACACCTTGCTGTAGTACTCCACTACTCGTTCTTGGCCCTGCTGGTGTTGTGACAGCACTGCTCCAATTCCGCTGTTGCTGGCATCAGTGTCCAGGATATACTGTCCTTGAGGAAGAGGGTATGCCAGAATAGGACTCGAGCACCATGCAATCTTCAAAGTCTTGAATGAGTTTTCACATTCCTTGGTCTACAGGAATGGCGCACGGTCTTCAGTCAATTTGTGCAAGGGCTTAGCAATGTCAACGAACTTCTCCACAAATCGCCTGTAGTATGTGCATACGCCCAAGAAACTTCTGACTTCATGCTGATTTCTTGGTCGCGGCCATTCTCGGACAGCATCCAATTTCGCTGGATCGGTTTCGATTCCTTCGGACGACACAACATGCCCCAAAAATTTGACTTGCTTCTGGAAGAGCACGCATTTCTTTGGGTTGAACTTGAGATGTGCACCTCGAAGACGTCGAATTACCTCCCGGAGGTTCTTCAGGTGCTCCTCGAAGGTTCGACCGATGACCATCACGTCGTAGAGGTAGACTAGGCAAGTTTCCCACGTAAGACCTCGCAAGACGCACTCCATTAGACGTTCGAACGTGGCAGGTGCGTTGCAAAGGCCAAACGGCATCACAGTAAACTAATGAAGGCCGCAACCGGCGGAAAACGCCGTCTTTTCTTTGTCGTCGTTGTGGAGTCCTACTTGCCAGTAACCACTCTTCAGGTCAAGCGTCGAAAACCATCTCGATCCAGACAGCGTGCTCAAAGTGTCGTCAATCCGAGGAAGTGGATAGCTGTCTTTCTTCGTCACATCATTGAGTTTGCGGTAGTCTACGCAAAATCGTGTGCTACCGTCTTTCTTCGTGACCAAAACAACCGGTGAAGACCATGGGCTCGTCGATTCTTCGATCACGCCTTCATCCAACATGTTTTTCAAGAGCTTCGACACCTCTTCTTGCTTCGCCAATGGTAGGCGCCGGGGAGCTTGTCGGATCGGTGCGGCGTTCTCAGTGTTGATCCGATGTTGGATCACGCTGGTCCTCCCGGTAGGATTACTTTCCATCGCAAAGGCGGCAGCTTCTTCCTGTATGAATTGCGTCGCAAGCTGTCTCTCCTTGCCATCCAGATGTTTCCAGTCAGGCGAGAACATCTCCACTAGCTTTTTCTCTAAGAGCTTGGGAGTCGCAGCCTTTATCGATATGTCTTCACAGCGTGAGATCCACTCTACGAGTTCACACTTGCCCAGGGTCTCTCCTTCCTTGATTGTTTTGCTCGTCTTGTTCGGGTTAATGACTCTGATCGGGATTTTTGTCTTGTCCATGTTGATTAATGTCTCAGCCATGATGCAGCTGGCAGCTGTGTCGGGTTCAGCAATGCCGGCGACATGTCCTCCAGGTTGTCCGCTTAATGTTGCCCACACGATTTTCTCGGAGTTAGCGGCTACACGAACGGTTTCAGCCGAAAGTAGGCGGATTTCTTCAGCGGCCTTCATGGATGTTCTAAGCGCCAATTCCTCGTTTCCGATTTTCAACGTCCGCTGTCCAACATCCAGGATAAATCCGTATTTATCCATCAAGTCCAGGCCAAGTATGAAGTCGTCAACAATGTCAGCGACCAGGAACATTTCTCGCAGAAGAAATCGTCCGAAGCAAATGCTTACTTCAGCCTCTCCGTGCAATGTAGCAGACTCTCCGGTAGCTGTAGTCAAACGAACGCCGTCCCTCAGTGGCACAATGCGTTGCTTTCGAAGTATCCCTCGTCGAACGATTGACTTCGTGGCTCCCGTATCGATTACGAACACGCAATCGTCCTCGTCAAGCTTTCCACTGAGAAGAAGGCTATTGGGTGACTTCTACAGCAGTGAGACGGAGTAACTCCTAGGGTATTGAGGACTGCCAGCCAGCGTGCGCCCCTTTGTGCTAGCTGGAATTAGTTTTCCTGATAGCGTCTATCAGGGCTGGGAGTTCTCCGTCCCGGTGTGGAACGTTCACTTGAACTCGACCTTTGCCTGCAGTCCCGACGCAGATGTGTCGGCATTCCACAGCCGAAGCAACGCGGTCTTCCTCCAGCTCGTGACTCGCCTTGGGGTCTGTTCCGAGACATTGCGCTGAGAAGTTCCTGTTTGAGTTCCTCAAACATCTCCTTCACAGATTTCTCGGAAGTATGTGATGCTCCGGATTCGTCAAAGTTCACCTCCCTAAGACGATGAGGGCGCGAAGCATCTTTAGCAGCCTCGATGCGAATAGCTTGGATGAGTGCGTCGCTGATGTTGGCTGGATTGCTGATCATGACCATCTGACGCAGATCTGGATCTCTTATTCCGCCCATGAAAGTTTCCTTGGCGATGTCGGCCAAAACATCCGCTGGATGGGCTGGATAGGCCAGGTGAACCAGTCTCAGGATTTCAGATTCGAATTCCTGAAGGCTTTCCCCGCTCCTTTGTGTTCTGGCCTTCAGCTGGGTTTGATGGATCTGCCGCACATGATTGTCCCCATACCGAAGCTCCAGGACCCTCGTCAGCTTGGTAAGGTCCTTTTGCTCACTCTTAGGAATCGTCTGGAGCAGCTCCAGTGCTGGGCCCCTGAGAGCCAAAACTAGAGCTGTGGCTCTCTCATCGTCGCTCCATCCGTTTGCTTCGGCAGCGGCATCGAACTGCCTCTTATAGGTAGTCCATGGGCTTTTCCCATCGAAGTTTGTCAGCTTCACACGTTGGACACCCGCTGAACTGACCATCACAGCACTGGCGGCGGTTTTCTGGACCTGTTGCTACAGCTTCGTTATGTTGGCCTTCAGCGCTTCCACTTCTTTTTCTACATTCGCAACCATTTTCTCTTCCAGCTTGTTTACACTACTGTCAAAATGACGCGTTTGTTGTTCGACAACGGCTAATATTTCTTCCCTTTCCTCCAGGCGTTTCCTTTCCTGTTCTTCTAGCAGATTCCTCAACTCTTGCTCCTGCCCTTCAAGAAGATTTTTTAATCCTTTTTCCTGTCCCTCCAGAAGACTCTTCAAGTCTTCTTTTTCTTCCAGACGTTTCTTTTCCTGTTCTTCTAGAAACTTTTTTAACTCTTCTTTTTCTTCCAGACGCCTTTTCTCCTGTTCTTCTTGACGCTTCTTTTCTTCTTCTTTCTCTTCAAGACGCTTCTTCTCCTGTTCTTCTTGAAGACTTTTCTGCTGCTGCATCATCGCCATGATGCTCGCCAGAGTTTCCTCGACTCCTGTCTTCGACATGCTTCTCGTCTCCGGCATTTACCAAATCACGAATGTTCCGAACGTCCTGTAGTCGCAGGCCTAATTACTCTCAATTATACCGCTTTCTGACACCAACTGTTACGATATTTCGCGTACGGGTTCGAATATAATTGAGACGATTGTTTTAAAACAAACACTGTTTATTTCTGCGTACTACTACAATAAATACACCAACAATTATTCACGCTTGGAATTATATCGCAGGCACTTCGCTTGTTATCACTCGCTATCTAATCCAATACTGCCGCGAGCTGCCGGCTGGTGCCTTATATAAGGCCTCCGAATGGTGTTCCCGAACCCTCTGTCTGCTTCCAGTAAATTCCATGGTGGTCTGGCATATGCGGTTTCTAGATCATTCCCGAATAATCGCACACGTTACCCGTATGCTTTCCATGTGTTCTGGAATCTGCGCCTCCGCCAAAGTGGACTGATGTGCTTTGATCGAACGTTCGAGTCTCCATTGGGTTCACATACACGAACGCTCTGGAATGCACGAGATCGCTCCAGACTTCTACACTGCGATCTAATAGTGGAAAGATCCAGAAACATCGAGTGTTTACCTATATGTACGACATCGCCGCTCGTAACAATATTTATATCATAAACACCATACCATAATAATAAGTGGCACCCTTAACCTCACAAAACTGCGTTTGACTCTTCGGTTCGAGCCTCTCCACACCTGTCATTCCGTCATCCATCTGTCAATTGTCAATCAGTCAATTGCCATGCCATGCACTTTCCGCCCTCTAACCCGGGCGGAAAGTGATTTCGGAGGCGGAAAAAAAATCATCAACAAAGCGTCTTTTTTCAACTTTTTAAAAGTCAGAAATGAGTCCTTCACTATAGTGGTAGTGAATAAAACAAATTACCTACGATCAAAAGTGCGAAACCGTTCCAAGATATCGATATATGGCTTTTCAAAAATGCGACTCACAAGATTGTGCGACTTCTCTTGAAACGGGATCTTGCTGAAGTCAGGTCTCTTTTGCACTTATTTTATTGTCACCTTGTATATTCTACATGAGGTTAACAATCAGATGATTGGGGATGGTACCTTGTAGTCATAAGATTGTTGTATCATCCACAAAAAAAAAATCGAAATTGGTCAGTGTTTCCTCGATACATCGCCATTTTTACCGAGGCAAAATTTGTGGGTGGTTCACTTCAATTTTGCTCAGTTTAGAAGCCCCAGGTACTTAATTATTCTTCAAAGTGAAACCACTGATGTGAAGTTATCTGGGATGGGTGTAAATCTATTTGATACAGACGAAACGTGGAACGTTAAACACTACGGTTCACTTGTCGGTTCCATTTTGGTGGTTGTAGATGTAAATTTGCGCGGTCTACGAGCATCGACACTAGAATCACTGATTCATATTGTCGACGCCGGACGTCGCGGCGTCTCGAATTTTGGTGAGGTGAAACTTTTGAGGAGGATTTTTAATATACACTAACTTTTCCAGGCATGACCGACCAATTCTCAACCGACAATATGATCGCTATAACATCTTCCGAATGAATTGGAGAATCTTTAGAATTCTTACTAGTGGAAAGACCGTTTCTTTCGCTATGAGTGTTGCAGAATGTTTTTAGGTTTGTGATTGTTTTGTTTTTCAGACAAGGTGAATAAGGTTTTTTTTTTTGTAAAGTTTGTTAGGTAAGTACCTAGCAGGGCGCCAATGATCACTATGTGTTCAATGTGTCTGCTACGCATAATTTTTAGCGCACTTTTTAAAAAAAAAGGCGCTTTTAGCTTCGCTTTGTCTGTCCGTCCGTCCGTCCATCCGTCTGTACCCGAGATAACTCCTTGGGAAAAAATATATCGATGGGGTGTGAACGCTGATCAATAGTACATTTATGTTCAGGAGGTCAAGTTGACTTTTGGTTTATTGTTACTTTTCCGTCATCTTTGATCCGTCATTTTGAATTTCTCTAGAAGTGATCCGATTGGAATGAAATCAACAGACAATGTAAACCACATTATTATCCATCCAATTTTTGGCAATTGATGCCCCGCCGCCATCTTGTATTCTCCATATTGGACATGTTTCAAAATGATAGAACTAAGGGAATGATGCCTCAACGAAAAAAGATATCGATGCGGTGCAAGCCAATTAAATGAGTAAGTATTCATCATATAAAGTTGAGCAATAATTTTTGTCATTTGGCCGCCATCTTTGATCCGCCTTTTGGAATTTCTCCGAAAGTGGTCCGATTTGAGTGAAATTTGCAGGCGATGTGAACTTCATTGAGATACATACAATTTTTGACAATTGATGCCCCGCCGCTATCTTATATTCTCCATATTGAACATGTTTCAAAGTGATATAACTAAAAGAATTATGTCTCAACGAAAAGAGATATCGATGTGGTGCAAATGTCAATCAAATGCATATACCTACGTGTTCACCGTGAGTGTGACTACTTTGCTATTTTTGCGTTGATAATGGAGTTCCGGGAGTAACCGGAAGTAAGATCAACTTCTGATTTTCAAATGGAACATCCTGAATATTTTTTGATATTTGGATAGAGATTTTTTTATTTACACAGTGGTGGTTTCAATAATTCTCTATGATCGAAAATGACGATTTTACAGCGGATTGAATACTTATAAATAAATTATTATTACCAAAGGTGGCTACGATTCGATTACAAATAAATCTCAAGTTAGGAGAAGTCTGTGATTCAATTATTGTTTAGGTTGATTTTAATTGATAACGCTTTTTCACATAAAACAATAAACAAATTTCTGACTTCAGATTTTCATTTTTGGTCGCAGCCATCTTTGGTAATAAATTTCGAAAAATTTATATTTTTTATCTATAGATTTATTTATTTAAATTACAATAAACAAGGTATAAGTTCTAACACCACCTACATTATAAACTCAAAAATAAAACAATAATAATAAATCAGTTATATTCAATTCGCTATAAAATCGTCGTTTTTCATCATACAGGGTTTCTAAAACCACCGCTTGTCAATGAAAAATCTTTCTTTATCCGAACATCAAGAACTACGAGTATACAGGTTGTTCCATTTAGAAACTGAGAGATCACTTCAAAAAAAAAAAAAAAAAAGAGTTGCTCCATGATCCACGCAAAAAATAGCAAAAGTCGAGGCAAAAGTGCTCTCAAATATCCCATGGAAATTCCAAATCCATATATCTCATAGGAAAAAAGTTATGAGCTAGAGTCCGATTTCCGAAAAACACGGTATAGATTTCTTGTACAACAATCTCGACGAAAACACTGACTTATTGACCATCGTTATGTTGTTATTTTGTATAACCCATACAGGATGGCCCAACGAAAACATAACGGAGGGGTTTTCGGGCATTTCACCTAATTTTTTTGAAAAAAGCTCGGACAGGTCGATTTTTATAATGAAGGGAACATCTGAAACATACATTGGCAAATTTCTATCTTCGAAGTTTCAAACGACACCACCCACCTTGCGATACATCGAATTAAAGAGAATTAAATTCTCTTTCGGAAAAAATATATCATCAATCCGCAATTATTGAGATTTTAGGCATCTCAACTAGTTAAAAAAATGGAGATGCTAGTTATTGATAAAAGTATGAACAGAGATTTCTTGCTGAAGCTTCTGTGGAAAAGGTACTCGAGCTTTGCGTTGTAAAGTTTGAAGTTTTCCATCCGAAGACATCCCATGCTGGTTTAGCTGGTAATCGAAGCCGAGATGAAACAATCATCATGCCTGAAGCTTGAAGGCTTGCCGATTTTTTGTCGTCCATCATTGTCGTACCGCTCTTCATACATACACACGCGAGTACCTACTCGTATCTAATAACCGTGGATGTTGGCTCTTTCAGTATTTCGAGCACGTAAATCCAAGAGACAATAAACGTGCGTCTGGGCGGCCTTTGAAGAAGGTAACAAGTCTCCGCGCGCGTTTGTGGGCATCTCTTTTGCGCTCGCTGAGAGATGATGCCGGCGGCTGTGAGCACATCAGACATTTACACCTACGGCCGTCTCTTTTCTTCGAGCTCTTCAGCGCGACGGGTCGAAGGAGGAGAATCAAACAAGGACGATGATGTGGATCCCTATGCCTCCGCTCGCACACATATAAACACATCCACACACACACAAACTAACGAGTAAGTATCTGGAGCACTCGGAATAGGACTGCCGGCACGTCACCACCAGCGGTCCCCAAACAGGTGCAAGAGAGAAGGTGCCACTCGGGGCGTGGGAGACCCGACAGAGCGAGAGCAGTCAGAGAAGAGCCGTTGGGATCGATACTACTACTACAGAGGAAAGCCAGAAGCGAGGAGCAAGCAAGAGCAAGCACCACGGCCGGAGAGCTGATCACTGCATAACTCAGGCTTGTTGTTTTTTGAACCTGACTACAGGATATCAGGCCCGTAGGAGTGCGATGTTGTCACGTTGGAATCGACGAGAAGGTCCGAATAAAAAAGCCTGCGCGAATCAGGAGATGGGAAAGCAGCCGGTCCAAAGAAAGAGAGGATAAAGGGCGAAACTCTTTGACCGAGTTTAGGAACCACCACGGTTTACCGTTAGGTCTCACAACGAATGGAACTTGGCACAAGCATTCATAATATATAATATAAGAACGTTGAGAAAATAATTAAGAGTTAGGCATAGGCTAGAGCATAGCCCCAAATAAAATAGAATCGAAGATCATGAGTATGACGACACCAAGGGGGCAACAATCAACGGACGTGTCGCAACGCAGCCATTTGCACATCGACGACCAGATAACCAAGGATCACCGTTTCCTGTAATTGAAACGTTTCGATTTCGAAACCCGACGACCCATACCGTAACGCTACAGTGTTTCAAATTTTAATTTCAACCCCGATATCGCGAGGCCAGGGCTCTTTTATTACTCCACCACAAGCACATCCCGCAATGAAACAGGTCATTATCACACAGTGGCGTACACTCAAGTTGGCCCTATAAGTCACCAATAAACACACCTGGAAAAGAAAGATTTCAGTTTAATTAAATTAATATACAAAAGATAGTAACTAATGGAGAAATTGAAAATCAAAATCTAGTTTGAGTGATATTTTCCACATCAGGTACCTACTTTTGTTATTGGAAAAAATTGACACCAGAAATTGGTGGTTCAAATCAATATGGGCTGTGACTGCCAAGAACAATGCGTTTAGTAATAAGGCACGAGAGAAAGTACACGGTGAAAGGAGGGTGGAAGGAGGTCAGAGAACGTTGGATTGCGATGAATAAACACGTGCTTCTAGAGTAGTGGAGAAGCCCTTGTGATACATATTGGTAGTTACACAATTAGAGAAACTACAACACATACGCCGTTTTTTTGCACCAATAAATTCTTGTCATAGAAACTGAAGCAAGCCCAGGAGAAGAGAGGCTGTAGCGCAAACGGTCGGTTGAGACTTGCACTATGATACTCTCAAGCATACGTACATACCTACATTCTAATCAATCGGGTTCCCAATTTTTTTACCTCTATTTTTTACTCGGCTTTTTTGTATGTACCTACATGAGTTCCAGCGACGGAATGGTATAATTTGACCGCCCAGACATATCTTTGTTTTCGACTCGCGCACGACTCCTTATTGGGGGACATAACTTTTACTCCTGACCTACCTCTATCGAACAGCGCAAAAGTGCGTCTTCCGTGATGGAAGGGTTAACTAACTACCTATTAGTTTAACGGCCGTTAAATATACAATCGCGCCAAAAGTTCACGTGAGCACAGTGTGCTTTACGAGGAGTTTACATTATCTTTGTCTTTTCAAGCTAGATTTAACTGTCCCTACGACGATAACCAACAGACATGCTTCAGTTGCCAAAGCAGTTGTGATTCTTTGTTTTGGTCTTTTGGAAAAAAGGCAGAGGTACGGCTCTTATGTTTTGTTTTGACAATAGTGCATCCACCATTTATGAGGGTATAGTATAGTTGTTGGTCGATTGTTTTTTCAGTCATTGAAGTCTCCGCAACTCTCTCGACACGACATTGGTGAAATGTCAGGCACTTGATTCAAGAAATAGATGGGGGGTTCTCGGGTATAGGGCCCCCTATCTGAGCGACTTGGATCGCTTCATACACCTTACCAAATAAGTAAAACTCCACGCCACAATTTATTCTAATCGTTTGTTGAGATTTCCTGTTACGTGTAATTTGCGAATGCAAATTTTACCGAGCCCATCTCATGATCAGTTATTGTTTACTAATCCAACTTCCAAGTTTGGCAGCTCGAGCGGTATTTTCCTGCAAGTTCAATGGCTTGCTCAACTTGTCGAGCTTATTCAACCGGCTTTTTTTCTCTGTGAACTGTACACGCGTTTTACTCGCTCAGGCACTTTGAGAAAATCGTTTGGTTACTAGCTTTTTTTTTGACTAGGCAAGTACAGTTTAGAGTGACGAATACAATAATTACTATCACTGAAATCTAGGGTTTCTTTTACTCGCCGCACAGCGCAAATATTGAATTTTTTGGTAATAGTGATTTCATCATATGATTGTTTTGATATAGGTATGTATTTACTTGAACAAGTTGACAATTGAACCGTTCCATCTGAATATTTGGTATACGCTCCAAAATTACATAGCACCAACCGAAATTCAGAAATTGGACAATTTCGAAACTCTTTTCATTTGTGGAGTGGCTAATTGATTATCAGACTCTCTCATATATAGTGGACGTTGTGAAGCCTGAATGGGGAATAAGGTTGCAAAATATGATATAGGCAAACCAACAAGGCAAGGCAACAGGCAAACCACTTTGCATGATCTAAACTGAAACCATTGGGTATGACCCGCAGTGCTTTTTTTCGCTGCTTGAGCTTGAATGGTGCCCTTTTCTCGAAATTACGTTATTACCTAGAGACACAGAGTATCAAATAGCTATGTGTGGTCCAGCTTTGTGGAGGAAAATGGATCCATGTCTCAATCGGTTTCTGAAGTATCAAAGACCATGGGAAAAAAGGTTCGGAATATTAACATTTATTTGCCGCAGGTAAATATGGTGGAGGAGGTCCACCATATTTGCCTGAAGCCCTGAAATAAACCTAGTACGGCCCACAGTGGGACGAAAATGGGAATTTCCGGCAAAACTCTGTAACCCTGTGAATTTGTCAAGTTCCAGGTCGTGATTACAAGAAAAATAGTGAAAAAATCTCATTGATAAATTGGGGTTGTTTAAAGGATGGAAATCTGAATAATCAACAAAAATTCTGAAAATTCAGATTCATATAGAGTTTTACCATAGAATTGATGCGAAAATATTTAATTAAAAAATCCCAATAATAAATTAGAGTTGTTTTAATAGTCCAGACGTTAGTGGGAAATACCTTGCACTTTTATACCAAGCATTGTCACTTTGCATGCCTGTTACTGAGACCACCCTGGACCAATCTGGATGTGGGGACATCGGCGCAAATCGCGCAGACACTCTATACAGGGTGAAGTAGGAAAAAACTGTTGAAAAATCGTAAATCTTGAACCATAACCGATGGACGTACGTAAATCAGGATATTGATGAAGGATTTCATATTTCATACTTAGGTGCTGTAAACAGTTTTGGAATATCTTGAAGCGTTTCCGAAATACGCTGGAAAAAGTGGAGTTCCTTATTTTTTTCTTTTTTCAATAAATCAGTTGTTTTTGGAGATATCAAGCTGCAACTTGTAATTCCGACAAACAATCATGTTTTTAATAAAACGCGATGTGGGGACATCGACAAAGCTTGCTAGGTTCGAAACTAAGATCTTCAACTTTTTTTTTCCATCGTAAGCGCCATCTTCCAATTGCCCTCCGTGGAGTTGTTGAAAAAAAAAACAGGTGACGACTTCGTTGGAAACACCCGATCGTTTTATAATGGAAAACTATGGGTTCTGAATCGCGCCAATGACGTCTTCGTCGAAGAAACGTTATCAACGGTAGCATTTTTGGTAACAGATTTTCTTCAATCGGGTTTGAGAGAACGACGTGACCCTGCCGTTTTTGCATTTTCCACGAAAATCGAAGCAAACTTTTTGTTCAACTGTTCGCCAAAAGGACACCACGTGGCTGATGATGATGAAATTCAGTGACCGGCTTCACAAAATAATGTGGATTATAATATCACAATTATGTCATCGATCCAAAGTTCCATTTGGTAATGACTGTCACGTGAGGAGAGATTAAGAAAAACGAACTTGATAACGTTTCTTCGGCGAAGAGGTCACTGGCGCAATTCAGGACCTGGTTTTTCAATATAAAGCGATCGTGTGTGTCCAACAAAGTCGTCACCTGATATTTTTCCAAGAATTCCACGAAGGGCAATAATTTAAAGATGATGCACACGATGGAAAAAAATGTTTAAGACTTAGTTTTGAATCTAGCAGGCTTTATCGATGTCCCCACATTGCGTTTCATGAAAAACATGATTGTTTGTCGGAATATCAAGATGCAGCTCGATATCTCCAAAAACCACTGATTTATTGTAAAATAAAAAAACAAGTGAGTATGCCTTCACGTGCGTGAGTCTCAGTAGCGCATTTTCTCAAAGAGGCATATTGTAAACGTAAAGAAATTTGGTTGAAAGAGAAACACCATTCCTTGCCCACTTTCTTCTTTCGAAACTTATTGTGATATTGTGTTATCAGAATGGGGTACTTGCCAATGAAATAGATTTGATTGAAAATTCTTTCACTTATCAATATATTTTTTTGTTTGAGGGCGGGAGCTGGGAGCGGCGACTAATCAACAGTAGTCTATTCTCTTCCATTTTTAGTCGGCTATCCATATAGCGAAAGAATTAGATCGCTATGTCTTCGGGTTTATGTTTTCCATTTATCTCTTACTTTGAAGGCAGCGTGTGGGGGTGGCAGCATTCGGCAAAGTAACTGTTGCACAGTTTGAGTTGAGAGTTTCTTAATTTTCAAGGGAATATGACATTCAGTGAAAATTGAGAAAGTTGCATTTTTTGTTTGAGGGCGGAAGCTGGAGGCGGCGACTAATCAAAAGTGGCCTATCTCTTCTCATTTTCAGTCAGCTATCTACATAGCGGAACAATTAGATCGCTATGTCTTCAGGGTTATGTTTTACATTTATCTCTTACTTTGGGGGCGGCGTGTGGGAGCGGCAGAGTTTGGCGAAGAAATTCTTCCAAAGTTTTAGTTGGGAGTTTCTGAATGTTTGAGGTAACATTAAAATGTATTTCAGTGGAAATTATTGAAAGTTGCACTTTTTTCTTTTGGGGGTGGAAGTTGGAGGCGGCGCCATGTCAAAGGTAGCCTATTCTTTCAAATTTTTAGTTAGCTATCTATATAGCGAAAGAATTAGATGGTTATGTCTTCGGGTTTATGTTTTTCATTCATCTCTCACTTTGAGGGCAGCGTGTGGGGGCGGCAGCATTCGGCAAAGTAACTGTTGCACAGTTTGAGTTGGGAGTTTCTAAATGTGAGGGAGATATGACAATCAGTGAAGATTGTGAAAGTTGCATTTTTGTTTGTTTGGAGGCGGCAGCTGGGGGTGGCGGCTAATTAAAAGTGGCCTATACTCTTCCCATTTCAGTCAGCTATCAATATAGTGAAAGAATTAAATCGCTATGTCTTCAGGTTCATGTTTTACATTCATCTCTCACTTTGGGGGCGGCGTGTGGGAGCGGCAGAGTTTGGCAAAGAAATTCTTGCACAGTTTGAGTCCAGAGTTTTTAAATGTTCGAGGCAACATTATCAGCTAAATCAGTAAAAATTGTTGAAAGTTGCACTTTTTTTCTTTTGGGGGCGGAAGCTGAAGGCGGCGCCATATCAAAAGTAGCCTATCCTTTTCCATTTTTAGTTAGCTATCCATATAGCGAAAGAATTAGATCGTTATGTCTTCGGGTTCATGTTTCTCATTTATCTCTTACTTTGGGGGCGGCGTGTGGGAGCGGCAGCGGTCGGCTGAGCAAATGTTACACAATTTGAGTTGGCAGTTCCTAAATGTTCAAGGGAACATCTCAATCAGTGACATTTGTGAAAGTTGCACTTTTTATCGTTTGGGGGCGGTATCTGGGGGCGGCGACTAACTAAAAGTAGCCTATCCTTTCCCATTTTTAGTCAGCTATTTATATACCGAAAGAATCAGATCGCTATGTCTTCGGGATCATGTTTTTCATTTTAAAGTGATTGGGAGCGGTTTTTAGCAGTTTTCTCATGTCGGCGGCGCATGTTGAAGACGGAATGTTTCTTGGCTTACATCTATAAGTGGCAACTATGTATTATTCAAAAAATGAGAACACCAGAGCATCAGGTCTAATAGAAAGTGCAATATTATGTTATTTCAAGTTTATCGGGGGCGCTTTTCTCTATGTTGGCGGCGCAATATAGACATCCAATATAGCCTAGCCCTCCTTTGGGAGTGGCAGCTATGTAACAGCGAAAAAATTAGAAAGCTAGGTCGTCTAGTTTGGGAGGAGTTCGAGGAACGGACGGACAGACAAACGGACGGACGGACAAAGCGGTTGCAATAGCAATTTTCATCAAGATGGAAAATGCGCTAAAAATAAGAAGTTTCACTTTTTCCAGCGTATTTCGGAAACGCCTCAAGATATTTCAAAACTGTTTGCAGCATCTTCATGAACATGAAATCCGTCATCAATATCTTGATTTACGTACGTCCATCAGTTATGGTTCAAGATTCACGATTTCCCAACAGATTTTTAGCGCATTTTCCATCTTGATGAAAATCGCTATTGCAACCGCTTTGTCCATCCGTCCGTCCGTCCGTCCGTCCGTCCGTCCGTCCGTCCGTCCGTCTGTCCGTCCGTCCGTCCGTCCGTCCGTCCGTTCCTCGAACTCCTCCCAAACTAGACGACCTAGCTTTCTAATTTTTTCGCTGTTACATAGCTGCCACTCCCAAAGAAGGGCTAGGCTATATTGGATGTCTTTATTGCACCGCCAACATAGAGAAAACCGCCCCCGATAAACTTGAGATAACATAATATTGCACTTTCTACCAGACCTGATGCTCTGGTGTTCTCATTTTTTGAATAATACATAGTTGCCACTTATAAACGTAAGCCAAGAAACATTCCGTCATCAATATTCGCCGCCGACATGAAAAAACTGCTAAAAACCGCCCCCAATCACTTTAAAATGAAAAACATAAACCCGAAGACATAGCGATCTGATTTTTTCGGTATATCAATAGCTGACTAAAAATGGGAAAGGATAGGCTACTTTTGGCTAGTCGCCGCCCCCAGACTCCGCCCCCAAACGATAAAAAGTGCAACTTTCACAAATGTTACTGATTGAGATGTTCCCTTGAACATTTAGGAACTGCCAACTCCAATTGTGCAACATTTGCTCAGCCGAACGCTGCCGCTCCCACACGCCGCCCCCAAAGTGAGAGATGAATGAAAAACATAAGCCCGAAGACATAACGATCTAATTCTTCCGCTATATGGATAGCTAACTAAAAATGGGAAAGAATAGGCTACTTTTGACTTGGCGCCGCCTCCAACTTCCACCCCCAAAAGAAAAAAGTGCAACTTCCAATAATTTCCACTGAATCACATTTTGATGTTACCTCAAACATTCAGAAACTCCCAACTCAAACTGTGGAAGAATTTCTTTGCTAAACTCTGCCGCTCCCACACGCCGCCCCCAAAGTAAGAGATAAATGTAAAACATAACCCTGAAGACAGCGATCTAGTTGTTCCGCTATATAGATAGCTGACTAGAAATGGGAAGAGATAGGCCACTTTTGATTAGTCGCTGCCTCCAGCTCCCGCCCCCAAACAAAAAAAAATGCAACTTTCACAATTTTCACTGATTGTCATATTTCCTTAAACATTTAGAAACCCTTAACTCAAACTGTGCAACAGTTACTTTGCCGAATGCTGCCACCCCCACACGCTGCCCTCAAAAGTAAGAGATAAATGGGAAACATAAACCCGAAGACATAGCGATCTAATTCTTTCGCTATGTGGATAGCCGACTAAAAATGGATAGCCGCTCCCAGCTCCCGCCCTCAAAAAAAAAATATATTGATAAGTGGAAGAATTTTCATTCAAGTCTATTTCAATGGCAAGTACCCCATTCTGATAACACAATATCACAATGAGTTTCGAATGAAGAAAGTGGGCAAGGAATGGTGTTTCTCCTTCAACCAAATTTCTTTACGTTCGCAATATGCCTCTTTGAGAAAATGCGCTACTGAGACTCACGCACGTGAAGGCATACTCACCTGTTTTAATTTGTTTCGCTGAAATTTCATTTGTTTTGTACATCTTTAAACCTGTAGCTCATCTGTAACCTCCAATAGGAGCTATGGCAAAAAAAACAATTTCAAGAATTCAAATTTGACGGCCTATATCTTTGATATTTTGCGTGTCTATATGTTTTGTGAGTGCACTCTAGGTACTTACTTAAGTTGCATCCCAGATCAGCGCAGTCGACTTCGATGCTTTAGATCAGTGGGACGCTCTCTCAGGCAGAAAATCAAATCATGCAAGAATTCATTCCTTATCAACATGCAACATTTCTATAACATGTGAAGGCTACAAAAAGACACAAGGGCTCGAATGAAACAAGCACAAGGCTCACCAGGGCTGCAAGAGGCACCCGAAGACACCAAGGAGCCGATCGATCAACCCGCAAGAAGACACAAGGCGTCCGCTTTGGCCTCAAACGGCAAAGCCCCATCAAACCCAAAAAGCACACAAGATATCTGATAGTTATAAAACGACAGAAGTAGGGGCCCCATCAGGGCTTGGAACGACAGGAGGATGCCATGAGGCTCTGGTACCGAACCACACAAGAGAGCCGAACACAAAAATGTTCGCAAGAATACACCAAAGGGATGAGACCAAAAGCTATAGAAAACACAAGGACCAGAGCCTCACATTCTTCAATTCCTTATTTTCTTTTGACTGCATGATGGTATAGGATTTGTCAATATAAAAATTTCAACTATCGTGTGATCAATTGAATTCCTGATTCAGGCAGGCTGTGCCCTAGCCAAATGCAGCTCTGTACCCTTGATTTCGAGCAGGCCACAGCCTGCCTAAATAAGGAATTCAATTGATCACACGATATGTGAATTACACCACATAACGATTAGTTACAAACAACATTATAATTAAAACAGTCGGTCAGACCAGGTCATCAACAAAAAACCACTCATCTTGGAAGGTCAGCGACCCAACACAAAGGGCTGTAATGCACTAATCTGCCAACTAAGATGTGCTCAGTTTGTCCATAGACCTGGAGGTGGAGTATGAATATGGGATTGACAGTTTTTCTCGATATATTTGCCCTGACAAACAAAACAACTTTGAAAATGTAGATGGCTGGGAAAGTCCAGAGTCGATTTTTCTAAAGTTGCTCTACAGGATCTCAAGGGAGTTGAGTGCCCACTTTGCCTTAGGCAGCACAAAAAGACACTAAAAGGGGACACACCGATATTTGTAACACTCGTGTGGCCGTCAGTTTCACTTAAATACCTATGAAATTTGTCAGACCGATGTGACAAAATTCTCATGTTTGATTGCCAAAGATAATAAATGGGCCAAAGGACAGGTGAACGGCCGTGCTTGGGTCAGGAAGAGGTTTGAGAATTCATTACGCATGTCTGGGAAATGGTGAAAATATAAATGTAAATATAATTATATCAGCGGGAAAAAGCAACCGATTTCAAAACGGTTTACAACGTCTGATCTGATACAGTGATCCTTTCTCTATGATGCTTAATGTCAGCTTTTCCTATTGTCGGCAATATACATGATATACAGGGTGAAAACGGAAGCTGTACCAAAATGGTCTGGTCAAGTTTAAATCATGTGTAACTATTGTGAAAATGATACCAGACTTTTTGTAACTTCATATATAGGAATTTCGACTTGTTGTCTCGAAACGGTTTTTTAAATTTCCGTCTATCTCTTTCAATTACAGGGTGATCTGAAAAAAAATTGGTTTTGCACTGATCATGGGACTTCTTGTTATCCAATTTTCAAAATTTGGACAGCTAAAAAGCTTATTCTTACGGAGATGGAGCCTGAAAATCAGAATGGACTCAAAAAAACATCCGAAACAATGGACTTCACCAAAGGCAAAATCAAAGGTAACCCAAATATGAAGTGGGTACACTCGGGACTCGACTCGGGATTTGTAGTGGAGTCGGCACGTTCGGAAAAAGTCCTGTTCACTGCATTTTTGAGCAATGCAATGCCCTTTGGCACACATGTCCTTAGAACCTGTCTGAACAATTCTGTCCATCGCCGCAAGCAAAATTTCAGTTCAGATCCTGTATACACGGTAAAGAAGAAAAACAATTAAAAAAAATTGCATCTTTTGAACGAACAAGGGTAGAGTATTGCAGGGCATGTCATATGCTGCGCAATTTGATGGTGGTTGAGGTACACCAAACCGTTTTGAAACATCAATTACCGTTATCGAGATATTCTGAAAAAACTGAGATCTGTCGAAAAAACCATCATCTCCATTATATCGCTTATTTTTGAAGATATCGAAATGAAATTTGGTATTTGCCTTATAAAAGACATCATAAATGAATAACAGCTGCCGTTATTTTCTAGGCGTACTATTTTCCTAAATAAGACAGTCAACTTTTTTTGGAGGAGAGCCGCCATCTTGTTTTGTGAATATCAAGCTGATGACCAAAAAAATGACTGATAGTCATCAGGCTAGTATCATGCCGTTACTCTATCATGTGAAAGATCACCTTGGATGGACCATCATGCCATTTTTGCTGAAAGAAAGATGATGCACGGATTTTCTGGGATTCCTCAGAACTAGAGGATCTACTGCTAGCCATCGAGCCACTGCAAGTTATTGAACACCGCGATTATGACCCTTGATCATTTTTCAGGTTGTCTATCAAGATTCATAGCCATAAGTTCAGCGATTCGGTTTTAGCAGCTATTTAAATAGAATAGTGTCGATTTTTCATGAATCATGAAAAAAACAGAAAATCACGAGGTGTCTGGGTCATTTCTTAGGTCATTGGAAAAAGATCCTTCATGGAATTTTGATAAATTTATGCTGAATTATTAGAAAAAAGTGCATTCTTCAGTAGAGGTTTATAAAAACTGGCATAGGATGTACTTATGTGATGTAGGACAAACATGAGAGACTATTTTGCAGTAGGTAGGAAGCGAACAAATTATGCGGTAGGGCAACACCAATAATGGAGAGAAACCTTATAAATTTTGATGCCGCAATGTATTTTGGAATATATTCTATCCAGATTCCTCCTTTAGCTTTGGGAAATGTTGGCATGATGGCGATCTATGTGGATGACATCACAGGTGATCCAAAATCGAAGAATTTCATCCCATCATCTAAATAGGCTGGAGGCATGAAAATCGCCAAAAAGATCCATAATTTAACGCTTAACAAGACAAAAGAAACCGTTTTGAACAATTTTCAGCCATTTCTTCAAACCTATGCTATAGAATGCACTTTTTTCTAATAATTTAGCATAAATTTAGTAACATTCCGTGGAGAATCTATTTCCAATGACCTAAGAATTGACCCAGAGACCTCGTAATTTCCTGTTTTTTTTCACGAAAAGGCAACAATTCTTAATTCAAACCGCTGCTAAAACCGAACCGCTGCACTTATGGCTATGACTCTTGGTGAGCAACCTGAGAAATGATCAGGGGTCATAATTGCGGTGTTCAATTACTTGCAGTGGCTCGATGGCTGGAAGTAGGTTCTCTAGTTCTGAGGAACCCGATAAAATCAGTGCGTCATGTTTCTTCTAGCAAAAATGGTATGATGGTCCATCCAAGGTGATCTTTCACAATATAAAGTAATGGCATGCTACTAGCCTGATGACTATCAGTCATTTTTTCGGTCATCAGCTTGATATTCACAAAACAAGATGGCGGCTCCCCCCCAAAAAAGTTGACTGTCTTATTTAGGAAAATAGTAGGCCCAGAAAATAGCTGCAGCTGTTATTCATTTATGACGTCTTTTATAAAACAAATACCAAATTTCATTCCGATATCTTCAAAAATAAGCAATATAATAAAGATAATGTTTTTTTTGACAGATTCCAGTTTTTTTTTTATCTCAAAAACGGTTAATAATGGATCAAAAAAGTTTGGTGTACCTCAGCAACCATCAAATTTCGCATCATATGACATGCCTTGCGATACTCTACCTTTGTCCGTTCAAAAGATGCAATTTTTTCAAATTGTTTTCCTTCTTCACCCTGTATACAGGATCTGAACTAAAATTCCGCTTGCGGCGATGGACAAAATTGTTCAAACAGGTGCTAAGAACATGTGTGCCAAAAGACATTGCATTACTCAAAAATGCAGCGTATAATACTGTACCGACCCCACTATTGGTGTGGATGGAAAATGTATGACAAAATCAACCGCTTTTCAAACGAACGGTTCACTCCGAACATTTCGACGTAGCTTTCGCTTGTATTAGTCAAGAATGGTCGGTGATGGAACCGAATTTACAACCGCATGATTACGGAGAGGATACAAGCAAAAAGTACCTACGTCGAAATGTTCGAAGTGAACGGTTCCTTTGAAAGCGGTTGTTTTTGTCAAAAACTTTTATCTAGAACGGATCCCGAGCCTACTTCATATTTTTAGGTTAGATACCTTTGGTGAAGTCCATTGTTTCGAATGTTTGTTTTTAGTCGATTTTGATTTTCAGGCTTCATTTCTCGAAGAATAAGCTTGAATTCGCCGTCCATATTTTGAAAATCGGATAGCAAGGAAACCCATTATCAGTGCAAAACCAAAAAAAAAATTAGAATCACCCTGTGTATTAAAGAGATAGACGGAAATTTGAAAAACTGTTCCGAAACATTGATTTGAGCTTTCCAAATATGAAGTCACAGAAAGTCTTATATCATTTTTACACATGATTCAAAATTGACCATTTCGGTACATCTTCCGTTCTCACCCTGTATATTATGTACATTGCCGAGTCGGCAATGCCGACAATAGAAAAAACTGACATCACACATCGTAAACAAAGGATCACTCTATCAGACATCGTAAACCGTCTTAAAATCAGATGCTTCATTCCGCTGAAATTTTTATTCGAAAAGAAACAAAGTTTTTGGGTGGCCCACTTCAATTGCTGACCTGTTTAGTTGCAGCGGTACGCTAGCGAAATGACCATGATTCTGCATTTATTGACTCTGCGATGAAATTTGGCATTATGCAAACTACGTGAAATTTCAAGTGATTTGACTTGCAGCACTCAAAAATTTTTCCATTGGGGGGCGACTGAGGGCCCCTCGAAATTTCAAGATGTCAGAGCTTTTACCATGCACCATTCAGTACCGACTTGGGTATCTACCGTACAGGACTTGAACAACTTTGTTCTTGACCATTATAACATTTTTTTTTGTCAATTCCACTCTCATTATAGAAAAAAAATTCTTTGCCTGATGAACAAATTGAGGAATAATAATTTTTTGGACCTCAGATAGATTTTTAACCGTTGGTTCCACAAAACAGATAATACAAGATTAGTTGATTTTCGATTTTTGTTTGTCAATTTGTAGCTGACTGATCAATAGAAATGGTGGTTTATCCCTCAATAATGGAGAGGTGATGAGTCTAGTATAGATTTCAGGCATTTTTTGTGAGTAATCACCTAGCATTCAGCAAAAAAAAAGTTCAGTTAATCTGCAATCAGCCTTGATCGCTGATCATCTTTTTTGTGGAACTGACGGTGAGTAGTGTTTATGTGATCATTGATCATCGATAAATCCGCCTTCCCTTGATTCATTTATGAGAACTAGACTTTTGCAGTGCTATTTTTCAACAATCGAGTGACCTCAACTCACCATTATTTTCGACATTACCTTTTTGAATGTTTTATCCCGATAAGTATGATTATTGTTATACCATACGTCGTTTGCTAACTGCTCCCAAACATGTGTTTTACAAAACGATGCCCACTTCCCGACTGAGCTACTAATTCATCAATCATTCATCGCGCTTAAGTAATTTATCGATTGAATTTCCATACAATCGTACAAAAAGCCGCCCTCAGATTCAATAACACCACTAGCGGATCCAGCCAGTGCATTCGGTAATAAGGCCTAAGAAGATTGTTTGAATTGAGCGGTATAATTCAGTTAACGCGAGGCAGGGATGGGCTGAGGAGCACGCCCATATCTAATCGTAGATTATAGATGATAGATAGATGTTACCTGCCATGATTTATGACCATCAGCGGTCGGACTGTATAGTGTCTACCTGTGTGTATGTATGGTCTCTTCTCTGCCTAACAGGTAGCAGAATACGTTTCATTCTGATCTGATCTTGTAATACAATCACGTATAACGGAAATGTCATTTCGATTTCACCCATCAGAAGGATTATCTGCTGGGCCCTGCCTGCGCGAGAGGCAAGAAACGAGCCGTGACTCGCTACCAGAAAATTTTTGTTCGCGTCCGGCTCGAAATTATTCGAAACCGCGGATCGCGGATAGAAGTAGAAAATAAGTAAATCTAGATTAGAATAGGACACGCTACAGTTCTCGACAAGAATCATTTTATGTAATATCGTATAGCAATTAGAAAGCTCAGATTTATTGTCCCGCCGGCCGATCGAAGGACGAAAATTTGTGAATGGTGCTCCGCTTAGAAAAGTTCATTGTGTTATTATCAATCGTTGTTGTATGCTCCTTGCCGTTGCTTATTGCTGTTGCCGTTATTATTACAAGGCGTGGCTCTTCGATTTTCTGCAACAATTCGCCACTCAGTTGCGTTTTTAGGGCAGCCGACCATCAAACGCTTATGTACAGTAATTTGTGCGCTCTTCTAAAATGTGTTATTATTTCGTTACGTCAAGGACGCTTCACATTAGAAGGGCGTGCTGTTATTAGACGATCGTTGTGCAGGTACAAACGAAGGTGAAGCTCAAAAACTGGATGAAGTCATGTTTCGAAATCTCTATTGAGAAAGCTTATCCACAGAGGTGAACCAGGTAAGTGGCGGTGTTCGCTTACACATGGGGTTATGGAGTGAGCTGCTGCTCTCGGCTCTGGATTGAATAGACAGCCGAGCCATGATCTCGCAATATTGGAATTCCGTCTTCATTTGGTCTAGCGTGAATTTTCCGCGCTGGTAGTTCGGCATGTGGACATTATAATCGTTAATCAAGGGGAAATAGGTACTCACCTACTGTATGTGTGAGTACGTGTAATATTGTACTTAGCTGCACGAAGGCGAACGTGTCAGCATGCCTGGAATCCGAAGCGAAAAGAGGAGTTTCTTTTCCAATTCATTAATTTTAGGGAAAATTTTCAAATTCTCGTGTCGCTTATTGAAAGTGAATTTCTCGCCGTGAGGTGCTAGTTATGCTACAAGAATATGCTAATAATTTTCATAGAAAAATCGCTGCTACTATTTACAAAGTGTGATTCGCCATTGTTTGTTTTCCAAAGTGAACACGCTGAATTTATAGGCCCAGGTTCTTGATATTTATAATAATGTTGTGAACTTCTGTGAATTCATCGTCAAGATCTTGACCCAGGTCTCAGGACTCTTAGGTGCAAACAACACTGACCTCTACTGAAATCTCCAGTACGACACGATTTGGTTGTTTATCAAAAACATAAGTCGGGCGAAGTGCTTTGCTCAAACCAGACAACAAGGGTTTCACCTATACCTAAGGTTGTTTTATTTTTGTTAAATTCTTGTGAATTTTCAATTACGAGTCGAAAATAGATAAACAAGAAATAATAAGCATATTTTAGATCAAAACTCTGTCTAAGAAGAAATATGTAGTTCCACTCTGCATCAACAAAAAATAAACCTACCTGAGGCAGGACCAAGAGTAAGACCTACTCACTTTTCTTAGTGGGTTATATTTATTATTAAAGCAACCCTCCTAATTTATAGAAAGTTACAGTTAATTTTCTTTTTGTAGATAAAGTTCTATTCAGGGGCTCACATAATGAATCCTAATTTGTCGTCGCTGTCATAAGTCATGAGTAGGTGTCAGAGTTGTTGAAATGCTAATACCTCGGCTAATACAGTCTCAAATAAGTTTAGCCATTTTAAAAAATTAAGAAGACCTGGTAATTGCAACGTGTTGTACATGAAACAGGCTGTTTTCAAAGAACACTTTTTGTTTCAAATCGTAAGTGAGACGAAACGCACGACTCCCATAGACGACCAGCCACCGACGCGGTAAGACAGCACGCAAGCGGCCGATGAATACTTTCAGTTCACCGAAGACCATTTGTGTGTCACACCAAACACTGCTAGAGGCTGTCTGATTTCTACATGATTCTAGTGGGCTGTGTTTCTGGTCACCATCGGCCGATCGATGCAGCTCACTAGAATCATGTAGAAACTAGACAGCCTATATAGAAGAAACTAACTTCCCTGCAACCCCGAGAACTGCAAGGAAGCCAATGACTTTTTATCAAGGCTGTATCACTGTCAACGCTGACATTTAAGGCTATGGCAAGGCACTGTCTGGGATATCTTGAAAATGCGATAAAAAAAATCGTTTTGATTCAAGGGGCTATGGAGGTAGCTATGATCTTGTTCGGAGCAAATTCTAGCGCCATCATTGACTCAGATATTCTTGTGTCGAAATTCAATTGTCAGTCAATCCGATATTATAATACTGAGGCCTTATACTTATCAGGGGGATTCATGAAGTATGGTCCACAGTTGCTAGCTTCCACCCTTCTCGGGATCAGTGAGGATCCGCGACAACTGGAGGCTCAAGAAAGAATGTCCGAAATTGAAGTGTATCTTTTTTTCTGGGCAAATTGGAAGTTTTGCCGAATAAATTCAGAATTTTGAAACACAAAAAACTGTGAGGCTTACATCGATTGTCACAAGAATGACAATCTATGAGTCGATTTACGACCCTACTAAGTAGCACTTTTAACGCCAGCTTATCGGGTTAAAAGGTAGACGGGTAAGATTATGGGAGCGTGGACACGATTATGGTTCCACTTGCTGTCACTTCCAACATTTACAGCGTTTTCGGGTCACCATAAACATAGTTCAGCACGAAAATCGCTTTCACTGATTGGCCAGGAATTTTCGAGAGCCAATAGGTTTTAGAGCTGAACTATGGAGCCGTACTCTCTGACTCGCTATGCACTCGAACCGACAGATATCGCTATCGGTAACTAGGCAAGCACCATTGTGATTGGCTTTTGCCTGACTACCGATAGCGATATCTGTCGGTTCGAATGCAAAGCGAGTTAGAGAATACGGCTCCTGGTTCGGTTCGGGTGACTCAAAGACGCTATTACATCATAAATAGCTATTTTTCACTGGCATGATGCACGCTAGAGCATATTGTGCTGATTGTGACAGTGACCACGTGATGGTTGAAATCAAATACAAACAGAGAATATCCATACAGAAGACAAACAACAAGAAAGAAGAACGGTGAAAGCGAATGGTACTCAAATAAGAAAACTTTGATTCGAAGGAGACAATAGAAAGATACCAAGAAGAAATCAAGAGGAACGCGGATGAAGACAGGATCTTGAGGAAGGAAATGGATGAAGATTGGAGTACGATCAAAAGTCTGATATAGTGTTGCCGTCTAGACAAGACAAGACAAGAGTTGCCCTACTCTTGTCTTGTCTTGAAATATCAAGATAATTTCAAAATTTCAAGACAAGACTCTAACTCTTGATAGAAATTTTTCAAGAGTCTAGATAGACTCTGCCACCGCCACCCACGACCTGTTAGTAGACGTATTTCTGCAATGGAGTCTTATATAAAATGACATGATACGATTTTATAGCCGTAGGTTGATGCCTGAAAAAATATAGTCAACTTCTACTGTTCATTTGAAAAAGTACTCAAAAAATCTGGCACCGGGAAAGAATATAGAAATTTTACTCACCGCAGTCCATCGGCTCGAATTGAGTGAATAAGCAAGCCAAGAACAATACCAGGTTGACACAATCATGAACGTCAAGAAACAGTCAACGAAAGGGTCACAGTCAAAAAAAGCTGAACAATCAACTTCAATATTATTTCTTTGCTGTTTGGTGTTCGAAACATTGCTGCTGGACAAAGAAATGTACAAAGAAATGTGAATAATTGAGTTTAAGCAGGACCTAGAGTTCTCAGATGTCGTAGTGCGGACGTAGTCATAAATTTTTGCCGAAAATATACCGATTATTTGCAGACCTGTGTCAGGTTCCCGTTTGTGTCAACCTGACGCGGGCAAGAAGACTAACTCCACTCAAGTTGTGAAAAGAACACCTGCTTAATCGGTATTTCGCCTGGGAAAGGACATCTGGCAGCAGCATGTTGTCTGAATCATTTTCCTTTTATTGGCAAGAAACACTTTGTTTCGCAGCTATTGACCAAAAGCCTCATCGAGCTACCTAATTTCTTGGAAGTTGGGATCTGAGGAAGCGTAGCTATGTTCTGGAGAATTAGAAATGAAGATGTTGGAGCAACCCTTGAAAAAAAAAATCACTTGGACGAAACTTTCGCATGAGAACCGGAGAAACAGTAGAGACATACAGAGTCTGAAGGAGATGTCATATGAATATACATATAATCACAAGAAATAACATGATTCGACATGGCATCTCCCTGGCAATGCTTCACCGTTCTCTGATGCAAAGTTGATAAATTTATATTGAACTGCCACCTCAAACCGAAAATCAAATTGTCTTCTGATATATAAAATTCACAATATAAAGAAAATACTGTAGACTGTAGACTGCCTATCAGACACAGCCTGACAACAACGGTCAATGCATAATCACATGATGGCCTGCCTAGTGCGCAAGCGCAAAAGATGTTTATTGCTTCATTATTCTCCCAATTTAAACACCCAAATTCCCAGATTTTTTTCTAAAAAAGGCAGGGACTTTTGAGACGAGATATTATCGTCTGTAGTGATCTCGGTACCTACTTTGCCATTGCAATCATTTTCATTTCAAGTAGATACAGTTTTGAATAGCATTTTGTCATCCGTTTACCCTTATTTATGTTATTTTATGTTGTCAATAAACTCTATAAGAAATCTCCAAGCTTATCACACATTCAGTAGAAAATGAAAACCAACAACGGAGAGTAATACCTACCTACACTTCTCAAAACAATTAGAGGATCAGTTGTTTTTTCTACTTTAATTTTTTTGTTGAATAATGTAGAGCAATGTAACTTTCAGGATATCTTCATTGAACTGCTTAACACAAAATTTTGCAGCAATTTAACCACTATCGTAATGCAATTTTACAAAAAATCTCAGTAATGGACAAAGAGCAAAATGAGTGTTATTCTTATCAACAATATTTTCCATTGTTTTCTATAACTAAAGTGAAGGGCGCTATGATTGTCAGTCTGACAAGTGTAAATTCACAAAATGAGATACTTAACAGCGATAGAAGCCACAAGGGCCATTACCTTGTTACAAAAGGGCCATTCTCAGCGCGCTGTTGCAAGAGACTGTAATGTTACTCATAGTGTGATATCACGATTATGGAATCGCTTCCCAGAGACAGGAATTGTCATAAGAAGACCAGGCCAAGGTAGACGAAGGTCTACATTAGTCAGAAATGACCAATATCTTCGCCTTCAAGTACTGAGAAATCGTACAAGTACAGCCAAATCTCTACGAAATGGTTTGTCAAGGGCAACGGGGGAGCAGATTTCGGACCAGACCGTACGAAATCGATTGTGAGAAGTCGGCCTGAACTCGAGACGACCCGCAAAAGTGCCTAAATTAACCAGAAACCATCGCGTAGCACGCAACATGTTTGCTAGAGAACATTTGAGATGGAATCTACCACAATGGAGAAAAGTTCTGTTCACTGATGAGTCCAGAGTGGCCTTGCATTAAAACGACGGACGAGTAAGAGTGTATAGAAGGCTTGGCGAACGATTTCACCCTGACACGGTTACTGAAATGGTAACATTTGGTGGTGGTTCGCTGATGATCTGGGGAGGCATTTCCATTGAAGGACGAACCGACCTCCTTATCATTCGTAACGGTACAATAAACGCAGAGCGTTACATCCATGAGGTGCTAGCCACACAAGTGTTACCTCTATCTCATGCAGAAGGTCAAGAATTCATTTTAATGCCCGACAATGCCCGTCCGCACGTCGCAAGGATTGTCACTGATTACTTAAATGAGCAGAACATACGAAGAATGGCTTAGCCCGCTTGCAGTCCGGATCTCAATCCGATCGAACACATGTGGGATCAGTTGAAAAGACGAATCAGGAACCGCCAAAACCCTCCCCAAACTCTCGAAGAACTTGAAATTGCTCTACAAGAGGAATGGCAAGATATTCCCCAAGAAAACATCTGCAACCTGATTTTGAGCATGCCGCGACGATTTACGGCTGTGATTTAAGCTGAGGGTGGCAATACTCGATATTGAGAAAATTTAGCGTAACCTCGTTAAGCAACAAACAATTTTTTTCCCTTTCGTAAAACTTTTTATCTTACATTCTTGTTCATTAATGGATTTTTTTGTGAAATTTCACTACGACAGTGGTTGAATTGCTGCATAATTGTGTGTAAAACAGTTGAATAAAGATATCCTGAAAGTTACATCGCTCTACTTTGTTTAACAAAAAATTGAACTAAAAAAAACCAACTCTAATTGTTTTGAGAAGTGTTTATCTATTTTTTTTTAATTTTTCCTTTTCAAGAGTCTTATCAAGACTCTTAATCTTGACAGCCCTACTCTTGTCTTGTCTAGAAATTTCAAGACAAGAGTTTCTAGAGGTCTTGTCTAAGTCTTGACGCCTTTCCAAGACAAGAGTCTAGAAAGTCTAACTCTAGACGGCAACACTAATCTGATATACACTGCATCGGAGAGAGTGAAGACAAATCAGGAGAAAAGAAGAGATAAATAGTACGATTATTAGTGTCAGAAGGCGCTAGAAGTAAAGAACAAAGCACGAGTGGTTTTATCACGAAGTAGCACATAAAAAAATTTGAGAAAGTATCAAGATATAAAGAAGCATATAAGATATTATGTAGGAACAAGAAGAGGCTTTTTGATCTGGAGAAAATAGATAACATAGAGAAGGAACAGGGAAAAAAAGCATACGTAAATTTTATTGAAATATAAAACTTGTCAAAAATCAATACCAACCACGAACGAGTATGTGCAAAAGTAGCAAAAGAGATTTGCTGGGATATACGGAGAGGATGAAGGAGAGATGAAGAGAACACTTTGTGGAACTACTGCAAGAGGAACATAATACATATGAAAGAGTTGGTGAACACAAGTGTAGGTAATCTATGAAAGGCCCCAAATTCAGGTATAAGAACCAAGTCTGGATGAAGTAGTGGAGCATATTGGACGGAGTAATATCTAACAAGGCTTCAGGACAAGATAAAATAAGACAGAGCAGCTCAAGTACGGTTGTGAGAATCTTTGGAAAAAAACTGCATGAACTTATCGTTAGAGGCGGTATGGAGGAAGGAAGAAAATGCCAGCGGAATGGACGGGAGCAAACTGAACTAGTTCTCTTGAGAAAATTGTCATTGCTTGACATTTCCAAGCACGTACGTCTCTCTTGAGGGAAAGCCGGATTCCCGCCTGTGTCAACTTGACGCAGGCGGAAATGAGACTCACTGCTCTCAAACCAGTTATAAAGGAACACAGCTCGCCTCAACTAAAACCACGTCAAAGCTGTCAAAAAAATTCAACGAGTATCTTTTATTTTTACCACCATATAGGCTTTGTTTGTCTGACAGCTAAATATCGGGCAAGCTACCCATACAGGGGATGTGTCAAAATTCGCGTTTTTGGAGTTTAGAGCAGTCTCTAAGAATGCGTAACGAAGTGTCACAAAATTGGGAAAAAGTAGGTCTTTGATTTTTGAAGATATAATAAGAAAAAGACTTGGATAATCTGTTGTTGGCAAAATTATGATTGAAAAATATGAAGTACTGGAAGCGTTCTGAAGTAACATTTATATACAGGGTAAGTCAAGAAATAAAAAATCTTATTTCTGAGAAAAAATCCTCTTCTCAAAAAATTCCTCGCTACGGAACCGTGTTCTTTTCTGCTCGACATCAGTTGAGGGACCAACTGAGTGGGTTAGGGGAATTTTCAAACAAAAATGATTGTCGAGAATGTCGAGATTTTTCATTCACGCTGCACGAGACACTGCATGAAAAATGAATTACACATGCAGTG
The DNA here is from genome assembly GCA_949128115.1 of Anaspis maculata. NCBI lineage: Eukaryota > Metazoa > Arthropoda > Insecta > Coleoptera > Scraptiidae > Anaspis > Anaspis maculata. Next base: position 92,670,529 of record OX421962.1, read on the forward strand.
GTTGAGGACCTCCCTTCGACCTTCTTTAGCTTTAAAAATAAAATCCCTTTTCTCAATGTTTTTTTTTTTGACCCTTTTTGAGCGTTTTCATAAACCGCCTTGGATTTCAAAGGCACAAATTTTGAAACACTCTGTATACATCTCCTCGGCAATCTCTACTCCATATTATGGACGATCCCTCGTCAAACTTCTCGTACAAATCAAACAGGGTATACTGTGCCTGTGAATGAGAATCAACGACCACGCATCCCAATGATAATTATACCTACATTGTTTCGTTTTTATAGCGATTGGTTTTTTAACTTGGATGTCAGATTCAACTTTAACCAAAAAAGAATGAACAATACCTAACTTCTTTAATTTCAAAAGATGCGAGCAACTATAAAAACTTCGAAAATCCACTCTCCGTCTCTGGGTGGATGCTGAATGGGCGAAGAAGCTCTGTTCGGAACAAAGGACGACGCCGCCCACGTGGGACCCGCAAGTTTCGGCACCACCGCATCAAGAAGGTCCTATTGTCGATGACGATGAAGAAGGGGTTATTGTGTCTCTAAGTGATTAAACGCAAGTTATTCCCCATTAAATTACGGGTTCGGTACACAGAGAGTGTCGGAGGAGTGAATGCCACCCGGATTGTTAACCGGAGATCAAAGATGAATACACAAACGGCTGTCGGAGTAGTTCCACTCGAGTTCGGCCTCATTCAATACAAATTGGCCCAAGCAAGCAGAGCTCGTGCAGTGAGCTACTTTGTGTGTCGCTGTCTCTTTTGCTGGCCCTTCGCCGCCGCCGCCACTGCCCCCGCAACAAAGGAGGGGGACGGTGGAGATATCGGGCTATCTCGGGTGAGATTTATCTTTGAATTAGATGTAGGTAGAGGGGTATGGTGTCTTCATAGACAGGGAGAAATATCCACACAACTAGACTGGTAATTTTTTGTCGGTGAGTTGGCAATCATTTAGTGTCGTACCTGCTCTGATTATACTTGTTGAATTGCGCCCTATGTCACACGGTTGGAATCACTGATCAAGTGACAGACTGGGAAACTCCATTTTGGATGTTCTGATTACTGCTGGGTGGGCATACCGTTTTGGGTATATTTTTCAAGATACTTACGCCCTGCATGCCGTCCCCGAGGTGCAGGTGCGGTAGTCTCCCCTACTGTTAACGATACAGGATCATAGGGTCAGTTCACACAATGCTCAGCTAACTCTCAACTGAAGATTGAAGAACATAGATACAAATGGCTCCTAATTTTCGGTTTGAAGTGAATCTTGCATTGACCAACTGGGATCTACGAAAACTTCACATTTTTTTTCACTTTCATTTATCTTCGCAAATATAAAACTCAGGGTCAAACTTTAAGTGTTCAATTGAAGGAATTCACGACGAAGATTTTTTTAGGTTTTTTTTTCCGTGGAGAATATATTTTGAGTTTCTGTAATCTTTTGAGATAACTCAAACAGTGATTTGCATAAACACCCTTTTTCACAGTTTTTATGATTTTTTTTCACGTATTGTTTATGTTGTGTATTTTCACAATGATTTAGGTGATGATCATATTGGTGATGGTATACTGCGCGTTTCTCCCTTTGCATCCAGAGCTATGCGGAGCGTTAATTATATCGTGTGTTTTCTACTCTGTTGTTTTTGCCCGTTTCTGTCCCAGCTCTTCCATCTCCACTATGACGTCCACTACTTCTTGTCTTCTCATTTCCATCCACTTCTAGCTTGAACAGTTTCTTTCAAAGTAGGACCTTCTTTACCCTATCCAGTTTGAATTAGCTTCTTTGTTGCTGGTAGTTTTCTTCAACTTTTCATTCAGGATATCGCTATCACTTCTCAAGAGTACTCTTTCTTCGACTTTGGCGGCTCGCTCTTTCATAGCTATTCTTATCACCAGGTCTTTTTTGGTGTATTCTCTTTTAGCACGATATACGATGAAAGATGGAATGTTTCTCTTCAGACTGAGTATCCAGTGCATATTGCAACTGTATATTTTATCAAGTTTTCTTCTATTTACCCTCAAATTGTCACCCCCATATGACATTATGCTCTTTATTGTATAATCAAACACAATCATCCTCAGTTTGTAATAATTGTACTTGAATCTTCTCGCTCCAATTTTCCCACACCTCTACCATATCTTTCGCTGCCTTCATTGTTTTTTCTCTGACGTGTGCCTCCGTTCCGTTGTTTTCCTGCAGAATGAATCCCAAGTATCTCACTGTCCTCACTTCCTATGTCTGGCTGTTCCCTATCCCATACATTCTTTTTGGTGATTAATGTGAGGAGAAAGCCGCTAGTAGATGGCGCCGCACGGGTGTCACACCAATGAGTACCCTTGGAGAGCACATATAGGAAAGTCTTGGACCGTTAGATTATTGAGCTTCTGCTTTTGAATGCTTCAGCATTGATGAGACCCAAACAGGTCGAAACATGTGTCTGCTGGATTTCGATGGTGGTTGCTTGGGTCGGTCCGATGGTCTGAGACTTTTCCTCGCAATAATTATTTTTCTTGTCCCACACTAAGAGGTCAGAGAAACGCCTTTCTTTCATAAAGACATCGACACTAATCATCCCTTTTGGTGTTTTCTTCCTTATCTTTGCTTCGTTCTTCTTTTCCTCCTTTTTCCTTTTTTTTCCTTCCTTTCCTATAGTCTCATTCAGTCCCGCTATGTAGAACAAAAATAGTGTCTTGACTCATCGAGCATTCCTGTCTTAGTCCTTTGGCTGCCCAAAATGTTTCCGTGGTTTCATCTATTACTGCATTCATAGTTTTCTGGTATTGTTTCTCTATTCTTTGTACAAAGTTTTCCTCCACTCACATCACTCTTTGCATCTCTTGTCACATTTTTGTTCTGTTCATGCTGTCGAGTGCCGCTTCAGGGTCTACAAAGAATCCCACCACCTTCCTTCCTGTTTTGGCCAGTTTCTTTTTACTGATGTAAACTACGCAACAGTCAATACGTCGTTCCATTTTTTTTTGCATTTTTTCAATTTGATGTAACTTTGGATAGTCCATCCGCTAGGTACTATTCTGTATTTTTTTAAAGGTCGAAGAGGTTTTTTCTTGAATTCCAATCAGTTAAGGTCCACAGAATCATATTTTTTTGGTGGCAACGCTCAAAAGTGGTGCAGTCACCCTGTGCACCCCCATGGGGGCCAGCCCCCAGTTAATCGAATTTCAGTTCTGTAACTCGGAGGATCGACACAGAATCACAAAAAATTCAGGATGTCATGAAAAAACTCCCTCAAAAGTCATCCATGATGAAGATACAGCCCTTCAAGTTTCAAAAAAGGCGATTTCCGTGGAGGTACAATTTCCACAATTTTCAACCGATAATGCTGAAAATTTGGCTAAGCCCCTCTGTAACAAGCATCTAGAAGGGGGAATTTCATTTTCGGGATAAATTGTCCAGTGGCGGAACAACTGGAAATTTTGACATAATGTCGTCCCTCCTCATTTCTCAAGTCCCTGGTCAACTTTGGACTCTGAAACTTTCACTATGTATCGAATACATTATTCAGCTACCATGTTCCCAAAAAAAACAAAAAAATTTGAACACAATTTTTTCATATAAAAAGAATACTAGGATATTCAGCTGAAAAAATTAAAGCAAATCCTCCTCTTCTATATTCAACATTAAACCCAGAAATCAGCTCTGATTCTAATTTTTTTGGGAATATCGTAGCTGAACAATATATTCGATACATAGTGAAAGTTTCAGAGTTCAAAGTTGACCAGGGACTTGAGAAATGAGGAGGGACGGCATTATGTCGAAATTTCCAGTTGCTCCGCCACTGGACAATTTATCCAGAAAATGAAATTCCCCCTTTTAGATACTTGTTACAGAGGGGCCTAGCCAAATTTTCAGCAAAATCGGTTGAAAATTGTGGAAATTGTACCTCCACGGAAATCGCCTTTTTTGAAACTTGAAGGGCTGTATCTTCATTGTGGATGACTTTTGAGGGAGTTTTTTTTATGACATCCTAAATTTTTTGTAATTCTGTGTCGATCCTCCGAGTTACAGAACTGAAATTCGATTAACTGGGGGCTGGCCCCCATGGGGGTGCACAGGGTGACCGCACCACTTTTGAGCGTTGCCACCAAAAAAATATGATTCTGTGGACCTCAACTGATTGGAATTCCAAAACAAACCTTTTCGACCTCTAAAAAAATACAGAATAGTACCTAGCGGATGGACTAGGATTGCTACAGTGAATTTGTATACTGTTTGAAGTATTCACGGACTTAATTCTTTAGCTATCAGTCCATGGTTTTGCAAGACCATAGATAATTCACATAAAGTTAGCACAGGGTGTTTAATAACAGGGTGACAAGAACGAGAAACCTTGATGTATTCAGAATAGATGATTTTTCCGAAAGAAACGTGGGAAATTCAAACACCATCCTGTACTTGAGGGCATACCTTGTAGATTCTCTATTCTACTTCTTTTCTTCCTAAATCAAGCGCTTGATTGTCTGATAGTAATTTTATCAGTAGCTTATTCATTTTATTCCACATTCTTCTCTTCGGACTCTTCAATGTGGCTTACCTTACCACATTCTCTCTCCCTCCAAGCAGGTTCATGGAAAATCTTTTCCAATTTCATGCCTTCACTGATTCCCGTTGTGATCTTGAGCTCTTTATTATTGAATTTTCATGTTTCTGTTTTCGTTTTGATGTCCGCAAACTCCGATTCTACCTTTCGCCGGCTTCCCACTCTCTCTTCTCTGCATTTGTTCTGCACAATTTGAGTTCTTCTATGGGCAATGGATTCATCTATGTTGTCTCTTTCCCATGCTCTCAGCAGTTTCCTCACTTTCTTAATCTTCAACCTGCATTCTTCATGAAGCTTTAAAGGACGCACATCAAAACACGAAAGGGCTAACTAAGCTGAAAGGTGATAATGCTGTCGGGCCGGACCTCATTCCATCATATCTGTTGAGGGACTGTCGTTCTGCCCCTGATGCTTGCCCCCTGCAATTGATTTTCAATGGAGCTCTTGCTTCCTCCACCTTCCCCGAACCAGGGTTTCGCCCTATTCACAAGAGCGGCCCTAAGAATTGTGCTAAGAACTATAGACTGATCGCTATCTTGAGCAACGTCAGCAAGGTGTTCGAGATTTGTCTACATAAGGTTACCTTGAGGTTTGTTGGAGAGAAAATAGTTAGCAAGCAACACGGTTTTGTGAAGGGAAAGTCAACAGTCACAAACTTAATCAAGAAAACTATTTATATTTGATTGTTTCACCGAGCGTGAGCAGGCCAATGTCATATACACCGATTTCTCAAAGACTTTCGATCGCATAAACCACGACGTACTCTTCAGCAAGTTGGAAAATCTGGGGTTTGTTCCCAATCTGGTCAGATTGTACAGGTCCTATCTGGTCGGTCAAAAGCAGTTTGTGAGGGTTTCCGGTCACAGTTCCGAGAGTTTCGAGGTTTTGTCAGGGGTCCCGCAGGGATCTGTGCTGGGTCCTTTCCTTTTTATCATTTTCATAAATGACCTTGGGCTGAGCCTCAAGAGCTCGTTCCTTCTCTATGCTGGCGATTTAATGATCTTTTTATCTCTAAATTCTTCTGGAGACTGCTCTCGCTTCCAGGGGAACATCGATGCGTTGGTGGGATGGTGCACTGCAAACGGTCTTGACTTGAACGTGACGAAGTGCATGGTCATATTTTTCTCAAAGTCCTCTGGACCCTTGGAGTTCCCATACAAGATTGGCGATCACATTCTGGCCAGACCCAGTGTCATCAAAGACCTTGGCGTGTACTTCGACCCAAAGTTTCCTTTTTCCGAGCACATTGGTTACGTGCACAGGGCCGCCTACACTACATTGGGTTTCGTGGCACGGAACGCCAAGGACTTTTCCAACATCGAGACATTACAGCGTCCGTTTGCGTCCTTGGTTTTGCCACGACTGAAGTATGCATCCGTCATCTGGTGCCTCTACCACGAGAAATATGTGTCCTTTCTGGAGGGTGTGCAACGGCGTTTCCTGAAGTTGCTGGCCTCCAGGGTCGATGGGGTTTACCCTTGTGTTGGTTTCCCGCACCAGTCGTTGCTGACCAGATTTGGGCATGGTCCTCTCCCCCAGTGCTCTTTCGAGGATCTTCTTCGAGCAAAAAGATGTTTTCTATGTGAGACCCACACAAAAGCTCTTTTACTTCAATTCTCCAGTGAACCGCCTTGCCTTGACATACAATAGGTTCCAGGAAAAGTTCGACATTTTCAACTGCAGTGTGGCTGATATGAGGCGAGTTTTTGATTGAGGTGCAATCGACGCATTGTTTCTATCTGTAGTGTTGTGACGTTTTTTTCTTGATCGTGTGCGGTTCCGCGGTCACGCTATTACTGGATTTGATAGTCTGTTGCGTGCTCGTATAATAATAATAATAATAACTTGAGCTTCTATAACAACACAAAAACAAATGATAAATAACTGAAGTTGCGCATGGCAAGAGAGAAACAAGGAGAGTCATCATCTGGGTTCTATTCTGTACAAAGAGAGACAAGGAGGTTTTTTAGGGCTCCAAACGACACATATGATTTTAGATGAGAGTCTCTACTAGAACTACGAGCAACACCACAAGACCCACTGGGTTCACTAGCGTTTTTAATGGCAAAGCATTAGAAAGATATGGGCATAAATATTTGTTCGGCGGTGAATTGTCCGCGGACAAGTTGATCTGAGCACCAATAGCGTTGATATCATTTTGATCAGGCAAGTAAGTTGTTCAGATCAATTCATCAACTAGCCCAGTTACTGTTGTTTTGGCTCTATGTAAAGAGGAATCGAAACGAATAAAAGTGAAGTACTTGGGTGAAATGTATCTCTTGAAGGATTTTTCAAATCATTGTTATCTTATCTCGAATGAAATAAAATATTTATTACGTATGCACACCCCGCATCGTCGCCACCACTGGCGTCGCAGACAAGGACAGCCAAAGTTCTCTTTATGTTGATGAAATTGTATCACTCTCGACGCGGCGGCAGTTTTGTGTGTTTCCAACAATTGCGGTTCAGTGGATGGTGCGCTTTTGGGGGTGCGGTTGGATAGAGAGCGACATACCCGGCGTGGTGTCAAAGGGATCCAGTAACAACCTTGCCGGAGATCAATACGGCCTGTGGCGTTTAGCCAGGCGAGGCAGGACTTTGGGACTTGATACAAAGTTTATACGGCAGTCCTGCTTCCATTTAGCCTGGCTGATGCCGCCGCCGCCGCCGCCGCCGATGCCGCTACACACTCTCCGCGACTCCTCCGCTGCTGCCACCACTACCATCACCGCCGGCAACCGACCAACCCCCGCTGTTCTGGCTGCGCGCAAGTTCACGCTTCCTAGAAGGGTTGTTTATCAATTACTTAATTGCTTTATCTAGCAGGTTCCGCCAACCAGACTCGTAATTATTAGCCTCCGCTTTTGCCCGCCGCCGTGCCGCTTCTTTGCCGCTTTTTGCGACGCTAATCCGAAGGGCCATACGCTATAGCCGAATGGAAGAGGCCGCCCGCCGCCCCCGTGGATGGTGAAAAGTGGCTCGGATTCTTTGCGGCCGCCGCCGCCGCCGCGAAAGCTCTCTTTGTACTTTCTTTTCATGGAAGGGTAATCGGGCGGAAGCGAGATTCAAGGATCCGAACGCAAAAACAGTCGCAATGGACGAGTCCAGATTGTTCGAATGAAAAGCGAGGAGGCGACTGATGGCCTCGGCCTGTCTTCGCTGCGAAAAACAGAAGAGCAGCATCCGAATGAAAACTCCGTAGCTTAGTTACTCACTACTCCGTCTTTATTTACCACATTTACCCAGCTACTTTTGAAATCCGTCACTGCAAGAATCGATTCACTGACTTTTACAATATTTTTCAGTCTGTCATTTGCTTTTCTAAGAAAGTGAACATGTACAAAAGACGCCACTTCCGCTATTTATGTTGACTTTTGTGACTAAGACTAATGTTGACTACGAAAGTCAAAGCTTATCTCCCAATGTGAGAAATGTCAATCTTTTGGTCATACGCAAAAATTTTGCAACAGAGAAGCAAGATGCGTAAAATGTGCGGGTAAGCATCACACGACCGAATGCAAAATAGAAAAAAATTCAACACTAAAGTGCATCAGCTGTGGCGAAGCCCATCCAGCCAGTTATAGAGGTTGTGAAGTAGCCAAAAGATTACAAAAAATTAGAAATGGAACAAGTAAAACGCAGCAGGACAGAACAAATCAAAACAAAACGAACATCAAACCACAGTTTAAACTGGACCCGAAAGTATTCCCAGCACTACCAAAATCGAAGCCTGAAGTGAAAGAATTAAACGTACAAAATAATAAATCTACAATAAACCAACTAATTCGAGGACTGATGTCAAAACTTGAACAACAGGAAAAAAATACGAAGAGCAAGAAAAGATTCTCAAGATGATCTCGAACAGATTACAGAGACTTGAAGGGAATAGCAATAAAGCTCCTGCTGACATAAGGAGTAATGGTGGACCGAAAAGACATTAGAATAGCAGATTGGGATGCCAACGGAATATTACAACAACAAAATGAGCTACAACTATTCCTGGAATTGCAAAGGATGGATATCTGTCTCATATTGGAGACACATCTCACGAAAGAACCATATATAAAGTTCAAAGGATATCAGTTGTATCACACTTTACACCCTCAAAACACTGCCAGGGAGGGGGGGGGAATTGCAGTACTGGTTAAAGAAAACATAATTCACCATAAAGAGTCTAAATACAAGAGGGATGAAATACAAGCTACATCTATAAATGTCAAAATTGGTGGGCAGAACATTACGGTTGCAGCAATTTACTGCCCGCCGAGATACAACCTGAAAAAAAAAACTATCTAAACCTGCTCAATAATTTAGGTGAAAGATTCATCGTGGGAGGAGACCTCAACGCAAAGCATGTAGCCTGGGGCTCTCGACTTGAAACAACTCAAGGACGAGAGCTGAATGAGGCTGCGAGAGAGAGAGGCTGCAATTTTCACTCCACAGGAAAATCTACCTACTGGCCCACAGATCAAGAAAAAGTACCGAACTTGATTGATTTTTTTATCTCAAAGAAAGTAGGAGTCAACTTTATTGGTATTGAAGAGAACTTCGACCTCACGACCTCAGCTCTGACCACTCTCCGATAATACTGACATTGAGCGAAGACATTATCACAAAGCAATGTAATCCAACACTCACCAACAAATACACCGACTGGGAAGCCTCTCAAGAAGAGCTGAACAACCGAATACAGTTGAATGTACCGCTGAGGAATAAGGAACAATTGGACCACGAAGCTGAAACACTCATAGTGGACATTCAACAAGCTGCTTGAAAAAACACTCCAGAAATCAAGAGAAAAACGATGGGAAACAATTATCCCAGGGAAATCAAAGATCTGGTCAGGGAAAAAAGGGAAGCCAGGAAAAAATGGCAGTAAACCAAACGTCCCGAAGACAAAACAAGACTAAACCATCTCACGCAACAACTTGGACGAGAAATACTACAAGTGAAAAACGATTCGGTGAACGCCTATCTCCAAAATTTGGCAAACGATCACAATACAGACTAAAGGCAGTGTGGCAGGTTGTCAATGACATCAGAGGAAAAACGAAAAAGAAGGAAACTCTTATAAAAGGTGACCCTTCGACGATTGCCAGAGATTTCAATGCATTCTTGATAGAGTCAAGAATCTAATCTAGTCTAAAATGTTGAATGTGATAGTACCTATAAGTGCAATATAAAAAGTAATATTAATTCTATGTTTGTTAAACCTTTTGATGTTTTAGAGATTGCAGACATTATGAGAAATCTGAAAAGCAAAATGAGTAGTGGATGGGATGAAATACCGACCAGCATTTTGAAGTTCTGTGTGCTTGAATTGTGCCAGCCAATCACTTTTATTGTTATTAATTCCTTGAAGTTCGGCATCTTTCCAGACCCTTTGAAGGTAGCTGCAGTTGAACCATTGCATAAGAAGGGACACCCAACTTCTATGGAAAATTATCGACCCATCAGTATTAACGTATGGTCCGAAAGTTTTGGGAAATAGTTCTAAGCTAATAACTTTTTCTGAATAGTCTTTATTTTCGTACTTGATATTGCAAAAATTAACATCATATATAACAATAACAAATTCATATTCAACATATTGAAAATGGACCATTATCTTCGATGGGTCTCAATTTTCTTCTGCCATGTTACATGATTTTCAGTATCAATTTCTCAAATGCGAAATTCTCTAATGTTATTGAAAAATGTGACGCCGTAATTGGTCTTCATTCGCAGCTTTCCATCCCTTGTCGTATACTATCTTGCTCAATACTTACAAAAAATCTTATATTGGTCGAGCTTGCGGTACATTGGGAGGCAGGAGCTCTGAGAAATTAATCCTGGTGTTGTCCAGAGAATGACCGAACATGGCAGAAGAAAACTGAGAGCCACCAAACATAATGGCCCATCTTCAATATGTTGAATACGAATTTGATATGGTTAAAGATAATGCTAGTTTTTGCAATATTAAGTTACAAAATTAAAACTATCCAAAAAAAGTTATTAGCTTTTAAAAAAATTCCCAAAACTTTCGGACCATACGTTAGTATGAGGGCATAGGTCGTGCTGTGTGCAGCTTCGTGAAGATATATAGAGTTATGTCTTAATCGATTCTTGGGGGATCAAGGACCATGAAAAATCATGGTGGAATGTTGGCATCTACTGCAGGCAAATATGGTGGAGGCGCCAACATAGGCTTCGTCTGGTAATAAGAAACTGACTGTAGCTCGTTTGTTTCCCAACAGATTTGGACATCTGGAACGTCATTTTGTAGACAAAAAGACTCTCTTTTTATTTCATACCTGAATTCACAAACGTCATTTCGTGAAACTTTCAAAATTGTCTTTATAAGATATGCTGAATTCCGCCGGTTTTTGAAGGTTATCCGATATTTTTGAAACCTGGCAGTATCATAGATCTTGAGGTGCCCTTTCCAAATTTCTACTTTTCCTCTACGTATCTTTTCCGTTTTGGCCGCCGTTCTTCCGTTTTGAAAAGATGGCGCCCAAAAAACAGTTTTTTGTCAATATCTTGAATTCAACTGACTCAAGACAGAAACGTTCATATGCGGAGGAAAGCCCATTCAAATTTCTACAATTTGATATATCAGTCATTTATGTGCGATTTACGGTTCTTGAGTTAGAGCTTTCAGAACTTCCGGAAGCATCAACTTTCGGCATTCAATCAGAATGTTAAATTGATACCACCGTCATGTAGTTGGCAAATTAACCATAAATAGCTCTTGGCCATTAACCATAAATAATAAAAAATTAGAAAATCGATCATGGTGATGTTAATTGTGTAATTACAGGGTGAACTGTGAAAGCAAACTGACTTCAGAAAGAAATAAATGTGAATATCGCTTTTGAAGGATATCAGATACATTCGAAACTCATTGGTCATTATTATGATATAATTTGGGGTCATCATTCAGAATATCCACTTTTACACTTCGTATCTGTACTGTTCTGGCCATAATTTTGAGAAGATGGCGCAAAAAAATATACATTTTTGGAAAATTTTCGGAAAATTTGTCATAAAATTTCAATATTCATATCAAAAGTGAGGGTCTACTGAATTCTCTGAAATTTGACATATGAATCACTCATGTGCGACTCACGGTTCTCAATCTATATCTTTTCAAAGTCAATTTTACTTCAGAGTTCACCCTGTAGTTGCATAACAATCGTCACCATGATTGATTTTCTGGATAATAATGGTCTTTAGTTGACAACTTATCATTATTTATGGTTAATTTGACTGCCACGTAGAGCTAAGATCAACTTACCAATGCTGATTGGATGACAAAAGTTGATGCTTCAGGGAGTTCTAGAAGCCATAACCCAAGAACCGGAAGTGGCACGTAAATGAGTAAGTTGTCAAATTGTGAAGAATTGAATAAGCTCCCATTTACTGACTGACACATTGACTGAAATAAAGATATTGATAAAAAACTGCTTTTTGGGCGCCAACTTTTCCATATGGCGCCCAAAACGGCAAATATATGAAGTTGAAATGTAAAAATTTGGAAAGGGCACCTCAAGATCTATAATACTGCCAAGTTTCAAAAATATCAGATAACCTTCAAAAAAGGCCGGAGTTTAGCATATCTTATAAATAGGTACAATTTTGACAGTTTCCTGGAATGACGTTTGTGAATTCAGGTATGAACTGAGAAGAGAATTTTTTTGTCTACAAAATGACGTTCCAGATGTTGAAATTCGTTGAAAAACAAACGAGCTACAGCCAGTTTCTTATTACCAGATGAAGTCCATTTCCGCGCCCTCACCATATTTGCCTGCAGCAGATATCAATATTTCACCATAATTTTTCTTGGTCCTTGATCGCCCAGGAATCGATTAGGACATATCTCTATATATCTTCACGAAGTTGCACACGGTCAAGCCTTTTTTGACCCTATGCCCCCAGACTATACAGGGTGGTCCGACTTTCATGTCATCAAATTCAAGAATCGATAAAGAATGAAAAATGAAGGGGACTTTCTCCAGAAAACATATTTGAGAAATGCCTAATAACAGAGATACAGCCCTTCAAAGTGGAAATAAATAATCGTTTTTCCGCATAACTTTTGAACCGTTCAACCATTTTGATTCAAAATAGAACCAAAGGTTTACTGAAATTATCCCCTGTCGAACAATCATAACATGTTCCATAAAAAGTTTCAGGGGCGTAGACATTAGGGGGTGTTTCTACTTCCCTCCCCCTATTTTTCACTTCCCTAGTTATTTTTGGAAACTGTTTATAATTTTGAATTCTACGTTCAATTCAAAAAGAAAAATCACTCCCGCAAAATTTTGATTAGAGGCTTTGTTTGGGAGATATTTAGGTTTGAAGGTTTGGAAAACATCTCAAAAGCACAACTTTCAAAGGTTTGAAAATTAAAATTAAAAAAAACTCATGATTTCTCAGTTGAAATAGGTTTTCTGGAATTTCTAAGTTGATAAACCACCATTTTTTCCAAAACACGAGAAATTTTCAGGAAAAAAACAATCTGGGCTCTGGAAAGTGGTGATTTCGGGATGTTTTCCAAAGTTTCAAACTCAAATATCTCCTAAACGAAGCCTCTAATCAAAATTTTACAGAAATTGACTTCCTTCTAAATTGAACGTAGAATTCAAAATTATGAACAGTTTTCAAAAATAACTAGAGGAGTGTAAAATAGGGGGCGAAAAGTAGGGACATCTCCCAATGTCTACGCCCCTGAAACTTTTTTATGGAACATGTTATGATTGTTCGACAGGGGATAATTTCAGTAAACCTTTGGTTCTATTTTGAATCAAATCGGTTGAACGGTTCAAAAGTTATGCGAGAAAAACTATAATTTATTTCCAACTTTGAAGGGCTGTATCTCTGTTATTGGACATTTTTCAAATATGTTTTCTGGGGAAAGTCCCCTTCATTTTCCATTCTCTATCGATCCTTAAATTTAATGACATAAAAGTCGGATCAGCCTGTATATCGCCTTCCTTTTCAAAAGTTTTTGAAGCCGCAATGAGCAAGAGGATTTCGATTTTTTTCATCACTATGGCCTTTCCAGCTCCTCCCAACATGGGTACTTGAAGGGTAGATCTGTTGAAACGGCAGTGCATGACTTCACAAAGAAAGTTTTGTCGGGTTTTGAGACCGGTGAGTTGATACTGGGAATTTTTGTTGATCTGTCAAAAGCCTATGACTGTTTGGATTACGATCTTTTATACTCAAAACTCGAGAAATATGGTGTGAGGGGAAGGGCACTGTCGTGGTTGCAATCTTATCTGACAAATCGCTCACAGAGGGTGGCGCTGATAAGAGGTAACGTAACTTTCAAGTCGGAGTGTCGTGCTGTGACGATGGGCACTCCTCAGGGTAGTGTTATTGGCCCGTTACTATCTTTGATTCACATAAATGATTTGAGTTGCGGCTTGTTGAGTGGAGGTCAGAGTTTGGTGAATTATGCAGACGATACAAACGTACTGCTTAGAAGTAAGTCGTTCGATGGGCTGGCATGAGCTGGCAGCGCAGGTTGAGCGGCTTCTTCCAGATATGCAAAAGTGGTTCTCCAATATTCACGAAGGGTTCTAGAAGAGTCCTTCAGGTTCGCTTATACTCAGGCATGCTAAGGCACCTCCGCCAATTGTGCAGATGTGTCTTATTCGCGCATTGTAATCTCCAACGAGCTTTCTACCCGTTTATTACAGCGAGGTTATCAGCACTATTTTTTCGGTGTCGATTCACTTTTTTCCCCTTGACGTGACCGCACGGTAGTACATGCCAAGGTACCTCGCAAGGTACCTACTTAGAAAGCGCATGGAAATTTTCACCTGGCCCAGGCCGGATTTGGACTTGCACTATCCTTAAAATTGTTTTCAAAGAACGGAGTCTCTCGCGCTACCTGCCGGGCTGACAAGTGAATCTGTTTTTTGTCCCAAGCACTTGAAATTTGAGACAGTCAGGTGGAGCATCCCTGAGATCTGATTCAATAACGAAAATGTTCGTTCCCCACTTTGGAGGCATCCTGCATGCTATGGTCAAAATCCGCTTCCCGCTTCCCGCGTATCTTTGACGGTATGACGGTACCAATTTGCGAAATGTTTACCGCAGCTAAGGGTTGAATGCCATCTTGCCCTGGTCTCGGGAACTTTGTAAAATTTTGAATGCGCTCTGCCCTAACAGCCTCACTCCTCACATCACGTTGTAACAAATTGGAAGCTGGACCCGGAAACTTCTGATTACGATCATACGCTTTGGATTCCATTGCTTGCCTAGGTCTTGTTCTCAAGTACGACTCTTCGAGATAATTAAAACCAGGATAGAAACGATCACTCATTTGTTGTAATGTTGCTGCTTATAAAAAGTGGTATGGAGCTGACCGAGCTTACAGAACTATATGTCTATGTATAGAAGAAACAAACCCATACTGCTTAACAGTAATTTCCGAGGTTATCGCCCAAAGGCAGAAATACCGGTCAAGAAAAAAAAGGGTACGAACAAAGTTTTTTGAACTCTTTTTCACTCGATCCCGAGCCTAGACGATGACGAAAACGGATTCGTTTTCGTTTTCGCAAAACGACGCGTTTTATCCGGGTTCACCTGCGATGCATATTATACCTACTATTGCCAATTTCGCACATTACCATCCAGTTTGTCACGGTCCGGCCCGAAATAGTTTAATGTCCACAGGTAATTCATTTCACAACAAAGTTGGCTGAACGACCATGCGGATAAGAAGAACCAGCGCGCAGAGTACTGAACCCAAATGGAACAGGTATCGGGTGCGAGAGATAGGTCGCGAAGGTCACTTTTTCTTCGCCGCTGCTGTTGAAACCCAGATTGTCACGGTGATGGCATTAATTAAACAAAACCGAATGGAAATTATCGGCGTTACAAGAACGGCGATGCCACCTGCAAACAAAAGCGCAGGGAAACAAAGGCCCGTCGCCCAGAAATTGCGGAAAATTGGGCGCAACTACCGGGACGTGATGAAACAAAAAGGAGGCGGAAAAGTGCGTCGAATATGACATCCATCCACTTGCCGCACATTCATAATACCTGTGTGTGATTTATTGTGAAGCATTCATCGGAGCCAATGAACCGGACGATCAGATTTTGGCGCGCGTTACATCACAAACGACATTAGATACAGGATACAGGGTGGAGAAGAGGCGTTTGATTTATGTCCTGAAGAGTTCCCCGCTTAAACCAAGCAAGTTAAGGCTGCATTCTCAGCAAGGCAAAATCATCTTCAAGATTTTTCCCTCAGAAAGAAAGATAAAAATTCAATTTTTTTTCTAACTACTAGCTGTGACTGCTTGACCTGCTTAGAGGTCGTGAAGTGATTTTTCACAGCCAGTAGGCTGACTGTCACATTATTAACCGACTGTTGCTATTATCAACCCCCTGTCACATTATTAACCTTCTGTCAGTCTGTCACATTCCATATTCTCAAAAAATCGATACAAATTAGGATTTAATGTTTGCTAGTAGTACGAAAAATAGTATAATAATCTCGGTTGTGAACGCTGCTATAGCTTTGGCGCCTTATAGCCCTCAGCTGCGCTTCGGAATTTCAACAGGTGCCGCAGCTATAACAGAACTCTTTACAAGCTTGGTATATATAATACTAGCTCAAGTCAGGCCGCGACGCGGCTTGACTTGGGCTTTGAGCCAGTGTTTGGCGTTAGCCACCTCGGAAATTTTCAGCTTCAAAAAGTAGAAACTTTTCAGGAGCCTTCATAGAAAGACTTCACAGGTTTTCACTTTGCAAAACTTCTGATCACACTCGGCTCGATATGTATCTTGAGTGCGTATCGAGATATCGACCCCCATCACCGACCAACCTATGAAGGTATACATTGGCTGTAATAAAAACACACCAGTTTGAAAACTTCCGTGAACACAATACCTCTTGTGAATTGCTGTTCGTTCTGTCGTAGCTGCCCGAAAGTGCCATGTACAGTGGAAACACGATAGTTTTTGTCCGGTGTCTGTACCTTTTTCGGTTGTTTTGTTTTCGTCGGGGGCCGGCATATGCGGGCGGCGTCTGTTAAAACCGTTTTTTGCTGTAATGGCAAAGGGACAGGCAACACGATCAGTTTTGTCCGGTGTCTGTAATTTCTGTGGTTCTGTTTTTTCGTCGAGGACGCGTATGGGGGGCGGCGGCGGCTGGAACCATTTTTCCTGCGATGTCGAGTAGACAGGAAACACGATAGTTTTTGTCCAGTGTCTGTAATTTCTGTGGTTCTGGTTTTTCGCGTCGGGAGCGGCGAATGGGGGCGGCTGCGGCTGAAACTATGGTTCCTGCGATGTCAAATAGACAGGAAACACGATAATTTTTGTCCGGTGTCTGTAACTTCTGTGGTTTTGTTTTTTCTGTCAAAGGCGGCGTATGGGGGCGGCGTATGGGAACGGCGTATGGGGGTGGCGACGCTTGTAACAATTTCTCCTGCGATGGCGGATGGACAGGAAATACGCTGGTTTTCGTCCGGTGTCTGTAACTTCTGTGGTCCTGTTTCCTTGGTCGGGGCGGCGTATGGGGGGCGGTGGTGGCTGTAACTATTTTTCCTGCGATGTCAAATGGACAGGAAACACGATAGTTTTTGTCCGGTGTCTGTAATCTTTGTGGTTCTGTTTTTTTTTGTCGGGGGCGGCGTATGGGCGGCGGCGGCGGCTGAAACTATTTTTCCTGCGATGTCGAATGGAGTCTGTAACTTTTTTGATTCTGTTTTTTTTTTCGGGGGCGGCGTATGGGCGACGGCGGCGGCTGGAACTATTTTTCTTGCTATGTCGAATAGACAGGAAACACGATAGTTTTTGTCCGGTGTCTGTAACTTCTGGGGTTTTGTTTTTTTCCGTTGGGGGTGGCCACTGGGGCGACGTATAGGGGACGGTGACGGCTGAAATTATTTTTCCGGCGATGGTCAATGGACAGGAAACACGAAAGTTTTTGTCCGGTGTCTGTAACTTGCTTGCTTCCCGTTTGGCGTCGGGGCGACAGCGGATTTTTGAACAATAAATTAATGAGTGTTCCAGAGGCGTCAGAAAGAGGGGAAGAGCTATTTCAAACCGACCCAGCAGTGCAAGACTGCAGAAAGAAGTACGAGTGCATCATTTGCCAGCGAGCACACAACATGCGTTGGTTGCCAAGGCGACCCGACTCCCGGCGACACACACGAAAGCATGACAACGATGGCGTTTCCGAGAGACAAACCTAGCGCTGTTCTCATGTATGTAAATAGTATTATTTCACGGTTCACTGAGTATCCTAGAAAAATTAATACATAGCGTTTTCTCAATTGAGTACCCATGTGGCAATCTCTTTTGCTGATAACTTTTTTCAAAAAACGGCCATGTATTCAATTTTCTACGTCTCTCAAAATCATAAAACAGTTGTAGCCCCTGGCATTTTAGGTGAAATTTTGGTCAAACCCTGAAATATTTTAATATATTGTAGCTCTCACCCCCCTTTTAACCCATCTACGTTGTGTAATTCAACCCTTTGTTTCCCGTGAATTAGTTCACCCCTTTCTTTTGTTGACAAACCTTGGTTCTACCTACGAGAGGACCAAATTAATCTATTTCCTACATAGAAACAAACAATTCAAATCACACATGCCTTTATTTTATTTGATTAAATTTGAACAAACATAAGCCTTTTGCTTTTACTGAATCTCATTGTGTGATTCTTCATTTCACCGCTTAATTAAACTAGATACGTAGCAAATAAAATTTAATTCCTGGAATACGTCATTGCCTTCTTTAGCAATAGTTTACACAATTTTAATCACATTTCGAACAGCATGGCAAATTCATTATTTGTGGAGTTCCCCTAGCTAATAAAGGGTTATTAATCGAAAGAGTTAAATTGGAATGTTTATAACTGCAATAATTCCCAGTTTTGTCGGTTCCCAATTATTGTCATAATGTCGTCAGTTTGATACCATGCGTTTCAACTCGAAAATTAGTTGATGGTTTATTTACAGGCATTGTCTCGGCCCCGTTCATTGAACACTGCATTCGTGTGCACTGAGGGTATGCAACCCAAAATATCCCTGTGTCGTCCAAGTCCTCACCCCTCACCCCCTGTTCGGTGTGCCTGGCACTTGGCTGTCAGGCGCAAGCGTAAACGAGCTCCAGCACTTTCTTCGGCCGTCTTCGGCATTCTTCGGCTTTCTTTCCGCTCGTGCCTTTGCCGCTTCGTTCGAAGCGGCGTTGATCTCCGTACGTCGAGCGGGAAGCCACGCCGTCTTTTTTTGGTCATCGTTCTCGCGGCCATCTTGTCGTGCCATCGGCGTACATTCGTACTCGACCAGAAGCCCATCCAAGGCCCATCGCGTCCGATAGTGACTCCTGGAGGAGCTCTGCAGCATCTCCAAGTCCAGAAAGCGGCAGTTTTCACCGCTTTCACCGGGAAGCGGCTTGGATCAGCCAGCCGCACACAAAGCTCCAGTTTCGGACGGGATCGAGTCGTTCGTCCGCCATTTTGGTGACGAACACGGGCACTCGTGCATTTCACCCGGAAATCCACCACCAGAACGGCCATCCACCACGACGCCGCCTTCGGACTCCGCCAGGACGACGCCGCCTCCGAATAAGATCCCGTAAGTTCCATATTTTCCATTGTTTTTACCATTTACCGTTTATTCCCGTTTGCCGGGGTGTATACCTTCAGTGCAGTTCGTCTCGTTTTCAGGACGCCACTCGGCGCCAGCGAATCTGCCCCCGATCAGAACCACTCGGATTTTTCATTTCATTTAATTCACATTGTTTTTTTTTTTTATTGTTTTGTAATTCTGTCTGTTTGTGTTTTTTCCTTTGTTTTGCATTAAAGTTTTTGATTGTTGTTGTGAATTTTATTTCTGACTGTCGCTTGCTGCTTTCCTAATCCAAGAGTTATTGTTTTAATGCAGCCTTCATCGGAAGGCTGCCGTCTTTATGTGTACCGCGCTAACATATAAATTGGTCCTTCGAGCCGGATACAGGCTAAGCATGGTACAGTCAGGAATTTAATTCACCTCACTATTGAAACTTTAAAGTCACGGGTCAAACCCACGTGACACTTGTGCGTTGGTCCAGCGTGTTGATCAATTCGTTTTTCGCCCGTCTCATTCGCACTTTTTCACCTGGGTTGGGTTCGCCATTCAGGTACGCCAACCTAAGGGTCAGTTGCTTTGTTTTCATTTTTCTTTGTGTCGTACACAATGGACGCAACTTTATCGTCCATCGCGATAGCTATTGCGCGCCTTGAGCCCCTTCTGGAACAAGGCGTCACAGCTACCACCGAGCCAAGCCTCCAACCGGCATTTTTAGCCACGTTTGACATTGCGGCGGAAATTTACAACGGTTTCAAGAGCACGGTCAACACTGCCCCTCTCCCCAGTGCCTCCGAGGAGCAGAAGGCTACATTTCTTGAACGTACACTCCGGGCAGACAGCTTGTATGGCAAACTTGCTGCGGTAAAAGCCTCGTTTGCGAATTCAGAGCCGACTTCCTCGCTCTCTCGCCAAGCCTCGCAAACTTGGTTCGAGACAGGCCGGAGCAATGTCCGATTGCCAAAAATCGCGTTGCCGTTGTTCGACGGAAAGTTAAAATCATGGCCACCATACTATGATCTATTCACGGCGTTAATACACAGAAACCAGTCTCTCTCAGATATTGAACGGTTTCAGTATCTGATCTCGTCTTTATCTGGTGAACCTCTCTCAATGGTTAAACACCTGCCATTGACGGGAGATAATTACATAATTGCGTTCGACTCGTTGGTTGAGAGATACCAGAACGACCGCGTGCTAGTCACTTTTTACTGGCAGTCGATGATGAACGCCTCCTCCGTCACATCTGACTCCGCGCAAGCGCTTCGCCATCTTGTGAACACGTTCAACGAAAATTTAGTGGCGCTCGAGCAGTATCCGCATATCGACCTGTGGGATTTCACCCTGTCGAGCATGCTGCTCCAGAAACTCGATGAGTCGACGCGAAAACGTTTCGAGGTGCAGTCAGCTGGCACCCCCTTCCCCAAATACGAAGACGTCAAGTCTTTCGTGCTCGACCAATGCAAGGCTTTCGAGGCAACTGCCTTAAATTCTAAAACGCAATCGAACTCCCGCTCCACACGGGCAAACACCGTTACCGTGAAGCCCGAGGTCAGCCGCAAGTCGTGGGCCTCACATACGTTGGTGTCTCAGACTTCATCTGCCCCAGCGACGTCGCATGAGTCAGCATGTTCTCATTGTGGGGCGAGAAGTCATAGAGTCACCGCGTGCAAGACTTTTCTGTCAATGTCCCCAAATGACAGATATTTGGCGGTCAAACAGAAAAGGCTCTGTCTCAACTGCTTGAGCACCAATCACGGCGCTCCAAAATGTCCATCGTCGTATTCGTGTCGGCAGTGCCACGCAAGGCATCACACCTTGCTGCACTTCCCCAAGCCACATAGAACTGCAGGTCATGAGTCACCCAGTTCTTTATCGAATCCAGTTGAATTACCGCAAATCGTTTCCCCTGGTCTTCCAGAAAATGTCGCGAATTCGGTGACGAATCTCGCCTCAAGCCTCAAGGCAGCTCATGTTTTGTTGGCCACGGCAATCGTTCACGTTCGTGACCGGTGGGGAGGCTACCAAAGCCTCCGTGCGCTCATAGACCCTGCCAGTCAGGCATCGTTTATTTTGGACTCCTGCGTGCGCAAATTGGGTCTATCCCCATCAAATCACAATGTGCCCGTTTTTGGCTTGGGTCTCACCCCCGCCAATTCGACGTGTGGCACAGTCACTTGCCAGGTCAAGGCTGATGATGAGTCTCTCCCAATCCCTGAATTGGAGTTAATTGTCCTGCGCAGGATTTGTGGTAACCTGCCAGACACCGCTTTGAACCCGGATCAATTCCACTTGAACTTATCGAATCTGGCGGATCCCACATGGTTCAAGCCAGGCCCCATTCAAGTGTTGTTGGGCGCCGACGTTTATCCGTCAGTCGTGAAAGAGGGAATCGTCTCGTCAGGTCCGTCACAGCCTGTTGCCATAAACACCATTTTTGGCTGGGCTCTTCTCGGTCCCTTTCAAACCCCGTCAAAACCTCTGCATTCCTTTTTGGTTTGCACTCCAACTGGAATCGACGAGTCTCTGCACAAATTTTGGGAAGTAGAGGAAATCTCGTCACCATCGTCCAAAACACGTTTGTCCCCAGATGATGAACGTGCAGAAATTTGTTTCCGGGACTCTGTCTACCGTTGTCCGTCAGGTCGTTTTGGGGTTTCGCTTCCCTTCAAAAGGGAGTCCCCCACCTTTGAACATTGCAGGTCTATGGCTGACCGCCGTTGGTTAGCTATCGAACGTCGCCTGGTCCGTCAGGACACACTCCGTGATCTGTACATAGCATTCATGCGCGACTACCTCGACCTAGGTCACATGACCTTGCTGGACGCAGAACCTCCAGATTCTGAGGCGTATTACATCCCTCATCATCCGATCGTCAAGATCGAAGACGACAAGCCGAAAATTCGCGTCGTTTTTGATGCTTCGGCGCAAGCGCCGAATCATTTATCTCTCAACGAGACGCTTCTCGTCGGTTTTAAGTTACAACAGGACATAGCAGCTTTGCTACTGCAGTTTCGGTGTGAGCCGATCGTTTTTACTTGTGACATCCGTCAGATGTATCGGCAGATACTTATCTCGCCCGAACATCGCAAGTATCAACTCATTCGCTTTCGTTTCTCCCCTGATCGACCCATTGAAACGTACCAATTGAACACCATTACATATGGTGTTTCTTCGGCACCGTTTCTAGCGGTTCGCACGTTGCTTCACTTGGCAGAACAAAGCGCCTCGAAGTTTCCATTGGCTTCGCAGGCAATTCGCCGTAATTTGTATGTAGACGATCTACTTTGCGGTGCGAACTCCGTGGAATCAGCACGGGAATTACAAACGCAGCTAATCAACCTGCTCCAATCGGGTTGCTTTGAATTGCGCAAGTGGGCAAGCAATCACCCTGATGTGCTGCAAGACATACCACTTGATCACGTTCGAACTCAGCCGTCCACTTTCAGTGACGTTGCTGACAATACTGTAAAAATTCTTGGCCTCCAGTGGCAAGCGGCAACAGACACCTTTTCATTCACGGTTCATCCAAATGAACTACCGTGCACAAAACGGTCCATCTTGTCGGAGGTGGCTCGGATTTACGATCCGCTCGGCTTTCTGTGCCCTGTTGCATTTTTCGCCAAACATTTAATCCAACGGTTATGGAAACTTGGCCTTGATTGGGACGACACCCCTCCAGACATCGTATGTCAGCAGTGGTTGCGTTTTCAATCCGAGCTATCGCAACTTTCGCGGTTGCAAATTCCACGGCATACTTTTCCTTCGCCTGCAGACAGGTGCCAGTTGCACGCCTTTTGCGACGCATCTGAATCTGGGTACGCGAGCGTGTTGTACGTTCGTTACCTTCGAAATGGTGTTCCCACCATTCGTCTCCTAACCGCCAAATCAAAGGTGGCTCCAGTCAAATTGCTGACCGTACCCCGTCTCGAATTGTGTGCAGCGGTCCTACTTTCCAATCTCGTTGCCTTCACCGTTGCAGCGCTCGCAGGAACCGTACAGTTCGATGCCATATTTGCGTGGACCGATTCTACGGTTGTTCTCAGCTGGCTGCGTTCCTCTTCGCACCGCTGGAAAACATTTGTTGCTCACCGTGTTGAGCATATTCAACAGCGTGTCCCGCCTCAGTGTTGGAGACATGTCTCAACATCGGACAATCCCGCCGACCCAGCTTCGCGCGGATTGTTTCCCGAAGACATGCTTTCGTGCTCCCTCTGGTGGTCTGGCCCACCTTTTCTGTCATCAGCGGATGACACATGGCCGGATGACAAATTCTCCGTGTCCTCCCCAGACATTGCGTCTGAAGAGCGAAAGCTCGCTTTGGTCGTGCGTGTGCCGCAGCCGCCGCCGATTGACATCGACGACCTCTTTTTGCGCATATCCTCCTTACGGAAGATTCAGGGCGCTGTCGCCTATTTCTATCGGTTCTGCGAATGCAAGTCCGATGAGAAGTTCACAGGACCTCTCTCGGATACAGAACTCCATTTTGCCTTGTTGTACATTGTCAAACATGTACAGCAGAAGGTATTTGCCGTCGAAATCGCGTCGTTACGCAACGGCAAACCCTGTTCAAGACCCTTTCGAAAACTTTCACCCTTTCTCGATCGTGACGATGTTCTCCGCGTCGGCGGACGTTTGAAGCATTGTCATGAGTTGCCATTTGCAACCAGACACCCTGCTCTTCTTCCATCTCGTCACGTCTTGACAGGACTCGTCATTCGACAAGTTCATTCCCGACATTGCCACCCGGGACTCAACAATACCTGCTATCTCCTGCAGCAAAATTTTTGGATATTGTCCACGCGACGCGCGGTACGGCACTATCTTGCATCGTGTTACCGGTGCTTCCGGACTAAGCCGCAAACTTTTTCTCCCACCATGGGCGACCTCCCCTCGGCGCGAATTTCTCAGCTAAAACCTTTTAGCTGCGTCGGGCTCGACTATGGTGGCCCTTTTCCAATCCTCATGTCACGCGCTCGCGGTGTCAGAACTACGAAGGCGTACATCTGTCTTTTCGTGTGCTTCGCCACCAAGGCATTGCACGTCGAGGTTGCCTCCGATCTCTCAACAGATGCTTTCCTCGCTGCCTTGCGCAGATTCATTGCCCGGCGCGGTCGCTGCTCTACCATCTATAGCGACAATGGCACAAACTTTGTCGGAGCTCATAGGCAATTGACGACGTCAATGCAACTCGCCGCGGAATCCGAAGCCATCACTTGGCGCTTCATTCCTCCCTCCAGTCCCCACTTTGGCGGGCTGTGGGAAAGCGGCATAAAAGCTGTCAAAACTCATCTATCTCGCGTGATAGGTGATCAAATACTCACCTTTGAAGAGCTGACCACGTTGGTCACCCAAGTTGAAGCGTTGCTCAACTCACGGCCACTTTCGGAGCTGGGCTCGGATCCAAATGATCTGTGCCCATTGACGCCTGGTCATTTTTTGACGCTTGAGCCGTTAACGGCCCCACCTGACCCAGATTTGTCCCACCTCAAGATCAGCAGGTTGTCGCGATGGCAGTTGGTCCAATCCATGCAACAGCGTTTCTGGGCGCGTTGGCGCGACGAATATCTACACACGCTGTACCAACGCGGCAAGTGGCACAAGTCACGTCACCTTGAATCCGCAGATGTGGGGTCTTTAGTCCTCATCAAGGACGAAAACGCTCCCCCTCTGAAGTGGAGGTTAGGCAGAATTTCAAAACTCTTCCCCGGCAAAGATGGCATTTGTCGTGTCGCAGATGTCCGTACTCAACGCGACGTTCTGCGACGCCCAATGGTCAAACTTTGTCCCCTCCCTTCAGGACAGTGAGCATTCTGTGTTTTCACTTCCGTCATTGTTCTCACTATGCTCTTTCTTTTTGTATCATGTTTGATGTCATTAATTTTTGAACTTTGAAAATACCCCGAGTGATATTTTGGTGGGGAGTATGTCTCGGCCCCGTTCATTGAAAACTGCATTCGTGTGCATTGAGGGTATGCAACCCAAAATATCCCTGTGTCGTCCAAGTTCTCACCCCTCACCCCCTGTTCGGTGTGCCTGGCACTTGGCTGTCAGGCGCAAGCGTAAACGAGCTCCAGCACTTTCTTCGGCCGTCTTCGGCATTCTTCGGCTTTCTTTCCGCTCGTGCCTTTGCCGCTTCGTTCGAAGCGGCGTTGATCTCCGTACGTCGAGCGGGAAGCCACGCCGTCTTTTTTTTGGTCATCGTTCTCGCGGCCATCTTGTCGTGCCATCGGCGTACATTCGTACTCGACCAGAAGCCCATCCAAGGCCCATCGCGTCCGATAGTGACTCCTGGAGGAGCTCTGCAGCATCTCCAAGTCCAGAAAGCGGCAGTTTTCACCGCTTTCACCGGGGAGCGGCTTGGATCAGCCAGCCGCACACAAAGCTCCAGTTTCGGACGGGATCGAGTCGTTCGTCCGCCATTTTGGTGACGAACACGGGCACTCGTGCATTTCACCAGGAAATCCACCACCAGAACGGCCATCCACCACGACGCCGCCTTCGGACTCCGCCAGGACGACGCCGCCACCGAATAAGATCCCGTAAGTTCCATATTTTCCATTGTTTTTACCATTTACCGTTTATTCCCGTTGGCCGGGGTGTATACCTTCAGTGCAGTTCGTCTCGTTTTCAGGACGCCACTCGGCGCCAGCGAATCTGCCCCCGATCAGAACCACTCGGATTTTTCATTTCATTTAATTCACATTGTTTTTTTTTTATTGTTTTGTAATTCTGTCTGTTTGTGTTTTTTCCTTTGTTTTGCATTAAAGTTTTTGATTGTTGTTGTGAATTTTATTTCTGACTGTCGCTTGCTGCTTTCCTAATCCAAGAGTTATTGTTTTAATGCAGCCTTCATCGGAAGGCTGCCGTCTTTATGTGTACCGCGCTAACAGGCATGATGGGCATGAATTAACCCCTTGGGCCATTGTTTAGTAAAGCCCTTTCAATAGACTTTTCGGAGAGAACTTTCTTTCAGATCAGGTATCAGGTAGCTTCAAATGACTTGGCTTTTCAGATTTTGTGTGGGGAATTTCTCGCGCTTTGCATTTCCTAATTCCCGCAATTTTCCGCTCTTATTTTCTACCGCTTCGCGATGGTTGCAGCCAGGTTCCAGAGCTTTATTGCCACGAATATCTTTTCAGACGATTCGGGTTAACTCTGTCCTGTCGCTAACTGCCTGTTGATTAACCCTTTGGGTCAGGTAATTGTTGCTTTGGTTTAGCCTTAGTTCATAGTGACATCTCACCCGGTTCTTTGTGAAGACAGCGTCAGTTCAGTAGGCTCCGGACATCACTTGGAGTTTGCTGGTTTGTTCCGCAATGCCGCACCTGACTTTAACCCTTTCTTATTCGCGTCTAACTCTCACTCCTAATTCTTTTGAGCTTAGAATTTTGACGCACTGACTAAAGCTTATATCTGAAAGGGTTAACCGCATAGAGAAGAAAAGCCACGTCAACTTGAAGCACCTTTACAGGTGGTAAAGCCCAGGTGACTTGCTTCTTGACATTTGAATAAATCTGACATTAAGATTGTATTTGGGTTCCAACAGCTGAACATTCATAATAAAGATTGTGCCCCTGTTAATTGAAGTACGACTTTGATTTCACAATGATCTGTGCTAATAAACTTCTGAACACCTGCTCCCTCAATTTAGGGTCAAATAAATCAAATCTGTGATTACTTGCCTTTCTAACTTCAACGATCGATCACCATCAAAACTCACAATCAGTAAACCACAAACAACTTTATCAACAAGTAATATAACAATCATAGCAGAAGCGCAAAGCAGGCGTCTTATCGTTGTTGCATTCCCACACCAACCATCCCTCGCGTCCTTTTCTCGGCTTCCTAAAGCCATGCACCTTTCCCCTCCTACTCTCTGAATTTCACCAGCTGCAGCTACGCTCTTATGCTTAAATTAACTATTTTACTTTTATGCTAGGCCGATCACCACAATACTCCTTCAGAAATTTTGCACAAACGGCCTTTGACCAATGCTAAACAACATACTAAAAGCTTCGGCCCAAGAAGTGACGGAGCCTAGTTTTTTTTTGGGCAAGAAAGAAATAAGTGCCGCCAAATCTCGTAGCGCCTGATTGAGAGATAATGGAAAACTCTAGCTGCAGACTTAATTTGACTCTTCTTGTCTGTTGCTGCCAGCATAATTTGATTTCAACCCATCAAATAGATTTTGGATAATAATAGAATGGCAGAGTTCTTAATTTTGGACATTTTTTATTATTTGACATATGACAGAAAGAAATGTACTTTCAACTGTTCTGAATACAGTTTTGAAAAGGCGTTCAAAAGACATATTGCATGTCAAGTTCCTTGAGATATAGCTTCTATCATTTTTTCATAGAGACTTTTTTGTTTGACAGATGACAGCCAAATAATAATCGGCGCATTTGACAGCAAAACCATGTCTGCATACCAAATTTCAAGTCGATCAGATCAACCATTTGGTTGTTATCGTCAAATAATACTGACAGACACACACACAGCCAGACAAACTTTCATCTGGAAATGGTCCTAATCGTCTCAGGGAGGCTCAAAATGGATATTTCCGTGTTTATCTCGAAAAATGTTTTTTAGCGCCTCCAGAATACTTTCCCCCTTCTTTGGTTGGTGTAAGGTGTGGTCAATGACCGTTTGTGCAAATTTTAAAGGAGACATTTCCATAAGCAAGTCAAGTTCTGTCTTCCCACGTATCACGTTTATGATTAATTTAATGATTAATGATTCATTAATGATACGTGGTAAGACGGAGCTCCACTTGCTTATACTTACTATTCTCCCACTGCCCAAATGCCCACTGTAAGATGGACCGTGACCTACAGTTGGGACAATCTATTTCTGGGCCAAACCCTCAAATGCCTGGGCTTTTGATAATTTTTTATTTTGTCAAAAAATGTCCCAGCAATCCTTCACAAACTTTTCCAGTGTTTTAGGGCTATTTCGGTCCTGAAAAAATGTAGAGGGGATCCAAACGTGAACAAAGTGGACAAACATTCAATGGAATTCCATAAAAATCTCTAAGTATATCTATCTCTATTTTTGAGAGAGAAATATTGATACCCGCATGCAGCCTTAAGAGTACGTTTGATAATTCCGAATGTCGAGAAAGTAAGAATCCATTATCACTTTTAAAGGTTGAAGCATACCGCGTATACGAGTCGAAAACACGCGGGCGGAAAATCAATAAATGTTTTGGGATGGAGCGTGCGATATTCAAATTTACCACATATAGTTAAAAGATGTCGCTAGTCGTGTAATTTATACGCATGAACTTGGAGAGCTGGCATAAATCGGTCAATATCTATTTCACCATTCTTTTCCCTTAGAACCCGAGTGCATTATCCGCACATCCGAGGTGATGTTGCGCGCACCGCATTCAAGGTTGCTGTGGCCGTGCCACTCGCATATCGTCTCGTGATATGTTCAGCCCGCGTCTCAGGTCCGACTTAGACTCCGACGTCGAAGTTCCGCAATCAATTGGATTTCTGTCCGCGTTACGGTACCATGCAAATGCCGCGGTCTACATCAAGCTTCATTTATATGGAGCCGCGCGTTCTCAACAGTTGAATTTCGCATCGGTACACAATACACTTTTGCTCAGGGCGCCGGGTTAATTGCGTTGTACTTTGGGAGACGGGTTCAACCAGAAGCTCTTCAAGCTAGAGCAAGAGCCTATGGACTGTGTGGGCATCGTCGCGAAAAGTAACCTAGGTGCGTCCTTTGTTTATAAATAAATAAATAAATAAATAAATAAATAAATAAATACTTTATTTCCAAAAGGTGTTACACCCTATGCGAAGGAAAAAATATGAAAACAATACTCATATTTTACAAAAAAAAAGAGGAGGACAGAAAATAGCAGATAAATTAAAATGAGGTACATTCTGCAAAACATGTCAGCGCATCCATCACTGCCCAACATCAATGCCGTGTGAGTCGTGAATGCTAGAAACAATAAAACGTAAAGAATGAAAATTGATATCGCACTGTCGGGCAACCTTATTGAATTCACAGCATAAGATTGAGACGGGAGAGTTGAAA
This sequence comes from Anaspis maculata, assembly GCA_949128115.1. Classification (NCBI taxonomy): domain Eukaryota; kingdom Metazoa; phylum Arthropoda; class Insecta; order Coleoptera; family Scraptiidae; genus Anaspis; species Anaspis maculata. The sequence continues at coordinate 92,699,733 of OX421962.1, forward strand.
AGGAGGTTGGTTCTGGAGGCCTGGTTATAAAAAGTGACACACTGCCTGGAGTTGGCACGTGGAACATAAAAATTAATTTTTGACAATAGATATGAACAGTCCATTTTATTGTGCAAGATGTTATGTAATAACTTAATGGCCAAAATAGAGCGGCGAGTTTCCAAGGAAACAAAGCCAAATCTAGACAACAGCAGACTGTATTCAATACCCCTCGCAGGATAGACGCCATCAAACAAGAAGCACAGGAACTTCAAAAACCGTCGCTGGACCCGCTCAATACAATGAATATGGACTTTATAGTAAGGGTACCAAATGATCGAACCGTACTCCAATCGGGATCGAATCAATTTGTTGCCGAAGGTATTGTGAAATTTCATGTCCAAAAGGTTGGAACCAACTCACACAGACCGCTGCCTGTAGAAAGAGGAACCTGCGTCGAGCCCTCGTAATCCGTCATCGATAAAGTTCTATCGGCTGCGTAGATGGCGTCTTGCACCGAGTGGGCCTGACCATCTATCATTCTATCGGTTGTGTAGGTGCCCCCTTCAACCAAGTAAGTGAGCCTGACCACCAATACGATTGTGATTTTACAATGTCCTAGAAAGCCACGATCGACACGGGGGTAGATTTCAACTTCTCATTAGGTGATGCCAGCAGTCCAGGGGTTGGGGTTGGAGCTTCGACGGAGCTTTGGGCGATTCTTCTGAATATGCGTTGTTAAATTTGGAGAAGCGCGGGAAGAAAAATAATTGGAAATGAATGAAATTGCGTTTGGCCAAACCAGGATTCGGACCCTGCCGTAGAGTCGCAATTGTTAATAATAATCGGTTCAGAAATACGACCCCTTCCCCTCCTTGGAACTGATGACTTTGGTTCAGTGTGCCACTGCAGTTATTTAGATTTCCGTGTTGGTTGGATTATTAAGTACAAGATGACTATTATTACGACTATTACTACGATTATTACTACGAAGAGCACGAGCCAAACAAAAAAATCTAACCTTTCTGGGGATGATGTAGCACAGTACTTTTCATCAATAGCGGACACTATTGTGAGAGATATAAAACAAGTGAGTATGCCTTCACGTGCGTGAGTCTCAGTAGCGCATTTTCTCAAAGAGGCATATTATGAACGTAAAGAAATTTGGTTGAAGGAGAAACACCATTCCTTGTCCACTTTCTTCATTCGAAACTCATTGTGATATTTTGTTATCAGAATAGGGTACTTGCCAATGAAATAGATTTGAATGACTATTTCACTAGAGTGTATTACACCGACAATAAAATCTAGTATTCAGATGACAAAACACGTACCTATACCTACCTGGGCAAAACCAACATGATGGTTTTGCAGCGGCAATGTTTTGACGTTTCACTCGTTCCATTACATTCAAACTGCTTTAGTAGATGTAGCGCATTTTCCTATCGAATACGCTATTTTTATACTTTGTATTCGCCTGTCCGTCCCAATCCGTCCAGCCGTCCGCCTTGTTATAAAATTCCTTTTGTAAATGACCGGAACTTAGCTAAAGATGAGCACAGGAAAACAAAGCAAGCTCAAATTGAGTTACCTATAATATTTGTCAGACTGACACTTTTGCATCAATTTGAATCGGCAGTCGTCACAAACAGTATTTAAGCAAACTAGTAAGCTTCATTGCATCTTGTTGTATCAATCGAAGTCCCAGCGGGCCCCCTTGTGTTTTCATGCATCGTTTATATCCCTAATGAGTTGCCCCTTGTGTCTTCTTCTGTGGCTCGAAGCCCTTGCGGGCCCTTTTGATGTGGATGTCTATGTGCCGTTCAAAGACCTAGCTCACTTTCTTATGACGTACTGTAAGCCCCATTGAGTCTTCTTCTGGCTTTCGAAACTTTGGTGTGTTGTCTTGTATTTTCTTGGTTTTTCAGTCAGGGTTTTAGTAGAAACTCTTTTCTTTATCTTCCGAGACTCTGTGCTCTTCTATACTTTCTTTGGATGCTCAAGATCCTAGCGGGCTCTCTTATACCTCCATACGCCGTTAGTCATGACTTCCGAAACTCTCTCGGCCTTTTTATGGCTTCACGTTATTTTAGAACTAGATAAGTATCTTGGTTTTGGATGAAAAAGCTGTTCAAAGAAAGTCTCCTTTTCTCTCGTAAAATAGTCATGTCGAATACCACTCGAGATAAAATTTTGAAGGCAAAATTTTTCTCTTGTAATATTCAAATTTGTTGCTTTTTGGCAATTTCGCTCATGACATTTAATCAAAACCACTCGCCTGACGGCTCGTGGTTTTGTTACAAATGTCATTCGCGAAATTGCCAAGCGACAAATTTTCATAACAATCGAAAAATTTTGCCGACAAAATTTTATCTCTTGTGATATTAAATACGATTATTACAAAAAAGAAGTCCGAAGTGACAGCTGTCAGATTTTGTTGTTTACATTGCATTTGGCGGGCCGAAAATATTCCGGAGGAAAATAATTCAAAGCCGTAAAATCGAGGTATGATAATGTGAATATTCAGAGTCAAGGCATCATTAAAAGATGTCGCTAGCTATTTAATTCATTTGTGTAAATCCCGCAAAGCTCTATAACATAATTTACTGGCCCCTCATCGACATTCAACAACCGTTCCTGCTTGACGTCCGACGAAATGGTGAATTGGTGCATATGAAGTAAAGCACCTGCACTTCGACCCAGTTAGTTGCTGCCGTACTCCTGCTGTGTTGACACGCCATCGGCCATACTACCGCCCGCCACCATCCGATCCACACGTGTTAGCACCGCCGGTCGCATTCTCCAGCGGCTTCTCAGATTACCTGAGCTGTCTATACACCGTTCGCGATCGTTTTGGATGCAATAAAATATTCCGAATTGCTGGGAATGGAGGATATCGCCGGAGATTGACCGTGGTACCTGGACCGATCCTCCTGGGCTACCGTCCGCTCCCGACTTGTCACGTCCGCTGCCGAGTGCTTCTGCGGGCCTGTTAGCGAAGAGTTTTAGTCCCCTTCAAGAAAGCTGAGTTAGAACCCGTTTATGTTGCGTCGCGACCCTCCTAGAGGCCGAAGCGTCGAAGCCCCAATGAAGAGCCCCAGCCCACTTGGAAAATGACGAGTCGATTCCCCCCGGCTGATGTGTCTCAAAGGCCCCCTGGAGAAAGTCGAGTTGGAACCCTTCGGAGTCGTGTTTTGGTCCCCTTGGGGGCACGCTGAGTCGAGAACCCTCCAGGTTGAGTTTTGACCCTCCGAGAGACTGATGAGTTGCTTCCCCCGTTGAGTTGCAACCCGTCTCTAGGATGTCGTGTCAGAGCCCTTGGACGTTGAGTCTTGATCCGCCTCCAGGTGTCGAGTCAGAGCCCTCCGACGACGAGTTCCAGCCCTTTTGCCTGGTCGATGTGCCAAGGCCCTTCCGGTGTTGAGTTTCGACCCTTCTCCAAGTCGTAGAGTTGGGACCCGTTGACGAAGTGTTTCGAACCCCCTCCAGGATGCTGAGTCGCGTTCTTTCGACGGTGAGTTCTAGCCCACCTCGAGGATGTCGAGTTAAAACCCCTAAATGATCCAGGCCCGATAGAAATGAGGTCTCTCGTTTCGGTATCTCGTGTGGCGGAGTGATGACCTCGACGGGCGGGAGGTTAGTCTTGGTGAGTTGGGATAGTTGCTTACGGTTAGGCTTTGTCGGAAAAATGTATGATGGGGCTCACGCGTGCTTTCTGAATCTGCCTGCACGTGCTGGTATCTGCGCTACTGTCTGCCGTCAGGTACAGCCACTGGCAAGCCTCGTCCTTTGATGGATACCTTCATAGAAAGGTATTCGCGCTCTTGGGCCCTCTGGACTTGGCTTTGTGACTGCGGTACTCAGAGCACCGGACCTAGTGGGTTAGATCTGGAAACTCGCGGGTGAGCTTCCTCTGCGTTTCTGAAGTTCCTAGTTATTCGGAAAATGTAAATTTTGAGAATCGCGTTTAAAAATCAAGTATTTGGAAAAATAGAATCGCGTTTGTATCGGGGTTCGGACCCTGCCGTAGAGTCGTAATTGTTGATCGGATTGATGGACACCCCCCCCCCCCTCCTTGAAACTAATGATTTTGTTTTAGCGCCACGACAGTTCCTGATATTTCCATGTAGAGTTGTCCCGGGAATGGAAACGTTCTTATTCGAAACTGATAAATTCAATCCGGTACCCAACGACGCCACCGTTCAGATAGGGACTTTGTAAAAATGAACTGTTATTAGGGCTCGATCAGGAATAGTGTAGACGGCGATTACTTCGTGTTAGGGGAAAGATTATTTCGACGCCTCTCCGCATCGGCTTTTCGACGAACACCCTGTGTAGTCTATTCTCTGCGTTTTGGTTTTCCTGGCTGCGGCCTTCTCTCACAAATTGCTAAACAACAACGAACTAGCGCGTATACGGGGCGTGCTCAAAACGTTCTTCACATTAAATTAGTACCTTGACTTGAGTAATTGTTTCGCGTACACCATCGGTTCGAAAGTTTTTGGAAGGGCGAAATTTGGTTCAACATTTCCGGTTATAGGCACTTTCGATCATGGGAATCTTTCTGAGCGTTGGGGGCAATTCACGGCGAAAACAGGTTTAAAGCCCCCACAAAGGCCAGCCATATCCAATCCCTTCCAAACGGGCAAAAGAGAACCATAGCCCAAAAAGAGCGTTAGCCTTTGAAAAGAGGCTCCACAAAAAGGGGGCCACCGCACACACCGGCCCACAAATCTTGGATTGCATTCGTGGTCGAAGTCACTCTTCTCTTTGCAGTGTCTAGAAGCCGGGCCTAACCCTAACATAACCTCTAACACTAACATAAATGTTGGATCTGATATAACCACAAAATAAACTTTGAGCCGCGAAAGCCAGCCAGAATTAAATGTCGGTCAAGGTGTAGAGTCAGGTGTTCGTCGGAGGGTTGAGGTGTTGGGACGTCTGAAATAATTGGGGGAAAGTTACCTCTTCGGTAATAGGTTAGATCTTTTAGATAATTTAGCCTGCGATGTGAAGGTAGGACTAGGTATAGGAGCGAGCCATTATTTAAACATTTTGAATTGTACATAGAGGTCAATAGATTGATGTTACGTTAAAATTTTATATTGTGTCTTATTGTGTTCAAACTCGTAGTCAGACCTGTCTCAACAATCTCGAGAACTCTATAATCGAACAACAAGAAGAGAGGCACAACGGGATGTCGTCCTGATACTAGATGATCATCGGCCAAGCGGTTCCAAAAGCGGGAAAAGTGATTTAATTCAAATAAGTTGAATCAAATGCCAGTATAATGGGTTGCCTACCCATTCAGGGGTACAAAAAGATAGCTGGGGTCGTTTCAACATCAATTTTATTCCGTTGCCATTGACAGTGGGATATGGATAAGTGAATATTGTCCTTGTAGGTATGTAGGTCTAATAATCAAAGGCGTTGTATGTATTAATCAACAGTAATATCACAAGTGCTTAGATTTTCACGATAATTTTGGCCAGGCGATCGCGAGTGCTGGTTGTAGCGATAAATGCCCGATTCCGTAGGAGGAGGGCATTCATCTAGGGACAACCAGCCCGAGGGAAACGCTTGGCTAAAATTATCTGTGAAAATCTCGAGCACGAGTGATATTTTGGTGATTATTACAAAAAAGAAGTCCGAAGTGACAGCTGTCAGATTTTGTTGTTTACATCAATTTTATTCCGTTGCCATTGACAGTGGGATTTAGATAAGTGAATATTATCCTTGTAGGTCTAATAATCAAGGGCGTTGTATGAATTAATCAACAGTATTAAGTGCTTAGATTTTCACGATAATTTTGACCAGGCGATCGCGAGTGCTGGATTCGGAGCAAAGGCTGAAGACAAACAACGGTAAAAACGCTGGAATAACTAACGGTGAGAACAATATAACAACTAACGGTGGGAAAACTGGGAACAACTGAAGTAACAAACGATGGAAATACTGGAACAACTTGAACTGTAGCGAAATAGACACACTGGATCAACTGATGAGCAAGAACCGAGCAGAATTCACAGCAATTCATGAACGTTGCCACGTACCGTTACGGACTTTTTAAAGTGGACGACAGTTGACAGATTTTTCAGGATTCTGGCCTGAACGTCGTATGACAGCAAGCCAACTTGTTGACATTAGGTTTGTTTTGGCAGCGAGTTGCGGACGGTTTGCTAACTGTGATTCAGCGCGCATACTCGACTCCCACCAGTTTTCAAGTGGTTGGGAAGTTTTTGCTGCAAGAACGCGTAGCGAGCGGTTCCAGTTGAAACTAGGGACACAACAACTTGTCAAGTTTTCCCCGCCAAGCCGAGGTCTTATTTAAGGGGTTTCTGATGCGACTAAAAAAGTTGTCGACGGAAATCGGTTTTATTTTATTTTTTTCGTCAAGTACAAACTCATCAAAAAAGAAAATGTACAGACATTGCTATCAAACTTTGAAAATTTTCAAAATATTTTGAAAATTTTCAAAATATTTTGAAAATATTTAAATTTGATTTTTGAAAATTCAAGAACTAGATAGCATCGACAAGGTATCTTTCCTCAAGAAAGTCGCATGCGATTTGAACTTTCTATTTTCAAAAAAAAAAGGTACCAAAAATGACTTCTACTAATTCACTTTTTCATATCTACGAGAAATCATTTTTGGTGCCTTTTTAAAAAATAAAAAGTTCATATTTGGCATGCGACTTTCTTGAGGAAAGATACATGGTCAATGCTATCTAATTTTTGAATTTTCAAAAATCAAAATTTTTCAAAATTTGATAGCAATATCCGTACATTTTCTTTTTGGAGGAGTTTCTACTTGACGGAAAAAAACCAAAAAAAACCGATTCCCGTCAACAACTTTGTTAGTCGCATCAGAAACCCCTTGATAAATTTACCGAATTAATGTAAATATGTAACTTTCAGCAGGTAAAACTATTTTAAATTAACCTCGAAAATGCGTCTTTATTTACCTTTACTGTCACACTGTCACATTACGCGCCACGCCATCAATCAAAGATCGCCCGATTGCGAATAAAGGCGTACGCATGCGTCTGATCACCAGTTTCTTTTTAATTCTCAAACTCCTCTGACCGTCCACAAACTGTTTTCGAACCGTTGGAGGCACCTGCCCAAACAGCTTACCAACAGTTGGCAACTCGAAGTTTACACTGCCCGAACGGCTTAACGGAAGCGCGCAGAATCCAAACGGTTGGAAACGGTTGTGTATCGCTGCCAAAACAAACCTATTGTCATCCACTTTATTTTGGCCGCTTTATCTTACTGACGTGAGATATTTTTAGTCGTAGCGGTACACCAAATTATTCTGCACTTCTAACGATTTCGTTTATTTCCGGCACAGATGATCATTGGACCTATTCAAGAGTTTTGACCCGCAGCACCACCAAATTTGCCCCTCAGGAACGGAGGGGTGGAGGTATCTTCAGAATTTGAAGCTCCAGGTCTAGTATGGTTTAATGAAGACCCACAAAGGCAAGTGAGCAGTCATTTTCGAATAATTTTCATCCGCTGATGTCGATTCTGACGTGAAAAATGAGTTGCGCAATGATTTAACAAAGATAATTGGTAATAATAAGAGATAAAGATGAAATCAAGTGGTCATCTATTGAGCTCTGTAGGAACTTGTTTTTTTGTGATAAATACATGAAACTTGGTGTGACTGTTCATTATTACTTACTCCCCAAATATGGAGGGAGCACCACGCGTTCCGACGGATGACGTTGCGACGCAATATCAAAAAACAGTGGTCGCTATGTCCAGAACAGTCGATAGGAATATCATAATTTCTTCGATTTTTTCCATCAAGCCATATGCTTCCAAGATTCAATAACATATTTCTGTCGATTTTGGGAAATGGTGGGCTACCAGTGGTAAATCAGGTGCCTGTAAGGGGAACAGTGAGGTTTCTTCACCCCTAAATTTCCGCGGTCAACATCTTCGGGTAAAACCGAGGATAAAACTAACTATTTTGAAGTCTGTCCACACGAATATGTTATTTGGCTAACAATTTTCGTGTTTCGTCCTTCTAGGGACTCCTCAGTATGTGTATACAGATCTAGCGATCAAATGAAAGGATCTCAGAAAAGTACTTTTGATTACTGGAAACTTTGTTTCTATAGCACAAAGCACTGTGCCGGGAATCGAACCCGGGAGCTCCACTTGCCGAGCGCTCACGCATTCCACTCGACTAGCGGGCTTCATTGATTTTATTATTATTGTGGAATACCGGACCAAATGTGGACCACCCCTTTCTTTTTCGCAGAGAATGCAGTTGTACACATTCGGATATAGGTGTATTCCACATTACCGAACCATCTTTTGGGCTAAGTGGGATTCAAGATTTTTATATTGGAGCTTTTTCCGGACGTATTTACTTCATTTATATCCGGCTGACTTCATTCATATCCTAACACTGGAATCACAGAAATTGCATTTACTTATTCTTTACCCATTTCAAACAAAACGGTATTCCAAGATCGGTTACTTTACTAGGTAGTCTGAATGATCTCGCGCAGTTGCGAAATCTGTTGAAACCATAGGAGTCCTTAGAAGGACGAAACATGGAGAATGTTGACCAGATGACATAATTATTCGTATGGACAAACTTAAAAATAGTTTTATCCGAAGATGTTGACCGTGGAAATTTGGGGGTAAAGAAACCTCACAGTTCCCTCTAGCAAACACCTGACTTACCACTGGTAGCCCACCGTTTCTCCAAGTCGGCAGAAATATGTTATTGAATCTTGAAAGCAAATGGTTTGATGAAAGAAATCAAATAAATTATGATAATATATCGACTATTTTGGAAATGACGACCACTATGTTTTTTGATATTGCGTCGCAACGTCATGCGTCGGAACGCGTGGTGCTCCCTCCATATTTGGAAAGTAAGTAATGATGAACAACCCTATCAAGTTTCATGTATTTATCACAAAAAAACAAGTTCCTACAGAGGTCAGTAGATGACCACTTGATTTCATCTTTATCTCTTATTATTACCAATTATCTTTGTCAAATGATTGCGCAACTCATTTTTCACGTGAGAATCGATATCGGTGAATAAAAATCATTCAAAAATGACTACTCACTTGCCTTTGTGGGTCTTTATTGGACCATACCAGACCTGGAGCTTCAAATTCTGAAGATACCCCCACCCCTCCGTTCCTGAGGGGCAAATTTGGTGGTGCTGCGGGTCAAAACGCTTGAATAGGTCCAATGATGATCTGTGCCGAAAATAATCGAAATCGTTAGAAGTGCAGAGCTTGGACGATTTTAGGCCCGTACCGCGACGACTATTTGGGAATTTTCCTTTTACAAAAAAGTATCTGTTTTTCATTGTCTTCCAATGTTGTTTCCGAGACAACCCAAAACTTCCGTAATCTAATAATGATATATAGGTACCTAATATTTGGATTATCATTTTCTCAAGAACTAATAATCTAAATGAAAAAAGCTGAAAATCACCGAAAAGAGGATAAAAATACCTTTTAAATGATTCGCCACTCGGCCTATGTTGTCCTTGAAAACTTGAGGGGGCTGCCAGCCTCTCCAAGGGAGTTGAGGTGAATTGGGTAAAACTATGACAGATTGTTAGTTCCTTCAAAAGCAAAATCGACCTCCCTCGCAGTTTTCCTCTAATATCAATGCTATGCTACAAAATAATTCTGAAAGTATAACGTTGACACACCCTTTCGCCCCCTGTGGGGGCCAAACTAGTCATAAAAATCGATTATGCTTCACAGCATTTTATTTGTGGACCAGAGGCTACAAAATATCCAAAATCCAGCGAAATTCACTGAAACTCAATTTATCCCTAAAACGTGCGGGGTCCTTTCGATGTTGAACATTGAGTGAAAAACCCAGCTTAGCTCTGCAACAAAAGACTGAAAAAATAGTGCTTTTGCTAAGCCAGAAGAACAATGGTAAGCCAGATGATATTTTGCTGTAAGTCATAAGCATGACACCTGACTTGGCGAGGCCTACCTAGAGTAGTAGACGGTAGCGGTAGCGCCACCTACTTACTGGAAGCTGGAGCGGATAGGTGTATGTAAAAGAACTATTGTACCTACTTCTTCTCCTCCACCGCAGGCTGCCGTAACTATGCATGTTCTTAGGTATGGGAAAATTACTGAAGCCTAATAATTGCGGCTGAATAAGTAAGTGCTCATTGATCTAAGAAAACTTGAGACAGTGAAGCCCTTTGTATGGAAGGATTACAACACTTCTCTGCACGGTGTTTGTTTTTTACGCACCGCACACCTATAAGAACTATCCTGATTTATCTCTTAGGCCGGTGTCATTTTTCTGCCAGTCGTCCTGTTTAGCTCGCCTACTACACTGCCGCCCGAACTTTTTCGCATGACAGCAGTGTTAGTGTCGTCCCGGTCAATCCACTTGCCGTAACGGCACTATTGCGTTTTTCCCGTGCATCAAGTTAATCTGGCCGTCCGTCTTGCGCTCCAAGCAAACATCTTTTCTCCTCCCGGTCGTCCCGTCACTCTCTTCTCTGCGCTCGAATCCCATCGAGGGACTATACGGTGCTGCGAGCAGGAAAGGAGGCCCTCCGGTTGCCGCCAGCCGGAGCTCGCTCCTCGAACCCATTCTCATCATCCTTTTCCTTTCTCATTTTCGCCATTCCCTTTCGCACCGCCGTTCGCCACTGCCTCCTGATTTAGGGGCGACCTTACAGGGTGAATCTAAAGCAGCGCGGCATCGCCACCCCGGCGAAGCCAAACGAGGTCATGATTGAGGCGGTAGTGGGGACAAGGAGTTTTCCTCCGGTCGTTTTATTTGTTCTGCCATTATGATTTTCCCATTCTCCACGCACCGAAAACGTTTAGCTGAAGAATATCATCTTTTCGGAGGAAGCTGGACGGATGCGCTGCGAGAGGTGTAGCTACGTGTGAGTTCAACAGCAGTAAATCGATTCCAGATTCTGCGCTTTTATTGGTTTTGTTCTGTTTTGTTTGAATTCATAGTATAGAGGTGTTTGAAGCTGAAATGCCCCAGGTTAACTAGATAATGCAAGCGGTGCATATCTGAAAACGCACCGATACTGCATTTTGGAATACTGCAACTAGATTTGGCATGAAAGAATTTTTTTCAAGTATGAAGAATTGAACGGATACAACGACAATGGAATGTGTCACTGACGATTGCCCCCACTATTATAGGTACAGGGTGTTCGCACGAAAGCTCTACCCCCCACCGGAGATTTCCCCTTGAGTATAATTTGAATAAATAAAAGCGATTGTCATATAATTTTTTCCGTAGGCTTCGAATTTGCCCATGGAAATTGTTTATGGTATTTGGTGCACATCAAAAATTTTTGTCGAATTGGACACCTGTAATTTATTATAGGAATCAATTCCGCTTTTCATCCTGATTATAAAATTAAATAAATAAAAAAATAATAAATGTTTACCTCCTTATCGGCCTGCATTGGCCATAGAAGTTTTTGCCCTCCATTAACATTGGTACATATTCAGAAATTTTTTAAATTGGACAGCCAGGCATTCCTGGGCCCAGGAATCAAACCCGGAGCAAGTTGCTCCAATACCAAAGAATATGTACCCAATCAGCGGTGAGCGTCGACTGTATGGAAAGCTGTGTACATTCAGTGAATACCGAGGTGAATATCTACCCCAGCTGAATGGTCGGTATCCAGAACCCTTCCACAGACGAAGACAGTGGAAGTGATACTGGTTCTGATGCTTACGATTTTAAAATGACAACTAAATTTATCTTTCGGTGTCACCTTCGCTTTTATCTTGCAAATTGGATACTTTCTTTTCAGTTGAACATATCCGACAGCATCGTCCAGATTGCTTTTTTACCTGCTTTGTAAGGCACACAGTAAGTACCTGGTACCTATCCCTGATAGTTCTGTCAAGTCTGAAGTCTGGCCGATAAAATTTGGTCTTATACGCCAGCATCAACAGCACTTTTCACAGTAACGAAAACAATACTCACCAGTCACCACACACCATCTACGTTCCGTTTTCTAGCATTTTTGGTGAGGACGAATGTTCTTTTCCGATAAAATAAAAGTTATTTACTTATTCTGGACGAACTATGGGAGCTTCACCTCTTCGCTTTCACGTTTGAACACAGAGAAAAATGATTGTTTAATTCCATAAACTATTCTTTCTTTCAAAAAAATTTGTTGTTTCCGTACGGGCAAGTAAATATTTCTTTGAAAGATTGAAAAAATTTATTTGGAACAGTTCATTTCAACAAAACAACGGATCTCTTTGAATCAAAAGAGATAGTGTTTGATTGAAAGAAATCAAATTTTTTGCTGCAAAAGTAGAGGATATTTCTGTGAAATATATATTTCTTTAATTATTGGCGTTTTCAAATCCTTGGGAGAAAAAAAGTTTATTCAAGATAAATATAAGATTTTTTGAAGATAACGTAAAATCCTGTCAATCCATTCGTTCGCCTTATTGCATTCAAATAAATATTTTATTCCTGAAAGAGATTTTGCGCGTTGTTGTTGTGATGAAATAATAATTGTTGGACAAAATTAAACATTTTGTTTGGCAAAATATATAGTTTATTTGAAACTGTCACTATAACATCAACATTGTAAACTTAAAACTAAAAATTAACATAAAAAAAAATACTTTTGCTTTAGAATTAGCATGGACACGGCGAGGAAGTTTGTAAACACTACAACACTATCAAATGGTGATATTTAGTATTGAACTCTCGCCTATTGTAGCGAGGGTGTTGGTGATTTGTGAATTATGTGAGCAATTAGATGGATCTCCAAGAATTTCTTGAAGAAACCGAACTGAGACACTTGAGCGAACTGCTTTGTGGTAGGTAAATCTTTTAGTTTCTTGTGCTGATTCTGATTGTTTCTGGACATCACTGGTTGATCTGCATGCTTGTTGGTGCCGTATACTAACCCACTGTTTAATTAGGTACCAACTTCTGAGGAAAATAAGTCGAATTTTTCTTACCTTCTGTGAAAAACGTTCCGAAACAAACTTTTCAAGGCGTAATCTGTTCCCTAAAGTAGGGTCATTGGGCAGGATTTGTTGAACGGCACCAATAAGCAAATCATCAACAGTGATGTTCTGCTCTAGAACAGAGGAAGAAGGTTATACTTGTAGAGTCTATCGCCTCCATCAGCACAAGAAACAATATTCGGCTTCTTCAAAAAAATCTTGGAGATCCATTTTATCGCTCACACAATTCACAAATCACCAACACTCACGTTAAAATAGGCGAAGGCGATGGCTTTTATTTACATGCCATGAATGGACTTGCAAATGGCGTTGTGGGAATGGGAAGGGGTGGGAATGTATTTTTTTTTGACTTGAAGAAATATTTCTTTCGTGCCATTTCACATTTATTTGAATTGAATAATTATTTGTTCCCATGAAAAACATTACTGCAACGTCAAAGCTGTAATTTTATTTGTGTCAAATACAGTTTTTCAAGGAAAGTAAAATCTTCTTTTTTGAAAGTATAGTTTCTATCTTCATTGTAAATAATCAGGGTGTATAAATTTAAATAAATACGGTTTAATTTTCAAGTAAATATCTTCTCTTATACTGAAACATCGAGTTTTATAGGAAATAAATTTCCTTCGTATTAAAAAAATCGACGTCAAATAAATTAGATTATTATTTTTAAACAATCCTTTTTCTCTGTGAATAATTTGTATTTGTGCAGTAGAACGTATATCTGCCATGGTCGTCAACTTGAGTTTCCTTCCTCAAAGCCTCTGTCCTCTGTCCATAACAGATAATAACGGCTGGGTCACTTATTTCATCCACCTCAATCAGATCAAGCCCCAGTTTGACGTTTAACTTGACGTCTGTTACGAAATTGTTTCAAACAGAAATAAATCAGTATTGGTTACCATCGCACCCAAAACCGCGATGTTGCCAATCAGGGTATAACCTGGCTCGACCTAGTGACGTCACTGGCTCAGGAAGGAATTCTTTGCGAATTTTTTCCCGCCCTATTATGGAGACAAAAGTGGAACAAACTACCACATGCTTATTAGGGGGTGTTCAGCTCCTTACTATTATTTAAAAAAAAAAATTGGATAATACCCCATTGATCCAAAGTGTGGGAATAGTGCAGGAAATAACGATATTCTGCAATATGACTGTGAACAGTAACTGTTCTTTGGTGACATTGCAAAGATCGTAATTTTCTATACTATTCTCGGACTTCAAATCAGTGGTTTTTGCTCTACTGTGAAAAATTCCATTTTTCAGCTACGAGGTACTGCCGTGAAGCCCTCGAAATTTGAACACAAAGGTGTGTCGTTATAGGGGCGTTATTTCCAATCAACTGATGATCCTTGGACATGACTAGGATATCCCTATAGGTTTCTTTAATGTATTGCATGTCCATGTGACCCAATGACTATGCCCAACGGTAAATTTGTTCATCACAAGAAAGCTTAAATTGTCCTTGCTTCTCTATGGTGGTCTATCGTGTCATGCACATGGTCGTGATAAGACTAAGATTGATGTATTTCACAGTCTATGGGACTCAACGTCTCCACGAATCTTAAAGGTCACATTGCATCTCTGTCCTATGGTGGTCAAGCAAAGTAAAGAGGAGGAAATCCTGTGTCCATGGAATCTGTGAAAGCTCTTTAGGGTCGCTGCGCCCTGGACAAAGTCGATCACAAAATCAGGGGCCCAGAGTTCACATGGGTTGTTGCTAGGCAAGATCCAATCATAGCCTCTCCTTGCAGAGCAACACCGCATAAGAACTTTGTTCCCCGTTTCAAAAATTAGGCACATGGAGTACTACCAACGAGGGAGAATCCCACGGTACTGGAATTTCAATTTTTCGTGGAAGTTTTCCCATCTTCAAGGTTTGAAGAGTCTTGCTTCACGCTAAATAGAGCTCGATAAACGTTGCTCTCAACGTCGACATGTTGACGGAAATCAAGGTTCCTCAAGGCATGTGTCTATGTATAACTGCACTCAACAGAGCTATCGTTGAAGGTAACCAACACTGTTCAAAAATGAATTTATGACAATATGGAAATTTCGTTGGAAAAGTCGTTAGTATGTTCATCTGATCACCTGTTATTGATAATTATTTGTAAGACGAAGAAGACAGGGAAGCTAAGAGTTTTGCTGAGAGTCTTGCTGAGATTTTTTGACAAGAGTCTTGATCTCAAGGAACCCAGCTTTATTTTTGTCCTAAAATTCTGGATAACGTCTTTCGTCTGGTTTTGAAAGCAAGGCAAGACCAAGACAGAACCAAGACTACACTCTACATAAACACTTAGTATTTGGCATTGCGACATGTGCAAGAGCTCTATTTCTGACATTGAGAGGTTGTTTGATCCTCTTTTAGGGTTTTTTTGTTCTTCTTTTTGCTGAAGTTCCTTCGGGTCCTTCAGCCCTGCCGACCACTGCAGTCTGGTCATCACTGTCTCTCCATTAATTAAGATTCTGGTTCTGCATATGACAACTGAGGAGAACGTCTTTTGGAACTGTCGGCCAAGAATGCCAAATTTGCTAGCTTCAAATAAGCAATACTAAACTTGTTCTTTCCCCGTACAAGAGACCATGTAGTATGTTAGATGTTACAGCTCATCCACAAAGGATAAATCTAGTGGTCGCAGCCTACTAGTTAGTAATATAGGAGGCTAGGAGAGTGCGGCAAAACTTCCTTCGGACAGCACGAAACGCAATACCTTTTAGAACACCTGAAACTATCAAATAATTTAATTAAAGTACCTACTAGCCAGCCATTGAAACAAGACAAAGTCGGTGCTATTTACGACACCACAACTCGTGCAATAATTGCACACATACACACGGCACACACACACATAACCAGTTTGTTCCTGCGAAGTGGTAGGCACAACTTCTTTTTTTTTATTTATTTTCAACATCGCCGAGAAGCTATATGCGATATTATCAAGAATAATATTCAAACGAAAACGGTCATACAATGGTTGGATTTTCTCTCTCATCTCTTATACGGTAGTATGTATGTATGCAGCTGATTGCGTGTGAATTTTGTATACGATTCTGCTCGGATAAATTATCATTATTGACAGTCGGACAAGTATTTTGTCCCACGTGAAATGGGATGAACTCTTATGTAACTATAATTTTTGGTGTCCACAACAATTAGGCGTTTTTTCGTGTTATTGAATCTATTAGGTTAATTAGATGCAGTGTTTTTATAATAAAACACGTGTCAGATAACCATAATAAATGAGGCGGTGCTGCGGAAAGACAGACACAGGTATTTGTTGTAACTGATTCGCTTTCTCTTCCATTGTGTCTGTAACTACGCGAGTAGGCGCCTCTTCGTCATAATAATTGAGGAGAAAATGCTAATCGGGGGTTAGGTGTCCACACATCATCTTGGGTGGTACAAAAAGTACACCGTTTTTTGTGTAAAATTATTCAATTAAGGTGGGCTTACCGCAGCCACTATATTTTTTCCAAAGCTGTCTTCGCGGTATCTTCATTATTTCGTATGGCTATGACCTCTGCTGGCTTTAAAACCCAAGCAATTACGTATAGATGAAAGAACATTAATCACTTTTGTATGCTCGGAAAAATCAAGTGAGATACATTTCTAATGACAGGTTCATTCCATTTTTTGTGCTATGTCCAATATAGTAACACTGGTGAACTAATTTTGAGCTATACTTTGCTCATCAATTTTTGAGCAGCCCAAGCAACGTGTGGGATATCGCAGCCTTGGTTCACCACCAAAACCACCAACACCTGGTCATGAGCATAATTTTATTAGGTTGTTTGCTTTATCCAGTTGCTGCTGATTCATCTCGTTACAATAACTTTTACTTTTTCTTACGATTTTCAGTCATTACATCTATTCAAACGCTTAGACACGGTTATGTGTTACATGGCGATCAGGTAGAGTGTAGTGAGGTGGCGAAATTCCACGGAAAAATTGCTCGTTGATCCCATATGGTTCATTCACCTTGTCCACATTCGATAATAGACCATTCAACTTTTACGTTTTAATTTTGCAAATTAATTTCGATAGGCAGCCGCACCAACGCCAGAATATACCGGAATCCTATGCCTATATCGGGTTCTAGGTATTTGCCTACCGATAAAGCCATTACAGTTTTCCAGAAACAGAAATATCGAGCTCATTCGCTAATTTATTTCAGCTATAATTAATTAAGCAGTTTACGAATACGACTCTTCCTAAATAGATAAGTAGGTATCCATTTTCAATTAGGCTACTATCTTTGTTCTATAAACGCGTAGATCCGGTGCAATTTGTAAACGGCTGGATAAGGCGCGTCTGAAGAAAGCCGCGAAAAATATACCTATAAATTATGATAAATGCGAATCCTTCGAATATGATTTAAAGTATAAGTTGAAGAAAGCCTATGTACCGGGTGATTATTTGAAAACTATCAACTATCCATCTACATCTACAATAACTCCCAATTCCTAGTGAAAATGTCTTCGAGCAAAAACGGGTCGATTTTTATATAAAAGGGTCCATCTAAAACATACATTAGCGATTTTATATCTTCAGCCCCCTCGCCCCCACCTACCCCAACTTTGAAATTTCAAACAACACTACCTATTTTGCGGTACATTAAGTTCAACAAAATTAAATTCACTATCTGAAAAAATATTTCTAAAATTTTTAACCCCACCCCTCTTTCCCCTAAATTCTCTGAGTGTTCAATTAAATATTCTTGACCTCTCAATTCTCTTCAATGCAGTCAACGTCATCCTGCACATCATCGAAAGAAAAAATTTCCTATGGAAAAAATGCCACCCAAATTCACCCCTTTGCTCCCCCCTCCTCACGTTAAAAATTTAAAATGACAATACCTACTTTGTGATACATCAGATTGAAGGGAATTAAATTCTCTCCCTGAACACAATTCTTTAGAAATTTTTAAAACCCCCTTTTTCCTACTAAAATACTCCCAAAGTCCAGTTGAATGGGGAGGGGTCAAAAATTCAAAAAAAAAAGTTTTTAGAAAGAGAATTTAATTTCCTTCAATTTGATGTATCACAAAGTTGGTGGTATATTGTTAAATTTTAAAGTTGAGATGGGGGAAAGCAGTGGGGTCAATTTGGGTGGCACTTTTTTCACCGAAAATTCTCTTCTTTGTAGCTATTCAGAATGATGCTGACTAAACTGAAGAGAATTGAGGGGTCCAGAATATTGAAAGGGACACTCAGAGAATTTTTAGGGAGAAGGGGGTAGAGTAAAATTTTCTGAAAATATTTTTTTCAAAACGAGAATTTAATTTTTTTCAGTTTGATGTATCGCAACGTAGGTAGTGTCATTTGAAATTTTATTTTTGGGATGGGTGACGGCGAGGAGGCTGAAGATAGAGATTTGCCAATGTATGTTTCAGATGTCCCCCTCGATATAAAAATCGACCTGTTTTTATTCGAAGAAATATTGACTAGGAATCGGGAGTTATTGCAGGTGGATAGTTTCCAAATGATCACCCGGTATATACTTACCTATTATGCGATCAAATAAATGTTAGGCAGGCTGTGACCGGGTCAAATTCCGGAGTTTGAAGATGTTTCTGGCTAGGGCACAACCTGCCTAAATTATCAATTCATTTGATCACACTGTAAAAGAGAGCTGGAGCTTGCGTCTACGCAAAATTCGCGAATATTTGATTTGATTGCCCTATCAGTGCGACAGCAGATTATCAATTCAAATTCTTGAGATATTCAACGCTTTTGGTCATTCTATTTTCAAAAATTTGGTTATATACTAAATCACCTTGATCTTGACCTGAATAAATTTCATCAAGCAAACCGGACCTTCAGTTTTTAAAATGCATGGAAAATCATTATTCTGTTACCATTGACTACATATTTAGAGACTTTCTTCAAGGTCTAAAAAGCTGATGAAGGCACATCAAGAAATTTGTGATCCAAAGACAATTGATATAGAAAGATGATGATGTCACATGGATTAGTTTCTAATCAGCATCAGAATGCAACGATGCTGGTTCTAAGCGCAGGAAAACACCGAGTGTTTATAGATTGACCATTAGGTACTTGGAAAAGCTGATCTGTAATAGTAGTTTTCCTACGACCACCTACGAAAGTGACCCTTTACACACGCTATAGTAGACCCGAAAGTTGTCAATTACGTCAACTTACTTAATTTGTGTGTTATAACGCACAGTTTATTCGGAACACGAAACAATACGAATTCAAACGACGATTTAATCAAAATTTCGAAAAACCAATACCACCCTAACCCTGATTCACAAGCAAATCAACAATAATTCGCACCTACAGGACTGGCCTCAGTCATGTCCTCTCAACCGATAGTATGGGTTTGACATGCTTATCTAATGCTTCTCTAGTGGATAATTACGTGTATTTGGGGGTCAAATTCAGCGCATCTTCTCTTTTCCTTGGGATGGCCAGGTCTGCGGTAGAGAGAGCAAAACAGGCAGTGACTTCCACTGTTGATCTGATGGCGAGGGCCAGGTTGGGTTCATGGGAAGTTAGAATGAATCTGTTCGAGTCACTAATTATAAACTCTTTCTCTCATTGCGTTTCCGTCTGGGGCCTCCGCTCTCTTGACTTGTTGGAGAGAGTCCAAGTTTGTTTTTTCAAACGACTGTTGCTCTTACCCAGGAGCACGCCTGATCATTTTCTGCGGGTCGAAGTTGGAGCTGTTCACTTGTCGCTCGTGGTTTTCAAACTAGTGATGAGCTGGCTGATCAAGCTGTTGGCTATGGACTCGACTAGGTATCCCTGACTATGCTTCGAAAGGCAACGCAGTTTGACGGCTGTGGATGTCAGGTATAGCTGGACAAAGCAGGTTGCAACACTTTTTGAGGACGCCGGTCACGTGAACGTGTGGGAAAATTTGACTCTCAACTCGCTGAAGGAGCACAAGAGTGAAGTACTAGAAAGGTACCGGTAGAACCTGTTTCAATCGAATATTGAGATAGCCCATAACTCACGATATTCGCCATACTATGGTCTTTTTGCGCTCAAAAGCTCAGCCCAAAGATACTTGACTTACAATCTGCCATTTCACACAATCAGACTTATTGCCCAGTTGAGACTAACTTATAAAAGGTCATTGAGATTCACTTACTCTGGATCACTGTATGTCATAGACACAACACAGTGATGTTCTTCATGTAACCTTTATGAAATGGAAACTTTCGAACACCTCTGCTTCTTCTGCCCTCTTTACAAAGGCATAAGATGTCAATTTCAAGGCATATCGAACCTCCATGACATGATCCCTTATCTTGATAACCCCACGCCACAATTCGCTAAACAAATTTACAAATTTGTCATTGGAATGCTCAAGCTTAGATCATTTGCACTGTGTGAATAAATGTATATTATATATTTTTGGTTTCGTTCTAGAATTATATTTGTATTATATTTTATGTTTCATCATGTAATTTTGCAGCAAGAGTGTAAAATTCTTTAAATGCAATAAATATGTAATAATAATAAAGTGGGTTTGACATGCTTATATAACCTATCGAAATCCTAACCCTAGCGGTGAGATGTATAAAAATAAAAATCCTACACAATTTCCTTTCAGCAACAGTAATTGTAAAGTTATGAATGAAATTTTCACCTACACTTATAAAGCAAAATAGTTCTTTGGTAGCAATGCAAATGTGACCACAAAAGATTGAATCGGGGTCCATTTAGAAATCTCTTCAGCTGCACCAGCCCCATATTCCAGTACACCCAAATGCTTTGAATCAAGTTAACGTACTGAAATGTCAAAATGACAGTTGAAATGTCACTAATTTCATTACTGGATTTTCAGTTTTCTCACAAGGAGACGTTGTTAATAAATAAAGTCCCATGCATACACCTGCTGATGACCAAAACGTACCTTTCTCGGCTGCTTGCCGGGGCCTTGGGCCGTTATTGCTCCTCAAAGGATGAAAGAAATTGTTCGTGTCCTTTATCAATGACGGTTTTGGCCGGCTGACGAAAATACCCTGATAGCTTGATGGTGTAAGACGCTACCCCCAACCCTGCCTGCTGCAAAAGACGCGAGGCGTGTGTCCAGAGGGCGCGAGTTCAATTCCTGCGATTCCCCGAAAAAATTTTTATGAAAAAGATCATTTTTTATATTTTAAAAGCAATCCAAATTTGAAATACTGGTTTTTGATGAGATTCTTGATTTTTTGCGATAATTCGGTGTACCGCTCGCTTGGAAAATGCTCAAGCATAACAACAGCAGCCACAGGCAGACTTGGTCAGAAAATAGCGGTGTTTTCCGAGAAAAAATTGAAAATTGTGGAAAAAATTGAATTTTTGAAAATTTGAAATACATATTTTTCATAAACCCATTCAAAGTTACCCTT
Organism: Anaspis maculata; assembly: GCA_949128115.1. Classification (NCBI taxonomy): domain Eukaryota; kingdom Metazoa; phylum Arthropoda; class Insecta; order Coleoptera; family Scraptiidae; genus Anaspis; species Anaspis maculata. The sequence continues at coordinate 92,721,064 of OX421962.1, forward strand.
ATTTCTCAAATTATTATTTATCCACTGGTTTTTATAAAATCTACGTTTACAGAAAAACACGAAAATGATGTCTTGATTTGAATGTAATTTTCTCCCGGTCGTAGAAAAAATAGTGTACGTAGCTCGCCGTAAAGTGTCTTACTTTCATTTGTGTGATTTCGGCACTCGGCTGCGCCTCGTGCAATAACTTACACACTCATGCTTAAAGTATCACTTTCCGTACCTGTTACGTAATGTACTATTTCGATACGAGCTGGCTGTTACATAAATGGTTTTCAGACACAAAGCCGAAATTTGCAGAACGAGGGCGCATTTCTTTCCTAATTATTCTGATGAACAGCAGCTCTGTTTCTTTGCATCCCAGCCAAAGCTGCTGTTGAGAGTGTTGAGGTGGGGTTGTGTATGCCATCCAATATTCAGTTGAACAACCCTCAACCCTTTGAAAATTAGATAATTTTTTACAGTGAATTTCAGATCACTTGTTGATGAAATCAGCTATACCATTATCAATTTGCACTTTTGGAAGAAGCGTAACACAAAAGATTGGAAGTCACATTCCATGATAAAGTTCCCGAAAAGTGAACGCCAACGGAACAAGGAATGCTGACGTCTTGGTCGTGAGTCATATCACCTTTGATCAGCATAATAAAAGCGACAATGATGTTCAAGAATACAAGGTGGCCCAATGAAAAGTTCCCACCTAAGTTCTCAAGCGGACGGGCAAGATGAAAAAGCTGAGATAGGTTGAATTGATTTCCAAGAGGGAGGGGGGATTTCAATACCATAAACTCAGTAATGATGTTCCATCCCCGTAGCCGGGGTTACTACCCTTCCAAAGAAATCAAATGGCAATAAGAGAGATTGGATGAGACATCATTTTAAAGGGTTTGTTTCAAAATTGGAGCAAGAAGTTTTTGCGAATGGTGAATGGTGATCAAAAGTGTGATCAATAATTGAGAATTATTCAACTATATATAATGTTCAAATTGTTCTCCATTGGCCTCATAAATTGATCAAGTCGTTGTTCGAAACTAAAACTGACGCGAATATTCTCACATAAATTTCAGTTTCCAAATGACCCCATAAAAAAAACCACAGAAACAAGAACAAAAGAGCAAGAAGGATTAGATCGGGGGATCTTGCAGGCCAAATATCATATTTTCAAATGATATGGAATAACAGATACAATAAAGCATTGAGAAAAAAATTTCATTATAGCTTAAAAGTCCGTTAGCGAAAGGTCCAGGAAATTCTATTATCTTCGCGAATATTTTGGCAAGCTTTCAACGCACGCTCCTCCGCCAATTGTTCAGATGCATCTTACTTGTGACAGTGACTTACAACACTTGCCACACTTTTTTTAGAATGATGGCACCAAGTGCTGCAGCATTTCAGCATACAAATAAGTGAGATACAGTATACAAGTCAATCAATCACCTGCTGTTAAGCCTGCTAAATTTGATAAGATCAGGTTGATAATGTCGTCCAGCGTTCCGTTGAAAGACAACGAAAAATCAATCTGTTGTATCCTTTGGTGTGACTCGCAAGTCGAGCTTCTGTATTGCCCATAGCATTGATGTGGTACAATAGAAAACTATGTGTTCACCCCCTCGGTAGATCCTTGCTCTTATCCTGTTGTGTTCACGATTTTCTTGGCATACAAGAGTATTTAGTTTCGCCATTAGCTGGGTATTTAATCTTATTCCATAAACAAGGCGTTCCTAATTTTGAGTTCGGTACTCCATAATCTCCATTGGCTTCGAGTCTTAGAACTGGTTTCTTGCAGCTCCAAGTTCTGTATAGGTCTGCTCTGCCGAGGACCTCGGTCGTGTTGTAAGGACTAGTGTAACTCGATGTGCCAAGCTTTGGCAATGTTAGTAAAGCTGGATAGCCGAAGAGCATCATGCGACTCTTGGCATAAACACTTGAGAGCTTTCCGGATCGATAGTTATGTGACTAATTTGAAGTTTAAGGAGAGATATCTAGTGTAAAATTGGTGTTATGTTAAGAGAACAAAGCACAGAGATAACTATGCACAAGGATATACGTATACATATTATGTGGAATAATATTAACTGCGCCATTATGAGCTGCTTTTAATTACCTTCGCATAACCAACGCCGACGCATGGTGGATTTTAAGTGAAGTGTAAAATTGCAAGAGCGAATACGTCCATTCAATTTACATATCTGAGTCGGTGTCCCGATGGCCTTTTTGAAATGTTTGCTCTGCCCTGCAAACACACACCACACACGTGGACATTTTCCAGTTTCTCTGGCACCCCACCCACGCCACGCATTGCTCTCTTATGCTCACAACAGCACAATTAGATGAATTGCGTATCCCGTATCTCATACATAAATATTGAATGAACAACGTCGCGCCGCCATTATAATATACGAGCAGACGGCCCCGTAGCACAGGTGATCAGTATCTGCTTGTGGTGCGGAGGTTGCAGGTTCGATTCCCGCTGTAGCCTGGGTGTCATGTCGTCTTACAATGCAATTCTTCAGCTATACAAAATGTACAGGCGAGCTCTTATAGCCGAAAAAAAGCCAATAAAGTAAACAAAAACAAAAAATATATACACGTTGAAACCTCCTTTATACGCCTGGATCGAACTTAAAATTAAACTCTTCAGCTTATACGCCTGGATTGGTAGGCAACCCAACATGCTTCTATTTAATTCAACTTATTTGAATGAAATCACTTTTACCGCTTTTGGGACTGCTTTGGCTGATCATCTAGTATCAGGACCCCATCCTGTTGTGCATCCTTCTTGTGGTTCGAGGATAGAGCACCTGGGCTTGTTGAAATCGACTTAACCTCTAGTTTGAACGCAGTAAGACACAGAACTTAGTTGCAACATAAAATCATTGCATCGACTTCTATATATATAGCCCCCATTCCCCAGATTAGTTAGTCGCCGCCCCCAGATTCCGCCCCCAAACGATAAAAAATGCAACTTTCATAAATGTTACTGATTGAGATGTTCCCTTAAACATTTAGGAACTGCCAACTCAAATTGTGCAACATTTGCTCAGCGGAACGCTGCCGCTCCCACACGCCGCCCCCAAAGTAAGAGATAAATGAAAAGCATGAACCCGAAGACATAGCTATCTAAGTTTTTCGCTATATGAATAGCTGACTAAAAATGGAAAAGGATAGGCTACTTTTGATATGGCGCCGCCTCCAGCTTCCGCCCCCAAAAGAAAAAAAGTGCAACTCCCAACAATTTTCACTGATTTAGCTGATAATGTTACCTCGAACATTTAACAACTCTTGACTCAAACTGTGCAAGAATTTCTTTGCCAAACTCTGCCGCTCCCACACGCCGCCCCCAAAGTGAGAGATAAATGTAAAACATGAACCTGAAGACATAGCGATCTAATTCTTTCACTATATTGATAGCTGACTGAAATTGGAAAAAGATAGGTCACTTTTAATTAGCCGCCGCCTCCAGCTGCCGCCTCCAAACAAAAAAAATGCAACTTTCACAATTTTCACTGATTGTCATATTTCCCCTACATTTAGAAACTCTCAACTCAAACTGTGCAACAGTTACTTTGCCGAATGCTGCCGCCCCCACACGCTGCCCTCAAAGTGAGAGATGAATGAAAAACTTAAACCCGCGACTAAAACTTGAAAAGACAACGATCTAATTCTCTCGCTATATGGATGGCTAACTAAAAATGGGAAAGAACAGGCTACTTTTGATATGGCGCCGCCTCCAGCTCCAACTTCCACCCCGAAAAGAAAAAAAGTGCAACTTTCAATAATTTCCACTGATTTACATTTTAATGTTACCTCAAACATTCAGAAACTCTAAACTCAAACTGTGAAAGAATGTCTTTGCCAAACTCTGCCGCTCCCACACGCCGCCCCCAAAGTAAGAGATAAATGTAAAACATAACCCTGAAGACATAACGACATCTAATTCTTCCGCTATATGGATAGCCGACTAAAAATGAGAAAGAACAGGCCACTGTTGGTTAGTCGCCGCTCCCAGCTCCCGCCCCCAAACAAAAAAATATTGATGAGTGAAAGAATTTTCGTATTTAATATCACAAGAGATAAAATTTTGTCGGCAAAATTTTTCGATTGTTATGAAAATTTGTTGCTTGGCAATTTCGCGAATGACATTTGTAACAAAACCACGAGCCGTCAGGCGAGTGGTTTTGATTAAATGTCATGAGCGAAATTGCCAAAAAGCAACAAATTTGAATATTACAAGAGAAAAATTTTGCCTTCAAAATTTTATCTCGAGTGGTATTCGACATGACTATTTTACGAGAGAAAAGGAGGCTTTCTTTGAACAGCTTTTTCATCCAAAACCAAGATACTTATCTAGTTCTAAAATAACGTGAAGCCATAAAAAGGCCGAGAGAGTTTCGGAAGTCATGACTAACGGCGTATGGAGGTATAAGAGAGCCCGCTAGGATCTTGAGCATCCAAAGAAAGTATAGAAGAGCACAGAGTCTCGGGAGATAAAGAAAAGAGTTTCTACTAAAACCCTGACTGAAAAACCAAGAAAATACAAGACAACACACTAAAGTTTCGAAAGCCAGAAGAAGACTCAATGGGGCTTAAGCCTAGTCTACAATATGGTCTCTAGTTGCAAGTTGCAAGTCTCTAGTCGCAAGAGTTGGTCTAGAACCAACTTTCACTGCGACTAGCGACTGCAATTCCAACCTCACTTCCACCTTGCGACTTGCAACTTGCAACTAAAGACCATATTGTAGACTAGGCTTTACAGTACGTCATAAGAAAGTGAGCTAGGTCTTTGAACGGCACATAGACATCCACATCAAAAGGGCCCGCAAGGGCTTCGAGCCACAGAAGAAGACACAAGGGGCAACTCATTAGGGATATAAACGATGCATGAAAACACAAGGGGGCCCGCTGGGACTTCGATTGATACAACAAGATGCAATGAAGCTTACTAGTTTGCTTGAATACTGTTTGTGACGACTGCCGATTCAAATTGATGCAAAAGTGTCAGTCTGACAAATATTATAGGTAACTCAATTTGAGCTTGCTTTGTTTTCCTGTGCTCATCTTTAGCTAAGTTCCGGTCATTTACAAAAGGAATTTTATAACAAGGCGGACGGCTGGACGGATTGGGACGGACAGGCGAATACAAAGTATAAAAATAGCGTATTCGATAGGAAAATGCGCTACATCTACTAAAGCAGTTTGAATGTAATGGAACGAGTGAAACGTCAAAAAATTGCCGCTGCAAAACCATCATGTTGGTTTTGCCCAGGTAGGTATAGGTACGTGTTTTGTCGTATTTAATATCACAAGAGATAAAATTTTGTCGGCAAAATTTTTCGATTGTTATGAAAATTTGTTGCTTGGCAATTTCGCGAATGACATTTGTAACAAAACCACGAGCCGTCAGGCGAGTGGTTTTGATTAAATGTCATGAGCGAAATTGCCAAAAAGCAACAAATTTGAATATTACAAGAGAAAAATTTTGCCTTCAAAATTTTATCTCGAGTGGTATTCGACATGACTATTTTACGAGAGAAAAGGAGGCTTTCTTTGAACAGCTTTTTCATCCAAAACCAAGATACCTATCTAGTTCTAAAATAACGTGAAGCCATAAAAAGGCCGAGAGAGTTTCGGAAGTCATGACTAACGGCGTATGGAGGTATAAGAGAGCCCGCTAGGATCTTGAGCACCAAAGAAAGTATAGAAGAGCACAGAGTCTCGGGAGATGAAGAAAAGAGTTTCTACTAAAACCCTGACTGAAAAACCAAGAAAATACAAGACAACACACCAAAGTTTCGAAAGCCAGAAGAAGACTCAATGGGGCTTACAGTACGTCATAAGAAGGTGAGCTAGGTCTTTGAACGGCACATAGACATCCACATCAAAGGGGCCCGCAAGGGCTTCGAGCCACAGAAGAAGACACAAGGGGCAACAGACACAAGGAGCAACTCATTAGGGATATAAACGATGCATGAAAACACAAGGGGGCCCGCTGGGGCTTCGATTGATACAACAAGATGCAATGAAGCTTACTAGTTTGCTTGAATACTGTTTGTGACGACCGCCGATTCAAATTGATGCAAAAGTGTCAGTCTGACAAATATTATAGGTAACTCAATTTGAGCTTGCTTTGTTTTCCTGTGCTCATCTTTAGCTAAGTTCCGGTCATTTACAAAAGGAATTTTATAACAAGGCGGACGGCTGGACGGATTGGGACGGACAGGCGAATACAAAGTATAAAAATAGCGTATTCGATAGGAAAATGCGCTACATCTACTAAAGCAGTTTGAATGTAATGGAACGAGTGAAACGTCAAAAAATTGCCGCTGCAAAACCATCATGTTGGTTTTGCCCAGGTAGGTATAGGTACGTGTTTTGTCATCTGAATACTAGATTTTATTGTCGGTGTAATACACTCTAGTGAAATAGTCATCTGAATACTAGATTTTATTGTCGTATTTAATATCACAAGAGATAAAATTTTGTCGGCAAAATTTTTCGATTGTTATGAAAATTTGTTGCTTGGCAATTTCGCGAATGACATTTGTAACAAAACCACGAGCCGTCAGGCGAGTGGTTTTGATTAAATGTCATGAGCGAAATTGCCAAAAAGCAACAAATTTGAATATCACAAGAGAAAAATTTTGCCTTCAAAATTTTATCTCGAGTGGTATTCGACATGACTATTTTACGAGAGAAAAGGAGGCTTTCTTTGAACAGCTTTTTCATCCAAAACCAAGATACCTATCTAGTTCTAAAATAACCTGAAGCCATAAAAAGGCCGAGAGAGTTTCGGAAGTCATGACTAACGGCGTATGGAGGTATAAGAGAGCCCGCTAGGATCTTGAGCATCCAAAGAAAGTATAGAAGAGCACAGAGTCTCGGGAGATGAAGAAAAGAGTTTCTACTAAAACCCTGACTGAAAAACCAAGAAAATACAAGACAACACACCAAAGTTTCGAAAGCCAGAAGAAGACTCAATGGGGCTTACAGTACGTCATGAGAAGGTGAGCTAGGTCTTTGAACGGCACATAGACATCCACATCAAAGGGGCCCGCAAGGGCTTCGAGCCACAGAAGAAGACACAAGGAGCAACAGACACAAGGGGCAACTCATTAGGGATATAAACGATGCATGAAAACACAAGGGGGCCCGCTGGGTCTTCGATTGATACAACAAGATGCAATGAAGCTTACTAGTTTGCTTGAATACTGTTTGTGACGACCGCCGATTCAAATTGATGCAAAAGTGTCAGTCTGACAAATATTATAGGTAACTCAATTTGAGCTTGCTTTGTTTTCCTGTGCTCATCTTTAGCTAAGTTCCGGTCATTTACAAAAGGAATTTTGTAACAAGGCGGACGGCTGGACGGATTGGGACGGACAGGCGAATACAAAGTATAAAAATAGCGTATTCGATAGGAAAATGCGCTACATCTACTGAAGCAGTTTGAATGTCATGGAACGAGTGAAACGTCAAAAAATTGCCGCTGCAAAACCATCATGTTGGTTTTGCCCAGGTAGGTATAGGTACGTGTTTTGTCATCTGAATACTAGATTTTATCGTCGGTGTAATACACTCTAGTGAAATAGTCGTATTTAATATCACAAGAGATAAAATTTTGTCGGCAAAATTTTTCGATTGTTATGAGAATTTGTTGCTTGGCAACTTCGCGAATGACATTTGTAACAAAACCACGAGCCGTCAGGCGAGTGGTTTTGATTAAATGTCATGAGCGAAATTGCCAAAAAGCAACAAATTTGAATATTACAAGAGAAAAATTTTGCCTTCAAAATTTTATCTCGAGTGGTATTCGACATGACTATTTTACGAGAGAAAAGGAGGCTTTCTTTGAACAGCTTTTTCATCCAAAACCAAGATACCTATCTAGTTCTAAAATAACGTGAAGCCATAAAAAGGCCGAGAGAGTTTCGGAAGTCATGACTAACGGCGTATGGAGGTATAAGAGAGCCCGCTAGGATCTTGAGCATCCAAAGAAAGTATAGAAGAGCACAGAGTCTCGGGAGATGAAGAAAAGAGTTTCTACTAAAACCCTGACTAAAAAACCAAGAAAATACAAGACAACACACCAAAGTTTCGAAAGCCAGAAGAAGACTCAATGGGGCTTACAGTACGTCATAAGAAGGTGAGCTAGGTCTTTGAACGGCACATAGACATCCACATCAAAGGGGCCCGCAAGGGCTTCGAGCCACAGAAGAAGACACAAGGGGCAACTCATTAGGGATATAAACGATGCATGAAAACACAAGGGGGCCCGCTGGGGCTTCGATTGATACAACAAGATGCAATGAAGCTTACTAGTTTGCTTGAATACTGTTTGTGACGACCGCCGATTCAAATTGATGCAAAAGTGTCAGTCTGACAAATATTATAGGTAACTCAATTTGAGCTTGCTTTGTTTTCCTGTGCTCATCTTTAGCTAAGTTCCGGTCATTTACAAAAGGAATTTTATAACAAGGCGGACGGCTGGACGGATTGGGACGGACAGGCGAATACAAAGTATAAAAATAGCGTAGTCGATAGGAAAATGCGCTACATCTACCAAAGCAGTTTGAATGTAATGGAACGAGTGAAACGTCAAAAAATTGCCGCTGCAAAACCATCATGTTGGTTTTGCCCAGGTAGGTATAGGTACGTGTTTTGTCATCTGAATACTAGATTTTATTGTCGGTGTGATACACTCTAGTGAAATAGTCGGTGTAATACACTCTAGTGAAATAGTCACCAAAATATCACTCGTGCTCGAGATTTTCACAGATAATTTTAGCCAAGCGTTTCCCTCGGGCTGGTTGTCCCTAGATAAATGCCCTCCTCCTACGGAACCGGGCATTTATCGCTACAACCAGCACTCGCGAACGCCTGGCCAAAATTATCGTGAAAATCTAAGCACTTGTGATATTACTGTTGATTAATACATACAACGCCTTTGATTATTAGACCTACATACCTACAAGGACAATATTCACTTATCCATATCCCACTGTCAATGGCAACGGAATAAAATTGATGTGAATAATAAAATCTGACAGCTGTCACTTCGAACTTCTTTCTCGCAATAATCATCAAAATATCAACCGTGCTTCAAATAATTTTGGCCAGGCGTCTCCCTCGGGCTGATTGTCCCTGGATGAATGCCCTCTCCCTACGGACTCGGGCATTTATCGCTCCAATCAGCATTCGCGATTGCCTGACCAAAATTATCGTGAAAATCTGAGCACTTGTGATATTACTGTTGGAAACCACGTAGGAAATTGGGGTGAAAAAAAGTCGGAAAATGTTCAAGAACGAATTAGGTACCTATTGTGCAGAAAATATTTACTGAAAATCGGTTCATGGGTTGAATACCTGGAGCGGGACTTTAACTATCGGCACTTCAGGGCTTCAAACGATATGTGAAATAGTCCAGTCACAATAGGTTTTAACCGGAAATAAATTCGGAAGTTGACGAAATTTGATGGATCGATGCAGAATTTAACGTGGAATAACATACTGAAATTCCCAAAAATTCCAAGGCTTGACTTTTTTCTAGGACCACTAAAAGAGCGCCATCCTTGAAAATTTTCGATTTTTACTGAATAACTCGTAAACTACCACCTTTAGAACATAAAAATCAGCAAAGCAAATGTAGCCTGTTAAATTCTCAAGAGATCAGTGTTAAATTCATTACTTTGTGGTCAATAGTCTCTGAGATACAGCGTGTGCTAGAACTCAGTGAAAGTGACTCAAAATTTATTTCCGGATTTTACGTAACAATTTGCATAGTGTCAGTTCAGGGGCTGTGACGTGGATAGCAAATGTGCGGATTTCAGTGTGTTTTACGTTTTTGGAAAGCCAATTCAAAACTCGGTATCACACTTTTGTCTAGAAGTCGCCAACTCCAAAATGGTACTTTTCCTCGACCTTTGAAATCCATACTTGAAGTCCCGAAGAATCCTCAAAAATCGATGATTTTCAAACCATGCCATTTGCTTCATTCTTCAAGTATGGAAAAACCATCTGGAGAATATGTGAAGGATTGATGAATATCAAAATAATAACATGTTTCAGAATCTTTTTCTTAGTAATGGTTCCTGAAGTATATGGGTTGGACTAGAACGACCTATTTGGAAAAAAAAATTGGTAGTTTGAACACTATCTGCTGAATACTATACGGACCTTGCATTTAAGGTGTAAGAAGCCACTTGGCAGACGTGGAAAGTACATAAGTATGTTCACTACGTCTGTTAAGTGGCATTTTGTATCATCAAATGCAAGGTCCGTACAGTATTCAGCAGTTAGTGTCCGGACTACCTATCTTTTTCTCCAAATAGGTCGTTTCAGTCTTTTAATCCATATACCTCAGGAACCATCACTAGGAAAAAGATTCTGAAACATGTTATTTTTTTGGTATTCAATCGTTCACATATTCCCTAGATGATTTCTCCATACTTGAAAAATATAGCAAATGGTATGGTTTGAAAATAATCGATTTTTGGGGATTCTTCGGGACTTCAAGCATAGATTTCAAAGAACGAGGAAAAGTACCAATTTGAAGTTGGCGACTTCTAGACAAAAGTGTGATACCGAATGTTGAATTGGCTTTCCGAAAATGTAAAACACACTGAAATCCGCACATTTGCTGTCCACGTTACAGCCCCTGAACTGACACTATGCAAATTGTTACTTAAAATCCGGAAATAAATTTTGAGTCATTTTCACTGAGTTCTAGCAGACGCTGTATCTCAGAGACTATTGAGCACAAAGTGATGAATTTAATACTGATCTCTTGACGGCCTCGTGGCGCAGGTGGTTGCGTGGCTGCCTGCGGCCGCGAGAGCCCCGGGTTCGATTCCCGGAAGAAGTCTGGATGTTTGTGTTTGTCCAATTTGCAATTTTTCTGGCTATGTTAATGTTATAATAAATGGCAAAAACTCCTATGGCCCGTGCAGGCCGATAAGGAGGAAAACAATTATTAATTAATTTAATTTAATACTGATCTCTTGAGAATTTAACGGGCTACATTTTTTTAGTAGGTATTAGTGTTCTGAAGGTAATAGTTCACAAGTTATTCAGAAAAAATCGAAAATTTCCAAGGATGGCGCTCTTTTATTGGTTCTAAGAAAAAATCCAAGCCTTGGAATCATCAGGAATTTCAGTATGTTATTCTACGTCAAATTCTGCATCGATCCATCAAATTTTCTCAACTTACGAATTTATTTCCGGTTTGGCCAGATTTTTGCTTAATTTGACTGGACTAAAATGAGTCTTCGAGCCCATCAGAAAGGTAATTACCGAATCACTTCAGGAACCAGGACGGCACGAGAGTTCGAAAGACTTAAAATGTAGGGGGAGGCTCAAAGAGGCTCCAATAGACAAAAGAAGGACACCAGAGGACCAATACAGCTTCAATCGACCCAAAAAGACATAAAGGAGCTCGCTTTGGCTTGAAACGTCAAAAGCAAATCCAGAAGGCACACAAACCTGATGAAAGCTGGAAAAATTAGGGGCTACATTATGGCTTTAAACGACAGAAAGACACCATAGATAGATAGATAATTTATTTAACGTAATACAGAAACCTCTATGTAGGTATTTTATATCTTAACACAAAAGACCTGGTAGGACCTGAACACATAAGACCCTGGTACCGAACCAACAAGAGATCCGCATACTTAGTTCGTGAGAATACTTCAGAGATGAGCATATTGGAGTTCCGTAAGCTATAGAAAGCACAAGGGGTTTATCGGAGCCCCAAACGACACTTGAAGACACAAAGGATCGGGGCCCGCTGTTGCCTTGAACAGCACAAAAATACACAAAAGAGGGCACACCTGATATATTTGCAACAATCGTGCGGCCTTCAGTTTGACATAGGCACCTATGAAATTTATCAGGGCCGATATAGCTCAACTAAACAGCTTTGGTATCCAAGAATATGGAACGGACCGTAGGCCAAGTGAAGGCCCGGACCCAGGTGGTATCGGCCAGGAAAAAGTTTAAAAATTTATAGTACCGGTCCGGAAAAAGGTGAAAAACTTCAATTGTCGTCTTAATTTGATTCTTTTCTTGGATTGCTTTCTGTTCAATTTGGCTCCAATCCATCAGAAATGAACCTGTACAGTGAAACATACAGCAATATCCAAGTTTCTAAACCATGAAACGTTCTACAACTTGATTTCAAAAACTCTGTAAATATAAGGCGACTTGTTTTATAAATTTCAGGGGATGATAGAGGGGCTCAACAGGACGATGGAACAATACTTGGTCGCCCTCAATGGAGTAACAAAACAATCACCAGGACGTGGCCAAATAATTCACTTTGGTTCAAACGGATAAGTCTGCAGTCTTGATATTCAGGAAAGATATACAATTTTTCAACAAGAAAAAAATACATTGGAAAGAAGATAGATGTTTCATCTTGTATCTACATTGTATAATATGATATCTATACTTAAGTTCCCATAGTAATACAGTTTTTTGAAAATAAAAATTCCAGGCAGTTGTTTTTTTTGTTTTTCCACGATAACGAACCAACAAGGAAATTATAATTATTACGGTTTTTCAGCTGAAAATCTTAATCGTCATGATTAAGCAATACCTGCTTCAAAAATGTGCGGAGACAGATGCCCGCGGACGAAGTGAGATGAATTTTTCTACTAATCAATTCGGAGACTCCGTCGGCCGCTAGCAACGAACCCTTCTTACACACTCTCATAAATGGTGGATGCGCTGATCAAGAAAGAAGACAATTATCCACACTCACGATGAAAAGTTTGGCAGCTTTTAATTCATAGGGCCTACGTGGGAGGAGTGTTACTGTTCCCATTGTTACCTGATCTGTTATTCTTTTGCTCTAGTTTTCCAGAATAACAACAATCTACAGATAAGGAAAAAGAGCACGGGGCAATCAGTAGCGGTTGGTTCGGGGTTATGGAGCGCGATTAATGTAGTTTCATCTGAAGCAAAGCGGTGGGAGTATAATACACGGTGGGATATCCTCGCAGGACTTTCTGGAACCGGAGACCTTCCACCTTCCAGCCAACGCAACTTCCAAGAAAAAGGACGCGTCGAAAGCAATCACCCCCGTAAATGCAATAATCCCGGGCTCTGGCTACGGCCCACACATTCCGTGACGTCTTTGCCGCTCACTGCCTCCCTCTCAGGGCTCCCGGTCGACGTCACCTCTGCCTACTCGACGTTAAAATATTATGACGTGAATGTAAATATGGAAACTCGCGTGTTGGATTTATGACGACCCGGTTCAAAACGACGCGACGGGGCGATGTCGGCGAGATCGTTAATTTCTTTGTTGTTGCAATATTGTTCCTCCTCTTCGATTGTTTAACTAACCGTTCTTCTCGTCCTCTCCTGCTCTCGCACTTTCGTAATCTTCCGGGCCCAAAGCGGGGCCGACGACGGTGCCATAGCGCGAGAATGCTCTCTTCTCTCGGGTTAGTTATATCTCCTCTTCTCATCATTGATTTTGTTTACTTATGCCATAACGGCGGAGCTTCATCATCACAGCACGCGGTGTGTGCTGCGTTTTGTTGATGCTTAGGAAATTCCGGCGAACGACAAAGCTCCTCTTATCATCGCCGTTTTATTGCTACTCATTTCTACTTTACACGGTGATTGTTAATTTAACCCAGTTTTGTTGCGTCATTAAATTGTTACGGCGTCGCCCAGCGTAATTCTGGAAAATTTCACTATTAAGTGCCGATTTTAGTGCATGGCAAAAATTACAATCTGTACAGAGCTAACAGTTTCCAGTTGAATTAGAATGTAAATCGAGAAGAAAAATTGCTGCACGAATCTTCCAGACCAAAAAGGTAAAAGAGATACATTAGAAATCGCAAAGCCAAGCAGAGCTTTTCACGACTTTGTGATGCGTATAATAATTAATTAATACTCCCACTTCCGTTGACAGAACAGACATTTGCGAATGGCCACGTCAAAACATTCTTATTGTGGACGCTGCTCTGGACATGAGAGCTGCTTCTAACGGTGCAGGTGACTGATGGCGTGAACGTAAATTAAATTAAATCGTATCTCCACTGCACACCTTGACGCAGGTAAGAAATCCCTCACATCTCACCAAAGAACCCCGCACTACCTAATGGGACAGTGCAAACACTCCCATTCGGTCCGAGACTACACGAAATCCTGATGCACACTGTTCCAAATTGCTCAACAATTTTTACAGATGAAACAACGAGGATTGCAGAAATCTCAATTATATCAAATTTGGCAATCCTTTTCAGCCTCACTGTCTATGCCTGCCTACTCACTTGAATTTGCGTCGATTTTTATTAAGTCTGATATGTAATTAACCTTGCCAACTAGCGATGCACTTTTCAGACACCTACATTTTCCTTCGATTTTTATCTCGCGCGCCATGTAGGCACACGAACAATACGATCATAAATTACCAATTTACAATGATAATTGCCCAACTCTCGACTAATTGCTTTGTTATAAAGCCGTTATAATAAAACTCGACCGGACCACACGAAAATTAATGAACACCCACTTGGTATTATGAAATTATCAGAGCTTATTCCTCTGATGGAGCCAGTGCACCAGCATCAGCAATCACCCGCTAAACAAATTGAAACAAAAAAGTGTTAGAGAGAATGCCCGGCTTCTCGTTAAAGTGATAGTCGCGCGCGAGGCCTTAAGAGCTTTGGCTAGTGGGTATAGGCAACCAGTTATACAGGCTCTAACTCATTTTCCTCGGTGGCACTTAATTAAGCAATTAATTTAAGTTTTGTTTAAGAATTTATTGTTTGAGGATTAAGTTGCTCCTTCGCTATTTGACTTTCGTCACATAAGAATAAAAATTATTGTTTTTAAAACGTTATGGGAGCCATAAACATACCAGAGTTATGGTATAGACATTACATGAATTATTTTAGGAATATTGAGCAAAAAAAATCGCGATAATATATACCACGAAAGGTTATTTTCACAAAATAGCAAAAGCTGTTCTACAGTACCGCGAGGTGCTGCCACAGCCACATGTACTCATCACCCTCAGCAGGGCCCGGCGATGTTGCCGCAATGACTATAAAATGACAGTCGGGAACTGTCACTCGTCACTGTCAATGTCAGTGTTTATTATTGTTGTAAAATTCGGGAACTTGTGTGTTGTATTTGCAGATTGCTTGAGTATCACTTTTCTAATCTCCAATTCATCTATACCGTGGTTCATGCCCAAAAGGTGAGTTTTATCTTCAGCAAGTACTTACCAAATCTTGTTATGAATGAATCCCGGAAAAGAGAGGTTAAGAGGCTTTTTTTCTAGATGAAGGAAAAAGGAATAAGATACCTAGAGGATATCCCTGTTGCAATCAAGGAGGTTGCAATATACAAATGCAGACTTTTATCAGCAGCGTATAAAAAAATTTCTGCCCCGCTGCTCCTGCTGATCTGAAAAATCTCTTCGTAAAATGGGACCCCGACTACAAAACAGACCTGGCCAGCCAAGTAGGTCTATTGATGAAAACCTATTTGTTCACCGACGGAAAGGCGTGCTTCCACTCAACCTCACAACAAAGGAACAAAATAGAAATAGTTTTAGTTTTCAAAAACAAAGTTTTGGTACGGTGATCAAAACATCGCAATGTACTGTCATTTTCAACGAGTTACCGAGTGCTTTCAGATGTAATATCAGGTGTGTTTTGCGTTTAATTTTTGGTGCAACTTTGGTGGTTCACGTGAGTTTTTGACTAAGCTTACCTATTAGTGAAAACAATTTCCTTGACCACAGTTTTGTTTGACGGGCATCAACATGCACTTGACAACTACTGAATCAGGCTATTTGAATCTGATGATAACTGACCGCTAAGAAACAGCAGGAGAAGGCTCTTCCTCTTGCGAAAGTAGCGTAGTGTATTATTGCTCGACTTGCTCGATTAATAGATTTGATGACTCTTACCGTCAGTTTTAATTTTTTTTTGTCAGTTATGTTTCCGGCTAGGTTTTTGAAAACTGAAACACAAAACATGTGATTTTTTGGGGGGATTCATGTTCAAGTTATACGGGGTGTTTCACCGATGATAGCAAAAAATTCAACTGTGTGTAGATTTCGTCAAAATACGACGAAAACCTATAGGTATACCATTTTGCAAAGTTCAGCCTAATAACGAAGATACACCCCTTGAAAGTTTACTTTTTCGGATTTCAAAAATTTGTAACCTGAAAACGTTTTTACAAAATTAGCTTAAATTCAGCATAATCTGGATATCAACATTATCTATCAAAGTTTTTTTTATTTTTCTTTGAAATACACCACAAATTATGGACTTCTTTGGCCAACCGGTTTCGCCGTTAGGCATCGTCAGGGTTGAGAAGTGACTACTTGTGCTATTTATACTCATGGTTGGCCAAAGAAGTCCATAATTTGTGGTGTAATTCAAAGAAAAATAAAAAAATCCTTTACTGTCACAACACCACTACACCACTTTGAGAAGGATGGAAGAATTTTTTCAATTTATTATCTATCAACCTGCCAAATTTTGGAAGAATCCAACCAGTAGCGTAGAAGTTATAGGGGGGGGGGGGCACCTTCACCTTAAGTCAACTTTCGTTCCGATGCTTCCAAAGTATTGACCCCTGTAACTCCTACGCTAAGCCACTGGTTGGATCCTTTCAAAATTTGAGAGGTCGGTAGGTGGTTTCGACAAACCAGTCTATGGTGAATTTAAGAAAATCTCGTCAAGAAGTTCTTGAGTTACAAATTTTTGAAATTCGAAAAAAGTGAACTTTGAAAGACTGTATCCTCGTCATTGGGCCGAACATTGCAAAATGGTATACATGTAGGTTTTCGCCATATTTTGACGAGATCTAATCACAGTTAAATTTTTTGCTATCATCGCTGAAACGCTCTGTACAGTACAGGCTCCTGCAACAGAGCAGGAGTTCAACTATGCAGGTGTTCCATTTTTGCGCTATAACAAAAACAAAGATTTTTTTAAATGAAACGCCCCACTTTTGATTTCATTTTCTTGTTTAGCTTCTCAAGCTCTATTTTAAGCGTATTTTTGGTTTTTCAATTTGTGGCAGTGCTACCAACTTGGAAAAAAAAATAAATTTTTTAGTAATTCCAAGGTTTGTTTTGAAAAATAGTAGGAGCTTTGTTTTTCTCAATCAAGGACTGAAATTTGGCACAACAATAGTCGAATAGGAGATGAATAATTTCATGACAAAAAACTTCGGATTCAGTGATCAGGGTGTTCAGAATTTTTTTTCGAACTTCGCAAATTTCAAAATGCCAGTCATTTTTTTCAAATAGAATGCTCCCTATTTTATTCCACCATTCGATAGCTTTTTTTCTCCTCTTCCATTTTTACCAGAGGTACCCTACCTCTAAATTTGATAATTTCCGAGATAATCGATAATTTTGATAAAAAGTGCTATTTATTAAAATTTTCCACCCCGGGCAGGCCATGGTGATCATTAACAAATGTCTGATTGACACATTTTGCTTGGCTTGATGCTAAGAACAAGTTTTTTTTATTGGATAGCTGCGTCAATTCCAATCTGAAGAAAATGCTTCAAAAAAAAATTTCGTTGCGCGATGGAAAGGAGAAAATTCAAATTGAGCTTAGTAAAGCGGTTTTCTCTACTTCAAAAACCTTCAAACTGTCAAATTGAGAGTTGCGCTCATTTTGACATGATTTTCTGTATCAGAACCAAGGAGGTTAGAATATAAGGAGGGAACGTAACCCAGCTTGTAGGCGAGGAAATTTGATGCGGAACGGGGTGAGGGGAAATCATGTATTTGAGTATGCAACCCGTAAGTTATGAACCACCCGAAGGCACACGAATCACAGAGGTCTATCCCACAGAATTATACAGCAAAGTGACAGCATATCATTCGTTTTTGTGGTT
Organism: Anaspis maculata; assembly: GCA_949128115.1. Lineage (NCBI taxonomy): Eukaryota > Metazoa > Arthropoda > Insecta > Coleoptera > Scraptiidae > Anaspis > Anaspis maculata. The sequence continues at coordinate 92,738,953 of OX421962.1, forward strand.
AAATTTTTTCATTTGTCAGTTTCGCTCTTCAATGTGGCATTTTCAATCGCTTTTGAGGTTTTTGAATGTGAAAACCGCAGCGATCGCCGTTCAGAGACAGTTTTTCCAAGCAGAAGACAATCCAAACTAGAAAAAACTATTGCACAAGTAAGTGAATCTGGAACAATAAATTTTGAAGTTACGAATATGCCCAATTCAAGATTTGCAGCTCCAAATGATTTGACTCTATCCTCTACGACGTGTGCCCTTGTCCAGTGCCGAATTGAAAAGGACATAACCGCCTTGCAAACTCATGGAAGACCAAACAAATGAAAAGCTCGAGCAAGCCAAAGTATGCCTCCTGCACTGCCCAGTGCACAGCTGCTGTGTACCTACCTATTTAACCTAGTACAGTTACCAATATTGTGCGTACGGACCTACGTGTGTGTTGTACTAGTGTGCACCTACACTGAATAATTCATACTTATAAAATGGAAGCAAGTCAATTAGGTAATTGAGAGTCAAAAATGCCACAAAATTTTGATAATATTGGTTTTATCTTTCCAAATTCAAGGATGCCTATTTTTGGATTTCACATGCACGATCGAAGAGAAGATACTGCCTTTTACTCAAGAAGAAAGTGAATAAAGAAAAAAGTCACTTGAAGTATGACCGCCTCGACCCAGTCAACCTTCAAGTTCTTTTGTGCATAGGTGATGATTTAATGAAATGGATATGATGTGAGGCTTAGCTTTAGGAGGCCTAGATCTTAGTTTAGAGCACCATGATGAAAGGCATTAAAAAACCACAGAATAATGATGAATCAGAAGAACGATACTGCTTGGCCCAAGAATTATTATTGAAACTTGAGTAAATCTCTTTGAAAATTTACAATTGAAAATAACTTTTCCATATTCAAGATCTCTGAACCTCACCAGAACATTCCATAATCAATAAGGAAGGATCGAGCACTACTGGTGGTCTCTGAAGAAGTAATGGAAAGATGGAGTGAATATTTCCAAGAGTTACTGAGTGCACAACCAAGGTAGACTGATGAAGACGACATTAACAAAGAAAATACGATCGAAGACAGAAATGAAGGGACGCTAACAGAAGACCTGAAAGAACAAAAGCATTCCTGAAACTGAAAAACGGCAAAGCTCCTGGACATGATAAATTTACATCAGAGATAATAAATAGCTTTGGGAGAAGAGGGAAAAAGATTGCTGCTGGAAATCTACAATATAAAGCATAGAAAAGAAAAAGGGGTTCTTAACGAGTGTGCAAACCATAAATGCATTACCTTGCTGAACATGCCAATGCAAATATACAACTACTGGGAAAGAAACTGAAAAAGACAATAGAGCCAACGTTGCTGAACACTCAGAGTGGACTCCGATAAAAAGGTAGCGCGCAAAGCCTCATCTTCACAATGCATCAAAAAATTCAGAGAGCAACGAGGAGTGAAAAAGAAACTAACTAGTGCTATAAAAAGTTTGTACAAGAATACCACCAGTAATATGTACTACTAAGACACTAATGAATAAAAAAGAAGTAACAAAAGAAGACCAAGCTGAAAGTACCTATAATACGATTTTCAGATCAATACTGACTGATGACTCACAGGTGAGACATGAAGGTCTTATCTAAGAGAATGCAGAAGGAGCGTGAAGCAACGGGGATGAAGTATGCGTCTGCAGAGTGAAAAAAAATAGTGAGGAGACACAATTCGTAACCCCGAGTAAGAAAAGAGCTAAGATGAGGCCTGCAACAAAATTTGTAGATAAGAGACAACTGAGTTGCTGAGGACGCCTAGAGAGCATGAACGAGGATAGACCAGTAGAACGATAAGCGAGAATGACAGGAATAAGAAATCAAGAAAGACAAAAAGAAGCATAGGACGCAACAGTAAGATAGATAACAGAAAATTGACTGAGCTGGAATAAAGGAAGAACGCTCGCTGAAGACAAGAGACGATGAGAAGTTCATACATCAAGAAAAATTTGATACTCAATGTCGAGAAAGAACTGAGTTTTATTGTTGATATTTTATGAGAATGTTACATTTTTATTTGTATTATTCACACCACTACGCCGCAAAATAAAAGGATGTTGATAAATATAAAACAAAATTCGACTGCCACATCTTGTCATCATCAGTGTTGCACCTCTTCTGTTTTCTTTCAATCTTTGTCATCCATTTCAGCCCCTTTTCGTCATCTACCAACAATTGCCTCAGAGTTCTGCCCTCCTTCAGCGATTCCTGACATGACCTCAAGTGCTCCATCGTCTCACTCCTTTCCACAACATGATATACCCTGGTAGCTTCCAGTAGCTACTCGTCTGTACCCCATCACCACACCCCAACCTTGCAAATCGCTGCTTCCAGCCTTCACGTTTGGATTAAGCGTGCATCTAGGCACTTTGCCTTGTAGGTCTTTGTATTCTTGGTTTGGCATATCTAGAGTCTTGTAGCTTGTTTATCTGCACCTGCTTCTGTTCATCTCTGTTCCTCCTGTTCTGCTTTCCATTTCTGCTACGCTATGCCCTTTTGCTTTTTCTGCTCGAAAAATTTCTTTCTGGGCGGTCACCGCTAGTGGTCTCGGCATCCAAAAGCCATGAAAGCTACTGATTCCGCCATTATGAATATGAGAAATTGGCAAAGGAATTACAAACACAAAAACTGACTGATTCTGTCACTACGCTTTTCGCAGTGACAGATTCATGATTCTGTGGGATGGACCTCTGTGACTCGTGGTCGTGTGCCTTCGTGTGGTTCATAACTTACGGGTTGCATACCCAGAACGTGACGTCACACGGCTTCACTTTTTTGAGCTCATGTTCCCTCCTGCTATAATTATAACCTCCTTGATCAGAACCTAGTAAGAACATAAAAAATCCAAATAAACGACAATTTTCATCAAAACTATCGATTATCTCTGGAATTATAAAATTTAGGGGTAAGGTATCTCTAGTAAAAATGTAAGAGGAAGAAAAAAGCTATCGAATGGTGAGATAAAAAGAAGGCATTCTATTTGAAAAAAAATGACCTATGACATTTTGAAATTTGCGAAGTTCGTAAAAATTTTTGCACACCTGTATAATTGAACCTCAAGCACGCCCGCTCGAGAGTTGAAAAATCTTTGTTATTGTTATAGTGCAAAAGTTGAACACCCTGTATAGTTGAAAATAATTACACGAAGTAGGTAGAACTTTTCAAATCAATAATTTTATGTATTACACCTTTTTCTCTATTTTGCAAGGTAAGGGTGCTAGGAAAGCCCGACGCACTGTTGCAGGACCCTGTATAATATGATCACCCATAAGGCAGCAGTCACACTGGAGCCATCACCACCCACTACCACCCACCACCACCCACTACCACCAAGCAAAATAATCCGCCCTGGTCTCACTGAGCCACCGTCCATCGTCCACCAGTAACCACCGTGTCTCCCTCCTGAATTTGACATAATCCTGTTTTATATAATCCGTACTACAATTCTGTAGCGAAAGTTGCCTAAAAACCACGATTTTAGGCAACTGTCGCTACATCAGTGTACTGCGGAATGTATTTCATACTCCCAGGGACTTTTCTCACACGATTCAAGAATAGCGGCCCAGCTCGCAATTGCAATGATTTCGTCTGATGACTCAGATATCGACGAAGTTGTAGCTTTATACTACATTTCGAAAAAAATCCGTAAAAAACGGCGGAACATATGGGTGCGTCAAATGTTTCTCGATAGAGAACAACTAGGAGAATTTCATCAATTAGTGCCGCAGCTTGTTGATGATGAAGAACAATTTTACAGTTATTACCGTATGAACAAGAAATGTTACAATTTGTTAGTGACAAAAGTGAAACCTTTGTTCTCTTCGGGACATACACATTGTATGTTGTACGTATGTACAAAATGTTTGTTGTGCATGCGCATCAAGATGCGCATTGTTAACCACCGACCACTGACCACCACTTTGGAAATTTCAAACACATGGCCACCGGTGGTCACTGGGCGGTGGTAAGAGGTGGCTGCAGTGTGACCAGCATCATTACATTGCGTGCGTTTGATTTTTGGTTGATGGTAGTGGGTGGTGGTGGGTGGCTCAGTGTGACTGCTGCCTAAATCAGCTGGACAACAACGGTTAAAAATATCAAGTTGCAATTAAAACGTTTTAGGGATAAAAACTTCGCTAGGATCACAACTAAAACTAAAATAGCGCATTCTTTTTTTAACTAAGGCAAACGATCTGAGGAACTGGACATATAAGCAGAAAAGAGGAGGACTATCAAACTGCGGACCTACAATACAATGATGATGACTTCGTCAATACAACTTCAAGCAGTCCAGTCCCGTTCCTGTCTTTGATAGCAGAAGAACTTCAGAAGAATCACAAGACACATGGAAGCTATCAAAGCAAAAACCAAAGCCTCTCTTCATAATATATTAGTTAGAAAATATCAGTATTCATTGACACAACGAGTGAACAAAAAATAAAATGATAACTCTAATATTTTGTGACCAAATCAAGAAAGAAATACAGGATGACCAGAAACTGGCGGAAAAGCTCTGCAGCACGTTATGCAGGACCCTTCAAAGAATCCCAAAAAAATTATTGAAAGAATCTTCGACTTTCATTTTTGAAAAAAAATTGAGTCAAAAACTGGTCCTTCGAATATCAATTTTCTTGGTTTCTGACTCACCTTGTAAATAAAAAAAATTGATGCATATCTAGTGGTAGATATTTCTATCTCCGTTCCTTGGCCCTCAATAACCCCAATGAAAGTCGAATACTTTTTCCATCATTTTTTCGGAGCTCCCGGAAGGGTCCCTTACAACGAACTGGAGAGCTTTTCAGTCATTTTTTGGACCCTGTAGAATACAAAGCAGTGCGAATACAGGGTGTTTGAAGTTTTTGAGTATGAAATTGAACTGGTTATGAGAAGTTATAATTATAGATTAATGTTTCAGCAGTGAAAATTTTTGAAAAATGATATTCTTGACGAAATTGACTCTGGCTTCAAATTCAACTTTTTTTAGTTTTTGAAAATTTACATTTAGTAAACGGCTGAAGCAACACCCTTAATTTGGCATAAGTTACCTAACGGACAACTTCCACCTACCTTTGTCAAATTTGTGCTAAATTCAATAAGGGATGGTGGAGTTACTGAGAACTTTCTTGGGAAAAAAAATCACCAAAAATCGAATTCCATTACTTCACCGCCACTGGTTGAATTTTGTCAAAATCTCACAGGTAGGTAGAAATGTCTGTTAGGTAACTTCATGCGAAATAAGGGCTCAGCCACTTCAACTGTGAGATACAAATATAAGGGCTCAGCCACTTCAACTGTGAGATACAAATTTTCACGGCAAAAAAAAAGTTGAATTTTGAAGCCAGCTCTTTTTTTTAATTCAACATGCTTGCAGTGGTGTAGTATATTGTATAGTTAAACGGTTGAAAACTGTTCGCACAACTTTGTGAAGGTGTTTTTTTTTTCTTGAATGGATGACTATTATAGTGCGGGCGCTAAGAGCCAAAATCGGGATGAACCTTGCAAATGGTGATGAAAGCATGAAATTCGGTACACGTACTCAGAATGAGCACCTTTCTTAGATAAGAGGTGGAGCCACGCCGAATTTTCACCGGAAGGGGGCTCGGGGGGCTCCTGAAAGTTTGAGGTGCTAGGGCTCCCACCAAACCGCTTATCAGTTCGTTTTATCAAATAAAAAGGAAACTCATGAGTATATCGTAAAAACTGACGACGTTTATCGCCTTGTCCCGAGAATTTTTCATGATGAAAAAAAATAAGTTCTTCGGCAGAACACACAAATTGGTTTTATTTTATTTTCACCTACAAAGAATTAATAAGAAGATGTGCAACACGTTGTTTCCCACAAATTCGTATCCTCTGAATTCGTTTGTGGAGTCAAAATTTTGATGGTGTATCTTCTTGAAGAGGGGCATTCCAAAGAGTAAGCTATTTTCAACACCAAGTTCAAACAGAATTTTTTCAATGTTCTGAATCGAAATTACTGAATTCCTTCCAGGAATGCATACCCTGAACCCTTTTTTGGAAGTACCGCGTGCGATTGAACGTGGAGTAAGTCCTGAAACACTATCAGAATTTTTCTTCTGTGATGCTACTATCCACTCTCGACCGGGGCGATTAGGTTCCTACACAGCATGCGCGGAGTGTATACACGTTATTTCAATATTATGACACAATTTCAATCATGAAAAATTTGACTGAACCGAGAAAATACCCTGCATCGCTCATTTTGAGTATGTGTACCGAATTTTATGCTTTCATCACCATTTGCAAGGTTCATTCACCTAGTGCCCCCACTATTATAGTTTCAGCTATATTGCCATCCATACCCATGGTCTCATCCAAAAACTGTTCAAAAATGAAGCAATAAAATGATATGTGTTTAACTCTTTGAGGTACACCGGGACAAAATTTGAACCAGCAATACTTTGCATCTATCGGTACATCGGGACAAGAAATGTACCACTTAGAAATGATTCTTTGCTTTCGTGCGCATCGGTTTAAATTGTGTCCCGCTACTCTAAGCACAGACATTGGGACCAATTATACACGAATTCGCGGTTTTCCAATTTCTCGGAAGTTGCTGACAAGTTTTTGCATGGTCTTGAAAACGGCTGCAAGAGCTAGTGCTTTCAAGGTAAGTTTTTCTTTGATAAATCTCGATAAAATAGCGTTCAATGCCAAAAATTGATACGTTAGAACTTGGTGAATAGCGTAATGTACATATTACGTGTTTTTGACTCGATGGACTATCGAAAAATGACGCAAAGCTCGCGGGTCATCAATTGTCCCACCATACATTTAGGCGTTTTTACTTGTTTCTTAGATATTATGGCAAGCAGACGATCCAGAGTTGAGCGGGATGCTCTACCGTTCAACTTGGTTGGCATGACGGTTGACGACCTTTATGACGAAATAGATGCCATAGACAACACCCATTGTGCCGAAATTCCATCAGGAAGCGAATCTGATAACGATAGCGAAGACGAAAGTGACAATGAAGCTATCGCCAGCGACGTTGACTCTGCAGGACATGTATTATTAGTCTCCGTTGCAGCAGACGTTATTTTGTCGGAATCGTCTGAGTCCGATGAATCTTCAGATTGGGATACAGAAGACGATATTCCTTTGGCACAGCTCGTAGATCCAAAAGTCACCTGGACGTGTCGCAATCCAAATGATGTTATGGCTCCTCCCGAAATCTTCACGCAAACATGCGGAGTTCCTCAATTCATTAGTGATTTAGTGGATCCCACGCCATATGAATTGTTCAATTTACTGATCACCGACGATATTTTGAATGACATTGTATTCCAAACTAATCTGTATGCGGAGCAGCGGTACCAAACCTCTGGAAAACTTTATCAGAAAACGAATACTGCGGAAGTAAAAACGTTCTTGGGTATCAACTTACTGATGGGAATCAAAAAACTTCCTTCTTACCGAGATTTCTGGAGCACATCACCCGATTTGCATGATCCATATATCAGCAGACTGATGACTCTTCATCGTTTTGGTTGGCTCCTGAGCAACATTCACTTGAATGACAACACACTAATGCCAGGAAGAAACACTGCTAACTATGACAAATTATACAAGGTACGTCCATTTTTGGAAGCGTTGAGAGAAAATTTCAGGAACTGTTTACTTCCACACGAAAATCTTTCCATTGATGAATCCATGATCAAATTCAAAGGTCGCTCAAGTTTGAAGCAGTATATGCCGAAAAAACCCGTAAAAAGAGGGTACAAAGTATGGATGGTAGCTGATCAGTCAGGGTACTGCTGGGATTTTGAAATTTATACCGGTAAGACAGATTCCGTCGAGAAGAGTTTGGGGGCAAGGGTTGTAAAGACCTTGTCAACCCGTTTGGAGGGCAAATACCACAGAATTTTCTTCGATAACTTTTTCACAAGTGTGAAGTTGATGGGAGATCTTCTGAAAAAAGATATTTATGCCTGTGGGACTGTCATCGCCAACAGAAAAAATCTCCCAAAATTTTCTCCAGACAAATCCATGAAAAGAGGAGACTATGAACATTATCGAAGCAATACAGACGTACGTGCATTCAAGTGGAGAGATAAGAGAACCGTTCACTTGTTGAGCAATTTTCACGATGCGCTGCAAACAACTGAAGTCAAGAGAAAGACACGAGATGGAACCATTGAAAACGTTCCATGTCCCGTAGTTCTGACAGATTATAACAGATCCATGAACTCAGTCGACAAATTTGATCAGATGAGGTCGGTGTACGGTTTGGACAGAAAAAGTAAGAAGTGGTGGCACCGCATAATGTTTTTTTTCTTCGACGCATGTGTTGTGAATGCTTTTGTCCTCTATAAATTGTTGAAGAGGCCCACCAAATCCATGAAAGATTTTCGGAGGATGATCATCGACAGCCTTGTGGCTGATAAACTTGTATCTCAAACTAAAATTAGTCTTCCGGTGCAACTCACGATTCCAATTAAAAAAGGGAAGCCTTGCCAAACAGAAGCCGTGAGATTGACGAACAGTGCCCACCAACCCATACGAACGACAAGGCGCCGGTGTGCAAGATGTAGTACGACGAAATTTGAAGTACGCACCAATTGGCTATGTTCTGTATGCAAAGTTCCATTGTGTTTGGGGAAAGACAAAACATGTTTTCAAATTTACCACCAAAAATGAGTTGTAGAAAAAGCAAGTGCCAACTTTTGTTATCATATTTTCGAAATAAAATCTAATTTTTTTGCTGATTTGACACCTTTATAACTTCTAAAATTATTAAACGTTTAATAATTTATACTTCTTTTAGTTTTCCTTCTGGTATGGTGGGTTGAAATATGACCCACACAGTTTTTTCAAAAAATGAATAAAATAAAAAAAAAAAAAATAAATTTCCATCTTAACTCAAAGATTTCCTAAGCAGTACCCAAATATTCCAATGAAAACTGAGTTTTTATTTTTACTGTACCACTAGGGTTATTTTTCGAGGTAGTTTTCTGTACCGCAAAGAGTTAAGTCAGTTCGACAAAGTCATTCAATTGCCATGCCTGTGATCTTCCACGATGACTACTGAACCGTTGACCGGATCGACTTCAAATTTGGTATGCGGACATGGTTTCTGAAAAGAGCCCATCAGGTTTTGGTTGTAATCTGTCAAACAGAAGTGTCACTGTCATCAGAAGCTATATCCCGCGGAACTTGACTTGCAATATGTCATTTGAAAGCCCCTGAAAAACTGTATTCAGAACAGTTAAATAGTATAGAACAGACTGCAGTTGCAGTTTTCCACCATTTTCCAGTCGAGCGTTATGAATTTTCAAAATTTCTCCTGTCCGTTGGCACCCAAGCGGGCTTCTCGCCCGTGTTTTGACCAGAACGACTCGCTTTTGTAGCAGGACTTTACTCAAAAATTCATTCCTGCTCGAGGATCAACTTTTTTTGGAAAAATCCAAATGATATCGAAAATAGATCAAATTGGGCGTTGGCGTCGTGTAAGTTTATTTTCAAAATCGACTCGGTTTTGGTTTTCCGACGGCAATTTTTTCAAAATGAAATTCGCACATTCCGTGAATTTGAAAAAAATGCAGTGCAAACTTCGACATGCGGTTAGCCCAGCGGAATACTCATTTTAGGTGCAAACATGCTGGGAATGAAAGCTGGAGGGGAGATTGAATAATTTTTGGGGAAAAAACTTTTGGAATGGAACCCACGGTTTTCGCCGTGGGTTCGAAAAACTGCAAATTTTCCAACTTTTTTCCCGTGAACAGATTTCCACCTTTTTTTTTAAACAAGAGGTATCTGGTTTTTGATCATTTTCCAACTTTTTTTCCAATTTCCCGGGAATTTTCAGGTTGAAAATGTAAAACCAGCCTGGGTTTTCGAGACCGGACTTTAATGATGGGAGTTTAAAGTGAAGCCTTGATTGACAATTTTTGCAATAAGATGATGTGAAATAAGATTTGAGTTTTTTTACGTGAAATTCAAATTTTCCTGACAAAATTTTTAATTTCCTGCAAATTATCTTCAATCTTTGCTCTAATTTCAACTCCCATCCGAAGGGACACGTTTCGAACAAAAATTTACATAAGCTCCTGGACACTAGCCAGAAAAGTTTAGGGGTTACACAACCGATTTTTTTCTGTGCATTTCTAGTTCAAGTCTTCGAATGTCTCACTCACCTAGCACCCTATTTCGTTTCCTGGTCCCGTGTTTTCATTCATTTTCTTACTGATTTTCGCCCGATTTTCTGTGCTTTTTTAAAAATTTTCACCTGCTCAGCACCCCAATTCGCTAAGTAGTCCTATAATTTTATTTATTTTCTTGGTTCTCAACACTTCTCACAGTAGACCAGACCTAAATGATGGAGCCTTGAGTGAAGCCTCAATTGACAATTTCTACAATAAAATGATTGGAGCGGTGGTAGCCGAGTAGTACAGGTGATGGCAAGCCAAACCATTCGCGCTGCCCTGTGTGGGTTCGAATCCTACTTCATCCATGGATATTTTGTGCTGTCCCCGAGGTTGCATGGTAGAGCAGCTTATAGCTGAATGCCGCCTCGTAAAATAAGACAATTAAATATAAAAAAAAAAATTTGAATGAAATTTGAGGTTTTTCCGGAAAATTCAAGTTTCCCTGTTAAAATTTTCAATTTATTCTTAATCTCCTGCAAATCGTTTTCAATCTTTCTAATTCCAACTTCCCACCCGAAGGGACGTTTCGAACAAAAATTTCCATTGGTTCCTGGATACTAGTCGGGAAAGTTTTGGGGTAACACAACCGATTTTTTTGTATCTCCATTCCTGACACCGTTATGAATCCATTTCTACATCAGAAGGTGGAAAAGAAGAACTACTGGAGGACCTCAGGGAAACTCCGGAGGGCCTCCGGGGAACTCAGTCGCCAAAGAGACTTCTCTTGTACAAATTTCTTCGGCGGGTTACCCCTCGTTACGAGTCAGAGTGAGATCATCAACAGGTCTACAAGCACTTTAGGACGGCCCTGAATTATCGGAAACTATACCTTCAACTTTTTGATTTCAAACCCTAGAGCTTTTCTGTAAATGTGAGGTTATGCAAAAAGGAAATGCGGATCAAGATATTTTCTGGCGGTCGATTTTTTGTTTATTTTCTGCGATTACGTCGCCGATCAGAAGGAAATTATCGCCTGTTGAAATAACTGAATTATTCTCCCTATTATTTACACTTTTCTTCTCGCCGTCAACCACCTCCAGCAGAGCAGACAAAACAGAGCACAAGCAGTACAAGCACAGCGACCGGGAGCGGGAGCGGGCGGCCGCAAGCAAATAAAACCAACGCCAGTCCACAGTGGCAACACTGTATACTCCTTGCAGTAGAATGCAACTGTACGTCACTGTGCATTGCTCTACCCGTAGCCATGAATAAGAAAAAGACGGATAGATATGCGTATGATGTGCGTTCATCAGGCTAGAGATTGTAAGCGAGGGGATGGCGAAGACGTAAGACGAAGGAATGTTTACCTCTGAGCCCGGTCAGCTGATGGTGAAAGTTCTTAAGTTGAATAATTAGTTATTAAGAGTTTATGTGGAGTTGAGAGAATAATTTCCGGAATTCCCTTTCGTTTTCGTTATAAATATGGTAAAAATCGAACGATAAACGTGCCAAGTCCTTTATAAGCTTGTAAGAAGTGGATTTTATATACCCATATAAATGTAATTGTATATACTCGTACTATATGTAATTGATATATACTCGAAAATGCTTGACATAATAATTGTTTCAACAGATCAAAGTGTGCCACGCAATAACTCAGAACATCAAAATGACTACCCCTCAAGCCTCTAATTGCTACACAAAATCGCACGTGTTCACTACTTGCCCCGCAGATTGGTGAAATTAATTCAAAAACGGAAATCGGGTGAAATCAGGATTCATTTCCCAAATTAACATCAAGAAAAGGGGAAGGGTTCGGTTAATCACTTCAGCGCTATATTATGGAGGCTCTGATTTCTCAAGCCACGTTTTCATGCATTACGTGAATTTCCACTAAAATGAGGCATAAGAACAGATTTCATAAGAATATTTTCTTAGAAGAACCCAGAAAATTACCATCGTGCCGTTCTGCCATATAGTATTATAGTGTTAAACAGGTATATTATCCAAGACCCTCGAAATCTTGCACTGTGTATCAAAGTGTTTAGAGTTTCCATACATGCGCGAAGCCTTTCATTCGGCACCCACTTGATATAATGTCACAAAGAAGCACTTGTGAATAGAATCGCATGCATTCATGAATTCCGAATGAGCGGAATTTACAGGCTTTGTTGGGGGAAATGGGAATCTGGGCAATGGTGAAATTTAGTGAACCGTTGAAATTGTGAATGAACTGAATTGTGATAATGGCGACAATATTTTGGTTTCAAAGAATGAGAACGCTCCTGGGAGACACCAGTTATGGCTTATAAACCCACTAGAAGGAATAATAATGTAGGTAGTAGAGGTACGTTCGAAAATATACAATGCAAGTTTACTTTTCACAAGGGGCGGCTTATTGGGATAATATAGGCAAGGTACCAACATCCATAGTTTAGGTGAATAATTCTAGAGATCATCCACATCATAACAAGGATCGTGAAGGTTACTGATCGTAGGTCCTTTAGATATCAACTCTATCTCTCTGTTGTGGAATCATAGATCAGATAAAAATTTAAAAGTCGAAAGATTTTAGGGCGATTTGATCTGCTGCTATTTGATAAGGCACCTATTGAGATCAAGCTTTGTCTTGATATTTTCTTCACTTGTTCGTGAAAGACCAAAAGACGGAAGGGTAAGTCGTCACGACGTTGGACTTACAGGAGAGGCGTTCGCTCCAGGAACTCATTCTTTCGCTGGGAAGCATCATTCCTACAGGCTGGTGGCGACAAAGTTCGTGTCCAAAACATAACTTTTCAAAGTCTTTGAAGTCAATAAATTTATTCCAAAGAAATGGCCTTCATAGCTGAGGTCCTCCAAAGTTATTTGGTGAGTTTCTTTGGAGTTTGATAGAGCTCCTTCAGAGGTACCTAATAATACTCTTTGGAAGAGTTTACCCCGTTTGGCTGTTTACCTTCGCCGATACAACTAATCGGTCAATAATGAAAGAAAAACCGGAGAGCCATAGCTACTACTTATATCGTTTACAACTCTTGACCACTTGGCCAGTCCAGCCAATTCAAGCGTCCAAATTGAATACAAAAGTACTACGAGATACTCCTCCAGCCGCTATCATCCGACAGGACTTCCTGGCAGCTTCCAAGCGGAATCAGAACCCCCCACTCGGTGACAAAAAGATGGAAAACCAAGCCAAAATACCGCCTGAAACTGAAGACCGATGAAAAAATCACTAAGCTAAAAAAAAAACTAAAAAAAATATAGTTCCAACGTTAGACTGCTAACGATTTTGTTAGAAAAATTCGCACTACTTCGATGTTGCTCGGCTTTTCAATAAATATGACAATATCTTCCAATTTGCTTCTTTTCGGTGATCCAATGTTCGCAGGAATGGCCTGAAAGAACGAAAATTGACCCCGCTCAACAACAAAAATGCACTAAATAATCACGATACCTCAAAGATATTTAAAGGCTGTCAACATGGACCTGCACTCAAACTGGACTTATAATACCGTATATCGCCATGACTCCAGTAGAATGCCGACATGTTCGTTATCCCTAGGGACTTTTATTTTCCTCAATTAATATTGACCGTTCTGCTATAATGACTTTTCTCTGATGGCGACATGACATCGCAGTGTAAAGTTTACGTTAGGTGTCAAAATGACATTTTCAAATTTGCTTGCGAGGCATAGCCGTTCTCTTTCGGTCGCTTGCAGCGTTTTGTACGTACATGTGTTTATAGGTTCCGGTAATTCAATAGAAGGGACGAAGTTCCGTGTCTAAAATTGTTAACTGAAGTGTGTTGAATACACGGTGTGCTGTTGGGCACTAGGTCGTTTGGCTTTTTTGTTTATGTTCCCCAATGGCTGGCCGTTGTTTGTGTTTTTCTGTATTCTGTAACGAAATAGTAGAATTTCATTCAATAATTGATTGACGGCAATCTTACTTGTGAAAAAAAAACACTGTTTGCGCCACTGGGCCTCATTAAATTGGTAGGCACCTCTTTTATGTCCCAGCACCTCCCAGGCCGCAAGAAATCCGGTTCCGATAACGTTTTGTTTTGGTTCAGAGTTTTTTTTCCTTTTTTAAGTTGAGTATTTCTGATGATTTCGAACAAGACGGCCGTTGCTAATAATTAAAACATTAAAAACGTTCTTTCCGTGCGTTCAACGAGGTGCGAACCGAAACTTCATTGCGTTGACTTGACGCAAGTACTTGGTGCGTTCGAGTTTCGCGCGTGGTGCGTGTTGAGATCCCATTTTCCCACATTTCCTTTTCCTCACACCGCATCACGTCGATTTGGACGCATTGAGTCAGCCCCCCGGACACCGCAGGAGTTTCGGTAAGTTTTTTTTTCTGTTTATTCGTTTCTTAAATTCACGTCGCGGCAACCGCGCCAACATAATTTGTGGTCCTTCGAGCCGGATTTCATGCGACCTGGGAGGTAGACCACTTTCCTCACTTTCATTTCCCTTAAGTTTCGCGTTCAATCCTCAAAACTCACATTTTCCTCTCGTCTCTAGCGTATTCCTTCAATAAATCTCTTTTTACGCCCTACGATAGGTTATCTCTGCTCTTCTTGTAACGATTTTTTGCCTCAATCGTCTACATTCAACAATGGCTCCCGATCCAAATGCGCCAACTGACGCCTTGGATGTGTTGAAAACTCGGCGTGAGCTTACGTTCTCGCGCATTCAAACTATTTACAATGCCTCGAAATCACTAAAGAGTGAGAAGGATGCTATCCTTTTCGAATCTCGCATTGTAAAACTTGACGAACCCAGTATCGAGTTTGATAAGATCCAGTCGGAGATCATCATCGTCAATCAACAGCTCACTGATCCTAAACAGGCCCTGGAGGTGTCCAAATGTCAAGCTTCACTCGACGAATTGGTGTTCCACGCCCAGTTGAACACGAAATCATTGTTGACATCTCCCCCTTCCTCCAGCACTGTTCCTCCTTCAAATGTTGTGTCCCCAAGTACATCTTCGCTTCCACCTATTTCTTTACCCACATTTTCTGGTAACCTTCCCGAGTGGCCAACTTTTTTCTCTTTATTCAAGTCGTTAGTTCACGAGGATGCGTCATTGTCCGTCACAAAAAAGTTTCAATACCTAAAATCGTCGCTTCACGGCGATGCTTTGGCGGTAATTGCCGATTTTGAATTTGACCCATCGAACTATCAGCTAGCGTTCGAGGCCCTCGAGGATAGGTATCAGTCCAAACGTCGATTGGCTACTTTTTATCTGAATCAAATTCGCAGCTTTTCTCGGCGGCAACCGCGCCAACAACACTCTCAAGGCCCGAGCTGTGTGGTCCAGTAGGAATACAAGCTGTGGTTTGTGCTGCCGAAATCATAGTGCTTGCGCCCCTTCTATACCGTGCATTTTCTTTCGCAGAACTACTGATAATAAGTAATGAAATCCACAGAATATTCTTATTGAACGGATTAGGGAGTTATAAAACACACCAAATTCGAATTCGACACCACAAATCCGGAAACTTCCCACGTTGAAAAAAACGAAACTGTCAAAATGACGTTTCTGGTGCAGGGATCACGCCCTCCTTGGATCACGCTTTCTGGTGCAAAACTGATAAATCGCAACCGTGATCCCTGATCGCAACTGCGTTGATTTTGAACTTTTGAAGCAACCTCCGATAAATTCGAAAGACAGTGATTCTCAAACTTCATGACTGTTTCAACTTGCGAACTTGCAATGAGTTCTTCGAAACGAAATAAACCTGATGACTACTTTCGAAGTAAAAAACATATCATTGTAAATTGAATCAGTTATTATAAAATAATATTATATCCATAAATATTCATAGTACAAAATGTGCCGATGCAAGTTGCAGATTTTCTATAATCTTTTGAGAACTTCTGTTATGATAACAATAATGGTAGCGCCCCTGTGGCGTCATTTGTTGTTTGGTCGGGTAGGGTGATCAGCAGTCCATTTTAAATACAGGTCCATGGCTGTCAAGCAAGATTTCTCGTAGCCAGGAGATTATATCCGCAACTCGATACAAAGGTCCCAGCAGATCCAAAAAATATCGTATTTCGAACGATTTCGCAACACAGCTCCAACTTGTTCAAGTAAACGTCGAAAAGTCCAGCAACACTTTGTCTCAGAAGCTACGAAGAAAAGCGAATGCCTTTTCTTTTTGCAGGAGCAAAAACTTGAACGGCGAATCGGGCAAAGTGTCAAATTATCATGATGCAAGGTGATGATGACGGAGGCGAAGTTTCGCATCCGTTCATTCCTCGCTTTCTCTCGAACAAGGCTCGTATTTTTTAAAATGGTTTAAATTGGCATTCTGTATTGTTCAAATATTCAGTTACCTATGTCATACACAGAAAAATGGAGCAGTATAACAACAATGAAAATTGAGTACCTACCTAGGTATTCTTCTACAAATATATAGGAACCCACTTATTCACCTCCACTGCGCTTAATTTTTAAGACAGTATTTCAACATTGAATAATCTTCCCCTTTCCCCTCCTTCACTAGGTAGGAAACAGGTAGGCCAAATGTTGCTTGTCCCATACTGTTTCCCAATCTCAGTTTCAAATAAGCGTAGGTTAATCTCATTGTAAACCAGTGAAGTGCTTATCTAAGCAAAAAAAACTCATCATCAACATCATCCGTGATGTTCGCTACTTAGCAAAAGATACAATCATTGTAGGTACAGCAAATAAGAACCTCGTTTTGGGCACCTGTTATACTTGCGTTACATAACCTTGAAAATCCGAACGTCTCGCTATCTTAAATTAAACACTCCCAGGAATCGACCGCGGCTATCAACTGTTCTGACATTGAACATATGCGAAACACACCACACGTTATCATCTGTTCAGTTGTGAAAGGTTAGAAGATAGTTTTCTTGCGCTCGCGGGGCCCGTCTTCACAGCAAAATGTGTGCGAATGACAAGTTTAAATTTACCAACTACGACTGCATTAGTTTCGACTTGGACAACACATTGGCCAGCTACAATATCGGAAATCAGGTCGAAATGGAGCACAAAATCATCACCGACTACCTCGTCGAAAGGAAAGGCTACCCTGAGACACTTCTTGGTCAACCTTTTGACCCGAATTTCATCCAGAAAGGTCTGATACTCGACAGCGACAATGGCAACATCCTCCGAATCAGTGACGTCGGTACAGTTTTCCAAGCTTGTCATGGAACGAAAGCTCTGACGAAGAAAGAAATTGAAACATATTATCCAGGAAACCACTGGAACGTCGCCGACCAATTAATAGCGGATCCTCTTAAGGACTGGAACGGGCCGTACGCTTCCAAGTTTATAGCTTTGCAAGATTACTACGATATTGGCGTCAGCTTTATCTTTGCCAGAGCCGTTGACGCTATTGACAGCAGTGGAGGTGGTAATCAAGGCAAATATCGTGTTTGGGATGACATACTGGAATCGCTTCACTGCATGTTCGACCGAGATAGTTTCGATTTGAATTCAAATTACTACGCCAACATGACGTCTGACCCGGCAAAATTCTACAAAAAATGCAGCAAACGCCTTTTAAACTGGCTCAAAAAACTGAAGAAACGAAGCAAAGTGTTGTTAATCACCGGGTCGACTTTTGACTTTGCTTCGCATACAGCTTCGTACACCATCGGTGCCGACTGGGAGGACTATTTCGATATTGTAATATGCCAGGCCAGAAAACCAGGTTTTTTCACCAAGGATCTTGATTTTTACGATTCAACTGGAAACGGCATCGGCGCGTTGCAATTTGGGAGTGTTTATACGAAAGGAAACTGGAAAGATTTGCAGAAGCTCGTTCAAAATCACGCTGGATCCAACGCAAGATTTCTGTATGTGGGCGATCATTTGATTCAAGACGTTTACACGCCAGATTTGTACACTGCTTACTGCTTGCGATGTTGTTTGTGTCTGCGAGGAACTGGAAGCCGAAGGAGTGAAAGGTTATGGGAAGTGTCATCCTGATGAACGCTATTTAGTTTCGTCTGTGTGGGGATCTTATTTTTACCCTAATAATAATAGCACCATTTGGAATGGAGTGATGGAAAAACATTCGAAATTGTGCGTTCCAAGCATGGAATACGTTTCACAGTTCCCGGTAGACTATGAGTTTTCAGTGAATTCAAACAAATAGTTGAAATGTTGTATTTACGTAAAAGAATATTTTGTCAGTTGTTTTCAGTTCTACTCAATAAACATACCTATCCTTATAACTATTATCTATGGATAAAATTCTTTTTGCAATACATATGACCCACCTATACATAGGACTTGAAAGTTTATGACTTTTTTTTATTCGTTTATACCTAGAGTTCATAAATTAAATGAGTCAAGGATGCCTGTGAGTCCCTGTAACTTCTGAAGCGACCGACGCATGAGTGACAGAAGTGGTTTTTCTTGTTTTTCATCACAAAAACTATCGGTTTAACCGTTTCTGTCTCGTGATGAAATGACTTAGGTAAGCTTTTTTTGACATGTTTGACACCCTGTAACTCCTGAAGCAACCGACGCATGAGTGACAGAAGTTGTTTTTCTTGTTTTCCATCACAAAATCTATCGATTTAACCGTTTCTGTCTCGTGATGAAATGACTTGGGTGAGGTTTTTCTTTTGACATGTTTGACACCCTGTAACTTCTGAAGCAACCGACGCATGAGTGACAGAAGTTGTTTTTCTTGTTTCTCATCACAAAAACCATCGATTGACTGTTTCTGTCTCGTGATGAAATGACTTATGTAAGATTTTTTTTTGACATGTTTGACACTCTGTAACTTCTGAAGCAACCGACGCATGAGTGACAGAAGTTGTTTTACATTGTAACGGTTTGAACGACGCGGGGAAATGAAACGAACAAAAAGGTTTTGATAAGGTTTTTTATTGACGATAATCGGAGAAAAGAAATTCTAGCACTCAGATAATTTCCGCAAAGGCGAAACTTCGGTGTCGATCCGCCCGCAGGGGTTGGCTCTACCGGTTAACATCTCCGCCGAGGTACGTTTTATCCTGCAATCCCAGACCCCAAAATTAATATTTTCGTATAGGTTTCAAGCGCGGTGTCTTCGGTATATGGGTCTCTGATACCTCCTAGCTCCCGCTCTTCAGTCTTCACGGGACTTCTTGTGTTGCTAGCGTTCAGCAACGGGGCCGACGATAGTCCGGACTAGGAAGCGCAGTCTTCGATGGGACCCATACCAGCTGAAAAAAGGAAGATTGGAATTAGATCAATCCGGCAGGGAGTAAACTGTCCATCGCGTTCCTTGTCATCGCCTGCTGATTTCGCCCGGACCATCACAACGGAATTTCATCCTTGGGGACCGTGTCCATAGTGTCTTGTGGGCTTCCGGGACAGCATCGTGGATCTGTGTCTGGAGAGTCCTGCTCGTGGTAGCTCGTTTTCCTAGGTACGTGACCTCTGATTACCCGCCTTTTGCGTTCGAAGCACGGTACTTACCTAGTACCCATCACGTAGGTATAACCCATATGTGCACATGTGTAGTTTCCCCCTGCGTGATTTGTTTCATGGAGGCCCCGGTAGGCCATGAAGGTGAGGTGGTTAGGACGTTACTGGTCCTGGTTAGGGAGCGAGTGTCCTACGGGAGGGCTTCGCGATTTTTTCGGCATTGTGGGCGTCCCGGAGTCTCGCCGGAACATCGGCATAGCGGTCCACCAAAGGGGGCACCTTGCCCAAGACAAGAGTGCCACTAGGCTTGTCCAGCGGCGGCGAAGTGGTCGCAGACCATGTGAAGTTTTTCCTCACACCATTCCACATAGTTAAAATTCACTTTTATCATTAATTCACGCAATAAAGCCATTAGTTACATTTTATCATAACCTCACTTATCGTTTATTTTCCCTCCAAATTGTGACGAGCTGTCAAGGTGACATTTGAAAGGTTTGGCTGTCAGTTTGACGTTTCAGCGGTACATCGTGCCTACTACGGGCGTTTGGGTCTACCGGGAGCAGAGTTTCATGATCTATCGGGTGATCAGAAACAAGATTACTCTTGCACTCGATTGGCGCCTTATAAATTTCAGAGAACACCCACCGGAACCCACACCCAGCCGCCGACATATGAGCACCGGAGCACAGTAACTGGTAACTAGTGTTTTGAGACGGTTACCGTTACAACATGTTTCCCATCACAAGAACTATCGATTTACCTGTTTTTGTCTCGTGATGAAATGACTTAGGACATCAACTGATATCATTTTGACATGTTTGACATCCTGTAACTTCTGAAGCAACCGACGCATGAGTGACAGAAGCTGTTTTCCTTGTTTGCCATCACAAAAACTACCGATTTCACCAAGCCTGTCGCGTGATGAAATGACTTAGAAATTCATGTCGCTATCCGGCGTACTATATAGGAGGAAATTAGGAATCGTGGTACGGCTGATGCAATACTTTACTTTATCCATTTACCATACAGTCTTTTTTTTCGAGCGGGGGAAGTTCCAGTTGTCGATGTTCCTGGACCTTGCTAAAGCTTTTGATTACGTGGATCATGCAATTTTACTGAAAAATCTCGAAAGATACAATCTTTATAAGAACAGTTTAGCGCTCGTTACGTCATATTACATAATAGATAGATATCAGGCTGTCAGAATCGATGGCGAAGCATCTTCAAAAAACTTATATCGATGAGGGTGCCCACTGGGGTGCCGCAGGGGTCTATTCCGGAATCCCTGGTTTTTCTTATACACATAATATATCACTGATTTCTCTGCGTACCTACCAACCTTCGATACGGTCATATATGCCGATGATACCACCATCTCTGTGATTGGTGACAATTTGGGTCTGGCTGAGAGGGGGTACGAGTTGGCTCACTCAGAAGCTCTCCATTGGTTTACCATGAAAGGGTTGTGCATAAATGTGGCAAAGACAAAAAAATTGCTTTCGACCTCAAGAAGGGTGGGTGATGTCGTAGATGCCAGTTCCATGGCTGAGTTTTTGGGGGTAAAGTTTGACTTGAGTCTGCGTTGGCAGTACCGTATCAGCACACTTGCCCATAAATTGTCTTAAAATATCTTTGTTCTGAGGAATTTGTCAAATTAATAGCGTGTTGCGAGAAGTACTGCGGACTGCATACTTTGGCCTGTGTAACTCGTTGTTGACTTATGCCACTTATGCCTAATTCCATGGGGGTATAACAGCTCTGGGATGGACCTTATTTTCTGGTTGCAGCGTGGAGCGGTGCGGGTTGTTGTTGGACTTGGCTAAGGGCAGGATTGTAGGGGGGCCTTCCTCAGTCTGGGTATTTTAACGCTTTCTTCCATTTACATTTTGCAGTGCTTACTGTATGCACACAAAAATCAGAGGGTCCTGCCGTCTCAGCAGGAGATCCATGACCATGACACGCGTCATAGGGCAGACCTGCGTTTGGAGTTTTGCCGCCTCACAAGCACACAGATAGCTCTTTGGTGTATTATGTCTTCCAGATTTCTCCGTAGATTTTCCTTGAAGATTTGCTCTTTGCCGGAACGACAATTTGAAATCAAAGTTGAAGATTTCTTGAGACGTTTGGCATTTTACAATGTGTGTGAATTTTTGTGTGCTGATATTGATTTGTATTCTACCGATTTGCTATATTGACATGTGTAAACAATAATGTAATATTGTATATCAGCACCAATTGATATTATTTATTTATATTTATTTATTTATAACTTCATGTAGATCCTACCTGGCGTTTCACTTGGCATGATACGATAGAACATTACTAGAGATCCAAGACGCAAGACCCCTAGACACTTTCGAGCAGTGTACAAACCAGTGGAAGGATAATTTTTTCCACCGGCTTGGCACTCCATAAGTTGTCAACAAACCCGTTTTCGCAGCCGCCCGAGCCTTATCTTTGTCTCTTCTCTCTTGATTCTCCCACCCGTTTCGCCCCTTGCCGCACGCTTTTCGCTGCTATAGCTGCTGATGCTTAATTATTATTTTATTTCGGGTCCCCAGGCGACGTACACGACGGCGTAGGATGCTGAAACGAAGCAGGAGGAAGCAGCAACTAAGTGGAAGTCGCGAGACGCCAGCAAGGACTTCTTGGGCCAAGGTGAAGGCAAAAAGATTGAACTTTACGCATCACGTCGATGCTTGTATTCCTGAATAATGCAGGATTACTCCTGCCACCGAACTTGCCACCCACGAACCGCCCGTTATGTGCGGAGAAGCAGAGAGAGCTCCCACTACGAAAATGCGGGTGTGAGCCCACACACAGGTCGGATCAAATTGCGCGGCTCTCTTTAAGCCCACCTCGTCCTCAAGGACCTGTACCATTCCAACTGCCATCAGACAATTTTCGAACCGGCACATACAGTTCACGCACACACCGCAGGTGTAGTGTTACTGCACAGCAGGGTGGGCGTTGCGTAATTCTTCTGTCGAGACTATGAAGAATATGGGGGTAGATGGGTGCGCTGATGTTTATTAGTTCATTATCCTGACAAAGGATAGATAACTCTTTTGAAATTATTGAATGCCAGCTAGCTTTAACTTGAACGAACACTCGGGCAGTAAAACAGGCTTCTTGGAAATTCTAAGATGAAGATTGTACTTCAAAGTTTAGATATATTTTCCGTGTTGAATAACCTGTGTTGCATCAAAACCATCCACCTGTTTTTGAAAAACTGCGGGAACGGTACACCGTAATTTTCAAAGCATAGTTTTTATCCTATGCTATGACTGCTATGAGTTTATTTGAGAATGCTATATTATTTCTTCCTCTCTATTTTTTCTTTCTTGTCTGTAACCTTGACTTCGCAATCGTAAAATTGCGACAATCCATTTCAACAGATATGTGAGTTGTCTTCCGAGACAGTTCTCAAAACACATATTTCTCGCATATGTCCCAGTTAAAATCTGCAAGTGAATATGCATGTTCTTTTGAAATTTGAAAAAATTGAGAAGAGGAGCCATTCTGAAGGGTGGCTCTAGATGGTTTCTGTTTCTATTATGAGAGGTAGTTTCTGAGGAAGGTTGTAAAACTCAGGCCACCTTGTGACGAAGCTGTGTAAAACATTTAGATTGCGATTGCGACTAAAGTTGAAGCCCTGCAGCCCCCTGATATCAAGCTGTGTGCTTTTTGATGGTTGTAGACAGACGCAAGTTTGTTTTCCAGAATACTCAACCGGCTCAAAGGTTGTGATCGTCCTCCTGGAGGGGCGCTTTCAACGGAAACTTACTAGGCTTCTAGATACTCGCTGGGGGATTGTTGTGGCAGCACGAGAGATTTTTTAGTAGGCAAAAATATACATGAGAAGTGGGTGTTTCCCAACAATCAGTAGTAATTTTTAAGTTATCAAAACGTTCTAATAAAATTTAGACAAATCCCGTCTCCAAAAGCTGAGCACCGAGTAGTGTGTGAGATGCTAGATGTTTTGAATCTGCTGTACTTACCAATTTCGGGAGAAATTTTGCGAAACTCTCTCTCGATGTCCAACGAGAACCGTTGGAAGGAGGAGTTCTAGTGTTGGAACTCTTATTAGATTGAGGTCTCGTTCTATGGGATTGGAGGCATTGCTGTGAACGATTTCCAGATTATACTTCTTGAATGGTGATTTGAGAAAATAAAATGAAAATAAATGTTTTTCTCTTTATCGGCTCCTCCCGCCATAAGAGTTTTTGCGCTTTATTATCAAATGTACAGACTGTTGGAAAATCACTAATAAGCGCAAATCATGGACATACAATCATGTCCATGGTGATTTGGTATACCACCAGACAAACTGCACGTTTATCAGGTGAGTATCAGGCAAGAATAGTGGCCTTTATGGTGCTGAATGTTCAAACAATTGAGCACCTAAGAGACAACGTACACGCTGCTATCGCTGATATTGTTACGAGCAGCGATTCTCGCATGCATTCTGAAGCACACGCGGTCTTTCTAGACTGTTCGCATTAGATCGCAGTGTACAAGTGCGGAACTGTGGACAATTTCAAAACATATTTCTTGTGAGGATCCATGTATAACTTCCAGCTGGAGTGTATGATAATGACAATGACGATTGTCATCTCCAACAGTGAAACTTTGCTTTTCTGACTCCAGTTTCGGCTTCTATTCAATACAGCCATTGTCAGAAAGTAAAAATATAAATTTTGTGAAATAATAGCTCCAGAACATACGCGATGACTTGGCGATTTGTATAACATGGGGGACTTCAATGGCCGAGTAGGAAAAGTCAGCCGAGACAGTATTTTGTCCTAAGAATAATTCTGAAAGCTTTTTATAACACATTCTTCATCAAACCAACTGGGAATATTTTTGTTCTATTGGAAAAAATAATGAAAAAGAAAATATTGTTACGATATTTCGCGTACGGGTTCGAATATAATTGAGACGATTGTTGAACACACATTGTTTATTTCTGCGTATGACAAAAATACACGCCAACAATTATCTACTTGAATTATCGCTGTGATTATCGCTTGCTTATCCGCTCGCTCTTCCAATTCAATACTGCTCTGACCTGCGGCTGATGCTTTATATAAGGCCTCCGAATAGTGTTCCCGAACTGTCTGTCTACTTCCAGCAAATTCCATAGTGGCCCGGCATATGCGGTTTCTAGACCATTGCTAAATAATCACACACATTACCCGTATAATTCTGCCGGGTTCTGGAACGGTGCCTCCGCCAAAATGGACAGATGTTTCTCGATCGAGCATTGAAGTATCCCCATTCGGTTTCACGTAAACGCGCGCTCTGAAATGCACCAGAACATTCCGCACTTCTACACTACGATCTAATGGATGGAAGAATCGAGAAAGATCGCGTGTTTACCAATATGCACGGGATCGCCGCTCGTAACAATATGGACCCTACCTACTTTTGAAACACCCTTTACTTCATTTTAATACCTCACTTCCTGCTGCGCATGTATTGTAATAAGCAATAAGAAGTAGCACTACGCAATCGCAGATTGTGTGAAAATTTTGTGATGATCTGTGGAGGGTTGCAGAGGCCGTGGACGCTTGTTAAAATACAGGGTGATCACGCGAGATAATTTGAAAAGGAAAAAACTTTTCTCTAACAATTTTTTCTGTAGATTTCAAAATGGGAAACTATATTATTTTGGAGCAGTAATATACAGGGTGTAAATTTTTCCTTATTGATGTGACACCCTCTGTATTTGAATAGCAATTGATGTAGTCTATCATTCTGAATAAAAATATACCTATATCATCTTGTTGAGCTATTTTCGAAGAAAAATTGTCAAGAAATACACAAAAATCTCATGATACTTACCTAAACTTACGATAATTTGGCTGATTATTACATACAACGCCTTTGATTATTAGACCTACAAGGATAATATTCACTTATCTAAATCCCACTGTCAATAGCAACGGAATAAAACTCATGTAAACAACAAAATCTGACAGCTGTCACTTCGGACTTCTTTTATGTAATAATCTTCAAAATATCACTCGTACTTGAGATTTTCCCAGATAATTTTGGCCAGGCGTTTCCCTCAGGCTGATTGTCCCTGGATAAATGCCCTCCTCCTACGGAGTCGGGCATTTATCGCTACAATCAGCACTCGCGATCGCCTGACCAAAATTATCTTGAAAATCTAAGCACTTGTGATATTACTGTTGAAAAAAATCTGAAATTTGGCCTGCATTTTTTTCAAATAGTGTTTCGCTTATACTGCAGTTTTGAAAGAAATTATTTCCCAAAGAAACAAATTCGACCAGCGAAATTTTCCAGCCAAATAAACGGATTAGTCGGGACGCTATTGTTTTTTTTGTAGTAAGAAATGCCACTCGGTATAATTGTTGGTGTGAGCCTCTTGAACCAATAAAAATATCTAGCCGCCGCCGCAACACTGGCCGTGGTTATATACAGGGTGATGTATAGAAGAAAAAATAGAGATTCATATCTCATGAACCAAAACAAATGGAGCTATAAAACTTTGCACAAAGATGCTTCATTCAATTCCTGTACAGTGAACCATTTTGGAATCTCTTGAAAGGTTTTTGAAATATCTTGAAAATAAAGTCTCGGAAATAATGGAAATTGTACTTGACTGATTGATTTTTCAGAGACTCACTGATTTTTCAGGATATTATGTTGCAACTTTAGATCAAGTTGACGAATGATGTAGGGAATAAAATGGAATCGGTAGTCAACGTCGTCGCTTCCATCAATTTAAAAAAAAAGCAATAGCGCCCCAACAGAAGTCATATTGACGTTGGTTGACAGAATTTGTTGATCCAGTTTGGATTTAGAATTAGTTTGATTTTTAAGTTGATTTCTTGATCTGGTGTCATGGCCTGCGAAATCACCTGACTTGACTTACCTGTTTTTTCTTAAGGTCTTTGTTCACGATCGGGTGTATGAAGCTGAAGTCAATACCAGGAAAAATATGCAAGAGATAATTAGAGAGGCTTTTCGTAGAGAATTCTTTATTTCCACTTGTTTGAATTTCTTCTGAAAATTCAAAAGTGACGTACAAGAGGAGTCACTTTGACCTTGGTTGTCAAAATTAGTTGATTTTCATTGCATGCTAAGTTGAATCGATGAAATGTGTGCTTATTTTTTAGAAAATCCGAATTATCTTCCAAACTATCAACTTTTGAGAAAAAACATACTTAACAAAAAAGATGTGGAATGAGACGCTTGATACGAATGAGAAACTGAAAACAGGGAATGCTATTTGAACAAATGAAGTTGTAGCGCTTCAAAATTCACCAAAAATAAATGTGTCACAGCGAGGTGATGCCAAAACGGAAATAGGCGAATAGGGGAGGTAATTGCAGCTGTGACGCTGTGACGTAAGATGCCAGACGCATGTAAAGTCCAATTATTGATAGATTGACGCAAGTCGTAACCGTAACGTAAACGTAAAAAAAAATCCATCAATGGCTGTCGGTGAGGTCTGAATCCAACTTGCCCCCTCCCCCTTTCCGGGTTGAATATGACTGGTCCATTCTCTTTTTCTTCTTTGCGTCACGGCTATACGGCTTGCGTCTACATTCAGCTTGAATTACGTTGCATTTCCCAATACAGATTTCAGGTGTTTTCAGAACGCTAATAATGTTTGAGATCCTAGGAGTCCTGATGTTTTAGAGACCTTGAGAATCTGATTTCACGTTAAGTCTACCGAGTGTAAATTGAGAAAGTCGGTAACGATATTCCTGTGTTGCCAATTACTTATTCTGCGTCCGCGAAATATTTTTGGAACGACCCCCGTATGGCGCGCGCTTTCCAAATATTTACCTCTGTGGTTCAGCAAAGTTAATTGAACGGGGTAGAAGTGCCCGGCACTGAAAGCTCTTTCCCGAGCGTTCCACCGGAAAGGTGGCATAGCGAGCAGCCGAGTCGATAATAATTCCAGCCGAATCTCCCGAGATTTACCGCAAGAGTACAACACATACACACACGCAAACGCCTAATGCAACCCTTTCTCGCATCATCTCTCTCCCCTCCTCTGCAAGTGATATTTCACCAAGTCCCATCAGATCGAGTGTTACTAGACAAAGGTGGCAGCTACTGCTGCGCGCTACAACAACGGCATCACCGAGTGAGGGAAAAAAGAACAACAACAACAACAACACCCACCACGCCAGTTTCGGGAGTTCTGATGCGCCGCCGTTGGAATTCTGAGCGCCGCGCGTGAGGGACTTTTCCGGGGGGCCATATATCTCCTGCGGGCGGTTGTTTTCCGGAAAATATGCTCACGTAGTCTGGGCCCGTCTTTGTTCAGTAAATTGCCAACACATCAATGTATTCGGGTGTGGAAGGTTATTCTATTCTGCCGTAACCAAACATTATCTCATTTGCATGTAGATGAGGTGTCGTGGCACTAACTTGGTTCCGGGGGCCTACCGGAATTAAATCCGATAAAACAGCCAGCAGAGCGCCACCTTGTTTCACGCCACGGTGTGCGGAGAAGTTACGCTGCTCACAAACATCTAGGGGCAACGAAAAAAACCGCTCGCTTCACTCGTATAGTCTCTAATCTGCTAAGTTTTTGCTTTAATTGAATTCTTTGAAAGTTACCTTCTATCCCCGGTGCGATCTCAAGCCTCAGTGTGCTGTGCTCTGATTAATATTTGTATTTTGAACGGTGGCCAGTGGCGGATTAACCCTAGGCCAACTAGGCCATGGCCTTAGGGCGCTGCGGGACTGTTGGGGGCGCTCTAAAGCTGAAGAAAAATTGCAAATTTTGATGACTTCTGTTCGGAGGGGCAGGCGCCCTTCTTCAATTGGAAACGAAACGTTTATAAAAAAAAATATCATTAGTTAGAATACCATTATTCTACGTAACGTAGGTACCTACCACGATTGCAGAATTGGCTTGAATTCAACACAGAAATGCTCACATTCACAACTACTGTCGATGCATTGAGAGATGTTATGTATCCGAGTGCCTGCGACAAACTGTTCTGGGGAAAGATCTTTTTCGAGAATGGAAAGAGTGGAGAACTATCCGTGATCGGACGATTCGTCGTGGAAAATTTGTCGCAGACAATTTGTTGCCCGGACAATTCGTCGCAAAATTTTGTTTTGCCCCTCGCCTTAGCTTTACTAACCCGTTTTGTGTTTACTTTTGCTTTCAGAGCTCTAGTGATCCCACTTATACCTTACTGTATTATTTGAAACCCTTTTGGGCGCGCTTGTTTTTTTCAATGCCTTATTCGAACCTCTATTGATTCCCCTTGCAATCCTATCCTTGCATTACTCCGCGCATTTCTAGTAGTGCACCGAACTTCCGGAACTCTAGTCAGCCCCTTTTGACTCCATGTGATATTCGGAGCCCTGTTCAACCCTAGGTCTAACCCCTTGTATCCACAAGTGTGGTTTGGAGGCGTAATTATCAGCTTCTTAGGCTTTTTCATGACTACCAGAGTCTCAGCAAGCCCCCTGTTGCCTTCTTGTGCTATCTAGTGCTCCATTGGGTTTCTATGTCTCTTTAGCGCAGGTTGAAGCCCTGGTGAGCTTCTTGCATTTCTCGGTGACTTTCGTAGCAGTAATCACCTTCGTGCCTCCATGTCATATTTGAAGCCCTATCCCAATGAGTCCCCCAATTTTTTTTCTGTTTGAAGCTCTGCTGAGCTTCCTTACATTTTTCTCGCATTTTTCCGTGACTTTCGGAGCACTAGGAGCCCCTTGCATCTTCATGTGGAATTCGGAGCCCCGTCGGGTCCCTTACGTCCTTGAGTGTAATTTTGAGCCCTAATTATATGAGACTCATGATATTTTCATGGTTTTCAGAGTTCCACTAAGCCCCATTTTGCAAACTTGTGTTTCACCAAAAGCCCCACTGAGCCCTCTTATTCCGTTTTCAGTGTGAATTGAAACCATGCTAGGCCTCCTTGCATTTCCTGTGACTTCTGGAGCAGCGAGCAGCGTTGTGTTATCATACCATGCTCGGAGCCCTACCGGGTTCCCTTGTGTCTTGAAGTGTAATAGAAGCCCTGATAAGCCCAAGAGCTGATTCCAATAACGTACCAATGAGCCTATTTTGTTACACAGAGCTCCAGTAGGCCCACTTTCCCCTTTAACTTTTCTGAGGCTTTCGAAGCACTAGTGAATCCCTCATGAACGCCTTGTGCCTTAATGTGATATTCAGGTATAATCCCCTTTTTGCCTCCTTCTGTCGAAAAGAGCTTCGTCGCTCCCCCCCCCACCCTGTGTCGCCAATATTATTTGAAATCCTGCAAAGCTCTCTAACATTTCTCCGTGCCTTACGGAGCTTCATCGAGCCCTCTTTGTCCTCATGTGTCGTTTGGAACCCTGATCAGCTCCATCATATTTTTCGTAGCTTTTAGAACTCCAGTGAGCCCCTTGTTGCCCCAGTGGCTCTCTAAGAGCCCCATTCTCTCATCATCATCTCATTCTCACATCTTTTGAAGCTTTGCTAGTGCTGAGCCCCATAGCATTTTTCCGTGGCTCATGAAACTCTATCGGACCCCCTTGTGTCCTCATGAGCCCCCTCTTTTGACAGCTTTCAGAATTCCAGCGAGCCCTCTTGTGCCTCCTTGCGTTGTTAGAGGCCTTAGTGGTCCTGAGGACCCCCTTGTTTTTTCAACGTCTTTCGAAGCCCCGCTGAGCACCCTAATATTTTCCCGTAACTTACGGAGTTTTATTGAGCCCCCTTGTGCCCTCATGTGTTCTTTGGAGCTCTAATGGACCCCCTGTTTTTTTGTAGCTTCAAAGTTCTAGTGAGCCCCTTTATGTCTTTTTGCGTTGTACGAAGTCCTCATGGCCCTTCAAGGGCCCTCTTGTTTTTTCAATATCTTTTGAAGCCCTGCTGAGCCCTCTAGCATTTTGTCGTGGTTTACGGAGTTTTATCGGACCCCTTTGTGCCCTCATGTATCGTTTGGAGCCCTGAGAGCCCCTCAATTTTTTTGTAGCTTCAACAGATCCAGAGAGACCGCTTGAGCCTTCTTGCGTTATTAGTGGCCCTAGTGGCCCTATGAGGGCCCCCTGTCTCTTCAACGTCTCTTGAGGCCCCGCTGAGCCCCCTCACCTTTGTCTGTGTCTTTTGGAGCATTAGTAAGTTCATTGTATTTTGATGTGATATTCGAAACTCTATCAGGTCTGTTATGTCCGAAAGTGTAGTTTAGAGCCCCAAATGGCCCCCTTATGTTTGTTCACAGACAGGGATCAGAATTCAAACAAGCTCCATTTTTACCGTTTTGTGTTATCCAGAGCTTCATTAGACCAGACCCCTCTTGTTTCTTCAACGTGTTTCGAAGCCCTGCTGAGCCCTCTCACTGTTTCCCTGACTTTTGGTGCACTAATAGGCACATTGTGTCTTCATGTGATGCTCAGAGACCTATAAAGCCCCCTCGTGTCCTCAAGTGTAGTTTAGGACCCTAATTAGCCCACTTATGTTATTTTCTTGACTTTCAGAGTACCACAGTAAGCCCCCTTTTACTTTTTTTGTTTGTTATATAGAGCTCCATTAGGCCCCCTTATGTGCTCAATGTCATTTGAAACTCTGCTGAACCTCCTTGCATTTTTCCATGGCCTTCGGAGCTCTATTGGCCCTCTTTTGTTCTCATGTGTCGTTTGAAGCCCTCAAGGGAGCCCTGATGAGCTCCTTTGTGTTTTTTTTTGTGGCTTTAAGAACTCATCCACTAGCTTCCTTGTGCCTTCTCAATTTGTTAGAATTTCGGAGCATTTGTAAGTCTCTTGTGCCTTCATGTAATTTTCGGAGCCCAAATGGACTCCGACCTTGTTTTTTATGTTTTTTCCTCGGAACCCTTTTGAGCTCCATTGTGTCTTCATGTTTAATAAGTCCCCTCACGTTCCGAAGCCTTAGTGGCTTCACATGCTGATTTTTCGGTTCTCTTGTGAATGTTCCGTGCGACTAATTGTTTGGCCACGCATCGAGAATTGTCGATTTGTCGTTCTTTTTGCGACGAATTGTCCGCGTCCCGAATTGTCCAAGCGATCAATAATTGTCCGTAACAAGTTGTCCATGCGACGAATTGTCCTAGAACCAAACCGAAACCAAACTATCTCAGGAATAGTCGCAGATCAAAACAAGTGCCCTCCCTCTCCTTGCGATTGAGTCAGGTTTCTCAGACAAAATTGATTTTAATGAAGTAACTTAAACATTATTATTATTGTAAAATGCAGGGGAGTACATTTCTAGTTACCTTGTTCTTATTTTTGAACTATACCTATTATTATACATTACCCGGGAAATTACTATTATAATAATGTTTCATTTCCTTTCATTTCAGCGCTTTTTTTCCCTGAGTTTTAAACTAGAACTCAAACAAATAACAAATGAGGGATGGGGAGGAGCGCTCATAAATGCTTGGCCTCCTAGGGCGCTAAATATTCTTAATCCGCCCCTGACGGTGGCTCTGAATATTATTTTTACGTTTCACTTTATGATGGGCTTGGGTACAGGGGTTACAGAACTCTGTTGTTTTAAAAGTATCGAACATCTTTCCATATTTTTTCCGGGGTCAACACACCGCAAGCCGAGTCAACAAGTTAGTGTTTCCTCCATTTGACCATTACTTTGTCTGGTTGATCGTAAATTTTTTCGGAACCATAAAGCAACGCAGCTCTACCCAAAGAAGTGTAAGCTTGAAACGACCATTTCTCCAATAACCTCTTTGGTAATTTTTTTTAGTGTTCTCCTGGCAATTATCAGCTGAACATAATTTTATTGACCATAACAACCGCATTACAACACACATACCACACACAAATACATTATCGTATTAGTCGTATTCGAATGACGAATACGATGGCATCACAGAATCGTTTAAATCACGCCGCTATTTAGATGACATTTCCACAAGAACCTTGGCAATCCCATCCCATCATCGGCACAAAACACAGCATTATTGAAGGCCTGAGAGCAGAGAGGTTTACCTACCTACTTTCTTTTACATCATTACACTACTTTATTACACTCATTCCACATTATTATCATAGCCAGGTACAGTTGTTTTCGTATTACGGCCGATTTGGAGGTTACTATACCTCCGCTTCTTCAATAATTGGATTAGAATAATGCCTCGCGGAAATAGAGTGTAAAAGATTCGTACAGGCCATTATTCAACTATAAACGGTTAAGTAACGTAATTGCCGACAAGGTGTAATGAAGAAAGTATGGAATCTTCGCAGCCGCAAACTTTTACACGCTCCAATAGACTTGAAGGGTCTCAAATTACAGATATCAATGCCGGGTATTAATCGAGATGCTGGAGACATCCAGCTCCTTTCCAATGTCTCATTTAGGTGCATGTAGAGCAAGAGCTAAGTATATAGGCTGTATTTCAGGAACAGCTATTTATTTCTAAGCGAACTCATCCATAATATTGCAGTATTTGAACTCAATCTTATGATTAAGTGAACTTATAATTGCAAAAAATGTAATTAATTAAAAACGCTGTTTCAATCGAATATATAAAAAAAACTGGTCTGGAAAGCTCAACCCAACCAAGTCTAAAGCTGCGCCATAGAACTTCATCTTTATCAACCGTAGATCCGCTTCTGTTGAAGAACAAACATCTCTACATAATATGTTTGTTCATTTCAGTACTTTCACGGTCCCTGATACACTAATTTACAACGAAGTCTTGTTATGTAGACGCCTCTAATTTCTTGTCGTTTTTTCTTTACATAAAAGTTTGATTAAATAAACAATGAAATTGGGAACGACCGTGAACGTACCCTTTTAAAATTCACCTCGTATCTTCCAGATCTTTTACTCAAATTTGTATATTGTTGATTATTACCCAGTACGCAGTATACCCACCCAGACGGACCGTCGTTTCCTGTTAATTAAAAGGTCTTCTACACACACATACACACAGGTACCTTTACTTTTTTCTTCGATAGCTTTCTCCGTGTCTATGCACTCATTCCTTTTATATTATAAATTGCCGATTCGTTATCTAAGAGTTGACTGCTGGCTGCTGCTACTTATTCAGCATTCCCGATATCAAAAACGGCAAACACAATGAGAAACATTCACCTTTCGCCTGGCTGCCTTATTATCTATCAAACACAACGTCCCCGCATTCCATCTAAAGTGCAAACTTATTTATTAGTTGTGATATGTTCGCGTATTAGTAAATTGCACCACTCTTTCATACCACAATAATTATTCAAGAGACCCGCGACATCTTATGGGTCTAATGTCATTTATGTCATAATTATGATGATATCATATGTCACTGGTCGTAGTTCTGTGTTCTCCTTGTATTAGAGTGCAACCATATAGGCATATTAGTTGTTTCACATTTCGTAACTAAAATAATAAGCACTTAGGTGCGCCACCTACGGTGCCGACACTTTCAATTTCACTAAATTGATTAGTGTTGTTCTTGGTAGGTATACGTATCGTATGAGTTTAATAATTGCTTCAATCCTGTTAGCTTAATCCTGTTAGGTGATTTGAACAAAACTGTTGTGTTCTTGTCCAGTGCGTGATTTTAATGACCGACGTGGAGCAGATGTGGATACCTATACCATAAATTTGCCGCGATGTTGCAAGTAAAACAGCGAATGTTGCAAATATGAGAAATGGATTCTTATTGAATCATCAAGTCTAAAAAGACCCTTGAATTCTTGGCAAAGGACAGTGAGGTTTGGGCTAAGTGACAGGCTATAAGGTCTTCATTTCCTTAATTTATCAAACATCAAGAATGGGGCAGTTATCGGAGCAACCTACTAGTTTTACAAAATTCTGCCATTGTGATAGTTTCACTTGATTTATAGCCGGTAGAAACACTTCACTCCTCAGGAGTGAAGGACTCTACATACTTGAGTCTCAGCAGAACATGAGACAGTTTTGGGAGGTTTCAAAATATTCAAATCAAGTTACATAATGATCACAATTTTTGAAATGATATAATGTGAATAATAATGTTACGGTATTCGGGTTCGCCTATCTCGAAATTAAATGCGCTGATTTACTTGTTAACAAACTGCACTTTATTAGCTACTACCGACACAACTAAATAACGCACAGAATTATGAATCGCTTAGAAATTCACAATGTCGCTTAAGGTGTTGACGCCACGATCGCTCGATTCAAACTCTGTCGATGCCAGGTCAAGCTCCTCTCTTATAGTGGCATCGAAGGTTCTGGATGCTTCCTGATGATGTTTACAGCACACGAGGATTTCTCTGGTATCTGCGTCGAGAATATACGCGTATTTTCTACGGCACCTCCGCCAGAAGTCTCGACGTGTCGTGACCTACCGCTGAAGTCTCTCGATGCTTCCCGAATGCAACGCGTAATGCTAGATTTCTCTAGAAAGAGCCGGGATGGTCGCGAGCTTCGTAACAATAAAATGTAAGATTTGCTGGAGGACCAATGGAAGACTTCGAGAGCATTGGTCGGAGGTATATAAACACCACGCACCGGCCTGAGGAGTAGTATTGAATTCAGAGCGATAGTGAGCAGATAGAAAGCGAGTAGTAATCAGCGACGTTCCCAAGCAGAATTTGTTGGCGTGTACTTACCCTGGTTTGCACAAAAAAAAATAAAACGCAATTAACGCTAATTCGAGATTAAATGGATTCCAATCTGGCCAATCCTAGTAGGCTGACGATGGGAAATGCATAAAATCTTCAGCTAATCGATCATTGGATCATTCTCTTTTGTGAAACCAGAATTTCTATTATTCATCAACGAGTACTGACCAAAAAAATTTTCACTAATCTCGTATTATATTGATTGAGCGTTGGTGCAACCCAGGGTTATAGTAGTACGCAGTAATAAACAGTGTGTGTTTTGAAACGATCGCTTCAATTATAAACGAACCTAAACGTGATATATCCGTAACATTATCAAGTCGGTACGATTCATCATAGGTACTAAATACTTCTATGTACGTCATGTTCCAAATATCATGTCAATGTATACATTGCTTAACTTTTGAACTATCCAGGTTCAAATACTGTAAAAGGCACGTCAATACTTATCCCGACGTCAATACGTCAACCCAGAAAAATATTTCGTGTGTGATATTTTATCCACGTTTTTTTCCAAGTTATTATGAGAGACAGATATAGACGGCCTTGTGGCGCAGGTGATTGTGTGGCTGCCTGCGGCCACGAGAGCCCTGGGTTCGATTCCCGAAAGAAGTCTGTATATATTTGTGCTGTTTAATTTGCAATTTTTCACTATCATTGTACCGAGTGAATAAAGGCAAAACTCCTATAATCTCCATTTTTCAAGAGACAAATATGAAATAAGGTTCCACATATACGTCATTCTAAGGTACAAGGTGATTCAAACTCATTGTCCAGATAATCTTTTCTGGAATTGATGACAAGCAATATAAGAGATTTTTTTGTAACTTAAATATTCTGTATTTTGTAAGAGGTCAAAATGGTTCTCTCCCGAATCCTAATCAGCTAAGGTTCACATATCTGATCAGATTTTTTTGATGGTATCGCTCAATAGTGGTGCGGTTATCCCCTGCACCTCTTGGATGCTAGCGTCCCGTTAATCAAGTTTCAGTTCTGCAACTGGACAGAAGAGACTATTTTCTTGGAGGCACTTTCAATATTGATACCATCAATAAATATCAAGCATTTTGTCGAGCAAAGACCCCCTGAAACAATTTTCTTTTCTTGGCTTTCTCATTGCGATATTTTTGGAATTGCCATTGTCTGCAAGCCAGAGCTCAATGCCCTTACGTTCTTTCACGTGCTTTTCCAATAAATTGTTAAGGTTGTTTTTAAATCCTTATCAACTAAAATCCAATAAATTAGATTTTTTGGTGACCACCCCCTGAAACTGATGCGGTTATCCCCTGCACCCTCGTAAGGTAACTCAGGAGGATCGATGAAGGATTGCAGAAGTATCAAGATGTGATGGGTAAACTTTTTTTGAGGCAACAGCTAGTGACTAGTGGCACTGCCCTTCAAACGAAGCAATGGAGAGGCTTTCAGGTGCTTTTCTGCTTTTCATGAATAGGTCCACGAGATTTTCTTGTTGTTCTCACACGATTAGGAACCAAAGAATAAGATTTTTCGGTGACATTGGTGACAATGCCAAAAAATGATGTCGTCACTTCCTGTGCCCCTTGGGAGCCAGGCCCAGGCCCCAATTGATCGACTTCCAAGTTCCGCAATTTGGAGGATCGATGAAGAAGTGCGAAAGAATCAGGATGTGATAGAAAGATCTCTTGAAGGCAATTCACAGCGGTGATATATTCCATTCATTTTTCATTTTAATTAGGATTAGGATGACTTTCTGAAGCAAAAATAAAGTGACAAGCTGGAGCGCTGGGAGGATACAGCTGATGGCCGCTAATAGTTTTGCTCCAAAACTTTGCAGGTGCTATCAACCGTATAGCCATAGCCCTCCAGCATGTCACTTCATTTTTGCTCCAAAAAGTCCTTCTACTGCATTTAAAACGTGAACGGCATATACTTATAGCTTTGAAATTTGTATGAGCTGCTCAACATCAACTAACGAGGATAGGGAATCTCAATTTTTGACCAAGTTGTCCAGTGACAAAGCTAGTAAGCTCCCTAATCTTGCACATACAGGGTGGTCCGACTTTTATGTCATTAAATTCAAGGATCGACAGAGAATGGAAAATGAAGTGGACTTTCTCCAGAAAACATATTTAAGAAATGCCTAATAACAGAGATACAGCCCTTCAAAGTTGGAAATAAATAATCATTTTTTCCGCATAACTTTTGAACCGTTCAACCGATTTGATTCAAAATAGAACCAAAGGTTTACTGAAGTTATCCCCTGTCGACAAATTGTAACATGTTTCATTAAAAAGTTTCAGGGGCGTAGACATTAGGGGGTGTCTCTACTTTCCCCCCCTATTTTTCACACCCTAGTTATTTCTGAAAACTGTTTATAACTTTGGATTCTACGTTTAGTTTTGAAGATAAAATTACGATCGCAAAATTTTGATTAGAGGCTTTGTTTGGGAGATATTTAGGTTTGAAGGTTTGGAAAACATCTCAAAAGCACAACTTTCAAAGGTCTAAAAATTAAAATCATAAAAACTCATGATTTCTCGGCTGAAATATGTTTTCTAGAATTTCCAAGTTGATAAACCACCATTTTTTTCAAAACACCAGAAATTTTCAGGAAAAAACAATTTGGGCTCTGGAAAGTGGCGATTTCTGGATGTTTTCCAAAGTTTCAAACTCAAATATCTCCTAAACGAAGCCCCCAATAAAAATTTTGCGGAGGTGATTTTTCTTCTCAATTAAACGTAAAACTCAAAATTATGAACAGTTTCCAAAAATAACTATGGGTGTGAAAAATAGGGGGGTAAAAGTAGGGACACCCCCTAATGTCTACGCCCCTGAAACTTTTTTATGAAACATGGTATTATTGTTCGACAGGGGATAATTTCAGTAAACCTTTGGTTCTATTTTGAATCAAATCGGTTGAACGGTTTAAAAGTTATGCGGAAAAAACGATTATTTATTTCCAACTTTGAAGGGCTGTATCTCTGTTATTGGGCATTTCTCAGATATGTTTTCTGGAGAAAGTCCCCTTCATATTTCATTCTCTATCGATCCTTGAATTTAATGACATAAAAGTCGGACCACCCTGTACAGTCCAGGCAATGGGTAGGTTCTACCTTGCAAAAGGTCGCGGAGAGTCGAAAATTTGCCGTCTCGTACGGTTTTGTGTCCTGATTCCCATGCTGAGGTTTTGAATTTGGTAAGCCGCCGCTCGGTCCTCCACATCGAAAAGTTGGTGCCGAAAGACCCAAAAAGAGTCCTTTTCACTAATCTATTCTGCATCGCCGTCTGACTCACGGCAATGGAACCACATGACTGTAGTGGAGCCCTTGATAGCATTTACTGCCACGCCAGTGCGATTCTTCGCGGTTAAAAAGAAATAATTCTCTTGGCAAACGTCTAGTTTCTCTTTATTTCGAAAATATTGTTTTTCTTATACGAAAATATCACAAACTGACTCAACTCAGGTTGATTTCGATCAGCTTCTCTCTTCTTGAACTCGTCCTGGTCCCATAATTTTCTTAACAGCATTTGTTGACAAGGTGCATTGCAGGAAGTATAAAATTGCCAACACTGAATCAACAGTCATTTTTCCATTATTGCTAACAATCAGGAATTTTAATTTCCTCAGGGAATGATACCTTGGACTGTTTTCTGTTTATACAGCATGAACCGAATCCCCAAATGCTCGTAGGAGTATTAAAAAAAAATCTTTTTCAGAGTGCGCGTGAATCTGAAAAGCTGCATCTGAACACCTGAAAATAGTTGTAACCAACACTACAAAACCCAAAACAATGAGTGACAGAAAGACCAGTTCAGGTTACTTATTGTTCAAATTTATGTTGTGTCGGTTACGACTATTTTCAGGTGCTTAGATGCAGTTTTGCAGATTCACGCGAGCTCAAGAAAAAATTGATTTTCCGTACTCCCACGTGAATTTCGAAATTCCATCGTATGCTGAATAAACAGAAAACAGTCCAAGCTATCAATTCCTGTTAAAATTGAGCTTCATGATCGATGGCAATAATGAAAAAATGACGTTGAATTTGGTGTTGGCAATTTAACATTTCTTGCAGTGCACCTTGTCAACAAATGATGTTATAAAAACTATGAGACAAAAGCTAGCTCAAGAAGGAAAAAGCTGATCAAAATTCACTTGAGTTAGGTCAGCTGGTCATATTTCCGCATGAGAAGAAAATTGTTTCAAAATCAAGAAAAACGTGATGTTTTCCGAAGGAATTATTTGTCTTTATCCGCGAAGAATGGGACTGGGGTAGCAGCAAATGCATCAATAATTTCAACAAAATCGTAGGGCTCCATCGCGGTAGGTGAGACGACGATAAACAGTGAATTGGTAAAAATTTTTTTTTTTGGTCCTTCGGCACCATCTTTCCAATGTGGAGGAGCGAGCGGCGGCTTGCCGAATTCGAAAACTCAGTATGTTGATCAGGACACAAAACTGTACCAGACTGCAAATTTTCGAATCTCCGCGACCTTTTGCAAGGTGAACCCTATTTTAATGTATCGGTCGACTGTACTAATATGAAAATCAGAGGTGTATCAAAGAAGGTAGGTGTTACAAAAGTATAGGCAATTAATTTTGGTGGTCGGAAAAATTCATATCTGATACTC
The DNA here is from genome assembly GCA_949128115.1 of Anaspis maculata. NCBI lineage: Eukaryota > Metazoa > Arthropoda > Insecta > Coleoptera > Scraptiidae > Anaspis > Anaspis maculata. Next base: position 92,778,675 of record OX421962.1, read on the forward strand.
TAGATAATTTACACGAGAAGATACAAAGTGTGCGTGGACCGATGAAAGACCAAATGCAAGTGGTACAGAGTTTTGTTCATAAAAATGGCAGCGATGGAGACAAACGCGCTGCAACTAAAATAACGTGCTATAATAGAACTGCCATTGCTGGTTCAGTAATGATTAAAAGCGGTATCTTTGGCGTGAAGCCGCCGAGCTACGATGAAAAAAGCCACTAACACCATAATCCACTAACAAAAGACTACTGGACGCTACTGCCGAGGTGAGCGGATGGAATGAGCATGACAAAGGAATAGCAACTACTGCTTTCGTCTTGACTTCTGGGGCTCCAGCGTTGAAGCTGCTGCAAGCGGTCGCCGAACAGAAGACCTTCGAAAACTGACAAAGGATCTAAATCTCCAATACGGTGACAATCACATACGGCAAATTCACCAGATCTAGCTGAAAACCTGAGCACAACGTAATGGTGAAACCTCACAAGAAGTCCAAGTAGACTTTAGGAGGCTGGGCTCACCTGGCCTATCCGACGCACCAGATCTTCAAGCCGATATTGCACGCTCTACTTTTGTACACGGAATTAGAGATCAAAATATGTGGCATGTGGTTAGAACCACAGAGTGTTAGTAGAACTAATAATCCGGCTACCATCAGCAACATCCTCACTGACGCACTTTACACCGAAATTGCCAAAAACACTATGAGCTCTCGCCGTATTCGAGAGAGCTCAAAGGAAATGCTGCCTGGGAGCTCAATCGAAAAATAGTTGCAGATGATGCTCGATGGAGCATCTGAGGAAACCGCATGCAGGATAGTAAAGGTGAAGTGAGAACGAGGAGCAGGCCGCGTTGTTTCGACTGTGTGAAACCGTAACATCTGCCTCGGAACTGTAGACGAAGGTCGAGAATTCAACCGATAGTTCTACGCTGGGGCGACAAGCTGCCATTCCAGAACGACAAAACTAGAAAAAGCTAGTTCCAGCTACGACAAACGGGCGCTCGCGCTGACTGACAATTCTCAAAGCCCCAGAAGTTACCCCGTCTCATTGCGAAGGAAGTCACCTAATAGCCTTCTTCTGGTTGAAAAGCTTCACAAGAACGATTGCTATTTCACTATTGACACGGAGCCACCAAGTCAATTAGTCAATCCTTCGATGTGAATTATTTAAAAGGCAACACATTGTGAAAGTCTGTGGAGCAGCTGAAGTGAGCATTCATTTTTGACAGTTTCTGATGTGGCGAGAAGAGATCCTGATAGCTGACATTGTTGATGACCTCATATTCAGCTTGGATTTGATGGTTAGGGTCGGATTTATTCTGGATGCTGGACAACGAACACTGGAGTTTGGAAATGAGGAAACGGCAATGAGAGCATCTATGAAGACCGCTGAGAAAATCCGTCTACTTTTGGCTGGAGCCGTACGTCCGTACGTAGAGCCGTTTACTGCTCAATCCAATACAGCTGCCGATACATTTGCTAGCTCTATATGATAGATGAGACATTGATCAACATAAACAAGATGAAAATCCCGTTAGTAATCACTAGATTGAACGATACAGGTGGGATGATAATTAAGGACATAGGAATCCTGGGCAGGTCTGTACAATGGATCTCACGGTATGAGGTGGTGTCGCCAAAGTTTTTGGCTTCAAAGTTCTCCCAAAAAAAGTTTTTGGGGGCGCTCTCGCTTGGACGGGAAAGACCTGACTGGCAAGAAAAAAAACTTATGATGCAATTCTTCCAAGAAAAAGCTACAGCTTTTGCTCTAGAAGGCAATCCTACTACCAAGATCAGCGTGATTCAACATCGCATTGGCATCGGCAGCGAGAGCGCCGCTCAAATTCAACAAGATTTCATGCGCCTATCACTAGGAAAGCATGAAATATCAAAGCTCTTGTAAAATACGTTTGATGAAGGCGTGATAGAAGAATCAAATAGTCCATGGTCATCACCTATTCTTTTGGTTGAAAAGAAAGACGGGAGTATACGATTTTGCGTGAACTTCTGCAAAGTGATTATTGTGACAACGAAAGACAGCCATCGACTTACTTGGACCGACGACACTTCGGGCACGCTGATGCTGTCTGGATCGAGAAAATTATCGATCACGGACTTGGAGAGTGACTACCGGCATGGCGAGTGGAAATTCACAATTTCCGCATTCTCCGCCGGAAGCGGTCTCCACCAGTTCACTGTAACGCCTTTTAGACTTCGTAATGCACCGGTCGTTTGGACGTCTGATGGAGTGCATCCTGCAAGATCTCACGTGAGAAACTTGCCTAGTTTAGCTCGATGACGTGTTATCGGTTGAACTGTATAACATCGGAACAATCTCTGAAAAGCATTTCGACGTCTCCAATAATCTGCTCGTCTGAGGCTAGACCCGAGGAAGTGCGTGCTTTTCCACAAGCAACTGAAATTTTCGAGACATGTGGTGTTGTAAAAAGTGATCAGAACCGACCCAGCAAAGTTGGATACCGACCGAGGAATCAGCAATCAGCATAAAGTCATGAATTTCTTGGGCTTATACAAATACTACAAAAGATTTTTGGAGAAATTTGCTGACACTGCTACGCACGCCTTTTTCACAAACTGTATGCCATTCTTCTGGACCGAGGAATGCGAGAGCCCATTCTAGATTTTTGAAGTCGTATTTTATCGAGTCCTACCCTGGCATATTATACCGTATGATCAAAAGCTATCCTCGTCTAGGCACGCTGTGGTCTGGTCATTAGCAGGCAAACGAGGCTGATTTTGGCCAGGCCACAGCCTGCCTAGAGGAGGAAAGTTTTTGATCATACGGTACTACCTCCAAAAACAACAGAGCATCTTGTTGACGAATACCGAAACTGAAGCAGTGTTGTCAAAACACCAGCAGGGCCGACAGCAGGGTGGACAGGGACAGGACAAGGGCAGCAAAGCGGGTAGTGGAGTACTGAGTACTACAGCAGGCTCGACAGCAGGGTGTTTAATCCAGAATGAAACTAGTAGCGTTAAACGTAAAGAGAAACTGGTGATTGTAGAAACTGCCAACTCTTCTCAGAGCATCACTTTTGGCGTCCCATGGAGTCGAAACTTAGATATAGGCAACCAACCCTTTTTGCTCACAGATAAATAGAGTAAATGAAAAATGAAGTGCAAAAAAAAATGCGGTCCCAACTAAGTTTGTTGTAGAATATATTAACAAAGTCGAAACCATATTTGATGCAATAAATAGCGAGAGATTACGCACAAATCAGTGATTCAAGAAAATTTGCTCCTGAACCTGACCTACGCCAACAACAACAACACCACCACTACAGCAACAGGTGTTAATTTAGATTCATCAGCATCATATAATTTTTATTATGCGGCACCTACTTCACGAAGTCTTAATTTGTTTACTATATTTACACTACGCTACACCTCTCCTGCACATTCTCCTCAATGGACCGACATTTTACAATCCATTACCGCTTGATGGGTTTATTATTTTATTATTGTCAAGTTGGATGATACCGGACAGGTATAACTGTAGATTTTCCGCGGCAGAGTTCAATTAGAGCTCTCTTGAAAGTGGAATACTGAGCCGTGTGCTTTTTGTCTCTCGATCCATTCGAACAAATAGAGTCCGCACAACTCCGGCGCGCACGAGGCTTTACCGTAATCCAGATTTTTCAAGTCAATGGTACACATCCATGCAAATTCCGCTACAATAATTCGTTTGTTCTTGCTGGCAAGCGGCCTTAGACACAGGATGTTTAACACCTATAAAAGAATTAGTAAGCGTGTAATGGTTAATTACTTAACTGTAAATAATTAAGCGCGTTGCTCAAGTAAAGCACCGCGCAAAAATGGTAAATGTCATAAAAACCGATAGCATTTCGCGATTGAATGAAAAATGCCATCCAATCCGCAATCCGCAGGTGTGAACACACACCACGTTGATCTCAATATCTGCCGTGGCTTGTCTCTCTAATTATATGAAAATTTCTACTTTAGTTTGATAAAATATCGCGGTGCCCTTATAAGGTATTTACCGTGTTACTCTCCTAATACCACAAGGTAAATATTTACAAGGAAAAGTAAAAGTAGGTGCTTGCCAATGTTTTATAAGTAATGGGGACAGCAGCTAGCACAGCGCCAATATATCGATATCATTATTTCTGCAGATTTATTCCGTTTTATTGCCACCTTTATAACTTTGTTATTGTACTGTGCGCGTTTGCCACTCAGTACTCTTGTCTCATTGTCTTATGCGTCTATGCATTATGTTCAATAGGATATCGTTTGCATTGACACCGTCCATAAATTGCCATTAATAATCATGTCTGAATGCATTCAGGAATTCAATGCTCTGGTGGATATTTTTAGTATATATACTTTACTCAAAGTCCGCGCTGCATGCGACCGATAATGGATTCGATTTAACAGCTTTCGATTTTTTTCTAATGAGATAAGTCATATTTTATTTATAAATGCGTACCTGCATTTCCACGTAACGCACTATACCGATAGCCGGTTGCGGGAAATCTAATTGTGACGGCGGCGCGGCTGAAGTTCGAGGAATTAAACAAAATTTGGAAGTTTGCAGGAAGTTCGTCCATCTCCGGCGAGTTTGTAAACAATCGGCTGACCGAAAGTTTGAAATCGTCTGGATCATTCCGTGAAACGTCTATACTGGATACTGTTTTGGGTGTAGGTTTCTAAGGAATCTAAGGGCTGAATCACGTCGGATTACCATCATGACAACGGCCCAAAACAACCTGTTTCAACTCGTGTTTGTCAGTCTATACCAACGCAACTTTGCTCCATCTAACTTGAAATTGAGCTGCAAGGAAGGCTTCTCATGTGCAATAAGCCGCAAAAAAGTTCCGGGACATCATCAAATTTGAATTGTTGACAGTTTTGATGACCTTCCAACTTTGACAGTTATCAATTGAAATTTTGCGAATACTAGCATCTTGATTGTGAAATATTCGCCGATGGGAAGCTGCTATTAGAATATCGGGAAACATTCTGCATAAGACTTAACCAGAAAAGGGGGCTATAGCTTATCCGTGGACTAAGGGGGTTATTTTATTGAGGCTCATTTGTGGCGAGCAAAGCTCAACTTCGAGTGTCACCCATGACGAAGTCGCGTCTCCTTTTACTACGAAACACCAGCACGTGTTAGTGGAAGCAAGAACGAAAATGGGCGGCTTCACTGCGTCCATTTCAAGCAAAAATGAATGGACTGTAGTACTGCTGGTTTTATCAGCACTCGCCACGCCGTCTCTTTACCAGGCCATTTATAGCCCGCGGACAGTTACCTAATGTGCCATTGGAGCTGGCGAGGAAACATCCACGAGCTCATTTAACGGCTTTTGGCAACCTCAGGTCTTACGTGCAATTCAAATCACTGGCGCCCTCTTTTAGCCATCTCTCGATTTTGCAAACCCATATGATTCGACCAGACAGGCATTTTTTTCTCTCTTTCAAAAGGCTCATTATGAGATAGTTTTCAGTTTGTAGAGCAATATGTCCAAGAATCATAGAGCAACAGCCTCAATGATCATTGCGAGATGTCTCCAACGGCCACGCCTATAGAGCAATATTCCATGGAAACATACAGTCATATTCCTAAAGATCACAGGGCAAAATTTTTGAAGATTACAGAGCTACATCTCCCAGTTTCGTGGAACTGTCTGTGGATTCAAGTACCAAAATGGCAATACTGTTGGGTATTTCGCGTTCGGGTTCTTTCTTAATTGAAAAACGAACGTTTGAAACATTTTGTTTCTTACCGCGTGCCATCAGGTACTAAATAAACGTCAGCTGTAATTTGCGCTTGGGAATATCGTAAGCTCAACTTCTACTTGCTGTTGTCGCCCTGATTCAGTACTGGTGAGCAGGGTTGTTCACGAGTACATTTTTTTGTACTCGAATACGAGTACGAATACTCATACTTTCACCAGTGAAAGTACGAGTATGAGTACCATCAAATGAGAGTATTCGAATACCTAGTATGAATACGAATACAATTCTAATTTACGAGTACAAATTGTACAAGTACCTATACATTAATAGAGATAACAGCAAAACAAATTATTAAAATATTTCATATTTGATGATGAAAAATGGAGAAAATCAATATGTAGGTAGTACACAATACAACCCAAATTATATTGTTTGTCGGTTTTTGGAAAAACAATTCTCTTGAATATATTATTGTCGCTTATCATCTTGTGACGGCTCGGCAGTGCCGGCCTTAGCAAGTTTGGCGCTCCGGGCAAAAATGCGAAACCGCCTCCCCTATGTTGGGTCCGCGAGCGAAGCGAGCAAAAATGAAGTATTTTTCTTGCAATAATGGAGCTTTGTGTGCTTTTACAAAAGCAGATTGGGTGACCGCCGCTGGCAAGTCGTTTTTTGCTTTCGTAAATTATTTATTTTTTATTTATTTATTTTTATTTAATTGTCTTATTTTACGAGGCGGCATTCAGCTATAAGCTGCTCTACCATGCAACCTCGGGGACAGCACAAAATATCCATGGATGAAGTAGGATTCGAACCCACACAGGGCAGCGCGAATGGTTTGGCTTGCCATTACCTGTACCACTCGGCTACCACCGCTCCTATTATCAATTTTACTTTCCCGGCCCACCCACGAACACGGAGGGAAAGTATTGTAATCGTGCAGAAAAAAAGTTTTGAGATTTCACCGGATATATCCGTTTTGAGGTCCCCCAAGACGATTAAGACCATTTTCAGAATGATGTCTGTCTGTGTGTGTGTATGTGTGTGTGTGTGTATGTGTGTGTGTATGTGTATGTGTGTCTGTCTGTGATCTTCCACGATAACTGCCGTAACGTTGACTGGATCGACTTGATATTTGGTATACAAACATGGTTGTTTCCTGAAAAGAGCCCATTAGTTTTTGGCTGTCATCTGTCAAACCCAACTGTCACTATCATCAAATGTCAGAAGCTATATCTCACGGAAGTCAACTTGCAATATGTCATTTGAAAGCCCTTGGAAAACTGTATTCAGAACAGTTGGAAACATTGCCCTATCTGTCATCTGTCAAATAATAAAAAATGTTAAAGTTCAAAACTTTACCAATTAATTATTCAAAATCTATCTGATGGATTGGAACCAGATTTGGCAGGAAGCAACACAACAAAAGAGTCAAATTGAGGCCGCAGTTGCAGTTTTCCACCATTCTCCAGTTGAGCGTAATGAATTTTCGAAATTTCTCCTGGCCGTTGCCACTCAGGAGGGGCTCTCGCCGGTGTTTCGACCAGCACGACTCGCTTTTGTAGCAGGACTCCACTCAAAAATTTATTCCTGCTCGGGGATCAACTTTTTTTTGGAAATTTCAACTGATATCGAAAGTAGATTGTATTGAGCGTCGTGCAGGTCTATTTTCAGAGTTGACACGGTTTCGGTTTTCCGACTGTAATTTTTTCAAAATGAAATTTGCACATTCCGTGAATTTGAGAAAAACGCAATGCAAACTTCTACATGCGGTAGGCCCCACGAAATATCAATTTTAGGTGCAGACATGCTGTGAATAAAAGTTAGAGAAAAGATTGAGCTAATTTTTGGAGGAAAAATTTTCGAAATCGGATCAACAGTTGCCGAGTTTTCCTCTCTGGAAAAACTGCAAATTTTCCAACTTTTTATTCAGTGAACAGATTTCTCGGAATTGTTTTTTTTAGAGAATAGATAACTGGTTCTTGAACATTTTCCAATAATTTCTCTCCAATTTCCCGGAAATTTTCCTCCTGAAAATATAAAACCACTCATGCGATCGTACAAATTAAGCGGTTCTGTCACGATAATTACCGAATTATTGATCCGATCAAATCGAAATCAGGTACGGAGGCCTAAGTTCAGCCTGGAATGTTCTGATTAGACTTTGGGTGGATGATTTTGATCGGAAGCCCTCAGGTGGCACATTGGGTCTGGGTTTGTCTGCCCAAGCTCTAAATTGAAAATATAGAATTGAAATTTGACACACAGATGCAGTGAAAGTTTTCAATCAAGTTTTTGTAATTTCATCATCATATCTAAAGTAGGAACAAAAATTTCAATAAGGAACCAGCATTGCATTTTTGAGATATCACAGCAGTTAGCTACCTAGTTCTACCTTTTTGATCATTTCATCACCTTGGAAAACTGACCTAACCTGTCATTTTTTCTGTCCGCTCAACAATGGATGCAGGATGCTCGCTAAATGCTCGACTAAATAGAATTTTTTCATCAATTTCCAAATCGAATCGCCCCCTCCCGAAGGGACACTTCGATCAAAATCATTACTGACGTCTCTGGATACCGCCGGGAAAGTTTTGTGTCGCCCCACAACAGATTTTTTGGATTTCAACCGCGATTTTTCCGCCCCTATGAGCTGGCGCCCCGAGCGATCGCCCGTCTCGCCCTACCCTAAGGCCGCTACTGCGGCTCGGCCTCATGATGGCCAACAGAAGAAAACAGCCTTTCTACCAGTGCGGAAAACGGAACTGGGGCGATTTAAAAAAGCAATGAGAATGTTTCGAGAGCGTTTGTGACTGTGACACTATACCAGGTACCAACACACTAATTTGCTAATTCTTTTTAGGGAGTTGTACTCGTAAAAATACGAGTACAAAAATGGTACTCGTGAAAATACGAGTACAGAAACTGGACTCGAGTAAAAAATACGAATACTTATATTTTACTCATAAGAATACAAGTACAAAATCCAAAGTTTGGAAAAGTATTCGAATAGGAGTGCAGAGTAGCAAAGAAGTATCCAAATACTGTATTCGAATACTTCTCAGTGTACTCGCGAACATCCCTGCTAGTGAGTTGGTTGACCCATCGGTGCTTATATACTCCGACTGTTAACTTCTGGAACTTCTCACCGGTTCTCTGGCCAATTCCACAAGGACCGCGGCATGTAGATCGCGACGGCTTTTGGAACATCGATCACCTTCGCGTGTATTTCCGGCTTGCTCTGGAGCCGGCACCTCCGTCAATTGGGCAGATGTGTTCTACTCGCACGTTGATGTCTCCAGGTTATTTCGAATGGTCCAGAGTTTACGCATATGCTCTTGAATACATTATAATTGCACGAGAGCTTCGCAACTTGTATCACTGTGTTCGACCGGTCGAGAAGGACCGCGTGTGCTCTCGAATTCAGTGGGATTACACAAAAGCCTCGCAACTCGTAACAATATTTCATAAGAAGGGAAGGCAACATGTCTGATACGTCCATTATAAATCGAATTTTTGGAAACCGTAGAGCGATGTTTTCGAAGTAATTTTCAACATTACAAATAGGTTCCTGAATATTTCGAAGCATTCTCCAGAAAACGTACCACGACATCACTTGAGTTTTATACAACAAGATCTGACGTCTGATCGTGAACGGTCTCCGGAAATAATCTTTGAAGGATATTTTTTGGAATTGTAGTGCAAAATTTCGAAGAAACTTTCCGGAAATTTCACCAACGAGAGTCGCGGGACGGAGTCTTAGACAATCATACAGGGCGATATGCTCATCACATACTCAAGAAGGGAAGAAAAATATTTTCGAGTAATGAAAATCGTAGAGCAATGAGCTCGGGAATTTCCTAGCGAGATCCTACTGGATAAATTCTCTAACCATAAAAAGTCAAAGAGAGATTGAGGTGTCACTCTCTTATGAGCCTCGACATGAGTATCAGATTTTCCAGTAAAAACTGGTCGATTTCGAATGGGACACCTACAACACGCATGTCAGATTTTCATCTTCAACCCCTTCGCCTGGACTCCACCCCCTTTGAAATTTCAGATAACTCACCTATATGTGATACATCAAAATGAAGGTAATAAAATAGTCTTTCTGTCAAACAAGTCTGAAAAGTTTTTATTAATCACTTTCAACCCTTCTCAAAATGATCTTTGTTTATAAATTAAAAGGAAGGTTTCTCTCTTATCAAGTTCTAATTCTTGAATTCTATTTCAGATAGGACATTCGGGACACGTATTGCCAAACTTTCATCTCTAACAAAGTGTAGAGGAGTAGGGGTGGTTTGGAATATTCAAAATAATTTTTCGCAGGACGAAAATTTCATTATAGATGGATAGATAGATCTATTTATTTGCTCGAATAAATTTTACATTGACTGCGTTTCTATCGCAGCTTTCAATCCGATCGAAATTCTATCCGATCGGGTCGATCCGCTTGAAAGTGCTGATAGGCCAGTCAAATAGGGAAAGCTGGAGGGAAAAAACTGTTGGAGTTTTGGAAATTTGACAGTAATGTCCGGTAAGGTGTACTGATAAACATACTAAAAGTCCCCAACTCTACCTATTGAGCTCGAGCCGCCATCTTGGAAAAATGGTCCTTCGATCCAGTTTTCTGCTTATATTGCGCGCTGATCATCAGAGATATTCAATTAGGTTTCATAAAAAATCAAGGCTATAAAATTGCCTACAAAAATTGTTTCATACCGATTTTTCTCTCGTATCTGTTGATATTAATTAAATTAAATTAACAAAAAAAAATTAAAAAAAGGCGATTTTTTGCCTATGGCTAGAGATATTGTCTTCAAAATTTGTGAAGATGTTGGCAGTCTACATCAAAGCTAAACGTGACAGTTGAAATAGAAAAAAAATTGCGAAAATATTTTTTAATTTTTTTTTTAAATGAAGCAAAAATTTGGTTTTCGAGTTTGACATTTCCAACAGGGCGGAGTAAAGGTTTCAATGGAACATCAATCAGTTTTGATATTTACATATTGTAAGACAAGATTTCATCAGTATTGTGCCTTCACGAGCTTCTGGAATGCTCGATATGAATTAAACTAAAAGAATAATCGCTAAGTCCAAAAAATGTTGTCGATTGGTTCGGAAGGAAACATTTTGAAACAAAAAACATCAGCAAAGGATATACAGAAGGTCCAAAGGTTATTCAACTGTATATGAGCCCCATATTGATGTGCCTTATCCAAAATAGTACAAAAGAATCAATCAAAATGTTAAAATCCACCCTGTATAACAAAAAGTAACGATACAAAATGGAAGTAGTGAAGCATATCTGGTGCGAAAAATACAGCATTCACATTGCTGAAAAAAAGAACAAAATTGATCGATTTATTTGAAAGTTATTAGTCCTCAAACTTGACTTAACAAATTTCAGCCAGTGAAATATGGAAAAGTAGAGAGAAGTAACTGTCGGAGTTTCAGAAATTTGACAGGGATGTTCGCTAACGTATACTAATAAACATACTAAAAGTCCCCGCCAGTACCTGTTGCGCTTGAGCCGCCATCTTGGAAAAATGGTCCTTCGATCAAATTTATTACCATTTTTCCAAGATGGCGGCTCGAGCACAACAGGTAGTGGCGGGGACTTTTAGTATGTTTATTAGTATGCCTTAGCGAACATCCCTGTCAAATTTATGAAACTCCGACAGTTACTTCTCTCTACTTTTCCGTATTTCACTGGCTGAAATTTGTAAAGTCATGTTTGAGGACTAATAACTTTCAAATAAATCAATCAATTTGGTTCTTTTTTTCAGCAATGTAAAGGGTGTATTTTTGGCACCAGGTATGCTTTACTACTTCCATTTTGTATCGTTACTTTTTGTTATACAGGGTGGATTTTAACATTTTGATTGATTCTTTTGTACTATTTTAGATGAGGCACATCAATATGGGGCTCATATACAATTAAATAACCTTTGGACCTCCTGTATATCCTTTGCTGATGTCTTTTGTTTCGAAATGTTTCCTTCATAACCAATCGACAACACTTTTTGGACTTGGCTATTATTCTTTTAGTTTAATTCATATCGAGCATTCCAGAAGCTCGTGAAGGCACAATACTGATGAAATCTTGTCTTACAATATGTAAATATCAAAACTGATTCATGTTCGATTGAAACCTTCACTCCGCCCTGTTGGAAATGTCGAACTCAAAAATCAATATTTTGCTCAATTTGAAAAAAAAAATCAAAAAATATTTTCGCAATTTTTTTTTCTATCTCAACTGTCACGTTCAGCTTTGATGTGGACTGCCAACATCTTCACAAATTTTGAAGACAATATCTTCAGCCATAGGCAAAAAATAGCTAATTTTTTGATTTTTTTTGTTAAGTTAATTTTATTAATATCAACATATACGAGAAAAAAAATCGGTATGAAACAATTTTTGTAGGCAATTTTATAGCCTTGATTTTTTATGAAACTTAATTGAATATCTCTGATGATCAGCGCGCAATATAAGCAGAAAACTGGATCGAAGGACCATTTTTCCAAGATGGCGGCTCGAGCTCAATAGGTAGAGTTGGGGACTTTTAGTACGTTCAACAGTACACCTTACCGGACATTACTGTCAAATTTCCAAAACTCCAACAGTTTTTTCCCTCAAACGGAAAAATTTGTTCTAATTTGACTGGCCTATGATATAAACTGTCGGGATTGAGATTTCAATCGGATCGAGCAGTTCAAGTCGATCCGGTGCTTTGGCCGGCTTGACTTGAGTCGAGCGGATCGAGGCTTGCATCCGCTCGTATTCTGCTCGATATAGACGGGATCGGATCGAAGTGACAGATGACCAACTTGTAAACAAAGCGTAATTTTCACGGAATCAAGGGATGCCTTTCAGTAATTGTAAATAAAATACACCAAAAAAATTCAAAATTGATATATTTTTCGGTTTGGCGCAGTTTGATGCGTTTTAAACCATGTTGTTGTCTCCCGTCAATTCTAACCTAATTCTAGAGGAGTGGGACAGGATTGAGTGAAGCGGATCGAACGTGCGCCGATAAAAACGCGCTTGACTGAAGCCACTCTGGATCCGATCGAATCTCGAGCGGATCGAAAGCTGCGATAGAAACGCAGTCATTGTAAAATAATTTACCTAAAGAGGTGTAGAGCCGTCAATTTAAAATGAGGTACATACTTGATATATAAAGATGGATAGTGCAAAGAAAGCGCATGCAGTGATATACATACAAAAAAAAGCACAAATCACAATATCAAATATGAGTACAATGGATCACAAGATCTGACTAGAATACGTAATATTATAAAAATTCATCACAAAAAAGCTGCATTACTGAAATATTCATCTATCGAGTAGTTGGGGATATTAGAAAGAAATATTATCTTTATCACAAGAATCACAAGATAGATAATGCCATTTGAAATTTGAAAGTATGGTAGGGTGGGGGCGAAGAGGTTGAAGATAAAAATTTGGCAATACGTGTCCTGATGTCCCATCCGAAATTGAAGTAGACCTATTTTTGCTGGAAGGTCTATTTCTCAAGAATTAGAAGTTGATAAGAGAAAAAACTTTCCTTTAATTTATGAACAAAGATCATTTTGAGAGAGGTTGGGAGTGACTTGATAAAAACTTTTCAGACTTATTTGACAGAAAGACCATTTTATTACCTCCATTTTGATGTATCACATATAGGTAAGCTATTTGAAATTTTAAACTGGGGCGGAGTCCGGGCGAGGGGGTTTAAGATAAAAATTTGACAATACGTGTTCTAGGTGTCCCCTTCGAAATGGAAATCGACATGTTTTTACTGGAGAATCTGATACTCAAGAATCGTGAGTTAGGTAATGAGGGAGAAACTTTCCTGCGATAACAATGAGAGAATTTTGAAAGGGGTTGGAGGGGTGATTTGAAATATGTTTGACAGAAAGTGAATTTAATTACCTTCAATTTGATGTATCACAAGGTAGGTGGAGAAAATTTTCAAAAAGGGTTGGAGAAATAATTCGAGTAAATTTAAAATATGTTTGACAGAAGAATTTTATTACCTCCAATTTGATGTATCACAAGGTAGGTGATGGCATTTGAAATTTTTAAAATAAGGTGGGGTGGGGGCGAAGGATTGAAGTCAAAAATTTGACATCACGTGTCTCAGATGTCCCTCTCGAAATAAAAATCGACCTGTTCCGGTTTTTTCCCAGAAAAAATTTGTGCAGTGAAATATCGGAGGTGGGTCCTTTTCTGAAAAGTCACCCTATACAAAGGTTTTGTTGTTCATCATCATCAATTATTATTATCAGTGAAGTTGATACGAACATAATAAGAATTTGTCCTTCAGATCCCCACACGATGGAGTTGGAATCGATGCCCCCTACACCTGGAAATATTTTCAAAACGAGGTCGACTTTAGCGCCCTCTAGGATGGGTAATTTTCGCGACACAAAAAAATTTTCGGTTGAAACTTGTAAGGACTCACTGGAGCTACAACTTTTGTTGGGAATTTTTTTCACAACTATCATAGAAAAGCAGATAGAAAGTTGTAAAAAAAACACCCCCCAAAAAAACTACGGCTTTCGGCTTCTGGCACTTTTTCAAGTTATTGAAAAGTTTTGAGCACAACTTGTTCCAAATATTTTTTCGAACATTTCAAAAAAAAAAGAAAATCAAAATCCAACCAATAGCAACCGAGATATAGAAAAACACTCTTATCTCGGAAAGCTCAAGGAAGTTTTGGTGGATTTTTGTTCGGGGCTCTGTGGGGGATTCCCTAGGTGTATGCAAAAATTCAGCCAGAGTATACATTTTGCCATTCCAAATTCCATATTGACTGGCCTATTATCCATACACATGAGTACAACCAAATATTTTGCTCAGGTACCTACCTGGGTAGACTTGGGAATCTTCTCACGCCTTTTCAACATTTTCCATTTTTGCGCAAGTCTTTTTCGTTGAATTTTGATGCACGATCTCGAAATGGCCCTGCGCCGCCTTCTTCCATCAGCTGCTCCAAATTGAATAAAACGACTTGCGTGTGAACACGGTGAAATTTGTTATGAAAGAAGAAAAATGGTAATTTACAATCAGGAGCCGTTTTCTCTGCTTCGTACCAACAGCAACATTCTCCCATCACTACTACTTGTCTGCGCTAAATGTGGATTTAGAATGCACGCCTTGTGTGTTTATGGGCACGTAGCGGACATTACGGTTGATTTACGCCTCCACCTTGATTGACCAAAAATAGCAATATCGAAAACTTGCAATATAATTAGATTTCTTATGGTAGTCGCACGGAGTGAAAAAATAATCGAGTTCTGCTTTAGCAACATGATGATGATGCCTTCTCTAGGTGTATCGATGTGGGTGTTTTGGTAGGCGGCCTTTTTTTGTGTTTCTTCACCCGATGTTCTTACTGCAATGTTTTGTTATTGGATTGGAATTAATTCGGCCTCGTGTGTATGATGTAGTGAAAAGAATAGTTTACTTCAGCTCGCCAATAAAAGAGATATTTCGGTTCCCCATTGCTCCTGCTTTGTGCACGCAATGGCTTATTTATGCGCCGCAAGAAATGCAAGGACGAAACCACAGGATCCTGTTTAACAATCACAAGTTTGTGATTTAGATTCTTGATAACTTCCTTATGCGGCTGAAATCCTTCAAGCGAGATTTTTATCCAGCCTGTCAGAAAGAAATATGTCTTGTACCTAAAATAAAATGTACTTATTTTCTCAATTTTGGTATGTAAGTAGTCGAGTAAGTAGTAGTACCTAGTCTAGTGTAAAAAATCTTGTTTTATCAACAGATGTGCTTCTTTTTCTTCATACACGCCTCAGGAATCAAATTTGAATACATTGTGAGTAATTACTGTGTTTGGCTGCCCTGTCGTCCGCAACATATCATTGTTCAACAACAGTGGTTCTTTGTGATTTCGCGCGCGGCCCAATTTGCCCGACTTAATTCCAGCCGCGCAATGACTCTTCTGCCGGTGCGATTAAAAAGAAGAATCGTCTGGTAAGTATAACTGACTTGACCAGCGGTGGCGCACGAAAGCAACAAAGGAACGGCCTGGTAGTTGCCACTGAGGAAAAGACAAACCCCAAGTTCACACGACGGCAAAGTGTTGAACTTGCGGCATGGCAGGTGCTGATCACCTGGGGCCCCACGAACAGGAGGGCCAGGTGAGTCCTACACGGCACGAGCGAGCCGGCATCACAGCTGCCATCCAGTTGTGTTCCGCGGACCACTTTTTGACATTTGTGTACCGGAACCGCCACTTTTTTACCATCGGCGCACCGGCAGCAGTTATTGATACATTTCGGCTTTAATGTTCCACGGTGCATGGCGCTGACGCCAATGTTGATACAACTGAATTAGGCGGAGGCACGACACAAGGTGCCGATCCTGTGGACCCGGAAGAAATGAAAAGAAACGTCTGTTCATTATCGCACTGGGTAGTACGCATGCAGGTGAATAAAATATTACTAAATGATCTCATTTTTATTCTAGCAGAGTGGAGCATCAGGTGAAGTATGGGTACTTATATGAAATATGTGAAAATAGGTACACACACGGCAGTGCTATTTGAAGGAAACGAGTGGATATGGTGAAGGATTTTGGTTAGTCTTGTCTTATGACCTAACGTTGAGTCTAACTGCGGGCTCCACCAAAGTTTTATGAGCGAGTTAACTTTAATATGAGTTAACTGGCTTTATCGGCTGTGTCATAGCAACTTACTTAGATTAAATGTCACTTGCTCGTGAAACTTTTTGTGACACCCGCAGTATGGCTATGCATTGAGTACTTTGCTGTTCACTTTCCACTGTCCACATGTCCGCAAGTGTAGTTTGGAGCCCTAATTAATCCTCTTCTGTTTTTTAATCTTTTCCTGGCTTTCGGAGCATTTGTAAACATCAAGTCTTCATGTGATATTCGGAGCTCAATCAATATAATAAATATAATATAACATTTGATGAAAAAAGGCAAAATGGGGGCTCACTGATGCTCTGGAAGGCAATAAAAATCGAGATAAAAATATTAATGGGCTGATTATAGGCGTCCTAATTACACATTAGGACACAAAGGGACCCGAAAGGTCTTCGAATGACATGACCGCACTATGGTGATCATTATGGCTTGAAAGTAACAAAAAATGCAAGGGGGCTCAGCAGGGCTTCAAATCACATTGGAGAAACAATAAGGGGGAGTCCAATTGAGCCTACATATAGCACAAGATGGCAGAAGAGGGCTTACTGGAATTCCTGAAGCCATGAAGTACAGAAGGGGGCTCATTAGGGCTCCAAATTATACTTGAACACACAAGGGGGCCCCCAATTTTGGACTGAATATGCTAGTGCTCCGAAAACTTCAGGAAATTGCAAGAGCGCTCAATAGAACTCCAAACATTATTGAAGACACAAGGGGGGCAAATATTTTATGAAACTGGTGGCCGACAGCAGTTATCTCATTTTCAGGACGTAGTTGAATGTGTGTGAAGAAATCACCCCAAATAAATGCAATTTGGATAGTTGACCGGATAGTAAACAATAACCCAGACATGACTATTATAGGGACACAGTACCAAAATAGTATTTTATGTAACAAGTACGCAAAATTTGTCTTCAGATGACAAATCCGCTTGCTGGACGCGTGATAATCTTTCCTTGAATCCTTCTATTTTAGTAGTCCAATTGATATCAATCAAACGGAAAGTCGGCTCAATACTATTTTGAACAAAATTTCAAGAGGAACGTTGATAACCGCTTGTCATTCTTCAGAATTAGGGAGAAAAGTTTTTGATAGTTCCATACATGGAACCAAAGACATTGTACAGGAGTTCGTGTGATACCAAGTGGAGGGAATTTTTTTAAATTTGGCTGTATTCAACAAAAAGGAAACTGTGTCAATGTGTCATAAAGCGTAGAATCATACCTATGAGTTGGAACCTTTGGATTAAAATGAATAAAGCGAATGATGACTACTCATGAACTTTTATCATTGGAACTTCAATGAATACCTAAGTTACTTCAACGTGGGCACTGTATGTGTACAAAATCAGATAAGCAAAATAAGACAAAAAATCATAGAACATGTTGAACTGTCAATTTAATCGCAAAGAAAAAGTGGCATACTCGCTGACAGGCACACATGAGAAGAACACGTCAAAGAAGCCCCTGCGTATTGCCTGGTTGAATGCTGGAATATATCTCTCCAAGTGATCTGAACAAAAGTCAAAAGTGAATGAGTCCTGACGAAAAGTGAAGGGAAGTCACTCCAGTGATGCATTTTTCAAGCCAGCGTGAATTGGTGCTCAAACTTCTTTGGAAGGTCGCTCAGTTCACAGCTTATTCACATAACAACAAAAGAAAACTTGCTCGCCCACGCTTTGAAAAGAACTTCACGCTCAGCAATTAATTTTACACTGCACAAACAGGAGTCAAATTGATAGAGGAGTGAAAAATAAATAAATAAACGGTAAACAAGTAGATAACTGAACAAGAAACAGATGAGAGATGAATAAGTAGAGAAGTCAACATGAAAGAAATGATAAGATAATAAGTGAATAAGTTGGATTTGGTCATACTCTATGTGAACAATAAAATGAAAGGAGTATTCATAACGTATTCGTCCAAAAAGCCCTCAACAGTTACACATTAGCACATCACAAACCTCACAGATACATACATACAAAACAGAAGAAGAATTAGTGAACAGTACAGGCAAAGGTGTGACTAGGTTCAACTCAGCGGTTCTCTTTTGTCGTCTCATTTGAAATTGAAACCCCACAACGTAAATCAAAGAGGTACATTTGGAGTCAGAGGTACTTCCGCAAAATCCTGATAAGATAGACAAAACAATCTCAAGAAGCCTATTTTAGATAGGGTACGCACGTGCAATCAACCCACTCAATTGCCTGCCGGTGAAAATGCCGGACAGTCCGTTCAAGGTACTGAACAGAGAGGGGTGAAAGCAAAAGAAGTGAGACCAGGTAGAGAACACTCCTTCAAAATTGAGTGTGTCTACATTCGTTTTTGAATGTATAACCAACCTACCCAGGGCCCGTATTTTTGAAACGTGTTGATACATTTCCCATGTGAAAATGGTGTGGTTACTATGGCACCAGCCAATCGCAGGAGCGGAACTGAACAGTTGTCATAGCAATCCCATGTCATCTCGCCGGTTTCTAAAATACGGATCCTGATCTGACAAGGCGAAAGGCAACATTGAGGCTTCGTATCATGATACAAATTGATGGAGTACTGACACTAACACTGACTGAGTGACTGGCATAATTAGTAGGTGGAGTGTCAAGTGATGCTTAATTAACAGCTCTACCAAAGTTTCATGAACGAATCAACTTTAACACGCTCAAAGTTGCTTTGCAACAGCCAGTGGCATGGCCAGTTGCTTGAGTTGGTTTTTATGAGCGCGATAAAGTTAATTCGCTCATAAGAATCTGGCTAAACTGGCGTAGTTATGTTAAGTTTTCAAAAAGTCGAAAAAGTATTGTTCTAGTCCTGCTTGTTGATGATAGAAGCTAGACGGATGAAATCTAGGTAGAAAAACTGAAAAACTAAATCTTGCGAATGGGGCGTTAGGTTCTTGGTCCAAACAGTTTGTGAAGTGTTAGCTGATGCTGGTGGTGTGGTTCCAGCAGAGTGCTGGAACATGTTGAGAACTACTGGAGTGGGATACCTACACATTTCTTTGCATCTCAGCATGCACGCAATTTCTCTTTGAAAATATTTGTCACCTCCGTAAAGGAAGATCAAAACCGTTTCTACGCGTATGTGCACTGTAGGTAGGTAGTCATACATAACTGAAAAAAAATGGAGAGAGTATTTTCATAAAGTAAGCAGTTCATTGTCCGATTTCTTCGTCAACACGCGCCGTTCCTTGTTCCATCCCACTGGAATTTTCTCTACTTAGTCACCGTAATAATGTGTGGAAAAAATCGCTTAATGTCACAGTAAACATCAACACGTAACGTGTACTTGGTAAAAGTATGCGATCGCTTATAGGAAATAATTGATAAATTAATTGAGACAAGCAATAATCGGTTGATTAGAAGAGCCTTCTGGCTGTTTACGGGCTGTATACGAGCGCTGCAACAGCATTCTTGCCTCATATTATCATCATGAACCATCGCATCTCCTTCTAAATATCAATGATTGCGCAACAATAGCGTGCTCGTAGTACTACAAACCCGTGCCTCTTCTGCTCGTTCTATTCACTGTATCGTACCAGAAACCAGCACATCAAGTCGTACTATTGTTGAAATCTCCCATGTGAGAGAGGAAAGCAAGAAATTGAGATCACGTGACTCTTCGTTTTCTTATACCCGAAGAACTAATTAATCAATCGGTCTTCAAAGATGTGCGGCGTTTTGCTCGTCGGCTCGCGTTCCTCGCCGCCTCGCAGGCAGAGGTATCCACTCTTCGGTAAGTCGTTTCACGGCATGAACCGTGAACGATGCATAAAATCTGCTGCACACAGAGGTAGATACCGATGGCCATTGGCGGTTTTCGCGATTTTTGCAGAGCTCCTTCTCGCACATAATGACTGCATTTAATGCCGGATGGGCAATGCCGTTCGAGTATAGGAAGATAACTGATACCTACCTGAGAATATGGTGCGCGACTATCAAGTACCGCGTAGCGGTCCTTTCTTGACGTTTCCGCGTTCGTTCGTTCGCTGACTGTCGCATTGAATAACGTTAGTTAATAGTAATATACGAATAGAGGTAGGCTCGATGCGGAATGCGTAATTACTGCCACAAGAAGAGTCAAAGTCCTGCTGCTCCGCGGCTCTTTACCCCATTGTATTCGAGTATATCTATACCACAAACATTCGGAATGGTATAGTTACTCCTTCACTCGTACACAACATGGTCGGTAAAGTGGATCGAAAGCGCTGTGCTTCTGCTGCTTGCTCGCTTGATGCTAGAGAAGTCGAGGACTGTGGGAAACTTCGATTTTATGTAATAATTTAATAGTGAACACCAGCACATCGCGGCCACTTGTGCGATATCTGATGTTATAACTGCGGTTTGCTGAAGAGCTGGCGCAAATTGTGGGCCCCATGGGAGAGCGCACGGGTTATCGCGGTGTAGAAGAACTATCTGGCTGGTGTGGAGATGGCTTCGAGTTGGATTCTTTAGCCAAGCACTTAGTCACAAGACGCAAAAACGTTATCTATACTTTCGGAAGAAAGTTTTCATTGGGGTTTGAATAATGGAAAGATACCCACAAGTCAATAAGCTGCTCTTCTTGAAGCTGTGCTTTCGAACGTCGCTCATTAACCGTACACAAAATTATTTTGTTATATTTATTATCCATTATCGCTGTGTACTGTTCTTTCTTTTACCTACCAGCAGTTGGCACAGCCAGAAACGATATCAAAACAGAACCAGCAAAAGTTAACTGTACTTCAAGATAAGTCGTACTTACTTATCCATTGCGTAAAAGTTCTAAACAATTTGGGTCTGAGGTCAAGTCTATAGGATGATGTTCTCAAGTCACTTTTGATAGTAGATAATCATATATTATAGACCAATGCAAGAAGTACTTCGCTACCAGTTACCACCAAAGACAACAATAAAGCATTCCGTCAATGCGACGGAATATCGCAGCTCCTAGACCTCGGTTTAACCTCGGGTTTTCGCTAGATAATAAAAGCTAAGGTAGGTACTCTAGGTGTAAACAAACAACACAGTGGGCTACGCGGGAGCACCTACGTGTGGTTGGTCCCCGTCAAGACGCATCTTCCTTCAGCTCTGAAGACTCTTTTGAAGATAGTGTCTTGCAACTGCAAGAAGAACTGCGGTCTAAAATGTAGATCTTCCTTGTTTTGTTCGCAGATGTGTAAGTTCTGTAGGGACACAACATGTGAGAATCTATACCCCACTCTGTTGAGTATGACCCTGAGGACGATCTGTGATCTGTTATTTTTATAAACTTAGGTATGTATTTAGTCCCTTTAGGTGCTAGATAACTTTGCTATTATTTTAGATGGGTATAGGTACTTACTATCGGTAGGTATTCGAGGTAACTATCGATTCATTGTTTGGAAATCAATAGACAAGTTTTTAACAAAACTGATATTGGACAAAATAAGCTTAGAGTACGGATGGTGAGCTAAATGCAATTTTTTTTGACTACTAGTGAGCTTGAAACGGCTTGAAATTATAATAATTATAATTTGATATGTTTTGCAGAGCATGGCTATAAAAATCTTTCTGTGCTATGCTAGACTTCCAATACATTATTAATATGTAAATACAATGTTGAAGCTCTGATTTGAAAAGATTGTGATCATTTTTGATTGAAAAAAAATGATAATTTGCTCTTGAAAATTGTGGCGTTTTAATTTACGATATTTTCACGTTGAATACATCAATGTTCGAAATTTCGAATAGGATCAATAACTGCAACCATTTCACGCATTTACATCAGGCATTCGACATAATTATCATTTCTTGAATACTATGAAATCGAGTTGGTTTGATGTTCGGTGTAAGCCAGCTTGAAACTGAAAAATGTGGCTATACCCGCGGGAAAGTTGCGATTGTTATATTATTATTATTTTAATGTAGAGTGTTCTTTTTTCGGAAGCTAGAGAATTGTTTTGGCTACAAGAAGAAACCTTGAAAGATGAAATCAAAGCCATATTACAGCTACAATACATTTTTTTCAACTGCGCGGAGATATTTTTGAGTGACATTTAGGACTTCGACATTTTTTTCAATAAATTATTTTTCTCACCTTGTAACCACTTATGTAGCGTTTATGATATGATAGTCTTATGCAGAAAAGTTCATATGAATTATTCAATCTTGAATCCAAATGATTATTGCATCAAACGCAAAAATAACCCAAATTGAAAAACAGGCTTTATTTTGGTCCCAAAATCACGTTTTTTGCCGAAAATTGCTCAAAAGATTTTTTAAACTAAATTTAAATGGCATAATCGCATTTGCAAGGTCAGATTTGGTGGGAAACGATACCCAACATGCCAGTATTGTCTCAATATTATTGAAAACCAAATTTCTTGCATAGGTCACCAATTGCCCCCCTCCCGAGCTCCCATCACGGGGACCATAGACATCTAGTTTGTCAATAAGTTTCATTTATAACCCAATATATCCAAATATAATAAATTTAAAGCCACTGACTAGATTACTTTAGTCCTAGAATTTTTTTAATGAAAATTTTGACCCCCCCCCCTCAAAAATTATGACGCACACGGAGGAAAATTGGGGACTTTTAGTATGTTGTTTAGTAAGGTTAAGTGGGTACGATACCGTGGAGATTGCACGTGGATTAATTTGTTTCATGTTAAATGCTAAAAAGCCTGGGCTATATATAGCGTCACTTATCAAGGAGTGAACTTCAAAAAAAAAAAAAAAAAAAAAAAATCGGTCACTACCCTATTAGGCGTTGCCTGTTGAGTGGTTAATCTATTCCATTATATTTTATTTTATGACTGGTTCCTGGACGATGAACTTCCCGATCAGCAGTTCCCTGTTCCGGCTTGAACTCGGGGCTCCGTTGTTGTAGCTCAGACATGTTTTGCACGGCACAGCTTGCCTGAACTTGAAACTGAGCTAATCTGTTGTGGAAAAATTCCAGAAAAATGTAGTAACAAAAAAAAAGAAGAGCATTTGGTCACACGATACTCACCTTACATGGCATAATATTAATTACATCTTCCATCAATATTTGCCGAAGACTCCAACTAAAGGATAAATCATAAACCGGTACAATTGGTGGAGGAGCTGGCTAATATTTTGTCAGATTCTTAGACTTCTCCAGAACTTTCGCAAAGAGACAAGCATCAAGATGTACTAAAATAGGTCGGGTAACAGAATATAAAAATATCCCCGCGACAAAATATCCCATCCCAAAAATATCCCCGCCAATAATATCTCAGCCAAAAAGACCCCACCCAAGAAATAATATCCCCGTGACAAAATTTCCCAATCTGATAATATCGTTGAGAGAGGAAACAGCTCTTGAGCCACCGGATCTAGGAAAAAACATTCCCCGCAAAACGTCACCGGAAAAAATGTTCCCCACAATACGTTCCGTGGAAATTACGTCCCCGGAAAAAAAAGTCCCAAGGAAAAGACGTCCCAGGGAAAATACACCCCCAGGAAAATACGTCCTCGGGAGAAAAGTCTCTGGGAAGGAATGTCCCTGGAAAAATACGTCTCCCTCCTAGATAACTTTGGATATTCACTCTGATGAGCTTCTTTGTGTCGTCATATTACTTCCGAAACTCCAGTGGAGACTGTCTCTTGTGTCCTTTATGCGTGTGCTCAGCAGGGCTTCGAACGATATTGAAGACAGAAGGGGGCCTAGTGAAGTTTCATGGCTTGACATAACATGAAGGCAAAAGAAGGGCTTACTAGTATTCTGGAAGCCAATAAAAGGCTTATCCTGGACCCTGGGTTGCACCAACGCTCAATTGATACAATACGAGATTATTAGTGAATTTTTTTTTGTTCAGTACTCGTTGGTGAATACAAAAAATCCTGATTTCACAGAAGAGAATGAACCAATGATTGATTAGCTAAAGATTTCATGCAATTCTCATGGTCAATCTACTAGGATTGACCAGAATGAAATCCATTTAATCTCGTATTAGCGTTAATTGCGTATTAATTTTTTGGTGCAACTCAGGGTAAGTGAGCTAATTAGAACTCCATGCTATGCTTGAGGATACAAGGGGGCCCGATAGGGCTCTGAGTATCATTTCAAGGCACAAGGGGCTCACCTTGGTGCTTACTCATGCTCCGGAAGTCTCGGAAATATGCAAGGGGGTTCAGCAGGGCTTCAAGAGACGGTGAAGAAACAAGGGGGCCAAATGGAACCATGTGTAGCACAAGAAAGCATCAGAAAGGAGCTGACTGAAAATCTGAGAGTCTTTAAAAAGCGCAACGAGGCTAATAAGAGCTCCAAACTACACTTGCGTATACATGGGGGCCCAATAGAGCTCTGTATGTCTCATAAAGGCACAAAGCATTCACGCACTAAGATTCCCAAGTCTGGAGGCTTACTGGAACTCTGAATTCCACGAAAAAAAAACAAAGAGCTCATTAGGGCTCCAAACGACACAAGAGAACACAAAAGGGCCCAATAGAGATCCAAATGCTACGGGAAAATGCAAGGCAGTGAGGCTTCAAACGATACTGAAGACACAAGGGGGCCCATTGGAGCTTAACATAACAATGAAGGAAAAAAAGGGGGCTTACTGGTACTCTGGAAGCCAATAAAAACATAAGTGAGCCAATTAGGCTCCATCTCGGGCTCTGAACTACACTTGAGAACACAAGGGGGCCCGATAGGGCTCCGAATATCACAACGAGACACAAGGCAGCATGTCTCGGAAAGATGTGAGGGGGCTCAGCAGGGCTTCAAAAGACATTGAAGAAATAAGGGGGCCCAATAGAGCTCTGGATAGCAAGTTGGCAACAGGGGACTTACTAGAACTCTGAAAGCCATGAAAAAACGCAAGGGGGGCTAACTAGGGTTCCAAACTACACTTCAGACACAAGGAGTCCGATATAGCTCCGAAAGCCATAGAAAAACTGTAAAGGGGGCTCAATGAAGCAATATAATAGAAAAAGGCAAAGTGGGTTACTGGAATGGGGTACTTGCCAATGGAATAGATTTAGCTGGAAATACCTTTGATTGCTAGTATAAGTGATAAGGGGACTCTACTGAGAATTTCACAAAAATCCCGTCGTTTTCTACAGAAAAAAACGAATTTGAAAAATCCTCCTAAAAGCTTCGCGCCAGGACAGGGATTTTGAGTGGGGTTGGTCTGACTGTGTGACAATGGAATAATCAAGAATGTCAGAGATGTCACTGTGACACTGTCATTTTGAACATGCTATCGCAAAACCGGTTTCCTATCGAATTCTCTTACCGTGAGCATTTAGACAATAAAATCGAACAATGTTTCGTAGAAACTGACTCCAGAAACCTCTTATAACACTGTCTCAGTCGATATAATTTATTTCCAGGGGAAAATCTGGAGGATCACCAAATAGCACAGAGATAAGAGGCCGAACATGAACAGTGAGCTTCTATAGGTTCATCATTAGCATACAATTCCGGATAGGTAATACTTTAAAGCTACAAGAGATCCATGTGAGGAGGACGCGATGGATCTCCAAATGAAATGTGGGGAGCAGGAACACTGATGTCCAAAATGAAGCCGAGGGTCAGCCAGGTCAGAGCACGGGTGACAAACATGCGAAAGGCTTTTAGGTGGACAGCACTGAAGACTAAAGAGAGAGACTAGTTAGGTTGAACAAGAAATGAACAAAACGAGTAGGTACTTACCGCGTAGATCAAAGCCTCGATCAAAGCAGTCAAAGGCAAAAAAAGGGCACAGGGAGAAATTACGGTCGGCGGTTTGACGTTGTCAGTCAGACTCAGATCTTGTTGTTGTTTGAAAACGGCACCTTGACGACGTTATATCATTGCCAACCCAACGAGGAAAAAGAGCCCTTCTATGTTCTATATCTAATATATTTGTGACGTCACAAATATATTTTTAAAACACGCATTGGAGCCGCAATTTTGGGAATTTAGGAAAAAGAAAAAATACGGGTACATTATTTTTGACCATACTATCGATTAAGCCAATAAAAAAAATTAGGCAAGTACCCCATTCTGATAGTCATATAAAAACATGATAGGACTCATCGGGGCTCCAAATTATACTTGAAAATACCGAGAGGGCCCAATTTGGGGCCGAATATCATATTAAGGCACAAGGGGCTCACTAGTGCTCGGAAAGCCTCGGAAAAGTGCGAAGGGGCTCAACAGAGCTTCGAACGGTATTGAAAACACAAGGGGGCCCAATGGAGCTCTGTGTAACAAAATAACTTGTAATTGGACTCACCGGTACCTATTCCGAAAACCATGAAAAAATATAATGGGGCACAACAGGGTTCCAACTACACTCGATGACAAAATGGGGGCTCAATAGGGCTCTCAATATGATATGATGGCACACCGCTGCTTGCTGCTTCAAAAATCATGAAAATGCAAGGAGACTCAGCAGGACTTTGAATTATATTGAATAAAGAATGAGGACGATACTTCAGAGGACAATAGACTTGTTATCGGATGGGTTTAAATTCTATATTTATATCTAAATAAATGTTCTATAATCTATCATCTATATTTTTGCCCGGGACATTATTGGAGGGGATATTATTGACAGGGATATTTTTGGCTGAGATATTATTGGCGAGGATATTTTTGGCCTGGGATATTATGTTGCGGGAATATTTTTGGCTGGAATATCATTGCCGGGATATTTGTGCTGGGATATTTTTGGCTGGGATATTCTGTCGCCGCAACCTAAAATATACTAAAATGAATCAACCGGTCAGAGATTCCAAGGGCTTTCTGGAGGGATGGCCGAAGATTGTGCTCGGGTATGAGGAGCGTGCATGACTTTCAGCTGTCAATCAAGGCGTAGGGCATACGGAGCCCATGATGGTGAAAATAAGAAACCCTTGTTGGACTTTTGACAGTTTTGACGTGATTTCTGGTTTTGACATCCAAAAAGTGCCACAATGAAATTTTATCGTAGAGTTCAGTTTATTTACATATCATTGAAAACCTGTGATTACACATGCTGAGTTATGATGATAGGAATCATCACTCAGTGTTGGCATCACACCAGCGCAAAGGGTTTCGTTGAAAACTGATGAGCTGCCCTGTTCTCAAGACAAGGGCACGTGTTTTGTGAGCACCAGGACCTCCTATCTTTCTGGTTAAGATTGCATATGAACTTGATTTTGTTCAACTCTCTAAATTAATTTCGATCAACTCTTGAAGCCAACTGGAGACGAATGCTTATAGAATGTTTGCATCACACAGGCGAGCGCATTGCGAGCAACTCGACTTACTATTTTTCAAGTAACGATCGCATTTAAACTCACCCCCGATTGATTCCCTCGACATCAGGGTTAAATTGTATAGCACATAAAATACGTTGATATTCTGTTCCAATACACACATTCATTGTGAGTTTCAAGATCTCGCAGACATTCTTTGTCGCCGAACAGAACTCGCAACTTAATGTCAAGACGTCAATATGTATGCGTGATCTCCGATGTGTATGTGGGGAATGATCTAGGGTGTATAAATAGTGTCACTATCACTACCGTCGCACATGGGGCTATAAAAAAGAGCGAATCGAGAAAGCTCAGTTCAGCTCAGCAACGAGTAACGAGGGTCGAAATATTGCTTGGCATCTAAAGCTGAGTCAAGAGAGACTAAGAAATATTTGATTTAGAATTGTTAATAATTGGTACCTATTGTGCAGTAATAGACGATGTGCAATTTTGTACAGTTGACGTCTCAACTATGAAATAATCCAACCCAAATCCGTAACATCAACATTATCTCTTGTTTTTAAATAAAAAATTCTTTATTACATTCAGTGTCACATTTAAAAACAAAAAAATTTCACTAGCTCATGGCTTATAAGTAAACTCTTCTGCTCTTTTACAATACATTCAACATGTTGTCTCGGAGTGTCATCAGAGATATGATGCGCGAAGAAATCGTTACATGCAATATACGCCCCATAATTTAATAATACGTCACACCGCTCGTAAAACTTTGGAGTCGTGATGTTACTTATTTCATCCAATTTTATTACAGGTGCAACAGATAGCTATATAGGTTCAAAGCATGGCTCCAGCTTGGCAATTTTAGTGCTTTCACGAACACTTGGTGTTATTTTGACCACTTCTGTGAAACGATTTTGTCGCTTTGTTCTCAACCTGATTTTTTCCAAGACTACTACGGTGAGGTCTTCGACAGGAAAAAAAATCGCGGAACCGCGGAAGAACACCGCGGAGAAGAATCAGCGACTATGAAATATTGCTGCATTATTATGAATTATTTATGCTGTTAATAATTAACACTTTTATACACACGCCATGGGAGTATAAGTATATGCTTTAACGCATCTAAGTGCCATTTAAAATCACAACAGTTTTTCACATTTCATCACATCTAAATGTTTGAACAACAAATTAGTGCAATCGTCCCGCGATCGGTAAATTCAAGAAAAGTTGCACAACTGATCGGATATCTCAAGTCTAAATAGAGCAAATTACAGGACATTAGAGAGATAAGTACATAATTTGTTTATTTGTGCTCACTTTCGTGTATAATGATTCGATCGAAGGCTTTAAAAAACGGATGCCAACTCTGCTTTCGTAATGAGAATCCGATCTATCAATACCAAATGATGTCACCCAGGATGACCTACCTGAGGAAATTTTTCTCGCGCAATATGTTTATTTATTATGGGCGCGTTTGTATTCCTAAACAATTACAATTGCGACCTCAGGAAAACAATTACCATGGCCTCACTTGATGCGAAATCAGGACTTCCTTAACAACAATTAGAAACGGATCGGATCGTTCGAATATTCATGTAACCATTACCTTGTGGCTGAACGTAAAATTTTTTACTTCATTAACAATGTAAAAGTGCTGTCATTGTTCCTGCCGGAGTGAAAATCCATTGGGTGTTGTATAGGTATGTTTGCTCCCGTACTAACAGCGCGGCGGTAGTGTATGTTTGCACCGGACCATAATAATAAATCTAACGCGGATATTTATCATCCGGATAATTATATGGCGTATTTACACCATTAGGTGAAAATGCTCATTTCTTGACACGCTGGGAGTGGCCACCTCTAATAGAATTATAACCTTTTTTTTTATCGCCACGCTTTATTGATTTATTATCAAAGAAATGCAAATAGATATTTATTGCCCATTTTACGAGTTATTGGCGAATTGTTATTGCACAGAGCGGTCATAACATTAATTTATTGGCATAATGTCACGCTGCGTCCCGAACATTTTGCTGAAATGGGAATGCCCTATATATATATTTTTTTGAAATGCATTAATTCATATGAAATTAATAAACCTTTGATTAATGATGCGGGGACAAGGATAAGGCCAGTGTGTGGGTGAATAAAGGTATACACTCGAATTAAATTGGAATAATCCTTTAACAATGTCATCAGGTTTGTTGGGTGTATAGATGTGCACTCGTATGTATGTTGTATAATACGGATGTTATTAAATCGGAACAATGAACAGAAATATTATTGTTGTGAAAAATTATCATAGTGGCACATAGAGCTTGTAATGTAACGGAACAAAATGTCGCCACTACAATCCGATCCAATAAACACCTTATAATAAACAAAATCCGCATAATTTACCTGTAAGCGGTACATGTGTAATATGAAAATGTAGGTATGTATACTGACCTCCAAAAAAGTGACGCATCTAAAATGTCCATCAAATTTGATCTCCGATCATTTTAAACAGATAAATGAATGGATTTTGACGATTTTATTGAATTTTGTGGGGGATGTGTGAGTGTGTGATCATTTAGCAATATTCTCGATATCGTATCTGAAAAGATCCCAGCTATCTTCTTGAACCCCTTATTGGGTAGACAACCCATTATACTTTCATTTAATTCAACTTATTTGAATTGAATCACGTTTCCCGCTTTTGGAATCGCTTGGCCGATGATCATCTACACTTCTCAAAACAATAAGAGGATCAGTTGTTTTTTTTTTAATTTTTTGTTGAACAAAGTAGAGCGATGTAACTTTCAGGATATCTTTATTTAACTGTTTTACACACAATTATGGAGCAATTTAACCACTGTCGTAGTGAAATTCCACAAAAAATCCATTAATGAATAAGAATGTAAGATGAAAAATATCACGAAAGGGAAAAAAATTGTTTGTGGCTTAAAGGGGTTACGCTGAATTGTCTCAATATCGAGTATTGCCACCCCCAGCTTAAATCACAGCCGCATATCGTCGCGTCATGCTCAAAATCAGGTTGCGGATGTCTTCTTGGGGAATATCTTGCCATTCCTCTAGTAGAGCAATTTCAAGTTCTTCGAGAGTTTGGGGAGGGTTTTGGCAGTTCCTGACTAGTCTTTTTAACTGATCCCACATGTGTTCGATCGGATTGAGATCCGGACTGCAAGCGGGCCAAGCCATTCTTCGTATGTTCTGCTCATTAAAGTAATCAATGACAATCCTTGCGACGTGCGTTTGCATTGTCGTGCAATTAAATAAATTCTTGACCTTCTGCATGAGCTAGAGGTATCACTTGTGTGGCTAGCACCTCATGGATGTAACGCTCTGCGTTTATTGTACCGTTACAAATGATAAGGAAGTCGGTTCGTCCTTCAATGGAAATGCCTCCCCCGATCAGTGCCTCTCTTCTTGTTGTTCGAGGATAGAGTTCTCGAGATTGTTGAGACAGGTCTGATTACAAGCTTGAACACAATAAGACACAGTATATAATTTCAATATAACATCAATCTATTGACCTTTATGTACAAGTCATAATGTGTAAATAATGGCTCGCTCCTATACCTAGTCCTACTTTCACATCGCAGGCTGAAATGGCTAAGAGATCTAAGCTATTCCCGAAAAAATAAGTTTCCTCTAACTTTTTCAGACGTCTTAACACTCCAGCCCTCCGACGAACACCTGATCCTACACTTTGACCGATATCTAATTCTGACTGATTTTCGTAGTTCAAAGTTCTTTTCGTGGTTCAATCGGATCCAACATTTATGTTAGTGTTAGAGGTTATGTTAGGGCTAGGCCCGACTTCTAGACACTAAAAAGGGAAGAGTGACTTCGACGATGAATGCAATCTAAGATTTGAGGGCCGGTGTGTGCGGTGGTCCCCTTTTTGTGGACTCTTTTCAAAGGCTAACGCTCTTTTCGGGCTATGGTTCTCTTTTGCCTGTTTGGCAAGGATTGGATATGGCTGGCTTTTGTGAATGCTTCAAACCGGTTTTCGCCGTGAATTGCTCAGAGAGATTCCCGTGATCGAGAGTGCCTATAACCGGAAATATTACACCAAATTTCACCCTTTCAAAAACTTTCGAACCGATGGTGTTCGTGGAACAATTTCTCAAGTCAAGGTACAAATTCAATG
This sequence comes from Anaspis maculata, assembly GCA_949128115.1. Lineage (NCBI taxonomy): Eukaryota > Metazoa > Arthropoda > Insecta > Coleoptera > Scraptiidae > Anaspis > Anaspis maculata. The sequence goes on from OX421962.1 coordinate 92,810,415, forward strand.
TGGAGAACGTTTTGAGCACGCCCCGTTTACGCCTGGCTCGTTGTTGTTTAGCAGTTTGTGAAAGAAGCCCGCAGTCAGGAGAAACGAAACGCAGAGAATTGACTATACCGAGTGTTTGCCGAAAAGCCGATGCGGAGAGGCGTTAAAATAATCTTTGCCCTTACGATGAAATAATCGTCGTCTACACTATACCGGGTCGAGCCCTAATAACAATCAATTTTTACAAAGTTCCTATCTGAAAAAAGGTTGCATCGTTGGGGTACCGGATTGAATTCTTCAGTTTCGAATAAGAACGTCTTAGTTCCCGTGACAAGCTTTACATGTGAATATCAGGAACTGTCGTGGCGCTAAAACAAAATGTTAGTTTCAAGGTGGGGGGGGGGGTCATCAATCCGATCAACAGATACGACTCTACGGCGGGGCTCTGAACCCTGATACAAACGCGATTCTATTTTATTCCAGTTACTTGATTTTTCACGTAGTTCTCAAAATTTACATTTTCCGAATAACTAGGAGCTTCAGAAACGCAGAGGAAGCTCACGCGCGAGTTTCCAGATCTAACCCACTAGGTCCGGTGCTCTGAGTTTCACAATCACAACACCAGGTCCAGAGGGCCCAAGGGCTCGAATACCTTTCTATGAAGGTATCCAACAAAGGACGAGGCTTAATAATGGCTGTACCTGATGGCAGACGGAGATACCAGCACGTGCAGGCAGATTCAGAACGCACGCGTAAGCCTCATCATACATTTTTCACAACAGAGCTCAACCGTAAGCACCAATTTCATTTCACCAAGACTAACCTCCCGCTCGCCGAGGTCATCACCCCGCTACACGAGATACCAAAACAAGAGGGGTTCAACTCATTGAGGGGTTTCAACTCTACATCCTTGAGGTGGGCTAAAACTCGTCGTCGAAGGGTCGCAACTCAGCATCCTGGAGAGGGTTCGAAACACACCAACGGATCCCAACTCAACGACTTGGAGATGGGTCGAAACTCAACACCGGAAGGGCCTCGACACAACGACCTGGCGAAAAGTTGGAACTCGTCGTCGGAGAGTTTTGACTCGACTCCTGGAAGCGGGTTATGACTCAACATCCAATGGCTTTGACACGACATCCTAGAGGTGAGTTGCAACTTAAAGAGTAGCAACTCATCGGCCTCTAGGCGGGTCAAAACTCAACCTGGAGGAGCTTCAACTCAACTTCCCCCAAGGGGATCAAGACGCGTCTCCAAAGGGTTCCAACTCGACTTTCTCTAGGGGGCTGAGGCGCATCAGCTGGGGCTTCGACTCAGCATCATCCAAGTGGGCTGAGACTCATCATCGAAGGGCTTCGACTCTACGGCCTCTAGGAGGGTCACGACGCAACATCAATGGGTTCTAGCTCAGCTTCCTCTGAGGGAATTGAAACTTCTCGCTAACAGACCCGCAGAAGCATTCGGCAACGGACGTGACAAGTCGGGAGCGGACGGCAGCCCAGGCGGATTGGTCCAGGTACAACGGTCAATCTTCATCCGATACTCCTCTATTCCCAGTAATCCGGAATATTTTATCGTATTCAAAACGATCGCTTACGGCGTATAGTCGTAAATTCCACAATAGGTAACATGATATAGCGCGCTGGAGTGCGGCGGTGTCGGCGCGGCGGGTGAGCAGAGCGTCGATACAGCAAAGGCACGCCGGCAGTCTAACTGACTCAAAGTGCGGGTGTGCTTTACTTTTCCCACATGAATTTCACCATAAGTATTGGACGTCGCGGAGAGACGGTTGTTGAATATCGAGGTGTAGCAAGTGAATCATGTTCCAAAACGTCGCGAGGTTTACACGAATGAATTAAATAAGTAGCGACATCTTGTAATGATGCCTTGACTCTGAATATTTACATACACCTCGATTTCACGACTTCGATTTATTTTCCTCCGGATTATTTTCGGCCCGCCAAATGCGGGTGGCTTAATATCGTATCTCGAGTTAGTTGAATTGGTGAAATAAGGTATCTACTGCGGAATCAATTCCAGCGAGCTCATTTCATGATAGAAACTTTATCAGGTCTCTTTTTAAAGTTACGGGGATGGACCATAAATTGATCACAAGAATGATTTTCAATTTTAAATTTTTTACCATGATTAAAATTTTTTGAATTCTGAAAATCTTTTTTCTGATCTACTTAGCTTTTGAAAAATACCTAAATGGTAGATTTTTGTCAAGGAATGAACTCACTGAAATTGGTCCCACGAAGCCCTTTTGCACTAATACAACTTCATCCTTTGACGAATATCATGAAAATGTTGAAGGTTATACTGATGCGCGTGTTTATTTAGCGAACTTCAACTCGTTGCACAAAGGGTACTGTGAGATGATTTTGCATCTTTCTCACTTTCCGGCCCCCCACCAACATGGAAGGGGAAGTATTGTAATCGTGCAGGAAAAAAGTTTTGAGATTTCAACGGATATATCCATTTTGAGGTCCCCCAAGACAATTGGGACCATTTTCAGAAGGATGTCTGTTTGTCTGTCTGTCTGTGTATGTCATGCATCCATGGTTCTGTTGTCGAATGACTGGATTAGTTTTTGGCTGTCATCTGTCAAACAAAAGTGTCACTATCAAAAAACGACAAAAGTTACATCTTACGGAATTCAACTTGCGATATGACATTGGAAGGCCCGTGAAAAGCTGTATTCAAAATTGTTAAAAGTACTTCTTCATCTATCATCTGTCAAAAAAAAAATCAAAGTTCAAAACTTTGCCATTCAATTATTCAAATTCTATCCAATGGATCTGAACCAAATTGGACTAGGAGCAACACAACCAAAGAGTCAAATTATGCTGAAGCTGAAGTTCCCGAACATTTACCAGACAGGCGCAGGCGGTATGAATTTTCAAAGTTTTTCCTGGCCGATTTCAGCTAGGCTTGCCTGTTTGCTCGGCTTTTGGTCCATTTATTCTCCTTGGCATCCAAACCAGTTAGTTTTTGTTACATTAACGTATCTATGTCAAAGTGACTAAAATGGTTATGGACGCAGATCTCGGTGTGTTCTCTTGTGTCGTTCAAGACAACAGTGCGCCCCAATGGTTTGTGTCTTCAAGTATCATTTTGGGGCTCCGTAAACCCCCTTGTGTTTTCTTTAGCTTCAGCAACTTCATTATGCCCATCCCGTTGGCGTAAACGTACAAGCTCTAATATGTATGTACAGTTCCCTTGTATGATCTGGTGCCAAGGCTCCATGGTGTCTTCCTGCCGTTCAAAGCCCTGATTTTGCCGTTTCAGGCCAAAGCGGCGCTCTTATGTCTTCTTGGGTTGATTAAAGCCTTATAGGCTCCCTGACGTCTACGGGTGTCTCTTGGAGCCCTACTAAGCACCCCTCTCATTTGGGGCCCCGAAAGTGAAAATAATAAGAACTTTGCCCCAGATATTCAACCCGTGAACCGATTTCCACCAATTATTCTTTAATCAAAAGGTAATTGGTTCTCAACTATTTTTCATTCGTCCAATTTCCCATTTTTTTGTTGTTGAAGAACAACCTTTTCTCTAAAAGTGAGACTCATTACCTCGTTACCTTGGCGGAGACTCACCAACCAGTAACGACAATGTCCTTTATCCTCCACATTGCAAAGCATTCCAAAGAAACTCACGATTTCTAGCATATGCCTAAAAATTCTCACTTCCGCGTACATGATACCTCGACACGGTGACAAGGTGCCACATTGAAAATTGCACGTGTATTATCCGTTCCAAACTTATTTGTCACACAGCAAACCATGATATTATTGTTTTGTTAGGTTTAGCATACCTACTGACGACAGCTCATGAATTGATTGACAAATTTTGACAACGTCAAATCACAAGATGCCAAAACTTATTCCGCACAAGACAAAAATGTAAGTTCTAGCATATCCAGTATATTAAACGCCTGCAACCAGACATGTCCCAAAACATAGCAGTGGGTGTCAATGACAACAGCTATCGCAAAAGTTCGCTCTCTTGATGCCAAATCATTTCTTAGTAGGTTTGTTGCAGACAGTCGAGAGAGAGAACTTCTCGGTCAAATAAGTAGCATTGGCCGCAAATCCCACTTCAAGTGAGTTTGACTCGAGGTTTGACTGTATTTTCAAAAAACTTTCAGGAACCGATTCCACTAACCCACCCACCCCTTGAGCTATTGGAACTAAACGTGGGCTACAAAAGGTTCCATAATAAGTCTCTCAAGATCGTAATTCACGAGATGATTGTATAAATCTTCTGACTCTTCATCGTTGACGCATTTTCTGCACTCGAGAATCAAATTATTTTTTTCAATGAACTGTCGCTTATTCAACTGATCGAAAAGAAATTCACCCACATTCTGTGATCCGAATTAATTGCGTCATTACTCCGGGACTTGTGTCCACTTAATCGAATTATAAGCAGCATATCGATGGCCGCGGCGGCAGTGCTAATGAAGCCTGCCTGCGCTTACACAACGCCACCTGTCTTTCAGCTGCAATATCTGCACCTGGATTTTCCTTTTAGCCGTCTGCTTAGCCCGCTGCTGCTCCCGATGTCCACACACAACTTGCCTTCATCTCCCACCCCCTTAGGCCCCGCTAACGATATTCATACTTCTGCCTCCCAGTTCTCATATACATATTATGCTTAAGTATAATACTTCTGCATGGTGGTTTCACACAAAAATGTCCATATCGAGAACACCTGAGACGCCTCACGCCCATCGCATCCTTCCGCATATTAAGCCAATTGAGAGCACCGCGTGAATCAATATGGAAAATATCCTTAGACCGAAACGGTTTCAATTAGCTGCTAATTACTTAACTGAATATTTACCAGATGTTGAGTGACGGTTTTCGGGGCCGTTATTACCTAACCGACCACTGTTTTCGCCGTTTTACCTGCGATGAAGTTTTCTTTCGTGCCATAAGGCCACCTCATGTCCTCAAGAACGGAATCAAGCTAGATGCCTCTACTTTTATTTGCTTCAATTATGATAGAAAACGCTTAACTTTTGATGACAAATTTCTCTATCTTCTGACTTTCCAATGAAGACTTTAGTGGCTTTTGTGTTCAAAATGCCAACACGAAACTAGTCGTCTTGTATAGATGCCAGTTCTCGAAACTTCCCAAAAATTTTGCCCAGTTCCACGGAGCTACCATCTGACATCATTTCATCTGGCTGTGGAATCAAAAACCTCAACAGCATTTATCTCCATTTCCATTAGATTGTTCACACAGGAAAAAAAAATTTATGGTGATTTTTTCTTTATTGAAGGAAACGATAAATTTTGCATCTCTCTGTTCATGAAGTCAACATTTTGACGATGATATTTCAAGAACAATTTCAGGCCTAATAGTGGGATTAGGTTTTCAGAAGTTAACTGAACTGATTTTTTTCCAATGTTCCGAATCGATGCAACAGATATTTTCATCTTGAAAAATGCATTAATGAGATTGCATAAGAATGAGCATAAAAACCTTCGTGAAAGTGTACAGAGCAATTTTTCTTCTGAGCGTCATCACTGTATGAACCTTCTATATATTGCTAGAAGCTCCCAAATACAAAAATTAACAAGGAAGTAAACAAATAATATATGTATTATAACCAAATAACTAGCTTAACAACTCCTTGTGATATAAGTAGATGTATACAGAGTGTCTCGAAAGTGTCGCATTTAGAGTCCCAGAGCGGTATATGGAATTCACTCAAGAACACAGTGAATTAAAAAAAATAGTACTTTGTGTATCAAGGCCATAAGGGTTATGTTTTTTGACCAAATCTGAAATTTTGTGGCCGAGGCGTAGCCGAGGCTGCAAAACAGGTGAGGCCAAAGAAGAACCTTTTGGCCGAGGTGCACACGACATTTTTCAGGCGACTATCACAAAAAATTGAGCAAAATACTGATGTTTGAATTGTTTGATTTCTTACTCGCAATCGCAAGAGTGCTTTTCTTCGTAAAACATAGTTACCTGTGACATTGGAAAACTAAATTTGTAGGTGTCTTATTATGACAGTAGTTTAGACAAGTCGATGATGAACGAGGTATAGTAGGTTCACTTGTACCGTGATTCTAGTAGGCTGGGCAAATTTCACAGTTTGGCATTGTAGACTTCACGTCCAACTGCCTAGTGTGCGCTTGAGCGTCTGGCTTCGAAAGATAGGTTATGTTGGTGTGATGGTGTGTTGACTGTTGCTGTCAAAAATAAAAAATTTACCGAAATCAACTTTGCAAATTGCAAATATGGAGTGGATGTAGTTCACCTTTCACAAGTTCCGCAAATTTCTTGTTCCAGTACGATGTCCTGAGCAGTGAAATCAAGTATTAATGCCGATGAATCACATCCCCACAAAAATTAGGAGGGTTTAGCTTCCCATCGTTTCCAGCCTTCCAGAGTGTGGGTACTTCTTTTAAAAACCAGGAATAGTTCACAATGCTTCCATATTATGTGGTTTTTGGAAATAGATTCACGTCTTCTCCGCAAAGCTGAACGTTATGGGGTACATGCCCAGCACCTATTCCGCCCGTTTTTTCTCCCAGAAGCGAGTTCTTGATGGCACTCTCGAGGACTTTAAAATGGGCACTGGACGTTATTGTTCAAGACACAAGCTGAGGCGCAAACACAGTTTTCACAGTAATGGGCATATTTCACCACAATTTTCGTGAAACTCGTGATTTTCAGTCTATTTGACACTCGATTTGACAAACGGTAAAGTTGTTGATCTTGTCGTTAAGCTTAAACTGTCAAACATCAATGCAACCAACTGCCAAGTTCTAGGGAGTTTTCAAATATCAGATTTGAAAACTTAGAAACAAAATCTCACAGCCAACTAGAATCACGGTACAAGTGAACCTACTATATAGTGAAAGCAATTTTTCCCAAACCCCGCCGGCACCATAGACAGAAGCTCGAATGCGGCAGCTTTGGATTTGTTTCCGCTGAAATCACAAGCTGTATAGGTACTTACCTGAAGCAGTATGAACATTTTGTGATGAGGTGGTGCCTGTAAAACAAGGCAAAAATCTGGACAGGGTCTGTTTCTCTGGCGTACCTTTCGGTAAAGTCACAATCGTGCAAGTCATCAACGTTGTGGTCTATTTATTCCATGGTAAGGGCTACTGTATCCATCGAAATCCAACAGACACGCGTGTTTCGGACCTACTTGGGCCAATTTTCATGACATAAGCATAACCATAATCAACAAAACAAAATAATGAAATTGCCTTTTACTTTGACAGCATTCATATTGACATTGTAGCATTGAATTGACCAATGATGTAGAAGCGTAGTAATCTTGCAACTGAAATCACTTTGGGAATCACCGCAGTGGGTACCAACCTTACGGCCCGCTAGTCGAGTGGACTGCGTGTTCGCTCGGTAAGCTGAGCTCCCGGGTTCGATTCCCGGGCAGCAGGTCTGGGTGTTGTGCTGTGTAGGCGGATTTTTTCACATGTATTGATTTCAATAAATATGCAGCAACTCCTATAGCATAAGAAATGCCGAGAAGGAGAAAAACAAACTTTTCAAAAACTTTTTTAACTTTTACCAACCTTACGGAGAAAATAACTGTATTTTCGAATTAATGTAATTATAGCATCTGATTTTGGGTCATCATTGAATGATTAATTGCTCTTTATTAATCAGGTATACCGCCGACTACTTCGTGATGTGAAATATTCAACAGCTGAATCGGTCTAAAATCATGTAACGTGAAAAAAGCAGAATAACATTATCCTCCTAACAAAGTAAAACAAATGAGGTTTAGCGGCCGAAAAGGGAAATATTGACATTAGCGTACAAATAAAGACACTTTTGGGACGTCAAAAAGGACGTAAAGAAAGCTTTTGTTTGTTGGTCGCCTAAAAAGGTAATTTTTGTTATGGGAGTTCAATGGCTGCACTCCCTCTCCCTATGTTCCCGTTATTCATAGTGATTTTTAGAAACTGCTTGTGAAACACTGATCAGTGAAGATAATCAATCTCTGGGTGTGCACTAGGGCATCCAATCCCGAGACTTAAACGAAATCCCGGGATTTCGGGATTGAAAATTTCGAATCCCGGGATCCCGGGATTTTCGGGATTCCTCAAATGATGCAGCTTTTCACCTCAGTTGAGTTGAAAACAGAGTCAAAGCAAGGAACACAGATCATCCAAGTAAGAACATCATCATTTGACACCAGTATTAGTACTTTATTGTATCTATTTTGCGTAAAAAGAACATTGCAGATGCATTGCAATCATATGCGTGCTTTCTTCGAGGAAGCAAAAACTACTTGCTGAGACAAAAGAAATAGTTTCTTCAGCGCATTTTTGTAAGAAAATGACGCTTATATGGCCGGTTTGTCTGTCTGTCCGTCTGTCTTTCCGCCTGTGTAAAAATTAAGAAGTTATTCTCTGGACTACTGGAAAATGCGCTATTGCGACTCACGCACGTGAGGGCATATCCACACTTTGATTTATCACCAGTTCACCGGCCCTAAGTGTTATGTGCAATGTACCTCACCTTTTAATTCTAATATCAGGGTTATTATTGAGTACCAATACTATGAATTACCATCAATTATTACACAACAAATGATGATTGGGTACCTACTAGTTTTATTTCAGCAAAATAAATATGATAATAATATTTACTAATAAATATTGGTTTCAAATTCAGTGTGCTCACATGAATAATCTGTGTTTCTTGCATTAATGCCATTAACTCTATTTTCCATTCAAGTGAGGTGAAAAGATGCATCATTTGAAAAATCCCAAAAATCCCGCAATCCCGGGATCTCGGTGGGAAAATCCCGGGATTTTCGGGATTGGAAATTTAACGGGATCCCGGGATCTCGGGATTGGATGCCCTAGTGTGCATTGAACCTAACTTCAACATGCTTTCTTCAAAACCGCCACCGATTTTTTTTTATGAAAACGAGAAGATTCATGTCTTGTTCTCAATCATTGTAGGGACCAATGTAATATTTTATAGGCATTTGTGGAGAAAATTGGGTTTTTTGTGATTTATGATACACCCTGGATCGTAAGCAGAAAATCAGTGCACAGCCACTTTTACTGATGAGTCTGTCACAAACAGTTCCACAAAATGACTTTAAAATATCAAAAATAGAGAAGGGGCGACATCCCGCACCTTGAATCCGCACCTTGAATCCCGCACCATATCTTCAAAAACAAACGTCAACTATTTTTTTATATTTTTCTCGTGTTCTTGAATGGACCCGGAATGCGATACTTTTGAGACACCCTATAGAAGTAAAAGCAAATGATAATTATGTTGCATTTTTTACAGCTTGGGAGAAAAATTGGTTTGCTTGATTGCTGCGTGGGTTTCGACATTCATTCATAGTATGAAATATTACTAGAAGACGGTCGAGATTTTTTTCAGTGATATTAAAAATATACCTGTTTTATCGATGATTGAGAACATTGAAATCAAATCATTTCACTAAGCAGCTAACGATGGCCCACTATTCGGCATGCAACAAAAGTCATTGTTCTTGAAATGTCACCGTCAAAGTTTTGAGTTCATAAACGGATTCGTGAGCTGTATACTAGTATAACTAAAATCCTTCCGTTTTCTACTCGTTTTCTAGTTCTCCTAGATGGGAATGAATGCTGCGAAGGTCTTCAACAAAGTATGGTAAAGCAACATGCGTTCCTTTACGATAGATGAAAAACTGTTAGGGTGAGTTCAGTCAGCTTACTTAGCCTTAGCCACAAAATTTAATTTTAGTCGCAAGCGCAGCGACGCCCATTGGCTCTTATGAACCAGCCTCCTCAGAACAGCCAATAAGCGATGCAGCGCTTATAACTAAAATTAGAACTTGCGGCTAAATAAGCTGACTGAACGCACCTTTAGACGATGGTTCGGTGGTAGTTCTTGGAACTTCAAATTTGTCGGTGCCCTGCTCGCCCTGAGGCAAAAAAATTATCCCTCGAGGAGGGCAATGGGGGCTCTCGAAAGTTGGAAGTACAAGATCATCAAATCAGACCACCCTTAATAATATCATTTCACTATTGTTAAAGAACCAAAGAACACTATTGCAAGAACTGATAACATTTGTTGTGTTTTAATTTCCGTTCATGCTTGGAAAATTTCATCTCTTTTGCCGGGTTACAAAATCCTATTTTCAATCTGATTCTTTTTTAATGTTTTTCGCAGCCTATTAAAATTTTGTAACATAAAATATCTCTGGATTTAACTTCAACAAAAAACCTTTTTGTAGAACGTGCTGCCCGTTGACTAGTTGTCAAAGACAAAAAGGTCTTTTGCTGGGAATTCTTATCTGTGTAAACAAAAAATGAGTGGAGTAAATGGTAAGAAACCGTGACGGGAGACACTTAAGAGTTCTATTCTGCTCTACTATATCCTACTAACAACTGTAAGAGGGTCAGCAGTGAGTCAGCACGTTTCTAATACAAAAGTTGCCTGACTTTATACAAAAAATTCCACCAAGTGCACTCGGTGGAATTTTTGCTATTTGCTCCACTCATTTTTTGTTTACACAGATAAGAATTCCCAGCAAAAGACCTTTTTGTCTTTGACAACTGGTCAACGGGCAGCACTTTCTACAAAAAAGTTTTTTGTTGAAATTGAATCCAGAGATATTTTATGTTACAGAATTTTAATAGGCTGTGAAAAACATAAAGAAGAATCAGATTATGACAACGCAGCAACCAACCTACAGAACATATCCTATTTTCAATTTCTTTTTCATGCAAGACAATGATGAAGTAACATCGTTCCCGATCAATTTCCATGCGGTTTGTTAATTTGTGGAATAATTTTCCCAATATTGGTATTCTTGAAGGATGGCTGATGAAGAAGAGTAGTCTGTTCGGAACGTTTTCACAATGTCCCCAATCGGTTTGAACCAAAATTTCATCAGGAATGGATAAGTCTAACGATTAACTAAGTAAATTGAGGCTGTATACGCAGGGTATCAATATTTCTCCCTCAAAAATAAATATTAAGATATAAAGTGATTTTGATGAGATTTCAATAAAAAATGTTTGTCCACCTTGTTTCCTTTTGGATTACCCCACTTTTTTTTGGAGCCAATTGCCCTAAAACATGATAGAAAATTTTTTGGAGGATCACTGGGACATTTTTTGACAAAAACAAAAATAAACTGTTTTATAATTTTGGGAGACGTAGAAAATTGAGTACAAAGCCGTTTTTTGAAAAAAATTTGTTGACAAAAAAGAAAACATTATTTTATCTACGACGCCTACTAAAAGTAGTTCTTTTAACGTTAGCTTGCCGTGCTAGAAACGTCAAATTATTTCGGAGCGTTAACCGTTAAATAATATATGTCATTAACGTCACTTTTAGCACGGCGTTAAATAATAGAATCACCAAAATATAGTTACTTTTTCATTTGTCACTAAAATTGTATTTGGCACTTTGACATTTCTATAGACTAAAATAACGAAAATTCTGTGTTGTGTGTGTTACTTCTTGAGGACTAAACACAAGAACACAGGCGGAAGCGTTCAGAGCAGCACATGAAAATTTTAAACGGGAAGGTGAGAGTCAAAACTGGCAGCCATAGATTTTCTGACATATAGACACTTGGTAACTAGGTAAAGCCCTAAAAAAAAATCTGTTTGCCTCCATTTCTAAAGTGATCCCAAGCAGCCTCAAGAACAACCGTGCAAATGGACACTCCCTGTTCATTAAACGCCGCATCGTCACACTTACCCTTACTCCGGCCACTAGAGCGCCTTCTGACATCTGTAACCTTGAGGCATGGTTACCAAGTGTACCTAATGTCCGTATTCATAGTCGTTGTCAAGTGCACCTTGTTCAAGTATCACTTTTGATCAAGCTGTAACTCAAGTACGATTTTTGTTTCATGAACATATTTTTGGCTTTTTCCGTGGAATAGTATTCCTGAGGAAAGCCGAAGTCATGTCCATGAAACAGGATTTTTATTTGAGTTACAGCTTAATTAAAAGTGATAGGTACTTGAGCAAGGTGCACTTGACAACGACTATGAATACGGGCTACGTTCTCATTGTTACTGTTATAAATAGCCTAGGAAATGCATATGACCAAGGTAAAACTGTGGACAACTTCATGAAGAAAACACAATATTTGCGAACGATGATGAAGCTTCCCCCAATGCGGCTATAACAGCTTGTAGTTACGACGCCAAAATCTAAGCACTAGAGAAATTTTCTAAAAAAGTATACACACCCACGTAAATTGTAATAAAAAACTTTACGCTACTTGCCTCTGCTAACGTGCGTTGTTGGCGCGGCACGTTTCATTTTTCTTTTCCACTTTTTTCCAGCTCTTCATTGACCATTTTCACACGTCATGCGTTATATTGAATTACATAATTATTGCGTGCAAAAGCTGCAATTATAACCATAAAAATGGCATCGCATGCACCGAGTTCGAGTCCAAGATTTATTGTTTTTTGCGACAAATAAAATATCCTTGCTGTGTTGTTCTCTACCAACAGGTTAATTGCTATATTATTGCTGCTTATCGACTGTGGATGATTTATGGGAAACACCGGGAGCACGACGCACTAAGTGAGTGTTTCTTGGAGCTGCTTGCAAGCTGGTGTAGCCTTGAAAAATAAAAAAAAATGGAATCCAAAATAATACCTACCACGTTAGTTCAAATACACAGGTATCAGGTAAGTCATAAATGTTGTATGTTCTCATTTATCCACATGTCAAAAGTTCCAAAATAGAATCATATTTGAAATTTTTCAAAAGATCTAAACTGCTCACGTTCAGTACCTACCTGTTTTCAATGAATGACTAGAAAAATCTTGGAATATTCGGTAATATTGAGGTATTGGGCCTCATGAATGAAGATTAAGCAATTGCTTTTGCTTATAATCTAGCAGCAAAAATCCGAGAAACATTTGGAAATGAGATTTTGAACCATTGTTATTATTTCAATCAGTTACTCAAATGTTCAATAAAACCTGAATCAAGGAATTATTTTTAGTTTCTGATTTTTTGAGAATTAAAAAAAAAACAGAAAATCAAGCAAAAGCAATTGCTCAATCTTTATCCATAGGGCCCATTATTCTGAGTATATTATATTCTTTACTTGGTTGAACTCTACTTTGAGAAGATATGATAAAATCCAACTCACAATAAAATAATTTTGACAAATGACTATGCGTTTTATGCTGCTTGATTCCAGCTTTTTCTCCCACCAGCATGACGACAGCCTATCACTTATTTTATTTCTTCCCGAAGAAGACCTTTGATGGATCACTGCGCCGTCACAAATATTTTTCCTGGAGCTCCTACACAACGGCACAACTTCAACGAAATTTCTGTAAGGTTCCATGAGAAGCGGAGAGTCAAAACAAAATCCCACGCAATAAAATTGCCAGGTGCATTCGGTGCATATTGCTCCGAATGCTCTTTGACGTCACACTTCATTGGTATTCTGGGTCATTTGAACGAGTTTAAATACCTGGTTGATGATTCTCAATATATTTTTCAAATTGAAACTGGAACGAAAAAAAAAAATCAAAATTGACAATCAACTCCAATGCTTTATTCAATCTTGATATTGAGACAAATCATGCAAGTCTCCAACTGTGAGAAATTCTGGTCGAACTGGCAACGCTGCAAAAGCGGCCGTGTGGCTGCCGAGGCTACTGGAAAGCGCTCCGACAACGGGCGGAGTCGCTGTCAAAACGCTCACCCCAGGGACACCACAAACTGCCAAGGACTAGCAAACAACTACTAACACTATACAATAAATACATTGTTGTGTGTGCGTCTTGCCCGGTAAATTTCAGGGCACGGAGAATTTGTCACATCTGCACCTTTTGTTAATAAGTTGTCCGAGGGAATGGGAATCCAATAAATTACAATGGATCCTCCAGTAGACGAAAGCTCACCCGTGTCTGTGTTTACGCTACCGTAAAAATACTTGCGCTAGGTCAATTTGAAAATAAGTGTTGATAATATAACTTACACACCCAAATAAACTTGGCAAATCTAAATGACTAACAGAATTGAAGCAGTCAGAACAGCTAGGTGAATTTCAATCACTTAATAGATTAATAAAAGTAACTACGCTAACGAATAAGGAGCAGACTCTATTTATTTTGCGGCCGCTATTTTTTCCCATTTTCTCTGTAGCTTTTTTCTTGATAGCTAACTCTTCTATATTTACAGTTCAACGTATCGAGCTCGTTTTTTAGCTAATTGAATTCTGACCCTGCATCGGCAGTCGGCACCTGTTTTATTTGAACGATCAGTCATTCATAAACAATTTCAATAACACAATACATCTTCGAATTGCATCCAATTGGGAAAGCTCCAAGAAAGTCCAGCAGCTTAGGCTTCCAGCCCAGTAAACGTAGGTTTTTACCGGGAACAAATTCGCCCAAAGCTGATTTTTGGTACAGTGAGTCCTAAGAACATGAGAACTCACCAGTCAATTTTCTCGGAATTTCTTCTCGCGTGTGCTTCATGGTCTTCCAGGTCTTCGGATGTTTTGAGTCACTGTGAATCGCAGTTCTTGCCTGAAATTTGCACCACGTCTGGGTCACTTGTAGACGCTGCGCCAGGCTGACCAAGTTCAAATCGATTTTTTAATTACGGAAAAAAAAAACTATACATCGAGTGGATGATTTCCGTGAAGAATACACTTCAATATGATGGCCCCTGAAACATTTTCAAGGATAAACAACATAAACAGCTGGAAAAAAATTGTCAGAACTGTCGAACAAAAAGCACGTTTTTTCAAGTTAAATTGTTCGAACTTGTTTTTATCCAAACTTACACATCGAATTCGAGTTCAGAAGATCGGATTTATTCGGAGAAGATACGAAACTTGTCGGGATCGGCTCTATATGACCAGGAAAACAAAAAGAACCACCTAGCCAAGCTTCGCCCCCCCCCTCACAATCCCCTTCAACAATGATCGACACTTTTTGTGCTAAAATGGTATCAACGGGGAGATATGATGCGTAGAATTACGACTTAATCGGATCATTTTTGAGGCCATCCATGGTGTGAATTCCAGGCGAGTATTGCAATTTACAGCGACTCAAAACATCCGAAGACCTGGAGCACCATGAAGCACACGCGGGAAAGTCCAAGAAAGTTGACTCGTGAGCTCTCATTATCTAAGGACTCACTGTACCAAAAATCAGCTTTGGGCGAATCTGTTCCCGGTATTTATGATATTATAGATTCTAGATTGACTGGGCTATTCGGTTATGAATTCGGAAAGCTCTCGAATAGCTCCTCCGCCAGTTGTGAAGGTTTATGACTTATCTCTGAGTCGAAGTCTCCGGGCTTGTGGCTTACTTCAAGTTGGAGTCTTCAGCAGACATCGTGATAAGCTTTCACATTTTCCAGATGGTTTTGCATAACATCGAGTGTGTAGATTAGAGGTGGTTGTTGGGTCTTGGGGGATCCTTTCTTCCTTGCGACCTTTGAAATCTTTTGTGCGTAGCCATGCTTCTATTTCAATATCCCAATAAATCTACTTCTTCAGTTGGTTTCTGCGCTAATCAGATGCTGTAGATTTGACTCAATACCTATTGCATTTTTTTAGAATGGAATAGAATAATCTTTATTCACCATCACTGCGACATACAAAACTTATTGGCTTTGTCAATACAAAACAAATGAAAAATGTTCAACAACAACAACAAAATGTACAAATAAAACAACAAGGAGTAGAGTCTTAAATTTCTTAAGTTTCACTTAAGAAACTCTCATACTGAATATAACACCCTCTCAGTTGAAAGTACTTTGACGGCTTGCCTAAACTGACTCATATTCAGGGCATTGATGCAGCTTGGTGATCAAGCTGATGAACATTTGAAAACGATGAGTCACCTATAAGCAAATGGACCGCTCCAACAAAAAATGCAATTTTTTTCTCAATTTCTCTTCTCTTCTCTTCTCTTGTGAACGAGCCCTCCGAGATGCTAAAGGCTTTGGGTGATTCGCCACCGATCCAGTCTATTTGATCTACTGTCGATAGAAGCTGAACTGTGCTTACTGCAGGGCAGGCACATTGATTTGCCTCAATGTTCATATACTGCAGGCACATGATAGCGATCCAAAATTTTACGTTATTTTTGGGTGACCATAATTGAACAATACGTTTCAACTATTGAAACGCGTTGTTCATTTGTGTACCTCAGCGTCCATGACCTCAGCACTATAAGTTTGCCGGGTCTCTACTTGACATCTGTCAAAACTGAAGCGTCACAAACAAAATCAACAGAAATGGCGGGCAAGTCAAATCGGCTACAGTTGTTAGCTTCCAAGGCAACACACGTTAGTTTAATAAACGTTTATTCAACGTATAATCGGTATATTTTTTGTTTAAGTCAGGTAAAGGTATATCGCATAAACGTTTATATTAAACGAATTTATAACTAAACGTTTTAAAATCGTTTTATAAACGTATGCAAAAACCCATTTTTGTAAATGTTATTTATTATCTATTGAATTTAAACGAATAATATCATAGTTTATTCAACGATTTTAACAAATCAAACGTGAACCATTCTTGTCCATGACACAGAATAGAAATAAGTGCTTCGCACAGAAGCCGCACTCCGGTCGGCTCCTTTGATGTTTTCGGTTTACCGCCAGGGACCTTGAACACTACTGATTTAAAAGGCCCATCGTCTATGCTCGGCACACTCGTGATGTTCCGTCGATGTGTGCGATGCCATTGGCGGGTTGGCGCCCGCCCAAGCTATGACAGTTGTATGTTTGTGTTGTTTGTTGACAAGGATATAACCTCAACTGTACCTGACAGACCTGTGTCTGTGTTTCTCTGCTTTCTTACTCTCCACACCGCATAGCAACAATAGTGCAAAAGTGCAATGTGTTATGGAAATCGGAAGAAACGCCGGCCATCGGGCACCTTTACTGTCAGAATAAAATTTGTATCCACAACCCACATACGCGCAAGCGGTGCCCCATTTTCTCTTCTTTGCGGAAGGTGGAGGATTCTCCTCAGCTAAGGCCACATGAACTTATCACCAATTCACCACCACAAAACCGTAGTGAGGAGTCCAACAGGTGAAACACGAACACAGGTACAGTTGAGGTTAGCTTTTTGTCAACAAACAACAGGAAGAGCGACGCATTAAATGACATTTAGCAACCGTCATAGCTTCGGCGGGCAGCGATCCGCCAATGACGCGTCGTACACAGCGACGAAGCCTCACGAGTGTGCCGAGTACACACGATGGACCTTTAAACCAGTAGTGCACTTCTATCTCGCTCATATTTTTGATATCCTTTTCAAGTGATGCTTCTGTGCCAGGCACTTATTACTATTCTGTGTCCATGATTTGAATAGGTATATTTCACGAACTGCAAAAACATTTTTTTCAGGTAGAATAAAAATGTATATTCCACATTTAAAATAAATGTTTATAAAAAAAAAAATTCTTGAAAAATTATTCAATTTATATGGATTTTAAACGAACGACATCCCAGCCATCCGGGCCGGTTTAGTAAAGCCGCTCGCTCGGTTTTTCCTCCTGCATCAGCCTCCGCATTCAATACGCGCGGGTTAGTTCCGCGAGCCACCGAGCGGCCGCGGTAGTATCCCTCTCACTAGCGCGGAGTACGCCGCTTTTGTATAGCCGATTTGACGGCCACCGCCTACAGCAACAGATACCAAGCCTGTTCATACGCACTATCTATACGTGCAATGTAGAGATGTCATGTACAGTTACTATTGAGTACTCGAAGTATCCGTTACTTTTATGACGAGTACTCGTTACTTAGTATCCGTTACCGAGTACGAGTACTACGAGTAGAACAGTCAGGGTTGCCAACTTAGTAGAATTTCTACTAGATCTGGTAGATTGGATTGGAGTACCTATCTAGTGAGCATATTTTCAATCTAGTGGATAGTAGAAAATCTGGAGATTTTGAACGAAAATGGTAGAAAATCTAGTAAATTTTGTTCTTTTTTACTCAAGATAATACCTCATTCTTACATTTTTAGTTTGAATTATAATGAATATTATCTTTCTTAAATTGTCACGTTGCGCCACCTATGCTCGCAAGAAACAATTTCCACACCAAATGACGTTTGGTGTCAAACGAGATGCAATGTCAAATAGCCATAGGGTGCTTTCCACCTAGACGGTACAAATACCACCAGACAGCACATGTTCCATGGTGTGGCACAAAATTTTAGGTGAGCCAATGAACGGCACAGAACCGAGTAGGAACACGTAGATGGAAAGCACCGTTTGGCACCCGCACATGCGTAAATGGCAGGTGTACCGAACTTGGGGCTAGGTGGAAAGCACGCATAGCCAACCAGGAATGTCAGCCCTGCTCTCTTCCATAGACTCTCTTCAAGTTAAACGCGGCAACGGAAACCAACCAAAAAAAAAAACAAAAGTTTTGTGCAGAGTTTTGAACTTACCATCTTCATCTCTTGTTGATATTTTGGAGTCTGTCTAAATGTCTACCACTGATTCTGTGTTATTAATGTTATTATTGATATTGTTCTAGTTAATTTGTTCAATTTTTTCGAGAATGTAATTTATTTTCTGTTTGTACCTGGGGTTCCCAAACAGAAGGGGGAAGTAAATGGTATTTTTAGAGTTTTTTTTTCTAATTTAGATTTTTTTATTTTGTTTTTTTTTATCAATAAAATTTTGATTCCATACAATTGTTCATTTTGAATTATGCTCAAATTACATATCAATTCCATCCCGCTAAACTGATTCAGAAATCCACAGGTAGTAGTAGTATGTATATCAGAAAAGTTAGCTTTAAAACTGAAATCGCAAAACGCCTGAATTTTTTTTTCGCTCAAAAACCAAGAGTTCTGTGAGGAAATATGCCTTTTATTATTATCATCATTATGATTATTATTAAAAAAAAATCGTCTGTGACACTGACACTACTCGCTTTACTCGCATTCTGGCGAAATCTCTTTTTCTAGTAGATTCTGGTAGATTTATGTTCAGCTGTTGGTAGATTTATTTTCCCTACTGTTGGCAACCCTGAGAACAGTAGATTACCCGTACTCGCGGGCCGCGGGATTACCAGTATCAATCACAGTACAGTACAATCTTAGAGTACAATGTACAGGTATGTAATAATTTCGATACCTATGCGATGCGACAGCGAGTACGATTACTACGGGATGGGAGTCCGGGTCCGGGTCGGAACAAAATTGAAAATAATATGCGGCAGCGGGTACGATTACTACGGAACTCGAGTCCGGGTCCGGGTCGGGAAAGGGAAACAAGATTGAAAATAATATGCGCACCTCAGAGCGACAGCGAGTCTCCGAGTCCGAGTCCGAATCCGGAACCCCGGGACCCGAGAGCCGAGATCCGGATCCGAGTACTCGAGTAGTATGATTACGATTAGATATTATCACGATTCACGAGCGACTACACTAAACTATGCCTTCGGGCTTTGGATTTCCTCGCGGAATCGCGGATATCCCATCCCGTGATTATTTTTATTTATTTTTACAATTCATGACTCAAGGAAAAGGTAAGTACGAAGTAACGAAGTATGTATAAAGTAACGAGTATTTTTGAAAATCAGTCTTCGGTACTTCGGATCCGATAAAGTAACGGATACTTTGTAACGGATAGTTACAATATTGACATCTCTAGTGCAATGCAGTCATTGTACATGTCACGTCTATACGACATTTGCTATCTACTAGACGTCGCACCAGTGGCAGAGCCCGAGTTCCTCCGGCAACTCATAGAGCTTTCAAATGGTAGCGTAGAAGCCAGAGACAAATGCTCCGCTGCATCCATTCAAACTGTCTTTCTCAAGGCAAAGAGGTCCTAAACACCTACTTCTAATCATTCGTGGATACCTTCTGGTTTCTGGTGTCTTGGTGGTATCCTCTACCTCCCCTAATAAATTACACAAATAATTTTGGTATAAGTTGGCAACGTTCTGACATTGAATAAAGGTTGAATTTATACGTTTATTGTTGGTAGTTTACATAGATGATAAAAACGTATGAATTACACTGAACAATTGGCCAATATATTGGTTCAAGTCGCGGACATTCTGACATTGATTATACGTTTACCATCTACCGTATATATATTCAGTTTCTGACAAAAAAAAAAGTTTATTAAACGAAAGTGTGTTGCCTGGGTTAAAAAGTGCGTAGCTTAGAATGAGCGTATGTTAGAAAAATGGACTTGTTGCGTATGTTAGAGAGTGTTCCGATGACACCCGATCACATCCGATGAGCAAGGCCTTCGGGATGTACTAGTCGGCCTGAAAATATTCCCATGTCTAGTTACTTTTCGCTTTTGATGATTTTCAAATTTTCTAACATACGCTCTTTCTAAGCTACGCTACTACCGGAAGGAGCATAGGTTAGAAAAAGCGTATGTTATAAAAATGCGGTGGTGGGCGGTATGTTAGAAATTATTTCGAGTCCATGTATTTTGTGCTGTGTACTATTTCTTAATTATTACTATATGAGCTATTTAGCAAAAATATCCCCCTATTCCGCAGTAACTTTTCCGAAATAAAGGCAAGGAAAGTTGCCCATTAGTTTTTCACAGCTGTTCATTATTCTACCTACCTGCTACTCACTTATTTAGATTTTAATTATTCTGTACTTTTTTTTGTATTTTATTCGTTATCATACTTTTTTCATGTATTCCAATTATGTTTCCTACTGTTAAAAAATTGAGAAATGTAAAATAATTATTGGGTGGGGGCCAACAAAATTTTTCTGCAGTACTTCATCAATTTATATGCTTTCACATTTCACAAGATTTTTGGAAAAAAAGGGAGGTGTTTTTGCTCCAATAGCATCTTTAATATTAACTAAGAAATAATAAGTACACAGCACAAAATACATGCACTCGAAATGGACAATTTCCGGTGTACCGGCCACCAGCGCATTTTTCTAACCTATGCTTCTTCCGGTAATAGCGTAGCTTAGAAAGAGCGTATGTTCAAAATTTTAAAGTCATCAACAACGAAAAGTAACTAGTCATTGGAATATTTTCAGGCCGATTAGTACATCCCAAAAGCCCCGCTCTCGGGTGTCATCGGGACACTTTCTATCATACGCAACAAGCCCATTTTTCTAACATACGCTCATTCTAAGCTACGCACTTTCTAAACTAACAGCTGACACCGTCAAATCCACCTGTCCTCGTTTGAACACCCTGTATTGAAACAGAATTTCACTTTCTTGACTTCCTCATCAAATGAGAGGGAGAGTATTTGTGATCGTGCAGAATAAAATCTCGACTTTGACGGATAATTATATCAACTTTGTGGTCACTTTGAGACAAATGAGACGATTTCCAGAAAGATGTATATATCCATGTCTGTGCATGTGTCGGTCTGTGAACTTTCACGATAACTGCCGAACCGTTGATGCGATCGACTTGAAGATTGATACGCCGACATGGTTCCATCCTGGAATGAGCTGACTGAAGTTTGGCCATGATATGGCAAAACAGAAGTGTCACTGTCGAAAGTAACTGACGATAATGCTGGAACTGGACTTGTGATGATATAGTCTGATATAGACAATCAGTAAAAGCTATCAACTAGTGGGTGCATGCACTCGATTCCTGCTGAAGATACAGGGTAAGTCATAAATGATAACTGTCAAGCGGAACTGTCAGAAAATCGAAGTTTTTCACCGAAAATCTTCTAAGAATGAGCTGCAGCAGAAAGCATCTATGTGAAAAACTTTTGAAATAGCTCGACGCATCGTTGGTGGAAGTGGTGAATGATTCGGATGCCTGCACAAGGAAATTTCAGTGCACGATCGTTTCGTCGATGTTCAAGGGCTAACCTCGGCTCCAACGCTACCGTTTGGTCAAGACACCCTGTACAACATACAGGGTGTCCCAGGATAAAGTAACCAACGGCCTATGGGAGATAGCCCAGAAAAAACTAAGAGACCTCTATTTATTTTTTTAATTTTTTTTACGGAAGCTCAAAATTAACTATGATAACAGCTCTTCAAAATTTGACTTTTTTATTGGTTTGTCATGAATAATCCATGAACGGGTCGAAGTATTCTTCTGAAATTTGCCATACTCGTTTTAAATGATTCTCTGCTTACTGGTGAATTTCGACCGAGCACCATCATCGATTTCGACCTATCTGGGTCTCATTAGTATTGATAATACTCTCAAAAAAAGCTCAGCAAACAAAAAATAGATTTAAAGTAAGCAAAACATTTCGTTTGAAAAAAAAATCTGATAGGTATAGCGCAGAAATAAACCTGTGTTTTGAAAAAATTTCGCAACGTAAATATTTCCAAATAAAATTAGTATATTTTTTTGTAACAAACTCTTTGCCAACGAAAAGGTGTCTAGAAAGGCCTGATGCGCTGTTGCAGGACCCTGTTTGATGTAGGCAGTGGTGCCGTTATAGCAAAAAAGCATAACCAGTGATTTTTATGGATTAACATGCTCGTAATGTTTTCACTTACTCCGAACATTCATCAATGATGATAATAATACGTACATATTTTCACGTGTTTTAAGCGGTGTTAATGATAGTCATTCATACGTCAATCACTGATTATTGTCATATTATTGCCAATCAATCACCGCCACGCAAGGACACGGTACCCGTAGATTATAAAAAAGTCACGTACCTTACAACGCATTTTAGTGGAAAACGAGCAAAAATATCTGAAACCAGTAATGAAGTGATATAGATGACGAATCAAATAGATCAGTATGTCACGATTGAGTCCAGTATATACACCCAAATATGGTCTAGGGATCACAAACATGGGCCAATTTTGTAAATTTTTGTGGTG
This sequence comes from Anaspis maculata, assembly GCA_949128115.1. Lineage (NCBI taxonomy): Eukaryota > Metazoa > Arthropoda > Insecta > Coleoptera > Scraptiidae > Anaspis > Anaspis maculata. The sequence continues at coordinate 92,833,194 of OX421962.1, forward strand.
CTCGATAGAGTAATCTTCTAACTACAAGGTACCATCTCAAGTCATCGTATTGTTGACCATATGTGTGATATACCTACAGGGTGACAATGGAAGGGACCCAAAAATGACTTGACCTCATCGAGGTTCCGTTTTGAGAACAAAAAACAAGTCGCAGAATTTTCTAGGCGATATTTTTGGGAAGCGTACATAATATCTCAAACCGGTTTTAGACTTGAAACGACCCCAGCTATCGTCTTAGCCCCTGAATGGGTAGGCAACCCATTATACTGGCATTTAATTCAACTTATTTGAATTAAATCACTTTTCCCGCTTTTGGAACCGCTTGGCCGATGATCCTCTAGTATCAGGACGACATCCCGTTGTGCCTCTCTTCTTGTTGTTCGATTATAGAGTTCTCAAGATTGTTGAGACAGGTCTGACTACAAGTTTGAACGCAATAAGACACAATATAAAATTTTAACGTAACATCAATCTATTGACTTCTATGTACAATTCAAAATGTTTAAATATTGGCTCGCTCCTATACCTAGTCCTACCTTCACATCGCAGGCTAAATTATCTAAAAGATCTAACCTATTACCGAAGAGGTAACTTTCCCCTAATTATTTCAGACGTCCCAACACCCCAACCCTCCGACGAACACCTGACTCTACACCTTGACCGACATTTAATTCTGGCTGGCTTTCGCGGCTCAAAGTTCATTTTGTGGTTACATTAGATCCAACATTTATGTTAGTGTTAGAGGTTATGTTAGGGTTAGGCCCGGCTTCTAGACACTGCAAAGAGAAGAGTGACTTCGACCACGAATGCAATCTAAGATTTGTGGGCCGGTGTGTGCGGTGGCCCCCTTTTTGTGGAACCTCTTTTCAAAGGCTAACGCTCTTTTTGGGCTATGGTTCTCTTTTGCCCGTTTGGAAGGGATTGGATATGGCTGGCCTTTGTGGGGGCTTTAAACCTGTTTTCGCCGTGAATTGCCCCCAACGCTCAGAAAGATTCCCATGATCGAAAGTGCCTATAACCGGAAATGTTGAACCAAATTTCGCCCTTCCAAAAACTTTCGAACCGATGGTGTACGCGAAACAATTACTCAAGTCAAGGTACTAATTTAATGTGGAGGACGTTTTGAGCAGGCCCCGTATACGCGCTAGTTCGTTGTTGTTTAGCAATTTGTGAGAGAAGGCCGCAGTCAGGAAAAACAAAACGCAGAGAATAGACTACACAGGGTGTTCGTCGAAAAGCCGATGCGGAGAGGCGTCGAAATAATCTTTACCCTAACACGAAGTAATCGCCGTCTACACTATTCCTGATCGAGCCCTAATAACAGTTCATTTTTATAAAGTCCCTATCTGAACGGTGGCGTCGCTGGGTACCGGCATGAATTCATCAGTTTCGAATAAGAACGTCTTCATTCCCGTAACAGGCTCTATATGGAAATATCAGGAACTGTCGTGGCGCTAAAACAAAATCATTAGTTTCAAGGAGGGGGGGGTGTCCATCAATCCGATCAACAATTACGACTCTACGGCAGGGTCCGAACCCCGATCTCAACGCGATTCTATTTTTCCAATTACTTGATTTTTCACGTAGTTCTCAAAATTTACATTTGCCGAATAACTAGGAACTTCAGAAACGCAGAGGAAGCTCACCCGCGAGTTTCCAGATCTAACCCACTAGGTCCGGTGCTCTGAGTACCGCAGTCACAAAGCCAAGTCCAGAGGGCCCAAGAGCGCGAATACCTTTCTATGAAGGTATCCATCAAAGGACGAGGCTTGCCAGTGGCTGTACCTGACGGCAGACAGTAGCGCAGATACCAGCACGTGCAGGCAGATTCGGAAAGCACGCGTGAGCCCCATCATACATTTTTCCGACAAAGCCTAACCGTAAGCAACTATCCCAACTCACCAAGACTAACCTCCCGCTCGTCGAGGTCATCACTCCGCCACACGAGATACCGAAACGAGAGACCTCATTTCTATCGGGCCTGGATCCTTTAGGGGTTTTAACTCGACATCCTCGAGGTGGGCTAGAACTCACCGTCGAGGGAACGCGACTCAGCATCCTGGAGGGGGTTCGAAACACTTCGTCAACGGGTCCCAACTCTACGACTTGGAGAAGGGTCGAAACTCAACACCGGAAGGGCCTTGGCACATCGACCTGGCAAAAGGGCTGGAACTCGTCGTCGGAGGGGTCTGACTCGACACCTGGAGGCGGATCAAGACTCAACGTCCAAGGGCTCTGACACGACATCCTAGAGACGGGTTGCAACTCAACGGGGGAAGCAACTCATCAGTCTCTCGGAGGGTCAAAACTCAACCTGGTGGGTTCTCGACTCAGCGTGCCCCCAAGGGGACCAAAACACGACTCCGAAGGGTTCCAACTCGACTTTCCCCAGGGGGCCTTTGAGACACATCAGCCGGGGGAAATCGACTCGTCATTTTCCAAGTGGGCTGGGGCTCATCATTGGGGCTTCGACGCTTCGGCCTCTAGGAGGGTCGCGACGCAACATAAACGGGTTCTAACTCAGCTTCCTCGAAGGGGACTAAAACTCTTCGCTAACAGGCCCGCAGAAGCACTCGCCAGCGGACGTGACAAGTCGGGAGCGGACGGCAGCCCAGGAGGATTGGTCCAGGTACCACGGTCAATCTCCGGCGATATCCTCCATTCCCAGCAATTCGGAATATTTTATTGCATCCAAAACGATCGCGAACGGCGTATAGACAGCTCAGGTAATCTGAGAAGCCGCTGGAGAATGCGACCGGCGGTGCTAACACGTGTGGATCGGATGGTGGCGGGCGGCGGGCGGTAGTATGGCCGATGGCGTGTCAACACAGCAGGAGTACGGCAGCAACTAACTGGGTCGAAGTGCGGGTGCTTTACTTCATATGCACCAATTCACCATTTCGTCGGACGTCAAGCAGGAACGGTTGTTGAATGTCGTTGAGGGGCCAGTAAATTATGTTATAGAGCTTTGCGGGATTTACACGAATGAATTAAATAGCTAGCGACATCTTTTAATGATGCCTTGACTCTGAATATTCACATTCTCATACCTCGATTTCACGGCTTTGAATTATTTTCCTCCGGGATATTTTCGGCCCGCCAAATGCGGGTGGCTTCAGACTTTTGATCAAATTTTGTTTTTTCAAAAAGTTATGGATTTTTTTTGTGATTTATGGACCGCGTAATAGGCTGTGAAGAATCATTCATGATAAAAAGATTGGTTATTTTAAAGTAATCGTAAAGCAAAGGAAACTTGCCACTGCAGGTGATGCAATGTCACAGCATGCTTGATTTTCCATAGTCCCAAAAGAGGTGCAGGTCTTCACCTCCTTACCTTTTTTGACGGTGGATGGGATCAAATTAATTGTTCCATGATACATTTGACAGAGCTATTGTGTACGTTCCTGTTCAATTTCAATGGTTAGCAATACCACTTGCAGAGTCTGCACCAAAAAATCCAAAAATCGCAAAACAATCTATCTCTTTGAAAAAACAAAATATCATCAAAAGTCCAAAACCGTTTCGGGATATTGATGTACGGTTTCCGAAAATGTCACCTAGAAAATTCTGCGACTTGTTCTCTCAAAACGGGACCTGGCTGAAGTTGAGTCATTTTTGCACTCCTTTCATTGTCACCCTGTACATCGTACAGAGGGTCAACAATCGGGTGATCTAAGGTGTAACCTTGTAGGTGCTTGTAGTCAAAGGACTACTTGATCAAACACCACAAAAAAATTTAAAATCGGGTGATGTTTTCTTGACAAATTGTCATTTTAATTGAGACCAAATGGGGTGATCCCTTAGACCATTTGGGTGTGTATGTTTATACCGGGTGTTTATAAACGACTGTGATCGCATCGCCTTTGGAATCCGCTTTAGATCACTACAATTGCGTCTGTTACTGCGTTTTTCGACCTGACCCATGCCTGCCGCGATCACAGTTTCTTATAAACACCCCGTATAATGGGATATTCGCACCAAAAATATCTTCATTGATTTTTTGAATGAATTGCAAGCTCGGATTTTGATGTGAAGCTGAATACTGAACAAAATAAACAACAAGTTCATTCAGATTTCACATTCATTTCCACGATAAGGTGGGATAATACGGGTGAGAGACGAGAAACGCCCCCGTTCAAGAAATAATCATGCCGTCAGATGATGATCATTTGGGCAACATTGCTTGAAATGCAAATGACTCGAACTTCTGGTACAAGATTCAAAGCTTCAAACTGAAATTTCGAACTTAAACTTTGATTGTTCAGCTTCGAAAGGTTGCCAGAATATACACGAGCCACGAGCCTGGTGGACTTTTTTGGAGCCACGTGGGTCAACTGGCGGCAGATAATCATTCAACTTTTGAAATTTATATTATATTATCTGCAAGCGTTGAATTATACCCGTCACTTTCAACACGTCGTCATGAGCGACGTGAAAAAATGATAATTTTGCGCGATTCTGTCATATTTTCAATAAATTCTGACATTTAGCAAACATTTCAAAGACCATTTTAAATGAAATCTTGTATACGATACACGCGTTGAAAGTTTCTTATTTTGTTCGCGGGGTTGCTCTACTCGCTGACGCTCGTTTCGCAAGCGTCCCCGCTCACAAAATAATACCTGTTACTTTTAACACTTGTATCGTAAATGGCCATTATCTATACTTCATTATTCTGATGCTTGTGTAATACCTATGTTCTGATGCGAAGACATCAGGCTGAATAATTCAGGTGTCATAATTGAGCTCAGCTTTTCAATTCCAATTGATCTCACAAGACGGAACTACTTGATCAAATTGTTAACTAATAGGCTGGATAACAACAAATATTTAAACGAATTAACGCGTTATCTGCAATCAAACGGCGCGCACTTAAAGCGCTCATAGTCTGTGCGGTGATGGAGATAAATGTGAAAAAATATGTTGACGTGCATATTTGCATAATTTACATATGCATGTCTGCTCACTAGAGGTTAATTAATTACTATTGACGTTGATTATTTGTTTGTGTGTGCGTGTGTAGATTTTTTGGCGACAGCGGTTTTTTTTCGCCTCTTCTCCTCACTATAAAATCATTGAATGAAAAATGTTTATCGGACAATTCCGGTTCATTATGCTGTGATGAAATATCGCTCCGTCTATTATTACACTGCTAACTTCCTAGTCCCGCTGGCGCTTTGCGAAAAAACCATTTTCCTATACCCAGTTCGCGTTGTATTTATAGATTGCAAATAAATTCATCAAAAAAGCGCTTCCGGCTAACACTCTGCCGGTTAAGGAGAGCGGTCATTAATCAAAAGCGTATACCATGTAGCAAAGTATTTGGTTGGCAAATATGCCGCAAACTGCATCGGTTTCTTTGTCGACCAGTGTATAACATGGGTGGCAGAGCAGCAGCATTTTTGGGCCTTTTCTCTTTGTGTTTTGTATATAGAGACGTGTGTATTGTGACCGTCGGTGACCTCAAACTTATAAATAATATCCCATATGGTTCCTCTGCGTCCTTTTCAGCAGACCGTCACACTCTTCACGAATTACGGATGCCACCCTACTTCTTGGAATCTCGAAACCAGTCACCGTTTAGGCCATGGAACAAGTTATCCATGCTTATTATTCGTTTGCAATAAAGTTTTTCTTTGGAAGAGCGGTGTTGAGAGAATCCCATGCACGTCTTAATTATAGAGAAAAAGTTTTTATGAAGTTGCAGGGTGTAGGTATAGGATAATAAAAAAACGAGTTCACCATAAATTCCATAAGATACAATAAATCGGGAATGACCAGCCGGCATGCCGTAGCTTTCTCTATTTTGATATTCTTTCTATTCCACGCTAAAGTGGAGACTCCAGACTGGCCCAGACTCCGACTGGGCGTTACACGAGAAACTTGCTTGTGGCGCATCCACCATTTCAGGCTCAAACAGAACATCATGAGCTTTCAATTGTTCCAAAGTAGTACTACGGTATATGGAATCTTCCATGCAAGGCCTATGAAAAAAAAATCATCGACCCCTATCAGTTTCGTTAGATATTTTGAGAGATTTCAGTGAACTGGGTACCCATGGCAGAGTCATGAGTGAAAATGTCAACTATTAGATGTGTATTGGAGCTCTATTTACCAAACAGGGTGAGTTGTAGGGTAGGACGTACCTCAAGGACGGCATTTCCTGCTGTTTTTTCTTTGAACATGAGTTTCATGAAAACCAGTGGAGTAGGAGGATTGAAAAAAGAAAGGTTATCTAAAATCAAGTATGAAAACGAATAAGTATTTCAAAACTTCAGAATTCGAAAAACTCGATTTTTTTTTCAGAATCTTTATATATTCTCCAAAAAATAGTAAAAAGACTCTTATTCCCTTGCCAGTCCAGATTTGAATGACTAATTTTTTTGTTACATTTTTAGCTGCACAGATTTTTGGTAGAAATTCACGCCACAAGAATCTATCTGTTTCCCTTTCGCTCTGCAGCTAATTCGCAGTCTGTTTCAGCTATTTTTTATGCTAGGAAATGCCGTCCTTAACCTCACAAAATTATTTTTCTTCAAGAATGCCTTCAGAATGATTTGTTTGTCTTCTTTATGGATGTAGAGCAGAATATAGCAGAGGTTTGATTCCAAAGATTATTTGTGCTGGAAGGATTTCTTAAGAAAAACAGCTTTTTCAATTTACAATTTATTCTGTATAAGAGTAAATGGAAATTCAATACAAAGCACGTAGCTGATATTCTTTACTTATTTTCCTGTCATAACTCGTTCACCAAAAATTTTTCGATAATGTAACAAAAACTAAACTGCGCAACTCAATGTCGCGACCTAAAATTTGCCATTCTTCAAAACGATTTTTTTTCTGGGATGGAATATTTCAATTTGATTTTATCACCTAGTCGGTTTTATTATGTTTTGTGGGCTTCATAAAACGTCGGAAAGCGATGTAGTTTCTTAAGTTGAGACACACACGTAGATAGAAAGATTTTAAAGACAGATAACCGAAAGTTTCTTCTCGATTATTCATTTTGTCCATTTAGCTTCACTACAGAAGGCTTTGAGAGGTTCCAGCAGGTCTTGATAATCTTTGAAGTATATTAAATTGGTAATTGTATTAATTTGCTCACTACAATAAGGCTATGAGAAAAAAATAAACGAAAAGAATAGAGTGTAGCTCCATCTGCCGGCGTCTATTCCCACTTCATCTCAAGGGTGAATATGCCGTGGCATTTTGTTACCCTTGTTTTTTGTACACTTCTTGTAGGGTCGACCCGGCGCTTCTTAGGTAAAAATCCAATATAGCGGTATTAAATATCTTTGTAGGACAGCGGGGTCCAGCCAAACAGAGATTCATTCAAGAACGCACGCCGGGCTTTTCTGGAAGTTTCTTACAAATCGGAAGCTAAAAGACACACGGTAGACAAAGCGTCACGAGTTTGAATGGGAACGTCGAAATCGTGACGTGAGAAACTGTGAGTACCGCAGAAGCTCACAAATTTCTGGCTCAGGTAAGTATACGTACTTATACATTTATTTTTATTTCATATTGTTACAAACTTGCGTTGATTACTCTCATAATTGAGAGACGAACGTTTAAGCACACACTGATTATCACTGCGTGCCACTAAATACACGTCAATCAGATACCGCACTTGAATAACGCTCAGCTTAACTTCGCCAATGTACTCGCTGTCTTGCTGTTAATTGAAATCTGACTTGTCCGGGCGACTTCGTGTTTTTATGTTGGTGTCGTGTTTTTGAAAACACTACAGTCAGCCTGGCAGTCCGTTCGCATATATTCTGGGCAAGTTCGCACCTCCGCCCATGGTGCGGATGTGTCTTACTCGTGCGTCGGGGTCTCCCAGCTTGCTCGAACAATCCAAAGCCACTGCGTTTGCTCTCGAATGTTGTGGAATCGCACAAGAGCCTCGTAACAAAATTAACTGATCAAAAAAAGTTAGGAATATTGATTGTTTGACTGTTGCACGCAAGATCTAAGCACCTCGATACAAAATTCTGTGTATTTCAGATAAAATTGAGATAAATACAATTGAAAATTGGTCCAAATTCAACAAACAAAAATCCTGCCAAAAACGAAATTGAACAAAAACTGAATTTTCAAATAATCCACTCTCTAGCATTTTGTCATTTTCAATAACGAGTATGTTCTCCACGATGTTTTATGACCTCTTGGTGACGTTGAGATACACTTGAAATGAGATTGTCAAGCATTTGTTATGATTGAAATGATTCCACAGTATTGGCAGACATTTCTGACATCCCTCGAGGTTGCAGGGGCTGAACGATGGTTTAGTCAGTTAGTGCCCGACCAAGCATATCCCAAACGTGGTCAATCAGGTTGAGATCCCGTAAATGTTGTTACGACCGAAAATGGGCCTACAGAAAGGATACCGCTATTTTGCTTTGTTCTACACTTTATTTCGTAATTACAGCACTACGTACTATAGGCTGGATTCCGTCCACTGTATGGTTTGAGCATGGTATCGTCTGATATTTTCCTCCGGGTGCACTGTTCCACTTTTTGGTTGAAATTGGGCACTTCTCTGGTCGGTTCCGTTCCTGAGGGGTGTTCGCTTGTCCTTGTTGTCGTCCTAAGTGTCCTGTTGTGCAGGATAAACCTGAAATTACTGTTTTAATTAATTGGAAAACTTTGTTGACGAGGGTGATCCTGACCTCATTCGTGATTTCGTGTCAAACTGGGCCCGGCCGGTGGTTGCCGCGGATGATGGCTGTGTGGATCGGTGTTGATTTCGGCGTTGTCTCCGCTCCTCGAAGATGCAAGCTTCACGGAAGAAATTGGAATTGGGAATTGACCGGTTTGTTTTGTTGTTCTGGCAGAATATTCCGTTCTGTCAATGCTGTCATACTTGGTTACCTGTCACTGGGCATTGCTGCCAATCGAGCATATGAACTGACACTGTTTTTTTTTGTTGCACTTGCGCGGCAAAAACAGAAACAAGAAGTCTCAGTGGAGATAAACGAAAAAGTGGCGTCGCTATTTTTCCAAAAACGTGTAGCTACCTGTAAAGTGAAACCTCGACGGATTTTGTGCATTTTTCTCGTTGGAATTGAGAATTGGCCGTCGAGATTTCGTCGAACCTGTTCGGATTAACACAGGTACACGTAAAAGCGAAATTTATTTGAAAATTCGCACGACTGCGGTCGGATCAAAAATTGGAAAAATTCGTGACTTTGCCCCTTCACCTTCAATCTCCGATTTACCATCACCAGGTATGTCACTGATTTTCTTTGACGCGTTTCCCGAGGAAAACATTGTATATTTTTAGGCTTTTGGATTTTCTTTTCGTGGAAGGCGGAAGAAATACTTCTCTTCATCGTTGTTGAGGACGGAATCTGGAGCGCTGAAGTCGATCCGTACAACTGAGTTTTGCAGTGTATATCTGCCTACTTAAAGAGCCGCACACGATCTGAGGTGGGCTTTGGAATTTTGCTTTGGGTGCTTTGGTAATAATTTGTTGTTTTTTTTTAGGCTCTTTTCCTCTTTTCTCTTCTTTTTTCTTTTCTTTCCTTTCCTTTTCTTTTCTTTGGTCTTTATTTTCCGTATTCATTTCCTGAGAATCGAAGTCGCAACCTGCTGGATCGAAGCGTGCCCTTTTGGAAGTACCTATCGTTCGTGTGTGTCATCAGCAATACACGAGGCCACATCACCGTCATCTAGGTCGCCACCATCAGTTAAGTTGCATGCTTCGGTTCCTTTTTTGTTTATTCTTATTTGTGTAGTGTGCTACTACGCTTGTAGTTGTAGTCAATACTATTATTCGGTCGTAGATATACCGCTAACCGTAGACACGTAGCACGTAGTTTAAATCAGTTGCAATCAATCAGTAGTGACGTCATACATTTGTTTTTATTGTATTGGATTTTGAAATTGTGATTGAATTGATGCATAAGTAGTTGAGTTAGTTCTGGCGCTTGATTAATAGCTTAGTTCTGAATACTATTACGTAGTGCCGCATACTGGCGCTTGCCGCGGGTGGGTAGTTGCGGAATTGGTCGTAGTAGTAGTCGCTAATTTCGGTCTAGCCCCTAACAAAGACTGCCCCGTGTACACGTAGGTAACATCCTTGTTTAGGTTGCGCTTGTGTTTTTTTTACAGGACACTACCTACGGCTGAGGCTCAATACTTGCCTGTTTCGGTCGAATGGTGTCGCCGCTACACCCAGTATCATTAACGTGTTGGTTTATTGTTCACTACTTACGGTATCAGCTCACTTAGGCCCTTCAGGCTCTTGTCAGTCAGGTTATGATACACCTGATATTTTATTTTAAACTGCACTTCATATAACTTATAACTGTACTTACCTTCACGTAATTTCTTTTGTTTTCAACATTATCATTTCCTGTCAAGTAATACAGACACACGAATTGGTTCTGGAATATATTTGTTTTATTACCTTCGCAATCACAACTACGTATTTTTTTTTTATAAGTGCTTACCTTATTGTGGCGGTCATTATTTCGTGGTTCATTTGAGCGCAATAAGTGATGAGTATCAAGTGACTTGGCGGCAAATTGGACTTTGTCTGATTTTCCCTTCTGACTATTTTTAGTTGTGTTTTCTTGATCAAACATCTTTCGACCTTGTAGAACGGTACTGTGGTGAATCAACTAAACCACGTGGCGCCCAGTTATCTATTTACCCACCCCATTCTCCACTTGTAGTCGGCGGGCCTCTGCAGTATCTAACTACCTGGTCACAGGAAGGTAACGAATTGAAACGTGGTTATATTTTTGGCGCCCAACGTGGGGCGAAGTAAACAAAGGCTGGCGAAGTAAACAAAGGCTGGCGAAGTAAACAAAGGCTGGCGAAGTAAACAAAGGCTGACGAAGTAAACAAGTGTAAACAATTGTAAACATTTCCGTGAATTAACGCAATAGAGGTAGCTAGGCATTGGGTATTCACTTTCTTTTGAGACTAGGTGTTTCCCTTACCCGTAGTTATCACTTTAACGAATTTTAAACTCAAATTTGGTTTTTTGTGTTTTGTTGAGTTTGGAAAAAATTTCTTGACTTTGTGGAGTAGAGAGTTGGTATTCGTGTGGTTTTCTATCTTATTTTATTGGATCGCAATAAATTTATTGTGATACAGGGTGTTGAATTTTGTGAGTTAGTGATTTTGGTTCGTCTTGTTCATTATACTTACATCATGGCTCGACGTGTGGATATATATCGTCTGGACAAGGAAGAATTATCTTATGAATTGGCCGTGAAGGGAATAGCTTCTGGAACTGTCGAAGAGATGCGGACTCGACTGGTTTTAGCCAGGCAGATGGAGAAAAGTGGTGATAGCTTGCACTATCCTGATTATCCCTACCCTGTTGAAGAAGACTTAGAAGCCGTGACGAAAAAACTTAAAGATATATTGTCACCGGAAATAGGAAATTTCAAAGAGGACAGCAAGAGCAGTACATTCATGAGGCTACAGAGCAAGCTTGGACATGTCTTGAACCGTATAGACAATATCGTGGCAACAACCGTGGAAGATAAGAAAAGACGCTCCGAACTTTTGGCTGAAACTCTGACTCTGATGGACAAGCTCAACACCAAAGCAAATGCAACTCTTGCCAAGTCTCCTCCTCCAAATTTAAACGTCATGCAGCATCAATCTACGCCAGCACCCGGTCAACCATTGGCATCTTCTTCGATCGTGAACCCATCTTCTTCAACAAGTGGTGTGAAGCCGATTCTTCCTCATAAGTGGAATTTAAAGTTTGATGGTGGAAAAAGAGGGATGTCAGTTACAGCATTTTTTGAGAGAGTGGACGATTTACGCAAGGCTCGAAATGTCACTGAAGATATTCTGCTAGACTCAGGTATTGATCTGTTTGAGGGCAGAGCCTACGAGTTTTATAGAGATTGTCGAGATGAGGTCACTTCTTGGGAGCAGCTAGTGAACAAATTTAAAGAAGAGTATCAGCCGCCTTTTTATAGCGAGAAGTTGTTGGATGAGATCAAGGGAAGAACGCAAGGGCCAGACGAAACCATTGGTACCTATTTTGCGGTGATGTCACGCTATTTTGAGAGGCTGCAGTGTACTGTTTCAGAAGAAACCAAGCTGACCATTCTCTTACGAAACATCTCACCTCAATACCGATCGCAGTTGGGAGCTTTGGAAATCACGAGTATCAGCCAGTTGAAGTCTTTGTGCCGTCGGATCGAAGAGAGGATGCAGTCGTGTTACGCACTTCCCCCAAAGAAATGTCAATCGATGGAACCTGACTTGGCCTACGTAGGATTTGAGGACTCTCTCAGCGCGCTTAACGTTTCCGGCCCAGCGAAGTCTAGCAGTGGTGGAACTCAGAATAATAGTGAACAAGGAGCCCAGAAAGTGATCTGTTTTCGTTGCAATCAACCGGGACATCGAGCCATTGGATGCGCTCTGCCGAAAAAGAAGGTTTGCTACAAGTGCAAGAAAGAAGGATTCACCGTCCGCACTTGCCCAGTCTGCAACCAGGGAAACTTAGAGCGGCGCTTTTAGATGTTGGCCGGACTAAAAGGAACTCGCCACCCGCTCCGGCATATGACAAGTATGACAAATATAGACCTATCTTAGATTTTATTTTGAACCACGCTCAAAATGACGAACGTCCTTACTTGGAAGTGAATGTTTTGGGACACAGAATGTTGGGACTTTTGGATTCTGGAGCGTCCGGAACATTTTTGGGAAGTGAGGGTTGGAAGTTACTGAAGGACAGCGGAATTGTTTTGGACACTACGAGAAAATCTGTATGTACAATGGCTAATGGATCCAGACAGGAGAGTGCAGGCGTGATGGAGTTACCGATTCGAGTCAGGGACAGAATAAGGATTTTGGACGTAATAGTGATGCCTGAGTTGCCGCATTTCCTGATATTGGGATTCGATTTCTGGGTGAAGATGGGTGTCGTTCCAGATCTGCGTCACAACGAATGGTATTTCTCACCGGAAGAGGACTCAATTTGCTTATTGGAACCAGAAAAGTTGCAGACCATACTGAATGCCTCCGAATCTGAACGTCTGGAAGAACTTGTCGCTAAGTACAAGGCATTGATGGGAGAATCTCTTGGATGCACCACGATGGCCGAGCACAAAATTGTCACTAAGTCGCCGCCTATAAAACAGCGCTATTATCGGGTGTCTCCAGTCATGCAGGAACATATTGATCGAGAATTGAACGAAATGCTAGCGCTGGGAGTGGTTGAGCGCAGTAATAGTCCTTGGGCCTCACCAATAGTCCTGGTAAAGAAGAAAGACGATCAATACCGGTTCTGCGTGGACTATAGGAGATTAAACGCTGTAACCGAACGGGACAGTTATCCTTTGCCGCTGGTGGCAGATACTCTCGACAAGCTGAAGGACGCCAAGTACCTATCCAGTCTCGATATAAAAAGCGCATTTTGGCAAGTGCCTGTAGAAGAATGTTCGCGACCATTGACCGCATTTACAGTGCCGAACAGGGGACTGTTCCAGTTCCGTCGAATGCCTTTCGGTCTCCACAATTCGCCGGCGACATGGCAAAGGTTGATCGACACAGTCCTAGGCCCGGAATTGGAACCCCATGTATTTGTGTACCTGGATGATGTCGTGGTCATAACGCAAACATTCGAGGATCACGTCAAGGTTTTGGAGGAAGTTTTCCGTCGGCTACAAGAGGCTAACATCACCATTAGCTGGAACAAATGTCAATTCTGCAGACCGGAGATGAAATACCTGGGATATGTGGTCGATCGAAGAGGACTCAGGGTGGATCCGGATAAAGTGCGTTCGATGTTGGAGCTGCAGAGACCGCGAACGGTGACAGAAGTGCGAAGGGTGATCGGAAGCTTCTCGTGGTACCGTCGATTCGTACCAGAGTTCTCCACTATCGTCGCTCCCATCACTGCCTTGACGAAGAAAAACCGAAAATTTGTGTGGACCTCGGAATGTGAGGAGTCATTCCGGAAGATTAAAGAACATTTGGTTGCCGCTCCTATCCTCAGTTGCCCGGACTATTCTAAGGAGTTTCATATCCAGACAGATGCTTCAGGATACGGAATCGGTGCTGTTCTCACCCAGCCTTGCCAAGATGGCGACAGCGTGATTTGCTATTTGAGCCGGTCACTGACGAAGCAAGAAAGGAACTACTCCGTGACGGAAAGAGAGTGCTTGGCTGTGGTGTGGGCAGTACAGAGACTTAGGCCTTACATTGAAGGGGTACCTTTCACAGTTGTGACGGATCATTTTAGCCTGAAGTGGTTAAATGAATTGCAGGATCCGAGCGGTCGACTTGCTAGGTGGTCCGTCAAGCTACAGCAATATAATTTTAAAGTTGTCCACCGAAAAGGAAAAGATCTAGCCCTCCCGGATATGTTGTCAAGAGCCGTCCCTGCCGTGGATTCTGTTGACGTGGAGAAGCCACCGAGTAAACCGGTCCAAGATCAGTGGTACAGAAGGATGATGGAAAACGTAGCGAAATGGCCATTGAAGTTTTCTGAGTGGCGGTTTACCGGAGGGCGACTCTCCAAACGCGTGAAACAGGACTATCCAGAGTTGACCACCGGAGGCGATGCTTGGAAAATGGTTGTCCCGAAGGAGGATAGGCACGACATCATCAAGTCGGCGCACGACCCCCCGTTGTCTGGACATTTAGGAGTATACAAGACGGTTTCAAGAGTTGCGGAGAAATGGTTTTGGCCGAAGATGCGTCAAGACGTTGCCACCTACGTCAGGAAGTGCCGTGCTTGCGCCGCGCAGAAAGGTGATCCACAGGGAGCGAAGGACCATATTATACCTCACTCAAAGCCTAGTCGTCCTTGGGAAGTGGTGTCGACCGACTTGATGGGGCCGTTACCTCGGTCGTTAAAGGGTAATACGATGCTGCTTGTGGTGACGGATTACCTCAGCAAGTTTTCGCTGGTATTCCCGTTGCGGAAGGGTACAGCAAAGAACGTTGTCGAAAAAATCGAGGGAGTCTTCCTCACCTTTGGAGTTCCCCGTCGTGTCTTATGTGATAATGGCGTCCAGTACCGCAGTAAGGAATTCAGACAGCTGATGGACGAGTACAAGTGTCACATACGGTTCAATGCCAATTATCACCCCAGAGCAAATCCGACGGAGAGGCAAAACCGGACTTTAAAAACGATGATCTCGACCTATGTCCACGAAAACCACCGCACCTGGGACGCACAGCTTCATAAGCTGGCCTGCGCACTGCGCACCGCGAGGCAAGAAACGACAAGAGTCACGCCGTATTTCGTAAATTTCGGTAGGAATATGTGTCTCTCAGGTGAGGACTATGAAAATCTGGAATTGTTGGAAGGTGAGGATGGCACTCAGACATCGGAGATCAGCAGAAACGAGGCATTCAGGAAGTTGTTTGGTGACGTCAAGCGGAGGCTGGAGATAGCAGCAGAGAAAAGCGCGGATCGATACAATCTCAGGAGAAGGCACGAGGAGTATCTACCAAATCAGTTAGTATGGCGAAAGAACTACGTATTGTCGGACGCTGCGAAATACTTTTCGAAGAAATTGGCCCCGAAGTTTGTTGGACCGTTCTTTGTGCATCGACGTCTATCTCCGTGGACCTATGAACTGAGGGATCAGGATGGAAACCTTAAGGGAACATGGCATGCGAAGGACCTGAAGTCAGGACCTTCTGACCAAGATTAACCTTGGGGGTTAATCATCTTGTGGAAAGGGGGGATTTGTTACGACCGAAAATGGGCCTACAGAAAGGATACCGCTATTTTGCTTTGTTCTACACTTTATTTCGTAATTACAGCACTACGTACTATAGGCTGGATTCCGTCCACTGTATGGTTTGAGCATGGTATCGTCTGATATTTTCCTCCGGGTGCACTGTTCCACTTTTTGGTTGAAATTGGGCACTTCTCTGGTCGGTTCCGTTCCTGAGGGGTGTTCGCTTGTCCTTGTTGTCGTCCTAAGTGTCCTGTTGTGCAGGATAAACCTGAAATTACTGTTTTAATTAATTGGAAAACTTTGTTGACGAGGGTGATCCTGACCTCATTCGTGATTTCGTGTCAAACTGGGCCCGGCCGGTGGTTGCCGCGGATGATGGCTGTGTGGATCGGTGTTGATTTCGGCGTTGTCTCCGCTCCTCGAAGATGCAAGCTTCACGGAAGAAATTGGAATTGGGAATTGACCGGTTTGTTTTGTTGTTCTGGCAGAATATTCCGTTCTGTCAATGCTGTCATACTTGGTTACCTGTCACTGGGCATTGCTGCCAATCGAGCATATGAACTGACACTGTTTTTTTTTGTTGCACTTGCGCGGCAAAAACAGAAACAAGAAGTCTCAGTGGAGATAAACGAAAAAGTGGCGTCGCTATTTTTCCAAAAACGTGTAGCTACCTGTAAAGTGAAACCTCGACGGATTTTGTGCATTTTTCTCGTTGGAATTGAGAATTGGCCGTCGAGATTTCGTCGAACCTGTTCGGATTAACACAGGTACACGTAAAAGCGAAATTTATTTGAAAATTCGCACGACTGCGGTCGGATCAAAAATTGGAAAAATTCGTGACTTTGCCCCTTCACCTTCAATCTCCGATTTACCATCACCAGGTATGTCACTGATTTTCTTTGACGCGTTTCCCGAGGAAAACATTGTATATTTTTAGGCTTTTGGATTTTCTTTTCGTGGAAGGCGGAAGAAATACTTCTCTTCATCGTTGTTGAGGACGGAATCTGGAGCGCTGAAGTCGATCCGTACAACTGAGTTTTGCAGTGTATATCTGCCTACTTAAAGAGCCGCACACGATCTGAGGTGGGCTTTGGAATTTTGCTTTGGGTGCTTTGGTAATAATTTGTTGTTTTTTTTTAGGCTCTTTTCCTCTTTTCTCTTCTTTTTTCTTTTCTTTCCTTTCCTTTTCTTTTCTTTGGTCTTTATTTTCCGTATTCATTTCCTGAGAATCGAAGTCGCAACCTGCTGGATCGAAGCGTGCCCTTTTGGAAGTACCTATCGTTCGTGTGTGTCATCAGCAATACACGAGGCCACATCACCGTCATCTAGGTCGCCACCATCAGTTAAGTTGCATGCTTCGGTTCCTTTTTTGTTTATTCTTATTTGTGTAGTGTGCTACTACGCTTGTAGTTGTAGTCAATACTATTATTCGGTCGTAGATATACCGCTAACCGTAGACACGTAGCACGTAGTTTAAATCAGTTGCAATCAATCAGTAGTGACGTCATACATTTGTTTTTATTGTATTGGATTTTGAAATTGTGATTGAATTGATGCATAAGTAGTTGAGTTAGTTCTGGCGCTTGATTAATAGCTTAGTTCTGAATACTATTACGTAGTGCCGCATACTGGCGCTTGCCGCGGGTGGGTAGTTGCGGAATTGGTCGTAGTAGTAGTCGCTAATTTCGGTCTAGCCCCTAACAAAGACTGCCCCGTGTACACGTAGGTAACATCCTTGTTTAGGTTGCGCTTGTGTTTTTTTTACAGGACACTACCTACGGCTGAGGCTCAATACTTGCCTGTTTCGGTCGAATGGTGTCGCCGCTACACCCAGTATCATTAACGTGTTGGTTTATTGTTCACTACTTACGGTATCAGCTCACTTAGGCCCTTCAGGCTCTTGTCAGTCAGGTTATGATACACCTGATATTTTATTTTAAACTGCACTTCATATAACTTATAACTGTACTTACCTTCACGTAATTTCTTTTGTTTTCAACATTATCATTTCCTGTCAAGTAATACAGACACACGAATTGGTTCTGGAATATATTTGTTTTATTACCTTCGCAATCACAACTACGTATTTTTTTTTTATAAGTGCTTACCTTATTGTGGCGGTCATTATTTCGTGGTTCATTTGAGCGCAATAAGTGATGAGTATCAAGTGACTTGGCGGCAAATTGGACTTTGTCTGATTTTCCCTTCTGACTATTTTTAGTTGTGTTTTCTTGATCAAACATCTTTCGACCTTGTAGAACGGTACTGTGGTGAATCAACTAAACCACGTGGCGCCCAGTTATCTATTTACCCACCCCATTCTCCACTTGTAGTCGGCGGGCCTCTGCAGTATCTAACTACCTGGTCACAGGAAGGTAACGAATTGAAACGTGGTTATAATGTCCTGGTCATGCTGAGTTGACGATTCCCAACTGATGAAGCCCTTCCCTCACACTGCGCGCTCGATGCGAACGAGCATTATCATCCCAAAATTGGAAGCCATCCCCAATATTGGCACGGCAATCCATCACAATTCCGTCAATGATGTAGCTGATGTAGACTGCAGTGTTGATGTTGTCGTAAATATGGAGCTCTGTGCATGCGACCTCATAAAAAAAATTCTACCTTATATACCTACCATTATTGCACCCCCTTGAGATGGGTGAACTTCTTGAACAAACTGCGGGTCTGGGCGTCTACCAGGAGGTCTCCACACTCGTACAGACCGACCGTTCGTCTCTAAGAATTCTAAATCGGCTCTCATCTGTAAATAATACGGTTCTCCACTCATCTTGTCAGTTGTCCCTTTCATGACACCATTCTAATCTTGCCTGCCTGTGGTTTCCTGTCAACGGAACTCGTCGTATGGGATGTCTATACCTTGAATCTGTTACGCTGATGCAATTTGAGACAGATCTCAAGGTGCCAGTGGTCTGCTAAAGGTGCTGATGTAGTTAATTGCAGTGGTGTCTCTGAGATTCCTTTGAGCTTCGCTGACCAGAAGACGGTCCTCGCAAACAGTTGTAGCCCTTGGTCATCCGTCTCTGTGTCTTTCTTCAATACTTACCGTCGTTCTAAACCTGTTGTGCAAACGGGAAATTACATTTTGGCTGACATTAAACCTAGCTGCCACGTCAATTTGTCGTGCACCATCCTCCAGCGTGCCAAGTGCACGCAATTTCGAACTAAAAACAGCAAGGCATGTGAAGAATTGCGATAACTTTTTCAGAAACAATTCAAAATACTCCATTTTTTGGGAGCAATCTAAAAAAATATGTAGAAAATAAACCACAACTGAAAAATTTTGCTATCTTCACTGCTTCACAGAAAAATAGTAATATCCCTAACTTTTTTCGATCAGTTTGAGTAGAAGTTATTAGGGCTATAAATAATTAGTATGATCACAAGTATGAGTGAAGACTTTGTGGGCTCTGTGTCCATGATAAATGAAAGGGCTCGGATACAAAATCTATTATCTGAATACTCCATGAGAAAGGCGCAATATCGCTAAGTGCACTAACGAAATACATTGCCATATTCTGCAAGTTGCCACAGTCGTGACATTTTACTTGTTGTACCTATTTTCAAGTCGGAATCGAGCCACAGCACAAATGCCAATGCTTGTCGTCTGAAATTAGGTAATTTTTCCAAATTTTGGAGAGCAATTGACATGATAGTCACCAACTAAGATTAAATGCAGGTCGGAGCCGCAAAAATTGGCGGAAGACTGCTCACACTTCTGGCAGGACCTTTACACAGTACAGACATATCTTTGCCGAGGTTTTGTCAATTTTTTTACCATGTTTCCTGTACTAAAACAAAATTGGCCTTAAAATATATTAAAACAACGTATAAAGGCAGCATTTGGAACTTTGCTTGTGAAAATGTACTCCTCACTTGATTCTACATGTAGTTTTAACTAAACAGAGCTGAAAAATACCGACTGCGGTACCAGAGACCGGCCAGGATCCATTTTTGCAGAATTTACCCCTAGCAGGTATATTAACCGCAATACAATATCTCTGGCGCGAAATCTCGCGTGGCGCCACATCTGGAATTGCGAAGGAGGGTCTTCTTAACAAGTATGTCAAATTTTATGCTTTGATCACAAAATGCACAGACCATTCCGCTAACCCCCCCACTATTCAGGGTCCAACCGAGGTCTCCCTCAGTGGAGGGGTGTAGATGGGCAAAAATGCCGACTGTTCGCGAGCGAAGCGAGGCACCGCAGGCGGTTTTTTTTTTCTTTTTTTTTAAGAATAATAGTTAATAATAATGACAAAATAGGTACCTTTTTCATGAAAACACATAATAAACCGGAGCCCAAAAAAGGAAAAATTAGGAAAACAAGACAAGTGAAGAAGAATATACAAAAATCACTGCATACAACTAACAAATCTATAGACCACTTGAAAGCGTCAATGATGCCGTTAATCGGAAAAGGTGCCAAAATGTCGCGAAAAAATTATGATGATACGTATTTCGCGTTTGGGTTCGTTTATAATTGAAACGATCATTTTAAAACACACCTTGTTTATTACTGCGTACTACAATGAATACACGCCAACAATTACCTACTGCTTGCGGTTAGGTAGATCGCTTTGACTTCTCGCTGTTATCGCTCTCGATTGAAAACTGGTCCGTAGGCCGAGGATCGTGCTTTAGATAGCTCCGATTATTGTTCTGGAATCTTCCATCGGTCCTCCAGAAAATTCCACAATGACTTGGGATACGGTTTCGCGGCGACTCCTGAAAAATCTCACACCTTTCGCGTGCTTCCCGCGTGTTCCGGAATGGCGGCACCTCCGCCATTTCAGCCGATGTTTCCTACTCGGCTGTTGAAGTCTCCCATGTAATTTCAATCGCCAAGCCATGCCGTATGTTCTGGTATGTCTAGAACTTTGCACTGGTATATTGCAATCTCAAAGACGGAACAGTCTAGGAAGATCAGGTGTGCTGGAGAATGCATGCGAGAGTCGGCGTTCGTAACAATAGTATCAATGAAAAAATGTGGTGGCTCCGTTGATCGTTGGAGCAAAAAAACTATGGAGGCAGCAAAAATGCATGGGCGATATATTGCAAAAGTTTTAATATATTGCTTTTTTCTAAGACAATGATAGCAAGAGAATTTTAGTGATAGACGCCCGCATGCAGACTTGACTGAAACATTCAGATATTCAGTAACTCTCCCAAGCAATGTTTTTGAGAGCTGGGTTGATCACAGAAACACATCTCGAAGCATTTGATGGATTGTATTTTAATAAACAGATACTGAATATTGATCCTTCTTTGTTTTAGAAGGAACCATTTTTTCAAAATTGCCGAGATCGACTTACGGTGCAATTTTCAAGTAGGAGAATGCTGGAATATTCAGCTTCACGTGATGTCTCGACGGCTAGACACCGTCTATTTGGTAACACAGCTGTATGCTGAACTAAAAACTAACAATCGCACGACTGTAGAGTTATCTGTATAGACAATACAAATAGAGAAGACCATATGTTTATCACCACCGTCGGCACGGATATTGGAGCATCAACAATCAGCCAACCTTTTTTTGAATGATGGACTCGCCTGGTTCCTACGCAACCGTAAAAATCTGTGACGACATATGGTCTTTTCTATTTGTATTGTCTATACATACCTGCGTGGGAACTAGTGATGGGAAAAAATCCAGTATTCGTTACAAAGTATTCGTTACTGACGAGTACCCGTTGTAACGAGTACTCATTTCGAAAAGTATTCGTTCTTTTACTGATTTCGTTACTTTATTTATGCACTGCACACACATCCATATTCCATATATACGCACGCAAAAGTGTGTTTATGTTATTATATATTATGGTAGAGTAGGTATAGGATAAAGGCGAGGGCCGCGCCAACCTGTCCTGCGGCTCACTCTCTCGCTCTTAGTGTGTTATGTTTCCATCATTCTCACTCGCGTCCAACGGTGTCCAACGCGAATTGCAATGTTTAATTTTTGGGCATCTCGATTTTTATTTTTCTCAGAACTTTTGTTTGAGAATTGCGGATTGGTAGGTATTACTGTATACACTACAGATTCGGAGTTTACTTTCAGAATAACCCTAGCCCTAGCTAGCAATTGAAATCTAAAAACGTAGAAATAATTTTGTTTCTCCATTGTAATGAACATATCAAATAAGTACCTGTTGAATACCTAAGAAGTTTATTGTTTTGGTTTAAAATTGAGATGTTCTTTTGTTTGTTGGGAACGACGATAAAGCAAGACGGCAACCCGATCCGTCTGCATGTTTTATTACCGAAATCCTGGCCCCTCACGTTCCCACTGGATGGCCGCCACTCAGGGAGTCTTAAGCTAAGGGCTGACGGCTTAGCACGTTGAGTACCTGCGGTCTATAGTTGTGATAGTAGATTGTTTTAAGTTGTTACGAAGCATATTATCATTGTATATTATATATTATGTTGTCCACTCTGGCCCTTTTGTTACCTTACAGAAGACCTTACAGAAGTCAGAAGTGGGATTAAACTCCAAGTGTACGCCCACAATTTTTGAAAAATAATTGAAATTGAAATGTAGACCTCAAGTTAACTCACATGTTCAAGCAATGTTCGGGGTGAGCTTCCCGCAACCCAAAACGAAAGAACTGTATTCAAATGATAGTGAGCAGTGAATCCTGTTATTGAAGTTTGGTGCACACCTGGGTAATGGGTAATTATTGTGATGATGAACCGATCACCAGGACACCACCGAGAATATTCACACCGCTCAAGCCAGTCCCGACTCCCGAGCTCGCCGCTCGCAGTCGCCGAGTAGGATGCCACTACCACCCTCTCGAAACGAGGATGATGCTTGTTGTCGAGAAAAATACGAGATTGAAACGTGAGCTATCAGAACTACAAAACTGTAAGTACTCGTTCTAGTACCAATCTTGATGAGGCCATCATCCCGTTGTTTAAATGGGACGAAGAGAACAGTCAGAAGGTGATAATCGACAGGATTCGCAAATTTGATGAAGTGGTAACTTTCCATAACTGGAAACAAATGACCGCGTGCGAATTAGCCACTATAGTTTACGTGGTACCTAACGCACGAATATTGTACGAATTCTTGCCGACCCCGTGTTTAGATTGGTACCTAAATGTTATAACTTGAATGAATATATTCAAAACACCACAAAACGCATAACAGGTGCAAGCTGATATGGGACCTACCCTCCTAGGTCAGACGCTCGAGCCGTGTTGGAGCGTCTAGACTAATGTCATGGTAAATTAAGATATTTCACGCAGTTCCCTTTTGGGTTGTTGACGCACATGGTCGTAAGAAATCTTAAATACGACGAACAAAATTGCAATTAAAGTAACGATTGTTGAAGTTTGGGAATGAGTGCGAATTTATTATTTTGTTAGTATAACAGTATAAGGAATGTCCGCAAGACAAGAAGATTTCCACAGTAAAATCGCCCCAAGAATGCCGTGGTTGTATTTCGTTTTCAATGTGTAAGTAATTTGGGGGAAAAGCAAGAGCATCGAAAATCGAAGTGCATCACACCACAGACGAGCCGATGGTTACGGACCGTATCGAATGACAGTTTGTGAGAGAGGTAATTTTATTGCATAGGTATTAGATGCTGACGAAGACGATGACGAGTATAATGTTTTTGATTGGTGTACCTTTACCTTTACATTATTACTGAGAGAAGGAAGGTATTTTACCTCACAAGTCGCAAGTTGTTTTGTGAAAACAAATGAGATCAAACACACGTTGAATGCTATCGCCACTACCTACTTTGTGTCAATGGGCAGTGCATGGAAGATGTAACCGTACTGTTTTGAATGTTTTTTGACTGTCACTTGTTCAAGAAATGCAGAAGACGAATGGGACAAGCCCATTAAATGAATACAGGGTGCCACCAGAGCGTGTATCAAGACTTGAAACACTAGCTGAATGCAAACCACGTCACGTTGCTGACTTTAGTAGGTATCTTGGCAAAATACAAGGTGACTTGAGCAGACTTGGTGAAATGGAGAGGCACCATCAAATGAAGAATTACCGAAGATCGAAAGGCTCAAAAGTAGAGATTCGACCAGACTCGAGCTGCAGCTACCAAATACGAGGAAGGCCAGCCGGTAGTAGTCTTGAATGCGACATCGAGTAGGGGTGACAGCAGGAAACTACTACCGAAGTCTAAGGGTCCATTCAGAGTTTGGAAGATTTTGCCGAACGACCGTTACGAAGTCAAGGACTTACGAGAAAACTGCACACGAGCTACCACCACCGTGATAGCGGTCAACAAGAGGAAACCCTGGGTGGTTTTGAAAGGTGAGGATCTGAGTTTTCATATTTCAAGGTCTGATTCAACCCTTAAGATACGATGAGTGGCATGTAAAGACTAATAACGATTAGCGAGACTCAATCCTTGAAATATGATGATCAAGGTTGACGAAGGTCAACAAAGTTCGTGACTAATGTTGGCAAAGAACCAACATAGTTCATGATCAAGGTTGACAAAGGTCAACAAAGTACATGACTAGTGTTGGCAAAGGACCAACATAGTTTATGATTAAGGTTGACAAAGGTCAACAAGACTCATAACTAGTGTTGGCAATTGACCAACATAGTTCATGATCAAGGTTGACAAAGGTCAACAAAGTACATGACTAGTGTTGGCAAAGGACCAACATAGTTCATGATTAAGGTTGACAAAGGTCAACAAGACTCATAACTAGTGTTGGCAATTGACCAACATAGTTCATGATCAAGGTTGACAAAGGTCAACAAAGTGCATGACTAGTGTTGGCAAAGGACCAACATAGTTCATGGTTGAAGTTGACGAAGGTCAACAAAGTTCATGACTAGTGTTGGCAAAGGACCAACATAGTTTATGATTAAGGTTGACAAAGGTCAACAAGACTCATAACTAGTGTTGGCAATTGACCAACATAGTTCATGATCAAGGTTGACAAAGGTCAACAAAGTTCATGACTAGTGTTGGCAAAGGACCAACATAGTTTATGATTAAGGTTGACAAAGGTCAACAAGACTCATAACTAGTGTTGGCAATTGACCAACATAGTTCATGATCAAGGTTGACAAAGGTCAACAAAGTGCATGACTAGTGTTGGCAAAGGACCAACATAGTTCATGATCAAGGTTGACAAAGGTCAACAAAGTACATGACTAGTGTTGGCAAAGGACCAACATAGTTCATGGTTGAAGTTGACGAAGGTCAACAAAGTTCATGACTAGTGTTGGCCAAGGACCACCATAATTCATGACTGATGTTGACAAAGGTCAACAAGGTTCATGACTAGTGTTGGCGAAGGACCAACATAGTTCATGATTAAGGTTGACAAATGTCAACAAGGTTCATGACTAGTGTTGGCCAAGGACCACCATAGTTCATGACTGACGTTGACAAAGGTCAACAAGGTTCATGACTAGTGTTGGCCGTGGACCACCATAGTTTATGATTGACGTTGACAAAGGTCAACAAGGTTCATGACTAGTGTTGGCGAAGGACCAACATAGTTCATGATTAAGGTTGACAAATGTCAACAAGGTTCATGACTAGTGTTGGCCGTGGACCACCATAGTTTATGATTGACGTTGACAAAGGTCAACAAGGTTCATGACTAGTGTTGGCTAAGGATCACCATAGTTCATGACTGACGTTAACAAAGGTCAACAAGGTTCATGACTAGTGTTGGCCGTGGACCACCATAGTTGATGACTGACGTTGACAATGGTCAACAGAGTTCATGACTAGTGTTGACAAAGAACCAAGATGGTTGGATATGGGTTCTACCAAGGTCCAAGAAGCAGTATCCATCTAGAACCATTCGAGATCAACAGTGCCTCACGAGTACGTTGACGGTTGCTGATCGACCAAGATGGATGGATATGGGTTCTACCAAGGTTCAAGGAGCAGTATCCATCTAGAACCATTCGAGATCAACAGTGCTTCACGATTACGCTGACGGTTGCTGATCGACCAAGATGGTTGGATATGGGTTCTACCAAGGTCCATGAAGCAGTATCCATCTAGAACCATTCGAGATCAACAGTGCCTCACGAGTACGTTGACGGTTGCTGATCGACCAAGATGGATGGATATGGGTTCTACCAAGGTTCAAGGAGCAGTATCCATCTAGAACCATTCGAGATCAACAGTGCTTCACGATTACGCTGACGGTTGCTGATCGACCAAGATGGATGGATATGGGTTCTACCAAGGTCCAACAAGCAGTATCCACGAAGCACATTCGAGACCAACGGTGCCTCACGATTACGCTGACAGTTGCTGATCGACCAAGATAGATTGGTATGGGCTCTACCAAGACGCAGTACCTATGCAGGACCATTCCATCAAGCTGAATGGACATGGGGTCTATCAAGGACCAGTACTCATGTCACTGGAGAAGAGATGACATCAATTTGGTGTGTCATAAAACAAGGAATACAGTCGAGTTGATGGAAGATCAACAAAAGTCATGCCAAATGAGTTTCAATTCGATTCGTATCCGGGCATCACCAAATGCAACAAAAAGGGAAGTTGAAAAATTTTGCTATTCACGGTTCAAGTATTTGTACCTCTTTTAGAGTGATTGCTATTCTGAGGACAGAATAAGAAGTCAGGATGGCCGAATGTTGGGAACGACGATAAAGCAAGACGGCAACCCGATCCGTCTGCATGTTTTATTACCGAAATCCTGGCCCCTCACGTTCCCACTGGATGGCCGCCACTCAGGGAGTCTTAAGCTAAGGGCTGACGGCTTAGCACGTTGAGTACCTGCGGTCTATAGTTGTGATAGTAGATTGTTTTAAGTTGTTACGAAGCATATTATCATTGTATATTATATATTATGTTGTCCACTCTGGCCCTTTTGTTACCTTACATGTTTATTCTTATATTGATTTTTATTATTGATATGGATTTATTGTTTTGTTCCATTTTTTATATTTTTATATTTTTTTCAAAGAATAAATGCATTTATTTTAAAAATTAATTTCAATTATTACATAATATTACCTAGCAGCTAGCGTTGTTTTTTTTTATAAATTCCTACAATTTATACGAAGTAACGAAAGTAACGATAACGAATACTTAGTAACTAATACTAAACCCGTAAGTAACGAACTGTAACGAGTACTCAAAAGTAACGATACTTCCCATCTCTAGTGGGGGGAACCATAAATGCGTACATACCATAAATGAGATTTGCCGATTGATGATAGAAAAATAGAAAATGCCGAGATTTGCCGACTTTTGACTATAAAATGGAAAAACATACCATAAGTGAGATTTGCCGATTGATGATAGAAAAATAGAAAATGCCGAGATTTGCCGACTTTTGACTATAAAATGGAAAATATGAAGATTTGCCGACTTATATTACGAATGGGGGGGTGTGACACCCCCCCACACCCCTCCGTCGGTTGGGCCCTGCCACTATTATACATCCTCACATCTTCAATCAAACATCCGATTAGACATCAAAACTGAAAGATGTGTGAAACCAAAATCAATTTCCGCACACGCTAGCGGCAAGCAAACAATTTCGCAGCAATCCGAAAAGGATAAGGAGAACAATGGACAATGAACCAAACCAGAAAATGGTTACTACCACTCCAACAACAAGCATTACTACTGCGAATCGATATGTCCGAGCGTCGGTGAATTTTTCCTCCTGCTCCTCCTTGTCCTCCTCCTTTTCCTCCTCCTGCCCTGCACAATCATCCATTAGCCAGAGTAATGTTGCGATTGTTTCGTGTCATAGAAGCATTAGAGGTAAATGAAGCGAACGAAAAAAGAACAAATACAATAACGTGGGAATAGAACAATAAATATAAATAGTATCACGTGTTGCCACCGCACATTCACTTGGCTTGATCGTAAATACGCCGAGAGCAACTTGTCTTATAGAAAGGAATAAAGAAGGATACTCTACAAGCCGAAGACATGCATGGCAGCTTCGGTTTACTTCATAGCTATATGGCGAGCGAGCATGCCTGCTCGCTCTCGCTCCTATACTACACTACAACGCGTTTAATCTCGGAACACACAAATGTACCCGCTTCTACAACTCCCTCTATAGAACTTCGATCCATTACATAAAACTACTGCTGCTCGCTATAACAAAACCATCATAAATATTTTACGGCGCGTTTTCCAACATCGAGACGTAATGTCTTGATGACATTGGCTTATTTCAACTCGCGGAACGCTATAAATTGCGAGAACAAATTGCAATTTGGAACAAAACACGAGCGTCTTGCTTTGAATGATCGCAGTAAGGCACCACTCAGTTAGTTGATGATATCCTCAAAAATAATCATCTAAAGTAAAAGGCCGACAGCATTTTAGACGAGATTTTTTTTTGATATGTCACTCAATGACATGTTCCTCATTTGAACCTGATGGCCGCTCTATGGAAATACGCAACGCAGCCGGGACGCAATAAGACGCAACGTTTCTGGTTGGCTACCAAGCTAACGGCAAAACCATCGCAAAGAAGCAAGTTCCTTGCGAGCCAATCAGAAACCTTGCGTCCCGCGTTGCAGCTGCGTTGCGCATTTCATAAAGCGGCTTCAACGAACCACCCTTCTTATCACAGCGGTACATTTCCTAGCAAAATGAAATATCAGTCAAGAACAATTTCAAGACTATTCAGGTCTCCGAGAATCATTTTGTATCTGGAGGCAAATAAACTACTCGATGAAATAGATGTCGTGTTCTGAAATTTCACCCTTTCTCAAGACAAACAAAAACTTCTGACTGGCTTAGACAGTAGTTTCAAGTCTGTTTAAATCATTCAAGAAGTTGATCCTCTGGGAATAGAACGGTATAAATTCAAAAGTCGAAAGACGTGACCAGTCCGCGGCATGTCCCCATAACATTAGCCCGTTAACCATGGACAAACTGAAACATGAAGAGAAAAGTTCGCATCAACCCTCAAGGTGTTCAAAGGAACCTAATCTTTCAAATTTCTCAGCGGGAGAATTGAGCTTAGTACTTATTCTTTTACTAATCATGTTTATACATATGATGTTTCCATGTCAAGGTCGAGTCCAGACTAACACTCGGGAAACGCACGTCAGTCGATTCCTGATCAAGTTCCGCAGTGTCCTTCAACGTGGAAGTCATTGTCTCAGTCTTGTCCGAATTTAGTTTCCAGCTTATTGCACGCCCGTAATCAATCCTCAGCATCCAAAAGCGCTTCTCAGGGCCTTGAAATAAAGTTTTCTTCATCGTCCGTCTTTACTAGTATTGTTGATGTTGAGTCGTCAGTGTAAAGAAGACAGTTCAAAATTTTCTTGCTTGATGGTTGCTGGTAGGTCGTTTAAAGATTAGAACTAGTAAAGGTTTCAAAATGAATTCTTGTGGCTTGTGGTACTCCCACCGTTACAGCTT
The DNA here is from genome assembly GCA_949128115.1 of Anaspis maculata. Taxonomy (NCBI): domain Eukaryota; kingdom Metazoa; phylum Arthropoda; class Insecta; order Coleoptera; family Scraptiidae; genus Anaspis; species Anaspis maculata. The sequence goes on from OX421962.1 coordinate 92,862,265, forward strand.
GTAACTCCAACACCCCACCAGACAGAACACTCCGACGTCTCCCTGAGAGAAAATCTGTCACGCTCTCCCTCTCAAAGCTGTATCGAGCCTATGGTCTTTTTGTGTGAGCTCATAGTCTACGTTTTTGTGGGAATTCATTCTAGCTTCGTGAATGTAGTAAAATAAAAATTCCCAGTGACAAGGTATCTGATAAATTTTATTCGACATTTGATTAGAAATCAAGTCATCTTATTATAAGTCTCTTAGATACTATGTAACATTCACGAAAATGGCCACTTGCGGTTGGTTGGAGCCATTGGGTTATGAGTCCGTAACCCACGGGGCGGGGCTTTGGCAGTGAGTTATGAAGCGTACATGACGACTTGACGCGGGACAACTTGACGCCAGGACAACTTGACGCCGGGACAACTTGACGCCGGGACAACTTAACGCCGGACAACTTGACACCAAGAATTTTAAAGTAGCTGCTACCCGACTTAACGTCGGGACAACTTAACGACAAGACAAGTTGCAGCTATAGGACCCCGAGTATCACATGAAGGCACAAAGGTGCTTACTAAAGTTACGAAAGCCAGGGGAAAATGCAAGAGGGCCCGATAGACCTTCGAATGCCAAACAAAGGCACAAGAGTGCTTACTAAATGTGAATGAAAAAAATGCAAGGGGGCTCAGCAGGGGTTCAAACACCATAATTGAAAGTACCATGAGTTTCAATGGGGCTATGAACAACACATGAAAGCAAAATATGGCTTCTTGGGCATATGAGGACACAAGCGGACCAAGTAGGGCTTCGAATACCAGATAAAAACACAAGTGTGCTATCGATTGCTTAAAAACTCCCGAAGCCACGAAAAATTGCAAGGGGGCTCATCAGGACTTCAAAAGACATTGAAGGCACAAGGGGGCTCAATAGCGCTTTGGATTACACAAGAAGGCGAAAGGGGCTCACGGGAATTCTGAACACGTGAAAAAAACATAGGGAGACTCACCAAGGCGGCAAACGGTACTTGAGGTTGAGGACACATTGGGGCGCCCTTTAGGGCTCCAAATGTTACACGAAGGCACCAAGGTGTTTACTGAAGCTTCGAAAGCGACGGGAAAATGTGAGGGGACTCAGCTTAAATCGACATTGAAGAAATAAGGGGGCTAGTAGGGCTTCTTACAATCAAAGAAGGCACAAAGGGACTCACTGAAATTCTGGAGGAGCAAAAAATCATGGGGAGCTTAAAACAAGAGTGTCCAATTGGGTTTTGAATAAGGGTGCTTACAACGCCATATGGAGACATGAAGGGTAGATACTACGATTCCGATCGAAAGCATCATGAACACGCAAGGGGGCTCATCAGGGCTCAAAATGACATATGAATACACAGAAGGATCCACTGGAATTCCGAGTTAACACAGCAAAACAAAATGGGAGCCGCTTGAACTCCAAAACATAGGAAGACATAAGGGGGCTCCTTGGAACTCCGAACACCTCAAGTAAACACACGAGAATTCATCGGGGCTTGAAACGACACAAAAAACCACGGGGGCTTATCGGGACTGCGATTGACAAAGAAGAACTCTAGAACTACAAAATCTGAGGAGATAGATTGTGGCTCGATAGAGTTCCAAAAGCAACATGAAGACACATGAAGGGGGCTCGTCAAGGCTTAAAGCGACACATCAAATTGTCCACGCGTTAGGTTGTTCTGGCGTCAGGATGGCCGCCGTCAAGCTGTTCTCCTTCGACCAACTTGACGCCGGGACAACTTGACGCCAGACGATTTGCGCCAGAGATTTTGTGAGAACAGAGTAGAGAAATATTCGAAGAAAACAGCAGAACACAATGAGGGCCTCTAGAACTCCAAAACACAAGAAGACATGAGCGGGCTCACTTAGACATCCGGAAACCTCAAGAAAACATTGGAAGGTTCATTGGAGGCTCGGAAAGACACAAAAGAAGACAATAGGGGCCGGTAAGGATCCAAAATAAATGTATACAAAGGGGCTCGATGGTGTTTCGAAACTGCCAAGTAAATACAAGGAGGTCATCGGGGCACAATATGGTACATAAAGACAGAAGGGGGGCTCCGATTGACACAGCAAGAAGACATCATGGATCGCTAGAGCTCCAAAACATGAACAAAGTGAGCATGAGAGGGCTCGTTATTTCCGAAAACCACAGAAAACATGAGGGGGCTCATCGTCGAAATGACACATCGACACAGAAAGGCATATTGGAGCTCCGATTGACAAAGCAAGGCATAATAGGGGCGTCCGAGGGGGCGCCATATAGGACTAGAAACATAAGAAGATACAAGGGGGTTGATCAAGGCTTCACACAACACCACAACATGAAAACACGAGGGGGATTCTCGGGTTTCCAAACGACAAACACAGACAAAGGGGGTCCGTTGGGTCTCTGATAAACATAGCAAAACACATCGTGGGCCGCTAGGATTCCAAGACATGAAGAAGACAAAATTGAGCTCATTGCGGGGCTGGAAGCGTCATCATACACACACGGCCCAGATTGACCCAGCAAGAAAGAATGGGGGCCGACAGAGTTCCAAAGCACACGAAGATACAAGGGGGCCCGATATAATTTAGAGTTTCACATGAAAACACAAGAAGATCATCGAGGGGGTTATCGGGGTTCTCAAAAACACTATGGGAAACAGAGTGGCTCCAGTACAGTTTCGAAAACAATACGAAGATAAAGTAGGGGGCTCATCAAGGCTTGAAATGACACACAAAGACACATGGGGCTTTAACTTCGAGTTATACAGCAAGACACAACTGAGGTCATTGGGACTCAAAAACAAAGACACAAGTGAGCATGAGGGGCTTGCTGAAAAACCACAGGAGAACACAAGAGAGCCAATTGGGTAGCAAAAAGACACAAACTGGCCTAATAGAGTCTCGAAATCAAAATAACTCCTAGCGTCATGTTGTTCTGGCGTCAAGTTGTCTTGGCGTCAAGTTGTCTTGCGTCAAGATGGCCGGCGTCAAGTCGGCGGCGTCAAGTTGTCCTGCTTCGGTTATGAATGTCATTAATAATTCAGCATCGCATAGTTGATGTCAGAATTATTTAACAGGAGTAGATAAAAGTTAGTATTTCTTTATTCAGTGATTATATCTTGAAAATGATCGGTAGCCAGTGCCTAGGCCCACTATTTCTAGAGAAAAAGATTTAAAAAATTTTTCCTTTCCCCAGCAGCATTTATTTACAAAGTAGTGGGAGTGATTGATAAGTGTAAGGTTGCTGACGTTTAAATCACTCCGTTACAAAAAAAGTAATATTGACATTATTAATGACTTAACCTTGTCTAGTAAACATTGTGTTCCGTGTGTCTATGGTTCTACAAATTTTCTATGCTCATGATAGCTAACGTGGTTTTTGAAAGGATAAATTACGAATTAAGTATTTCTTATGCCTCACATTTTGTCAAGTCAGTCACCAAGATTTATCATGATCAACTGGACGCTGACGCTGTTGCAGTAGTGACGCTTTATCAAGAAATTGACTGTGTACAAATTCCCCCCCAAATCAAAATTTGAAAATTCAAGAAATACCTTTAAATTTTCCATAGTAAACTCTAAGAAAGAGTGCTGGGAGAAATTTGGCCGCGAGGTAGATGAGGACGTGTGGGGAAAAAGCACCCACCATATGAAGCCGGGAACCGCGACTCCTGGAAATCAAGTAAGGAAAATAGTCAAAAGTCTTTCCTCAACTCACCAAGAGGAGTAATGTGCAAATCCGAAGGTCCACCCACGCTAAACTTCTTTAGTGAGAAAGGGTTTCAAGAGGTGGCGAGCCGTCTAGAGAGCAACAAGTCTCCAAGACTGAACAAGATTCCATCGGAGATCATGGAGCTGGAAACCCGGTACCGGGAGCTTCGTTTTCGGAACCCAGAAAGCCGGGGTCTATCCGACGAAATGGAAATATGCAAAATTGGCCGTATTTGAAAACGAAACAAACCACTTGAGAACCTATCGAGATATAGGCCCATATTATACCTCCTGAACACAGTCGGTAAACAGATGGAACAGCTGATAAATGTGAGACTATGACGGGACTGAAGAGAGCCGGAATCCGCCGGGATTGTCGAAATTTCAAATCAATACGGCTTTTATAGAGTCAGGTCTAGGCCTAAATGCAATCAAAAGGGTTGTTTGTATCGTCCTCTATAAGATATTTTTTGTGACTTTACTACACTGTACACACAATGGAACAAATAAATTGATTATTATTATCATCATTATCGCGGAGAAGATGCGTAGGTCATCTTGTGGACATCGGAAGCAATCTCTGCTTATTACGGCTATTCCACGACTAACTTCAAAAATCGGAACATAGAGTCATGGACATCGGACAAAAGGAAGAGAAGATCATAAGCGTGAATGGTGGTGTCTTCTAGAGAGCAGTCTTGAGACTTAATCTCTGTTACGTACTCCATGACCAGGTGCTCAGGTTGCTGATGCTCGCAGGCGTAACAAACAATAATTTTGGCGTTTGCTGATGACCTCGTAAAAATGGTTATCAACCAGGTAACCGTGGAACTTTGGATCGATGAGATCTTCACGATATTATATATAATTCACATTATTTTGTGAAGCCACTCACTAAATTCCATTATAATTAGCCGAGTGGTGTTCTTCAGACAAATAGTTGGACAAAAAGTTTGCTTAAGTCGGCTGGGTGGCTCAGAAGCATAAACTAACGCACTCGCAACCCATATTTCATCGCGTCCTCTCAGACCGAGGCTCGAATCCAGCCGGCGGAAGAAAACTTTTCTGGGCCAAACATCGCTAAAAACGTTGAAATGATTGGGCTGCAGAAAATTACTGTGTATATAAATAAAACAGTTGATGTAACGAATACTTGAAATAAAGTGTCAAAACTCCTATGGCCAGATGTAAGGTCGAAAAGGTGAAAACAATATATATATAAAAATATATATGAAACAAAGCTCCCCGACCAACCACAACACCAGACGATCGAACCGAACAACTGCACAGACACGTGTTTCGCCCCTACTGGGGGCTCATCAGTGCGCAGGCGTGATCAGCTCAACCATCCGATGCTGTGGCAGTCAGAGAACTCATGGTAATATACACCCAGGAGGACTCCTAATATGTGAGTCCTCCAAGCGGCGCCATCTATCAAAGGCATTCCGCAGATGCTATATTTCAAGGCATCAGGCATGCGAGGGAATCAACAGAATTCCACGTAAAGCAACACCGTCGCCAAGAGAGCATCGATGGTAGATGTACACATGTATACTCAAGCCGAGTAGAGCAATGTTAAACACAAACAAACACGCGAATATAAATAAATATTGCGCCTCTTAGGGCCATATAGCGGCACCTCGCAGTTTCATGAAACAAAGCTCCCCGACCAACCACAACACCAGACGATCGAACCGAACAACTGCACAGACACGTGTTTCGCCCCTACTGGGGGCTCATCAGTGCGCAGGCGTGATCAGCTCAACCATCCGATGCTGTGGCAGTCAGAGAACTCATGGTAATATACACCCAGGAGGACTCCTAATATGTGAGTCCTCCAAGCGGCGCCATCTATCAAAGGCATTCCGCAGATGCTATATTTCAAGGCATCAGGCATGCGAGGGAATCAACAGAATTCCACGTAAAGCAACACCGTCGCCAAGAGAGCATCGATGGTAGATGTACACATGTATACTCAAGCCGAGTAGAGCAATGTTAAACACAAACAAACACGCGAATATAAATAAATATTGCGCCTCTTAGGGCCATATAGGCCATTGTTTCATGAAACTGCGAGGTGCCGCTATATGGCCCTAAGAGGCGCAATATTTATTTATATTCGCGTGTTTGTTTGTGTTTAACATTGCTCTACTCGGCTTGAGTATACATGTGTACATCTACCATCGATGCTCTCTTGGCGACGGTGTTGCTTTACGTGGAATTCTGTTGATTCCCTCGCATGCCTGATGCCTTGAAATATAGCATCTGCGGAATGCCTTTGATAGATGGCGCCGCTTGGAGGACTCACATATTAGGAGTCCTCCTGGGTGTATATTACCATGAGTTCTCTGACTGCCACAGCATCGGATGGTTGAGCTGATCACGCCTGCGCACTGATGAGCCCCCAGTAGGGGCGAAACACGTGTCTGTGCAGTTGTTCGGTTCGATCGTCTGGTGTTGTGGTTGGTCGGGGAGCTTTGTTTCATGAAACTGCGAGGTGCCGCTATATGGCCCTAAGAGGCGCAATATTTATTTATATTCGCGTGTTTGTTTGTGTTTAAAAATATATATGTATGTAAATATATAAACTTTAAATATATACAGGGTGTCCCGAAAATATACCGACAACGTTCTATGACAGCTTCCTCTCATCAAAACAACAAAAAAAGTTCCTATGAACATGGGTCCGGAAACTTGACACATCCACTAACCTTCTTATGCCCAACAAAATGAGGCAAGATTAATTCCACAATAATTCACCAGGGGTGGGTCAGGCTGAGGTGTGGGGTGCAAATAACCCTAACTTTTTTGAATGTGGATTGTTTTTGAATTTAACATAAAATTATGGAATATTGGAGTTTTCTACCCAAAAAAGGTTCCGATGTTCAACCTCGATAGACGCACTGTTTACGAGATATTTGAGTTTGAATGAATGAAAACGTGGTCAGAAATGCTTATTTTCAATTACGATATTCAAGAGAAAAGAAGACCTATTCCAAAGCAACTTCATTTTTGTTAGGCATTCAAATTTTGTTAACCATAAGAATGGTATTAAATGTGTCAAGCTTGATTGATTTTCCTTAAACGGTTTCGGAAATATTGAATAAACAACCCTCTTTAGGGTTCCACCTTTAGGGGCCTGTAGCTCCCTTATGAAGCGTTTCCGGAAGCATGTTCATAGGAACTTTTTTTCTTATTTTGATGAGAGGAAGCCGTCCTAGAACGTGGTCGGTGTATTTTTGAGACACCTGTATACATATATAAAAAAGTTTGCTTAGATTTTTTGAGAACAAGGCAAAAACAGCAGGGCCACGTCGTCCCCTTGAACCCGATTGAAGCAAACCTGTTACCAAAAATGCCACCAATTGATACTGAAAGAGTTCGGAGGAATTTAGTGGTTTAACAAAGCTAAACCCGAGGCTAAACCAAAATGGATTATTCCATCATAGTTGAGCAGGAGGGACGTCGATAATGTTGCCACAGCTTATATTTGAAACGTAGTTTGTTATCTATTGACAGTAACGACAAAATTCTATTTGGTTATGATTGTCACGTCATGCGTCAGTTGGGACAAATCAAGAAAAACGAACTTGATAACGTTTCTTCGACAAAGAGGTCATGGCTGCAATTAATGATCTGTTTTTTCTTGTAATAAAACGATCTTGTGCTTTCAAAAAAGTCGTCACCCGTTGTTTTTCCAACAGAACCACGAACGGCATTTTGAAAATGCGATCATGACGGGAAAAAAGTGGAGATCTTAGTATTAAATCTACTAGTCTTGCATCTTTGGCATAAATGACAATGCTTGGCATAAAAGTGCAAGGTATTTCCCTGTAACGTCCGGACTATATTACAGAAAGCTGAAATAAAATAGCGAGATTTCACACTGCCATGCCAATGTAAACAAGAGCGGAAGCTGGGGAGAAGCAGGAAGAAAAATAAGGAGTGACCAAGTATCTGGGAAAAAAGGCTAACCATCTATGAAGACAAAGACACCTTCGTAGTATCCTAGTTCCGATAAATGCATAACCTCCAAGAGAAAATGGATTTTAGTGAGTATGCCAGTAACGCGGTGAGCCCCCACACTGCACTAGCCCAGTTACCATTTCACCGGAGTGCAAAGGATACCGCCTCCCCTCCTCTTAAAAAAAAGGTAGGTAGGTACATTACTGACTTAAGGTGATGACTAGGGAGCGGATTTATATGCGGTAAAAAAGCTCAAAATATGGAGTTTATATGCGCTTAAAAAGTATCAAAATATGCGGTGAAAATGTTTAAATAAAGCAATATATACGAGTAAATATGTGATATAAGCTGCAAAAATTATGAAAATTTCAACATTTACATGTAAAACCAACCAACCAACCAACTCTGACCATCGAAGTGAAGAAAATTTTCAATTTATTTTTCTCTTGAAATGAAACAAGTGAGTATGCCTTCACGTGCGTGAGTCTCAGTAGCGCATTTTCTCAAGGAGGCATATTGTGAACGTAAAGAAATTTGGTTGAAGGAGAAACACCATTCCTTGCCCACTTTCTTCATTCGAAACTCATTGTGATATTTTGTTATCAGAATGGGGTACTTGCCAATAAAATAGATTTGAATGAGAATTCTTCCACTATCAATATTTTTTTGTTTGAGGGCGGGAGCTGGGAGCGGCGACCAATCAACAGTAGTCTATTCTTTCCCATTTTTAGTCGGCTGTCCATATAGCGGAAGAATTAGATCGCTTTGTCTTCGGGTTTATGTTTTCCATTTATCTCTTACTTTGAGGGCAGCGTGTGGGGGTGGCAGCATTCGGCAAAGTAACTGTTGCACAGTTTGAGTTAGGAGTTTCTAAATGTTTAAGGAAATATGACAGTCAGTAAAAATTGTGGAAGTTACTTTTTTTTTTTTGTTTGGGGGCGGGAGCTGGAGGCGGCGACTGATCAAAAGTGGCCTATCTCTTCCCATTTCTAGTCAGCTATCTATATAGTGGAACAATTAGATCGCTATGTCTTCAGGGTTATGTTTTACATTTATCTCTTACTTTGGGGGCGGCGAGTGGGAGCGGCAGAGTTTGGCAAAGAAATTCTTCCACAGTTTGAGTTGGGAGTTTCTGAATGTTTGAGGTAACATTAAAATGTAAATCAGTGGAAATTATTGAAAGTTGCACTTTTTTTCTTTTAGGGGTGGAAGTTGGACGCGGCGTCATACCAAAAGTAGCCTATTCTTTCCCATTTTTAGTAAGCTATCTATATAGCGAAAGAATTAGATCGTTATGTCTTCGGGCTTATGTTTTTCATTCATCTCTCACTTTGATGGCAGCGTATGGGGGCGGCAGCATTTGGCAAAGTAACTGTTGCACAGTTTGAGTTGGAAGTAACTAAATGTAAGGGAAATATGACAATCAGTGAAAATTGTGAAAGTTGCATTTTTTTTGTTTGGAGGCGGCAGCTGGAGGCGGCGGCTAATTAAAAGTGGCCTTTTTTTTTCCAATTTCAGTCAGCTATCAATATAGTGAAAGAATTAGATCGCTATGTCTTCAGGTTCATGTTTTACATTTTTCTCTCACTTTGGGGCGGCGTGTGGGAGCGGCAGAGTTTGGCAAAGAAATTCTTGCACAATTTGAGTCAAGAGTTTCTAAATGTTCGAGGTAACATTATCAGCTAAATCAGTGAAAATTGTTGAAAGTTCCACTTTTTTTCTTTTGGGGGCGGAAGCTGGAAGCGGCGCAATATTAAAAGTAGCCTGTCCTTATCCATTCGTAGTCAGCTATCCATATAGCGAAAAACTTAGATCGTTATGTCTTCGGGTTCATGTTTTTCATTTATCTCTTACTTTGGGGGCGGCGTGTGGGAGCGGCAGCGTTCGGCTGAGCAAATGTTGCACAATTTGAGTTGGCAGTTCCTAAATGTTGAAGGGAACATCTCAATCAGTAACATTTGTGAAAGTTGCACTTTTTATCGTTTGGGGGCGGAATCTGGGGGCGGCGACAAACCAAAAGTAGCCTATCCTTTCCCATTTTTAGTCAGCTATTTATATACCGAAAGAATCAGATCGCTATGTCTTCGGGTTTATGTTTTGCATTTTAAAGTGATTGGGGGCGGTTTTTAGCAGTTTTTTCATGTCGGCGGCGCATATTGAAGACGGAATGTTTCTTGGCTTATGTTTATAAGTGGCAACTATGTATTATTCAAAAAATGAGAACACTACCCAATGAACATTTCGGGTCACCTAAAGGGATGTTGGTTTTATAAAAGGTATATTAGGGTTTTCTGAACAACTTGTTGTTATATTAAGAGTTTCAAGAACCCTGAAGTGTTATATACCTTTCAGTTTTTTAAAATAGTGACATAAACGTATCTGTTACCATGTTCATGATCACTTCAAGTTTAATTCCTAATAGGTTTATAAAAGTGGATATATAGTTGTCTCCATTTACCACCTTATGTAACTGAGGGTAATCTGGTTTTATAGCGGTGTAACGACACACAACTCTAAATCTTCCCAGAATTACTGTAACCTCAATAAAACAACTCTCATAAATGGTATATAAGTAACCAATTTGAAATCTTCCTAGTGACAAAAGTAAAGGATTAGTGCCGACTAATACTGTTAGAAAACCAAAAGTACCTATAACTTCAATTACAAAACACTGAGTTTTACAGTGGGGTCTTTCTATAATATGTCGAGTGATATGTGGTCGTTTGAAGTCAAAACAAAATGGATGACAGATCGGGAGAGATTAAGAAAGTGAATTCGCGAATAAAAAATAATTGGAAGAAAGTGAAAAAAGGGGTTCGTTTCATTGTAGAGCGAAACAAAACCTGAATCTCATTCTTACGAGAACATCTCACAATCAACATCTCACAAGTACAATTTTGAACGACATTGCCAGAATTTTCACAAAATTTTGCGTCGCACAGGAAATAATGCAGTTGGCACGGGAGAAACCCAGTTGCTACTGCAGGTTTCATAAAGAGATCAGTTTATTACCATTACGACTAGATGTCACCATTATATAACCTTCGGGTATATCACGGTCATTTGTACTTCTGCTATAAAACTTAAAGGCATCAAACTGTTACTATTACGATTAGATGCTACCACTTATAATCTTCGGGTATATTGCGGTCATTTGTACTTCTCCTATATAACCTGAAGGCATATACTGGTGTCAATGCTTCCTTGAATGTTTGTTATGGGTATAATAGGTCTAAAAAATGCGATACATGTGATATAATTGTTATTTAAGAGTGATAGCTGACGACTTGTAATTTCGGCCATATTTGTTTGTTCAAATAATGGAGCTTGTTTGGAACATTTCGTAAAAATGCATATTTTGATTGCAGAAATCATAGAAAATTCATTTATTCTTGGAAAGAGGTCTGAATATCGAATGTCATTCAAGGAAAACAAAAAAAAAACAAATTTGTCAATGAAAATTTTTACTATTTTCTATGAAAAAGTATCAAAACCTAATTATATTTGGAGCGCGTGATTTTTATCGAGGTAGGTCAGAAAATTACTCGATATATTGTACTTCCCAGGTGTTATTCGCGAGTCTACTGGCAAGAAATTGGTCATCACCATCATAATAGTAGATGAAAAGATTTGTAATAATCAGGATTCATGACTTGTCTTAGCAAAAATCTTATGCCGGATTGAAAGGAAGACAACATTATGAATAAATATTGCGAGCAAGAGAGAGGCATAGTTTTTTTGTGAAGTAGCTCAGTCACGTAGTTATATAAACATAATAACAACTTCTATAAACTAAGTTTATAATCACTACTAGTAAGTGATAATACAAATATCATCACCTACAGTGATCACAAATAACTTGTGCAGAGTTATATAAGAGGTTTTATAAGAGGTTTGTAAGATACGCTGATTACAATAATATAACCATGACTATGAAACTAACGGGTACTTCTGATACGTGACGGTAACCTTTGTAGGGTTCTCCACTTTGGATATATAGATGGTTTGTAAAAGTTATGTAGGAGTAACGAACGCAAACTAATATAACCTATAGTTTCATAAACTAGTGAAGAAAATGTAATGATCACCTTAATATAACCAAAAATGTTCATTGGGTGGAGCATCAGGTCCGGTAGAAAGTGCAATATTATGTTATTTCAAGTTTATCGGGGGCGGTTTTCTCTATGTTGGCGGCGCAATATGGACATCCAATATAGCCTAGCTCTCCTTTGAGAGTGGCAGCTATGTAACAGCGAAAAAATTAGAAAGCTAGGTCGTCTAGTTTGGGAGGAGTTCGAGGAACGGACGGACGGACGGACGGACGGACGGACGGACAAAGCGGTTGCAATAGCAATTTTCATCAAGATGGAAAATGCGCTAAAAATCTTGATTTTTCTGGCACATCTAGATAAAATGGCCAAAATATTGACAAGTATTCAGTAATATGCAAAAATATGGACTGAATATGCGGCTATATGCGATTATATGGACTATCAATTTGTATGCGGTAAAAACTTGAAATAATAAATTATATGCGAAATAAAACTTGGTATTTAGGTTCCTTATAGGTGGAAACGTCAAGCTGCAGGTCGACCGTTGCATCCAACTCTCGATCCAACTTAGCGAACAGAACATGTAATAGTATATTACATACCGAGACGGGAAATACATCATTACTGCTGAGGGCACAGACAGCCTCCAGGCTTTGCCTGGAGGCTCTAGCCCAAAGCTGGAGTGATGTATTTATCGTCGAGAGTATGTATACTATTTTACTCACAACCATGTACTCAACTTGCAGGATCACAGGCGTTCAAAAGTTAAAATCTGAAAATTAACTTTTTGTCATAACTTCCAGATAGGCCGATTAATTTTGCTGAAACGTGGTTCAGAAAATACTGATTAACACACTTATTTCTTGGTTGGATGCATATTTTGAAATTTCCCTTCTAAAGCTACCATTTCTTCACTTTTTCGGGAGGTCGGCAATGGGTCACTTCCCGACCTCCTACTAGGTATGTAATGAATCAATTACCATAGTGGTTGTGAGTAAAAAAAAATTATGAATCCGCTCTCTAGTGATGACTTTGTAACTCGCTTTGTAACGCATCCATTATACAAGGGCGGTTGCGAATTGCCTTCCAAATATGTATATGGCTCATCGGTACTGGGAGCGTCTGGGGATAAAGGTACCTACACGTAAACAGAAAACATGTTGACGACCCCTGGTTATTTACAGACGGCCCTATCTGGGTCACTTTTTCAAACAGAACTTTAAATGGATTTTAGATTCATGCTAATCCGACCTCTGGCGCGACCACTGACGTTTGAGATTGCAGACTCTCCAGCAGGGCCTCTGTAAACTACCCCCGCGTCATAAATAATTCAGATTTGCGCTTTTTTCGAAACGCCGCATTCTCTCGCACACTCGGGCAGAGGTATTTAAAAAATCGATCGCCCATCAGCAACACGCAAAAAAATACGCACAAACACATACACATAGGTACGTATAGGTATACAGTATCCACCCACCCCAGCTTCAGAACCGCACAAGCAGAACGCCAAGCAAGGGAATTTAAAAATCCCAGTGGCTTATCGTCACAACGACTCTGAAACGTACAAAATGGCTCTCGTCGTACGGACGAAAATTAAATTTCCGACAAGCGCATTGTGCTCTCTTCGCCGCATGTTACCCAGGCCGGCGTCGTCGTCGTCGAAATTCTGTGCGAAAAGTGGAAAACTGTAAGTTGGCTTTGTCGTCGCCGGCTATGCGGTACGGGCGGCGCGGTATTCCCTCTCTCCGTTCCACTCTTTGTCTGTTGTTTAAGGATTGTTTAATCCTGAGCGATGCTCAGATGTCGAGGATTCCGGTGCAGTTTCCATGACAACCGTATATCCGGTGATGCGGTAGCGGAATCACTTTACCGGTTTGAACTCGAAAGCGAGAACCAGTTACCCCAAACACTGGGTGAAGAGGAACACAGAGCAGAGAGAGACATGGCAGCGACATAATCCGAGTCTAAATAGGAGAATATTCAGTTATCATCATAAACAGCACCGGGGATTAAACATACATCACAATGATGACGTCAATGGATTTTCAGCGGTGCAAATTCGGTGGACGCACATCAAAAACGTTTGAAAACTGAACTACACTGATCATCAATTTAAGTGGCCCAGAGGAATTTTGCATTAATTTTGACTTCGTGCAGCTTTTGATGGAGAAGTCGCAAAGACATTATTCTTCCTTTATTGAGTAGGTGGATGTCTCAAGAAAGTGGTTTAGGGTGAGATATCTTCAACTCGGTAACTTGAAAAGGTACAGGCTGTAACAAGTTAGCGTGTTTTTTACATAAGTTTGAAGCCACATCTAGATTTTCTCAGAAGATCTTGAAGTAGACCATACAGTGAAACGGATTGAATCAAGAGTGAAGTAGGCAGGGGAGAAAAAAGCAAAACGGTTGCCAGGGGAACGTTTTTGGTTGTTTTGTTTCGGTTTTTCTTCATCTTCGTTTTGATTCCGGGTAAAGACAAAAACAACATGGCTAAGTAGAAGTAGCAGTGTGCCGTTGGCCACCCCGTCCGCCCATTGACCATCTTCTCCGCCGTCGAGTCGCTCTGGCGTCGAGCCAGCCTATCCGTCCAGTTCCTGCCTCGGTTCCTGCCTTACTTCCATCGTTCCCGCCGTCCAGATGTGTCCCGATCTGCTTTGAGGTCGTGTCTTGATCTTCCGCTGTGAAGTGTCCTGATCTGCTTTGGAGTCGTGTCTTGATCTTCTCCAGATGAGCTAAGCTTCGGTGCTGGATGCTTGTGATTGACAAACGGTACCTTACGGTGGAAAAGGAGCGATCTTGTGGGGTGGAGCAGACGGCCCACGATTGAGATTTGCATTGTCTTAGAAAGCCACGATCGACGGGGGTAGACTTCAATTTCTCATTAGGTGGTACCCGCAGTTCAAGGGTTGGCGTTGAAACTTCGACAGAGCTTTGGGGCTACTCTGAATACGCGCTGCTGAATTTAGAGAATCGCGAAACGAATAATAATTCAAAGTAACTGATATCGCGTTTCGCGTTTGTTAAAACCAGGCTCGGATCCTTCCGTAGAGTCGCAGTTGTTATTATTAATTGGTTTAGGACAACGAACCCCCTCCCCCCCTCTCTTCTTGAAACTAATGACTTTGTTCTAGCATGCCACTGCAGTTATTCAGATTTCCATGTTGATTGGATTATGAAGTGCCAGAGAATTATAAATAACGACGAATGTGACGGAGAGGAGTCTCACATAGAGGAACGTCCGGTTTAGAAGTCGCGTAACTAATGAATTTGTCGCAGTATTTACCTAAAGTCGATAGAGATTGTTTGATCGTGAAATGGAAAAATCTATTAGAAGCTGTTCGTATAATCCTCTAGATATTCGACGGCGCGACGATTCAATAAATTTGTACCTATAATGAATTGTTACGGCTCAATAGTTAGTCAGCGATCTGATATTTATTTATAGGGAAAAACAGTTGTTTCGAAGCCTTTTCTCGTTAGTTCGTCGGCGAGCACCTTAATAGGTTTTCAGCAATGGGTTTACTTCACACACAACAGAACGAAGTTCAATCAAAAGGGTCTTCAGATGAGAGTTTGTACCTTGACTTGAGTAATTGTTTGCGTATATCATTGGTTCCAAAGTTTTTGGAACGGTGAAGCTGGGTTTTACATTTCCGGCTATAGAGACTCGCGGTCGTGATATCCTTCTAAGCTTCAAGGGTAATTCAAGGTGAAAATAGGTCCGGCTCTCCACAAAGGCACCGGCCATATCCAATCCCTTCCAAAACGGGCAAAAGATCACCATAGCCTAAGAAGAGCAATGCAAAAAGAATAGACCAGATATGAGAGACGCAGCTTTTGAAAAGAGATTCATAATAGGAAGAACCCCGCACGCACCGGCCCACAAACTTAGATTGTAGGGAACAGGGGAAACAACAGAAAAGAGAGGGGGAAAGTTCCCATCGCTTGCAAAAGTCACTCACACTCACTTCTTTTTCGGTGTCTGGACGCTGGGCCTAACCCTAACATAACCTATAACACTAACTTGAATGTTGAATCTGATGAAGCCACGATAAGAATTTCGAACCACGCTCCTCAAACAAAGTTCAAATGTTGGTGAAGGTGTGGAATCAGATGTTCATCGGAGTGTTGATGTGTGACGGCTTTGTCATAATTATTAGGGGGAACTCATCTTTGAAGGAACACTTTAGAAACTTAGCTATCCTAGTTACCAGCGTTGAGGTAGGGTCAGGTATAGGAACGAGCCTTTATTAAAACACTTTGACATGTAAATAGAAGTCAATACAATGATTTTATGTTACAACCAATTTCTGTGTCTTACTGCGTTCAAACTAGAGGTAAATTCGATCTCAACACGCCCAGTATCTCTATCCTCGAACCACAAGAAAAAAGCATAACAGGATGGTGTCCTGATACTAGACGATCACCGGCCAAAGCGGTCCCAAGAGTGGGAAAAGTGGTTTAATTCAAATAAGTTGAATTAAATTGGAGTATGTTGGGTTGCTTATCCATCCAGGCGCATAAGCTAATGAATCGATGATATTCTGACAAATTAGAGACTATTTCTCCGCCACAATCTCAGCCAGATCTTGCAAGTTGTTCGGTTATAGAGCACGTTTGCGGATGCGCCTCTCTATCACATCCCAAATGTGCTCTATCAAGTTGAAATCTGGGCTGCGAGCAGACCATACTGTTCTTGTGATTTCGTGCTTTTCGAAAATTCAATTCAAAGCTCGTGCTCAGTAAGGACAGGCATTATCATCGATGTAGACAAAATTTGGTCTTCTTAAAGCGACCAAGGGTGGAACAATTGGCCTAACGGTCTGGTACATAATGGTTGATCGAGGATCTGGAGGGTCGGATACCAAGCCGATAACTCTTTGAAGATTCCGTAGAACCTCAAGGTATCACCCATTTCGATTATTCCGACAACGAGCCATCAGCTTATGCAATGATATAAAAATAACTTACCACATGAAAAGGCTGCGGAGCAGACAATAATTGCTTCAGGCATTATTTGTTGCATAATCATTAGAATGTGAAAAGCTGATTTTGCAATTACACAAAGTATTTTTGGAGATCATACGAAAATTTTCTAATTTCACTGATCCATGAAGTATCACTGCTCAGTATTTCATTTGGAGTTGAACTCTCATTTAGTATTAGTTGCCATCGATTTGATTGTTGTAACTGTCTCTGCAGTGATTAACTGATAACACCAAGTTTTACCAACCAAAAGTTCAACTCCAGCTGGAACACTGGGCCTTAGTAGTTGAGAATATGTTATAGAGCTAAAATCATGCAAGAAGACTTCCGATTCAATGAGTCATCCCTACCAAACACTTTCAGGTGAGAGATGAGAGCCACGTTTTTTGCACTCATCGAATGATATCTACTCCCGAATGTGTTGGGCTAATGTCTGTCCTCTGTCCTCACGGGCCTAACGCACGTTTTCTTTTGAAAATTTTGGAAAGAAGAAGCGGCGTGACATTGTATAGCAAAGAACAAACACGACGCACCATCACAATCAAACAAGATAAGGAAACCCTTCCACCAACCCCAAATTTACGCAGGCGACGAGTCACCCATGCTCCTGCTCGTCGTGACGAGGGTTGTTATGATTTGTAGCCCTTATTATAACTGCGACTGTGGGAGGTGGCGCGTTCCCATCAGCCCTCCAGTGCGTAATGTGTTGGATTCGAGGGTAAATGAGTGATAAAGAGAGAGTGGATCAAATTTGTGGAGCATTTCCTCGCAATTCCCAGCGGCTATAATACTGGTATATAATCGGCTTCGGTATAGTAGGTAGGTGGATGGCGGATGGATGGTGCGGGCACCTTATGCCAGAAAATTTAAATTACGACACTATGAAATTATTAGTCCATTAAAATGCACGCCGAGATTTAGGACTTGTCGTATTCGATGAAAACTCCAAGACATGTTATTGTCGATTGTTTCGTGAAACACGTGGCAACAGAAGTGCAAAGTCATTGTCAAGACTCGGCTAGGAAGATTCATGGCTGCGGCGTGGAATTTTAAGTTGTAAATTTCCGTCATTTTCAACATAAATAACGATTATTCTTATGCGCAGGGGAGTGCTTCGGAATAATTAATTTATCTAATAGTAGAGGAAAACGCGCTGCCGGAGTTGAGCACCAGGCAGGAGGTTCAAAATTGCTGGTCCCTTTCCGTGATATACTGTAAAATCATTACACTTATACTGCGTACAAGCTCAGATCCTTGCAGATTTCGCAAAGCGATTCTTCAATTAATCCCACATAATGAGGGGTCATTCCTATTCTATTAAATGATAACCACTTCTCGGTAGCGATATGGCATGTACGCAAATGAAAAGTCACATGAGGCGATCCATTTTCGCAAGTCAAGATCACCAGGCATCAGTGACAAAACAAATTTAAATCTTTTCAATAACATCAGCGCGGGGGACCCATTTTCAATAATCTAAGAAAAATAGTTTGAAATTTGTTTCCCCTCTCAAAGTTCGTGCAGTGATTGATGGGCGATGACGAACTCCCCAGCATAAATCAGGGGTGTAGGTGCGGAGACTCAGTGCTAGACCGGACCCCATCACTGGTGAATCACCGAATAAAACGCCATAATCGATGTACATTTGATTACATGTTCTGTATAAATGACAGGGCGCTTAAATTATTGGAGTGGACCATCATTATTGCCATAATTTATGATGCTCAACATTAAACTCTTCTGTTGCGGAAGCCCGACATGGTGGCATTTTAATTGATATACTTTCAATAATATATCACCTGTTTTTATTCCGATGTGATATACTGCAGGGTCATGGCACAGCGTAAAATACCATCACCAATAAAATTTATAGGTAGGTAGCTAGCCATTTCAAAAACTGCAGCTAGTTCATCCTCAAGGAAGCTTCTAGATTGCTAAATTGCTATCTAGGTGCTACTTGAGTTTTTTTTTCAACAAATCAACATCAGAAGTTGCAAAATTTAGTCACGAATCAAACATCATTGAGCTAGTTTTTTTTTTGTATGCTCTTCGAGATCACTTCCACTCTAAGAGATTTGATTTTGTGTGAAGAAATAATTTTTGAACCGCGGATTTCTTTTGGAGTATACTCTATGATTTCTCCTGAATATTCTGAAAAAATTCACGAAAATCGCCTCTCGAATCGTTGGTCTCAGTAGTGAAAAGACAGGCCTCGAAATAACAATTTCTATAATATTCCATGCCAGATAGTTTGAAATTGAAGTGGCACGTATTAAACTTACATTGGTTGAAACACCTACAATTTGACATGTCAATTATCTCCGATGTGCGATTTTCCGTTCTTCAATTAGAGCTTCCGAAAATGATAGCATTCACTGAGGAAACATGGCTCATTACTTCATTACCAACAAACACAATAAACCGTGCATGGTGGTGATCAAATTGCTGATAACACTTGCCATGGAGCCCTCGAAGCTGGCAATGTTCATGAAAACTTCGACTTCCACAAAAATCCCAGATCATACGAACATTTAAAAAAAGTTGGTACTTTCTCTCATGTACTCTCAGGGGTGTACTAAAAGAAAAACAAAGTTTGTGTCGTAAAGATTCACACGATTCTTATTTTTACTTCCCTGATCCACCACCCAACGAGGAGGGGGAGTATTGTGTACGCGCTCAAATTTTTTCCCAAGATTTTGACGGATATATCCGTTTTGAGGTCTTCTATG
The DNA here is from genome assembly GCA_949128115.1 of Anaspis maculata. Lineage (NCBI taxonomy): Eukaryota > Metazoa > Arthropoda > Insecta > Coleoptera > Scraptiidae > Anaspis > Anaspis maculata. The sequence continues at coordinate 92,881,714 of OX421962.1, forward strand.
ACGATCAAGACCATTTTCAGAAGGATCTCTGTCTGTGTGTATGTATGTCTGTATATCTGTACTTATGTCTGTATGGCTGTATGTCTGTAGCCTTCCACGATAACAGCCGCAACGTCCATTCGATCGACTCGAAATTTGCTATACGGACATGGTTGCATCGTAGACTGAGCCCATTAGTTTTTGGCTGTCATCTGTCAAACGGGAGTGTCACTATCAAAAAATGACAGAAACTATATCTCACGGAACTCGACTTGCAATATGCCGTTTGAAAGCCTATAAGAAACTGTATTTAGAACAGTTTAAAGTATTGCCCTATCTGTTATCTGTCAAATAATAAAAAATGAAGTTCAAAACTTCACCATTCAATTATTCAAAATCTATCTGATGGATTGAGACAAAATTTGGCAGGAAGCAAAAGACAAAAGAGTCAAATTAAGTCTGCAGCTGCATTTTCCCACCATTTTCCAGTCGAGCGGTATGAATTTTCAAAATTTCTCCCAGCCGTTGCCACCTGAGAGGGTCTCTTGCCCGAATTTTGACCAGTAAATTACTCGCTTTTGATGCAGGACTCCACTTAAAAACTCATTACTGCTCGGCGATCAACTTTTTTCAAAAAAAATCAAACTGAAATCGAAAGTATATTGGATTGAGCATAGTGTAGACCTAATTTCAAATTTGGCACGGTTTCGGTTTTCTGACGGTAATTTTTTAAAAATGAAATTTGTATATACCGTGAATTTGACAAAACTGCAATGCCAACTTTGACATGCGGTGAGCCCCACGAAATATTAATTTTAGGTGCAGACATGCTGGGAATGAAAGTTGGAGAAAAGATTGAGGTTATTTTTGAAAAAATAGTTTTCGAAATCGGACTTCGGTTTCCAAATTTTAATCTCCAGAAAAACTGCAAATTTTCCAAGTTTTTATCCCGTGAGCAGATTTCCACCATTTTTTTTTAAACAAGAGGTTACTGGCTCTTGAATATTTCCCAATAATTTTCTTCCCAATTTCCTGGTAATTTCCCTGTTGAAAATGTAAAACAGGCCTGGATTATCGAAACTGGATTTAGTACGGACGTTAGGGGAACCAACCTTGCATTTCATTCCGATGCAAAACGCTTTTCCACGTGAGTAGTAGGTACCTACAGATAATTTTCAAGAAGTGGTGCCCCGATGGGACCCGCGACAATGCTATACCTCATACGTGGAACTATACCTGCCCAGTTTTTCTAAAGTTCTCCGGTTTTTATGAGAAAAAAATCAAAACTTTGTTTTCCAGTGGTATTACGTTGCTGTTGTTGGGTTCAGTGTTCAGTTCATGAGAATTTGGTGGTTTAGCAGACAATTTCAACAGTAAGCAGCTTGGTGTTAGTGCAAAAATTGTGCGCAGTGATCTAGGGATAGGTGCTATAAATTGATGAGCTCGAATGAGAGAAGAACCAATTCTGGTGGAAATACCTGTACCACCACCACCACCAGCAAATGTTGGAAATGTCATGGACGATTGTGACGAAACCGTATCTTTTCCATATTTTTTTTTTGATAATCTTTCCACTGGAATATAATTATCTTCCAACGACTCTGAAAGCCAATGACTATATGGAACAACCGGAAATGTGAGGAAAACAAATAAATATTCCAAGGACATGTCCTCTCATTCTCAAAAAGGACTCAGCCAAGCAATTATTCGAGCTCCTTGATGAACCTTTATGTTTCTAGATATACAATATGACTGTTCTCAAAATTACCCCAAGACTTCAGGATGTGCTCCAAGGGCAGCAAGCAGTGATCCTTATTCCTTCGGGTCAACGGAAATGTTAGATTGATCGTCATAATCACTTCCTTACTCCTTTCCCGAACGCAAAGAGACAACGGTGCGCAGGTATAAACTGCACCAGCAAAGGTGGAACTATGTGCGAAAGGTGTAATGTAGGATGTGGGACTACGTGTAGAATGCTTTCCTACGACCACCCACAAAAACGTTACTTTCTGTACGGTATAGTAGCCGCGAAATTGCCAATTGTAAACACTGTGCCCGAAAGTGAAAATATCGTCACTAGTGCCTTTTGCTTTCGCTTTTCAATGCCAAACATAGTTCCATGGCGAACGATTTTTCATATTTAAGCATTTTGGGAGCATCCCTGGGCCAAATACTTCCCCGGGCATGCCACTGGATACTTCTTCGCCCTCAGTAGGTGGTCGTTGTTCAAAGTCGAGAACTTCCAGTAATCAGTAATAACAAAAATTAAACAAATCGCGTGATATTAGCTGCTTTCTTTCGGTCAGGATCACGGATCATGATTCGGAAATCCGCTGACTGGATTGGTTGGATTGGTTGCACGTGACACAGCCAACCAACCCCGTGAGCGGATTTCCGGATCATGATCCGTGATCCTGACCGAAAGAAAGCGGCTAATGTTGACTGAATCCGTGACATTGAAATCAAGAGGGATTGAAATCATTTAGTTTTAGTAACTAGGTGAATCTGAACAAAATATCTGAAAATCCCTAGCAACTGTCTATGTCAAACAGCGTTGCCGGTTGTTGTGCAATTTCTCAAAATTGGAGGAACTTCATCTGGTTTTCGGTAATTTCATTCAATTTACATAGAAATGGAAAATTGGCAATACAATATTCGAAAATATACATCAGAAAAAAGGATATCAGTAAGTGAGTAAGTAAGTAGTGACGGCTTCTGACATAAGTATTTAGATATTTCGATCGTCAATGCGCAGACGTCGTACAAGGAAAATAGGACGGTCGAAGGAAAAATAGTGTACACAACTCTGTCTTCTGTCAAAATGTCTTTTCTTGCATTCGTGTGATTTTCCGCACTCATGCGAAAAGTATCACTTTCGTTGCTTGTTATGTAATATACTATTTAAACATTTAATATGAAATGAACACGTAGCCTACTTATTATTTCTTGAACGTTTTACCTTTTTAAATTGTATATTTTTTTGATTTTATGTTCTGACTATGTAAGCGCCTATCGGTCTCATATGGGCCCACCTATTTTGAGTATTTTCTGAATATGAGAAAAAAACACCATACATGAATTTCTCTTTTAATGGTCCCAACAGACTGGTTTTTGTCGGAAAAAATTTGTATTCGCAAAAAACAATCTTTTTCGGCGTTAATGGGTTAACTCACTTTTACGGATGAGAAATGAGGTGATTTTAGACGTAATCAACACTAAACGGGTGGGGTAATTTGGCAAATCATGGTATATTTTTCGTTTGTTGATAGGCCTATCGGTGCTCGTTCTATTGATAAGAGAAGCTCAAAACTGTAGTCGAATCACCCATGTTTAAGGTAAGCTAAAAATGTGAATAGATAATATATTCTCAGTATGGAAATATCTGTGACCACCCTGATCAAATGATTCATCAAAATTACCTACAGAGTGCATTCCAGACGGGTCTGCAGAGTGCAGAACCGCTCACTCTCCTAAAAAACACGTTGTAGATATGAAAATTGCCCATGTTGATTTCGAGACACTGGTATTTCCAGTCCAATTGTTGTGGCCCGTGCTGGCAATTATTGCTGCTGCTGGTGCTGCTGCTGCTGGCTGCTCCTCCTGCCTTGAATAAGAAGAGGTGATGGTCAAAGACCCGCGCGAAGCGTTTAGCAGGAAACCTCGACAGGCGGTGTGCGCGATGTGATCCTTTTCTGCGGCCACAAACTGCTCCCATTTCTTCGGGTAATTCGCCTCGTAAGTATCGCTTTCCGAAAACCCCGCTATTATTATCCATCCTCATACACACACACACACACACAACAGCACACACATACATACACACAAAAAAGACGTCTCCTCGCCGTCGTTCCCATCGGGTTTTCTCACATTTCGAATGGCCGTTTTAATAGTTCCCTCTGCTAAATTGCACGCCATTGTTTACGTATAATACCACCTGACAATGATATTGGAGTCGTATCGGATCGGCTCGCGTGAGATTCACGTGAACTTGAAGAGCTTCTCGAATACGAAAGAAAAAGAAAACCACTTTGGCAACGAATATTCTCAGAAGCGCCGATATTACGGTAATGGCTTGATTGATCGGACACGAATAATTAAAGCGAACATTATAAGAGAAGTGTAGGACTATTGCCTCTTGCCTCGTGGAAGTTTTTTTTGAAGGCATTGACAGGTAACACGGTTCTGTATATAGGTCCATATTGGGAGCTCTTGTAAATGTTTACTTAGCGCGCTCCGGTTTACACGACTAATTCCGATCGTTTTTTTTTAACGTCTGTTACGACAGGTATAGGTAGGTACTTGGCCACCGACTGATCCGATTAGTTTCAAATTTTTACTAAGTGTAACATGCCTGAGTCCTTATGAAGCTGATACATGCCAGTAAGCAGTGTATAGCTCATTCATTGAAAACCTACATGTTGCAAGAGAGAGAGAAAGACAGATAAATAATAATTAGTAAAAACATTACGCAGGATAGGATAAATATACATGTATTGTTCACGCACACAATGTCGAAGAATTGAAGAATCGCAGCCGCATTTTTTGTCCATATTATCCTCAATTAGCACGTCTTTAGTACGTTAGCACTTAACAATCCTCGCGCCTTTTACAGATTTACTTACTTTCTACGTAAACTTCTGTATGGTGATTTTCCCATAAGATTTTATGCGTAGGTTACTGATCCATACCTACAAGTTAGCATAGCTACCTACCTAAAATCTGCGGAATGGGTAGGTACTTGACAAATGTAGACCCCAAGTTTCTAATAGACCTTATCAGTAAGTCCTGTCAAAGACCTGTGTACACAACCTTTTTCACAGCCGCGTTACCCATCCGCGCTGGCGCCAGCTTCGAGCGTCAAAAGTGACAATAATAAAGGTTGGCAGTGGGTGCTTTCCACCTAGCCCCAAGTTTGGGGCACCTGGCATTTACGCATGTGCGGGTGCCAAACGGTGCTTTCCATCTACGAGTTCTTACTCGTTATGTGCCATTCATTGGATCACCTAAAATTTCATGTCAAACTATGTAACATGTTCCGTCTGGTGGTATTTGTACCGTCTAGGTGGAAAGCGCCCAATGCAGAATTTTGGCGCTGTCAACCAAACTTTTTGAAATTCTCAATCGTCTGACGTTTTCATTCACGTAAGTCACGCACGAGTTTTCCGCAATATTCCTATGAAAGTGTTAAATTTGCTACAGAACGTTGCTGGTTCGAGCAATGTATGACCCAGTGAAAAGAACCAAATGTTGTGTCGTGGGGTGGGATGCCGCAAAATGGGCACTAAAGCCAAGACTCACAGGGTTTCCCAAGACCTAGAATCTCGTTTCAAGTGGATCCACTGATGGTTAGGGGTGGAAAGGGATATCTGTCTTATCTGTCTGAGGACACTAAAGAAGCCGAGCTGAGAAGAAGCTGATGAATGTCCATTTCGAAGCTCAATTTTTAAAGTCACTGGCACCAGACGCGGACTTGGGCGCGATGCCTTTCCTATCTATACTCTCTGCGCTACAGTCAAAGGCCAGGCCAGCCTTGTCAGTGAACTCTATGATGGACCCACCGTCGACTTGGGGGCTGCCGCCACCGCCCCCGGCTTACCTATCTTAGCTTAGTATCCCGTATTTCTTACAGAAAATGTTGAAAATAAGAACCTTTCCATCTTTGTACATGGTGTAGCCTCAAGAGAAGGCCTTTGTGGCCACCGTTGAATGCCTCGATATTTTTTTCTTCAAAATTCCAGTCGTGTTTGGATGAATTTCTTGTCCACTGACATTTTTCGTGAAATGAAACGTCAGACGATAACAATTTAATTTTTTTCATTGACACTATTGACAGTGTCTGAGACACTCCAGATTCTGCTGTACCGGCGCGGCTCCCTGTTTCCCTACCCATCAACCAGGTGCTGACTTACTGATAAGGTCAATTGTCAATATCAGTTAATGCTCTCTGCAGTGACGTCACGATGAACTCTCGAAGTAATCCCAGTTGTTGAGATGGTTAACAATTCTACTGATTTCAGGAAAGACAAGCAGAGCCGTGTAGCTCCAGCAGGCTCCTCCAGCCTGCGGTTGCAAAAGTTTGAAAGAAGAAGCCACCAGGGATGTTCTTTGACAACCATTGAAAAATGACATGACCATTATATATTGTTATAACATTGACAATAACTCATGCCCATTCACCCGCAGACTTCCTGAAAATGTCATCACACTATTCCTAACGGATCTTTGAAGAAAGAAGAAATAGGTTGCATCTGGGGCGACTTTATCATTGATGGCACGTGCTGGGTTTAAAAGCTGGAAACCACGAATTAAACTTTACGAGTCGACCATATTGCTCTGCCCCCGATATTCTCCAAGATTTTCGAAAGAGCACTAAATAAAAGAATCGCAGATTTTTGATGATTTGATGATCATTATTTTCATTTTTTCCGGCATTTTTAATTTTCTACAAATGTCAATTAAAACACTTCACTATCATTTTTGCGACTCCAGAGCACTCTAGGCTCTAATGTAGATGACACATGAACGTCAGAATTTCCCTCCGTCTCTCTATAAACTGATTTTCTGATTTTATTCATGATATGAAATCTGTTCCATTAGTACCTACCAATATTACAAAAGCAAACTTTAATGACAATGTGAGTATTTTTCCATTATTTTGACTCATGACATTTGATAAAATCATAAAACAAACCCAGGCACAAATTTTTTTTTCACTTTGTTGACCTGTGTAATCTCATTTCTTCATACTTAGAGAACAAGCGGCAGAGGGTGAGATGCGGTGGTGCAGTCTAAGATGAGATGCCGATAACAACGGGTGTTCCCCAGAGGTCAATCTTAGGCTCATTGCTTTTTTGATTTATGTGAATGACCTTCCACTGCATGTTGCCTCTGCTGACGTCATTATGTTCGCTGACGACACCACGCTGGTGAATTCTGAAGAATGCGTCGACCGAGTTTTGGAGGTGGGGCGCGTTGAGCTTTCGGAGGCTGAACAGTGGTTTTCATCTCACCTGCTCAGTCTGGACCATTCTAAAACGTCTACAGTCATATTTTCCTTAAGAGACACTGGTGGCTTCGAAAATCCGGACTTTGTTCGGTTTTTGGGAGTCAACCTGGACCCTTCATTGAGGTAGGACAGACACATCGATGCACTTCCATGTAAGCTGAGTAGCAGTATTCACTTACTGCGACTGCTGAGCGTGGAGGTGTCCCTGCCCACTCAGAGGGTGGCATATTTTGCTCTGTGCCACTTCATTATGTCTTGTGACTTGCTTGCCTAGGGAGGAGCTTCGTCTTGGAGTAGGATTTTTCGGCTTCAGAGAAGGGCTGTTCGAGTCTTGGACGGTAAGGGTTATCGGAAGGACTGCAGGGATTCGTTCGCTATTCATGGAATCTTGACTGTTCCCTGCATGTTCATCTATGAGTGCTTAATTTACGTCAGGCTCAACATTTCAAAGTTTGAACGCCACAGTGACCTGCATGGGTGTGAGACTAGAAATCGTCATAACTTCGGTCAAGATTTTCTGAGATTAAGTAGAACTCAGAAATCTACAAATTATTTGGCTTTGAAATTTTACAATGCATTGCCAGATGCATTGGAATCCCTATCACCAGAATCCTTCAAAGTCTAGATAAAGGACATTTGAATATCAAATTCCTTCTATTCATACGAAGAGTTTTTGAGTTATAAATTTTAAATGTATAATTAATTGAAGATTATTGAATTGTTGTTTGTTGAAGTATGACCTGCGACCTGTGAATGTACCGTAAAAGATAAATTCCATGTACAAAATCACTAATCAAGCTCTATTCTGTATTCTATTCCATTCATACTAAACTCTATGTCGCATTGCATGGCCGTGTATGGAGTAAGATATGCTGACCTTCTGGAGAGGGTCCAGGTTGATTTTTTCAAGCGGTTGCTGGCCTTGGCTAAGAATACTCCTGATTATGCTGTAAGACTGGAGGTGGGTGTCACGGCTCTCTCACTGGTGATACTCAAAAGTTGCCTAAGTTGGATGAAAAAATTACTTTGCATGAACTGTAGTCGCTATCAGCTCATATGTTTCAAGCGTTTGATTCAAATAGATTCAGGAGAAACCAAATACAGTTGGGCCAGTCAAGTGGGAGTGTTTTTCACGGACGCTGGGTTTGGGCGCTTCTGGCCGTGCTTGGATCTGCAGACTTTGGTCAGGTATAAAGGAGAAATTCTCGATCAATATGAACAACGATTGCGCAACATTGATCTGAACAGGTTCCAGTCCTCCACTTTTTCCTCCTTGTACAGATTTTTTAGCTTCGACATTGACAGCGGATCCTACCTGCAGTTGAGATTGCCTATTGTCAAGTTGAAAATGATAGCCCAACTGAAATAAGGCAGTGATCGCTACCTGAAATTCACGTATCAATTCGAAGATTGATATACAGGGTGATTCATGAGTGACCTTACATAGGCTAATGGGAGATAGAGGACCTCGGGGCGAGTCAGGATCCACTGAAGAAATTTCATTTTCTCCGATGGTTACGAAGATACAGGGTGTTTTGTGTGTTTCGTATGAAACTTTGATAAGCGATATTTCTGAAACGGCCAAAGGTGTTTTGTTGAAATTCACCAGTAATATTTCTCTGTTGAAACTCATCCCGAAGCCATACCGGGTAAGTCAAAATCCAGGGCCGGGCTAGTAAAAAGGAGCCCCTTTTTTGTTTAATCAAAAAGTACATTTTCTGACCGCTTTTCTGAAAAACTGTTATCGTATTCAAAAAGCTAAGGAAAAATGCTTTAAGAACCACTCTTCAATTTAGATTTCACACCTAAACCGTTTCGACAATAAAATTAAAAGTAAAATATGTGGGTGAGTTCCCATTTTCGACCGGACATAATCGACTCATTGTTTGATCGAATTCATTAAAATTCATTTTTTGGCTTGTCTCTGTTGAATAGAAGGGCTGGGGTGAAAAAAAAATTCAGAGCTGACAATTTTTTTTTATGATAAAATCGAAAGCGAAACCAAAATTAGACTCGATTTGATCGTCAAAAAAAAATTTTCGGCTATGGAATTTTTCTTACTACCAAGCCCTTCTGTTCCACAGAGACAAGCTAAAAAATGAATTTTAATGAATTCAATCAAACAATGAGTCGATTATGTCCGGTCAAAAATGGAAACTTACCCACAAATATTACTTTTAATTTTTTTGTCGAAACGGTCCAAGTGTGCCATCTAAATTGAAGAGTGATTCTTGAAGCATTTTTCCTTAGTTTTTTGAATCCGATAACAGTTTTTCAGAAAAGCGGTCAGAAAATATACTTTTTGATCAAACAAAAAAGGGGCACATTTTTTCAATTCCGGCCCTGGATTTTGACTCACCCGGTATGACTTCTGGATAAGTTCCAGCAGAGAAATATTACCGGTAAATTTCAACACAATATCTTCAGCCGTTTCAGAAATCTCGCTGATCAAAGTTTCACACGAAACACACAAAACACCCTGTATCTTCGTAACCAATGGAGAAAACAAAATTTCCTTAGTGGATCCTGACTCGCCTCGAAGTCCTCTATCTCCCATTAGCCTATGTAAGGTCACTCATGAATCACCCTGTATGTCAACTTGAGTTTCTAGAGGGTGTTTAAGAAAGTAGTGCAACATTTATGAAGTTTGACATTCTCCCATTTGAAATAGAACTGTTTCTTTTGAATTTCAACATCAACATGAACTGCTGAAGTTCATCTCTCGAAATGGTTTTTGATTTATCTCACTATCATCTTCATTTACAGGGTGGTATCGAGAAGACGACTTTTTGGTCTTCTGGTGATAACATTTTCCCTTCTTTACCAATTTTTTGAATCCAGGGCTCATATTGAAGCCAAAGCCTTAGGTAAGAAAACCCAGTCAGTAAACATAATCGACTCAAGACCAATTTTCAAAATATAGGGTGGCATCAAAAGTGACATATGAATGTATCTGTCCAGGAATCCGACCGGGTGGAGAATTAAACGAAAATCAACATTGTTTTCGGATAAGGCATTTATTCTGAACACTCTTTGATGTTGCATGATTGATTATGATTAGAGAGCGGATTTATAATTTTTTACATGTTCTATTCGCTAAGTTGAATGCAACTGTCGACTTGCAGCTTGACGTTTCCATCTTATAAGGAACCTAAATACCAAGTTTTATTTCGCATATAATTTATTATTTTGACTTTTTACCGCATACAAATTGATTGTCCATATAATCGCATATAGCCGCATATTCAGTCCATATTTTTGCACATAACTGAATATCTGTCACTATTTTGCCCATTTTATTTATATGTGCGAAAAAAATCACGATATTTTGATTTCAAGGAAAAAATAATTTAAAATTTTCGGAGATTTTTTTTTTTACTTCAATGATCAAAGTTGGTTGGTTGGTTTTGCATGTAAATATTGTATTTTTCACTATTCTTGCAGCTTATATCACATATTTATTCGCATATATTGCTCTATTTGAACATTTTTACCGCATATTTTGATACTTTTTAAGCGCATATAAACTGCATATTTTGGACTTTTTTACCGCATATAAATCCGCTCTCTAATTATGATGAATGATCGATGGAGGGACCAAATTAAAATCGAGTGTTTCTGAGAGAGAATAAGCTTTCTCGCTGGTCCGGAAATGTCCGTAACTAACGATACAAAATTTGGAACAATCGGGAACAGACAGTTCTCTTCGCTCTGTGTTCCGTAACATTGGTTACGGCATTTGCAGGTGAGTTATAGCGCTGCTTCTCCTTGGAAAACATGCGGCTGAAATTTAGACCCTGCATCCAAAATTCTTGCAACAATCAATTCATGGAACATCGAAGAGTGTTCAGAATGAATGCTTCATCCGAAAACAATTGTTGATTTTCATTTAATTCTTCACCCGGTCGGATTCCTGGACAGATATATTCATATTTCACTTGATGCCACCCTATATTTTAATTGTTGGTCTTGAATCGATTTTGTTTATTGGATTTTCTTACCTAAGGATTTCAGCTTCAATATGAGCCCTGGATTTAGAAAATTGGTAAAGAAGGGAAAAAAATTTCACCAGAAGACCAAAAAGTAGTTTTTCCGATACCACCCTGTAAATAAAAGAGATAGAGAGATAAATCAAAAACGGTTCAGAGATATGAACTTCAGCTACATGCCATTGATGTTAAAATTGAAATAAACAGTTTTATTACAAATGGGATGTCAAATTTCATAGATGTTGCACTACTTCCTTTAACACCCTGTAGAAACTCAAGTTGAAATCTATCAGTCTTCGAATTGATACCTACGATGCCATACCTAGAAAATCAGGCTCCCAAATGCTTTGAACAGAATTGAAATTGTTCCAGCCAGTCGAGAGTTTCCTTGTTTTGAAAAAGGGTCAAATTTGGGGTACGACAATATTTTTGTTGCGTAGTTTATATATCGTCAATTTGTTTCCACGGGAATATCTCTGTGCTTCTTCCTACTTCTTCCCTTATTGACTTGCATCTAATATCTTCTGTATGAACTTTCTTGTCTTTTGCTCACATCTCTTCTTGTTTGGACGTCCATTCGTTCGTCCGTCCGTCCTTACGCCTTGTCACGTATCTCCTACTAAGCGAAGAATTGTGAAACTTCCGGTTTTTTTCAAACTAAAACCTTGTACGTTAGTTCAGTCACAAAGTCAAAGTTAACAAACCGATTTTGATGAATCTTGGAGCATATAGTCATGTTTCGTATCACGATTCATGATTATAAAGAAGACTCATGGTTCGCCGTCATCTTAGCCTGCCATATTGACTCCTCTACAAGCCAACCGACTCAAACGAAACTTGAAACCTATTTCAGTATGTCTGGTTAATAATTAGAACTTTTCCAGTAATACTTACCCACCTTTTCACACTGATTCTACCCGCGGAGCTCAGTAACTTACCTCGTGCGTACTTCACTATTTGTTCTTCTCCTTGTCGTTCTTCTCTTCCGATCTTTTTACTCAATCAGTCAATATAAGTAGACCTTTCAAGTTTGTGGTCTGGCTCTTTCCATTTCTGTTGTATTCCCTGTGTTCCTACACGAAAGTGTCGTTCTAAAGATTGGTCGTTCATTCGTTTGTTCCTCCTTGGTTTTCCTCGTATGTCTCATAAATGGAACCACAACATTCTTTTCTGGTGCCTCAGGAGTGTGGTGAAGAACTTTCATCTTTTCGACGCTTCACTTTTGAGTGTAGTTTCCAGTTTTTCATTAACAATGGAATTGTACCATTGGTGGCCATAGAAGGCGTAGGTGAATAAGGATCATTTTACTTTTGTGAATCATTCCATAGCAAACTTCGTTGCCCTAGCAATTCCATCGTAAGCACGGTGATTACCATAGCCGATTATGGGATTTTATAATCAACTATCCACTGGACGCAGCATTTTGATCTATTTTTTCTTTGGATCTCCATCACTCAGAAATGCATGCCAAGAGGGTAGTTCACCTTCTCAACCTCTCTGGCTGATCTAATATTAGTTTATGTTGCAGCATTATGGAACATTATAATATTGAAGCATTTTGAACTTGTTGCTGAATACTGTTCTCAGTCTACGCTATGTTGCCGTTTGAGTCCTGACAGTGTAATTCTTGAATTTGCACCTGTTTGCGCAATGCCAAAACTACCAGTCAGAAAACAACAACCACAGAATGCGCGCGCATCAGCCGAGGTTAAACTGGAAGTGTCTATTAAACTGTTTCGAATCAAAATGCGGAAAGATCAAGAACAATGAATTATGGTTCAAGTACTGACTGTTATTTATAATGTTTATTGTGTTTCTGAATAGGGACCACCCAGGCACCTTTTGAATACTCTTCGAATGGGGCATGCTGAAAATGTCCTCGTCCCCCACTAAGCCGCCAAATATTCCCAACAATCATCAAAACTGTAATTCGATAGAGATGAGGATTGCTCCCTTCGTTAGAGGTTGATGGCGATGGTAGAGTGGTATATGAACAACGAGGCATCACAAATACATCTCCGCCGCCGCCGGTCGTCATAATTTCCATCACTGGGGGTCTTATGGCGTTGGTGGTAGCGGTGGTGGTGGTGGTGGTGGTGGTGGTGCCTCTCTCGCTCTCGGCCCTTTTCCCGGTTGGCCTCCCCGTTAATGTTCCATTATACGGGCGCCTCGGCGTCGATTCGGCGTCGAGTGACGTCGTTTCAAGTCTAACCACGTGTCCCATATTTCATCATCACCCCGCCTGTCAACGCTCGACGCCGCCACCGACGCCGCCCGATCCCGCCCGACCCAAAAGGGATAATGGAGGATAATAAATAAAAAAATATCCTTCTTTTCCCTGTGTTGGCCAGATTGACTCCGGTTGCCGGGCAACAGCCAGGCACCCACCAGGATCGATATGCGGAAGATTTCCTCTCTACTCAGAGGAGAGTGTATACTAGTCGCGGTGGCTGTGACTGGAACAAAGCAGCGCATCACTGAACTTCGGCGCAAAAGTTTTGAAGTTGCCCCCTCTCCGCCACCCACCACCAAAGCGACTCCTTCCTCGCTCGCAACTCCCGCAAGAGATCCTCCTGCTGCATATCTACACGACGTAATTTCGCAACTTCGCGCGCCGATGCCGAAACGAAAACTGGCTGCCGCTGTTATACGCCTTTTTGCTCTTTTTCCTCCCCCCAAGTCCTTGAATGGAAAATTACGAGATTCAGGAGAGTGTGTTTGTTTCGAGGATGAAAATTGTATTTATAGAGATACAATTCTCTATACACACTCATACACACAGAGAAATGACGAATGAGCGGGAAATGTGGCGGCGCCGCTATCCTAATGGAGAAAACCACTTGCTGCGCCTGTATCCTTGGAAGAAGGAGGTTCGGGCAGAGAAAGGGAAAGAGCGTGATGTCCAGGATCAGTGGCTTATGAGCGCACAGATTGGCTTCAAATTATTGAACTCGATTGAGGGGAAGGAAGGGGAGTTCGTTTTTAATAACAAAATAATACGTATATCTAGCGCATAACGTTCAGGTATACCTGCTCAAGTTTAAAATTTAATGGAATGTTAAAGCGGCGGTGGATAAGTTGATCTTTTGAACACACGTTTCACAGCAAAATTGAATTTATTGAGATGCTGATGCTTTTGGGCTTGAGCTTCCTCAAAACTTTCTTTCTCAAGTTTGCGTCTCTGTTTCTGAAGTTCATGTTCACACATTAGGAGGGCAACGGAACTATGTACTAACTAATGGGTTCTAGGACAATTCGTCGCAACGACAATTTGTCGCCGGCAATTCGTCGCATGGACAATTCGTCGCGCGGACAATTCGTCGCACGGACAATTAGTCGCACAGACGATTTGTCGCTTGGACAATTCGTCGCACAGACAATTCTTTGCGGACAATTTGTTGCGGACAATTCGTCGCAAGAGTAACGACAACTCTTGATGCGTGGCCGGACAATTATTAGCCGCATGCACGGAACATTCGCAATAGTGCAAGCGGTACACACCTAAAAACACATCGATACTGCATTTTGGAGTGCAGTAACGAGATTTGGTATGGGCATACTTTATACCAAGACAAGCGATTTGACCCGCAGCACTCGATATTTTGTCCCTTAGGGGGCCAATGGGGGCCCTCCAAATTTTCAAGATGCAAGAACTTTCACATGACGATCATTGAGTATCGTCATGTATGTCATAAGTGAAGCTTACGGGTCTATTGAAAATATTTTCATCAATTGTCGTTGTGCCCGATTCATTCTTCACACTTGAAAAAAAATTTCTTTGGCAGAGGTCAAAAAAACTGTTTTTATTTTTTCTTCTATGCAAGGAGACGATGAATTCATATGTTCTGTTGCGTTCCCAACTAAATCGCATTCCCTGAACCTAATTATAAAGAAATTTTTCCTGTAATGGTATTTTTCAAAGAAGTGGTGACCTCTTCAGTACCTCTTTTCCAAGAGCATTTCTTTTTATGTCCCCACTAGATATCACTCGTAATTTTTGCAGGAATGGAAACCTCGAACTCTTTTCCTGGTGGCTGCGAAGCAACATGACTCTAAAACGCCCAAAGGGAGCCCAAAAAAAATTTTCTCTGCTGGGCCGTCCAACTTACGATATTTTGATTTTATAGTAGGAGAGACGCGGACCAGTATTCAATCCAGGCTTCAGGCACAGGCGATTTGGTTTCAACAGAAAATATTCTTCCATGACGTGTTTTATTGCAGTACAACAAAACGCAGAGTCGTTAGGTGTAAGTAGGTATATTTTCCGGTAGAACTTATTCGCCTAGACTAGATCTTATTTATTTGCGCGTCTCCCCTACTACAAAATCAACATGTCAAAAATTTGACGGCCCAGCAGAAAAAAAAAGTTTTAGGGCTCTCTTGTATGTTTTGAAGCCATGTTGCATGGAAATTACTAAGAAAAGAGTTCAAGCTTCTCATATCAGCGAAAATTGACAGTCTTATCCACTAGGAACATTGAAAAATATGCTGTTGAAAAAAGTGTACTGAAGAGGTCACCTCTTCTTGGGAAAATGATATTGCGGAAAAAATTTCTTCATATTTGAGCTAACGGAACGCGATTTAGTTGGGAACGCAACAAAACATATGAATTTATCGTTTCCTTGCACAGCAGAAAAAATAAAAACAGTTTTTTTGACCTCTGCGAAAGAATTTTTTTTTCAAATGTGAAGAATTAATCGGACACGACGACATTTGATGAAAACATTCTCAATAGACCCGTAAGCTTCACTTATGACATACATGACGATACTCAATGATCATTTTGTGGAAGTTCTTGCATCTTGAAAATTTGGAGGGCCCCCATTGGCCCCCTAAGGGACGAAATATCGAGTGCTGCGGGTCAAATCGCTTATCTTGGTATAAAGTACATCCATGCAAAATCTCGTTACTGCACTCCAAAATGCGGTATGCTTTTGCGTACCGCTCCCACTACAAGAGAACCGGAAAATAAGCATGAAGAAGCCACTAAGGCTTCAGAACGTAATGGAACTCATTACACATGGAGACACAAAGGGGACTCAGAAGAGTTCCAGAAAAAAAAAAGCATAAAAACAGAGAAGTCCAATTGGGCTCCGAATATTATTACATGAAGGCACAAGAGACTCACTAATTCTCCGAAAGTCCAACAACTTGAGAAGGCACAAGGGGGCTAAGTGGAATTCTTAAAGCCACAAAAAAACACAAAGGGGCTCATCAGGGCTCCAAATGACACATAAGGACAAAAGAGAGCAAATAGAGCTCCGAATGCTCTGAAGTAATGCAGGGGGTCTCAGCTGACTTTCAAACTATATTGAGGACACGAGGGAGCCTGATGGAGCTCTATATAACAAAATAAGTTAAAAGGGAGCTTACTGTGGTACTCTGAAAATAAAGTGGTCAACAAAATAAGTGTCTATGTCGATATTTGTATAGTTTTTCAAAACTTGACAGCTTTGGAATCTTTCGCGCGATTTTGGATCTGTTTGAACTGGTGGATAGCCTCATTCTTTGGCTATCGGATCCAAGTTTTGCGGATATTTAGAAAGCCCAATAAAATTTCTACAGGGTGTCAAATAAAGCAATGCAAAAGTTTCGAAAGTTTCGCTAACCCCCATTTTGCCAAGAAATTTTTTTTGTTGATACCAACACCAAAAATATGAAGAATGATGTATTCTCTCGAAAAGGTTTTCGATTTATCCCCCTATTTCTGTTTAAAAAAAAGTTATGCCATTTTTTCCTCAATCTACACTTTTCGACAATTAACGTTACAACTGGCCATATTATCGAGGCAAATTTGACAACAATTGATACTTTCACTTGAAAAACTGTCCCATTAAAAACATTTTCTTTACTCACCCCTAAAATGATTATCTACGGTCAGTGCCTTAAGCCCCTGCGGACCGACTTGGAATGTAGCCTGCTGGAGCGGGCATCAGGATGAGATAGTACTGTGTCACAACAGATTTACCACATCAACCATATCAAACCCCCTTTGATATTGTTTGTTAGGGGTTGTTTTCAAAAAATTGGTAATTGATAACTTGAGAAGAAAAAGACCTAGAGACAAAATTTTTATTTCATGTTCAATCGCATACGGTGACACATTTTGCAACGTAGTGGGGGTGTCCTTCTTAGCAACCCTTACTTAAGGGACGGAAATGTTTTTGTAGGAGTGTGTGGTTTCATTTCTTATGGTTTCGTCTCTTCTGAATTCAATTTTGGTATTAAAAATTGTTTTTATTCAACATTATCTCCTATTCGGGTAAAACTCGTTCGATTGGTTTTTCATTTGTGTATGTGTCTTTTTAGCTGAAGAACTTATCGTTTTACTTATGTTATCTTAAAAACCAAACCTTTTTCTTCCACTATTGTGAGCAGAGTAATTTGTAAAATGCCGCGTTTAAGTCCGGATGAATTAGCCATCGTGGCACGAATGCGAGAGAGGGGCGACACCATCGACAACATTGCGGCACTTTTTAGGACCTCCTCTAGGTCCATAAGTCGTGCAATTCGACGTCTGGCAGCTGGAGACATTAATTACCGTCGTGGAGGACGAACTCGGAAAACAACCGCTGCGCAGGATCGCTTTGTTCGAAGGGCGATCCAGAGAAAACCGACCACTACTGCAAGTGCCATCAACAACGTGTTGAGGGCCACGACGGGGATCCAGCTGTCAAACCAAACTGTCAGACGAAGATTGCACGACTCTGGGCTAAGAGCGAGAAGAAGAGCCTCATGCCCTTTAATGAACCGACGTCATCGCGCCGTGCGTCTCCAATGGGCTAGGGACCACCAGAACTGGGGAATAGCTGAATGGGGTAGATGTTTGTTTACGGATGAAAGTAAGTTCAATTTGTTCCATTCGGATGGGCGTGTTTTGGTGTGGAGAAGAAGAAATGAAAGATTTTTGGAAGAGCACATGGAGGCGAGAGTGGCGTTTGGAGGTGGAGGAGTGACTGTTTGGGGTGAAATCACGATGACAGGAAAGAGTGAGTTGATGGTGTTAAGAGGACAGAGCATGAATGGAGAGAGATATCGAGATTTGTGTATTAGGGATATTGTGGTCCCCTACGCGCAAAACTTCGGTGATGGATTCATTCTGGTTGACGACAACGCGAGACCACATCGTGCACGTATTGTCACCGAATTTTTGAGGGATCACAATATTGAGCGAATGGATTGGCCACCCTTGTCTCCTGATATGAATGTGATTGAGCATGTATGGAGTAGAATGAAGAGAAATATGAAAGAAAGGGAAGGACAAATTGAAAATTTTGATGACTTGGCGGATGCGATTCAGGTTGAATGGGATGCTATTCCTCAGGAGTTTTTGCGAAACCTGGTGGAGAGTATGCCTCGAAGGGTTGCGGCTCTCATTAGAGCTAGAGGAGGTCCCACCAAATACTGATGAAGATGAACTTATGTGAGTGATTCAAGGATATTTTGCCACGATCTTTTTCTCACTAGAGGGCATACTCACCGGACATCAGACTTGCACTCGGCTAAAGCTCAGGGGAGTGGTCGTGCAGTAAAAATTAGTAGAAAAAAAAAAATAAATAAGGCGCCAGGTAGTTTCTTTCGTTAGCTTAATGTCTGTGTCGGTTTGGAAACTACCAAATACTCACTAGTATAAAATAATGTCTCAGACTTCGAAGTGAATCTTTCTTTTGGATAGATTAGAGAAGTAAGAATACGTAAGCTCAAAGTAATATTTAACAATTTATTGAATAAAGCAGGGTCTTGACCGGAGAGGATAGGCAGACCGGCTAATGAGGCCGAAACAGCCCTACTGTCGGTTGCACTGAGAAACAAAACAGTTTCGTGCTATCGCAATGAAGCGGATTGCGCAATGGATCCTTTCGTTTAGTTTACCCTACCTACCTACGTACGTACGTGAAATAGGAAATAGGTTCCGGGGATCGGGATAACGTTTCTTTCGCACGGGATTGTTTTAGCTCCTGATTTGTGCACTTTCAGTGAATCGAGTTGCTACAAATTACTGCCAATCTAACTACCTCGACGGTCAGGCAACTGACGTCTGCGTTGACATTTTTTTTATAATAACAAATAAATAAAACAGGTACACTGAGTTCAGATATTGGAATTATCGCTTTTCAACTGGGATAAAATTGGAACGCTCTGACCTTGCAGGAAGAAAGGAAGACCATGCGGCACCTGCACCGAACAAAGGTTCTTCTTCTCGGGCTAACACGATGTATCCCAGACCATGCGCGTCCTTCCTCCTTCCAGTCCTCCGCTCAACAAGCTTGCCGAAGTTTCAGCTCGACTGTTCGACGCAAGATGACAGCCGACGTCACCGATGCTGTACCAGACCAAATCCCAGGAAAACGAGTAGAAATACAAATACGAACTAAGTCGAACTAAAGTAAAAGCAGGAAGAAAAGAACCCTGAAAAAGGAATGGGGTTAGGTATGGAACGGCACGAGGATGGTTTCCAAGAACTCACCCTAGAACAAGGGGTTCAATCACGCTCAGGTATGACGCAGAGATGATGTCTCCGGAACGTTGAGGCGCTTACAGCGTGAAGGCACTTGAAGGGTGTTAAGGTAGAAACCTATCGAGCTCGTCTGCAATTTATCGGCATCAACAGGCCAGCAAACGATCTCCCCTTTCGCGCTGCAGAAAAACCCAAAACTATTCCCGAAAAACAAAATCGGTCAACAACCACCTGACATCGTTGCCAAGGACGGTCGGCTAGATCGAAACGGAATTTCAAACCGTTACAATTTTCATATCCCTCGTGTCTAACGGTGTTTCCTTTTTTAGTCGCAGCCGAAGAGTATTTTGCGGAGAGACCTGAAGGCAGTTCCTAGTTACACTTTTACTTGGTTTGAGGTGACTAGTGACGTGGCGCACTAACCGAGGAAGAACGAGTGCTTTACGTGTCCTCCGAGACACGAAGACAAGCGAGTTGGCTATTTTTGCGTGAGACTCTAGGCGCGGGCGTATCTCCAACTTGAAATCAAGTCCATAGTTCCGGCTACGCTTGCTCTACAGGTAAACCGCAGTGGAAGTCTGGTGTACACAATGGTGGCGGTCAATGGAAATCACATGGAAGTCAGTAGAAGTTACGTGGAAATCAGTGGAAGTCTTGTCTACAAAACTTTTGCTGTCTTTGACCGCGCCGAGTTTGAAAGCAACTGAAAGTTAAAACTGGGCTGTACCAATTTTTTTCGCTACTGATAGTATAACTCTTTCGATTTTATGGAAACATTGTTTTCAATTGTAAACATTTTGTCACAATAAAGAAAAACTCCATCCGAAGTTATGAACTTGATTCTTTCTTTCAAATGGTTACATTTGTTCAAAATCAATTTTAATTGCCAAAATTGCATTCAGAACAGACGAAACCATAAGAAATGATACCAAACACTTGAACAAAAACATTTCCATCCCTTAAGTAAGGGTAGCTATGAATCACACCTCCACTTTGTTGCAAAATGCGTCACCGTATGCGATTGAACGTCAAATAAGAAAGTAGCCTCTAGGTCTTCTCGTTCTCAAGTTATCAATTTTCAATTTTTTTAAAACAACCCTTAACAAACACTATCAGAGGGTTTCATATGGTTAATGTTGTAAATCTGATGTGATACAGTGCTATTCCATCTCCAGCTCCAGCAGGCTACATTCTTACTCGGTCCGCAGGGGCTTTAGGCACTGACCGTAGATAATCATTTTAGGGGTGAGTAAAGAAAATGTTTTTCATGGGACAGTTTTTCAAGTGAAAGTATCAATTGTTGTCAAATTTGCCTCCATAATATGGCCAGTTGTAACGTTAATTGTCGAAAAGTGTAGATTGAGGAAAAAATGGCATAACTTTTTTTTAAACAGAAATAGGGGGATGAATCGAAAACCTTTTCGAGAGAATACATCATTCTTCATATTTTTGGTGTTGGTATCCACAAAAAAAATTTCTTGGCAAAATGGGGGTTAGCGAGACTTTCAAAACTTTTGCATTGCTTTATTTGACACCCTGTAGAAATTTTATTGGGCTTTCTCAATATCCGCAAAACTTGGATCCGATAGCCAAAGAATGAGGCTATCCACCAGTTCAAACAGATTCAAAATCGCGCGAAAGATTCCAAAGCTGTCAAGTTTTGAAAAACTATACAAATATCGACATAGACACTTATTTTGTTGACCACTTTATAAGTGAGCTAATTAGGGTCCTGAACTGCACTTGAGGACACAAGGGGGCTTGATAGGGCTCCGAACATTGTATGAAGACACAAGGTGCCTATAATGCACCAAAAGTCAGGGAAAATGTGAGAGGACTCAGCAAGGCTTCAAAAAACGTTGAAGGAACAAGTCTAATGAAGCTTTGGATAACAAAAAAGCAAAATGGAGCTTGCTCAAATTCTTATTCCTGCGGCTGTGAAATAACATAAGGGGGCTGATTGGGGCTCCAAACTACACTTTTGGACCTGAGAGAGCCGATAAGGCTTCAAATATCACATGAAAACACAAGGAACCCACTAATGCTCCAAAAGACACAGATAAAAGTGAAGAGGCTCAACGGGGCCTCAAAAGACGTTCAAGAAACAAGGGGGCCCTCAGGGGGCACTGGGGCATTAATTAACGTAAGAAGGCACAAGGGAGCTCACTGGAACTGTGGAAGCTGAAAAAAGCAAGGGGCTTATCAGGGCTTCCAACGATACATGAGGGCACAAAGGGGGTACGATAGAACTCCGAGAGTCACGGAAAAATGCTAGAGGGCTCAGCAGGGCTTCAAAAAACATTAAAGAAACAAGGGGGCCCTTGTAGGGCAACTAGGGCCTCGTACAACGCAAGAAGACACAAAAAGGTTCACTAGAACTTTGAAGCTACAGAAAAACAAGGGGCTCATCAGGGCTCTAAACGATACATAAGAGCACAAGGGGGCCCGATAAAACTCCGTAAGCTACGGGAAAATGCTAGGGTGCTCAGGAGGGCTTCAAAAGACATTGAAGAAACAAGAGAGCCCTTTGAGGGTCACTTAGGCCTCTAACAACTTGAGGAGGCACAAGTGGGCTTGTTGGAATTCTGCAAACTACGGAAAAAATGGGGCTTATGAGAACACAAGAGGGCCGATAGAGCTCTGTGGGCCACTGAAGAATGCTATGGAGCTGAGCAGAGCTTCAAAAGATGTAGAGGAGACCGAGGGCTCTCAAGGAACCACTGGGGCAACAAGAAGGCTCACTGGAACTGTGAAAGCTATGAAAAAAATAAGGGAGCTCATCAGGGCTCCAAACGATACTTATGGGCAAAAGAGGCCCGATGGATCTCCGTAAGTCACGGAGAAATGCTAGGGAGCTTAGCAGGATTTCAAATGATATTGGCGACACGGAAGGCCTGACGGAGTTCTGTTCAACAAAAGGAGGCAAGGTAAAAGAGGCTTACTGGTACTCTGAAAGCCATGAAAAAACATGACGGGGCTAATTATTACAACTATACTTGCAGACGAAAGAGGGGGCCAACAAGGGTCGGAATATCACTCATGTTACTTATTGTGTCTTCATAGACACAACAGACTTACTGGTGCTCCGACTGATAGGGATCCGAATGAATGACGGGACAAGGGTGCTTACTGATCCAAAAGTAACGGAAAATACAAGGGGACTCAGCAGGGCTTCAAATTACATTGAAGATATAAGAAGCGGGCCTATAAAGCTCTGGATAACACAAGATTATGACAGAGGACTTGATGGAATCCTCGATGCAATCCTGAACGCCAAGAAAAATATAAGGGGGCTCATTTGGGGCTTCAAATTACACAAGGGAGCCCAATAGCAAGCTGAATATCACATGAAGGCACAAGGGGTTTACGAGGGGGTCCACTAATGCTTGGAAGCCTTGGAAAATCAAAGAGGGCCCAACAGAGCTTCAATCGATATTGAAGACACAAGGTGGCCTACTGCAGCTCTGTATAACAAAGCAGGCTTATTGGTACGTAATTTCTCTGGAAGTTCATAAGCTCTTGGGCTCATCAGGGCTTCTATAGCACTTTAAGACACAAGGGGGCCGGTAGGGCTCTGAAAATGGCATGATAGCACAACGCTGCTTGCTGCTTCGGAAGTTACAGAAAATGCAAGGGGCATAGCAGGGCGTCAAATCACACTAAAAACAGAATAAGGGTGCCCGGTGGGGCTCTTGATAACACAAGTTTGCAAAATTAGGCTTACTGGAACTCTGAAAGCCATGAAAATATAATGGGTCTCATATAATTAGGGCTCAAAATTACACTTGAAGACGTAAGGAGCCCGAATATCGCATGAGGATGTAAGGGGTTCACTAGTGTTGCGAAAGCCACAGAAAAATGCAAGGGACCTCCGCAGAACTTTAAACAGAAAAAAATATAAGGGAACTCATTGGGATAGGGCTCCGACTATGACATGGAGACACAAAATATGCTTACTGCCATGAAAGTCACCGAGAAATGCAAGGGGCTCACCAAAGCTTCAAACTGCGCTCAAGACACAAGGAAGCCCAATGAAGCACTGGAGAGCACAAGAAGGCAACAGATGCATAGGTGCTGGGGTTCTGGTAGTCATGAAAAAAAAACCTGAGGGACTAATAAGGCAAAAGGCAAAACAAAATTTCGCGACAAATTGTCCGGGTGACGAATTGTCCGTGTGACGAATTGTCCGTGCGACGAATTGTCCGCGACGAATTGTCCGTGCGACGAATTGTCCGTGCGTCGAATTGTCCGCGACGGATTGTCCTGTCACGGTATTATTGACACTATTAACATTATGAAACTTCTCAAGCTTTCAGTGCCATATATTGTTATTTTGTTTTGTTATTATTTTCTTGAGTTCTCCTTCACCGCGGATGCTTGACCCGTTATATTATCTGGTAAAGCTTGACATCATCGATAAGCTAGGTAGTTTTTCTGTTTTGTAATTTCTTACGACTTGCGTTCCAATAACTTCTTCGAGTTAATAATGATTGTAGAAGATCTTAGGATGCACTGCCGACTTTCTGACGCTCCAGATATCTCCTCTCACTTTGACGACACTGCAAATTAGCCGCAAATACCCTGCCGCAGCTATAAATTTTCAATTAGCAATCTAGCGTTGACACCGGGAAAAATATATAACAAGAAGGTCTCTCTTGGAAACGCGATAGGTAATTTAGCAAATTATAGGTTGGTGTCTGAATGCTTGACGCATTCTTCCCCGTAATTAATCTTCAAAGTTATCTCTCCTTACGCAAACCTAATTAATTCTGGATTTTTCTCTCTATCATCCATCCGACCAACCCTTTCTCTTTCATCCACTGTCTGTCTGTGAGCACTTGATGATAATGATGCGGTGTTTTCCGAGTCGCCCACCCAGATTTGTCTGTGTACCTACCGGGAAGAGAACGTCAGCAGGGTGTTGGTACTTATAATGAATGCCTGATCGATCGATTGGTGTAATTTTATTCCAAAAAAATATCATGACGACGCGTAAATTGGGCAGCCATAATTTGTTATTTTTAACATCTGCATATTATTTATTTATTGTTATTAAACTGCACACAGCTGATGCGGTCCTGCACCTGTCCCCTGTACTTTACTCACATATGATGGGCAAATTGTTGGTGTTTATGGCATACAGGTGGTTGATGTAGTATAAAGTTCCGTAAAAGTTTGCTTGCTTTGCCGAAACTGTGTCAGGTGGAATAATGGATATCGATTGGGATCTGCAGCAATTATTAATGGTATACTATAGGTACTCCTTTTTCGGCCCAGTCATAATTGTCGATCTTTTATTCTTAGAAGGTTCGAAATTATCCTGGAATTCGAATACTTATATTCTCTACTTGTATTTCGCTTCTGACCTGGTAGAACTTCCAATAATTATAATAATTATTTATGTAGGTAGGTGGGTGATGGGTTTCTACCTACATCCGAATTTCACCAGGCCTCAATTTCGAGCCCCAAGGAAAAACTTGGTGGATTTCTCGGAGCTTTTATTTGAAGATCTATCTACTACATTACTAAGTGACACAAAGTAGCACAACAAAGATTTTATGTTGCATCCACTTGTTCCGCGAGAAAAATGATCCCCTTCGGTCTTTGCTCATGCGGTTCAGCGCAGAATTTGCCCCTATTTCAGATGGCGAATTCTAACACATTCCACGCGTTTCTTTCCTAATCCAGATGGTCGAGATATGTCAAGCACTCCCCTCGTCTGGATCGTAATATAGCCAACCGCAATATTTTCTGTCCCAGGCCAGAGCCGAATCCAAGTTTTTGCTTTTAGAGAAAATCAATCGGAAGCAGTGATTAATTTTGTTTTATCCAACTTGGAAATAACATCTTTTCAAAGAAGAACGATCAAAGATACCCTGGATGATACCTTGCATACAGGAAGAAGCGAACACAAGATTGCTTCTCCATTGCAGAATCATTGCTGTAGCTCACTGTTTGTGTCCTGACAATTACCTGACAATTTCGGAACGGAGAGGTGTCTACTTTCCATAATGCATTGCCCGGTAGCGATACTTCATCCCAATTCAGGAGCAAAGAAGTGAAATTTCATGAAGAAGCCAAAAATTTTCACCTATAGCACTCTGATACTTTATAATTCTAATCCTATATCAAAGTAAAGGTGGAATAATGGCAAGGGCGCGTCTTGGAAGGACTGCCCTGGAGTCAGCCTTTTTGCTGCCCTCTTATTCTATCAAGTACTCACTTCTCACTTCATCTATCCAGTAACTCGATGACCTCATAGCTCATAGCTTTCCAAGCAATACACATATTTGGGGTTGAAGCCCAGAAGAGTCGCTAGTATTATACTCGCTTTCTCAGATTTTTGGTGGATTAAATCTTCATTTTCACCTAATTTTGTTCGGAGTGTTCGGCAGGTGAGACACATTCACAAAATTTTGCTGAAAAGTGAAAATTCATCCATGGAGATCATCAAACATAACTACATAATTTTATGATAAATATTTTAATCTTACTTCAGAGACAAAATAAACCACACTTCCCCTCTGCAGAAAAAGCCTGCAGGCAAATTATCAAACACAACTGACAAGCAGCTTGGAGATGTAGAGGAAGATGTAGGTAATTGCTTAAAAGCTCGCCTACCTACCTTGCTACCTTGCAATGCACTTTGCTGATGCGGATGATATGATGTGCTCTCGGTATTGACTTGAACTTCCATTCACTTTGTCAATATTGATCCAATATTAATTAAGAACTTGAGTCATTCACATAATTCAAAGTTACTTCCCCTGACTTTTTAGGAAGGGAGCGAGGACAACTTTCCAAAAATTCAATAATATTATACTCACTTGAAATACGAAGAATCCTGTCTTCGAAATACAGTTCTTACAAAAAATTCGATAAATCAAAATATCACTTACGATGATTTATTCATGAAAATGATAATTTTATTCGCTTCTGAAACGGAAAGCCACATATTCAGTACATGACTTTTTGTGCCAGATATTTCAAAGTGATGCTCCTGAGAATCATTTTGATCGCCAAAGCTTTGAGCCCGAATTATTAGTTGCTTAAATAGCGTCCCCCCCCCACCGCTTTCGTTCATGCTTCTTTCTACTTCTATCTCACACTCGTCACCAGATTGGTCGCGGATTCACAGGGTTTCACTTCCTTCCTCCTAGGAGTTCCCTGGATACATAATTTTGAACGGTCCGCTGTTGCATTGAAAAGACTTATGACGAGAACCCAGAAGCAAAGCTGAGTCTGTCGAGGACGGATCAAGGGTGAATTGCACTGAAAGCAAGAGGCAAATTCACGCGCCCCCATGGGAATGCATGAGATGATAACCTCATTTGGACACTCAAAATATGGTCGTTTGAAAGGGGTTATTGGGCAATGGTCACATTCTTCACGTCTACCTACATGAGACCATCCTTAAAAATACAGCCCTCACAAAAACATGCAAAAACTCATTTCAAAGCTTGGAGAATGATTGAATGGCTCAACTTTAGTGTAATGATCCAACGATACGGGTGATGAGTTCTCTGTCTGAAAACGCTTTTCTGGAAAATATCCCTTTCCCAAAGTACGGAATATCTCTAAATTGAAAACTCAGAAATCAACATTTGAACGGTTCAATTCGATGATTTATTGGAAGATTGACTCAAGCATGAGGACATCGTAATAACATTATATCACATAATCCGTTTAAACGACCGATTTCTAAAAAGAGAATTCGCATCTTTTTTGGTGGGGAGTCGCTTTCCCTGGGGATTGTATTGCGCCAATAGTGAACGGAGAGGGAAGCCGTAAGAATCATTCAAAATAAATCACACAGTCCAACATCCTCTGTGCTTCATGATGAAATATTGGAGGCCTCATGCGCTTTCCAAGGAAGTGATTCTGAAGAGTTGAATGTAAGGTGATCTCCAAGAGCAATGTTCCAATTGAACAGCTTGGATGACCATTCTCTAAGTTTCTAAATGAGGTCACATGCTCCCTACTTCAGGGGGTTGCTTTTTAATTGGGTAACTTTGGGGATTCAACATTATACCGTATGTTCAAAAACTGTTCCACTTGCGGTAGGCTGTGGCCTGGTCATTGGCAGGCAAACGAGGCTGATTTTGGCCAGGTCATAGCCTCTACCGCATGTAAGAAAGTTTTTGATTATACGGTATAAGTACAATCATCTTTGCGTCATTGTTCCAACGGAACTGATAAAACATGATTCTCTCAGTTTTCAAACAAAACATTGCGTATACTTTAAGAAATGGATGGTTGTTCCAAAAAGGGTGGTTCGGGACAGTGGACTTTTTTTTTGTATCGTTAGATCACTCGTTAGATCATTATCCAATCCAAGTTCAACCATACTAACAGGCATTCTTCAAGCATAGAACGTAAGATCATTGCTCAAGCTTAGCTGTTCGAACGAACAACCACTCTTTGAACTCCCAAATGAGGTATCACATGTTCTTGTAAAGGGCTGCCCTCCAGGAAAATACATAGCTCATTAGGTGTTGAACATAAACAAAATCATCCTCAAGTTATCAGATATTGAAATTACCGAACCATTCAAACGATCATTCTTTTGATTTTCTAATTGAAACATAATGAGTGATCATACCCACTTTAGAAAACGGGTGTTTTCCAGAAGGGTGCTTTCAAACAGTGGACATATTTCCGTATAAAGGCTGTCTGATTTCAACATGATTCGAGTGGCGATGGCGAATCGACAGTCGATCGACAGTCGCCATCGACTAAAAAGTCTATAGTTGGATCCAAGCAGACATTCTCCAGACTTTTGAACGAGTTATTGCATTTTTTTTGTGAGGCTGTTTTTTACAAGGTGATTTCAAGGGGGTGGAACATCGATGAAGATATAATGTTTGACACGACTTAATGATAATGATTGAGCTTCTTGCAAATGAAAACATTTCCAAGGTAAGCCATTTTCAGCAGATACATAATTTAAAAAAAACAGGCATCAAAACCAATGCATTATGGAGACTCCGATAGTTGACAAACAACGAACCTCTCACACTCCCGCAAATGGTGAACGACGCTTGTGTCGGTACAAAGGAGTTATTCGAACATCCTTGTTCAATTTTTCTGCCTTAAATATGGTTATAAACTCGGTTATAAAATGTGATCGGCTATATAATATGCCGCTTTTTAGCCTTTACTCATACAAAATGCAAGGAAATATACAAAAAAAGGTTGTAGCTGAAGATGCAAACGCACTTTGCCTCCGATGAACAAGATATGAATCCAAAGTTTTTTTCAATCGAGACCTTCGGTCTTCATTATGTCACGAAGTCGTCCTGAAACAGTCTCCACTTACTCTGCTCCGCATCATCTAGTCCTTGCGGCGTGGTTTGCTCTCGTCGGAATGCAGAGATCGAGATGCAGAATGGGAGCTGTTGGAGGTGGACGTAGACGAGAAAAATCCAAATGCCTCGGCGAGAAGTGCAAGAAGTACAAACAAACAGGTTATTAGATGTAGTCGTAATTGAATTAAAATTTTATGGACGAGTAGGATTTCCAGTTTGTGCTTCAAATATTGAAGGAAAGCTTTACGATTGCGTGCCAACGGGCATTAACTCATGTCCTGTGTGTATATCTCTTTGTTGGCTGGAAGGGGAGAACCGAAGAAGCTGCACTCTGCATTAAAAGGACATCGCGAGAACGAACACCATGAATCATTTCTGCCTACACCATCGTCTCAATCAAATAAAGATGCGAACGTTTTTAGCATTCTCAAAGAACGCGCTTCTCTTTGATTGACATCTATTTCTTCGCAGAACTGTGGAGAAGAATGCTACATTATCGACCATAACATCTCGAGTTCTAATGCTTCCTGCATACGAAATGAGGCGTGTGTCGGTACTGTCGGTATACCGCAATTCGCAATAATTCTGGTCGTGTGTGTACCTACTGGCCAGAGCGAGAAGGTGCACTTATGGTGGTAGGCAAGCCAGGTATAACCGAAGTACAAAAAGAACCGACCGGCCCGACAGCGAAGACAGTGGTACAGCCTACAAATATCGACTGGATATCACAACGCATCAGCAGAAAGAAGGTATCTTTGTACGAAACCGCCCAGCTTCGTGCCACGTTTAACAAAATAACAGTAATCGAACAACAAAAGCTAAACCTTCCACTAAACAGACTGAAAAAAACAAAAGCTCGCGCGCTCATCGTTCAGTGCTTGGGTTTTTGCCCCCGACTCTTCTCTCCTCTGGTTTGATATTCGTATCACACACACATACATTGGTAGCCATAGGTGAGGAGAGACGCCGGCAAAAAAGTGTTACAGACAGCAAAACAAAGAATCTGAAAATGCCTGCTCTTCTCCATACTACTTCATGATGATGATGATGGTCCGGCGAGCCTTGCCTTGGATATATCATCCCGTGCGCTCTGATGCCAACTAATTTATAAAACCAATCGTTCAGAGCTAAGTCAGACCACATATCGCAAATTAAATAAAAACTGGAACTTGAACTGCTGGTCGGTAGGTAGGTGAGCAGAGGCAGAGGTAGAGGTTGGTTCTTGTGGCGACGACTACAAATTGCAGCAAACGCTTTGTCATTATCATCGTTAGCAAGTGATGGCCACTTACTACCTATCAAACCCGCATTATAATCACCCTTTTTTCCAGACGCACCGTGTATGTACAATTAATTAACCCACCCAGCTCAAGGACGCCACAACCGGATAATTATTTCAAAAACTAGGGTACAGAAATGGACTTGATCGGTAGAACAGATTGCAGTGCTATAGAGCGTCAGTTGAAGAACTGGAAATGTGTTATTTGTGCAGATGTAAAACATCAAATTAGTTTGAACTATCTAAAATTAAGTGGGTAATCATCTTTCGTAATTTCCGATAAAGATAAAATTTTAAAATAAAAAAACAGAATCGGCGTGGATTAGTGGATTGAAATAACAGCCAAAGCATGAATCGGTTTGTTAGAAAAAAGTGTGGAAAAACGAAAGACTCACCAAACCCAAGATCATTTGGGGCCCCTTTAATTTCAGCAAAATTTGGTACATATAAATATCGTGAAAAAAACATAGAACGAAAACGGGTGATGATTCCACTAATTTGAAAGTTTGCAACAGGAGCAAAGCAAGTGACCGAAATGGAACACATTCGATGTAGAAATCAGCGGGGAATATTTTTATCTCCATGCCTATTGTACGGTTCTGGACAGTTTCCATGCTACGATACAGTATACAGGGTGTTTAGATGGAAACGAGCCACCTCGAATAAATTGTTGCTAGGTAGAATTTGAAAAATCTCTCAAGACCCGTCGATTTTTGTTTCGAGGGGGACATCTAAGCATATACCTATTGGCAAATTTTTATCTTCAATTCCCTCACCTCGACCCACCCCAACTTCTTAGTTTCAAATGACATTACCCGCCTTGCCATACATGAAATTAAATAAAATTAAATTCTCTTTCCGGAACAAATATTTTTTCGAATTTCAACCCCACCCCTCTTCTTCTCAAAATTCTCTTGTGTGTCCAATTTGAAATTCTCGACCCCTGAATCCCCTTCACTTTAGTTAACTCCATCCTGAATAACACCAAGGAAGAGAATTTTTGGTAAAAAAAACTACTCAAATCCACTCCTTTGCTCCCTCTTCCCCACCCCAACTTCAAAATACACAGGACACCACCTACCTTGTGGTGGTGATGTATATACATCGGATTGAAGAGAATTTAATTCTCTTTTTCAAAACATTTTTTTAAACCCCTCCCTCATAATATTGGATATTTGGAGTATTTCAAGAGAGAGGAAGTTTTTAAAAATAATTTTTTTGAAGGAGAATTCAATTCTCTTCAATTTGATGTATCACAAAGTAGATAGTGCCATTTCAGATTTTTGGGTTGGGGTGGGAAGAGCGAACGGGTCAATTTGGGCAGCAATTTTCCCACAGAAAATTTTCGCCCTTGATGCTGTGCAGGATGACGTTGACTGCAATGAAGTAAATTGAGTAATACCAAATTGGTCATTCAGAGAATTTCAGGAATAAGGGGAAGAAGAAGGGGTTAAAAGATTAGGAAATATTTTTTAGAGACAGAATTAAAATCTCTCCAATTTGACGTATTGCAAAGTAGGTAGTTTCATTTGAAATTTCGAAGTTGGGGTGGGTGGGGGTGAAGGGGTTTAAAATAGAAATTTGACAATATATGCTTGAGATGTCCTCCTAAAAACGAAAATTGACGGGTCTCGGAAAATTTCCTCAATTTTACCTGGCAAAAATTTATTCAGGGTGGCTCGTTTCTATTGGAACACTTTGTGTACTACGTGAGCTCTGTAACGTTGCTACCAAAATTTCTGTCATCATGGACACTCCAAGATTATGAAATACCTTGGGCTAAGATCATTTTAGAGTATAAATAAACTAAACTAAACTAAAACAAAGTGTATGGGTCATAAAAGGAAACAATATTCCAAAAGATTCTTTAATTTTTTGGCTCCATTTGACTCGCAGGTTGCATATAGAAATTTGTATCAATGAAAAAGTTTGTCGCTTAGTCTATAAAGGGATACATTCATAGTGAACAGGGAACTGGTGCCTGAAAACTTACGTCATAAGGCGTTGATAAGGTTGTAAGAATTGCTTTGTCTTACATGTTAGACCGGGGGCTTTAGGCTGGTATGAACTTGTCAATTTTCGATAAAATTGCCAAAAATTTACGTTATAAGGTATATGAATGAAACCAACTGGAATTTATGTGGAAACATCCCCTCAATCGAAAATCTGGTCGTAAGGCAAAATTTTTGAGGACTTTCGCCCCATAAGACAAGTTTGAAATTTTCAAAAAAGAACCAAAATTTATCAATTTTTCCAGAGGCGTTTTGTTCACCAACCCACTAAGTGTGATATATATTTGTAATCAGGATGAAAGACGGAATCGATTTCCGTGTTGAAATACAGGGTGTACGATTTGAGGAAATGTTCTATGCTGCACCCTGTAAGCGATGTACCTACCATTAAAACATTTTGTGGACAGATTTAAAACCTACAAAAAAAATCATGTAAGAATCGTTTTTAGGCCAGGCGGTATGTCGGTAAAATCACTACAATCTGGAAAAAACTCCGAACAAAGCTTTTATGGTGTCAAACTCTTCGTAAGGTCAGTAGTTATCCACCACTGAGTTTCCGCCCAAAAACGAGTTGTGCTGATTCCTCCACATCTGCGCGAAGGTAAAGGATGCCTCGAAAGTGCAAAAAGAGCTGTTAAACCTCCATACTTTTTTGTTATATTTGCCTAAATGCAAACGTACAACTCTTACGCAAACATTAGAAGCATCTGTCATCATCTCTGTGCCAGTCTTACTGTTGAAAAAAAAGATTTCTTTGTGCGGATCAGATAAATCACATTTTATTGTTTTTCCACACAAGAAAACGATGGAGCAACATGTATTTTGGATGTTTTCTAATGACTTGTACTCACTGAGCCCATCTATGGCATTAAAATTTCAATAACAGCATTTTTGAAGATGTCGCCAGCAAAAAAGTGAATAATTTTTACCCGCCTGTTCAGCAGCAATTTTTTCAATTTTACCAAACACCGTTTGCGAAAATTTTATAAGGAATGGAAAGCTCAAGTCTTCTCTAACGATATCGTGCCTGGCTTAACCGCGGCACGCACTTGAAAGTCTAAAAAAACTATTTTCTTTTCGAGAGGTCCTGTTTCACCCGTGTGCGGCCGTGCCTACTTGACATAGACCGGACTGATTACACGAGCTTGGAAATGTACTCTTTTCCAGCTTTAAAACGCGACCATTATTATTGAGACTTTGTACATTGATTTATGAAGAAATCATACATTATTTCATCATTAATGGTCGTGTTTCAAAGCTGGAAGAGAGTACATTTCCAAGCTTGTGTAATCAGTCCGGTCTATGTCAAGTAGGCATGGCCGCACGCAGGTAAAATAGAACCGCTCGAAAGAAATCAGTTTCCTACACTCCCAGAAAGCGTGCCGCGGTTAGGCCAGATATAATATCATTAGAAAACAGTTCCAGCTTGTCATTTCCTATAAAATTTTCGAGAACGGTGTTTGGTAAAATTGAAAAAACTCCTGCTGAACAGACGGGTAAAAATTATTCTCTTCTTAGCGGGCAACATCTTCCAAAATGCTGTTATTGAATTTTTAACGCCATAAATGGGCTCAGTGAGTACAACTTATTAAGAAACATCCAAAATACATGTTGCTCCATCGTTTTCTTGTGTGGGAGAACAATTAAATGTGATTTATCTGACCCGCACAAAGAAATCTTTTTTTTCAACAGCAAGACTGGCACAGAGATGATGACAAATGCTTCCAATGTTTGCGTTAGAGCTGTACGTTTGCATTGAGGCAAATAAAATGAAAAAGTACTGGGGTTTAACAGGTCTTTTTGCACCTTCAGACATCTTTCACCTTTGGGCAGATGTGGAGGAATTAGCACAACTCGTTTTTGGGCGGAAACTCAGTGGTAGTTACCTACTGACCTTACGAAGAGTTTGACACCATAAAAGCTTTGGTCGGAATTTTTTCCATCCAGAATGACCTACCGCCTGGCCTATTTCGGAAAGAAGAAGTCTTCAGAAAGATGTAAATTTTGGCCCTTTTTGAAAATTTCAAACTTGTCTTGTGGGCTGAGAGCCCTCAAAAATTTTGTCTCATAACCCGATTTTTGATTGAGGGGATGTTCCCACACAAAAGCCCGTTGGTTTCATTCATGTACTTTGTGACGTAAATTTTGGACATTTTTCGAAAATTGACAAGCCCATACCAGCCTAAATGAAGCCCCTGGCCTGACATGTGAGACAAGAGAATTTTTAACAGCCTCATCAATGCACATTAAACCTACAGGGTTGAAATCATGTACCTTATGACGTAAGTTTTGTGGCACCAGCTCGCTGCCCATAGTCAATTGAAATATTTTTTGGTCTATGAACCAATATTTAATAAACAAGTGTTTTGAACCTCTGTTAAGTGTTAACCATCGAAAAGATTCATATGTGTAGTACTCGCGTCAATAACAAAATAGCCCATAGTGTAATTAGATTGAATATAATTATGATGACGTAAAAGTTGGCAACTATAGCGCAAGTGTTTTAGTCCCGCAGCATGGTTTCAGGTGTGTCTCGTGTCCCTCTTGCATTAGTTGTTATTGAAGTTTGTTCAAAAACTTCAAAGTTGATCAATTGTCCCCAAAGTTTGTCGGTCTTGAGCCAAAATAAATAGGACTTGATTAACGAAAGAACTAACTTGATACTGTGGCCTGTCACATATTTTTCCTGAAAATGGACGAGAAAAATCAATCTGTGCAAGTAGCATCGGATCAGCTGGAACTGCAGACTCAAAAGATGGTTGAAAGAGGGCGCTACCTATTCAATTCCCGCGTAAGAACTGAGCACGCTCTTGCAAAAAGATCTCGTGATGCTACGTGAATTTGCTCTAGCTGCCCGTTGGTAGTAATGGATGTAACTGTGAGCAACGGCTGTCAGCTGTCAGTCGCGATTTAACAAAAACATGAGGCAAGAAATATGAAAAGGACGCTTCGGCGATTGAAATACGGAGCTCTAGTCGTTATGGAGAGAAGCGACGCACGTCGCCGTCGCCTTGTTTGCTCTTGGTTCTGCTCAGCATGATGATGTTTTGTTAAAAGAGAAGCTGCGACCTCGCCACGGAGTGGCAGTCAAAGATGAGCTCAGACCGCCAGAATGAACCTAAGTCCCTAGCTGAGTTTTAAACTTCTTTACTTTGTTATTTGACGGGATTCTATAAGTGCATATATTGTACATATTGACATGAATAAAGAAAATAGTTGCAGCGGTACGCTAGCAAAATGACCCTGATTCTGCATTTTGTGATACTGCAATGAAATTTGGCATATGCAAACTACGTAGAATTTCAAGTGATTTGACCCGCAGTACTCAAAAATTTGTCCATTGGCGACTGGGGGCCCCTCCAAATTTCAAGATGTCAGAATTTTTACCATGCACCATTCAGTACCGCCCTGTCTACCGTACAGGACCTAAACAACTTTGTTCTTGACCATTATAACATTTTTCGTCATGTCAATTTCATTCTTCTTACAGAGAAAAATAATTCTTTGTCTGGTCAACAAGTCGAGAAATTAATTTTTTTTTGACCACAAATAGATAGTTGAGTCGTTTTTGTGTGATCATCGATGAATCCGCATCCCCTTGATCCATTTATGAAAACAAAAGT
Source organism: Anaspis maculata (assembly GCA_949128115.1). Lineage (NCBI taxonomy): Eukaryota > Metazoa > Arthropoda > Insecta > Coleoptera > Scraptiidae > Anaspis > Anaspis maculata. The sequence goes on from OX421962.1 coordinate 92,917,368, forward strand.
TTTGCTGTTCTATTCTTTAACGAAGGGGTGACCTCAACTCACCATTATTTTCAACATCACCTATTTCAATGTTTTATCCCTAAAAATATGATTATTATTGTACTAATATATAGCTTGAAGTTTTTTTCAACGGTGTGGATGATGAAACGGCCTCAGATTCCACCTGGAAGCCGTGCATATTAATTTTTCTGGAAGGCCGTCAAATTTGGCATTTTTGATTTTCTACCGGGAGCGGCCAAAATGTCAATACACACCACTCCGCCCAAGAGCACCGGTTGCGGTACTTTCGCACCAACTCTCATTTCAGTATCACAAAATGCAAAATTGTTAGGCTCGAATATCGTTTTCCGCTAGAGCAAACCGGTGCTCTTGGGCGGAGTGGTGTGTATTGACATTTTGGCCGCTCCCGCTAGAAAATCAAAAATGCCAAATTTGACGGCCTTGCAGAAAAATTATTATGTACGGCTTCCAGGTGGAATCTGAGGCCGTTTCATCATCCACATCGTTGAAGAGAACTTCAAGCTGTATATTAGTATAACAATAATCAAACTTACCGAGGTAAAACATTGAAAAAGGTAATGTTGAAAATAATGGTAAGTTGAAGTCACTCCTTTGTTGAAAAATAGCACTGCAAAAGTTTTCTTTTCATAAATGATTCAAGGGGATGCGGATTTATCGATGATCGCTCAAAAACTACTTAACAATCGATTGGTGGTCCAAAAAAAAATTATTTTCCAATGTGTTGACCAGGCAAAGAAATGATTTTTTTTCTATAAGAAGAATGGAATTGACATGACGAAAAATGTTATGATGGTCAAGAACAAAGTTGTTTAGGTCCTGTACGGTAGATAGGGCAGTACTGAATGGCGCATGGGAAAAATTCAGACATCTTGAAATTTTGAGGGGCCCCCAGTCGCCCCCTAAATGGACAAATTTTTGAGTGCTGCGGGTCAAATCACTTGAAATTTCATGTAGTTTGCATCTGCCAAATTTCATTGCAGTATCACAAAATGCAGAATCACAAGGCGTACCGCTGCAACTAAAAGTTAAAGTAAAGTGAAATGAGTACGTTTAAACGCTTGGTTTAGTCGATCTCAAGAGTTCCTATCCTCAAACAAGAAGAGAAGCACAACAGGATGGCGTCCTCATACTAGATGGTCATTGGCCATGCGGTAACAAAAACGGGAAAAATGGTTTGACACAAAAATTAGTTGGATCAAATTGAAGTATAATGGGTTGCCTATACATCCAGGGGTTTAAACAGGAAACTTGGAACTTCATTTTGGTAATCTGTCAGGAAGATATGTGAGATCTGTTATAGGAAGCATTAAGGAGGTACGAGAAAAATAAAAATACACAACCACAAAAAAAAGCGGCCTCAAAATAGCCTCCACCGTCTGGCAAGGCTTGAAAAGGCTGCTCTTGATACGATGCCGATGGTAGCTTACGTAGCCACCACCACCTCTGCCTATGGTGGAACCATGAATGATGTGATTTCTTCATGAATAATTTTTCATGGAACTAATTGAGGGGTTTGAAAAAAGTTATATATACCTTAAGGGTGCTTCACTGCTGAGTGCAATAATTTTAAGGTGAGATTTCTTCTGCGAAAATATGGCAAAACTCAATGAGCTAAGCATTTTCAAACAATACTGTCCGAGTCACAGATAGGTAATGTTTGAATTACCTTGTTAGAATTTGTTTGTCATAGCCATCAGACGGCTAGTCCAGTGATCCGTATTCCTCTATCCGTATCCCTCCTGTCGAATTTTCCAAATTATTGCATTTGTCATGTTTTGGTACGTAGTAGAATTTCACCTTGAAATCTTAAAATTTAGTGGTGGACTGGTGGAGCACCCTGTCTTCAAAAAAGTTTAATCAACCTTTGACACTTTCCTACCCCAGTTTCGAAGTTATCCACTGATTCGGCCCAGTAATTGAACAACTTGTTGTTTTCTCAGTGGATATTCCATTGGATTTCTGCGCGATAGAGTGCATGACACGCCCAAAGTTCACTTAATCGGTAAACTTTATAACCGTTTTATCGGCGCCCCCTTTCAGGAGACAATTAGTAACCCCACCACGCCACGTTCTCCTATATTTGATTTGCATCTGCAGCTTTTGCACTTGCAGCTGCTCCCCTTGCTACCTTACTATATCCCACGTAATCATTCACTAATATGTTTACCTCTCTTGTTGCCTCGATTTCATTACAATTGCAAATTGCCGTTGAAAGAGACGCGCGCGAGATCAAAAGGATTTTGACTTTTCGGTGCAGAGTCTGGTGACGGCCGATCGCTCGCCCTCCGTTTATCTGTTCATCGTGATAAACATGAACAATAATAATTAAGATCATCATCATGGGTCTAATTCAATTAACAATTGTCAATTGAAATCAATTACGTCACTCATTAAAGTGCCCACATAATTTTATTGTATTTCGTTATAAGTAAGATATATTTAATAATAGCGCTCCATCACCGTCATCATCACCCCATTCGGATCATGTGTTCATCGTACAAATATGTGGGAAGATCGAAAAAAAAGCCGGGACAACAACATATTTTTCGTCTATTCCACTTCCGCTTGGCCTACCTGGCGTTGCCTTTTTTACCTTCTCTGTATAGATCGCGTACCCTTCGAACGATCAAACTGTTGATCGAACAGATTAGAAAAATGGGCACAATAAAAGCAGTCTCTTTATTAATTCAACCGATTGCCGTTGTTGTTGTTGTACTGTACTTGATTTCTTTCAAGAAAAGCTCGCACACAATGCAGTTCCCCACAACAATGCGCGTAAAGGCTGACGATGACGATAATTACATGGAGCTTTATTATGTGAACTGTGCTGGGGGGGGCTCGCGTCTATAAACCGTCTATTTGAAAAGTGTAGTGATACAATTATTTTGTTTTTGATGCAAATTCGAAATGATGGATTGTAACGTTCGGACTGCACCCCATCAGAATCTTGCGGTTCGTTATACAATTTTACATATACAAAATTCAACTGTGTAGGAATCAAGAATAGGTAAGTTGAAATATAATAACGTGAATGCAGTGGAACTAATTACTTGTTCAAAAAGTATGAAATGTGTTTTTTTTTATTGAAGATAACACGTCCTGCGAACTTACACTATATGAACAAGTGTAAAACATAACGTGCATTGTTATTACTGTGGGATCACGTGTTTTAAACTAATTATTTGCTTTTGTTTTGCACTGTCAATGCCGAGGCGTACACCTCTGGAGTCGTTTGTCTTGGGGCTGGGGGCTTCCCCATGTTCAATGTGGGCTTCAGATTTAGTAGGTAACTTTCCTGATTAGTAGGGAGCGGATTTATATGCGGTAAAAAAGCTTGAAATATGCAGTTTATATGCGCTTAAAAAGTATCAAAATATGCGGTAAAAATGTCCAAATAAAGCGAGTAAATATGTGATATAAGCTGCGAAAATATTTAAAATTGGACCATTTACATGTAAAACCAATCAACCAACTCTGACCATCGAAGTAAAAAAAAAAATTCTTCGAAAATTTTTAATTATTTTTCTCTTAAATCGAAAAAATTGTGATTTTTATGGTACATCAAGATAAAATGGCCAAAATATTGACAAATATCCAGTTATATGCAAAAATATGGACTAATATGCGGCTATATGCGATTATATGGACTATCAATTAGTATGCAGTAAAAACTCAAAATAATGTGGAAGGGCTCCATAATCTTGAAGTGGAATAGGTAGTTGTTGTATAAATTTGACTTTAGCTTTTTGAAAAAAAAAAAAAAAAAAAAAAAAAACCTTGTGGAAAGACTTCAAGCTAAAATCAAATTTATACAACTCAAAATGATAAATTATATGCGAAATAAAACTTCGTATTTAGGTTCCTTATACTAGATGGAAACGTCAAGCTGCAAGTTGACAGTTGCATCCAACTTAGCGAATAGAACATGTAAAAAATTATAAATCCGCTCTCTACTGATTAGTATGCATTTTTTGATTTCAGGGCTTTCACAAAACGGACGGACAAAAAAAAGACGACATAAATATAATTGGATCACATAGTTACATCGTAGGTGAAATTGAATATGTAGGTAGGTACCTTATCTATTTATTGTTATTCAGAAATTGAATTTCAAAAATTCTGAATTTTCATATTCAATTCAGATTTTTAATTGAATTTCAGAAAACTCCAGTTTCAATTCAAAATGCAATATTCTTGTAGTACCCATATGTGAGATGATTTGCAACCTCAGAATATGGATGTCCTGAAATTTTGATATTCCCCAAGAATTGCCTGTCCTATTATACTATACGTAATATATTCAAAATCGCCAAAAATCACACTCAATGGCTTTGTGTTATTGAAGGAAGGTTAAAGGGGGACTGTGAGTAAAATTTTGTGTCAATTTTAAAATTTATATAGCTGCGGGATGGCTTTAGTTGATTTTTAGTCAAAATCGCATCGAAAAATTCCAAGCCGTTACGAAGTTATCGTAAATTTTGTGGGCTGATTATGACGTCATACTGCGCACCGGAAAGGACAGGTCGGCAGAGCAAGGCACCACGCCAACAATTACTAGACCTTTATAAAATGAAACAAGTTTACCAAACGGTGGGCGCAGGTCATTTGACTTTAATTTCAAAGTACGGTGAACCAAATTTCAGTAGATATTTTTAAAAACATAATTAAAGTGCGACTCTATCTGTCAATGAAATAAAGCAGCAACATGGCGAAATCGCGAAGTGAAATTCGGCAGCTTGACAGAAACTTGACAGTATAGGGAAGTCACAGTCTATCGTATAACCCTGAAAACTTCCGTCAGTGAAATCTGTTGGTGCATGAAAATAAGAGATCAGGTATACCAGGCTAAAATGATAATGCTATAGGGTCAGAAACATGATGTCAGGAACGACCAGGTCCATTTTCAATAAAAACGCACAGGTGTGGTTGACTCAAAGAAATATGAACGGATTCTGATATACACTTCTTTCAAATTCCGACCCTAATCGGTAGTCGGTTGTACCACCGATTAGAAAAAAGTCCCATCAGCGGCAGCAGCCCTAAAATTATTCACTACATTATTATTTTAGGCCAGTCAAATAGGGAAAGCTGGAGGGAAAAAACTGTTGGAGTTTTGGAAATTTGACAGTAATGTCCGGTAAGGTGTACTGATAAACATACTAAAAGTCCCCAGCTCTACCTATTGAGCTCGAGCCGCCATCTTGGAATAATGGTCCTTCGATCCAGTTTTCTGCTTATATTGCGCTAATCATCAGAGATATTCAATTAGGTTTTATTAAAAATCAAGGCTATAAAATTGTCTACAAAAATGGCTCTATACCGATTTGTCTCTCGTATCTACTGATATAATTTAAATTAAATTAACAAAAATAAATTAAAAAAAAGCGATTTTTTGCCTATGGCTGGAGATATTGTCTTCAAAATTTGTGAAGATGTTGGCAGTCTACATCAAAGCTAAATGTGACAGTTGAAATAGAAAAAAAATTGCGAAAATATTTTTTATTTTTTTTTTTAAATTAAGCAAAAATTTGGTTTTCGAGTTTGACATTTCCAACAGGGCGGAGTGAAGGTTTCAATCGAACATCAATCAGTTTTGATATTTACATATTGTAAGACAAGATTTCATCAATATTGTGCCTTCACGATCTTCTGGAATGCTCGATATGAATTAAACAGAAAGAATAATCGCTAAGTCCAAAAAGTGTTGTCGATTGGTTCTGAAGGAAACATTTCGAAACAAAAGACATCAGCAAAGGATATACAGAAGGTCCAAAGGTTATTCAACTGTATATGACCCCCATATTGATGTGCCTTATCCAAAATAGTACAAAAGAATCAATCAAAATGTTAAAATCCACCCTGTATAACGGAAAGTAACGATACAAAATGGAAGTAGTAAAGCATACCTGGTGTCAAAAATACAGCCTTTACATTGCTGAAAAAAATAACAAAATTGATCGATTTATTTGAAAGTTATTAGTCCTCAAACTTGACTTTACAAATTTCAGCCAGTGAAATAGGGAAAAGTAGAGAGAAGTAACTGTCGGAGTTTCAGAAATTTGACAGGAATGTTCGCTAAAGTATACTAATAAACATACTAAAAGTCCCCGCCAGTACCTGTTGCGCTTGAGCCGCCATCTTGAAATAATGGTCCTTCGATCAAATTTATTACCATTTTTCCAAGATGGCGGCTCGTGCACAACAGGTAGTGGCGGGGACTTTTAGTATGTTTATTAGTATACCTTAGCGAACATCCCTGTCAAATTTCTGAAACTCCGACAGTTACTTCTCTCTACTTTTCTCTATTTCACTTGCTGAAATTTGTAAAGTCAAGTTTGAGGACTAATAACTTTCAAATAAATCGATCAATTTTGTTCTTTTTTTCAGCAATGTGAAAGCTGTATTTTTGACACCATGTATGCTTTACTACTTCCATTTTGTATCGTTACTTTTTGTTATACAGGGTGGATTTTAACATTTTGATTGATTCTTTTGTACTATTTTGGATAAAGCACATCAATATGGGGCTCATATACAGTTGAATAACCTTTGGACCTCTTGCATATCCTTTGCTGATGTCTTTAGTTCCGAAATGTTTCCTTCATAACCAATCGACAACACTTTTTGGACTTAGCTATTATTCTTTTAGTTTAATTCATATCGAGCATCCCAGAAGCTCGTGAAGGCACAATACTGATGAAATCTTGTCTTACAATATGTAAATATCAAAACTGATTCATGTTCGATTGAAACCTTCACTCCGCCCTGTTGGAAATGTCAAACTCGAAAATCAATATTTTGCTTAATTTGAAAAAAAATTAAAAAATATTTTCGCAATTTTTTTTTCTATCTCAACTGTCACGTTTAGCTTTGATGTAGACTGTCAACATCTTCACAAATTTTGAAGACAATATCTTCAGCCATAGGCAAAAAATCGCTAAATTTTTTTTTTTTTGTTAAGTTTATTTTATTGATATCAACATATACGAGAAAAAAATCGGTATGAAACAATTTTTGTGGGCAATTTTATAGCCTTGATTTCTTATGAAACTTGATTGAATATCTCTGATGATTAGCGGAATATGAGCAGAAAATTGGATCGAAGGACCATTTTTCCAAGATGGCGGCTCGAGCTCAATAGGTAGAGTTGGGGACTTTTGGTATGTTTAACAGTACACCTTACCGGACATAACTGTCAAATTTCCAAAACTCCAACAGTTTTTTCCCTCAAAGGGAAAAATTTGTTCTAATTTGACTGGCCTATATGTGGAAGCGAAAAGTATACCTGATCTCTTATTTTCATGCACCAACAGATTTCACTGACGGAAGTTTTCAGGGTTATACGATAGACTGTGACTTCCCTATACTGTCAAGCTTCTGTCAAGCTGCCGAATTTCATTTCGCGGTTTCGCCATGTTGCCGCTTTATTTCATTGACAGATAGAGATACTGAAATTTCGTCCACTGTACTTTGAAATTAAAGTCAAATGATCTGCGTCCACCGTTTGGTAAACTTGTTTCATTTTATAAAGGTCTAGTAATTGTTGGCGTGGTGCCTTGCCCTGCCGACCTGTCCTTTCCGGTGCGCAGTATGACGTCATAATCAGCCCACAAAATTTACGATAACTTCGTAACGGCTTGGAATTTTTCGATGCGATTTTGACTAAAAATCAACTAAAGCCATCCCGCAGCTATATAAATTTTAAAATTGACACAAAATTTTGCCCACAGTTCCCCTTTGAGGACGGTGTTGAATTGGTATAATAAGCGTTGCGAAATCAATCCGGCTGGGTATCTTTCTTGACGGATTTTCACTATTTTGGTCTCTTTCGAAAGCTACAAGAATGTACTGTCGTTTGAGCTCATTGGCATTTCCAAAATCCAAAAATCAAAAAAAAATCGCTTTTGGAAATGCCAATGAGCTTAAACCAAAGTACATCCTTGTAGCTTTCGAAAGAGACCAAAATGGTGAAAATCCGTCAAGGAATAAAGCCAGACGGATTGATTTCGCAACGCTCATTTTACCAATTCAACTTCGTCCTTAACAGATAAATTGCAATATAGAATGGAGGGGATAAAACGGGTCAATTCGTTGAACCCATGTACATCGTAATCCGATGCATCGTACGTTAATGTGGGCGATTCACAGTAAAGAAAAGACCGTGACATACCATGAGTGAGGAAGAGATAGAGGTAGAATTTTTCTCTTCTGAGGTTTCGGCGTTATCTACCACTGCTCCAAATGCAAAAAGAAAATAAGGGTATTTCTGGAATTAAATTGGTCAGTTCAATAGCTATTCTTTTGAAACGCCCCTAACTCTTCAGCTTTTGCGCCTGGCTGGTTAGGCAACCCAACATACTTCAATTTAATTCAACTTATTTTAATTAAATTACTTCTCCCGCTCTTGGGACCGTTTTGGCCGGTGATCGTCTAGTATCAGGACACCATCCTAATGTGTTTCCTTCTTGTGGTTCGAGGATAGAGCTCCTGGGCGTGTGGAGATCGAATTAACCTCTAGTTTGAACGCAGTAAGACACAAAAATTAGTAGTAACATAAAATCATCATATTGACTCTTATTTACATGTCAAAATGTTTAAATAAAGGCTCGTGCCTATACCTGACCGTACCTCAACGCTGGTAACTGAGATTACCAAGTTTTCTAAGTGTTTCCTAAGAGATAAATTTCCCCTAATGATTATTTCAAAGCCGTCACACATCAATACTCCGATGAACACCTGATTCTACACTTTGACCAACATTTCAACGTTGTTTGGGGGGCGTGGTTCGAAATTCTTATCGTGGATCCATCAGACTAAACATTTAAGTTAGTGTTATAGGTTATGTTAGGGTTGAGCCCAGCGTCTAGACACCGAAAAAAGGTTTGTGAGTGACTTTTGCGAACGATAAGAACTCTCCCCTCTCTTTTCTGTTGTTTCACCTGTTCCCTACAATCTAAGTTCATGGGCTGGTGTGTGCGGGGCTCCTCCTATTATGAATCTCTTTTCAAAGGCTGCGTCTCTTATTTTGTGGATTATTCTTTTTGCAGGCTCTTTTTAGGCCATGGTAATCTTTTGCCCGTTTTGGAAGAGATTGGATGTGGCCGGTGCCTTTGTGGAGAACTGGACCTATTTTCACCTTGAATTGCCCTTGAAGCCTAGAAGGATTCCGCGACTGCGAGTGTCTATAGCCGGAAATGTAAAACCCAATTTCACTCTTCCAAAAACTTCGGAACCATTGGTGTACGCGAACAATTACTCAAGTCAAGGTACAAGCTCTTCCACGTAAGACCCTTTTGATTAAACCTCATTCAGTTTTGTGTGAAGTGAACCTCATTGTTGCTAAAAACCTACAAAGGTGCTCGCCGACGAACTAACGCGAGAAGGCTTCGAAACAACTATTATTCCCTATGAATAAATATCAGATCACTAACCAACTATTAAGCCGTAACAATTCATCATAGGTAGAAATCTATCGACTCGTCGCGTCGTCGAAGATTCCAGGTAATTATACGAACAAATTCGAATAGATTTTCCACTTGACGAATTAACAACCTCTATCAACTTCAGGTGAATCCTGCAACAAATTATTTAGTTACGCGACCGAAACTGGACGTCCCTCTAGGTGAAACTCCTCTCCATAACATTCGTCATCAATAATGGGTGGTATTAATAAAAAAATAAGCATAAGGATTTGCTTGAATTTCATTGGCGTTGCTAGGGAAAGTCTGCTTAGCAACTTCTCAAAAATGTAAGCAAATGCTTATACTTATTTTTTTATCAATACTACCCAATATTTTCTTGTTCTTAATAATCCAACCAAAATGGAAATCTAAATAACTGCAGTTGCACGCTGAAACAAAGTCATAAATTTCAAGGAGGGGGGGGGGTCGTTGTCCTAAACCGATTGTTATTCACAATTGCGACTCTACGGAAGGGTTCGAACCCTGGTTTCAACAAACGCGATTTTAGTTCTTTCCAGTTCCTATTCGTTTCGCGATTTTCTAAACTCAGCAGCTCGTATTCAGAATAGTCGCCCAAAGCTCTGTCGAAGTTCCAACCCAAACCCCTGGACTGCAGGTACCACCCACTGAGAAGTTGAAGTCTACCCCGTGTCGATCGTGGCTTTCTAGGACATTGCAAATCTCAATCGTAGGCCGTCTACCCCACCCCACAAGATCGCTCCGGAAGCCTAGCTGAACCGAAGCAGGACAAGACGCACCCCGCGAGGAGGCCCAGACGCCGCCAGTGAACTGTCAGGAACCACCCCCAATAAAGGCAATGACGCATCGCCTGTGAAGGCCAGGACACAATGCTAAAGGAAGCCCCGACGCGTCCAGTAGCAGGCCTGGACACAACCCCGAAAGGAGGCCCAGACGCAGCCAGTGAACTGTCAGGAACCAACTCCAACGAGGTCATGACGCATCGCCAGTGAAGGCCAGGACACAGTACTAAAGGAAGCCCCGACCCGTCCAGTAGAAGGCCTGGACACCAGGGCCGTCTTCAGCGGGCGTGCAACTCGTGCATAGCACAAGGGCGGCCAGATCTAGGGGGCGGCATTTCGGGGCAGAAATGCGGTTTTTTCAATTTTTTTTGCTTTTATATTTTACCTGCGCGGCCGCCCCTGAACATTTTGAAATTTTGCTTGTTTTTTAATATTTAACGCCAGCGGCCGACCGCCCCTAAACATTTTTTTCAAACGGTATGATGGATACCTACCTTTAAATTACGTGAATATTAAATCAGATTTTGCAAGATTCTTGCTAAATTCTTGATTTCTACCAAATGGCGGTGGAACCGTAATCGATTGGTAAGTACAGTACCTAGAAGCAGTTCAGTATTCAAGTGTAGTTATTGTTTATTCCTAATAGACACGAGAAGAAGCCAGGCGTCTTATTTTGTTATTTTATCTTATTCACGAACCGTTCGGTAGGTAAGTCAACTTTTGTTCATTTGTTTAGTATAATTGCAATTCCAGTCGCTGTTTCTGTAATTTTCCTAAAATAAAATTTAAATTGGAAAATTTGTTGATGCGAGTATTTTGCTCTTGCGAGGAGTTGCTAAGGAAATTCCCCTAGCAACTCCTTGCACAAACAAAGTAGAGCAAAAATGCTTCTACAACACTTTGTTCCCGTTTTGTGGACGGTTGCGAAAACCAGATATTGTAAAAATCGAACATTTATTAAGAAAATGTATACCCTTAGATGCCCAAGCGGGGACGAGGGGTCCCCAGGGAATCCAGAACTTGTTGAATAAAACGTTGCACAAAGACTACTTTGAATACTGCTACACCATCCAATATCCAACACTTATCCACAGAATAACTTGCATGGACACTAAACTTGCTATAATATCAAATTTTTTTGTTTAAAAGAATAACGCTGGAAAATGAGACAAACGATTTTTTTTTTATGATTCGTAACTTTGGCAATCTCACAGCCACTGAGAAACCCTGCCCTACCGCGCTGCAAATTCCGATTTTGGAGGGCCGGATAGGGGGGTCTCGGGACTTGAGGTATGAATCGGTCGAGCCGAGAAAGATCACCAATCAAGGGCGGAAAGAGTGTCGTTGGCGCCACCTGGGAAGCAGGAGTCGCGGCTCAACCCCAGACGTCAACGTCTCGAAAACTTTGTAACGGCAGTTTTACGGGGAGTGCGTAGACCCTGGCCAGAGGGTTGCTTTGTCAAATTCTGTACATGCGTCTCTTGGTTATGTTCAAATGACATCTTCGTCAGACTCTGTGTGTGTGTGTCTTCTGTTTCTCATGTGGTTCTGATTCTCATGTAAAAGTGTCGTTCAACAGCCACAAAGTTTTACGAGCAGATTAAGGACGGTGTTGAATAGGTCAAATAAGCGTTGAGAAATCAATCCGTGTGGGTTTTTCCTTGACGGATTCTTACCATTTTGGTCTTTTCCTAAAGTTTCAAGGATATTCTTTGGTTTGAGCTCATTGGCATTTCCAAAATCCAAAAATAATTTTTTCAAATTTTTTATTTTTTTTTATTACAGAAATGCCAATGAGCTTGAATTAAAGTACATCTTTGTAGTTTTTGAAAAAGACCAAAATGGTGAGAATCCGTCAAGGAATAAACCCACACGGATTGATTTCGCAACGCTTATTTCACCAATATGACTCCGTCCTTAACTGTATCACCACGCTATGCTATGCACCAGCCAAAAGCATGGCCAGTTGCTCAGTTACTATGAGAGTGATAAACTTATTTTTGTTCATAAAATAACGAACTAGGTGGCTTGAAGCGGCTTTATGGTCAACAACTATGAGACGAAAAGTTTCACGCCATAATAGAATAACGATGATTCTGACAACTTGCTGCAGACAGAAATCATTTCAAATTATACCAAGGTGAAATACCGATTATTTTGGCTGATGTTCTTCTTAAAACTTGAGCAAATTGGATCTTCTTGCCTGCTTCAGGTTGACACAAGCGGGATCCTGACACAGGTTTGCGAGCGATCGGCACTTCTCCGACCAAGCCAAATGGGCAAATATTGATGTTGACTGACACACGTTGGCTGTTTCCACACATTCTAACCCGGTTCTGTTTTTGGCGCGCCCATTCTCTCGATTGGAATGAATGGACCGTGACGAGTTGCACTTCTATTTTTTTTCTTGGTGCAAAGAATTTTTTAATATTTTTTTCAACTGGACAGTAGTTAATTCTATTCACTTAAGCATCAACCTACGCCAATAAAATTGTATCTTGTAATTTTGTATAAGACCCCATTAGCTATAGAAAACTGAACTGCGGCAGTGGTAGTTCACATTATAGCCCAGGCATTTTAGATCAAAATTGACCAAAACCTGGGAAAAAATGACGTAAGTCTGAAAATTGGTAGAACGCTCCCACTTTAACCCCTTAATCACATACTGAAAGTCCTAAAAAATCCTATGTCCGCTTCATCGGTTTTTGGCGGCAAAAAGGTGTAAGTGACAATAATTTAGAGACTATCTATTAGAATACGCGATGAAGCTTCGATACAACTGAAAATTGCTGAAAGTGGTCTCCTCGGTCAGTTGAGCAACATATTGAGAGTCCTAAAAAATCCTTCAACAGCTTCATCGTTTTTTAGCGGCAGAAAGGTATAAGTGACATTGCTTTGCAAACTAATGATTAAATCACGCGTTGAAGTTTCAATACATCTGAAAATTGCTGAAAATGGTCTCCTCGGTCAGTTGAACAACATGTTGAATGCCCTAAGAAATCCTATGTTCGCTTCATTTTTTTTTTCAGCGGCAAAAAGGTATAAGTGACATTGTTTTGAAAACTATTCAATTAAACACGCGTTCAAGTTTTGATACAGCTGAAAATTGCCGAAAATGGTCTTCTCGGTCAGCTTAACAACATATTGAAAGTCCTAAAAAATACTATGTCCACTTAATCGGTTTTTGGCAGCAAAAAGGTTCAAGTGACATTATTTTGGAAACTATTTATTGAAACATGAGTTGAAATTTCAGCACAGCTGAAATTTGCTGAAAAATAGTATCCTTTGTTAGTTGAATAACATACTGAAACACCTGAGAAATCCTATGCTCGCTTCATGTTCTTTGGCAGCAAAATGTATAAGTGACATTATATTTATTAGAAACTATTTTTTTGGAATACGGGTTTAAGTTTCAGTACAGCTGAGAATAACCTCCTGTGTTAGTTGACTGTACTAGTCCGAGTAGACAATTTTTAGCAATTTTCAACTGTATTGCAGCTTCAACACATATTTTGAACAATAGTTTCAAGAAATGATCTTATATGTTTTTGCCGCCAAAAGACAATGAAGCGGACATAGGATTTCTTGGGACTTTCAGTATGTTGTTCATATGATTGACGAAACCAGTTCCAGCAATTTTCACATGAATTGGAACCTCAATGCCTACTTCAATAAATAATAGTTTCCAAAATAATGTCACTTATACCTTTTTTCCGCCAAAAACAATAAAGCGAACAGGGATTTCCCTAGTATTTTTAGTGTGCTGTTCAACTACTGACCAAGGAGACTATTTTCAGCAATTTTTAGCTGTGTCGAAACTTCAACCCGTATTTTAATGAATAGAAACAAAAAAAAAATTCACTTATACTTTTCTGCCGCCAGGAACTAATGAAACAGAAAGAAGATTTTTCAGGACTTTCAATATGTTGCTGAACTAATCAAGGAGACCATTTTCAGCAATTTTCAGCTGTATCGAAACTTGACCGCCTGTTTGATTGAACAGTTTCTCAAACAATGTCACTTACAACTTTTTGCGGCCAAAAACCAATGAAGCGGATATAGGATTTCTTAGGACTTCAAGTATGCTGCTCAACTGACCAAGAAGACTCAATATTTTCACCTGTATCAAAACTTCAACCCGTATTTTATTAAATAGTAACAAAAAAAAAGTCACTTATACCTTTCTGCCGCCAAAAAACAATGAACCGGACATAGGATTTTTGACGACTTCTGGTATGTTGTTCAACTGACGAAGGAAACCGGTTCTAGCAATTGTCAGCTCTACTGAAACTCCAACTCGTATTTTAATAAATAGTTTCCAAAATATTGTCATTTGAACCTTTTTGCCGCCAAAAACCAATGAAGCGGAACGAGGATTTTTTAGGACTTTCAATATGTTGTTCAACTGACCGAGAAGATCATTTTTGGGAGTTTTCAGCTGTATTGAAACTTCAACGCGTATTTTAATAAATAGTTTCTAAAATAATGTCACTTACACCTTTTTGCCGCCAAAAACCGATGAAGCGGACATAGGATTTTTTAGGACTTTCAGTATGTGGTTGAGGGGTTAAAGTGGAAGCGTTCCACCAATTTTCAGACTAACGTTATTTTTTTCCAGGTCAAAACCTAAAATGCCTGGGCTATAAGTCAAGTGACATGTCAATACAATAAAGGTGATATCACTTTGACAAATTGATGAAAGGTTGCGGATGAAAAGTGCACAGAGAATGATTGGAAGAGGGTCTATTGGGAGCGTGCATGATCTTCAGCTATCAAAGCGTAGGCATACAGAGCCCATGGTGGTGGAAAAAAGAACCACTTGTGGACTGGCATAGTGAAAGGAATGCTTATGGTGTTCGTATCACGCTGGCGTACTTCTTGTGTATCTACGCGGCGCCACTTGTCTTGCACATATAGCCCATACTGCAGAAATTGGTCCCAGATGAGATATATAAGATATACGACGTGGTATATAAGAATTAAAACCTCAACCAAAGATTGAAGCAATATTATACTTTCTGGCGATTGGTTGAACTTTGCATGTTTATAATAAATAATATAATAATAATAATACATAAAATGGATAGTTTTCAAGGTGAAGAAAAGCAATGGTTCCCTTAAGCTCCAGTGTAGTTTGATGTAATGCTGAATCACTGGTTTTGAATTATTACAATTGACGCTTCCTGAATTACAACTGACTGATATGAATTACAAATAACCCTTTCTGAAATTCAGTTGACTATTCTAAATAACTACAACTGACGCTGCCCGAGTTACATCTAGAAAAGCTGTAGAGCTCGGCAGCACTATTAGATGCAAACACAAACTGACATTGAAATAAAGAAGATAGGGTAGAGATGTCTATTTTGTAAAATGACTTCAAAATTTAGCCTGTTCAGGGCTATTTTTTAATAGAATCTTATATGATTTCATAATATCTACTCACGACTATATTAAACCGTTCAGTACAGTACAGTACAGTACAGAACAATACAAGATTACTATACAATACAAAATACAAGTAGGTACACCTACTTGCATGGAATGATCATATTGCACCACTAATTCATTACTATTGAGGGACCCAAGAGCGCGACAGTTTCCGATTCTATGATAATCAATCGCACAACAGCCCGATTTCTATGACACACAATCATCACCGAGTGAAAATAAAGTGGGGTGAAAACAGATCCACCATCACCCTTCTTCCTATACAATTACTCATTGAACCGGCCGCTTCAGTTGAAAACGTCAATACTCCTTCGACACGTGAGTGATTAAACAGTTTATTATTGCGCGAAAGCAAGTAGACCTAACAATAAAAGTCATCGATTTAAAGTTTTCTTTGTGTAAGCGGCGCACTTTCTTGAGCCGTTTGAATTTAGATATACAGCCATTTAGTGGTGAAACAAGCGATAAATGTTGTGTGTTCACGCAATTTAACGCTCTATAAAAGTGTCAAAACAATTTATAAAATTCCATGATATACTGCACCTTATTTGTGAACACCTATTTACATTTTTCCAAAAACTAAGCGCAAGGTAATCACCAGTGTATGGTAGCACGGAGGCGTTCTTTCCCAGCTTCGCTGGAGCCATAAATCCTGGTGCATGTTGCTATATCGGGCCGAGGCCTAGCGCCATCTATGGAGGAATGCATTTTCACTTTCGATTATTAAAAATAAGACTGGAGGAAGATTCCAGCGTGCGGCTCGTGCTGCAGGGTTGCTATATTTAGAGCAATTCATTTCTCATCGGCTTAGACCACAAAGGCCAGACATGAAAGAAATTTCTGGTCAGCCAAGAAACGCGCAGGCTAAGGTGCATGCAAGTCTTTTTCGAATTTATTTTTAATTAATCGCGTCATTTCATATTTACCGCTTCTTCAGCGAACAGGAATCTATATTGCGACACACTTCAGAAATTGTGCAACAACGATCGCGCCTTTCAGAAACGCAAAGATCTTGCATGAATCATTTTCGAGATATGTTACAATCCGAAAATACTTGCAATTGTTTACACCAAGCACACTAATAATAGTTTTGCCCATTAAACGGCGGATAATGTAAATATTACTAAATTGAAATCGGGGGGAAGGGAGGCGACCTTAACACCATTTGGTAGGTGGGCATACGCGATCTTTATTTAGCTGGAAAAATTTCATAGAGCGAGTATTTATACGGTGAGTACTTGTACTTTAAATCTGAAAGCCCGAGCCCGCACAACAACAACTGCATAAAATTTTACTTCCCGCAAGTTGGCAGTCATCATGAGACCATTAGGTTGCTCTCCGATGGTTAATTTTGACGGACACCTGTCGACATTTAATGAAGCTATCAGGAATTCTTGCAGTTTTCCTTCTAATTGCAACCGGTTCTTATCCCGTTATGATAAACGAAACGCACTCATTGTCTCTATAAGTGCACAATTTTTTGCCACCCGGGTGTTGACTTGTTGAAATACGCATTAAACTCCCATTAATTAAAAAGACAAAGAAGAGTTGAATTATTTATGGCAGGGTTAATTTTTCAGTTTTCTTCAATGGTGATATCAACTTTGCGGCATTTGTCGACTGGGATTATCCAAGAGATTATCGGTTTTTTCTAGTATATAGGTACAACTTTAAACAATATGAAGTATCCGTATCCGTTATCCGTATCAACTCGCAATCAATAGCGCACGAGGGGCAAACCGCGGGCTGGATTTTGTACGCCAGATTTCCTCTTTTCACAAGATTTTCTGTGATTTTCTGCGATTTCCCGTATTTCACTAAGATTTCCTGCGATTTCCTGTGATTTCCTCGAGATTTCCTGTGATTTCCTCAAGATTTCCTTTGTCTTGATTTCCTTCGATTTCCTATGATTTCTTCTGTTTCATGAAGATTTCCTGTGATTTCGTCCGATTTTCTGTGATTTCTCATGATTTCCTGCAAGTTGAATGAGTTCCTTCGATTTCCTGTGATTTCCTGTGATTTCCTGTGATTTCCTGTGAAGTTGAATAATTTCTTTCAATTTTTTGTAAATTTCATGATTCTCTCAAGTTTTCCTATAAATTCATAATATTTTCATACAAACGCTACAAATAGGTAGGTACTCGGGTAGGTAGGTACCTAGGTACTCAAAACTCACATCATACCTGCTTACATTTTACTGCGCGATGCGATGAAGAAATAATTCACGCTTCCTTGTGGAATATCCTTGCGAACATCTTTCCATCAAATTCGAGATAAAATTTTTCAGAAAAATTTCAATTTATCTATAATCCACATTGGTAGAACTAACAGCCAGTTCCACCACAAAGACGCTGTGCCTCAATTAGCTAACACTGCAATCAAATTTATTCCTTAATTAAATTTGATTGCGTTCCATTAGGCTCAATTAGGGGTTCAATTAGTTATTGCCGCGATTAACTTTTATTTGCTTTTTTCGTGGTTAGGTTGGTAACGAGTCGGTAACAAAACCTGTAATTTCGCCGGGTATTACGTCAAATGTGTCAATGACCAATGTCAAGTGTCAATCTTCAATTAAGTTTTGATTTTTGGTTATGGTGCGATTTGTGAATTTCTTGTGAACGATGAAGGGGGATTTCTGAAATGCAGGTCAGCAAGCCTGCAGGTTTTTGTGAAATACATTCACACCCCACCATATACCCTCTAGATCGGCAAAAATTCTTGCGGGTCGGCATACAGGCCGTTGCTGTCACCTTCCCCGAGCACTTCCAGACAAATATCGTGATCCTCCAGGTCCTTGGACCTTTGCTGTTGGCGAATAAAGTACTAAATTTTTGCAGGTAGGCAGAAATTCATGCAGGTCGGTATACGTTGCCGTTGCTGTCATCTTCCCCGAGCACTTCCAGACCATATTCGTGGTCCTCCAGGTCCTTGGACCTTTGCTGCGGACGAACAAAGTACGAAATTTTTGCAGGTCATAAGGGTTTGTTTTCCAATTATTCAACCATATTTCCTATCTGGCAAAAATTTTGCACTTTGGTCGTCGACAGCAAAGGTCCAAGGACCTGGAGGACCAAGAAAATTATCTGGAAGTGCTCGGGGAAGGTGACAGCGACGGCACGTATGCCGACCTGCAAGAATTTTTGCCGATCTAGAAGGGTGGGTATGTATTTCCAAAAAAAAAAAACGCTAAATAAATGCCAGGAATGTCAACAATTTGCCGCAATTAGCTAGTTAATTGAACTCCCTAAATTAATTCCTTATCGCATTTAATTCGCAATTATTGTTTAATTGAGGCTGGTGGAACGCAAATTCGCGCTATTTCAGGGTTTGATTTTGGTTTAGTACTCAATTAGGGAAAAGGGGCGGAGCCAACTTTAATTAAGGTATAAGCTATTTTGGTGGAACACAAAATCAAAGTTAATCATAATCAATTCGCTAATTCACTCATAAGTACTCTAATTGAGGCTGGTCTTTTTTTGGTGGAACCGGCTATAAGAGTTTATTATTCAAAATAAGGAGCGAGAAGTTGGACAAATAGGTAGGTAGGTATGAACTATGTACCGTTGAGAGCATAGATGAATCTTGGACAACTGTCATTACACATTTCGTAATACTTTATCAAAATTAGGTTCCAAAAGGAATCTATATCTATACAGGATGAATCAGTTTGGACCAATCAAACTTTGAGATGGGGTTCTCCTCGTCCTTCTGATTCAGAGAGGTATGATATGCGTGCCTCTCCTTCTCACTTGCTCCCCGGTGAAGATGGGGGAGGTCAAAGCTTACTTTTTCCGATTTTGAAAGGTTTGTAACTTGCGAACTGTTCAATTAGGTTAGCTTAGGTTTGGCACAGGCTGGTTTGTCGGAATTATCTGCCTGCCCGCCGAGTTCCGGAGGAGTCCAATTGGTGGCATAGGAGTTCTGGGTGAAACATCTATTCTAAAGGTTCTTCAGATGCTTCCAAATTAGTGACTTCCCCATAACTCCTACGCTACCTACTGATTGGATTATTTCAAAGTTTTGCAGGTGGGTGGATGTTTCTGACGAAACTGTCTGTGCTGAGTTTAGGCTGATTTGGTTCGATTGTTTGCAAGTTGGGAATTTTTGAAGATCGAGAGGGGTGAGCTTTCACACCCTGTATCTTTTTCAGAAGGCAAGTGAGGGGCGCGTATGTTGTTTTTTTCTGGATCGGGAGTGTGGTATTTCCCCTTTGTTTTGTTTGTACGTTGGTACCTAAAGTAGGTACTGTCGTTGACGTTCGTAGCGTTTGCCGATGGGAGAGGGAGATGGCGCTGCGCTAGGCAAGCCGGGCGAGCGGCAGTCGCGGGCAGACAGAGAAGAGAATCAGCTGTGGTGAAGAACACGTGATTTTTCAGTGCAACTGTGCGTCGGTTCCTCCTAATTCATGGTCGGTCATTCTTTAATTATTGTATCATAATTTTGGCTTCCACCCACTCACCAAATCAAGCATTTCGATACATATTTTGTCCGCGAAATTATTGTACGAAACACGAAATGCTTTGTTCTCTTTGTTCTCAACGGGATTGCATAACCCGCCGTTTTCCCCTTTGAAATCAAGGTGCTTCGCACTGCTTTGAGTCTTTGTAATTTATCTACTCCCAAATGATCTTAATATTGATGGCAAAAGCCGTAAATCTAGTGGGTGTGCTTTTTGCACACTCATGATGTGACCTCAAGGCCGCGCTATCGCGCGTACTTCGAGGTTTCATTAATTGTTTCTTTTCCACAAGTTACGTCACAAACAGTAAGACGACAAAAAGAAATTCTGCTATGCCCAAAATCAGCCACTAAGTAGAGAACAGTACTTTTGATGATTCATTCACATTCCATTGTTCATTGTCGGGTTATACATGAAAGTAAAGGAAGAACAGAGAGACTTGCCGCTTCTCCGTGTCCTGGGAGGAGGTCCACCACTTGTATGAATCTGCCTTGTTGAGTCTACTAACCTTTCCTTATTTGGGGGGGGAAATTATGTATAACGACGGAGAGAAGGCCACAGGTTGGCTCGAGTCGATTTTCTTGTATTTACTGTTATTTACTGTATGTGATTACTGTTTACTAACCATTGTTCTGTTTTGTATGTAAGTATGTATCTGTGGGGTTTTTGATGGGTAACTGCTGGGGAATTCCGGGCGAATGCGTTATAGATACTTCTTTCTTCCAATTGCTTACAAAGAGTATGACCAACTTTCAAATTCTCTACTTATTTATCTCTCACCTGTTTCTTTTTTATTCATTCACCTGTTTATCTCTGATTTGTTTCTTGTTTATTTACCTACACCATCACTTATCATTCGTTTCTTGTTTATTCACCTACACCATCACTTATCATTTGTTTCTTGCTGATTTATTAACTTGTTTACCGATCATTTCTTTATTGTTTACTATCTACCAATTTGACTTCTTTTGTTTGTAAAGAGTGAAATAAATTGCTAGGCTTGAAGTTTTCTCCAAATTGTAAGCGAGCGAGTTTCCTTTTGTTGTTACGTGAATAACTTGTAAACAAAGCAAACGTTTCAAAGAGGTTCAAGCACCGATTCACGCTGACTTGATCAATGCATTACTGGAGTGACTTCTCTGTCATTTCATCGTGATCCATTCACACTTGACTTTTGTTCAGATCATTTGGGAAAGGATTTTTCAGCAACCAACCAGGCAATACGCATGGGTTTCTTTGACGTGTTCTTCCCATGTGTGCCTGTCAGCGAATACGTCACTTTTCCTTTGCGATTGAATTGACAGTTTGCCATGTTTCATGATTTCTTGTTTTGTTTTGCTAATCTGATTTTGTGTTCATTTCATTGTTGTAAATTCCTGCATTGTCTAAATAATCTGTAATGATCATTCTTGTTTGTATTTTGTTGTTCTTAATCATGTTGTGTCATTTTCATTACTGTCAATTTCTTGTTGTGAGGTGTTTTGAGAAAAGAAACAAATTCATCTAAAACTTTGCAATTGATTTCCAATAAACATTCATTTTGCTTGCATTTCATTCGCGTTTCATTCAAAAATCAAACCTCATCCCCAACGACACATTCTCATCTCGAGTAAGAACTCGACACAACGTAGGTAAAATGTAAACGACGTGGGGAAGGGAAAAAAACAACGACGATCGCAGCCGAACATCGAAAACGGGGGATACTACAGAATGATGTCATGACCAGGATTACATTACAGAGTGATGCCCCGTGACCTAGGAACATTACAGGAGGATGGGAGGAATCTTGTTCTGGAGTTTGATGGGTAAGAACTGATTCACCCTGTATACAACGACCAATAGATAGAAACAACGTCACCGATAAGATAAGTACCAAGTACCTATACTTTGCGATTACAATATTCATCCCATACGCACTCTGTGAACTTGAAATTGTGATGCGCATGCGCGCATTGAAGATTTCCTGTGATTTCCTTCATTCCTCCAGATTTCCCTTGATTTCCCGAAGATTTCCTGTGATTTCCTTTGATTTCCTGAAGATTCTATTGATTTCCTGTGATTTCCTCAAGATTTCCTTCGATTTCTTGTGATTTCCTCTTTAATGTACACCAGATTTCCTTCGCGGTTTGTCCCTCGATAGCGCAGAACGTGAAGCGCAGCGTTTATCTGCCGGATAGAGTTATATGAACAAATCCGGAGATGGAAATACCGGGCCTAAGACATAATTCTGAGCGGTTTGTGATTTAATTCTGACAAATGAGCTGAAAGTGATAGGACTCTTTTCTCATTGTCACAGAGCTTCTTGTCCATGTGCAGAAACCACTATGCATGGGCAGCGACGGCACGGTAGGTAGGTATGGTGAAAGATTTTAAAGCATGTTGGAAGTTGGAAGTGATGATTTGATTACCTACACACACAGGGTCCTGCAACACTGCGCCAGGCTTTCCTGGCGCCATTTCTTCTGAAATAAAAAAAAAGTGTAATACACAATTTTATTGATTTGAGAAGATCAAAGTGGGCAAATTATTTTCAACTAGACAGAGTGTCCCATTTTTGTGGTTTTCATTTCCAAATGACACACCCTGTATATTTCAAGTATTTCGTTGTCACTCCTCAACCCCTACAACATTAATGTCCAAAAACATACAACCTTCAAAAACAAGTTTGAAATATAAGGTTAGTTTGGTTACCAAGTATAACATTTTGATGCTACGAAATAAATGAATGTCAAACTTTGCAAACTTCGAAGCGACATGCTGCAAAGACCGGATTTCAGGCCGCTACAATTTGCAAATCAGGACACATGTTCAGGCTAATAAAACCTCTATTTTAGGACACTTCAGGCCGTAACAAGCTAAAATAGGCCAAAAACATTTTTCTTATGTATTGAGGCAAATAAGTTGTTTTTTAGTATTTTATCTCTAAAATAATTTTTTTGGACTATTTTGCGAACTGTACCTGGAAGATGATAGATACACCAAGTTGATGTTTGGAAAGCTTCAAGTGAAATATGTTGAACGTAAAACGTACGCAAATTGTTTCAGCGGACTCATCCGTTCTTAGAGATAATCGGCTGCCGGCCCCGCCCCTGAGCTAGTGGATTCATCCGCTTAGCATTGTAAATCATTTTTTTGTAAAATAAAAAGCTCGTTGTAGGCCGTTAAAAAAAAGAGACTTTTAGGACAAACAATCCAATTTTTGCAAATTTTAGGCAAACAAATCAAACACAAATGAGTATTTTTCTCGACGATTTCCACCAAAAAATCGAAAATGCTTATTTTAGGCCGTGAATAGGTCTTTTTAGGTCAGTAAATCCGATTTTTGCCAGTTTAAGGCATTTAGGCAAAAACAAAGGGGTGTCAAAAGTGATGTTTTTCCAACACTAACATTTATTTTCAAGGTCTCATTCTAACAGTGGCGGCTGGTGAGGGAGGGCTCAAGGGCGGCGCCCCCCCAACGCTAAAGGCGGCAAAGAGGTTTTTATCGGTAGGAAGACATGGAATGCATTTTATCAATTATACTTATTCCAAAGATTTGGTTTACTGCAAAAACGTTCAGTCATTAGTCAATTAATATTTTAACAAAATAATTCTAAGCGATCGCACGGTCGAAGAAGTTCGTCTTGGGCTCCGCATTCGGCGCCCACCGCCGATGCGGTGATGCCGGGGTGCACCCGCGCAAAACATGTGCCGTAACCATGGCAACGCGAGACGCGGCTCCCGCTCTATACTGCAGATATGGGCTCCGTTTCTCGAGCCCCCAGCCGATTGAAATAATCGATATAATTATTCATGTACTCTTCGATTAGTCAACAGTCTGCAAACATGAAGATAGCTGACCTAAAAAAGGTACATTTAGGTCATCAAGCCTACAAGAAGAAATAAATGCAAAAAAACAACGGACGTCGGATTACAGCATTGATTTATTGAATATAAAGCAAATCGAACCCGCAAGAATAAATTCGTGGTGCATTAACGCACACGTAATTTTGTTGAAACAGTAAATGCTAAAACTCCATATGGTTGTGATGTGATGCGGATACGACAAAAAAGTTTTTGTCTCGAGTTTCGTCATTTCGCGAACTGAGAACTGTTCTATCTGCACTCTTTGTAGAAAATGTTTTTCGAACTTCGAACCAACAAAACATGGACGAAATGTTTCCTGATTTGAACAATTAGATCAGAAACGGGAAAGGAATAAAAGCCTCTTTCTCTAGTTTCTGATCTAATTGTTTATATCAGGAAACATTTTGTCCATGTTTTGCTGGTTCGAAGTTCGAAAAACATTTTCTACAAGAAGTGCAGATAGAACATTATAGTTCTCAGCTCGCGAATTTGTTATTAGCTTGAGCCCTCCTTGCAAAAAACTCACGAGCCGCCACTGCATTCTAACGCCTGAAACAGAAACAAAAAGGGATTTTGCCTGGAATCCGGTCTTTGGACATAAATAACAGTTTTTTTTTTTCAAATGTGACTACCCATATTTTATTCTTTTTTGTTTCATTCCTCTACCTCAATTCATAAGCCAGTATTGGCCTCGCAAAAAGTGGGCATGCTGACTAGTCAACCCTGTATCTGGGCACAATATTGAGAATTTTAACATGTTTCTTTCATTTGCACAAAATCTCAGCTTAATACGATTCCATTAGGAATAGCTATTCAAAATTGAAAATGAAAGTTTCCTTTAATGGCCAATAACTACGGCCTTTATCCTACTTATCTACGGGTAAAACAAGCCACGAACAATAAACAATAATAAACAACAATAAACATCCATTTTTATTTTTTATTCCATCAACAGGCAGTTGAGCATATAGAGGCATAGTTGGTACTAACAGTGAAAAAAACTCTAGGCAGAATATGGTTCAAAAATCAACAAAAGGTTACAAGATAATAAATAACGTGTGATAAATATGCAGGAAAGTGAAGGTGAACGCGCTGTACGCGGGCCTCCGCATCGCCTCGCATTACAGCGCAAACTGAACGAACTCTCCGGCGCGCGGCGCGCGTTCGCGTACAAGTCGGTCTAGTGAGCGTGGCGAGGAGCGTCAAACAGAAACAATCGCCCCGCCGTCGCGGTGGCAGATTTCAAGGATGACTCGGTCGGCATAGGATGCGTGCGCATACCCACGCGAGTCTGGCGAGCGAGGCCTCGTCATCTCACGACGAATTTCAGTTGGCCTTATCGCTTTAGTCGCAACAACGTGTTTGTAAACGTGAATAAAAACAACAAAATGGTCGACGTCAGGAAATTTATCGGCGAAATCAAACAGAGAAGGGCGCTGTGGGACATCAGACACCCGACATACCACGACAAGTACAAACTCTACTGCGGATGGAGGGAAATCTCCGAAATGTTCAACATAAGCGGTAACTATACTGACCTGCCTGTATAATCTTACAATGCGCCATGATAATACGGTCTAATTCCGGTGATGTTCCATATTTTTTGTTATTATTTATGATATTTCTTATGATAAAATAATGATTTCTGTTGACATCGCATGGGGAAATTTGGGGGAGTCGTTACTAAGTTACGGCGAATTTTGTGACAACTCGTTAAATCACGTGTTCCGCACACGTAAGTCCGTGACATAGACAAGCCTAAATAGATAGGCCCATACAGCAGGCGTGGATGGATTAGAACGCCATCTACCAAAATGGTCCAGTATCATTCGCATTGTATTGTAATATCTTGGAAGAAATCTTATGCGGGTAATATGAAATCCCTTCATTTCTTGTCACAATGGCGCTTTATTTGAGGATACAGGACGGCAAAAATCAAACTATTCATGAATTATAGTCGTATAATGCAACGTTTCGCCCTAATTTAGGGCTTCATCAGGCTAAAAATGAACATACAGATTAACAATCACAAACAAGGTGTGGAAGGGCTTACCATATTTTTCCTCCTTTCTTTCTTCTTTATTTTTATTTCTTGTACCTTTTGAAGCTCAAGTGCAAAAACCATGCATAATAGGTATTTCACAGTGTTTTTCTCGAATGATATTGTAAAATCATGTGAGAAATTTTACTGTTGTCTTACACATAATTTTCACAAATAAGCTTTTTAAAAGAGCTATTTAGTTTGTACACTCCTTTTTTAAAGTCCATTGTGGTGCAAATGGCACACCCTTTCCATTCACCGTCAATGCGAAGGTGTTTGTCATTTGCGCCACAAAGGACTTTGAAAAAAAAGGACTGTAATTCAATCAGGGAACACTGATTGTTACTGGTGGACTCGAAGGTATGGCGAACAGAAAATTATACAGAAATAAACAATATTTCGAGACGTCACCTGTAAAAAAATCTTCAATGTTTATCTTCTCTTCCAATTCGTTCTTGAAAATCTCCGAGAGTTAGCACACGACTTAGCACATGAGCACTTTATCAAGATGTTGTTTCCACGCGAAAGTCATCTGAAAGAGAGAAGTACTTAGATCAATCTAACAATCCAACAAAATACGATGTAGGAGCAACTCACCATTTTTGAGGTTAAATTGAAAGGAATGCTCCAAGATTGAATCAAACTTGATCCAAGCAACTCCTAACAAAGACTGTAGTCCGAAACAATCGCTGGAAACTTGGATATTGAAATTTTCCGACGAAAAACGCTGAACAGCCACCAAACAGGAATAAGTGAACATTTTTCAACGGTTTTGTTTCTGCCAGTTGAAGGAATCAACTGTTGTACTGTCAGTAGTGTCAATTTTAATGTCTGGCCAATTTCAAAATAGGTGCTGCTGTCGCCATCTATACCTGTGGAACAATGTCACTGTGAACAATCCTATCCCAGTTTCCTACCCTGGTAAGTGAAATGCCTCCCTTTCATGTATGCGGTACGTGACGTCACAGTTAGCCATAAAGTTAGCTTTAACTTCTCAACGGCTTGGAATTTTTCTTTTATGTGTGGCTTTTATCAAAAATTCTAACAAAGTATAAGGTCACTTTTCTAATACAATTTATCTTGTACAGGGTGTTCACGATAAAATTCACCCCCCCCCCCCCTCCAGTAATTCCCTTTTGAGATATTCCAAAAAACTGAAATTTTTTTCTTCGCCATTTTTCCCAGGGACCTTAAATCAATCATCTTGAAGTTCCTAATTGGTACCGTATACAGGGTGTGATATGTAGCTTTTTTATTTTAAATGCAACACCCTATATTTTATCCCGTTATTTGATGGAACATTTTTTTCTGATCACAAATATATATGACACTTATGATTTATTTTGACTAGTGAGTTGTCAGAGAAATAATAAAATAGGTTGTCAAATAATTTTGTTTCACGGCAAGATGGCTTTGGTTTCTACAGTTTACTCAAAAAAAGTTATTCTCGCAGCATTTTGTCTGCAGAATTCAACTCTGCATGGATAAATGGTCTCATTCGTTCCTAACACAGGGTGTCGCGTAATTTTCAATTTTTAATCCATTTGACTACCTATTTTTCAATTTTTTTCAAGCTTCCTTGTCAAAATAAATCATAAATGTTACATATCTTTGTAATCAGAAAGAGAGGCTTCATCAAATTACGTAATAAAATATAGGATGTTGTATTTGAAATAAAAAAGTTACATGTTGCACCCTGTTTACTGTACCAATTGAAAACTTTCAGACGATCGATTCAAGATCCCTGGGAAAAATCGTTGAGAAAAAGTTTTCAGTTTTTCAAAATATCTTGAAGGGGAATCTCCTAGAGGGGGGGTGAATTTTATCGTGAACACCTGTACATTATACTTAGGGAGAATATAGAAAGTCCAAATAATAAAGTGGGGGAAATATGGAAGAATTAGGAAGAACTAGGAATAGATACCATTCCCTTGCCTTAGTTTTCAAAATAAAAAAAATCAAATTTGGCATCCAGCTTTCTGGCTAGGATCAAATTTTTCCGATTTTCCAAAACAAAACCAATTTTTTTTTCAATTTTGGAAAATTTAGTTATTTAGATGTTACTGTCAAAAAGCCGCATGCCAAATTTATATTTTGTAAAATAACGCAAAGAAATAGGTAGTATTCACTATTAATATTTTGCCCACTCCGAGAACTCTTATGGGGTTTCTGATGCCATCATTGAAACAATGGATTATAGTCAGGTACCTTAGGTTCAAAAAATTGCTTGCGTGAGAGAACTTCCATGAATGCTGTTTTTTCAGACCAATAAATTAGGGTCTTGAATTGCGACTACGCACCTAAATTGTGTTAACCCAACTCCGTAACGATTTTTCTTCGCGTCAAATAAGAATTTTGTCTTTCTAGTACCGGCAGCCAAGCAGAAATGGAAAAATTTGCGCGACACTTTTCGCGTCGAAGTGAAAAAGCAGCTGAAGAGAGCCACAGAAGAGCTGCCCGAAGGCGTCAAGAGGGAGCCCTATCAGCCCATGTGGCAGCACTACGACGACATGGTCTTCCTGAAAGACTTGCTGAAAACGAGAAGAGACGTGATAGATCAAGAAAAAATGTTTGAGCAATTCCAAAACGGTTCGTTCGACGTCACCGGGGAAAGTTCCAACGACAATACCACAGATCCTGACATAAAAGTCGAATATTCTGAACTCATTCCGACGCTAAACGAACTGGACGGTTTGTCGCAAGGCGAGGGCGACGATGAAGGCGACGTGTCGTTCGATCGCAGAGCATTCCATGCTTTCGCCGAAGAAAGGAAAAACAACAAGAGAAAACGCCAAGAAGAAATAGCCGACCAGGATGACGATCTGTTGTTTTTCCGGAGTCTGATACCCTACGTGAAGAGGCTGCCAGACGACAAGAGGCTGATTTTCCGCACGAGCGTGCAACAAATGCTTTATAATGAGTTGTATACCGATTGAATAAAGATTAATTTTCAAGTATTCGAGTTTTTTTCTTAACATGAGTATGAGCCGCGCGTATTTACCTATTGTTTTTCGGGGGAGGGGATGCGCTGGACTGGGTCCCAAAGACTTCAAATGGTCTGCCTTATGTAAAAATGAAAGTGGATTGCTAATATTAGCCTGTCATATGGTCCTTTAGATGTAGACCCGTGGGTCGACATCAAGTTCACAATATAGTCAAAAATGTACCAGAAAACTTCGGGAGAGACGATTCCAACTAAACCGATAAGGGGGGGGAGAACTTCAACAAAATAGCACATTGTTAGTGCTTCTTAGGGGTTGCTATGTGATTGTCAGTCGTTGGATATCAAAGGCCGCTTTTCACGTGTTAACATCAGCGGGATTTTCAAAGATGCATTATTTTGTTCCCTGCCAGAAATAGGGCCCCTGATTCACTTCGGCTCAGATTTTAAATCGTGAATTTAACTTTCAATTGAGTAACTTGTAGTTATGTGAGCAGTGGTTAACTATTACTTAGTTAAATTCGGAGGTGTTCATTGATACTTTTTAGAGTGTTAGCTACACAACTACAAATTTCTAGTCAAGTCTGTTAGTTGGTGGTACTATGAAGGTATAGGTCGCGGGAACATAACCGTCACCTTGGCACCCACTATGGCAATGTTGCAAATATGCCTGACGTGACAACAGCACATTGCGCATTTCCGCGCTTGTTTGCCAGCCTCTAGCCCGCGCTTGCGCATGATAGGGTGCCAAGGTACCGCTGTAGAGATTCGCTTGTTTTTGACGTTACTCAGTCAAATCTTGAGTCAAGCATATCAATTTTTTTGATAAAGCGACAATCTTTCAATATATAATCTAGATATATTTATTACAACTTCACAACTGAAGGAAGTTGTATGACCAAGTGAGTACGTACGTAGGTGCTAGTGAAAATAACATTATACCATGAACTCATCTTTAAGCCGCCATTTTTATTCTATAGCCGACGTGCAGCCGAAAATGACGCAAATGTCAGTGATAATAAATGAAATCTGGTGGAGATTTCGGAAAATACCTACCTAGCAGAATTAGATATCTAAAAATAAAGCCTCTAATCAAAATTTCACGAGAATAGATTTTACTCTGTGAATTGAACGTAGAATTAAAAACGTGGAGCTATTTCCAAAAATAACTAGAGAGTTGGAAAATAGGGGGAAACCGAAAGGGTGTCCTCTATTATCTTCGCCCCTAAAAATGTTTCATGGAACGCGTTACTACGGTACTGCTAATTCGTGATTCATATTACAAATTTGCCTACACTTCACTTCAACACTATGGCCTGTTGCCTTATAAGCAAATGGATACACAGATGCAGAGATAGGCAGAAACAGACAAATCAGGTCATTTCTTATGTTGACCTCATCCTTTTCATGCAAGCCTTATTTTACGTCTTTACGTTGAAGCCACTCCCAGCAATCCCATTCCACCCCTGGATGGTAAGACAACTCATTATACTTTGATTCAATCCAACTTATTTGAATCATTAAATCACTTTTACTGTTTTTGAACCGTTTCCGCTTGGCCGATGCTCATCTAGTGTTAGACCACCTTGTTGTACTTGCTCTTGAGAGTGTTGAGATCGATTCAACCAAGAGTTTGAACGCAATAAGACACACTAGATGAGTTTCCCCCTATTAGTTTCAGAAGTCCCAACACTTCAATTCTCTGACGAACACCTGATTCTACATTTGACCACAACAGTTTTGACAGGCTGTCGTGATTAGGCATTGTCATTGACGTCACAGCAGTGTTGCCAACTTTCCAGAATTGCTCGCCAAATGTGAACCAAATATTGTTAGGGAGACAACCGAAGTAGTTTTTGCATTTGATTTTGAGCTTGAAACTTGTATAAACTTCTATAATGAGTTCAAAACAATATTTACAATTATTTTTCTAATGTATTGACATGTAACCAATAACGTGTTAAAAAGAAATGACTCAACATCAAAAGTCAAACATTGGGGATTATATCGCGCATGGGCATGGTACACCGCTCCAGTCAAAACAAAATTTGACAACGCGGAGCTAGGTCGGAATTTAGATGGGTGACCGAGTGAGCGAGCTGGATCCAATCCTGAACTGGCTGGTAAATCTGCCTCGGACGGCCTTGGGGAAGCCTCCGAGTATTACGCTTGCAACCAGCAGTATAGCAATGTGTACAGGATAATTGCCAGCTTGGGCGGGATGGAGCAAAGAAGGAGCCACCGCGGGCGCGCCAAATATTTATATATCTGCGCCTGCGGTTGGGTTGAATTTGGTGATCTGTGTTGAAATCCCGGTATACCGAAGGCTTCACGGCCCCAGCGATTGGTTAAACATTGAATATTCGAACATCACATTGCGGTTCGGTGAGTCCCAGGCCGAAGTGTTCCGTCAACTATCTGAAGAAATATCTGAATCCAGAGGTGAAGAGATTCTTTACGACAAAGAAATTCTGTGAAATTTCTCCGGACCTCTTGACATGTCACCAATGTGTAAAAAGAAATCACTCAAATTCGAGAACAGCCTGTAAAGCTCTGCAAAATTTGATTTTTGAAATCGTTCCTTTGCTATAAGCGAGGTTGAATAAGGTATCATCTTTTAAACTATTCAATTGACCAAAATTTGCACATCTACTTATAAAATACCCATAAATTCATTGACAGCTATAAAACCTTGACCAAAACAGTCCAGTAGTCCAGATCTTGCCCATCTTCTGACGACCTGTTTTTTTTTTCATTTTAAAAAAGTAATAATTGTATTTTTCATGTTTTTGCCAAGAAAATCTCAGCTTGAAACCTCTGCACCTAGCAGTGGACATCCAGGGCCGTCTCTAGACATTTGACCGCCCTTGTGCAAAAACTGTTAGGTCGCCCCTTTCTCCATTTTTTTCAATCTTAAATTTAGTATATAGTTTCTTTGATTTAAATTTTATTTTATGGAAATAACAGAAACAGCGACTGAAATTGCAATTTTCGCATTTTAAACCAAATTCTCTTTATTAAGTAGGTAGTCAGTAACGATATTATGATAAACAAATAAACGGAAGTTAACTTACCTACCGGACTGTTATTCGTGGATAAGATAAAATAACGTCAAAATAAGACGCACTAATAGACACGACTTCTTCTTGTGTCTATTAGGAATGAACAATAACTACACTTGAATACCGAACTGCTTCTAGGTACCGTACTTACCAATCGATTACGATTCCACCGCCCTTTGGTAGAAATCAAGAATTTAGCAAGGATCTTGCAAAATCTGATTTCATATTCACGTGTTCTAAAGGTGGGTATCCATCATACCGTTTGAAAAAAATGTTCAGGGGCGGCCGGGCCGCAAGCGTGAAATATGAAAAAACAAACAAAAATTTCAAAATGTTCAGGGGGCGGCCGCGGAGGTGAAATATAAAAAGCCAAAAATAGGAAAACGCATTTCTTCCCCGAAATGCCGCCCCCTGAATCTGGCCGCCCTTGTGCCATGCACGAGTTGCACGCCTTCTTAAGACGGCCCTGGAAACATCAGCCTGTATACAAAATCCAGGGTCACCGAGAGCTTCGCGGGGCTCCGATGTTGGATGTCACTTGCAGCCCCCCCCCCCTCTTATTAGAAAATGTTTTGAGTCCGCGAGCGGAGCGAGCCCAATGACAGCGCAGGCAAGACTTTTTTTCAATAATAATGATTATGATGATGATAATAGGTACTTTTTATCACCAAAACAGTAGCTTGTTTGTAAATTTCGTCTACTGCTGTGCGAAATTGCTTTTCTTCAAATCTGTGACATATTAAGTAGTAAAAGGTAGACAGTAAAAAAATTAGGATTTTGGTAGAAAAAAAAAATTACTCGCGCTCACGGGCCACCCTTGGCGGCACTGACAAAATTAATAATATTCTTCAGATCTTAGCATGAGCCGAAATCAGAAGCTTGTCGTAAACATTGCGGTGCCTTCCCCAGAAAAAAAACTTCGGAAAATATCAAGTGGCGGTGATAATTCGATAATTCCCGTTCGTCGTAAAACTGCGGGTTTCAATCGTTATTGGCACATTAGCCCGACCATCATCATCACCCATCGACGTGATACTTTGCGGTAGTAGTTTCCTTCCGGTACCCTTTACTGGTCCGCTGCTTGTCCTCCCTGCTCCCTCCCTCTTCGCGTCACATCCTGCTTCGTGAGAACACACCACTATTCACTGTTGAATTGAAAACCATCCGTGGGAATGAATGACTTTGGAATAGGGTGTGTTTTGTGCCGCCAGTCTGTGTGTGTGTGAGAGTGTGTGCAAGTTAGTATGTTTATAACACTGTTTCTTCTTCGACCGCCACTGATGGCTGGGCTGCTTAAAACAAAGAGATGGTTTCATTTTACCATTACGTATACCCACGCCACCGTCAATACCCGTACGAATTACCAGAGCATAAAGTTGGCCGGTAAACAAGCGTCCGGTGATGATGGTTTGTTAATAACGTCAAAATTTATCTGTGTGTGTGATAATACAATTTTGTGCGTTCCATTACCATGCCAAGACTGAGACTTGGTGTTGTTAATAGTCCGTGTCGTTTGAAAAATAATTGATTATAGCACAGCGAAGACAACATGCGACACATGTCGTCTGGACGGGTGTCGAGTAGCTGCTCACAGTTATTAAACGGATTTAATCCAATACGTTTGGTACACTACAGTGCGACAAACGGCGCGACAAACTACAATTTAATAGCGCAAAACTCAAATAAAAGCTCCTCGCAGTCTCGCACTAGTCACTTGAGCTTTTCTGCGGTTGTCAGGGCTGCAACCTCGACCCAGTTTCTCTCCTCGAACCTGCCCTGTTCCGCACCCTCATCATCCACTCATCCACATTCCCACAACATTCTTTCCTAATCTGCTTAACTTCCCACGTCAATGCGTCTTAATAACTGCATCTCGGCCTCTTTTTTTACGTTGAACATCATAACACACAGCAGAAATCGAGGCATGTTCCAAGATTGGCTCGCTAGACCACCGCATTTATGCCGACCTATACTATACTAAAAATCAATGCTTTGTTTGCTAGGTTAGGGTGAACGATCTCTTTATTGCAATGTGTGTGAGTTTTCGCGCTTGAAGCTTCAGTTTCATGAGTTTCATGAGCTTTGAATGCAAGTAGAATTATTTGAGTGGATCGCCAGGGATGTGTGCCGACACTACGGAATGGAATGCAAGCTTTTCCAACGACATTCGATTGGATTTTCGTTAGCCGAGCCTGGGCACCGATAATTTTGAGTAGGTAGATATCTTATTGAACTTACGAGAGCTTGTACATTAGGTACTCAATACCTACTTGGTAAATATTGCTACGACATTCGATGGAGACTCCGACTCGGGGATAAGTCACAAACCCGTACAACTGGCGGAGGAGCCGTTCAATGAATCGGATTCATCAGGAAGCTACTGGACTTCTTCAAAGCCCTTCCTCACTCTAACGGCTAAAACTAGGAACCGAGCGCCTCTGAGGGCTTTCCGGAAGGTTGTACGAGAGTATTTTTATTTTTATTTCCAGGAATCGTTTTGCGGGCATAAAAGGGCGTAGGCAAAAAAAACACGCCAATAATTGCGTCTTATGGGGCCATAGCGGACTCATCGCATTTTTGATAAAAACAAAGCTCTCACGTGTTTCGTCTCTCTTGGGGGCTCATCAGTGCGCAAGCATCCAGTCCGACCATCCGATGCTGTGGCAGTCAGAGATCCTTGTAGTTACACACTGCGGATAATAATTAGGCATTTCCATTGACGTCACAGCAGTGTTGCCAACTGTCCAGAATTGCGCGCCAAATTTGAACTAAATAATGTTCGGGAACAACCGAACTACAGGGCGCTTATGGAGTTCCAGTTTCTGCATTTTTTTCCTCGGCTACCTTTTTGAGTTTGAGTTTGAAACTTTTGTATTAAGTTCAAAGCAATGTCCTTAATGCGCCTGCAAAATAAGTTCTCGTGAAAAGTGTGTTTTTTTGTGAAAAAGCAAGCCAAACATGTTAGGTTAACTGCACAGGGTAGTGCTGAAAATTCATATTTTCCGACAAAATTGGGTATGAACTTTGCCACCAAACCTCACCTGAATGTTGGGGGTTTACGTTCCCGGCATTGCTGGAGTGATATGCCTTGTGTGGGGCTAGGTATGTACCTCTTCGGTTTGTGCTTCCCAATCACCCAAATACTTAAGGCCCAGCTTTTACTGCTGGATTAAAGAAACAAACAATAGTTTTTGTTTATATTTTATATTTTAAAAGTGCAGGAATGTCTTCACCTCGGTTGTAGAATATGGACAGAGGCAAAACGTGGAAGTTTAACTCGAACAGCTGTTCGGCCACCGAAGATGTAATCGGTCACCGGAGCCCTACTTGACAGAAATTTTACACCTGATTGACCGATATTAAATTTTCAACTACAACTTGATTGTGTGAAGATACATTTTTTGAAAATACAAATATTTATTGTTCTATTGAGGATTCTAGGCTCCAAATTGTGGTCGACGTAGCAATTCCTCAGTCCGTAGATTTTCCCATTTTTAGATTGCCGAAGGCCACAATTCTTGACACAGGTACTTCCTGAAACTAGATAGGCTTAGCAACAGATAATTTTGTGCAAACATCATAACTGTATTACAGCAATTTAGTTACCCATCCTAATTGTTATCGGTACAACCTCCGTATATTTTTTCAAGTGTATTCCTTTCTTCCTCCTTTCCATTTCTTGGCGCTTTGGGATACATTTTGTGATGCCTCGTACTTCCACGAGCCCCAGTGTTTCGAGAAAACCATGAATTTCTCATTTTTTCTTAAAAAAAAAAGATTCAACTACTCCAAACACCAACCCAACGTTCACGTTCATTGAGCCCTCTACATCTCTAGTCATGCTTTCTCCATTGCTTCTGGATCGGCTCCGAGTATCTTCATCTTCTGTTGACCAAATCGTACACCTGACTTGACAATCTTGAATTTTCAGTTGATGGCTTCATCGCGGCAAGACACATTGCTTGAAAAATTCTGAAATTTTTTCTTGTAAGCAGGATTTGAGGTAACATTGTGGTCAACTTAGTAATTCCTTGGTCGCTGGATTTTTCCATTTCACGATCGCCACAGCTTTTGTCACAGCCATACTTTCTGAAATCAGATGGGCGCTTAGTAATGGATAATTTGTAAAATCATCTCACATTTAGTCTGTATTCTAACAATTTAGTCAGCTTTTCACCTTATCGGCAGGATAATGAACTGGCATATTTTCTCCTTCCCAGATGTCTTTGAGTCGCATTTCTTGGCACTTTGAGATATTTCCTGAGATGCTCTTTTCTTCCAGGAATCTAGTTTTTCGAAAAAGCCACGGATTTCTTTTGTTTTTTCGACGAAAATGATTAAGGCACTCCACCAAACTTTCTTGTTTATTGAGCTATTCGGGGCAGCACATCTCCAACTATCAGTATTGATCGAAGCGCCAGAGTTTTGTGAACAATTATCACGCACAAACTTTCTTCCAAAATCCAAAATCTCAAAAAAGTACTTTTTTTACAATCATAACAACGCGGGTTGTTCCCGAACACTTTTTTGACGTTATAAATTCAACTAGGTTGGCAACACTGACGAGCTTGTGACGTCATGTAGAAATGCCTAATTAGCGCCTTATCTTAGCGGCGCCATCTATGAAAGGCATTCCGCGATGCTTTATTCCAAAGACTTCAGGTAGGTATAGAAGAGCGTATCCAGACCGCAGCAGGCAGTAGGAGACCACATAGTGCGTGGAAGGTAGTGGAAGTACACCGTTCCAGTCGAAATGGAACTCAATCGCAGCAACGCAAAGCGAAGCCAGGATTTGGATGAGTTGCCCTCCACCCAATTCTGAACAAGTTGACAAATCCTTCCCGAATGGCCTTGGGCAAGTAATATTCTCGTAACG
Organism: Anaspis maculata; assembly: GCA_949128115.1. Lineage (NCBI taxonomy): Eukaryota > Metazoa > Arthropoda > Insecta > Coleoptera > Scraptiidae > Anaspis > Anaspis maculata. Next base: position 92,954,287 of record OX421962.1, read on the forward strand.
CGCATGTTACGTTTGTCTATATATTGAAACTCCCCAATGCTTTTGCTTATATGCCTGGATTGGTAGACAGCCCATTATGCTCACATTTAATTCAACTCATTTGAATTAAATCACTTTTCCCGCTCTTGGGACCGTTAAGGTTAGGGTTAGGCCCAGATTCTAGACACTGTAAAAGAAGTGAGTAAACTTCGCGAGCCAGTGGGATTTTTTTTTCTCTCTCCCCTACAATCTTTGTTCGTGAACCGCACCGGTGCGTGCAGGGCTCCTCTCATTATGGATCTCTTCCTTAAGACTGCGTCTCTTATGCCCGATTGCACAAAAAAAAATTTGATACCGAACTTTGTAGTACCGCATCAAATTTTGGTGCGGTATTAAATCGTAATCGCATTGCAGGAAGCAAAATTAGATCCAAGATCAACTAACCCCGGACCAAGTGTGAACGAGCCACAAAAAGCATCGAGGCGATCGTCATATTGACTTCATGCGGCTGGCATTTGAAAATAAAGCCGTCGTAGCATGGTGATGAAGGGTTTGATTTCCGATGCCAAGGATCCAGGTTCGAACCTCATCAGCAGCAAGCCAATTTTTTTTTTGCTTTAACGTGAAATATAAGGGCTACACTTCTCAAGTTTATTGTTCTGATATGAAAAATTGAAAATCTGACATTATTCTTGAATTCAAAGGTAAAATGGTTGAAAAAAAAATTGGCCCCGACGGGATTCGATCACGGTACCATCCGCTTGCGAAGGCGAGGGCCTAACCACACGACCAACTAACTTCGAATAATATTTGGGTTGGCACGCACATTATCTGTGTGTGTCAAATACATTTTGTGAAAACAATTTTTGAATGAAAATGCATAAATAATAGCTTGTATGCACATAAAACCTGCTATTATATGCACTTGCAGGAATTTTATGCCGAATCAAACGCACGGATCACCCTGAAACGATTGAATTTCCAACGATCTGTCATTCTGTCAATTTAATACCGGGGTCGAGGTGATATCAGATTTGATGCGGTATTACTGTGTTTAGTTCGGTATCAGATCCTTTGTGCAATCCAAAAAGGGGCGTAATCAGCGTTTGGTGCGGTATCAGAATAGTTCGGTACCAAATTCTGATCCCATGTCAGATTTTTTTGTTTCTGCACTCCATTTTGTTGTTTAGTCCGGTATTAAACGATTTGATACCGAACTAAATATTTAATACCACGTTTGTGCAATCGGGCATTATTGCTGGATTATTCTTTCTGCTCCACTCTTTTTGGGCTATATACTCTCTTTTGCTCCTTTTGGAAAAGGATTGGATGTGGCTTCGCCTTTGTGGAGAAGTGAACCTATTTTCCACTCCAAATTGTCCCTAAATCTTGAAAGAATATCGTGAACGCAAATGTCTCTAACTGGAAATGTTGAACCCAATTTCACCCTTCCAAAAACTCTGGAACCAATGATTTACCTACGGCACAACAGTGGCTCAAGTCAACGTATAAGACTTTCACGTGAAGATCTTTTTGATTCTGCTCTGCACTGTTTTGTGTGAAGTGAACCTGTCATAATGAACCCTACAAAGGTGCTCGCCGACGAACTAACGCAAAAAGGCTTTGAAGAAGTTACTATTCCCTATAACTGAATATCAGACCACTGAACTAACTAATTGAGTCCCAACAATGCATTACAGGTACAAGTTTCTGAAATCGTCACGTCGTCAAGTGTCCAAGTGATAACGATCAGCTTCTGATAGATTTTCCATTCAACGAGCAGGCTTCCTCTATTAACTTCAGGTTGATGGTGCAACAGATTTATCAGTTTCGCGAGAACAAACCGAATGTTTCTTCAAATGAAATTCCCTTGCACGGCATTCGCAAGAAACAGTATTTTCTTGTACCTACTTGAAAATTCAACCAACATGGAAATTGAAAATTTGAATTATAATTGCAGTTGTACGCTAAAACAAAGTTGTTAGTTTCAAAGGGAGGGCTGTTGTTCTAAACCAATAACTATCAATAATTTCGACTCTATAACAGAAGGGTCCGAACCCCTATATAAACAAGCGCAGTTTTATTTCATTCCAATTATTATGAGTAAGATTTCCCGCGTTTCTTAAAATTTAGTAAAGCATGAGTTTCTAGAGCTGCTCACCAGGTCTGGTTCACTGTTCACCGCAGGCACAGCGCAAATCCTCTAAAGGGCCCAAGAGCTCGAATACCTTTTCTGTGGAAGATACTCAATAAAGGATGATGCGGAAATGAGACCTAAAAGCAGAGCAGACAACAGCACATGTACGCGCAAAAGCTCCGTCTGAGCTTCAATTTCAACTCACTAGGTCCAGGAATTCCGCTTTCCGGGGCTTCAGGGGCCCCATTCTTGAAAAAAGGAACAGTTCACATGTGTACACGCATAAAAAGGTAATCTTGAGTTAAGACAAAGCGTTTAATGTCAAGTATATGTTAAGTTTGTATATACGCAAAGCGATGATATTCCCACTCTAAGAGTTTTTTTTTTTTTTTTTTTTCCCTTGGGGTTTATCTTGCTGCATCAACCGTAATAGGTTATTAGCAGCTCACATTGTTGGTTTTTTATTTAGGGCTTATATGGAGTCGTATATATCAATGTCTTTCAAAAAGTTTAGTACAGAGTTGTATTTGTCTGGGTTTATCAAGTTGATTTCACTTTCGGTTATGTTGTGCATGGTTCTTTGTATGTTGTATTTTGGGCAGACATAGAGGATATGCTCGATGGTTAGTATGACATTGCAGATTTCGCACTGCACACGGTCTTGTCTGGACAATAGGAAGGAGTGTGTCAGTCTGGTGTGTCCGAGCCTGAGCCTAGAAAGTTTTATTTGGTCTTTTCTTTTTTCTGGGTATTCAAGAGTAGTAGAGACGGATGGTTTAATCTCTTTGAGGTGGGTATCTTTTAGGTTCCAAGTTTGTTGCCAAAGTGTAACTATTTTGTTTTTTATGTAGGTCTTGATATCATCTGGAGGATTAACTTGGCAAGATGGGAAAATGATGGAGGTCGTCGCTCTTTTTGCCAGATCGTCCACTTCTTCGTTTCCCTCAATTCCGACGTGCGCTGGAGTGTACAGAAATTTTACCCTATCTGCTACGTCAAAGAGCTGATCTTTGATATTTTGTATAAGGGGGTTGCGGGGATATAATTGCTTTAAGGCGTGTAGTGAGCTCAATGAATCTGAGCAAATTATATACCTTTGCTCCGGGGTGGTTTTTATATAGACAAGTGCCTGCGAGATAGCGTAAAGTTCTGCTGTGAAGATGGAATTGTGGTTTTGGAGGTGGTAAGCTTCTTTGGAGGATGGAGTAATTATGGCTGATGCCACCTGATTGTCAATTTTGGATCCATCTGTGTAGATTAACTTGTGGTTTGGAAAAAAGGAGATGATTTCCAGAAAGTTTGCCCTGATCAGAGTGTGGTTCATTTCCGACTTTTTGTTTTTTGCGAGGTCAAGAATTGTTTGTACTACAGGTAGTTTCCAAGGTGGATTCGAGGAGTTTTGCCAAGGCGAGGTTTCAGGGATTTTGAAGTCAATTTCTAGTTGGATGCGATTGAGTCTTTCGTGCAGGGGTGGGATTATGTTCCTGTTAGAGTTGTAAAGATCTTTGTGCCTGTCTGAAAATACCAAGTCATAGTTCGGGCTTCTTGGGTTGGCTGAGAGGTTTATTGCGTAGTTCAGGGTCATACGCTTAGTGCGTAGTTCAAGAGAAGGCTCATTGACTAGTGCGAGTAGACTTTCCACCGGTGTTGTGCAGAAGGCCCCAGTCGCAATTTTTATAGCCATTGATTGTATAGTTTTGATGGATTTAAGATATGATTTTCTAGTGGTCATATATGCAATGGCACCATAGTCAAGCTTGGACCTTATCAGACTTTGATATATCATCAATAGGGTTCTAGAGTCTGCTCCCCAGGAATGGTTGGATGAGACCTTCATGAGGTTCAAACCTTGGATGCAAGATTTTTTTACTTGACTTATGTGATTTTTCCAGGACAATTTATGATCGAATATGACACCCAAGAATTTTGCTGAGTTAGAGAATTCCAGGCTTTTGCCGTGGAGGCGAAGAAGTGGTGATCTTAACTGCTTGGACTTGCTAAAGTTGATGCAGTGTGTTTTTTGAACAGAGAATTTGAAGCCTGATGTTTTGCTCCAATTTTCGATGATATGTAAGGTGGACTGTAAGATTCTTTGCGTGGATTCAGGATCCTTTCCCCGAAGATATATGATTAAGTCATCTGCAAACAGGCCGCAGCGGACGGGGGATTTGATCTTTCCAAGTATCTCGTTAACCGCTATCAAAAAGAGAGTCACACTTATTACAGATCCTTGGGGAACACCGTTTTCTAGATCTTTTGTTTGTGAGAATGTACTATTAACTTTCACCTTAAATGTCCTGTTTTTCATGAAGTTTTGGATAAAAGCAAGAATGTTCCCCTTAATTCCCCACTCAATCAATTTGTCTATGATTGGTCGAGTCCAAGTCATATCGTAGGCCTTCTCTACGTCGAAAAAGATTGCCAGCAGACTTTGTTTCACAGCGAAGGCTTCACGTATTTCCGACTCAAGTTGCACAATGTTGTCAATAGTTGAACGATGCTTTCTAAAACCATTTTGCCCAGGATGGAGTAAATTGGATTTTTCCAGGTGCCAGTTCAGGCGATTGTTGATGATTCTCTCTAAAACTTTGCACATTGTGCAAGTTAGCGATATTGGACGGTATGAATTTTTTTCATCGGTTAGTGTATTATGTTTTAGGATGGGCAGGACTGTAGAGTGAGACCAAGAGTTTGGAAATTTTTGGGTTTGCCAGATTTCGTTGTAAATGTCCAGTAGTTTCAGCTTAGCACTACATGACAAGTTCTTGAGAAAAGCGTAAGGGATGTCGTCAGGGCCGGGGCAAGTGTCTTTGGATGATTGTAATGCTTCTTCGAGATCTGCCGAAGTAAGTGACAAATTTAAGGGATGTAAGTTACTTGTAAGGTGTTCATCGACCCCTTAAGATTCCCTGTTTCTTTTGTACTGCAGGAAGTCTTGGTCGAAGTTTGAATCACTGGAATTTGCACAAAAGTGTTCGGCCATGATTTCAGCTATGTCGTTGTCGGTGTCGTATATTTGGTTGTTATTTTTAATGGTTGCAATTTTGGGGCGAGTTATAGACTTGAGTTGTTCTACTTTATTCCACACCTCTGACACTGGAGTCGAGGGATTGATAGTCGGAACATAGTTTTCCCAAGATTCTTTCCTGCTTTTTTTAACTACATACCTTGCTCGTGCTCTAAGTTTTTTGAAGATCAATAGATTTTCTGGGGAATTAGTTCTTTTAAATCTGTTGAATGCATTTTTGCTGTTTTTAATTGCTTCTGCAACTTGTTTGTTCCACCACGGTACTGGTTTACGATTCTTTGGAATAGAAGATTTACCTATATGGTTGTGGCCAGCAGACAGCATGATGTTAGTAAATTCTTGGACGGACTTATTGATGTCTTTTCCGCTGAAGGACTTGGACTCAAGTTTACTATCAATTTCGTCAGAATATTGGAGCCAGTTGGCGCTTTTAAGATTCCATTTAGGAGAGTTGTTCGAGGTATTTCCAACATTGATTAGATGATTCTTTATTTTGATAGGGTAGTGATCACTACCATACAGATAAGAATAAGTTTCCCATGTTAAGTAAGGAGTGAGTGTGGGGCTGCATGCTGTCAAGTCAAGAGCGCTGTGGTTTCCAGTGAAGGTATTCAGTCTGGTTGGAGATCCGGTGTTCAAGAGTGTTAGGTTAGAGGAGTCGAGCAATTGTTCAATTTTTTGACCTCTTTGATTTGTGTATTGTGAGCCAAATATTATGTTATGGGAATTGAAATCACCCAGTATTATGCATGGGGTCGGTATTTGATCAAGGAGGTCTGATAGCTCTTGTTGGATGATTTCTCTGTTAGGAGGAATATAAATATTGCAGATGGAGATTTTAATTTTAAGTTGGATGGAGAAAGCGACAGCTTCCAAGTTTGTGTTTAGTTTAAGTTCATGCGTTGTGTAATTCGAACTTACAAAAGAGGAGACTCCACCACTTGATCTTTCTCTGTCAAGACGATGTTTGGAGAAACATTTATAACCCTTGAGGCTTGGATCATTTTTTAAGTGAGTTTCCTGTAGACAAATTATGGGGGGGTTATCCTCAGCGATTAGTAGTTTGAGTTTTGGTAGATGGGTATAATACCCATTTAGGTTCCACTGTAAAATAAACATGTTGAATAAATTAGAATAATTCGAGATCAGATTGGGATAGATTTTCTTCTCGTGAGTCAAGAGAAGTGTTACTTTGTTTTCGTGGATGATTCATTGTGTTTTCCTCGCCTTTCATGAGATTTCTGACTTTTTTTTGGATGCGGGTGAACTTTCCTTTCATAGATCTATTTTCCAGGTTAGGGTATATTTCAAACATCATATTTATCAGCGAATCAACATCATTTGTGCACCGTTTAGCTTCGAGTAATGGGTTATTGTTTCCTTTACAATTTTCAAGGAAACCCTTGAAAACGTCAAAGGTCAAAGGAAATGCTTTCGGGTTTTTATCTATAAGAGTTTGGATAACTTCGAAGTCTGCGTCCATGTTAAGAGATTCCGAGGAGCTAGAGGTTTTGTTTTTCGTGAGCTCGGTGTCAGGTTTCGAGATTTTCTGTTTTTTTGGTAGATTTCTAGGCTTAACAAAGGGGGCAGGTAGAGATTCCTGAGATGCTTCAATATCATCGAAAGGATCTTGTGATTTATCTATCTGTTCATCTATCGCCGGTGAGTCTAAACTCTCTGATGGAGGGGGGCGTTTTCCTGAACCTTTTGGTAGATCGACTTCAAGATTTTCCAAGGTCTGGGATACTAAGGGTTGTTGTTGTTTTTGTTGAGCCCGACATGAGCTAGAGATATGCCCCTGCTGACCGCAGATAAAACATGTGAGATCGTCATATGTGTAGGACGATAAATTTCTGTAAGTCAGGGAATGCCGGAAGGGCATATCGTTACTCAAAACGATAAGTAAAACAATGATTGAAATTAACGTCTGGTTTCATTAGCAATCAACATTACAAATTAATGAAACAATCCAACAATCTTGAACGCAGTGGAAGGCGGCGGTTTGGTCATGGTCATCTGGTTCTGAAAAGATAAAAATGGGTTTGAGCATTACGCTACTCTCATGAATTGATCTCAGATCAATTCAGTGTTGAATTCAACTCAACTCAGTCTTGAATCATTATGACTTTAAAACAATTCCACTCAGAGCCTTGAATCAATATGACTCTGGAACATTTCCGCTCAGAGCCTTGAATCAATATGACTCTGGAATATTTCCGCTCAGCCTTACTAAATACGCGACTTGGCCTTCTATAGGCATTATGGAAACGTCACGTCATAAATACCAGCCATAGTCAAGTAAACACCGTGATAATGAAACGTGCAATGGTACCCCCAACGAGCACCTGTTTCCAATACCACATCACGTGTATCAAGCGTGATTATCTCATTCTAGGTTTGTCTACACGGGTGATCACCTCCGATACCAATAACCTGACCCGTGCCGATTCGTGCAGTGAAGCCAGGGGGATACTCGCGCAAGGCTTTTGAATCCAGCCACACAGAGCCATTCGCTAATCCCGCATCGTGCAATAGGGCCAGGGGATAGTCGCACATGGCCCCTGTAGCGTATTAGCGCAACTAATCCCGCATCGTGCAATGAGGTCAGGGGATAGTCGCACATGACCTCTGTAGCGTATTAGTTCAGACAAAACCTCCGTTTACTCTGTATAAGCAATGCTGAGGTTTTCATATTCAATTATTTACATAGGCACAATCATCTACAGTAAACAAGTAGGTATAAGCTCGTGAGAAGACTCACCATTTGGATGTTGACAGCTTCGTAAATTTGTCACAAGGAGAAATGCACCTTGTCATCAGTAACTATGCATTATTTCTACACACAAAGGTAAACAAACACAACCAACTGTTGCGGTCAATTGTTATAAAAAATAGGTGTCTTACAGTCGGCCATCCTGAAATTCACCTCGCCTCGAGGTGACACCGATTTCTTGTCCGAAGGCGTAAACGCATATCTAACGTTATCGTTTGATAAAAGAAGACATCAGCGTCAAATCTAGTACACAGGAAGACCTTCCCAAAACTTCTGAATATCACGAGAGCCACAGGCTATTCGCACTTGAGAGACGTTGCATAATCAACGTCCAGTCCTTACGTGACGATAATTCCGATAACCATCGAAGAGATGTCTGCTGATAGGGACGCTTGATCATCTAACTTATCCAGGAAACATACTACAACTTCAAGTGACAGGTATGTAATTGATCTTGGAGAGACTAAACAATCCATACGGAAGTGCGATTTTCATCAGAACTGGCGTTGATGTGACCTCAACATCATCAACAGAAACTAGTAATATTGTCATGAACGGGTTAAACCACAATTATAACATGGATACAAAGGGTTAATCGCACACAATCGACAAGGAGCTATAATTAAGTGAACACTTGGAGCGTTACGGTGAAGAACGTGGAACTAGGATGGAAAGTATGAATCACTTTCAGTTATAGTGGGCCCAACGTATAGCGTCAGAACAATCTAGCACAATAGTCCGAAGCGTCGATAGTAGAAAAAGACGCAACCAACAATCGTCAGCGAAACAGAAGACTACGTCTCGCACACAACATAACGGCACCAAGATAAGAGGGGCAAAAGCGTCAAGCAAACTCAGCTTTTTTTTTCTATGGGAAAATACGTAGTGGTGTCAGCAAATACTTACTCCGAAAGCTCAGGAGAAAAACAAGAGCACGTGACTATCGAACTCCATCGATCCTCATTATAAAATCAAGGAAGTCAAGACTTCAGGAGTTCAACCAAAATCTGTTCTTGCAACTTGCAACTTTCGGTTATGCCGGATTCAAAATCATTTCTTTATTTCTTGTGTAAGACATGTGAGTAAGTGTGAGTGTATGATTAAGAGTAAATGTGTGAGATATATCGATGGCCCCTAATAAGACTAGCGTAACTCGTGAGACACGGTTAGAACTAGTGTATCTCTGCGCTTACCAAATGAACTAGCGTATCTCTGCGTTTACCAAATGAACTAGCGTCCCTCCCATTAGATTTACACAGGCTATACGCTAGTTCATTTGGTGAACGCAGAGATACGCTAGTTCATTTGGTAAACGCAGAGATACGCTAGTTCTAACCGTGTCTCACGAGTTACGCTAGTCTTATTAGGGGCCATCGATATGTGAGTAAATAATTCGAGTGTAGTAGAGCTTATCTCTGGTCTCAGATGTCAACGTGTAGATTATGTGTTTCAATACAACTGTTGAAACTTAACCGTGTTCCAATAAATCATCCATCTAGCTTGCATCTAAATCAATGCCTTTATTGGGCAGTCATGCAGGGTGAGCCCTTAGCCATTAAAACTCTTCGCGACAATATTGAAATACTTGCTATTGAGACCCAGCAGCTTGTCGTAACTTCGATATACAAGCCGCCTGAAACAAACCTAACTTTGGAGGCGTCTGCAGATTTCAACTTCCAAAACGTCAGCTTTATAATAGGAGATTTCAGTTGACAAAGTACCACGCGGGGCTATAACGCAATTGATCTTGAATCATGGGCTGAGACAAATGACTTAGAACTAATTCACGATCCAAACCTACCATCATCGTTTAATAGTGTCAGATGGAGAAAAGGATACAACCCAGACAACATCTTTGTGTCCTGTAGAATTGCAGCACAATGTGAAAAGTTAGTTGGAGATCCGATACCTCGAACTCAGCATAGACCTATAATTTCGCATCGTTTGTGCTGTTACTAAGTCAGAACACGTACCAAGTACCGTCTAAAATGAAGTTTAATTTGAAAGAACAACCAACTGGAAGGAGTTCAGTGAAGACTTTGATGAAGACATAACAGATATTCCTCCACTGTCTGAGATGTATTACAACTTTATCCAGTTTGTGAATAAAATCTCAAGAAGAACAATTCCTCATGTATGTAGAACTCAGTAGGTATATACCAGAACTGTCTGATTACACCAAATCTATTCTGTCACACTATCAACGGCTTTTCGGGGAAAGATTCCTTTGGCAACAATGCCATACAGGTTGGTGATCAAAGATTTAATGTTGGCAATTTCTGAAAGTCGTAGAGCAAGATGGACTAACTTGATTGAGACCCTTGACTCCTCGACATGAAGGTAAACAGTAAACGGGCATGGAATTTCTTGAAGAACCTCAGTGGTGATAGTACGAAATCGAAAAACAACTTCATCAATGTAACAGCAGATCAGATGGTAACTCAGGTATTACTGAATGGTGGAATGCCAAAAGCACCTCATTGTCGAAAGAACTGAGAACGGATAGTATGTCAGCCGATAAACGAAAACTATTTCTTGAGCAACCTTTCACCATATCTGAACTTGAGGCACCCATATCCAACATGGAGTTTAACAAAGCAGCAAGCATTGACGAACGAAGACTGGAACAACTCAAGATATTCGGCCAAGATATTTCAATGGTTACTAAAGCTCATGAATGATTGCGTTTCTAATATGCAGATCCAGAAGACATGGAGTCAAAATTCGTATAGTAACATTATTGAAACCCGGGAAGGATCAAAATGATTCAGAAACAGTTTTCGATCCGTATCGCTGCTCTGTCACATTCTTGCAATCTTGGAACGTCTAACGCTCAATCGAATCTCGGACTTTTTGAAAGGTAACTTCTTCCCACATCAGGCAGGTTTCCGCCAGAGAAAATCGTGCAGTGAACAAATTATGAACCTCACCAACACATTGAAAACGGTTTTGAACTAGGAGAAATCAAATAAATGGTTTACCTCAAGAAAACGTCTTTGCACGTCGTCCAAGCGTCATTGCATTATACGAACGACGAGACGGGACGATGAACGACTAATCAAGGTCTGACAATACGGAGCAGTTCATTTATGCCGATGACACAGCCGTTGCTGCTCAAGGCTCGAGCTTCGAAGAGGTTGAAAATAACGGAGACTTTAAACACGCTGCTTTCATAATATGATGCCAACTACCTTAAGCCAAGTCCTAAGAAGTCATGGGTTTGTGCTTTTCATCTCAACAACAGAGAAGCCTGACGACAGTTTGAAATAACGTGGTATAGAGGCAAACTGCAACATTGTCGGATGCCCAAGTACCTCAGTGTCACGTTTGATCATATGCTAACCTTCAACTGCATCAATACTAAAGGACAAGTCTGCGTTCAGAAGGCCATCATCAGAAAACTGATCAACAGAATTTTAGCGCCAATCCACATTCACTGAGAACAACATCATTAGCGTTATGCACATCTGCCTCAGAAATCGGAATACGCAGCAGCAGCAGCAGTATGTGATAGGACCATTCTATTGCATGCGAAATAAGTGGAAGTAGCTGTAAACGACACACAAACGCGCGTTTGATAACAGGATGTCTCAAGCCGATGGACAATAATATGAATGAATGAATAAATTACAAAAATATAAGTAACCCATGCATGGTTGAAAAATAATACACTCCAAACCATTTAACCATTCCCAAACACGTGGTACGCCTTTTTTATTCAGTTCAATTCAATTCTATCCCACTTCTGATAATTTGTAGGACGATAAATTTCTGTAAGTCAGGGAATGCCGGAAGGGCATATCGTTACTCAAAACGATAAGTAAAACAATGATTGAAATTAACGTCTGGTTTCATTAGCAATCAACATTACAAATTAATGAAACAATCCAACAATCTTGAACGCAGTGGAAGGCGGCGGTTTGGTCATGGTCATCTGGTTCTGAAAAGATAAAAATGGGTTTGAGCATTAAGCTACTCTCATGAATTGATCTCAGATCAATTCAGTGTTGAATTCAACTCAACTCAGTCTTGAATCATTATGACTTTAAAACAATTCCACTCAGAGCCTTGAATCAATATGACTCTGGAACATTTCCGCTCAGAGCCTTGAATCAATATGACTCTGGAATATTTCCGCTCAGCCTTACTAAATACGCGACTTGGCCTTCTATAGGCATTATGGAAACGTCACGTCATAAATACCAGCCATAGTCAAGTAAACACCGTGATAATGAAACGTGCAATGGTACCCCCAACGAGCACCTGTTTCCAATACCACATCACGTGTATCAAGCGTGATTATCTCATTCTAGGTTTGTCTACACGGGTGATCACCTCCGATACCAATAACCTGATCCGTGCCGATTCGTGCAGTGAAGCCAGGGGGATACTCGCGCAAGGCTTTTGAATCCAGCCACACAGAGCCATTCGCTAATCCCGCATCGTGCAATAGGGCCAGGGGATAGTCGCACATGGCCCCTGTAGCGTATTAGCGCAACTAATCCCGCATCGTGCAATGAGGTCAGGGGATAGTCGCACATGACCTCTGTAGCGTATTAGTTCAGACAAAACCTCCGTTTACTCTGTATAAGCAATGCTGAGGTTTTCATATTCAATTATTTACATAGGCACAATCATCTACAGTAAACAAGTAGGTATAAGCTCGTGAGAAGACTCACCATTTGGATGTTGACAGCTTCGTAAATTTGTCACAGGGAGAAATGCACCTTGTCATCAGTAACTATGCATTATTTCTACACACAAAGGTAAACAAACACAACCAACTGTTGCGGTCAATTGTTATAAAAAATAGGTGTCTTACATATGTTAGGAAGATGCGATAATTAGTATTTTCATAGTTGATGACCAAAGTTGGAGTTAATTCAGTTTTTTCATCAGGGGAGGCATAAACATGCCTTCTAAAGCTCAAGACGTGAGAATACTCTTCATCCTCATAACCATAACCTGCTCTGAGAAAAGATATTGGTGAAACCAGTTTCATTCCGGTATTCTTAATTTCTTGTTCAATGATTTCATTTGGAATTGATGGGCAAACGTTCGATATTATAATTCTTTTGGAGGGAGTAATCAGTTTTCGGATTCCTATGTCAACACCTTTAATAGTAATAAACTTGTACTTGCTTGTTAGGTCATTTACCATCTGTGGGGATGACAAATAAATGCACATGCGGTCGTTTGAAATCCGAGAGGCAAACATGATGTTTTTAGGACCCACAATTTTACCAATTGATTTCACATAATCTATTCTTGTTAGTTCTTCGTTGATGTTCATAATAATTGCTTGTTCTTTTTTCGGGTACATTATTGAAGGGCGAGACTTAGCAGCGTTAACATAAGAAAGAGTGTTGTTTTGTGTACTGTTTGTGTGTGTGGATGGGCTTCTGTAGTCAGAAGCCATCTTATTCAGTTTGAGAGCGTAGTAGGTTCAATTGTAAACAATTGGTACGCCACTGCCGGGCGCACCTGGCATCCAGCAAAAAGTGCTGTTTTTGCCGAGATATAACTTTGGATAGATACCACTGACCTGTTTCTGTTGAGAATACACCTGCATTAGAAGGATGTTCCCATGGATGGCTTGGTCCAAGACGAGTCCTGGATGCGAAGGAAAGCAGATTGGTCGAAAAAACAGGGTGAAAACACTACTGTAAACACGTGGTTTTCGCGTATTCTTAGGAGAGCGGTCAAATGCGTGTTCACTGCGATAACACTCTTATCGAACCTCTCTAAGAGTTTTATTTTCTCCAAAAGAAGACTGTCATAGTATCAGCTGAAAGCTAGATCGCGTGGAATTAAAATATAATACTTATTAAACGGAGTATTTCCAGTGTTTCACAGAAAGTATACTATAGTCTTGCAATTAGATTAGATAAGTCTTGCAACAATACAGCAAATAATTTTGTTATGAGAACAATCGGCTTGACTACCGCATATTAGCTTGTTGGTAGAAGAAAATTATTCTTGAGATAAAATTATAACTAAATTGGACTAATACTGCTCCTGGTTAAAGCAAGTATATCAAATGTTTACAAGAAGAGTTTGTTGCTTTCGTATGAATAAACTCATGGTTTCAGTTCAACTATAGGATTATCTTATATCGAAAATATTCGAATCTTGATTCTGTTCATCAAGAGCATACAGGATGTCCCAGTACTTGCGCCCCAGAGTCAAAGGCAGTTCAGGGAAATGCTTAAAACGAGGCTTCAAATGTGTCAGAATAATGTTCAAGAATTGGTGTTCTTTTAGATATGGGGGTCAAAGGGATCACTTTGACCCTTCCAATTTTTATTATCTGAAGAACTTCCAGTAAATTTTTTAGGACAGACTAAACAGAAGAAAAATTGAACTTTTCAAAGTGATTCATAATCTTAAAAACCCCAAAAGATTCATTTTTTCTAAAAACAATTGCAAAAAGTTCCAGACGTCCCCAATGCGATGTAAGACAGGAAGTGAAATAATTTATTTCTATAGAATTCTTAAACAGGCAATTTTTATAAAATCTGTACTTTAAGAATTTTTGAGTCGCCGGCGCCACCCTGTACAAGAAGTAGATAAAATTGTTGCACACACACTGAAAAGTTCAATTTTTTGAATTTCATCAGATAATAGAATAAGAGGGGGCAAAGTCCCACCGTTCGACGCCCCATATCTCCAAAAATGAAAATCTAATTCAAATATTTAGACATTTTTCTGCCACATTTGTAGCATTTCCCTAAACTGGCTTTGACTCTGAGGCACAAGTCCTGGGAGACCCTGTATACCTAAACAAGCTTATGGATAAAGGCTGGAATTACAATAATTAAGTATGGTATACTAGAAAGAAATGTATTTCTCAGAAATCCAAATCCAGATGGGTACATTTCAAACAAAAACGAATTCTTCTTATTCTTTCTTCTTATTCTTCTTCTTTCTTCTTATTCAAAAACCAAAAGGCATCATTTTACTGTCGCGCCGGGTGCCGCAGCACCCATCAACCGGCACTGCAACACTATGTGGACAACTTGCGTGAATTCAACTGAAATTTGCACGAAAGAGAATCTCGCATAATTATTCAGGTATATACATACACAAAAAAATTTGTAGTAATGATGGGAAAACACTGATCATCTTGAGCTCCTAATTATCAAATGATACCATGTATGATCCACAAAATTCGGAGTTGGGGTTGGCTTTAGAAACAAAATATTGATGGATCGGAGTAATGGAGCGACTGAATTGGCCGAAGGGACGAGTTTCTCGACTTCAAAGCCACCTCCGATGTCGAATTTAGTGGATCGCACGGTTCGAACAAGTGTGTAAGTAAAGGAACTTACCTCTGAATTCTTCGATAATTTTTGGATTGCAACTCCAAAGTTGGAGATGCGGCTCCATGTTGCACACGCGGTAGGTATAAATTTTTTTGCAGGAGCAGAAGTAGCTCACATTGGCATGTAGTGTTGTTGCCGGAAGATGACGCAATACAATGAAACTTCGGGCGGATTGATAATACATAATCTTGATCGAAGAGTCTCAGTTTTCAGACCAAAAATATACAATCATTTCAAGAATTATTGAATATTTGGGGAAACTGATCATCGTCTTAGTTCAAGCATTGTGGCATTTGAGTTCAGTAAGTTAAAATGTTGTTTCTGAGATTGCATTTTCAGATTGAAATCACAATATGTTATAAACTGTGAAGTTTCCAATATTCTCAGATGGAGATCTTGAAATGCTTGAGAGGAAATTTTCATTTGTTCTGTACAAGTTTATCTGAAGAGTTGTTTCAAAAACAACATTTAATATATCTAAGATATTCGATAATATCAGTTCAAAAGAATAGTCTTATTTTGAGAATGTCTGACAAAACTATTACATTTTTCGAACAAATACTGGCTTCGTATTGAACTGAAAAAACTGTTTCAATTTGAATGTATTGAATCATCAAGCCAAGTCAATGAGTCAAGTAAATATGATACTATTGGATTGAGATTACGTTTTTATGCGTGTAGTTGCTAGGCAAGGGCCAATCATAGCTCTCCTTGCAAAGCAACACCGCATGAGAACTTTGTTTCCCCTTTCAAGAAGAAGGCCCCTGGCGTCAAGAGAAGGTAACACGTTTGGAGGCTAATACACATAAGTTCCAAGCATCGAATCTCTGAAGAGCCGCGGCGCAGGTCAGCTGAAGAAGGCCAGGATTCACCCGAAAGAGGGTCAAGACGATCTCAGCGAGAGACAGGACCCACCCATTTAGGAAGTCTTATTCTCAACCTAGCCAGTGCCGGATTAACGGATTTGCCGCCCATAGGCCTGCTTCAAATTTGACCCCTCTCCCCTCTCCTAACGATTAAATCATACCAATGAATGTTCCCTGGTCACAAGGAACTCTTTTCACGGGTTTTTGTCCAAGAATAGGACAAAAATGTATCACAAAGATCAAAATTCAAAACATGAAACTTCAAAAAAATATACTTTCAAACAGAAAACAAAAGGAAGTGCTGAATCAACAATACCTGGTTGTGACAAATAATGTCACAGTAAAAGTATTGTACCTACTTAGAAAATTGTCTCGATTTTGCCGCCTCCAAAATTTTGCCGCCCTAGGCCTGGGCCTCGTTGGCCTAGGCCTTAATCCGGCACTGAAGCTAGCGCGCTGTTTTAGTCATCGCCCGAATCAAAGCCTCAGCTGTTTCGATCGTACATACATTTATTGATTTTCCTCATCCATTTTTTTGGCCGCAAATTATGTGCGGTGGGCTTGAATATTTTGGTCCCCTATACCTTCATTTTCATCTGTCTCCGATAACATGCACGTTACGAGATACAGAAAAGCTCTATAAGTCTTCAAATTGAACCACGATTTATTTGGTGGTGCCAACCAAACTGGAATAAAATTTATTCCGCATTTTGATAGCGTTTTTCAATTAACTGCATTGTCCCGATTCAGAGCAATTTGTCATAACGCCATCGATCAAAAAAACTCAAATCAACCAATGGCATCTCACCAAAATATCTCCGAAACGTAGGTCAAAGACCCACACTTCACACTGACTACTTAGATAAAAACTCTCAGCACTGAATTCGGTACTGTTTCACTTCACGAAATTTTTTATGTGTGTTGGGTTCATCAAAAATTCAGGCGTAAAAAATGTAAAATCACACATACCCGGCAACAGATTCAAGAATTGTTCTCATATATCTTCCAGAAAGACCCCCCAGTAGCGTAAGTACAAAAGTTTTTGGATTTTAGGGTAACTATATTAGAGTAAAATACCTCTCCTCTCTTCAGAATTTTTCACAATATGAAAACATACAAATTGCTTGAGTACTGCAGACCATTTTCTTCGCCCTTCTTCCAGTGACTTTGCTTCCCTTCATTTTTATAATACAAAAAAAAATTACAGCAGTCCAGTGGCGGCCATACGCATCACGGAAATTATTGAATCATTTTTTTATCGAAAATGTTACTATCGTGAGTTAGAATTCTTCGATCAGATGAAATTTTTGTTCATGATGAGAACAAACTGTTGTACTTAAAACACAATGCAAAGCGGTAAAATAATACTAACAGTGGAAGATAAAACCGAACGCGGCAACAGCTTCTTTTATTTCCTGGGACGGCACTGGTCACCCGAAGGCCACGACTAAACGTTACAATGCACGCGTTACATCTCATGCCATGAATCGAATTCACTCCGCATGTGTGGTTCTGCTGTTAGTTGCCTGTGTTGTGATCTAAGTGAACGATAAGAAGTTTCACTTGAAAAGCGTAAAACACAAAATGATCAATCAATCAATTAATATTCTTTATTCGTTCATATAATACTATAAAAGCGTTGAACCCGTCATTCATTATGCCGTTCACGATTTAAATTCAGTAGAATAACTTTTTGGAGCAAAATTAAGTGACAAGCTGGGGGGCTACGGCTAGGGCTGATGGCACCTGCAAAGTTTTGGTGCGAAACCATCAGCGGCCGTCTGCTGTATCCTCCTAGCGTTCTAGCTTGTCACTTTAATTTTGCTTCAAAAAGTCATTCTACTGAAAATAAAAAGTGTACAGGATATTATGTATACAGGGTTATTCAAAAGTCCGGAATAAAATTCTTTTTTTTTTTCCATACTCATTTCGGAAAAAAAACTTGAACAGGTCGATTTCTGAAAACGGTAAGCTGTTTTTTCATGACACGTGTCATGTTCTACCGTCAACCCCCTGACAACAAGCCACCCTTAGTATTTTGTTTCAAATGGCACTCTATGGCTTGTGGGGGCTCGTTGGAAAACTTGTCAGAAATTGTATTCAGATCTACCATTGAAAATTAGATTGGACGCTTCAACATGAAGTTTTGAGGAACCTCAGTTTTACTCAACAGTCCGGAATAAATTTCATAATTTTTTTCCATATTTATTTCGGAAAAACGCTCGAACAGGTCGATTTTGAAAAACGGTAAGCCGTTTTCTCATGACACGTGTCATGTTCTATCGTCAACCCCCTAACCCCAAGCCACCCTTAGTATTTTTTTTCAAATGGCACTCTATGGCTTGTGGGGGCTCGTTGGAAATCTTGTCAAAAACTCCATTCAGATCTACCATCGAAAATTAGATCGGACGTTTGACCATGAATTTTTAAGGAATACAACGAGCCCCCACAAGCCATAGAGTGCCATTTGAAAAAAAAATACTGAGGGGGTGGCTTGGGGTTAGGAGGTTGACGGTAGAACATAACACGTGTCATGAAAAAACGGCTTACCGTTTTTAGAAATCGACCGATTCGAGCGTTTTTTTCCGAAATAAATATGGAAAAAAACTATGAATTTTATTCCGGACTTTCGAATAACCCTGTATAGATAATTGTTCATCTGAATTCATCTGATTAATCAAATTTGAGCAGTGTGGTGTGGCCAATTGTTTTGTTCATTATCAAGATCAGAAGAAGAACATTTCAGTTTTTCAGTTTCAGTTCTTCCAGGCGCAGTTATGGTTCGGATTGCTCCAGGCGCCAAATTTGGTTGGTACGCCAAACGTCACACTCGGCAATTCGGTTCCCGGGAATCCTACATTTTTAATACCCTCAGAAAAAAAAAGAGGAGCAAAACAATACTTCCATCAATTTTATTTTTATTTTGGTGTGGAATTAGACCTATTTTTGCCGCCTTTTCATTCTGCCGCCCGGAGCAGCCCTGGTTCGCTTTCCCCTAGAGCCGGCCCCCAGAACATCATATTCTGGTGCTAGTCTAATCGCCAGTGCTTTGAGTACCAGCACCTTCGCGAGGAACTGGTAATGTTTCGAACGGCTCCTTCGCCAGTTGTAAGGGTTTGTAGCTTATCCCCTAGTCGGAGTCTCCAGCGGCTATTGATCAATCTCTAGCAGGTACCAAGTATCTACCCAACTAGGTACAAGCTAGGTACCTATCTATTTTCTAGAACGTAGGTACAGGTGCGGGCTTCTCTAATAAAAGGCAGAAATGGCGTTGCAGAAACTTCTTTCTTTATTACTCAAAAATTGAAGTAGAATGTAATTCTTACTTGACGTTTGAAGCTAGGAAATCTCTCTTAAATCATTGATCGTGTTTATTTATATCTTTCTTTTCAAGAAGAGCGTGCACCAAGTAATTGATAACTCCTCATTGTACGGCAGGGTTCGGTGTTGTCGGTGGCCATGTTGTAAAACACTCCATAAATTTTATTAATATTTTAGGGTTGAGGCCGCCGAGGCATTAATATTTTTATATTTCCGCATGTACACTGCGCACAGTCAAATAATACCCGGAGCGTGCGTTCGGTCGGTCGGACGACGCGGGGGGAAATTCCCGGGGCATATTGACAATGGTCAATTAAAATATCGCCCTCTCGTTCTTTTGTAATGATCGAGCAATGGAAATCATGTCGGGGGGCTTAAATTTTAAATCGGCATGTCATAAGGGTCACGTGGCGCAAGGGCTAAGCTGAGAGCTCCGGTAGTCGAGATGCGGGAGCTGCGAATCGACGTTGTTCACGTGGTTCGTGTGCCTACCAGAGACTAACAAACAACTCGTCCATATAGGCGATTTCCCAAAAGGACAGTTTGGCCGTTAGATTGATTTATCACAAATATGTTCGACGTGGCAAATTGGTCCACCGTCTCACGTTTTCACCAAAATTGAGAGATATTATATTCTTCATGTCGCTTCCGGTTTTCTCACACTGCACAAGAAAGTTCTCTCTGAAAAAATAACTTGGTAAGCCAAACAGCACATTGAACGTATAATTGAATTTAAATCCTCGCTGCATCCAAAATTCATAAGATCCTCATTTAAACGACTATAAAAATGCTGGAAAATACATAGCAACCCCAGTTTTCCACCGTCTTCCTAACGTGTTGTGATCAAAACATATGGCCCTAGGAATCCCAGCCCCTGGCGACGGCGCAGGTGAAAATCCAGGGACGGCGCGCTGTGGATATGATATGGTTAGAGAGCTCCGGTTCTCTCTTTCTCTCTCTTGCTGTGTAAGCTTCGACCTTGA
The DNA here is from genome assembly GCA_949128115.1 of Anaspis maculata. Lineage (NCBI taxonomy): Eukaryota > Metazoa > Arthropoda > Insecta > Coleoptera > Scraptiidae > Anaspis > Anaspis maculata. The sequence continues at coordinate 92,974,699 of OX421962.1, forward strand.
CACATCTGCGCAAGCCGCTCATAAAGTGCACATTGAATTAATTTGGCGTTTTATTTGTTTGCCTCGCCCCGGCTATACGTATACATCGCGGAGGTGGTTGTCGCTGGTGGTAGGTTGGATATATCGGAACTGTGTGCAAACAGCAATAATCGATACGCCGATAAATTCGGGTATACATACACATTACACATCACCACACCGGTTCGACTGATTGTTGTTAACAAATTAAGGGAGAGAGAGCCCATATGTGAGAGAATACTAGTGTATACTCTACACACTCCAGGCTTCCCTAATCGGCAACGTTGCCGCCGATAACCCCTCTCGCACTGGATCCCCTATACACATAGTATGTACTCGTATATCTGAGGAGAGCTGCTGATTGCGAAGCCAGACTGCCTTTGTTCCCTTCCATTCTTCGATTACATTATCAGTTCTAACCTATAATAGAATACCACTTACATGCAAAACGAATTGTTTTCTTTCTTATGGGGCCCTTGTGATTAACCCCTGGCGGTTAAAAATTGAATGTACACTGGGCTTTGAGCTTTTACATGATGGATGCTTAGATTACGTCAGGATTGAATATGAAATTTGCTTCCAACAGGTTGGAATGACAAATCTTGCAAAACGGTCTTGCAACCTGCAACAATTATTTGTTTTGTCATATTCTCAGCACCAGCAATGTCATTGGATGAGCGATTCGCAATAGATCAAATTGTTTATAAATAGAGCTGATAAATCGGTAACTGGCTTAATAGATAACTAGATTGATTTTTATTCATTTTATCAGGAAAGAATTGATAACCTTAATTTTGGTAGCGCTGGACGCCAAATGAAAATAAAGTTCTGATATTTTGAAATTCGCGCGCGTGAATGTATGATCAAGAAGAGTGAGAGCAGTGGGTGCTTCCCACCTAGACGGTACAAATACCACCAGACGAACATGTTCCACGATTTGGTACACCTAGATGGAAAGCACCGGCATCGTTGACCGACGCGACATCTCTGGTCTGGGGACGAAATATGACTATGGCATTCAGAAATGAAGAAATGACAGCGTGAATCTTAATCGATCGTACGTTATCCCTGCAGAGAAATAGAATAAAACATGGATGCATGTATGGAACGACACAGAGAGAGACATATGACAACGGAGTGCTGGATTACAGCTGAAGGTACGTCATTTTTCGCATCCGTTTCCGGTGTGGCTTTCGATGGCACAAAATTTCAGGTGATCCACGGGATGGCACAAAACCAAGTAAGAACACGTAGATGCAGTGGCGGACTAAGGGGGGGGCGGCGGGGGCGGTCCGCCCTGGGCCTCGGGGCCTCAATCATCTGATGGGGCCCCCAATTCCTCTTGTTTGTGAAAAATACTGCGAAAAATTGAGATAAAATCCAAAAATTTCAATTTTTTCTTTCGATGATCACTTTTTTTCGCATATTACTTGGGTGAAAAACAATGTTTTCCTATTTTTCCAATTTAAAGTTACCTTGGCAGGCCTCATGACAACAGGTTTGGGGGCCTACACACAGGCAATAGAGGTGTGTCTGTATCACGGAGTCTCTGCGAATTATGTTCACTTTAGGCTTTAGGGGCCCCGGCCCCGGATATCACAGTGCCAGGGGCCTCAAGCCTTTTGAAATTTTGTATCTTATTTTTTCTTTTCAAAAGAGGGGGAAGACAAAACAACAAAATTATCTTGTCTGCGCGCTGCAGGTAGTAGAAATTCATGTTATTCCTAATTTTGTATATACGAGTAGGTTTTAGCATTGAGTCAACAGTCCAAATCCAATTCAACATCCAAAGCTGGAACCAAAAACTTCTTGCAGGTACTGGTGGTCAGTGGCATAGCCAAGGGGGGCGAAAGTGGTCGAATGAGACCACCCCCCTACCTCCCAAGCGCCCATGGCACTTCATTCCACACTAAACCGATACAGAAAAAAATTCTGGCGAAAATTTTCAAGAAGCGCAACAATTTTCTGAAAAGAAGTGATTATCAAGTAATTTTGGTGAAAACGTCGAAAACCGAAATCGCAAAACGCACGAAATATACCGATCATCATCAGCATCATTATTATTATGCCCAAAAAATTTCGCCTGCGGCGCTACTTTTCCCTGACTTGTACCCTCACATTGCATTCGCCCTCTACGCCCTCAAATTCTGACTGCGCTACTGTGTGTTTTATAGTCAAGTTATTAACAACACATTTTTTGTTTCTTAGGCTTTTGCTCAATTACGGCGGGGCAGGGCGGGGCAAAAAATTTGCCGGCCCCCCTTAATATTCTCAATTTTCACCCCTTAGGGGCCCCATCTTACAATTCCGCCCCGGGCCCCCAACTCCCTTAGTCCGCCACTGCGTAGATGGAAAGCACCGTTTGGAACCCGCACGTGCGCAAATGGAAGGTGTACCAAACTTGGAGCTAGGTGGAAAGCACCCATTACACCTCTTGTGAAATTACTCAATATGGTCAAATCTGGTGGACTAGTGGAGAATACTTTGTTTCGATTACCTATTCTTGTCCAGTGAATCAAGTGTAGGTGGTAGTTTACCATGATGGTGTTCTTTAGTCCACTATTTTATCGACCTTTCTAGATTCAAAAACAGTGGTACACAGGGTGCAATTCAAAAATGGTGCATAACCTCTTTAGTACCTTACAGGAAAGTCATCACGTCAGTTTGACTCCAAATTTCAAAAATATGTCTCCATAACGTACTTGATTTGTCAAATGGAGTTTATTAGATTTAAAAATTCATGTGGGATGTTCGTCTGCTCCACAGAATGAGTGAAATACTATAGGCGATTGACCTTATTGGAGAAAATGGCCGTTTCGTCGAGGAAGTTTTAGGGAATTAATTTTTAGAACTGGTGTAAGTTGCCGTCCGGCAACGGCGGTGGTTACGTCAATTGGTGGCATGTCAAAACTGTCACTTTGCTGTCTTGTGCAGTACGCTACAAGCAAACTTTCGTTCCTGTGAACCCTTGGGACCCCATAGGCTCGTTATTGGGCCCCATGTTGATGACCAGCGTCGTCGCAGACCTTTCTCTAAATCATCCATAGCTTCCGCCCAAGGAAGAGCAACAGACTCTGTCACACCCGCACGGAGGGAAACACACAAGCCCGTCGACCAGCCTGCCAGCCAAGAAAAAATCACCTCGGGCTGGCCGTGCAGAGTCAACCACCACCTACCTTTTTTCCTCGCTTTTTTCTAAAGATTTCCTGCTTCGACTTCAGCTGGAGATCCGCATTTTTCATTCTAACAAGCTCGCCGTAGCTACCTCTGTGTTCGCGACGTAAACGTTGTCTTTTTTTATCGCAATAATGTAGTGCATTGCTGGGGGCGTAGTCTTTCAGCTGCGCACCTCTGGAGCTAGATCTACTACAAACCTGCTAAATACGCTAACCATAACATGAAAGAAGAGACACAAATGCAAACCCCTTTTTCAGATTATTTCCACTTGTCAAATTTCTATGTCAATATGTGGGTATTACAGGTATCCACTAGTGCCCACCTAGGCTACTAGACGTCGGAGTATGTTTTCCTCGCAAAAACGTCCTTGACGATCAAGTACCGAGCTCTACACCAGGTGGCGTTTTTTAAATGTAAATTGCCTATTGTACTGTTCCTGATGACCAAGTTTTGGCTGTTCAATACAATACTTATGTTCAATATGGTAGCCAATTATCACAGGAAGAATCTATAAATGGGCAAACACACAGAACAACCAACAAAAAACAATAAAAGTTTTTAAAGTTTAAGTTTGACACAATGCTCCTGAATCCCCTTGTTGCAGAGCAGGAGAAACTTGAAAAAAGAAAATCGATGAAAAGGTCGGAGAAATCAAATCAAATCCCAGTCTATATTTTCTATTTTCAGTATGAAGTATTGTGACGAGCAGCAAGGCTTTCGTGTGATTCCAGTACATTGGAAAGCCCATGGGGTGCTTCTGGATGTTACATTAAACTGGAGATCCCAATAAGCAAGTAAGAGATCTGCACCATGGGCGGAGATGCTACGATCGAGAACATGTCAGTATAAACGCGAATCCGATTGAGGTTTTGAAAGCCGTCGCGAATCTACTGACTGCGGTCAATGTGAAATATGTCAGAGAACCAATGGAATATTCCCGAAAGTCAATACCGGAGCCACGAAGTCAATTGTTCGACGTAAAATACTTCGATCAGAGCGTTTGTTTGGACAGTTTCTGCTGCAAGAAAAGTTCCTGGTCGCTGACATTGTTGATGATTTCATGTTTGGCCTGGACGTGTTGGATAAGTACGGATTCATCCTGGATGTTGGTCAAGGGAGGCTGAAGATTTTAAACGAGGAAATGGCGCTTGGAACATACATGATCACCGCTGAAGAAAGTCGCCTACTTCCAGCTGAAACTGTTACTGTAGCCGCCAACTCCAAGAAAATCGTATGGGTAACACTGAGCGGACAGCCTGGGGAGATGTCGCTGGCATTGCTGAACTCGACTCATCTGCCAGCTGGCCTTAGACATTGATTAACATGGACTGAACTAATATCCTGATAAGAGTCTTAAACTTGAACAAGACATGCAAAACAATCAAGGAAGGAGAGACTCTGGGCAAATGTGAACCCGTAGAATGGATCTCACGCTGTGAAGACGTATCGACAAAGGTTCCGGCTTAAAAGTTCTTGGAGAAAAAGACAGTCGAGATGCTCTCGTCCGAAATACAACATATGAGTGGTAAGGAGAAGGAACTTGCAAGGCAATTCGTCCAAGAAGCTGCAGCCTATGTGGTGGAAGGTGATCCTACCGGAATAACCAGCGTGATCCACTATCGGATTAACACTGAGAACGCCGCATCAATTTGACAGGCCCAGATGCCTACCATTGGCGGAGGAAGAAGAGGTGTCAAAGCTTTTCAAAAAAAATGTCAGATGAAAGCGTGATAGAGGAGTCGACCAGCCTATATGTTCATCTCCAGTTGTTTTGGTTACAAAGAAAGACGGAAATACACGATTTTGCGTGGACTTTCACCGGTACCATGGCCAGAAATTTTTGGTGACGAGTTGAAAACTGACCACGCTGCGCTGAAGTTGTAACCTCAGTTGAAGAATCCAGAGGGACATTTGGCATGGTGGATCGAGAAATTGCAAAAATATGACCTCGAATATGACTTCAAAATTCAACATAGTCCCAGAAAAAGTCATGACAACGCGGATGCTCTTTCTCGAAGATCATGCAACGAGGACTACAGGCACTGCAAGAAAGTAGACCAACAGAATGGAAACGTCAAAATTGAAGAAATCGTTGTTGAAACCCCAATAATTTGGGCTACGGCTGAACTCAAGAAGGAGCAGCACGAGGATCTGGCCATTGGTTCACTCAATGGGAAAGAAGGAAGTTCGCCTGAACAGGCCACATCGGGCCCAAATTTCTGGTGGAGGGCCCAAATTTAGAGCTCTTCGAGCTCAGTGGAACTCTCTGAGAAACCTTTTCTTCGCTCCCCTGCCTTTCTGACAGGGGCGGAGGGGAAATCGCTCGACACCCGACGATGGATCTGTTTGCCGAGTAGTGCCGGGCGCTAAACCGACTAGAAACCCTCCAAAGACCTAGTGGTTAACCCGCCCCTTGGAACTGTTCAACACTTGCTTCAGGGGGCGGTTGGTCCTAGATGCCTTCTTGCAGGCCTTCACGGATTATGGCTGTTCCGCAGTTTCATCCGACAGTTTGTGCTTCAGAACACTTTCGCAGAACTGCTTGATCTCATTCCAGTACTTGTCGCTTTCGACCATATTGTCGGTCATACTTTCCGTCGATAGCTGGATTCCTGTCGCGATTTCGAGTTGAGTCTCTCTTTTTGCCATCTGTTGCATACCATGAGTGTGTGCTCAGTTTCATCGACTTCTGCGTCACAGTAAATACACTGCGACGTCTCAATCTTCTTGAGCTTGTCGCAGCGGTATTCAACAAATTATCCGTGAGTCGTTAGCATCTATGCAGTCCAATGGTTGACATGCCCGTGTTTTCTGCTGGTCCATTCTTTCAGATCCTTGATCAGTTTCTTGGTCCATTTTCCATTCTCACTGCTGTACCATTTTGTTTGCCACTTCTCTAAGGAGGCCATTCTTGCCTTTTTCTTGTTCATACCACCTTGGAATATCTTCCGTCTTTCTTCCGCAGCTATCTTCCATGGGATCAGTCCTGCCAGGACCAGAGCTGCATCTGTTGACACTGTTGAATATGCTTCGTATAATATTTGTGACGTGACCACGCCAGATATCACCCTTCTTTTTAGAGAGGTGGGTCCTCGAATGTTTGGCATTACTGCTTGCAGATTTTTCACTGTTCTCTGTGCGTTTTCGATTGACATTGTCACGTGGGTGGTGAAAGTCATGTGTCCATCTATTGTTATCCCTAAATACTTGACTTCTGTTTTGGGCATTATTCCCGTGTTATCCAGGATGGAAGTGATTTCTCCGATTTGTCTGTATCCTGCCACCACCATGGCCTCGGTTTTTTCTGGTACAAGGGTCAGTCCTTTGAGCGCCATCCAATCGCTGATCAGTTTCGGGGCATCGTTCACTATTTTTTTCAACTCATTCCCATCTTTTGCTGTAGACAGAATGGCTAGGTCATCCTTGAAGGCCACTGCTTCCACTTCTACAGGAAACGGAAGTCTCAAAACCCCGTCGTACGCTGCGTTCTAAAGTGCTGGTCCCTTGACAGAACCCTGTGGCACCCCCGCCGACATCCTTCTCGTGACTCCTTGAACTTTAGCTACCGATCTCTGTGATATTCGTCAGTGATTCGGCGCAGATGATTTTGCATTCCCAGTGTCTTTGTTGCCTCAATCACTGAGGAACCTGACCTGACCTGACCTGTGGCACACATCCACAAGCTGGTTCGGAAATGGATGTGAATCGCCACCGACCGAGTAAAGTTAAAGACCCGTCGCGACCTGAATGCTAACTCCAGTGAACCTCAAGCGGGCGGTGACCTGGTCTGACTGTACAATCCGCAACGCAAGAAAGGAAGGTCTCCGAAGTGCATCTTTTGTGGGAAAGACCCTACACGGTAGTGAAGAGGATTAATGACATCGTCTACAGAATCAAGAGCTCGATCAAGAGCCAAGATAAAAGTTATCCGCCTTGATCGCCTTACAGGTTTCTCGAGGAGTAACGATGAGCCTATTCGGGACGAACAGGCTTAAGAGGAGGGCAATGTTACGAGTTGAGCCACGATCCAGAGCAGGCTGGCACACGCGACTCTGATGGATGTTTAGAGAGCCGTTACAAATCTATTGGCGGCGGTCATTGTGGAATATGCCAGAGAACCGGTGGAATTTTCCCGGAGGTAACACTCGGAGCATACAAGCTCAAGCAGATATAATATGAGGAGATCGGCGGAGTCAATCGAAGCGATACCCAAGTGCGAATAATAATTTACGTGTATTCAGTAGTACGCAGTAATAAACAAGGTGTGTTCCAATGTTCGTCTCTCAATTTTAAATAAACCCAGCACAAAATTCCTAACAGTATTTGAATTACACTACAAAACGGTTATTATACAAACACTAAATTCAAATTGTCAACCGGACCAGTCTATCAAATTTTGGGACCATGTGATGGCTTTGAGTGCTTTTTCGTTTGAAATCCCTCCAGCCAGATGACAGCCAGGTTGATATGAAGAATGGACTCGCATACAAACGGAAGCGTTCTCTTAACTAGCGAAACTTTAGCTGATTTTGAATCGGAGATTATTTAGTGGGCTTTAAATCCAAAGAGAATGAATAAAGAAACTCCAATTATTCAAGCTTACCAAATAATAGTTCATGTATGTACCTACTCCTTCCACTTAAGAAAGTGACATATTGCCGGGCCATAAACAATTTCAAGCATCACTTTCACTGCCACGGTGCATTGTATTGTATTATTATTGTAGTGCGATGATACGCCGATTAGCGATTCGAGTTATTTACATTTTTAGGTGTAGGTACCTACTCACATACAGTGTCATTGCTTCCACTGAGGAGAAATCGAACTTACTCGTTACATAAACCTAGAAACTCTTACTTAGCAGCATTAATTCCTCCGGTATCACACGATCTGTGACATAATTTCGGTATCTGTGTACCTTACTTCTATGCTTAGTTTGCAATCATACAATGTTTTTTTCCAGATAATGTTGTAATGCCTTACCTATATCCTCGCCCATATCCTTCGAGTGTTTGGTGTTTACGTATGCTAACGAGCTAACTGTTATGAATTAAGGTATGTTTTCCCATCACACTTCAGGTTGGGCTCTGAAAAATTTACAAAACATGTGTTAAAAACGCCTGAATGAATTCACGCTGACGGAAATCTCATCTAGAAATCTTGTCCGTTTTGTAAATAACGAAGCAAGCACATCGCACACATACACACCGACCACGGCCTACCTACGTCTTGATGTTCAAACAGCCGAGTGGCTCTAGCTTTCTGGCTAAGTCCTACAAATTGTGCATGCGATATGAAGAGATTTTATCTCGGAATAATAGAGATGTCGTGAAGATGTTTTCAGGAAGTTTTCGAAGACGCATCTTAAAGAGAGAAGAGGACTGAGAATGGGAAATAATAATAAAAATAAGTACTTACCTCAATTATTATCAGTATCTGAAGTAGCTATATAACCAGATTAGTCTTTAGGCTTCAGGTCTGATCGAGGGTCTGATTTTTACTTATTAGAGTTTGTATCAAGCTGCCTTATAGCTTCTTACCGTGGGTTCCAGAAAACAGATAATACGAGATTAGTTGATTTGCGATTTTTGTTTGTCAATTTGTAGCTGACTGATCAATGGAAATGCAGGTTTATCCCTCAATAATGGAAAGACGATGGGTCTAGTACAGATTTCAGGCATTTTTTGTGAGTAATCACCTAGCATTCAGCAGAAAAAAGTTCAGTTAATCTGCAATCAGTCTTGATCGTTGATCATCTTTTTTGTGGAACTGACGGTTAGCCACCAGACTGGTAGGTTTTCAAATATTCACTATACTTACTCAGTTTTATCTGAATGGAAGAAGCCTAGAAGAATAAGAAGAAACATTCCATTGATCATGTTGCTGTCAACTTTTAACGTAAATGAAGCGGTGCTGCATGCCTTCATTTCTGATTTTAGAAATTCCCTGCTGCCTGCGCGACCCTGCCTCTCTCTGTCTGGTCTTTTTTCAATCGTCTGATGCTGGTTATAGTACTAAGTGTTTAAATTTAATTCTAAAAATGTTCGCTCGCGCCCCCTTCATGACTTCTGGTAACTGACGGTAATAAACTAATAAATAACGCGTCTAATAATACCAATGTTCAAATGCAGCTTCCTTCCTTGTGTAAAATTAGACGTCACCGCCGACGGCGTCAGGAGAAGGATATAGAAGAGCAGCCATATAGATATAGCACCATCCAGGGGCGAGACGCGAACATAAAGAAGGGGCGAGGGACCAGATCAACGCTAATAATACACCCCCATGTATACGCTAAATACAAACTCGTTTGAACTCCGTGGACGAGGATTAATGTATGGGGTAGTTCGTCATTCCAGGCGTCCTGCTATATTTAGAGGCGCAGGATTTATTTTTAAGCACACGGGCATAACATTTTTCCTCCCATTAACAGTTCTGTTCTTCGGTTCCACTAATCGTCTAGGTATAGCATGCATAAAGGGAGGTTTTTTGCGATTTCCTTTAAACTCGTCACGTACATAGTCCTTGGCGCTAACACACTCCATTATTTCCCAGTTTGCTCGATATAATCCACACCCACATCATGTTGTTTTTTTTTTCGTAGGAAAATACCATAAAAAACTATTTATTTGAAATAAAAAAGTTGAACTACCGACAATTAATTTTATACGCAAATTGTTACGTAAGAGTGCATACGGAATACTGTCAAACGTGCCCACTATATGAGTCGACCTTGGACCTTAAATCCTCCGTACTTAACGCTGCCGTGTCCTGTAAGCTAATGAGATAATTACACGCTTAATTTAGACCTTATTAAGATGATACTGGTCGCTTTAGTATTATATCGGTCATTAATTTGGACATGAGCGATTCTACACATGTACCCAATCATTTCCAAGTAAGTAAATATTTATGAGAGCTGTAAGCAGATACTTAACCAATTGATCTGCGAGGATAATTATCATAATTATTATGTATCCACAGATTTTTTCACCATAAGTACAAGGTGTTTCAGAAATAAGTACCTGGCTATTCGTTTATCCTTGGATTCAGCTGTCAAAAAATGAAGTTTGAGATAAGAAAGAATTGCAAGATGTGCCCCCCTAACAAAGTGTTACGGCAGGCAAAGCTATGGATGAATGTATGCTACAATGACGTGACAATGACCGAACGCTCTAACATCACAAATCACAAGAAACTCAGAAACGTCGTGCCAAAAATCCCCAGTGCCATGTTGCGACGTTGACAGTGCTGCGTTCGGCATGCTCACTCTTTTCACTCCTTCCACTCTTTTCACTTCACTCCACTCTAGCAGCGTTCGGTTGGACGTTTGGAGTGACCAATATTTTATACCCTGTGCCGTTCAAGCGGGCCAGGGTAGAGTGGAATAGAGTGGAAAGAGTTACCCTGAAAGTCCCACCTCGTAAAGATAGTAGATTCTTACAGAGTGAACATGCGCATTGCGCAGTCAGCGCAATACGCATTTCTTTTCAAATATCACTGTCAATTGTCAATACACAACTACAACAACAACAACTTAATCTTCACCAGTGATCATCAGCTGTTTTTACTTACAACAAATTTTGGCTGACTAGAAACTAGAAAAATGCCGAATCTAATCTAAAAACAAAACAGTAACTAACAGCAATACACACCAAACTTGACATTTGACGTGAATAAAAACTGACAATTGACAGTTAACAGAGAGAGAGCACGCGAGGTTGACTCCACTCCACTTCACTCCACTCTATACGCGATATTAGTGTGACGTCAGGATCGCCATTTTTGAATGCCGGATCCAACAATAGTCTGAGAACAAAGGAAATTGCAGAAATTATTTTTTGGTATCATTACCTTGCATATTTAACTATATTGGGGTACGAAGTGACAAACTACAGAACCTAGAGGTCATTTTGGAGCTAATTCGATTTTTCATCTTCTTTCTTGAACATTATATTAGCAAAACAAGTTTGAATGTGACAGCGCGACATAACCTCAAACCTCAATGCATAAACAACTTGTAGAGCGGAAGCGTGGTTTTGCGCTTCTTATCAGGGCTTTGCTTTGTGAAGAAATGGCAAATGCATAAACATGCATCGGGTCCGTGTTCCCCATTTCGCCTTCAACGGCAACAGTAGGTATAGACAATAAAAATAGAGAAGACCATATGTTATCACCACCGTCGTCACGGATATTGGGGCATCAAAAATCAGCCAACCTTTTTTTGAATGATGGACTCGCCTGGTTCCTACGCAACCGTAAAAATCCGTGACGACATATGGTCTTTTCTATTTGTATTGTCTATACCTACCTATGCGATTAGTGATGTGGGTATCTTGATTCTTACTTCATAAGAACAACAAATAATTCACCAGACGTAGGTACATTTCGTATTTTCGTACCTAATCACAACAGTTCAAGGCAAATTATTGTCAAGTTGGAATTTACCAGCATAACTAGGTATGTCAAAAGAGTCTTCGTTTTGTTTTCTTCCATTTTCGTCTTTTGGGCATGAGAAAAAATTACATGTTCGCCGCTCATTGTAGTGTTTACTATCTGATGCCCAACACATTACTACCTATACCAATTTCACTACAAAATGACCAACCAAGTGATCAACTAAAAATCACAAAAGAGCTTCTTCAACACGTCCGCAGCTCTGCACTTTGCCCGCTTTGCCGTGTGGTTGACTGGATGACTGTTTCTTGTTGTTGTCTGGTGCAGGTGCAGTTGTTTGCGCTTTGAGGTAATGTCATCGCTGTCACTTTCAAACTACTTTTGCTTATAAAATCTTCCAGAAAAAAAATAAAAAATTGGAATATACTCCAAAGTGACCTCTAGGTTCTTTAGTTTGTCTCTTTGCACCCCAATATAGTTGAATATGTAAGATAATGCTACAAAAAAACAATTTCTGAAATTTCCTTTGTTCTTAGACCATTGTTGGATCTGGCATTTGAAAATGGCAACTATGACGTCACCACTAATATCGCGTATTCGTAATGTCATCCACTCATGCTCCACCCCACTCCACTCTTCTCTACTCCAGAGTGAGCATGCCGAACACACCTATTGGTAGCTTACTCAGTTTTCGCTGGAAACCACAAAAAAATCAAGTTACAAACCAGACCGATTATCAAGTTTGTTCATATAAATGTCAGCCATAACACTAAGTACGTACGACCTACATTTGATTAGGAGTCCGAAGCTACTCGATACTTCATGCTGGCTTACTGTCAGAAAAATTGTTCAAGGTGGGATTTGAATTATTAGTGGGGGCAAATACATATTTCGGGATGTAATCTGGCGCCTCATCTATAACAAAATAATAGTGGCTTTCTGAACCTTATTGGCATTCATCATAATATTATACCATTTGAATCTTCGGAGTTTCTGGAAATGCCTATATGTGAGCATCTATATGTAGATGTAGATACTTGAAAATGATAATAACCTCTACTTAGCTTTAGTTTTACCTAATCGTGAGAATCTTTGATGGAAAAATTTCACGTGCCGATACCTGAGGTTAATGTTGGGAAGTGACTGATCATTAATGACAATAAATTAATAATTGTTCCACGCGTGTAAGCATACGCATGCAAATGTCTCAAATATCTCAGAACACGTGACGGTGATTTTTTTAAAGCAGCGCCGGTGGCAAGTACAAGGTCAATACTCAAGTTCGCTTCACCTGGTATTGTATCGGTGATATTATGTGACATGTAACGTAATTTGAAATATTTGCTTGCGTGTGAAAAATAAACAGCATTTTGCATGTTCTTACTATAATTGTAGGTAAATACGTCGCATACTAAAATCATAATTAAATCAATCAATCAAGGCTTTTTTCCTTGTAGTGAATCGATTATTGTTTCAAACTTACATTCGGTAAATTCTTACCTTAGTATGAGTATCCTTTTCACGTGCTCTGTTTGACAAAATGCCGGATTGTACCGTACCTACCTATTTAACACGAAACTTACATTTCATACTTGATCATAAAAAAGATAAAGCAAGATAAAATTTGCCATAAACTAATATATAAATTATTATTTCACTTCATGACACCATCATCCATCATCTACCTAGAGAGAAGTCAGCGTATACCTACCTAAATAGAAATGCATTTTTTCAGAGCTCATTTTTATTGAAACCTCGCCGTCTAATAGAACAAAATCTTGAAAATAGCTTGATAAGTCCCAGTTTCAAAAGTTTAAGAATCTTCTGATTGTCCAGGTCGGCTGCTGCTGGGATCCGTTTCTGTGATAACAGAGGCATGTTTTCATTGTTTGAAATAAACTGCTCCACAATGAAGTTGTCGCCACCAAGAAAAGGCTTGTCTTTGACGGCCAATAACTTTCGATTGCCGGAAGTGATTTTCATTCTGTTTGTTGCGTTTACTAGCCTAATTTATTCTTGACAGATTTTGTAATTGCAAATATCAAGAAACTGCATGTGACATTTTTACAGGGTGATATGTAAAAATGTGAAAAATAGCGACAACTTCATCGAACCCCCATTTGCAAAAAGAATTTTTTTCCAAATTCCATAATGTGAAAATCATGGAATGTGATGCATTGTCTCAAAACGGTTTTGAAATTACCGAAATTGGAGGTCTTACACAAAATATTTCAATTTTTATATGGAATGTAACAGATTTGCTCTATTTTCTCGCAAGATTGAATCACTTCCAATGAATAGGTGGTTGACATTGAGCGTGATTGTCAACGCAAGGTCACTGAAACACCTGTACATATTTTTTTTATCTGATCAGAATCTTTGACGCAAAGTTAACTTGGACACATGAATCTGTGTACATGGACCTCGTCAGGTTCAGTATTTTTTTTTTTCTGAAGACCTAATTCAGTTTTTGACGCAAATTTAATTTGGAAACATGAAGTCGTCAGGTTCAGAAATTTTTTTTGCAGACTCGATTAAGCTTCTTGATGCAAGATCAAGTTGGAAATATAAAATTGTGTACCTATATGAACCCATCAAAGTTCAGTAATATACATATTTTTTGAAGACCCGATTTGGTTTTTTGGCGCAAAATTGACTTAAACTCATAAACCTGTGTCATGGACCTCATCAGGTTCAGTAGATAATTTTTCACAGATCTGATTAGCTTTTTGGACGCAAAATCAACTTGGACACATGAACTTTTGTGTACATGGACCTCGTCAGGTTCAGTAATTTTTTTACAGACCAATCCGGTTTTTTGACGCAAAATCAACTCTGAAACGTGAAGTTGTGCACATGGACCTCGTCAGGTTAAGTTTTTTTTAAGACCTGATTTGGTTTTTTGACGTAAAATTGACCAACTCTCATGGACCTGTGTACATGGATCTCGTCAGGTTAAGTATATTTTTTGCAGGTTCTGATTTGGTTGTTTGACGCAAAATCAACTTGGACTTGTAGACCTGTGTACGTGGACCTTGTCAGGTTCAGTATTTTTTTTCCAAGGCCTGATTAGGTTTTTTGACGTAAGTGAATTTGGGCTAGTTGATTTTTGACTCGGTTCTTCTTGCTCCCGTCCCAAACTCTCAAATTATTTGTCTTTACAACAATTATTGTACATACACCTATTGCTTTTCGATTTTTTTTTCGGGGTTTTTCTTTTTCGACCTTTTGGTTCTTGACCTATTGCATTTTGACGTTCTGTTTTTTGACCTATTGTTTTTCGACCTATTGTTTCTCGACCTTTTGTTTTTCGTTTTTTTTTTCGTCACTTCGATAACAACGCAGACATGTTTGAATCAGTGGGGGATTTTTCGGTGGGGTTTGGTTTCGATGGCTTTCTCGTCTCATCTTTTTCCCGGGGCATCACCGCACGATAGTATAGATGCCCCAGTACCAAGAAACTCGTGAAAAAGTCCATTTGGACTAGTGCGGAATCGAACCCGGAACTCGCCTTTGAAAGCGAGGCCGATTTGAGATATTTGCAAGGACTACATTTTCAGCAAGCTCGTATTCATACTTGTAGTTATTGATTGAAGTTGACCAGTATCAATTCACTTGAATGTCAAATGTATTCAACTTCCTGTCAAATTGGAGAGACACTCATGACTGGACTCTAGTGTTTTGGAAAGCAATTGTGAAAAATGGTCAAAGATCATACATCACTAGAAAACACTAGAAAACTGGCTCTCCAATAATAATAAAACTGACAGTTGTGTCCAGTGGAAATACTAAAAAATAGCTATTATCATTATAGTTAGTTATTATTATTATTATTATTATCACCATCTTTATTGATTTGCACATCCAACAGGAGTTATAACTGTTTATGGGATGATTGAGATGTGTTGAAACGATGGCGTGAGAGAGTGACAGACTCACGCATTGGCAATGATGAAGAAAAACATAAATAACCTTTCAACGTGTTGACAGTGTGGCATTTCGTTTTTGCCATTGTCAGCACTTATTGTGTCTTCCCCACACTAAAATGTTCCTTTTTTGTAGAAAACTACTGCTTTGCACAAGAAAAGGAAATTGGGTAGATGAAAATCTTGGTGTGTCGCGGTGTTGTTTAAAGATCAGCTGTATCCTTCTAGAGCTCCAGCTTGTCACTTTATTCTTGCTCCAAAAAGTCATTCTACTGAAAATGAAAAGTGAACGAGATATAGTGGGTTGAACAAAATTGGAAATTAGTGATTTCACGGGTGCAACGAGCTCTTGCGTTAACTTCAATGAGTTTGCATTTCAGGGGTTGACGATATTTGAATTGAAATCGCTGTGAAAAAAATAATCCGAGCTCGATGGCGAATGTCTATAAAACGTCTTGAAGACGGCGATATTGCGGAGGATCGCTGTTTGTTCATGTATCAGAATTGCTATGGTTGTGTGCTGTTGGTATCGATCAGAGCGGGCGGGCTGGTTGTGGGTACCCACGCAGGAGATGTCCCGAGGGCTGGCGTGACCTGCAACCCCGAGCCCGCCCTTGTACTCCGCTCACCAGCTAATTAAAGGTCACGTGACGCTATCACCGACGACTAAACTGCTCACATATTAGGAGGAGCCGCTGGTGGTGCGGCAGGGTTCCCTCTGTAGTTTGTTGTAGTAGTAGTTGTAGTAGTAAGTAGCAGCAGAGGATGCTCCTCGGCAAAGCAAGTTTATTTTGGAGGGACGACGTACAACCAGGATTTATGAACAACCGCTATACCTATACCTACTCCAAAGCAACTTTAACTTTGACCAAACTTTGGGGGTACGCAAATGAAATTGACTTGGCCGTGAAGGAGTGAACGCGGGAGGCGGAAGGGAGGTGAAATTTCGAGCAAGTTTGCGCGTAAAACCGCGTTTGAAGGAGGAAGCCAGTGCGTAAAAACTGAATCGTGGCAGATTTTCCCGTTGTAATAAATTAATCCGCCCACATTTTTATTACCGTAATACTGAAGTGAATAAGATTATAGGATGCAAAATGGGTATTTGCCTACTAATTTGCTATTGTTGTTATAAAGTATTTGTATTCCTATTCGTGAAGAATTTATTGACTTACTTTTGTCGAATAATAGAGCCTAGATTTGCACTCATAGCTGTATTAAAGTTCAAGTTTTCCACCAGAGTATGTAGAGTAGAGTAGACTGTTTCATCCACCATCTCCGACAACTACTAAGTAAGTTTTCCGTTAGTTTACCGTGTTAAAAGCGTCCGATAGTGGAAGCGTGTTAAAAGTAATCAGTTTTAACATGCATGCATGTTGCCCATAACAAAGGGAAGTGCATTTTCACTGTTGAGGGCAATGGTAGCTGGCGGGACGCTGCGCGCTGTAACGTGTGCCGTGTGTTCATAACCAGCCGATTTTAAAGTTGGAGGTGGAACTCAACTTCTAGTAAGGAAGGCTGTAGGGCGTAGCGTCAAAACCAAATTGCAAATTGACTCAAGATTCGAATTCAAAATACTGAAGTCCTTTGAAAATGATTGGCAAAGAAGCAAGGAGCTACCTTCTTAAATCTGTTGGGCGAAAGGCGAACAAGCACATGGTAACATTTCTTCTTGGATCATTTCTTGGAAACAGCGCTATGTCAAACACTTCAAGGTCATTTCTAGTTCAACTTGGTCAAGAATTGCTCATGGTGGAACCAGAAGTTGAGTGTTGACCCTTGTTCAAGGAAGGCAAATTTTCAATATTCTCACATCTATGAACACCTAACATGGGATGCGGAAAAAATTCTCGTTATGGGCCGATAAGTAAGTTAGTGGTGCTGATGGACACCCCGAAAATTACCGCAGTGAACCGTCTTTGACCAATGAGCATCTTAACATCTATCGGCTTCAGTTGTAGACCCCACGCGCGGCTAATTTTCCATTTTTAGACTCTCCTCCACTCCTTACTGCGAGTCAGGATAAGCCTCGAAGGTGCAGGAACAGTCACAAACATAAGGGAACTCCGACCGCTCCTCGAGATCGAGGAGTCGGAGTCTACGTTGCTAGAAGATGTCGGATTGTCGGACTTAGATATACAGAATGATGTACATGTATTATTATTATTATTGAGTGTGCCTCAGCTACTGCCTTACAACTTCTCCCTCCTCATCTTTTTCTACGTTCTCGTAGAACTAATTCTCGGGTCGTTGAAGATAACGACCGAGACAATCGCTGTGCACCACCTCATTTTTCCTTTCTGCCCCCCTACGTATCAGGAAGACGACATCATTCAAATGCTTGACTATCTCGTATGGTCCTTTCTAATCTTGCTGTAGTTTTGGACACCTTTCCTTCTGCTCTTCGAGATTGTAGAACCACACCAACTCGCCTTCGTTGAACTAAGGTTCAGTGGCTTTTCAATCTTAACGGGCTTTCATTTATAATATGATCGCATGCTGTCTGTAGGTGGCTTCTAGCAAATTGGTACGCTGATTATAGTCTCTCCTGCAGCTCTTGCATGACTCGGCGTGACCTCGGGATTCTTCTGTACAGGATCCACATACCAAGTCGACAGGAAGTTTTAGTTATCATCCCATCACCATCATTGCTAGGCTGTGTTTCGTACTTTCATGAACGCAGCTACGATATGCCAAGAGACATAACGGCATCTTTTCGTCCCAGTTTCTTCGATTCTCGCTCACAAATTTCGACGGGAGTCAAGCAACTCGTCGACACCCAACTCATCGACAGGATAACTTGCCGACACCCAACTCATCGACAGGATAACTTGCCGACACCCAACTCATCGAAAAGACAACTCATCGACAAGACAACTCGCCAACAGGACAATTCATCGACAAGACAACTCGCCGACAGGACAACTCATCGACAAGACAACTTTTCGACAGGACAACTCGCCGCCAGGACAACTCGCCGACAGGACAACTCACCGGCAGGACAACTCGCCGACCAAAAACTCACCGACAAGACACGTCACCGACAGGACAACTCGCCGATCAAAAAACTCACCGACGAGACAACTTGACAACAGGACAATTAATAATTGGTGCTAGAACAATTCTTCGAGCGGACAATTCTTCACACCGGGGGGCCACATAGGGCTCTAAGAGGCCTAATAAGGCACAAAGGAGCTTTCTAAGATTCCAGAAACTTTGAGAAATCAAAAGACGGCATCTGGTCCGCCAACGATAATTTAAGACACAAGGGGGCTTAATAGGGCTCCAAGCGGTACTTGAAGATACAAGGGGGCTTGGTAGGGCTTGAAACGCTTCAATGTAGACACAAGAGAGGAGGGGCCTCTTGAAATTGGGCGATGGCCTGGCGGGGCTCACTGGGGCTCCGAATGAGACTTGGGGACACGAGAGGGCCCCGTAGAACTTTGACCAACATATAAAGACTAACAGGAGCTAACTAGAGCTTGAAAAACACATTGGGAAAAGGGGCTCAGCAGGGCTGCAAATGAAACATTAAGACACAGGGGAGCCACATAAGGCTCCGAGAAGCCTAATAAGACACAAAGGAGCTTCCCAAGATTCCAGAAAACTCGAGACATAAGAAGGGGGTCACCTGGTCTGCAAACGATAATTGAAGGCACAAGGGGCTCATCAGGGCTCCAAACGATACTGGAAGATAAAAGGGGGCTTAACAGAGCTTGAAATGCTTTGATGTAGACACAAGGGAGGAAAGGGCTCTGAAAATCGCAAGAAAGCCTGACGGGCTCACTAGGGCTCCAAATGATACTTAAAGACAAAAAGGGGACTCTGTAGGACTTCAACCAACATAAATAGTGACTCACAGGAGCTAACTCGAGCTTTTAAAACTAGAGCAATGAAAAAGGGGGCCAGCAGGGCTACAAATAAAACACAAAGACACAGGGGGGCACATTGGGCTCCAAAAAGCCCAAGAAGGCACAAGGGAGCTTTCGAAATTTCCAGAAACCTCAGAGAAATCAGAAGGGGGGTCACCAAGGATGCCAACGATAATGATTGACGACACAAGGGGGCTCATTAGGATTCCAAACGATATTTGAACATACAAAGGTGGCTTAACAAGGCTTGAAAGGCTTCAACATAGACTTTAAGCTGGATAGTGCTTTGAAAATCGCAAGAAGGCCTGCTTGGCCCACTAGGGTTCCAAACGACACTTGAAGACACGAGGGGAGGCACTGAGCAGTAGGATTTCAACCAACACAAGAAGACACACAGGAGCTAACTATAGAGCTTTGAAAATCAAGGCAAGGTACAAAAGAGCTTAGCAGGGCTACAAATGCGACATGAAGACAAGGGGGCCTAATAAGGCTCTGAGGAAGCGTCCAAGGCATAAGGGCGAAGCCGAGTGCGAAGCAAATCTCCAGAAAATTTGAAGATACCCAAGGGGGTTCATCAAGATTCCAAACGATACTTGTAGAGACAGGGGGCTCAGCAACGCTTGAAACGCTACGTAAAAACTCAGTGGGGAATAGGGCTCTGAATTTCACACTCACACTGGGCCTCATTAGAGCTGCAAAGTTCCCGGCAAAGAATTTTCCGCGCGAAGAATTGTCGGCGAGTTGGGTATCGGCAAGTTACCCTGTCGATGAGTTTTCCTGTCGGTGAGTTGTCTTGTCGATGAGTTGGGTGTCGACAAGTTATCCTGTCGATGAGTTGGGTGTCGATAAGTTATACCAAACCGCCAGACTCAGGAACAGATGTACATGTATCATGTGCACCACAGCTACTAAATTACTATAAAGATTATCCAAACTTGACGTCTTCAAGATGTACATATAAAGCCTTGTCCAAAGAAGCGCGTGCTTTTTAAGAAGCAGGTCAAATTTTTGGGGCACGCACCTCGGGTTCCACCAAAATTTTAAGAGCAGATTAAATCTATCACGCTGATAGTTGCTATGCACCAGCCGATAGGATGACCAGTTGCTTAGTTACTATCAGAGTGATAAAGTTATCTCGTTGATAAAAGTTTGGTGGAACCCGAGGGCAATGCCGTAGAGAGAAATCCAAATCGACCCAGCGAGATTAGACTCTGTCCGAGAATGGCCACGGCTGAGAAATCAGCATGAAGCTAAGAGTCAATAATTGGGTTCATGCACATACAAAACCTGAGATTTGTGGTGAAATAATTGGCTCAAATTATGCTAGGTAAGCTCTTATACAAACCGACCGTACGCTATTCTTGTGGACCAAGGTGGAAACTTATTCAAGACTTTGAAGGTCGCTTTGTGGATGGGTCCTATTCTGGCATATTCTCTACCACAAAAACAGTACGTCTTCGACTCCGATGCCAGCAATACCGGAATTGTAGCAGGGCTGTCACAACACCAGCAGGGCTATGAGCGGGTGGTGGGGTACAGCAAGTTGTTGTCCAAGCCAGAAAAAAAAACTATTGGATTACACATAAGGACCTTCTGATCATAGTGAAAGCTGTTGACCACTTCCCTTTCACCAGTTTCTCTAAGGCCGGAAATTTCTGGTGAGGATTGACTATGCTGCACTGGAATGGCTGGTGCGGTGAAGAATGTAGGTATACTGGATGGACCAGCATAATAGAAACGTCGAAGTTGAAGCAATCTTGTTGGGACTCTAAAAAATTGGACTTCGGCTGAACTCATGAAGAAGGAGCCTAAGGGGCCGTTTATTGGTTTACTTGCTGAAAGAAAGAGCCCGGCAAGGAAAGGCCCGCCAGAGCGGGCCGGAATCTCTGGTCGAGACAAGAGTCCGAATTCAAACTCTCTGGTCCCAATGGAATTCTTTGTGGATGGAGAACGGTCTGCTGAAGTGAGTACAGTATGGGAAAATCTTGACGGGAAGAGAAGATGGGTTCAATCGGTGCTTTTCAAGAAAAAAAAATTCCGAGGGAGATGCACGATGGTGTCACCGGGGGGACACCTTGAGGGAAACAAGTCATTGGCCAAGGTGCGCGAATGGTTCTACTGGGTAAACTGTCGGAACGATGTGAAAGCATGGTGCCGCCAGTGCCCGGTTTGTGGGGCCAGCAAGAGACCAAGAGCTCGCATCCAATGAGAGCTGAACATTTACAATCTCGCATCGTCTTTTGAACACATAGCGGGGCATTTTTGTACAACAGAATACATTCTAGTTACTGTGGACTACTTCAGCAAGTAGCCAAAATCGTACGCCCCACCCAACCACGAGGCTTCTACCATCGGAATTACACTCAGTTCAGGAAACTCTAGTTCGAATCCAACGTGTTTCAAAGTGTTTGTACTCAACCTACTTGAAATCCGGGAGACGAAGACTATACTTTTTTACCCATGATCTGTTGGAATGGTTGACTGATTCAACAGGACGATGGAGCAGCACCTGTCAAAAGTAGGTCGTCGACGAACATCTGCAGCACGACTGGGATCGTCATCTGCCGTAATTTCTAGTGGCGTATCGCGCTGTCATCCACGGCACCACGGGAGAAATACCAGTGCGTGTTACTTTTGGTCAAGAGACCTGCCTCCTCTGTGATTTGCAATCCGGCACGCTGGAGAATGGTGAGAGTTGAAGTTAGGTATACCCAGATGGAAATTCTGGTTCTAAAAGTCTCAAGCTAGTCGCCATGCTGTGCTCCTGCTCCTGCAGCCCAGAGTTTTGGGCCTCCATCTTCACTCACTAGGGAGCGCCTTTGTTGCCATGCAGGGCGAATATAGGAGAGTTGAATATTCAGCCCTATAGCAATTATTATGAACCGGGTGCGTCTGGGCGATTTTGCTGTTCCGTCTATGGGTCCGTCGTGCCGGTCAAGATTAGCTAGGCACGTTTTATCCAACGCTAATCCCCGGGAGAAAGAGCTCGAGAGCGGCCGCTACCGCCGCCGTATCGTACTGGCTGGCACAACGAAGCAACGGCGGCGGCGGTGGCGGCGGCAGCAACAACAACGGTGATTATGCAGATTAATTTGGACGGTGGTGGCCTAGATGACAAACACAAAGGTTCACGGTAGAAAGCGGATAATTGTGATTAAAATTAATTTAATATGCCAAACGAGCAACGCCGCTTTGCCATGTCGCTACCGTATCCTGCTCAGTTTCGTTCCCAACAGTTTGCATAATAGTTTGGTAATGGCTGGTGCTTTATAGGACTGTTGGGGAACCTTTTTGCAGGTTTGAATACGAGCTAGATCCGGCCTAGGTCTAGGCGTAATCAAACGAAAACGAGCTTGATGTCACAGATTTTGTCAAGTGGATAATTAAGTGAGATGCTTAAATACAAAAAACTGAAATTGTATGAAATTGTACAAGATGACAACAGGAGGGGTGTAGAAAGAGCTCATTTTTATTCATGATTGAAAAAAAAGTAAAGAACAGCTCAAGAATGGCTTAGATTTTGCTCGGCCGAGTTTGTACCGCAATTCGGCCGTTGTAAGATGGTGAACATTTTGAAAACTAAAAATCAAATCATTGGATGTTTAAATTTTGGAATAGAGAGTCCAGCGCAATCAAGAAATTCTAATGTTGAAGCTTTTTCATGCTGAGTAGTATCGGACCAGGTGCGGTTCAAGTCAGGAGATGGTTGAAAGAGAGCGTCAACGATATTATTTCCAAGAAGTGAGCGAAAGGTGACAAGATGGATTTTTATGGGTTACTATTGAGAAGCTTTGTTGAAACAAGCTATTGCTTGAACCGCATATCGTGATGCGATACACTCCACGCGGCGGAGATGACTTGACCCGCGCTACGTAGATAGTACAGTCCGTGCACTGTCGCCATTTTTAGGAGGAGTGAAGACGTCGCCGTCCGCAATTTCGAGTCCTGCTGGAAGGACGCCATATTTCAAACACGCGCCTAATTTCGGATAGCGGCTTTTCTAGAAAACCGTCGGACAGATAAATTGAAGGAACCAATACCATCATTTGTGCACCACTGAAAAACCGTTACTGCGTGTAAATTTGGTGGTTCTATAATTCTTCCCCAGGTGGCAGGAATTTTTCAAGTGGAATCTGACAGGTCAGAGTTTTTTTTTTTTAATATCACGGAAGGAACGATTACTCCGGAAAATCAGGTAGCACATAACTTATATTGATTGACCTGAACAAAGTATGGATCTTCAAAGCCCAGCTGTAGTTTGAAATAGACTAGGTAGGTACAAAAGAAAACAGCATTTTCACTATCTCAACCAAAATGGTCGCAAAAATGCTCAATTTTTGGAGAGTGGATGATTCCAAATTTGGGATTGCCAAAAAGCATGCAAAAAAAAACGAACAAATGAAAAAGTCGTGAAGAGGAGTGGAAACACACCAGGAGCTCGCCTCTAACCTCGGAGTGCTTTGGAAGATTTGGCTTTACATGACGATTTACGCATGGATCGATGGGTCAACCTGCGATGATGATAACGGAGTCCATGCTCCGCGAGCGAACTCTTTTTGGAGGATTGTACTGGCAAAAAATGGATCAGTTGCATCAAGAATGCTTTTAGTGGGGACAGGAAGAATGTGCAAACAGAGAAGAGAAGAGTGCCTATATATTTGCAATTTTTTTTGTAAATATTTCTCACATTTTTGAAAACTGGGTGCTTAATTTTGGATACGGGGGGTGTCCGAAATTTGGAGCCTCTTTTTGCAATTCAGAAAGATGCTATATTTAACAAATTTTCATTTGTTTTGAAGATTTTTTTTTTATCCGTGCCCTTGAACCCTTTGGACGATCGCGTTGTGATACCAGTGAACGAAGAGCCTGATCTGGTGGATCAGATTTAGAAACTCCCGATTTGCTAAACTTGAAAAGCGCGGGAGATCCTTATAGGTAATTGAAATGGTAATTGAATTGAGGAAATGTACGATGTAAACAAAGGCAAGTGCGACTACACTTCTCACTGAATTGACCTTATCGGCAAAACACCTCGTAGTGGCCAATAAGCGAAACAAGGAGGTATGACCCCACTGTATAAATTCCTGTCGTACCGACCTAATAGACCACGTTAAAATTTTAAATGCCGTCAGAATAATTTCGATTCAAAAGTCAAATTCAAGAAGAAAGCTCATTATTGCGCAAACATTTGTTCTCAAAAATTGTAAGTAGGTACCCGTAGGTACCTTACATACTATCAATGGCACTGCTGCGGAAAGAGTAGAGGGTGTGAAAACACCGATTTTGTGTCTCTGGATGCAACACTGACACCAGTGAGTACAGCACGCACAGCAGGGCATGAATATGAAGAGATCAGCCTTGATTCCTTGATCTCCTGCACGACACAGTTAATCACAGTCCCATTACGACCAATACAGAAAGTACCTACCTAGTTTTGTATTTCACTTTGAGGGACTCGCCCTGGTAGCTTCCACGTTCCACGGTTTCTTTTACATTCACAGTTACTTTTCTTCATACAATAAAGTAATAGGTACGGTCGAGAATGTCCCACTTTTGGACACAATGTAGCCTGAAGGGTACGTCTTGTAACTGCCACTACCTTGGTCTGCTTGGTCACTACAGGGGCTCTATTTTTGGAACCGGGGAACAGATCATTAGGTGATGTTGCCTAGGTGACAGCAAATCACAGCCCTGGTTGCCTAGCAACTTCGCATAGGAACGGATAACACGTTTCCCAAAAATAGGGCCCCAGGGGTCCTATTTTCGGAACCGGGGAACAGATCTTCAGGTGATGTTGCCTAGGTGACAGCCAATCACAGCCCTGGTTGCCTAGCAACTTTGCATAGGAACGGATCACACGTTTCCCGAAAATAGGGCCCCAGGAGTGGATGTTCAAATTCAGCTCGTAAACTTTGACAAAGCTTTTGTCAACTTGACACATACAAATTTTGAAATTGTTTTAACGCTGATGTTTTGGAGAGTTTCTAACCTCGGTAACACAAGGTTGATAAAACAGGGATTTCTAGAGATGGTCCATACTTTGAGAATTTCCGATAAGATCAATTAGACGCATACGTCAAATTTGGTGTCGCATATGTGCGACACTAGGCACTACAACGGTATATATGAATGTCGGAACCTTACGACGCCAGGCCCTCAAAGGTTCACAAAATATTTCTTGCCGCAAATGAACGACACATCGACACAAGATAGATAATCACATTTAACAGGTGTTGCATATTGACGACGTTAGTCCGCAAAGGGTTAACTCTGTTACAGCGTTCACCTGAAGCTGATAGAGGTAGAAGTCGATCTCAAAACTCTAAGAGCTCTATCCGCGAACAACAAAAAGAGAAGCACAACAGGATGGCGTCCTGTTACCAGATGATCATTGGCCAGAGGTGGTTCCAATGAAGGGAAAGTGACTTATTTCAAATAAGTTGAATTGAATTGAAGTATAATGGGTTGTTTACCCATCGAGGCGTATGCGCAAGAGAATTGGAAAGTTCTCAATACGAGAACGAAGTTTGAATTTTTGGAACTCGTTTTCGTCGAACGTCCTCGCAAAATGTCCTGGTGAAACCTTTACCTTCAGCAAGCGTGTGCGAGCAAAAAGATCGACTCAAATTGAATACTCCTATAGGTAGGTATTTATCCCTCACCCGCTATAGCAGGTACTGGAGTTGTTGAAAACATTTTGTATTTTGCTGAGCTTGAAAGCAGAACTAAACTCTCATGACTTCACTTGCTAGCTGTATAAAAATAATATAGGTGTAGGTATATGGGGCGTTTTCCTTCCGTGATCGCGCTGGAAAAATTATCGACTTCTTTCGCTGGCAGTGAAGGAAGTAATTTAAGAATACAAACAATCAGGACCAGGTACTGCCTAAAAGAAGTTGTCAGGTTATTTTTGTTCCTCGCGTACCCACTGTTTTCCGATAACTTATGCAAGCATGCAGCATTTGCGTGGAATGTCATAGGTTAATATTTATATCGAACACACATGCTAGCACTCTCCTGCCGTACACCATATACACTCCATGTAGTGGTGGGTTGCTCCGAGAAAGCACAGGTGTTGGATATGGTATAGTGGCTGTTAACACTACACACCACCGCCGCTATCCAGAGGGTATGATTATGTAATCCAGCCTGAAACCACCAATTTTGTGCGCAGAGGGGTTGAAAAAATCACCATCGTGACAGATTTTGTCACTCTCTAATGAATTGTGATGGTGCGATACGAGCTTTTATGAACAGGTGCCATTTGTTTGAATACAAACACAAATCTGATTGTGGGGGATGGATTTTTCAGTCTGCTATTATAGGCGCCGTTTGGATCACCATCCAGAGGAGTACGTCGTTACGTAGCTAGGTTGCAACAGGAGTTATGTGATGTTGTTGTCAACGTATTGTTATACGAATTTGCGCTGGGTACCTTCTCCAATATTTGAGACGTTACCTAAATGTGAAACCACGTCGGCAACCAGATCTACCTATACCATTTATTGAATGGTATAAATATAGCTCTTAGCTACATTTTCTTTCGAAGTTCGCAATCTCGTCGCTCCAAATCCATCAACTCACTGTCTCAGGCTTGGCTTGTTATTTTTACAACCTCAGCTTATTTTAAAAGGGTTCCATATACCGGTAAGTTCCCAAAGGATCTCGTCAATCTCGTCCAGGATATTTCATTCTGGAATATTACACTGTCCACATTGGTATTTTAATTACGGAATCTCTAGAAAAATCTTTATCAGCTTTGGAAATAGTCCGGCAGGTTCTCGACATTCGGCTCCTCCTCCAGTTGAGCAGGTTCGTGCCTTATCGCCGAGTTGGAGTCTCTAGGCAAATATTCACTATGCAAAATACTTTCCTGCCTGCGTTGCGTAACAGAACGCCAGGTCCTGTGATACATAAATACTTGAAGAAAAGCGAAACTCTCCAGGGCAAGCAGGCATGGGTCTAGAACGAGTGCAACTAATTTCAAAAAAGCCTACAAATCCTGAGTTGTCAATTTCCTGGAATTCTGATGGCTGTAGGGGCTGTAACTCGAACGGTAGAAATAATCAGCGGTTCACAGTTTTTTTGTTATTTGTTTTCCTTATAATAATAATTATCACTGGAGACCTGATTCTATAAGCTCGCCTCCTTCAATCCTTTCATTCCCCCATCGATGATACACCTCAAACCCAGTATGTGCCATAATTATTAATAGAGTTGTAGACACAGGTACATAAGGTACAAACCGAGGTACAAACTGATTATGAAAGGCGAAGGAGGTGTGCACGCCTATGTGTGTGGATAATTGGTTAGGTAAGGATACGAGGTCGGTCGCCCCTGGGGCATTAATTCAGGCCTGATTGCCATCCGACTTGTCGACGACGCCGTCGGGCTGGCTTCGGCGGTGGCAAGTCAGGAACATCACGGGCGCAGTGCAGCGCCGCGATGGCCGCGCCGGCGTCTCCTAGCGCCACCACCCGCGCGGTCACACTTCCGCCACCTTTTCTTTCGTGATTAACCATTGATTGTGCGCCCACCCACCCATGTTTGGGTAATAGAATGTTGTTTTAAGCCGCGTGCCCCCCGTGTCGCTACTCGCTATACCATCAGTGTTTTTCTTGCACCTATACTTTTTTATTCTCTACCTCATAGTGGCGGGGAACAGCCAAACAGGTGATGGCAAAAAAATTGCATCATCCATTTTCTTCTGACATAATATTCAGATGAAACTTTCAGGTACCCGCAATATTGGTCAAATCGCACGTTCTTCTGACAGTCATAGCTCAAGAATAAGCCACAAGCGGATACTCCCAGAGTAAACTTGTTTGGAACGCTGAAAAAAGTTCTAGATATCGACTTCTTCGGATTTTCCAAAAGAAAAATTGGAATTTTGGATTATTATTAATTATTGGAGAATTCAAATTTTGTTTTTTTAACCCAAGATTTGAGGACGTTGCTATCTGAAACTTTTTCGTATAGCTTTTAACGAGCCCCTCCAAGAGTTTAATAATTCTGACAGTTTTATTACTCACTTTCGATATTCGACCAATTGGAATATCGTTAGAATAAAGACTTTTCGCCGTATTGACTCATGAAATTCTAGTGGTTGCAGACTCTCGAAGTGCCGTTTCGTCGAGATGGTGATGTTCTTTGAGGTGCTAGGATCATGATTGTTGGATAACGCTTATAATACCAAAATAAAAATAAGAACTCTGGACACAAATTTGGATTTCTTACAGGTTTTCATTTAAACCGGTATATGTTCACATTCCAGGGAGTAAGTAGTTGTGAGCTAAATTTATCCCTCGGATTATCAGACAACCAAAGTCGCTCATGGGACAGTCAAAACACTTGATGTCTTTTGGTACCCGTGATGCATGATGGTTTCCCCCCTAAGCTCTCAATCTACAAGAACTCTTTCAGTAACTTTACAGGTATTCACAGTTCGTGTACACACTAAAAAATTTTCTAGTTGATTCCAGCTAGATATGTCTAGTTTCAGCGATTCTACCTAGGTTTCTAGTTATTATGACTGCATTTCAATTAGAGTCCAAGATGTGACCGGTAGCTGAACTAGATTTGAATATTTTGTTCTAGTTAAGAGATAAAGTAGCTAGATATCCAGTTGAATTCAAACGATCAGGCTATTCACTTTTGCTAACAAACTAGATTTTCTAAACGATTTGGCTGGATAACAGTAGTAGTTTTAAAGGGATTCCAGTTGATGCTGCATCTGCGCTCAAAGTGAGACATGGAAGATTAGTTGATTTCATTGTTTACGTGGCACAGTTCACACTCCATTTTGTCCATGTTTTTGGTAGTTCGGCTAACTTTGTTGCAATATCAATGTGTGGTGGCAATATCTCATTAAACTAGTGTTCTTGCTCCCAATAATTATTACTGTACGTGTTACTTGAGTGATATCCATGTTTTAAACAAACAAATAACGGACAACGGGCAATACAGCTGATCAGATATATTCCTTTGCATGTAAGTATGTAAGTGATAAAACTTCAATAGACCTTTTTTTAAGTTAATTTTTTAGGCGCTTTGGTTCAGCGCTGGATTTTCTAAGGATTGCATAATACCCAGGCAAGACCAACAAAGGAGGAGGGTTCCAAATCACAGATTCACGTTACCCACGACTCTCGAGTTTTGACGAAAAAATGGCATGTGACACACAATCATCCTAATCATATTATTGGCACTTGAATAATTTTGATATAGATTGAGGTAGATTTT
Source organism: Anaspis maculata (assembly GCA_949128115.1). Classification (NCBI taxonomy): domain Eukaryota; kingdom Metazoa; phylum Arthropoda; class Insecta; order Coleoptera; family Scraptiidae; genus Anaspis; species Anaspis maculata. The sequence continues at coordinate 93,004,325 of OX421962.1, forward strand.
GAACACCTAGACATTTCTAGAAATTCTAGAGCTTATTGATTTTGAATTCCGCAAGTTACTTTATTGATTGAATAGTAACAAACTATGGCTTTTTTCATTCCAGAACATTTGCGAGCTTGTTGCCAGTTGCTGCCAAATGGACAGCCGAACATCGACAGGGATATTGTCATTTTCTAGGAAATGTAGTAAGAGGAGGGAGGGTAACTAGATTACCTGAATCTCCACTAGATTCCATTTAGAGTAACTAAAAAAGTACAGCTGGAGATTTATGGATGAACTAGATTTTCTAGTGAAATTCTACGTATTTTCAGTTAGAATAACTGGATGCTCTTTCAAAACACTCCACTAGATATCTAGTTTGAAACTTTCAACTAAATTTTTAACTGTAAAATCTAGGAGTTCCACTCTAGCTGGTTTTTAAATGAAATCCGGTTGAAAAAGTTTTAGTATGTAGGTGAGTAATGTATGTGTATTGTGTCGTGGTATGTTTGTCCGATCTCTAGCACTTGAAAAGTTAAACAAAGGTCAAGAGATCACTTCGTTCGATCTTGAGCGGGCATCTTTCCTCGTTCAGCTAATTGTCTCTCTGTCCCTAACCAGTTGTCTTTCATCGTTCAAGATTAAGGGGGCGGCGTGCTCACCCAGACATGGTTCTCTTTTACCAAAAGCCGGACAGGCAATATGGATCTCTTTCTTAACCCTTCTAGGCATGATACACCTAATGCTAGAAGTACAACCAGATGTCACCGAGCTGCCTATCACACACACAAAAGAGCCCCATGTCATTCCAGTGAAGCTGAACTGACAAGTAGTCCTCTCATGCAAGACCGTGTCAGCGGAGTTCACAAGGAGTTGTACTCAACTCATTGTCACAAAATTAGCTGTCGACCAGCCGCCTACCTCAAATGCAAGAGGGCTCCAAAAGTCCAAAACATACCAGTGAAGCTGAACTGTCATGTTGTCCTGCCTACACAGGGCGGTGACTCAGTGCGCCAGCAGACAACTCTACCCTGGTAGTCTAGGCTCAATTTTTCAAAAGTGCTCTCTATACTGTGTTCAGCGGCATGGAAAGGTTACCGGTTGGCGATAAAACTTTCAGACTAATTCAACCCCGCTGGATCCGAAAATCCTGGTTTCCAGAACGAAAAATGGTGCCTTCTGGGGCGGAGCCCCTATTTTCGACAATTTTTTCAATTGCAAGTTTTTCCAATTTTTTGCGTTCAACCAGCTAGAAGTCAAAAACCATAGTGAATACGGCAAATTTTTTCACATAGTTCTAATGCTGGGTCATTTTTCAAGCGTTCAGAACAGTTTTCATTTTTCAAATGCTCATAGTTATCTTTCCAAATCATTAGAAACCCAAGAAGTACAAAAATTTGACACAAAAACTTCGACCTATGGGGAACTACATCGGTTTTTCAAAATAAGTCTATACATGTGCGGGATCATGTGTAGAGAAAACTTTCAAAAATATTTCTGGGAAGTTTGGTTGCTCCAAAACTCACAGTTAAGGAGTTATGAATTTTTCAATCAACAGGCAAGTCATACATGCGCCGCGGGGGCTCATAGTATAGCCCAGTCAATCTAGACTTTATATCATAACTACCGAGAACAAATTCGCTCGAAGCTGATTTCTAGTTAAGTGAGTCCTTAGACCATGAGAACTCAGTAGAAATTTTCTCGGACTTTCTCGCGTGTGCTTCATGGTCCTCCAGGTCTTCGAATGTTTTGAGTCGCTGTAAATTGCAGTACTCGCCTGTAATTCGCACCACGGCCGCAAAAATGATCAGATCAAGCCCGAACTGGTCTCAAACGAAAAGAAGTAGGTCACAATAGTTATTTATGTACCATGGGCATAAAGTGCCACTTTTTTTCCCCGCTGTGCGAGATTGCGACCGAGGCCGTAGGCCGAGGGAAGCAAGCACAAGGGGAAAAACGCACTTTAGCCCAAGGTGCATACAATGTTTTTTGCACTGGCTAGTGCAAGACTGAAAATTTCGAGTTATTGAGTCGTTGAAAAATTGTCATGGCAGCGCTGATTACTTGGTTGTACGTCGCACGATCTACAATGCGATCAACAAAATTCGGAATTGGGGTAGGCTGTGCCCTAAGAAAGCAGCTTGACATCCTGAAATTTAACCAGGTCATAGCCTACCAGATCGCATGGACAAGTGGCAGGTTACCTATCACCTATCTTGAACACGTACCTAGCTGCCGGGGCCCCATCGCTTACTAGCATAAAACAGGTATTTATTGGTTTTGGTATGTAAACGTGCTAATTTTGTTGTTCTTGTAGTCTTTCGTGTTCCCTACAAATTAAAGTCCATTTTGCATCGCATCAAGTAGTTACGTCAAAATAGAAGGTGACGTCTCCTCTGACGGATCAAGAGCGCTCGTTGCCATGACGACTTTTTTGCCCAAGGGCTGAAAAGAGTCACTTTAGGCCCTGTTTTGAGGTCGTAAAATAACGCATTTGATATAGGTAGTGCAAAAAATGTCTTACGATGCATATGGCTAATGACGGGCCACTTCCGGTAAACGCGGAGCCCGCCAAATTCAAATTTTTGCACCTCAGTCAAATCAGTACGGGAAAAAGGGTAAAAAAATCGTCACAACCTCGGAAAAAACATGGGCGTCCTAAAAATTTGGTATTCTGGTCAAAATTGAATGCCCTATTACTTATTCAAAATCTGCAAAAATCGCAGCTTGGGGTTCTGAGTGATTGGAGAAGAGGGTTGAAAAAGCAACTCTAAGTGGAGGAGATGAAATCCTTTAATCCATTGGATGCAAATACGTCGTAATTCAATGTATCACATCATGTTGATACTATTTTGGCACAAAAAGTGTCGATCATTGTTGAAAGGCAGTCGGAGGGGGGGGAGCGAAGCCCTGCTAGGTAGCTCTATTTGTTTTCCAGGCCATATAAAACCGGTCACGATAAGTTTGGTATCGTTTCCGACTAAATTCAATCTCCTGAACTCGAATCTGATGTGCAAATTTGGAAAAAACAAGCTCGAACAAGTTAACTTGAAAAAAAACTTGTTTTTCAATTGACAATTTCTATAGGCGGTTCAATCACGCCACACTGCTTTTGGTAACCATCGTTAGTGCATAAGATTACAGGAATTTTTTTTGAAAAATATGAAAGGGTCAACGGGAAAAAATTAGTCCTCAGTATTTTGGTTACTTGAAGATATTCCGAAACAAAGTTTCAGGAAAATAATCAGTGATCCTTCCATAAAACAAGGTGCATTAGACAAGAAATTCATTATACGAGCATTATACGGGAAACCAGGGTGGTGGGTCATAAATCATGAGAATCTACTCTTACTCAGAAGAACTAAGGTGCATAAATTCGAGTAGTTTCTGAACCGATATAAACCACAAGATGACTTGGTCATTTATACAGCAACGAAGATTGCCAAAACAGCATCGCATTGCAGTTTAGCGTGATTTTTCATGGACACCATGAGAAATTGAATATCGCCCCTACGACTCACACCCGACGCTCGCAGGCCAATTTCCCTGGAACTACGGCAGACACGTAAGAGTGGTACGCATCTTTATTGTAGACAATTTGATGGACTTTTATTTGAACCAAACCGTTTTCCGATAGGATCGCTATTTATCGAGATAATTGGAAAAAATACCCAATTACACCAATAATCCAAGATGGCGGCGACTCTACACCTCCTATATCGATGAGTACTTTTTACACAATAATCAACAAGCTTTCGAAATCATCCTTATCAATTTTTAAAAGTACACGATTTATTTTCGCTATTTTTTCCTCGTTGACTAGGCTAAATAGGTAATTTCATGCTCTTTTGACTCACACTGCCTCTGACATATTCATAATTTTATCCAGATAAAGTGTTACTGCTGTTGTTTTGTATCACCCGGTCCGAACAAATACACTTGGAATCATGAAAATTGTGAAGAGAATCGAACTGAACACAAAAAAAATCTGTCGGTTTCTGGTTCCTAGTAAAATTATACCATTATACCATAAAATTATAGAATAATTACCATGGAAAATGTATAGCTTGAATTTGAAACCAATTCCGATTGATCAGGGGAGTTCAAAACCTAAAAAATGACACTTAAATTATAATCCTAGGACTCCTAGAACCCTGAAACAAGACATTCCCGGCTTACTTGCTCCCTGTCCGCCATCTTGGATTTTGAAGCTTCCGGTAAAGTTTTCGAAGTGGAAACCGCGATTTTCATATTCAGCGAAGTCGAATTAGTCTATAATGTCATGTTGTCAAACAATAATAGTAAATGCCGCTGAACTCTCTCATTTTCGGTTTTGTGCCTAGTCTATGGGTTGTATGCTGTGTCAATGTGTCATCCATAACACAGATGTTCCCCGAGAATTAAACTTGGAGGAACTCCAGCAGTAGCGATAAAGGGGCGAAAAAGGACACAAGGTAGTTGAAAATAATATTAGGCGCGGGAGGAAATAGAACTTCAAGTGGCCTTTTGATTGAGAATGAATTGTGAACAAGTTCGGGAGAAAAGTGATAAACAAAAATGTAATAAGACGTGGGAATCAATTCTAAGCGTGCTTTCAAAGTTGACTTCAAGTTGAGGTCCAAGCTCTTGGGAAAGAAATATAAAAAGAAATTAAATATTGGGAGGAGTGAGAATGAATTCTAAGATTCCTGGAGAATCTGACGGAAATTGGGACAAAGTCTAAGAGGCATCTGGTTTATCATAAGAACTACAAGGAGCCAAGTTGAAGTGCATCCTGTGCTAGATTGTTCACGGATCGCAGTCTGGCTCTCCCAGCCAAGTGATCACGGAGTCAACTCTACAAAACCTCCTCACCAAAGACCAGTTGACTACCAGTTTGGATGCCACTTACGTTTCTCAAACACAACAGCCCAAACTATTAGTGCGATTCTGTAAAAAAAAATCCATAAACGCTCTGTTATGTGAAAATTCCAGCCAGCCATTGGCTGTTGCTTAGGCAATAACAGCGTAACAGAGCCTTCATAGAATGTAACTTTTAAGAGAATCGCATCATATATATGACAACTATATGACAAGTCCTGCCTACACAGGGCCGTGACTCACTGCGCCAGCAGACAACTCTGCCCTGGGTTGTATGCTGTGTCATCCACAACACAGACGTTCCCCGAGAATCATACCTGAGGGAACACCAGCGGTAGCACTTAAAGGATAGGAACAGACCCCTGACAAATTGGAAGAGACCGAAAACCTCTTGGGAGAAAATCAATACCACATCGTCCGCATGTATATACGGTCTCTCCTAGGATCAAACCGTATTAACTCAGAGTAATCCCTTCCCTGGCGCTGGCTAGAGATTGATCTCTAGCGTCGGCGTATGGCCTTGGCCGAAAAGAAGAGGAGTCGGATGGAAGTGTAAGAATCAAATCTCTAGCGTCGGCGTATGGCCTTGGCCAGAAGGGGGAGGAGCTTGGAGAAACGCGGTGTCTCTGACGTTGATGTGTGGCGCTGACATGAAGGGGATTCGACTTGAATAGATGGACAGGGAGCTGGTGCCTCAAAGCTTACGTCATAAGGTACATGATTATTTCAACCCTGTAGATCTGATGTCATGTCAGACCGGGGGCTTTAGGCTGGTATAGGCTTGTCAATTTTCGAAAAAGGTCAAAAATTTATGTCATAAGGTACATAAATGAAACCAACGAGTTTTTGTGTGGGAACATCCCTCTAATCAAAAATCGGGTCATAAGACAACATTGTTGGGGGCTCTCGGTCCATGAGACAAGTCTGAAATTTTCAAAAGGCCAAAATTTACCTCCTCTTGGAGACTTTTCCTTTGGCATAATTTCAGGAATGAAAAACCATTCTCACATGATTTTTACGCAGATTCCGAATCTGTTCACAAAAATTTTTAATGGTACATCGCTTACAGGGTGCAACATCGAAAAATTTTTTTAAATCGTACACCCTGTATTTCAACATGGAAATTGATTCCGTTTTTCATCTTGATTATAAATATATATCACACTTGGTGGGTTAGTCAACAAAACGCCTGTGGAAAAATTGATAGATTTTGGTAATTTTTTAAAAATTTCAAATCTGTCTTATGGACCGAAAGCCCCCAAAAAAAATTTCTTACGAGCAGATTTTCTATCAAGGGGATGTTCTCACACAAAATCCAGTTGGTTTCATCCATGTACCTTATGACGTAAATTTTTGACCATTTTTTTCCAGTCTGACATGTAAGACAAAGCAATTTTATCAACCTTATCAACGCACATTAGATCTACAGTGTTGAAATCATGTACCTTATGACGTAAGTTTTGAGGCACCAGCTCCCTGTCAAACTCCAAGTCCAAATCGAGACGTGTTTCAAGACTTGTGTGGAATTTTGTAACAGGTGATGGCGGAACAGGAGAGATTGGAACACGGAAATTAGTCCCGAAGAAGGATCGCAGAGTGAGGAAAATTTCTTATCAGTCGTCGCGGAGAGTGAACAATTGCCAAGCCAAAAATGGACCAAGTCCAGAAAAGACAACGCGGATTTGGAGTATTACGTAAAAACGTGGAGTATTCTATCATTTGGAAAAGAACGCAGAAAAGTAAGGAAAATTGAAATTCGTGTAAGTCCCGAAGAGGAATTGCGCATTCGAAAGATTCTGTTTATTTGCTATCGGGAAAATGGAAATTATGAACTTTAAAATTCAACCCGGGAAGAGTTGAAGTTTAGGAGTAGCGCTAACAACCAAATGTACGATGTACGTCATACCGATCTCCGCCTTTCCCTGTTCAATTGAAAGCTCCTCACTAAAAATTCTTCATCTCTCACGATAGATGGAATACCTCCCATGAGGTGGTTGCGACGGTGGCGCCATCCATTGACCAAATCCTCAAACGGCGGTTTTTCGAAAAGAAGCTTTCAGGAACTTGTCCGTGGGCGGATTTTAGATTCAGTAACATCGTTGGATTTGGCAGGACGATCTGCAATTGGTGGCAAGTCTTCATCCTGACGTAGACAAATCCTGGAGATGTAGAGGACGAAAAACTTCAAGGTGTTTTCAGAGACTTCGATTGCGATCTTAGTCCGGCGGAAAAAGACACGAATTGTGCACGTAGGAAAAAAAACTTTTTGTATTTTTTTCCTTGATCTACACCTAAGAGTAAGTCGATTCAGAAGCAGAGGCATTCTTGCGGGGTCATGATTAACTGAGTACGGCCCTGTCAAAATTTGGAAGAATTTCTCAAAAATTTCCGAAAGTTTGTCCGATGGCTTTCGGTTATGTGGCGATTTCTATGTATTCGAGGATGAGAAATCAAGCAAAACTGGCCCCGAAGAGATATTGCCCTTATTTTCGAAGATACAGGGTGAAACGTAAATTTCGACCCAACATTTTTGAGGTATTTCCGGATTTTTTTCCGAAGCGATGGGGAGAGGGAGGGGCACCATTTCTATTTTATCTTAATTTTTGGTCTTTTTAGAACCAATTCAGACGGGTAGGCAATCGCGAGCAATGACTGGTGTTTCGGTATAGTTCCGCAAAAGCTTCTTGTAACTGTTAAGTCATGTCCATAATTTCAAATGATGGGGACGTTTCAGGTTTACATTTCATGTCTTAATTAAAAGGAAATACGATTTGATTGAAGTCGGTGACATAGCGCGAATGTTTTCATTGATACAGGGTGGAACGTCTATGTTACGCGATATTTTAGAGTTATTTGATGATTTCTTCTACGTTACGATGCCTGCAGGAAAAGGTTTCACTCTCATTCTGCTTTTCACCTTACACCTTGCATGAAACAATTTATATCTAAAGGCAACCTCAAAAGGTCCTTGGCAATACACTAGAACCCCGCGGAGCGTTCCTGCAACCCCTAAATTATTTTTGCATTCCGTAACCGAACGAGACGGCTTCAATGCGCACTTGCACGTTTTTGTAAACGAGAAATATCCTCGGAAATATCATTTCATTGATACCAAAGATATAAGACCCTTAGTTTCTCCAATACAGGGTGGATATGTAACGTGACTCGGTAGTCGAGAGATATTTTCAGATTTTTAGCTTACTTCTTCAAACGGGAAGGCGCTAAGGTAAAATCAGGCATTTGAAACTCTTGCCAACGCTCCAAGCGTGAATGACGTGGTAGAGATATTGCCAATCATTGAGAGGTATGTCGTCCTTCTCTATGATAAATGCAATGAGCATAACGAAGTTAACGAGGCAAGAAAAGACCTTTTTACGCGAAAAGGAAGGGAGATCGAAAATATACCCCCAACTAAAGATGTCCTCATGCTACACATCTTACGAGCAGCTTATCAAGCGGGGCATGTATGGAGCCAAAGCATGATGAAAAACGCCAAACTCCCTAATCCAACTGAATTTGGTTGGCAGAAATCAACAGAAGACCCAACTACTTGGAAGGTAAGAAAAATATAGATAGGTAATGGATGTATTAGCCAGTTACTTCTAGGAAAATACCTAATAACTTATTGCCCTTGTTTGTTCAAAGGTGAAATGGACTGTATTGCCAAGTGCAGCCAAAGCATGCCGTGAAATCATATCTTGCAACTGTAAAGCAGCCTGTGCCAAACGATGTGGATGTTTCAAGGCTGGTCTTCCTTGCACTAGTTTATGCAAATGTGGAGGATGTGTTATTGATGTTTGAATATCTATTTTCTGTGAAGCCTCTGTCACACTGAGACAAGATCAGTGATGAAAACAAATATACTCGGGAGTATAGGTACAAGTATGCCAGAAAACTATGTCAAAAAACATTCTATTCCAAATTCCTGGTTTTTTAATCTTCGTCCAGTCAGATTGCTCCTTTTACCCCTTTGCTCCTTGTACGGGATTGATGACCGTGTGGAAACTTTTGTCCCAGATTTTTGGCACACTTGCAAGTATACTTGTTTTAATTATTGATATGATGTCCCAGTTGAATGAATTGAAATATCATGATTTCAATGATATAGGTATAATTTGAAAGATCGTGTGACAGAGGCTTGTGATGGATTCGTACTCAAGGAGACATCCATAATTGCGAATTTATTTAAAAAACTACTAGAAATGTATATTCCTTTACAAATTGTTTTCTTTTCCAAATGCCTCCCTACTTACTTTTGAGGATGTAGACAACCCCATGAAATGGTTTGATGTTGATAGGGGTTGAAAACCGGTTTCCAGCCTGCATCAGAACTGACTCGAAAAATGCATGTGCAATATAAAAAAATAATAATAATTGTGAAGGGAGGTTGTTTTCTCCAACTAACCAGCTACTCCAGCTAGAAGGAATATTTGTATAAAAAATACAACACCAACATAAGGTATGTGTGTAAGTCGCGGTTCTAATTTCCAAGGGTAGTTCGCGATTATACAGAGCTCTTCCCCCTAAGATTAACCCCATAAGAATCAAAGAAGTTTGTATAAGTGGGAGTGGGCGGGTAAAGGTATGATTTCCTGCATGCAATAGGAACACGATTTTTCTTGTTTTGGGTCCCGAGGCCATGAGCTACCGATTGAAGTTGAAATTTTCCGCATCCTTTCCATTCGTCATGGACTAGATGCTGTGAAGGACGGAAAGCAGATGGATGGACAGACGGACGGACAGATAGACGAACGGACGGACGGACGGACAAACGGACAGATGGACGGACGGACAGACAAACGGATAAAGCAAGAACATAAGCGCCTTCCCGTTTGAAGAAGTAAGCTAAAAATCTGAAAATATCTCTCGACTACCGAGTCACGTTACATATCCACCCTGTATTGGAGAAACTAAGGGTCTCATATCTTTGGTATCAATGAAATGATATTTCCGAGGATATTTCTCGTTTACGAAAACGTGCAAGTGCGCATTGAAGCCGTCTCGTTCGGTTACGGAATGCAAAAATAATTTAGGGGTTGCAGGAACGCTTCGCGGGGTTCTACTGTACTGCCAAGGACCTTTTGAGGTTGCCTTTAGATATAAATTGTTTTATGCAAGGTGTAAGGTGAAAAGCAGAATGAGAGTGAAACCTTTTCCTGCAGGCATCGTAACGTAGAAGAAATCATCAAATAACTCTAAAATATCGCGTAACATAGACGTTCCACCCTGTATCATTGAAAACATTCGCGCTATGTCACTGACTTCAATCAAATCGTATTTCCTTTTAATTAAGACATAAAATGTAAACCTGAAACGTCCCCATCGTTTGAAATCATGGACATGACTTAACAGTTACAAGAAGCTTTTGCGGAACTATACCGAAGCACCAGTCATTGCTCGCGATTGCCTACCCGTCTGAATTTGTTCTAAAAAAACCAAAAATTAAGATAAAATAGAAATGGTGCCCCTCCCTCTCCCCATCGCTTCGGAAAAAAATCCGGAAATACCTCAGAAATGTTGGGTCGAAATTTACGTTTCACCCTGTATCTTCGAAAATAAGGGCAATATCTCTTCGGGGCCAGTTTTGTTGGATTTCTCATCCTCGAATACATAGAAATCGCCTCATAACCGAAAGCCATCGGACAAACCTTCGGAAATTTTTGAGAAATTCTTCCAAATTTTGACAGGGCCGTACTCAGTTACTAATGACCCCGCAAGAATGCCTCCGCTTCTGAATCGACTTATTTTTAGGTGTAGATCAAGGAAAAAAATACAAAAAGTTTTTTTTCCTACGTGCACAATTCGTGTCTTTTTCCGCCGGACTATCTCCAAAAAATCACTGTCAGGACCTTATCCGTGGATGGATGTTGGATTCAAAGACATAAAATGCTCGCCAATTGAAATGGTCCACCCAAGAAATACAGTCACATTCAAAGTGTCATTACTTTTGAATAAATGAACTATTTTGAATCGTTTTATGTTTTTTCATTAGCTCAGGGATTGGACTACAACATGTCATGGACTATTTTTGGTACAAGTGTTTTTGTATCGATTATACAGGGCCCTCAATCAGGTACCGCAAAAATGGAAAAGTTTGAACAGGTCCCACTTCACAAAAAATTGTTTTTGGTTTTCTCCCAGTGTTTCAGGAGAGTTGTTGTAACCATATGTTGAATCGTTTTAAATTTTTTTTGTCTATCTGCTCTAATTACAGGGTGATCTCAAACATGTAACCTTTTAGTTTTGCAGTAATAACTTTATTCGTTATTGGCCGATTTTGGAAAATGAGGACTTTGGTTGAAGCTAAAGGCTCAGGTCAGAAGGATCGAGGATCAGAATTGACTTTAGATGAAAATTCTGGAAAAGTGATTGGATCAAAAGTGACTCAAATGACAACCTTGCTAGAGATCCTGTTTAGGGCAGGTATTCAACAAATAACACCTTGTCTTTCAAACAAACCATTTTTTCTGAACATTTTGGGGTGTTTCTCATTTGTATGGGTCAAAAATTGTGGTAATGAATCCAAATCAGAAATGGATGCTTCCAACGAAGAATACTGGATGTTTTTCGCCTAAAAATAGACGTAACCTGGGTTACGAAGATCAGAACTGGTGCCTATCTCATCAAATGTGAAGGAAACATACGACAATAAGAAGGTAACCTAGGTAACGTGCATTTTCAGTCGAGGAAGGTCCGGTATCATCTTCTGAAAAGTGAATTTGTGAAATGGGTCCCGCATCGACAATTTTCATCACCTTAAATCGGAAAATACCTCAAAATGTTCGAAAATGAAAGTCTGTTTGAAGGCAGGTTGATTTTTATTCAGTTCTTTCCCTGAAATTGATTTCTAGGGTGCTTCATATTTGAGTCACTTTTGATTCCTTCACTTTATCAAAATTTTTGTCTCCAGTCAGTTCCGATCCTCGAGCCTTCTCATCTGAGTCTCAAGCTTCAACAAGAGTCCTTATTTTTCAAAATTGACCAACGATTGAAATAGATATAAATGCCAGACCAGAAGGTTGCATTTTTGAGATAACTGTGTAATTGGAGGAGATAGACTCAAAATTTTGAAAACTACCTCAAGGTATAGGAGGTATAGGAGCAACATCTTCCTTTAAACACTTGAAAAAAACCAAAAACTATTTTTTTGTGAAATGGGACCAGTGCAAACTTTTCCATTTTTGCAGTACCTGATTGAACACCCTGTATAATTGATACGAAACACCTGTACCAAAAACGGCCCATGACATGTTGCAATCCAATCCGTGAGCTACTCAGAAAAGTAAAACGATTCAAAATAGTTTATTCATTCAAGAGTTATGTCACTTTGAATGAGACTGATTTTTTTGGGTGGACCATTTCAATTGGCGAGCACTTTAGTTGGTTTCAGCAGGACGATCTGCAGTTGGTGGCGGGTCCTTTTCCTGCCGTAGGCGTATCCAGAAGACGTAGGGGACGATAAACGTCTGGACACTTCCGGCGGAGAATGTAGTACCACAAAGGACACCTTGTATTGCGACCACTAGACATGACCTATTTGCCTGGGCGGTCATACCATTGACACCTTCCAATTCAAGAGGGGTCAGAATACTAACCTCAATAATTATATGAAATCGGTTGTGTCACCCCAAAACTTTCCCTGCGGTATCCAGAGACGTCAGTAATTCTTCCAGAAATTGAATTTAATTCTCTTCAATTTTATGTGTGTGTCACAAAGATGATGCTATTTGAAATTTCGAGGTTGGAGTGGGTGGGGGCGAGGGGACTGAAGATAGAAACTCGTCATTATACAGGGTGTTCGGGTTTGGCTATTACAAACTTTGAAGGATGATTCTCCATCAAAAATAAAGCCAAAAGAACAAAAAACTCATGATTCTAAAGTGCTTCCTTGAAAAGATACAGGTGTTCAAGTTAACTTTTTTAAATAGTTTTTTCACTGTAATTTTTGGACCGTTGGACTGATTTTGATTAAATTTGACCAAAAGTTTAGTCAACTGAGTCTCCATAGAATCATAATACCACAATCTATCTAAAATTTCTGGGGGCGTAGATAATAGGAGACTGTCCCCTATCTTCGTCCCTGTTTTCATCTCCCCTAATTATTTTTCAAAATTGTTGAAATTTTAGGATTCTACGTTCAGTTAAGAAGAAAAAGTTACTCCTGCAAAATTTTGATTAGAGACTTCATTTCCGAGATATTTGGTTTTTAAACTTTGGAAAACATCTCGAAATCGCCACTTTCCAGGACCCAAATTGTTTTTCTCTGAAAACGCCTCGTTTCTTAGCAAAAAATGGCAGTAAATCAATTTAAACGACCTAGAAAACTTATTCCAGTTAGGAAATAATGAGTTTTCTTGGATTTTAATTTTTAGGCCTTTGAAAGTTGCGATTTCGAGGCGTTTTCCGAAGTTTCAAACCCAAATATCTCGGAAATGAAGCCTCTAATCAAAATTTTGCACGAGTAACTTTCTCTTATAAATTGAACGTAGAATCCTAAAATTTAAACAATTTTGAAAAATATTCAGGGGAGATGGAAACAGGGGCGAAAATAGGGGACAGTCTTCTATTATCTACGCCCCCAGAAATTTTTGATAAATTGTGTTATTATGATTCTATATGGAGACTCAGTTGACTAAACTTTGGTTCAAATTTGATCAACATCGGTCCAACGGTTCAAAAATTACGGTGAGAAAACGATTTAAAAAAGTTAACTTCAACACCCTGTATCTCTTCAAGGAAGCATTTTAGGACTTTGAGTTTTTTATTCTTTCGGCTTTATTTTTGAGAAGGAATCATCCCTCAAAGTTTGTAATAGCCAAACCCGAACACCCTGTATGTTTTAGATGTCTCCCTCGATACGGAAATCGATCTGTTATTGCTCGAAGAAATATTCACTAGGAATCGAGAGTTATTGCAGGTGGATAGTTTTCAAATGATCACCCGGTATGTATAGAAGTCGATGCATTTTTTTCAGGTTAAAACTAAATCCTGTGTCTTACTGTGTTTAAACTAGTGGTTAAGTCGATCTCAACACTCAAAAGCTCTTTCCTCGAACAACAAGAAGAAAGCACAACAGGATGACATCTAATCTGAGGTAGTTGCCATGACACAGCCAGTAGCAAGGTCAGCTGCTTAGCAACTATCTCAGGTTACAGTTAACCCGCTCATAAAATTTTGGCGGTACCCGCAGTTCCAGTTAGAGAAAATCAACATTAGCGGATGAGTCCAAGTAAGATATCAATATTAATTTGAGCCACGCATCTATGACTATTCAAACTCGAGGAGGTTAATATTCCCTTGAAGGATCTCATCAGGAGCTGAATGGTTGAGATAAAAGAGTCCCGCTGTGGAGATTTTATACGTATCCAACAAGCGATTGCAATAGTCAGCCATTAGGTTGTGATGATGGTAATACCCAGCAGAACCAGCAGACAGGTAGAGAGCTATTTCGTGTTCAACTATCAGAAATTAGCAGGTCTTGGTTCCAGTCGAAAATGTTCATTGAGAACGGGACCAATTCAGATGCTTTGCGTAGAGTTCACTGCCGTCTTCTGCGGCAGTATCGGTCTACAGTTCCGCGTTAGCTGAATGATTCAGAATTTATTTTCGCTCGAGTGGGTACGCAAGAATGGTAGATTGCAGGAGATAGGAGGTGGGTACTTTGCGCGTTGATGATGGTTTAAAAATAGGTTTACGCAAAAAACCCGTTCCTCGAGATGATATTTGCATGCATTGTGTGTGCGCGTCTGTATAGTATGCATATAGGTATAGTATGCACAATGTGGACAGGACATAAGGAAGAAGACGAAGAAGACGAAGAATAAGAGGACGACGGAGAGGAACCGCGCGGCAAATACGTGTGCTCGTTCTTCGGAAGATGTAAAACCAGAATGCACACGTTGTTGCACCGCAAGTCGTTGGAGGAGAAAACCAGCAAGGTCTGAATGCATGTGTCATGAGCGACCATGATCCCAAAACGTAGGAATGCAGCTCAGTAGCCATGCCTAGACGGACTGTAAGATCACAACTACTTATGCTTAGGTACTATTCGTTTAATGTTGTGCACATGGCTTGTGAGACAGGCCGTGATGAGATCTTTCAAACACACCAACTCTACTCTCCGTACGTAGAGTATGATTAACAGCGTGGTTGTACTATTATTTTCACCTTGAGCATATTAGCCGACAAAGTGCATCGGCATAGGTTCCTTGTTTAATGAAAAATGTCCGATCGGCAACTCAGGGGAGTTGAGTTGAGCTTGAAATTTATTCCGTGAAGTTTCAGGCTTTACTTTCTGCTTAAAAACACCGCCCGTGATCCCGGCATCAAGGATATGGGTCGCACTTTGTTCAATTTCAAGTGTGCACTTTTCACGCGGCGGAAAAGCTTTTGCTCACTGAAGCGTTCGAGCTTCTTACCGACACAGCGCTTTCTAAGTTTCCGTTTTTCATCACTGGCATTATTACTATTATTATTATTATAGAAACTCTCTTTATATGGAAAGAGTATCATAGACTTGTGTATGCGGCAAACATGTGCATGTATGGAGTCTGGCGCCACCCGATGCATGTACGCCATGGTTTCAGCGTGTGTTACATTAGTTTATATCTCACTTGAACCTTGCTCGCATGCTCCATCCTCATTCCTCCTTCACGCGACGCGACGATTTTCCGAAGCGCACAAACTCGACCGCGACGAGGAAAAGACGAGGCGAAGAAGAATCCTCTGCGGCCCGCAGACACGTGGGAGTCGAGAAGATTACGACGCCAATTAAATATTATGTACGATTGTACCGCGAGTTTCTCTTTCAGATCCTTATGCTCGAAATCATATCCCCACACCTTTATGTGGGGATTTATAACAACAACGAAAAAAATCGTCGGGATGTATCACGCTGGAAAAATATAGAGTCGAGATCAATGGGCTCGGAGCGAGGCTCCAAATTTTCGATTTCGGTGCCTTGCTTATATTCCTCTACAATAAAGAAGTGAATTTCTTTTACACTGTTACGAGCGGCAAGGCTATCGCGTTCATTCTGGAGCACACCACGCAGTCTTTCTAGACTATTCGAGTGTTCGCATAAGATCGCAGTGCACAAGTGCGAAGCTTTAGTGCATTCCAGAAAATACACGAAGGTTTTGACTCTCGAAATTTATGTGGTAACTTCAACATGCGATTAGGACACATCTGTTCATTTGGCGGAGGTGCCGGATTCACCGAACGTTGGCGTTGCACGCAAAAGGTATGAGATTGTTTGGGAGTCGCCTAAAAACCGTATGCCGGGTGGCGTAAAGGCATTGTTTACACAACACAGCACCGAGCTGTAGCGCAGTAAGCAATGGCCAAAGTCACGCAGCTTTTTTTTCGGCAAACGTTATCACGGTACAACACCGCAACGCCTTGTAGTGGAGTCAGCATTGACTTTTGATTTCAAGTATTTTTATTGGGCATTCCTTATTTCACTTCAACTAAAATCTAATACAGAAAATGTTTACTATTTATCGTTCTACCTTTGGCAAGCTAGTTTTACTACGAAATTGAACAGATGAATTTTATTGCAACGAAATGCAATACAATTATAATTGCACTAGAAGGTCAAAAAATTATAGGCTATTATTGCATTGGAACGTCAAAAAATTGTCGCCGTCGATTCAACTGAAATGTCAACATTCGGTTCTTCGGAATACAACTCTTGTAGTATTGCTACAAGAGTAGTATTTCGAAAAATATTTCCTGAAAAATTCTCAGGCATTACGGTTGAACGGTAGTTTTATTCAAGAAAAAATTCCAACGTAATGACATTTTAGTTGAATCGCCGGAGATGATTTTTTGACGATTCAGTGCAATTATCACTTGAAATTTCTGGACATTTCCATGAGAACTATCGCATTTTTGACGTATTAGGTAAATAGTCAGAGTCATTTTTGAATGTACTCGTAAATTCACAACCGACAACTTTCTTTGTCGTCTCAGTACTGAACTCAAAATCACTATGCAATGTCTACTACATTGCCATTGTAGAAGTTTATGCAGAAGCGGAATAAATTGATTCATCTGTTCAATTCCGTAGTAAAACTATTTTGTGAAGATAGAATGATTAAAGAATAACTAATCAATCACTTTGTGTGTTAAATTTTAGTTAAAGTGGGATAAGGAATGCTTAAAGAAAATACTTGAAATCATAAGCCAATGCTTACTCCACTACAAGGCGTTGCGGTGTTGTACTGTGGTAAGGTTTGCCGAAGAGAAAGCTGCGTGATTTTCGCCATTGCTTACTGCGGTACAACTCAGTACTGTGTTGTGCAATAGTGAACAATGCCTTTACGCTGCCGGCGTTATTATGGAATTTTCTGGAGGACCGATGGAAGACTTCGAGAACACTTGTCGAAAGTATACAGGATCATTCAAAAAACATGTCCACCTCTATTTTTCGAGGGATTATTTAACAATAGCGAGTTGCGACAAAGACTGTTGGCTTTTCTTGGTCGAGTTTGTTATGTCAACAAAACCACTTCACCAAAACTCTGAGTACGTGAGCACCTTAAAATTTTAGACAATTCTTCCCCACTGGACAATATTGAGTGATACGTCATTGAAAAGGCCTTGAAAAGCTCCAATGGACTAGTGCAAAAAGGTTCCAAAAATTTCCAACCGTTTTCATTTTATGATAGACTACCTGGAAAAAACACGTTTTTATGTGAAAAATTAGATACAATGAGAATTTTTCCAAACTGCAAACTGCATTCAATATAGAACTCATTAAAACCGTCAGTATGATGTGCAACTCAGTAAGTATGCAATGACTAATCTGAAATTTTGAGATTTTCCGAAATAAAGATTTTGATTGCCTGAAAGTTTTGAAATTGCTATTGCATATTGAGTTACACACCAAATACCGACCGTTTTGATAAGTTCTCATTGATTCTCATTTTATACATAAAAACGACGTGTTTTTCCAGGTTCTTGTTTTCTATCATATACTTAATGAGAATCGCTGAAAATTTTCGGAAACTTTTCGCAAAATTGACCAAAACAAGGAGCTGAACCCAACAGTTTTTGCCTCAACTCGCTTCCGTTAACTAATCTCTAGAAACATTGGGGCGGGCATGTTTTTTGAATGACCCTGTATAAGCACCACGGATCGGCCACAGATTCAGTATCAAGTACAAAGCGATAGACAGCGAATAGAAAGCAAATAGTGATCAGTGATATTCCTAAGCAGAAATTGTTGCCGTGTAATTATTGTAATACGCAGTAATAAACAGTGTTTGTTTTAAAACGATCGTCTCAATTATGAACGAACCTGAATGTCCTGAATGCGAAATACGTAACAATACTGACGCCACCACAATGACTTTCCATGGGAAAAGCACAAATAATTGTAATCTTATCTCAGAAACAAAACAGATGTAAACGCGGTATGCTTTGCCTTAATTCAGAAGCATTCAAGTACAAGAAACACACTATACATATTTGGCCAAGAAAACCACCAAAAAAAGTTGCTAAAAAATAGGGATGTCAAGAACTCTCAGTGAATCTAGCTACTCAGGAGGAAAACATTTTAATTCTGGATTAAGTTGACACTTTGGCAAAAGGGATGCGAAAAGAAAACTACCATGATTTCACAGTACTGTTACACCTTACACCGAGACTATGCTGGGATAAAGCTGTTCGTGTCCAACAACTGCTCTTGGTATTTTGAGCGCATTTTCGTAGGAAATACGCTATTAGCCGTGCTTTGATGTCCGTTCGTCCGTCTGTCCGTCTTGTAGTTGAACTCCTCCTGAACGAAAAGTCGTAGCGGTATCGGTTTTTTTGCAAATTAATGCTGATTGTCTGCGGATGGGAATAGGCACAAAAAATATTTGGTCAGACCACACGATTGCAAGAAAATAAATTAAAATGTTCAAAAAATCGGGTTTTTACGCTACGGTGTGAACTTCTGCATCGAGGAATCTTGCAAACCGTTATAGATACATGCATACATGCAGCGAACGAGATATGCGGAAATTGATGGATACATTTTTAGTGAAAGAATCATTTTGATTCCTTTATTGCAATTTATATCATTTTTTCAAGAAAAGGTTTCGCCCCGCGATTCCACATTTGTCGGGTTTTAACGCTGCAGTGTGAACTTCTACATCGAGGAATCTTGCAAACTGTTCTAAATTCATGCATATATCCAGCAAACGAAAGATGCAGAAAGAAATGAAGAAATTTTTCGTGAAAAAATCAACTTGACTGATCCATTCTCAAAGAAGATATCTTTATTTTTATGCGGAATCTATACTTATGCCCTTATATGCAGATGCGATTTTCAAGTCGCGGCGCGCTGTGCTTCAACAAGCTGCTTCTGACTCCGTGCTTGTGATCGATAGGTATAATTCTCACTCATTTAGGATATTTTCTAGTTTTGGTTGATTCCATGTTGCTTCAATTGATTATTGACTACTCGTGTTTTCATAAAGATTGATGATTTCTTGTGGTAGTTTTGAGACAATTCATTCACAGGTAACAGTGGACAGTGTGCTCATCTGCACTCCGAAAATGTGCTCATGAGACTCACCCCCGTGTGGACTTTGCTACTTGTTTTATTCAAGAAGCATGTATCCTGTGCTGGTACTGACGAGCTTAAATCAAGACGGAACGCGTATCTCAGTATTATAGCTTTCATAAAAAGATACGACTACAAGTCTTTCATATGCTTTTCCTTTTGGTTTAACCTAAATGGAACGTGCTGGAAAAAGTCGATAATAAAATGTCGATGTTAAAGAAACCCCATGATGTCGCCGGTACTTCCTACGAAAGAAAAGCATTCCTATTTGAATATAATTCTTTATTTTAACCAGCAGAAAGTGTATACCCAGCAAGATTTTTTGCAGTTGCAAATCTACACGACCGTATACAGCCTTCGCTGCAGTAAAACTTGTTAATGCAACAATACGAGATGGGGAGTTTAGCTGCAGTATAGAACTAAACTAAACACCCTTGCATTTTAACGAGGCCAGCTGCGAAATTAAACGGGACGACGACGGGACTATTTGCGAAAACTACTTATTCCTCCGCCGGTTTAGAGGAACGAGCGACGACGACCGTCGCGACGCAGAGGAGGATGAAGCCAACCGGCCAACTCTGGAATTTCCTGCGAAGTAATTGAATGGTATGAAGCAAAGCAGGGCACCAAGGGGGTGGATTGGACGAGGGGGCTGGGAGTGTGAAATATTCCGTCTCACGCTGGTTGTTCCAGCGTGCATGCTTTTTTTTCGTGTCTCAAACTTTATTGTTAGGGTCAATTTTGTATGTTTTTCGAAACCTTTCTGCGTATGATTTGAACGCAAATAACTATAATCTTCATGGAGTATGCATACTGGAGAATTAGCTCCTTCTGCTTAACAATAATTTCCAGCACCATCCTCACAGAGATGAGGCGGAATAACAACTCGCTGAAACTCGGAAAAAACTCATTGTGAAAATTGCCTAATTTAACAGTACGGTGCTCAACAATCGGAGTGCAGCACCTAAAAATTTTATTCAAATTGAAACTGCTGTATCTTATCTTTAATTCATTTTTGGTGCAAGTGCTAGTGTATTTATACAGGACGCCAAAAAGAAATACCACAGAAGTGAGGAGCTTTGGAGCCCTCCGATTCACTGGGGAAAAACTGATTATTCCAAGTTGGTTCTGGAAGATTGTAGGACCAATACCTCAAAACGGTTTTTCATTTAATTTTTGCTCATCTTCTCCAATTGCAGAGTGGCCTCGAAAAAGTGATGTCTTTGCTTTCAGTAACCACTGTCTCTCATTATCGACTGATTTTTGTAACCTGTGGCTCATAATGGAGGTAGGGCCCCAGACGATAAGGTTTCTGAATCAAAATTCATTTAAGGTAGATTTTTCTCATAAGAAAGCACTTCAGAAGTGAATTGAATGTGAATTTTTCAACATTTTGTTCATTGCAAAATAATATCTGAGTGAAATTCGAAGAAGTAAATCAACCAAAAAATAAAGATTGATCTCTTGTGTAACCGGTAAACTGGTTCTTATGCGTGAGTTGTGGCTACCTACAGGTATTCTTGTTCTCTGTAATAAGTTACAGTGCATTTGAAATTGACTGAAGTCGATTTTTCAAGTAGAAGAAACGAACTTTTTGGGTTTTTGACAGCGGGTATGGATACTTTTAAATCTTCAAAGACCAGTTATTTCAGTCTGATCAGAAACCATTCAAATATCAATGCAATCTTTTGCACCTCCACCATCTCTACACTATTTCCACGAATAACTTGGTGTTCTGAATCTTGGTGATGCGTTTTGGACAGTGATATAAGAAAATCAACCAAGGTAAGTGTCTCGATTCATTTGAAACTCTTCCCAAAGCTCTGAGCCCAAAGAGGCCCCAAATTAGGTCCTGTATTTTGTTTTAATTCTGAATTGTCAATTTTTTCTTTCAATTCCATTTTCATCTACTATTCTGCGCCTCCACCATGGATGGTATAACCTGTGTAGGTTCGTCGCTTGACCACCCGTTCAGTTTCGAAATCTTTACATCCTCTCATCATTTTTAGCGCACTTCTCCAAACGGGAAGGCGCTTTTGTCCTCGCTTTGTCCGTCCGTCCGTCCGTCCGTCCGTCCGTCCGTCCGTCCGTCCGTCCGTCCGTCCGTCCGTCCCCGCATCTAGTCCTAGACGAAAAGGTTTTTGCGAAAAATTTTTACTCCATTGGGTAGCTCATGACCTTGTATCCCGAACCAAGAAAAATCTTGACGAAATAATAATAAACAATGACAATAATAACAATTTAGTGTGACGCGGCATCGCCGTTGAATGCTGCATTTCAGAAGCCGGCCTGATCTCGAAAGTTATCACATGCGAGGAAGTACCCGATCTTATCATTTTACCATAATACATATGTGGAGTTATATTTAGAGGATGATTTGAACTTTATTTTAATGAGAATTTCACATCGGTGCGAGGTGCAGGCCAATAGTTATTAATTTTTGAAAATGACTCCGAAACTACGGCTCGGCCGCAAATGATTTATTCGTTGCTTGCTGGTGCTTGATATCCTTTCCTCCGAACAAAACGAAATTCAATACAGAAAATATTTCGACTCGAATGGGTAGCTCATGGCCTTGGTACGCGAATCAAGAAAAATGTTGCCGAAATAATCATGAACAATTACAAAAATAACATTTTGGTGTAGGGCGGCTTCGCCGATCAAGTGCTGGCATTCGCGGTAAGATGTAGAAAGTTGCGATATGCAGGCAACTACAATTTCTTAATGAAATACATCACTGCATGTACGGCATTATATTTAGAGAACAATTTGAACTTTCTTTTGACAAAAACCCCACTTCGATCCGACCGTTAGGTCAATTGTTATCGATTTTTGAAAACGGCCGCAAAGCCACGGCTCGGCGCATATTATAGTGGGAGCGGTACGCGAAAGCATACCGCATTTTGGAGTGCAGTAACGAGATTTTGCATGGGCGTACTTTATACCAAAACAAGCGATTTGACCCGCAGCACTCGATATTTCGTCCCTTAGGGGGCCAATGGGGGCCCTCCAAATTTTCAAGATGCAAGAACTTTCACAAAATGATCATCGAGTATCGTCATGTATGTCATAAGTGAAGCTTACGGGTCTATTGAAAATGTTTTCATCAAATGTCGTCGTGTCCGATTCATTCTTCACATTTGAAAAAAAAATTCTTTCGCAGAGGTCAAAAAAACTGTTTTTATTTTTTCTGCTGTGCAAGGAAACGATAAATTCATATGTTTTGTTGCGTTCCCAACTAAATCGCGTTCCGTAAGCCCAAATATGATGACAATTTTTTCGCAATATCATTTTCCCAAGAAGAGGTGACCTCTTCAGTACTCTTTTTTCAACAGCATTTTTTTCAATGTTCCTAGTGGATAAGACTGTCAATTTTTGCTGATATGAGAAGCTTGAACTCTTTTCTTGGTAATTTCCATGCAACATGGCTTCAAAACATACAAGAGAGCCCTAAAACTTTTTTTTTTCTGCTGGGCCGTCAAATTTTTGGCATGTTGATTTTGTAGTAGGGGAGACGCGCAAATAAATAAGATCTAGTCTAGGCGAATAAGTTCTACCGGAAAAGATACCTACTTACACCTAACGACTCTGCGTTTTGTTGTACTGCAATAAAACACGTCATGGAAGAATATTTTCTGTTGAAACCAAATCGCCTGTGCCTGGCAGCCTGGATTGAATACTGGTCCGCGTCTCTCCTACTATAAAATCAAAATATCGTAAGTTGGACGGCCCAGCAGAATTTTTTTTTTATTGGGCTCCCTTGGGCGTTTTAGAGTCATGTTGCTTCGCAACCACCAGGAAAAGAGTTCGAGGTCTCCATTCCTGCAAAAATTACGAGTGATATCCAGTGGGTACATAGAAAGAAATGCTCTTGGAAAAGAGGTACTGAAGAGGTCACCACTTCTTTGAAAAATACCATTACAATAAAAATTTCTTTATAATTAGGTTTAGGGAATGCGATTTAGTTGGGAACGCAACAGAACATATGAATTCATCGTCTCCTTGCATAGAAGAAAAAATAAAAACAGTTTTTTTGACCTCTGTCAAAGAAATTTTTTTTCAAGTGTGAAGAATGAATTGGACACAACGACAATTGATGAAAATATTTTCAATAGACCCGTAAGCTTCACTTATGACATACATGACGATACTCAATGATCGTCATGTGAAAGTTCTTGCATCTTGAAAATTTGGAGGGCCCCCATTGGCCCCCTAAGGGACAAAATATCGAGTGCTGCGGGTCAAATCGCTTGTCTTGGTATAAAGTATGCCCATACCAAATCTCGTTACTGCACTCTAAAATGCAGTATCGATGTGTTTTTAGGTGTGTACCGCTTGCACTAATTACACGACCCTACAAATTTAAAATCAGACGTGCCGAAATAGTAATTGAACATTTTGAAATAGCCAATACTAGGTACCTGAAGGATAATGGCACTCAAATTACGAAACATGTTCGCTCAATAACAAAAAAAAAGTAGGTGGGTATCACTAAAAATCATGTGACAAGGCTACCATTTTTTCGGTTTTTCGATAAAAAAGAAATGTTCCAATTCAAAAGTGAACCCGATATTCGTGTTCAGGAGGTCGAAATCAGTTGGAGCACATTTTTTCATATAAGTAACAGAATGACGCTTATGTGGCCGGTTTGTCTGTCTGTCTGTCTGTCTGTCTGTCTGTCTGTCTGTCTGTCTGTCTGTCTGTCCGAGTCCGTGCAGAAATTAAGACGCTGTACTCCTTCTCGAGAATTGAAACAAGAGTCTTGAAACTTTTTTCCGATTAATAGCTGATGTCTCCAAGGGTGGCCAATGGGCACTATTTTTGTTATCCATACATCGTTATCATTATTCTCAAAAAACAGAGATCTCCTGTGCACTTCGATGAAGTTGAACTTCTCCTCGGGAAATAAAGCTACAGCCGTTGAAGATTGAACTTTATCCGGTGGATAGCTTAGGTCCTCAAGGACCAAATAGGCAGGTTGGCTTTCATAATTTGGCCGCCATCTTGGCTGCCATATTGACATTTCTTATTAGTGAAACGATTGTCATGAAACTTGAAACTCACCTTTGTCTAGTATGATCATTCTTATTTTCAAGCCAAATTTTATGATTGCCCCACCATCTTGGCCGCCATATTAAAATCTCTTATAAGTGGAAAGATTTTCATGAAACTTGAGAGTTACGCTTGTCTCGTACGATCATTCCTATTTTCAAGCTGAGTTTCATAATTCTGCCGCCATCTTGGCCGCCATATTGAAATCTCTTGTTAGTGGAACGATTTTCATGAAACTTGGAACTTACCCTTGTCTAGTACGATCATTTTGATCTTCAAGCCGAATTTCATGATTCTGTCGATATTTTGGCCGCCATATTGCAATTTTTTGCCCAAGACGGTAGAACCCTAATCACTCAACATCTTGCGTTCACTAATCCTCCAAAAAGGAAGTGCGCTACTGAGCCTCATGCCCATGAGGCATATTCGCTTGTTCCCATTACGCCTGATGTTTCAACTTACCCAATCAAAAACCTCCAATGGACTTTCAAATGAGAGGTGAACATACCTATTATTATACTGGGAGAGGAACGTCTTACCGATACCCAAATCCTTAATTATTCTCAGATGACTGAAGTCATTGCGGTACAAATGTAAATATTGTAAATACTGACCTGAAAATTCAGCGAGAGTGCGACAGAACGCAATATTACATTAATATCCCGGATCTCCTGATAACGCTAATCTATCAGCACTAAATAGTAAGATTAGTAATTAATAGTAATTAATAGTACCTACCAACTTACCAACTGACATGTACCTAGGTACTACCACTTTAAATTAAAACTGTCCTATCTTCCTGTGGCTATGTTGGATAGAATATATTATGATTGTTTTGCCACAAAAGTTCATGACTTGTTTCTCTTTGTATAGAACTTCATTTCATATACTGACCTATTTTAGAAAAGCTCTAGTTTTCGGAACCATGCATGAAGAATGAGATGATGCTCCATATTCTCTCAAGTCTTCATCAAAGTCTTCATCCATTCCAGTCCTCTTCTGACTTCGCTCAGTATTTCTCCAATTCTCTCTTCTCTATACCCCTTACTTGGAGACAGATATTCTTTCAACATTACGTTCCATGGTCGCTCTTTCCGTCCAACGTATTCACGTCCATTCTCGAAATTTTGACAAGGATGTTGTTTCATAGTGTTTTTTTTTTCTGTCCTGACCCTCGACTAAACCTCTTTGATGAAAAAAGTGAAAAATGGGGACCAACTAACATTGCTTTAAATTTTCTTTTTTGATCGAAGAAAATACTCTCGTTCTCAAATGAGAGCCTGTAATTTTCTCTTTTTTTGCAGACAGGTTTGACCGAAAGTCACGACAGAAAAGTCTATCTGTTTCTCTTTCGCACTGCCGGCTGCCGGTAGTCCGCAGTCTATCCTTGTCGTGGAAATTACAGCCTTAAAGCCAAACATCCCATCATGCACAACGTTTATTGGAATAGCTTAGGGTTGAAGAGGCTGTTTTTGTTTTCGTGTCAGGGATACGGCTATCAACAAGTTGGTATTTTTTTCAAGTTATCAAAATATCACACCAAAGATCGATTCAATAAAAATGCAATTTTGGCAATCCTGCCTAGGTATCAGATAAAGCAGTTGTATGAAACATCAATAATTGTAGTTACGACTGTATCTACCGAACAACTTGACACCAAAAATGTCGATGTTGATAATCTTCAGGCCAGGTCAGTCAATGTCACAAAACGGTTTGGCACCTTCCATAATCATAATAATATTCTTCAATTATTATAGGTTTACTCGCATACCAACACAAAAACATACCATATTATGCCGGTCTCGCAATAACTCCACATATAATAATACGTCCGTTTGTTGCACTTATCTTCTTTTTCTTCGCAGATAAACAGACGACGGGCCGAGTGCAGGTGGGCATTTATGCATCGCATTTTGAGTGACATTGTATCGCGGAGAAATTCTGCAATTTCCATGTCCCATGCGAGATAAAATACAGATTGTATGCAAATATCGAATGACTGAGAGATTCGAATAAATCATCATCATCATCTCCAGCAAGAGAGCCGCGGTGTGACATACATAAATAAGAACAAGGCCAACCTATACCACCGCGACTGACTGGTAGGTAGCCGTGTGCGAGTGCTGCAGGTTTATACCTGATATGCGAGTTGCATGGTATGAAATTCGCCGCAATTCGTCTCATTACGCATTCGTACAAATTAAAAATCATTGTTTCTAGAAAGCAGCGAGATGTCCCAATTCGACCTACCTGGTGACAGTTACGGTCACTCCCGGTCATTGTGTTAGGCTGGTTTCGCTTGATGCGAATGGATGATGAGGACAAATCGTATTTCACTTGCAGTCCAGCCATATGAACTAGTCCAAAAAAATAAGAGAAACTTCCAAAAATTAAATCGTCTGTTCAGTTGTGACACCACAAGACTTTCTAAGCGATCAATGACTACTTACCTGAACTACATATTACAGTTTTTAATGTGTGATGCTCTCGACCAATAGTAGAGTACTCCAATTCCAATTGGGAGATAATTACCAAAATGTTCCTGGCAAGGTACGGGAGCAATCAATATCAGAGTATACTTACACTCTAAAAAAATTGAAGGTAGGCCATGAGGTTGGTGTTCATCAGGTCAGGGGTTGAAAAGTGATGCAGGAAGGTAAGAATGAAAGGTATTGAGCCTAGAAGACCTATCCTGACAATCCAAATCTGAAAAGAAAATTGACGTGAACATGAAAAAAATCTCAAGCTTGATAATTAAATCAAAATGTGATATTTTCATTGAGAGGTAGCAAAAAGAACTGTTTCTGGAGCACATATCTCTTGATACGGCCCTGCACACAATAAGTACACATTTATTATACGTTTGTCAAACAAATGTCACTGATGCTGATGACCTAGCTAAATAGATCGTAAATTACCGATGCACTTTTGCGTATGCATGTATGCGTTGTGCCTTTCGGAAGGTCAAAGAGAAGTTAGTGTCTTCCTGCTTGTTTCATAACACCCGGAGTTCAATAATCACCGGTTATCACCTAACTGTTTTCGCCATTGCTCACACATACAAAGTTAACACATAACATAATACCTCCACATATAAAACGGCTCTGAAATTGCTGCACCAAACTGTTTATTTTTGTAATAACACTTATCTTCCCGCGGGTTCATCAACCTGGTCCGAATCGAAAGATATTTATAATTGAAGCATCGGCTTGCCAAAAATTAATATAATGCACCGAGAGTGATGGCGGTGTGGGTGATGGACGCTCGAACAATGGGGCTTTCTATCCACATCCACATACCACACACCGTAAGTGATAATAAAAAATGCGGTGGGCTTTTAAAGTTTCCCATATATCTGGTGGGATTGTGGATGCAGTCGTCATAAAAAAGTAATACGATTTATAAGTGTCAAAATGCACATGGTTTCCAGACGCGTTTCCTTTGTATATATAAAGAAGATGAAGACCCTCAAGGCTCCCTCGCCTCATCGAGTTGTTAAAATACATAAGGGGTGAACCACTACTGGAGGCAGTAGCGATGACGGGCGTCCACAATGCCCATACACGAATACATACAACGTCAATGCGGAGTTTATTGAATTTCAATGTTGCCCATAATGTTGCCGGAATATCAATCCTAAAAGCAATCCGCTTACACTTTTGCCGCGATATGCCCTTCTCGCGAGGAATTGGCTAAATAATGCATGATGCGGTCCTATCATAACATGCATTATCGCACGTTGGTTTCCGGATTTGCATTTCATTATAGAAGCTCGAGACTAAAGATATTTTGTCGCTATGGGAACATTTGCAACTTTTGGTTGAATGTTGAGTTCCAGATGTCAGCGAGAACTTAGCCTGGAGTCAACGGCAGTGCAGCGAGCTTGCAAAGTCGTGTAATCAAATTTGTGAAGAATCATGATAGTCGAACAAACCTTATTGACTTTTTAAAATTTAAACGTATGGATAATGGCGCTACTGTCGAGCTAGTCACGTGGTCTGATGGTCACATCAGCCGGGTTTCTCCAAATAGGTACCGTTGGATGGCTTTACCGTGGGTGTCGTGTTCTCGTAACATGAAGCTTATCCAGCCGATCTGGACTTGATTTGAAGAAACCTAACGATTTGAGGGGGGATCGTCACACAAGAAAACTCATCATAGCATCTAGCGAAGTCCACTGGTATATTATTGAATAATTATACCGATACCTGGTCCTGGTAGAAAGAGAAAACTTACGCTAAAGGCTGCAGACTGAAAGGCAGTGGAGCCGTCTTTTCCTACAGTCGCTGACTCTGAGCCATAAATTATCCGGTGTTGAGCACGAAGCCTTCCAGAGGTGTTCAATGTCCACATTTGGGTTCACTGTTGAATACATTTGCTGGGAGTTGGGGAAACTATCTAGGAGGTCTATTTGTG
This sequence comes from Anaspis maculata, assembly GCA_949128115.1. Lineage (NCBI taxonomy): Eukaryota > Metazoa > Arthropoda > Insecta > Coleoptera > Scraptiidae > Anaspis > Anaspis maculata. Next base: position 93,033,186 of record OX421962.1, read on the forward strand.
CCTGAATATTCCTCCATGCTGGTAAGATACCACCTACTCATGTATCTCCAGTAATGTGAGAGCCTTAACCATAATCTTGAAGAGATTATACTCGAACGTTCAAGTTTCTTATAGTCAAAGACACCAACCCAGGTTCTGGATCTTTGCATAAGGAGGACAATGTCTCACTTGAATCAATGGGAAGGCTTGTAGAAGGAAAACGACATAATGGAGGGATATGATAGACCAGCTCAAAAAATTCAGTCAGAAAGTGCATAACAAGGCCATAACATTTTTGGAGAATTACGTTGACACATCAATACCACGGCGTAATCAGTACAGCATCTGCAGATTCTATGAATGAGAGGAAACTTTTTTCTCCATTCAATAAAAGGTCAGTAATATATCTACTTCATTCTCACTGAAAACACTATCGAACCTATATCTGACATCTACCACTTCCCCATGATCAGTTGGTTCGTCCGATCGAGATTAATTTACTATACGACCTCTCAGCTTTGGGCCGCTAATCTTCTTTATCTAGACCTACCTACACCTTGGCTGCTGAGCCAGCCGTACTCTTAAGTTCTGATTCAATTTCACGGTAATGTTTTTTTCTGTAACTAAATCACAGAACGGGGAAATTGAAGTCTTCCCTCACTGCCGACGTTTCGTCTATTATGATTTTATTAGAACGTTATGTAGGCATAAAAGTTGTATAAAGTGATTGTACATTTTTTACTTAATTTGGAGCCACATTTTCAGGCCAACTTGGGCGGCAAATTCTTTACTCGTAGAAATCAGGTCACCCATCCCTCAGGACTTTGCACTTCGAAGGGAGGTTATGGTTTCATCTGCGGACGAGTCTGAGGATTTCCTATACAGGGTGTTTCAAATTTAAAATCGCGTAGGTTACTAGGTAAAGTAAAAGTTGATACGTTAGGATTCCAATTGCGAGTGAGTCTATTTCGCTTTTCCAATATCATGAGGAGACTCTCTCGACAGGCGAAAGTACACACTAAAATTTATTCTTGTTGATGTCAGCTAGTTTCAGCATGCCTAGTTTCAGCATTTTCATCTACATAGTTTTCAAACTATTGAAATCGACCGGCCCTTTAGCCTATAAAGAACTTAACGTAAAACATCGTGAGCTTTGGTAATACACCTGAAAAGGGGGATGCCGTCGTCAAGTAACGGGAAGTTAAAAAGAGAGAAAAGACGGCAGATGTCTAAGAGAGAAACACAAGAAAAACTGGGTATTTCCTGCTCCAGATCATAGAAAAGAGAAGATAGAAGTCTATTCCGATGTTGACGACTTCCAGAGTATAGCTGCCGTGCCTTCAGAACGCTCGAAGATAAGTTTAGTTATAGTGGACGTGGTAGGGAAAAACAAGTTGCAAATGATGATAAAGGCAAACCACTTTGCAGGATCGTAACTTAGACTTAAATAAACGATTTGACTCGCAGTGCTTTTTTTTTCGTCCCTTAGGATTTGAATGGCGCCCCTTTTTCAAAATGGCGGATTTTCTCTAGGGGCAGAAGGTATCGAATAGCCTGGTGATGTCCAGCTTTGTTGAAATATGTAGAGCTATGTCTCGATCGGTTTCTGGGACATAAAACACTATTTAAAAAAATGGTGGAACATTGACATCTGTCGCAGGCAAATTTGGTGGAGGCGCCAAAGTGAATTTAGTACGGTCATAAGCAAATCGCTGTAACATTTTTATTTTTCGACCGATTTCAACACAAGACATCTAATTTTGTAGAAAAGTAAATCCTTCTTGTTATCTTATACCTTCCATGAAAAGAAGACATTGAGGAACGTTGAAAAAAAAAAATTGAAAAAAAAATTGAAAAAAAAGATTTTTTTTATTTTTTTATTTTCATGAAAATTGCCTTATTTGTAGATTTCCATGTGCCCTTTTTAAATTTGCACTTTTCCAATTTATATCTTCGCAGTGCGCACCGCCATCTTGAAAAAATGATATCTGAAAAGAAGTTTTTGACAATATCTAAATTTAAGTCCATGCAAGATTGAAATGTTTATATACGTATGGAAGTACATTCAATTCCTCACGACTTGACACCTGAACCATCCCTGTGCAACTCGGGGTTCTTGAGCTAGAGCTTCCGGAAGTATCAATTTTCGGTGTTAAATAGTGACCGCGCCTACCGGATTTCACCACTGGATCACCACCATGTTTTAATCAAGTTACCCATCAATAACGCGTCGTCATTCATCACAAATCACGAACATTGGTGGACCTGGCACAGCCCCAAGAGGTGATTTTTAATTCTTTTGGAACCGAAAATTGATACTTCCAGAAGGTCTAGCTCAAGAACCGCGGGTCGCACAGAGCTGGTTCAGATGTCAAACTGTGGAGGATTGAATGTGCTTTCATATGTATATAAACATTTCAATGTCACAAGGGCCAAAATTCAGATATTGTCAAAAACTCCTTTTCAGACATAATTTTTTCAATATGGCGGCGCGTGCAGCAAAGATAGAAATCGGAAAAGTGCAAATTTAGAAAGGGCAGATCAAAATCTACAAATAAAGCAATTTTCATGAGAGTAAAGAAATTAAAAGAATCTTTTTTTCTTCAAATCATTTTTCAATTTTTTCTTCAATATTCCTCGATGTCTTTTTTCATGGAAAGTACAAGGTCACACGAAAAATTCACTTTTCTACATAATGAGATGTCTTGTGTTAAAATCGGTTGAAAAATAAAAATGTTTCAGCAATTTTCTTATGACAGTACTGAATTCCTTCTGGCGCCTCCACCAAATTTGCCTGCGGTAGATGGCAATGTTCCACCATTTTTCTAAATAGTGTTTGATGTCCCAGAAACCGATTGAGACATAGCCCCATATATTTCTAATGAGCTGGACATCACTAGGCTATTTGATACCTTCTGCCCCTAGATAATATCCGCCATTTTGAAAAAGGGGCGCTTTTCAAATCCTAAGGGACGAAAAGAAAAGCACTGCGGGTCAAATCGTTTATTTAGGTCTCAGTTGTAACCCTGAAAAGTGGTTTGCCTTTATCATCATTTGCAACTTATATTCCCTATTTCGGTTGTACCACGTCCACTATTAGTTGTTTTGTTGTCTGTCAGTTAGACATTGATAATTATAACAATTAACGGGATAATAACGTTCTGGGGGTAAAGGGAATACACGTAGCGTGTGGGTCACTGTTGTTGATGTTTGAGAGAGACGAAAGAGTAGAACGATGTCGCCACAAGATTTCCAGATGAACTGGGACCGAGCTACCATGAGACACAGCCTGGCGGGACAACAAAGCGATGACCTGTAGAACAGGTGACGTGGCTTTGAGAGCTCCGAGGTATACTGTCATACTTGATGTACCTGGTCGGGCTATTCTCCTCCATCTGAGTTGAATTGCTTTAATGAATTCTTCATACTTCTGTTTACCATGTTACATATTACACTGATCAACTATCTTCTGTATCCATGCCTGGATCTTATGAGAGAAAGGGATCTGCACACAACAGATGTTTTTCTAACTGTCGTGTCTTGTGAGAGAAGGGTATCTCGTGAGAGAAGATATCTTTCCTTACTTTGTTATCTTATTAAATAATATACGTCTTTAACTGTTGAGACCTGGTTGTTGATATTGCTGATTTACATTGAATCATGTTGTGGTATTTATTGTGATAAATAACTGATGATGATTCCATTGACCATGTTTATTATGTATGAACCCATGTACTGTGATTATTCACAGTTTCGTTTTATTGGTAATATTGATTGTTATTTATTTGTATGTCATGTGTTCTCCCTCTTCTTTCTGCAGCAGTGCCCAGCCACTGTCCTTGCCAAAATCTTCTCTATTTCCCTACAGATCCCTCGTCAACTTAGGTCACCGTAGAACTCACTAATAAACCTTTGTCTCTGTTTCACACTGCGCCAAGTGGCTACACTGCGCTGAGCACTTGGTCTGCAGTATTCTTTCCCGCTAACAGGTTCCTCAACAATCTAGGTCCGTGGAACTAATATAATCTGTTCTAGCGAGAGCGATACTCTCTCTCGTCTTTCTCTTGTTCTCTCTGCATCAGTGACTTACACACTGCATTTCAAATAGTGGGAGGATGGGGTAATTGATTTGATATTGCATTCTTGAACATGAGTCGATATATTTGTCTTTGGAATAAAATTGTTTTTTGTTGATTTTGAAGTCTCTGCGTTTCATTTCCAAGCCTTCACTTACCTGTACTACTTAGGGTAACTACGGAACAACTAAAGTCCTAACGAACACCACTAGACGAACACGAACAGCCAACCTAAGTCTTCAACTTAAAGGGGATTCTTCTTCTTCTTCTTCGGGGAAAGTTCATTTTTATAAGAGGGGTGGGTTGGGAGATTACACTATTGTGCCTGAATTTCCATTAGGGTCCAAGATTCAACCGGCAGTTGGACCAGATTCCCTTTGAAATTTTCAAATGTGAATTCTAGGAGATCTATATCTTCATTTTAATTGAAACTTAGTTGAAAAAGTTTCAGTTTGTAAGTTCACCTGGAAACTTTTGAAAGCGAGTATGACACGTTATTGTCAGGGTATTTGTCCTTACGTAAGTATATACTTTGTACCCCTTCTGTACCCTTCCGTATTCTAAGAATACTGTGTATCCTGCAAATTCTGCATAGCCTGTGATTCCTTCGTACCTACCTTGTGATTCCTGGTACATATGAATCTGTAACGGAATTTAATGGTTTTGAAAAGGCTGCTTACTATGGAAATACTGTTGATTTGATACACGTCAATTAGTTGTAACAGACTTTGTACCTTATTACAGAAAGTTTTGTGTAGTGGCAAATTGACCGGTGAATCAACGGTTTCTTACTGTAAAATCGTCCATCCTGACCAGTTCATCGTGCAAATTCAGAAAAGTTTCCGTTGAGAATTGACCAGTGCACGCTAGAGTCGCATCACGAAATCCCATTTTTGGATGAGAAAAATAACGTGAGTACTCGATTTTACCCATCTTGAAATAGATGTTACGGCCTCGATTTTCGAGCGCTCAGGGTGCGAGGCCCTTCTTCAAAAATTGAGCCTGGACCTGAACTCGGGTTGGTCAGGTTCTAGTAATTTTCTCGGCGCTGAGTTGGCGGCGACAGTCGGACTGTGTTCCTAACCGCGTCGCCACCGCGCACGAGAGAACCATGGAATGTTCCATCGAGGATAGGAAAACTGAGTTTTTTCGGGCAAGAAACGGCGTCCCTATAAAACCAGCCGCGCCCAAATTTCCCTTTCTTTTCGCCCCGAACCAGTGTATCGAGAACATCATGTGCGAGTAGTACACCTACCGTGCGTGCACCACTCTAAAGAGGAGCGCCTTGGGTATGTTCAATTCAACTTGTCTACGTCCGGCGAGCAAGTTCTTTATTGGTAAATTTTTATAAACAGGCCGTTTCGGCGGGGGGCTGCTCTTCGATTCATCAGAGGACGCTCTCCGTTTTCCTGTCTACCTGCGGATGCCCGCACCGATCTCGTCCAGCGTGATGAACACGCCGCTAGTCCACACCGCGCCCCCTCAAGGTAGGGAAGAGCGCTTACGTCCACCCTACACTGTTTTCTGCTGTCTTTGGATGCCCATGGGGGCCCAACCCTCAATCTGCGCTCTCGCCCGCGCGGAAGAGCGCTAACGTCCATATTTCTGCGGCCTTGGAGGCGCAGAAGAGCGCTAACGTCCACCCTACACTGTTTTCTGCTGTCTTTGGATGCCCATGGGGGCCCAGCCCTCAATCTGCGCTCTCGCCCGCGCGGAAGAGCGCTAACGTCCATATTTCTGCGGCCTTGGAGGCGCAGAGGAGCGCCAACGTCCACCTCTACATGTTCTGCTGTCGTCGGACGACCACGGGGGCTATCGTCTGCCTTTTTCTGGGCTCCCATGCCGTCGGCGACCGAATGCACTCTACCAGCTTCGCTCGTGGGGTCCCGCCGGATCTGACTCACCCGTCGGACTTCGAGTACAGAAAAAGCTAAGTTCATTTTGAAAAGCTTGTTTTTTCTCATGTTTGATTTTTTCTCTACCTGCATACCATGCCTGCCTGTATTATTAAAAGTTTATCTGTCTCTCTCGCACGGCGTCATTTTGGCATTAATTGTGCGGTCGTGCGCCGAATGCGAAAAACCATGTGCACTTTTTGTTTGTTGTGCGACTGGGAATGTCTGCTGTCGACGGATTTTGCCGTCTGTCAGGTTGGCAGCCGTGTCGGCCATTTGACAGGTGGTAATGTCAGTTTCCACGATTTTGTTTAATTAAGTCAAAATGTTTGAGATTATCTGTCCGACGATTTCAATACCACCTGTTGTTGCGACTTGTATGTAACTGATTTATTTTTCTTAGTTGCCTGTGTATTGGCCTTGCAATCATGCAATTTATGCCTTTTTTTTGTGACCGATTACTGTTTCTCTGTCATGTTCCAGGTCCAGTGGGAACGCCCAAAGTCATGCCGCAGCCGACCTTTCACGGCAAATCAACCGTCTCACCGGAGCAGCGACGTGGAAGGTGGCGTCCAGGGAAAATTCTCCCAAACATACCCGGCAGCTGAGCGGGCCTGCTACCGGCGAAACGGCATGACAGAGGGGCCGACTCGCTGCGAACCTGGAGGAGCATGGCAGAGAGGCAGTGAATCTGGAGGCTGGGATTGCTGGGCTGGTGACGACGCACGATTCGCCGGGCAAGTTCATTTTAGAAACATTATATGCATCGCCTATAAATCGTCGGATTCTTGATTAGTTTGTTTAGTATTTCTTTGTAAATTTATTTAAAGTGATTTCATAATTAAATGTTTGTCACTGCTAAGTCAAGGTCTTTAATTTGCCGTGCCGCTGCGGCCCTTTGTGATTCGTGAACGCTGACACACTCGGAAATGTTTCCGAACTGAGCTAGTCAATACTGTAGCGGTGATGTACCCCAGAGGTCTCTCTGGCTCCGTTTTCTACCCCCAGGTAGAATAAAAGATTCTCAAATTTCCACCCGGAGAGTCTAAAAGGTAACATAGTGTTCAGGATTTTGCGTTGGGTTCTTTTATAATAATAATTGACAGACGATCGTTTAAACATACTTTGTTTACTACTATAAATACACGTCAATTATTATTCGCGCTTGGGTTGATCGCTTTGGTTAACTTCGCCAAATACTCGCTGTTGTCGCTCTGAATTCAACGCTGGCGTGTCGGTCGGCTTGCATAAAATACTCCGACTGTTACTTTCGGAGGCATTTCATCAGTTTTCTGGTAAATTCCAATATTGGTCGCACCATGTAAATTCGCGACGGTTCTCGAAAAGTCCATCACACTCGCGGTGTCGCCGGCATACAGGCATCACGTGGAAAGTCTGCGCCTTCGCCATTTATTTGTACAGATGTGCTCTACTCGCACGTTGGGGTCTCCAGGTTATTTCGAATGGTCCAGAGTCTACCCTACCCGTATCCCGTATGCTCTCGAATGCGACAGAATTGCACAAAAGCCTCGCAGTTCGTAATAATAACATTTCTTGGTGAGAATTCAGCGTGCAAGCAAACAAAACTCCTTACGAAAACATCTCTACATTTGCACCAGCAATAAGGTACAAGCCTGTCACTATTTGACGTACATTGTACAGTGATTGCTCAATGGGGTGTTTGCCGCTGAAAAAGACGATAGATGGCAGCAGGGGCCAACCCGGGTTTATCATAGGTTACTGTTGGTTGGTAAGCCTTCCTGCTCCATGTTAGTATTTCGTATCTTTTCAGCCCGTTTATGTGTCTGTCAGGGATTGTATTGTGTCTGTGTGGTGCAAGGAGGTTAGGTGTGTGTATGCGTAACGCTATATTGCCTAGTAGCATCATGCTACACCCAGCACTTTGCCACCTGCCACTGATCACTCGAACAATGAAAATGACAGCAACGACCATAATGACTGACATTTGCTGAAAAAAATATTGAGCGTGGGGTTGTACTGGTCGGTTTTAGTGATTTTTGGGGGCTGAAAGGGCCCAATAAACGTGCAAATGTTTGCCAGAGGGTCCGTCCGGGAGACAGCACTCGAGGAGCAGTTCGCGGACACGCCGGCCGACTTGCAACCTACCTGCCACCGTGCCGTGTGCCCCATGGTCCATGTTCAAGAACACAATTATGCTCTTCTTCAAGAACATCTATACTAAAACTAAAAACCTTCACTCTGAAAGCCAAGTGTACGTAATTTTTTCAATCTAATTCCTTTCTCACCTCTAACGACACACATTCATACACTTGACTTGACATGACAGCCGACCTGGCAGGCAGACACCAAAGTCAAAAGGTAAACCCCCTCCATGTAAGAATCGTTCAAAAAGTAGCGGGAAAATAACCCGGGTTGGCCCCTGCTGCCATCTACTTGACACTTTGACAACTGCCGAGGAAACACCCCATTAAAACGCGTACAGGTGTTTATGCGGAGTGTACTTGACTTTTGGAATTTTGGCTAGCCTGTCACTGTGATATCAAGCCAAACATTCCAAAAGTCAGTAAACTCCACGTCAACAGCGTTCCTAATAGGCAATAACCATACATCAGATCGACAGTATTTCCATAGCAACGTTTTTTGAAGCCGTTCTATCCTGTTGCCGGAGCCGTATAGACAATGGGTGGTATGATTAAAAGAAGTATTTACTTTTACTTCAAGTAAATACTCCACTCAGTAGTAAGTGCTTCGAATCCCGTAGCATTTACTTCACCTTCTACATGAAGAAAAACTAAAGTAAGAAGTAGAAGCTTTTACTTCATACTCCACTCTATGTACTCGAGTAAATAGAAGGTAATACTACAGCTTATGCTAATTTTGTGTAGTATTTACTTCGAAGTGAAGTAAATACTATAGTATTGCTGGAGTTGATCAAGAAGCAACTTCGCATTTGAAATTCAATTCAAAAGTGGTCAAATGGCCATGTTTGTTGGTCTCGGAATAAACTGTAGAGTAGAGAAGTTTGGAAAACAAGGGCGTTATGGAGAAGCGCAATATAGAAAGTATCGGTCAGTTCTCTTTCATTTTCAACTTTCCAGCGCTGAGGAAGTGAATTGATGTTACTTGTCCAAAGCCAAGAGGAGGAATTGTGAAAAAGATGTATACTTAGATAAAACAAAGACAACGTGCAGTGGATGCAGAATATGTCCATATTTTTGGGGACTCACGTCGAAAGAGGAGGGGCAGCTCCCAGGCAACAAAACCAAAATGGAGATTTTCCTCAGACGCTTAGGCAATCCCGGTTTTCAAGTTGGCTTGGGGCAGACTTGCAGACTTGGTAGTCCAGAAAAAAGTGTTCCAAAAATTATCAAAGAGGTCGCCAATAGAATTGTTTGAAACCCACCCTTTTTGCATCGAAATTCTTATTTTTGATGTTTCCACTATACATTTGTGCAATTTCAGTGGCTGCATTATCTTTTTGCTTTTATTGCTGGGGCCTTCCCCTTGTCCCGCAAGATTTTGCGGTTCTGCAAGAGCATCACAAAGGCCATCTGCAGATCTTTATCTTCCTCGCTTTTTGCTACACCGTTTTCGCTGGCACTTTCTTTGTCTCTACTCAAACTCATACTGGCCACAAAATGGATTCAAAGCCAGGATCACGTTCAGAACGAAAGACTTTTCAGGTGACGTTAACGTTGAAGTTTGTCACTGTAGTAACAACTTCTAGGCGAAGTATTTACTTCATGTATAGGATTATGCTTCACAAAATACTACGAAGTGAAAGCTTCTACTTGAAGTAAAAGTAAATACTTCTTTTAATCATACCACCCAATACAAATAGAAAAGACCATGGGTGGTATGATTAAAAGAAGTATTTACTTTTACTTCAAGTAAATACTTCACTCAGTAGTAAGTGCTTCGAATCCCGTAGCATTTACTTCACCTTCTACTTGAAGAAAAACTAAAGTAAGAAGTAGAAGCTTTTACTTCATACTCCACTCTATGTACTTGAGTAAATAGAAGGTAATACTACAGCTTATGCTAATTTTGTGTAGTATTTACTTCGAAGTGAAGTAAATACTATAGTATTGCTGGAGTTGATCAAGAAGCAACTTCGCATTTGAAATTCAATTCAAAAGTGATCAAATGGCCATGTTTGTTAGTCTCGGAATAAACGGTAGAGAAGTTTGGAAAATAGGGGCGTTATGGAGGAGCGCAATATAGAAAGTATCGGTCAGTTCTCTTTCATTTTCAACTTTCCAGCGCTGAGGAAGTAAATTGATGTTACTTGTCCAAAGCCAAGAGGAGGAATTGTGGAAAAGATGTATACATAGATAAAACAAAGACAACGTGCAGTGGATGCAGAATATGTCCATATTTCTGAGGACTCACGTCGAAAGAGGAGGGGCAGCTCCCAGGCAACAAAACCAAAATGGAGATTTTCCTCAGACGCTGAGGCAATCCCGGTTTTCAAGTTGGCTTGGGGCAGACTTGCAGACGACTTGGTAGTCCAAAAAAAGTATTTAAAAAATTATCAAAGAGGTCGCCAATAAAATTGTTTGAAACCCACCCTTTTTGCATCGAAATTCTTATTTTTGATGTTTCCACTATACATTTGTGTAATTTCAGTGGCTGCATTATCTTTTTTGCTTTTAAGGGTGGTATGATTAAAAGAAGTATTTACTTTTACTTCAAGTAGAAGCTTTTACTTCGTAGTATATTGTGAAGCATAATCCTATACATGAAGCAAATACTTCTATGAAAAGTAATTACTTCGCCTAGAAGTTGTTACTACAGTGACAAACTTCAACGTTAACGTCACCTGAAAAGTCTTTCGTTCTGAACGCGATCCTGGCTTTGAATCCATTTTGTGGCCAGTAAGAGTTTGAGTAGAGACAAAGAAAGTGCCAGCGAAAACGGTGTAGCAAAAAGCGAGGAAGATAATCTGCAGATGGCCTTTGTGATGCTCTTGCAGGACCGCAAAATCTTGCGGGACAAGGGCCTCAGCAATAAAAGCAAAAAAGATAATGCAGCCACTGAAATTGCAGAAATGTATAGTGAAAACATCGAAAATAAGAATTTTGATGCAAAAAGGGTGGATTCCAAACAATTTTATTGGCAACCTCTGATAATTTTTCAAACACTTTTTTTTGGACTACCAAGTCTGCAAGTCTGCCCCAAGCCAACTTTAAAACCGGAATGGGGTATAATCCAATTTTTTTCTTCAATTGGTAATAAGGAGTTGAACACTTCCTTATAAGCATGTGGTAGTTTGTTTCACTTTAATCTTCATAATAGGGCGGGAAAAAATTCGCAAAGAATTCCTTTCTGAGCCAGTGACGTCACTAGATCGGGCCAGGTTATACCCTGATTGGCAACATCGCGGTTTCGGGTGCGATGGTAACCAAGACTTATTTATTTCTGTTTGAAACAATTTCGTAACAGACGTCAAGTTAGACGTCAAACTGGAGTTTGATCTGATTGAGGTGGATGGAATAAGTGACCCTGCCGTTATTATCTGTTATGGACAGAGGGCAGAGGCTTTGAGGAAGAGAGCTCAAGTTCACGACCATGGCAGATATACGTTCTACCTACTGCACAAATACAAATTTTTCAAACGTGAAAGCGAAGAGGTGAAGCTCCCATAGTTCGTCCAGAATAAGTAAATAACTTTCAATCTATACTTAAGAACATTCGTTCTCACAAAAATGCTAGAAAACGGAACGTGGATGGTGTGTGGTGACTGGTGAGTATCGTTTTCGTTACTGTAAAAAGTGCGGTTGATGCTGGCGTATAAGACAGTCACCCTCGCAGTCACCCAAATTTCATCGGCCAGACTCCAGACTTGACAGAACTATTAGGGATAGGTAGGTACTCACTGTGTGCATTACAAAGCAGGTAAAAAAGCAATCTGGACGATGCTGTCGGATATGTTCAACTGAAAAGAAAGTATCCGATTTGCAAGGTAAAAGCCAAGGTGACACCGGAAGATGAAGTTAGTTCAGTTATTTTAAAATCGTAAGCATCAGAACTAGTCTCACTTCTACTGTCTTCGTCTGTGGAAGGGATCTGGATACCGACCATTCAGCTGGGGTAGATATTCACTGAATGTACACAGCTTTCCATACAGTCGACGCTCACCGTTGATTGGGTGCATATTCTTTGGTATTGGAGCAACTAGCAAAAAACATGTCTTATCTCACCCAGGGCCTTACTTGGCATTATTATTATGAAGACAAGCAGAGGCAGACCGTGCACAAGAAAGAACAAAATAATAACAGTAAGTACGGATTTGCAGTCAGAGCTGACAGTCTGACAACTGGTTTGAGTGTTTGAAACAGATCTTCGTTGCTATCGGAACTCAACTCGCGGGCGTGATCCCTGCTCGCGGGGTTGCCAGTTCAATGACGTCACTAGGTCGTCTCTTCAAATGAACCGATCCCCTCCTGCTCTTTTCAAAAAAGAATTACCGCCTTATTGTGATATTCATGGTGAAATAGGCTATCACAGGCTTATTAGGGGATGTTAATATGTAAAATAAATAACTACATAGTCCATTTTTTTAAATTGGATTATACCCCATTGCCTAAGCGTCTGAAGAAAATCTCCATTTTGGTTTTGTTGCCTGGAGCTGCCCCTCCTCTTTCGACGTGAGTCCCCAAAAATATGGACATATTCTGCATCCACTGCACGTTGTCTTTGTTTAATCTAAGTATACATCCTTTTCACAATTTCTCCTCTTGGCTTTGGACAAGTAACATCAATTAACTTCCTCAGCGCTGAAAAGTTGAAAATGAAAGGGAACTGACCGATACTTTCTATATTGCGCTTCTCCATAACGCCCTTGTTTTCCAAACTTCTCTACTCTACAGTTTATTCCGAGACTAACAAACATGGCCATTTGACCACTTTCGAATTGAATTTCAAATGCGAAGTTGCTTCTTGATCAACTCCAGCAATACTATAGTATTTCCTACACAAAATTAGCATAAGCTGTAGTATTACTTCTTATACTACTTCTACTTCTTATTTTAGTTTTTCCTCAAGTAGAAGGTGAAGTAAATGCTACGGGATTCGAAGCACCCACTACTGAGTGAAGTATTTACTTGAAGTAAAAGTAAATACTTTTTTAATCATACCACCCTTTATTGCTGGGGCCTTCCCCTTGTCCCGCAAGATTTTGCGGTACTGCAAGAGCATCACAAAGGTCATCTGCAGATCCTCATCTTTCTCGCTTTTTGCTACACCGTTTTCGCTGGCACTTTTTTTGTCTCTACTCAAACTCATACTGGCCACAAAATGGATTCAAAGCCAGGATCACGTTCAGAACAAAAGACTTTTCAGGTGACGTTAACGTTGAAGTTTGTCACTGTAGTAACAACTTCTAGGCGAAGTATTTACTTCATGTATAGGATTATGCTTCACAAAATACTACGAAGTAAAAGCTTCTACTTGAAGTAAAAGTAAATACTTCTTTTAATCATACCACCCCATGTATCGTCACGGATTTTTGCTGTTGCGTAGGAACCAGGCGAGTCCATCATTCAAAAGAAGGTTCACTGATAGAAAAATTTGTGAATTCACACATAAATCCAATGAAAATGCAACAATATTACTCAAAAAAATGTGTGAAAAATATTTTACCAGTAATTTTGTGTGAAACTCAAGACGGAAATACTCAATCACAAATTTACTGTGATCTTACAACAAGAGTTGTATTTTTAGAGTTCCCTATTGACATTACAGTGTGATTTTCACATTGCAAATTTTGGATCGCGAGTAAAATTGCAACAACACCCCGTGAAATTACAAAAATTATGTAAAATCACAGAGAGTTAGTAAATAGTTACCAGTTGGAAGAATACATTTTATCACGTGACAATTATCAGGTACGCTTGTCCCGACGTCCCGACGTTGTACGCGGTGGGTGCATGACGCAATTTCTTAGTCTCCCTTGGCGCTCGCTGGAGCTCAATATTAGTGGTGGTTGCTTCCAATAAATCAGCTGTATTTGCGCCAAGTTGAGCAACAATTATCGACAGGTATGTTCCACTATAGAAACTTCTATTAGGTATATTGTGGATTTGGTGTATCCCAAAGAGATTTCACTTCTCCTGAAAATGCTCCAACGGTACTTCTTGGAGATTCATCGATCCGGATTCCGGACCAAGGGACAAAATTCAGAAAGCCACAAAGAGAGATCATACTTTCAATAAAAGAGCTGGATTAGACAGAACGGTAAGTTATTCTCAACCTTTTTCCAGTGTTTTAGATCATATTTGTTCATTGTTATAATGTTACAGCTTTATTTCAACCATTTCGATATGGAGGTAAGTCTTTTACGTTGTAAAATGCTATGCAGTTAGTAATTTCTATCGTTTGTTACAGAATCAAAACAATAATGTTTTTGAGTTTTTGTGTTATTTTTCTTTGTGATAATAATTATGACCTACAATTCTGGTGTGGAGGTAAGTCCATTATTTTGTCAACAATAATGCATCGAATGATTATAGCTTCCTGTTTATTGCAGAATCGTCATACGAACCAGAAAAACGTTTCTTTTTTGTTCACAAAACTCATGTGATATCTTATATTCTACCGAGAATGTAAGTTCGTTACATTGTTATGAACATAATGCTCGATTAATTGTTGTTTTTTTTTTGTTACAGAATTCTAGAAGTTTCTTCTTATTCAAAGCAAAATATAATATTGCACATCATTTACAATGTTGATGTGATAATTCACAATAATTATCAGTACAATAAAACAGTACTTACTTACCCATATTTGGTAACCTTTGTATTATTCAAAAATCATGTTTACAAAAATTTATTGAAAATTCACATTTTATCTTTCACAGGGAGAACCTGAAGCGATGTCGAGAGGTCATTGAGGAGTAAGCAAAAAAAAAACATGGAAAATATGTTTGTCAAAAGTTCTTCCAGTTATGAAATACAAGAAGAATGTTTCCCAACATTTTTTCACGACTCCCTGGATGGCCTCTCTACTACGTGTATACTAGACTTCTGGTGCGCACTTTTGGGATCACCCTGGTATAAACATTTGAAATGGCAATGTAATTATAATTATACAACACAAAAATATAAAACTACAATGAAAATTTACGTAAAGTCTTCAAAATCGCGATGTAAATTTACATAAGTCAGTTAATAATACATACTAAATATACATGAAGTTTGTAAACTTCCAATGGACATTTACAATAATGGTGTTATTATACAGCAAGATTGCAGCCACCTTCGCTTTGTAAATTCACATATCTTTTGAAAATTTCACCTGAAATTGTAATTTTCATGAATTATCATGGGCAGCAAAATTACCCATGATAATTCATGAATTTTACAAATCCTTTCTATCAGTGTTGGCTGATTTTTGATGCCTCAATATCCGTGACGACGGTGGTGATAACATATGGTCTTCTCTATTTGTATTGTCTATACACAGAATTCACAGATTATACAAAATAGGTACTCGTCATATAAAATTTAGTTCGTATTTATGAAATTATTTCTATTGCACAACGAATCTCCATGCTGTACCTCGAACATAGGTTCGCTCTTATCCGATGTTTTTCATCTCTCTTATACAACAGCACAGCAGCATAGTTCCCATTGCACTCCTGATGGCACTTTCCCCATTTCTAAAAAAAAAATTCTGTGTCAACGGGATATCCAGGTCTAGGTAGCGTGAAAAGGTGAAATCCGCGAGAAATCGTCAAAGGGACGTCCATGACTTTTACTCGCTTGTGAAGCAGAGATCAGTGATCAGTGATCACGGTCTGAAGCACAGTGGTATCAGAGAAGCGATATCATTACCGGTTGTCACTTGTGGACGGAAAATGTGGAATTAAATGCAGATTATGATATTATCATATCAGTACTTATACACAATAGAACTGTCGTTCTTCCAATTTCGATATTCACGCACCTTGTGCTCAAAAAATCATCAGGGCAATACCAAAGAGTCAACTTCACGCAACTTTGGTGGGTGGTGCGGTGCGATGGCATTCCACAAAAGGGAGGCCATGTCGGTCATTTATTAGGGTGCTGAACCACATGCGAGCGTCATCAATTAACCAACAGTTGAGTGCAACCAGCGCAATCTGCAGGTCGATCTGTGTTATTATTTCATGCTTACTAGATTTTAAATGACAACACGAGCCCGTAGTCGCATTGTTTGAAAACATTAACACTGTCACCTAACCCAATTCAAGTGTATCATATCTTGTTACAACGCGTAATTAATGTCCCACTTATCATTTTACTCTACTGCTACGTACTTTTACAAAGCAAGAATATGCCGTACAGTTTCAGTTGGTATACCATTACGGCATGACCCAGTCTTTGCCTTGGCTTGCTGTATATCAACTAAATAAAATTAATTTATACCGCATTAACATGTGAGGGGCTAATTTTGTGAATTAATTAATTACTTTTACTTTTTATAATATTATTTTCATTCCACTGACGCCCCTTGTGATTTTGTGTGGATTTTTAATCTCGCATGTTGTGGTAGATTATTTAAGTAAGCTTTTTAGGGATTTGTTTTGAGTCTCACTCACACAACTTTATTTTTATCCATGTTCAGGTTTAACTGTTCCATGTACTATGTGTGACTAGCTGAACAGGACCCTTAGGCTGGCTGGTCGATGAATAACATTTTCTTTTGCTTGTCATTTTTTGAAGTGTTTTGGGGTGGTTCTGAAAGTAGGGGTCTATGAGATAATTTCGATCAGCTCAAAGTTACAGCAAGTATAATCTTAGAAGCACCTCTAGATCCACGTTCTGCTCATTCAAGTCAGTCACTGCAATAAATGAGTTCTGCAACAGCCGGCATTCCAACCCCCCTAGAGGATGAACCATAAGGTTCAGATAATTTGCGCAATGACAAAATTTGATCACCTCAAGAAGGCCTACAACATATCAGAATTTGAACCAAATCTCCCGAGGAGCCAAATCCTATGAGGAATGTGCGGGGTCCTTGATACACCGAACTTCTACAGTACCTCAGATACGAACCTGTGAATCAAACTGGACAGCTGATCGGTATGCACTGTATACTATACAGGTGCCCCAAGGCGTGCGCCCCAAAGCCCAAAGCAGTTTAGGAAAATGCCTGAAATGTATCAGAAAAACGTAAGAGAAATAAGGGTCTTTATTTTTGTAAATACGGGCGGTGTAAGGGTGGGGCTTCTTCCCCTCCATTTCCATTGTCCGATAAGATTTCAGTCATTTTAGTCATTTCTGAACACATTTGAAGCATTTCCCCAAAATGCTTCGGGCTCTGAAGCGTACATCTTCATCAAAGAACATTCCAAAGATTGATGTTGAAACGAACCAGTTCCCGGCCTCATTTCTGTTTTTTCCATCCATCTTGACGCGGGACAACTTGCCGCGGGACAATCTGACGCCAGGACAACTAGACGCGGGACAACTTGACGCGATTACAACTTGACGCTAGGAGCTATTATAATTTCGGGACGCTGGCGCTGGTTGGCCAATTTTTTACTTTTTGTCTCCCAATTGGCTCCCTTGTGTTTTCTTGTGGTTTTCAAAACTAGCAAGCCCCCATGCCTACTTGTGTCTTATGTTTTTGAGTCCCAATGACCTCAGTTGTGTCTTGCTGTATAAGTCGAAAGCACACTGGGCCCCCATGTGTCTTCATGTTGTTTTTGGAACTGTACTAGAGCCATTTTGTTCCTTCATATTGTTGTTGAGAACCCTGATAACCCTCTCGATGACCTCCTTGTGTTTTCATGTGAAGCTCTGAATTCTATCGAGCCCTTTTGTATCTTCTTGTGCATTGGAGTCCTGCCGGCCCCCAGTCTTTCTTGATGAGTCAATCTGGACCCAAATGGGCCATGTGTCTATGGTGACGCTTCCAGCCTCGCAATGCGCCCCATTTTGACTTCTTATGTCTTGAAATCCTAGCGACCCCTATTGTGTCTTGCTATGATCGGAGGCCAAACGGACCCCCTTTGTCTGTACCTGTTTGTCGTTTCGGGCCCTAAGAAGCCCCCTTGTGTCTTCATGTGGTGTTGTGTGGAAGCCTGATAAATCCCTTCTGTATTTCCTTATGTTTTTAGTCCAATATGGCACCCTCATTATGCCTTGCTTTGTCAATCGGAGCTCAAATAGGCCTTTTTGTGTCTTCACGTGTCATTTCGACGATGAGCCCCCTCATGTTTCCTGTGCTTTTCGGAAAGAGCGAGCCCCTTCATGGAGTCATGCTAAATTATGTTTTGGAGCTCTAGCGACTTATTATGTTTTGATGTGTCAGTCGGAGCCCCCCTTCTGTCTTTATGTATCGTTCTGTGCCCCGATGACCTCCTTCAATTTTCTTGACTGTTTTGGAACACTATCAAGCCCCTTTGTGTCTTTTTTTTACTTTGGAGCCCTACCGGTCCTCATTGTGACTTTTTGTGTCATTTCGAGTCTCAATTAACCCTCTAATGTTAGAGGCTTTCGGAACTTCAAGCGAGCCCGGTCTTGTCTTCTTGTGTTTTGGAGTTCTAGAGGCCTCCATTGTGTCCTGCTGTGTAATTCGGAATCCCAATGGACCCCCTTGTCTCTTTATGTGCCGTTTTGAGCTCTGAAGAGCCCTCTTGTGTCTTTACGTTGCTTTCGGAATTCTAGTAGGTACCCACCTCTTGTATCTCCATCTCGATCTCTATATACAAAGTGATTCATGAGTGACCTTACATAGGCAAATGGTAGATAGAGGACTTCGAGACGAGTCAGGATTCACAGAAGAAATTTTGTTTTCTCCATTGGTTACGAAGATACAGCGTGATCATTTTTCCTCAGCTTTATGAATCCGATAGCATTTTTTTAAAGAAGCGGTCAGAAAATGTATTTTTTGATCAAATAACAATGGTGCACATTTTTTCTAGCCCGGGTCCTGGATTTTGACTTACCTGGTATGGCTTCGGGGTAAGTTTCAATGAAGAAATGTTACTGGTGAATTTCAGCAAAATATCTCTAGCTGTTTTAGAAATATCGTTTCTCAAAGTTTCATACGAAACACACTTCGTGACCACTGGAGAAAACAAATTTTCTTCTGCGGATCCGGACTCGCTTGGAAGTCCTCTATCTCCCATTAGCCTATGTAAGATCCTTCATGAATCACCCTGTATGTTTTGTGGAATCGTGATGAACTTCCTTGTATCTACCTATGTTTTTAATCCCAGCGGCCCCTATTGTGTCTTACTTTGTCAATCGGAGCCCCAGTGAACCTCTTTGTGTCTTAATATGTCGTTTTGACTCCCGATGAGCGTCCTTTTGTCTTTTTCATCTTATGTTTCCTCAGTCTGTTCTGGCAAAATCTCTAGCGCACGTCGTCCGGTGGCGTCAACATGTCCCGGCGTCAAGTTGACCGAAGCAGGACAACTTGACGCCAGCCATCCTGCCGCGGGACGACTTGACGCCAGGACAACCTGACGCAACGCGGGAACAGCTTGGGACACAAATTGATGCTAAGGGTTATAATTTAGAGGGTTCTAATCGGTCAATTTTTGTCTTCCTGTATACTTTGGAGTCCCAATGGACCCCTTGGGTCCAAGCCCCAGTGAGCTTTCTTATTGTTTCTTCATGTTGCTTTCAGAACTCTATCGAGCCACATTTTATCTCCTCAGATTTTGTAGTTCTAGTGTCGTTTCGAGCCCCGATGAACCGTCTTGTGTTTTCTTAAGTTGTTCGGAGCTCTAGCGAGTCCCCTTGTGTCTTACTATGTTTTGGAGCTCGAGCGGCCCCTATTTTGTCTTGATGTATAATTTCACATTTTAGTGGATCCTCTTGTGTCTTTTTTATATGTCGTTTTTAGCCCTGATTAGCCCCCTATTGTATTCATGTTGCTTTCGGAATCCTGATATCTACCCTTCATGTCTTCAAGAGGAGTAAACCACTGACAGAATTTTTGTAGACCGGTTTTCAATGATTTTAAAATGATTTCCAACGATTTCCAACGATTCCTAATAATTTCCAAATGATTTTCGACTGATTTCCAAATGATTTTCAAATGATTTTTAAATGATTTCCAAATTGATTTCCAAATGATTTTGAAATTATTTCCAAATGATCTCCAATGATTTCCAATGATTTCCATGGAAGTGTACCCCAGATTTCCAAGGTAGTTTACCTCTCGTGTCTTCATATGATGTTGTGAGCACCCTTACTCAAAGCCCAGCGGACCCTCTTGTGTCTCATAATTTTTGCGACTCCCAACATTTCAGAAATTTTCAGTGCCTCCTTCAATTGCTGAACGCCCCATTGGCCTCCTTGTTTTTTTAGTGTTGTTTGAATCCCATCGGAAACCCTATAGGGTCCTCTTCTCTCCTTATGTAAAATTTAAAACCGATTGGGTTTTTTGTGGCATTCAGAATTTCGGTAGGCCCCCTTACAGTGCCTCCTCGGGTTATCGGAAGCCCTACTGGCCCCTTTGTGTCGTCAATGCTGTTTGAAGTCCTGCTGAGACTTCTTTTCACTTTTTCGTAGCTTTTGCGACATTAGTGAACAGCTTCGTGCCTTTTTGTGACAATGTGACCGTCGGAGCTCTATCGGATGCCTGTGTGCCCCCAACCTCAAGTGCCGTTTAGGCCCTGGTGAGCCTCGCTATGTTTTTTCACGTGTCTAGAATTCCCGTGAGCCTCCTTCTGCCTTCTCATATTATCCAGAGCGTTATTGAGCCCCTTTGTGCCTTCAATGTCATTTAAAGCCCTGCTGAACCCTCTTGCATTTTTCCGTGGCTCCCGGAGCTTTAGCGATTGAAAGCACTTTTATGTTCTCTTTTGGTATTTGGAGCCCTACTGGGTCCGCTTGTACCCTCAGATGTGGTTTGGAGTCCTGATGAGCACCCTTATTTCTTTCTATGTCTCTCAGAATCCCAGAATCCCAGCCCCCTTTTGCTTTTCGTGTTGTTCATAGCCCCCTTGCACTCTTTTGTTTACATTTAGTATGAGCACCATTGTGCCTTCGCTTGATATTCGAAGGTCTATTGGGCCCCCTTGAATGTTTACAATCTCAGAGAACACCTTTGTGCCTTCACGTGATATACTTCTGCTGCTTCAAAATTTTTGGCATCAAGTTGTCCCGGCGTCAAGTTGTCCCGGCGTCAAGTTGTCCTGGCGTCAACTCGGCCGCTTCAAAATTCCTGGCGTCAAGTTGTCCCGCGTCAAGTTGTCATGTACGCCTGCTCTTATGTTATCTACCATAGAAGCCCCCATACCGGAGTTACCTATTGTCGACATGGTACCCTAATCAGCAGTCCAGTTTATGTACAGGTCCCTGGGGTAGACACATTAGTGAATGTGTCAAAGATATAAACAAAATAAACGCATTTATACTGGCTTTAATGAAAGCTGTGCTGATGCATCTCGCATCTCAAAACGTCAATTAGTTACTATTATAATGTTGATGATGTGTATCCTGACAACAAGCTGATGTTCAACACTCCGTGATAATTCCAAAGTTTGTGCGGGGGAAGCCCCGACGCGACGTTTGCCGCTGCTTCCGAACTTTCAGCAGCGCGGTACAAATGCGAATCGATAGGTGGCGCATCGCATCTGACCCTCGAGGGTGACATGACGAATCGCCTTTGTTTTCCGCGGCCTGATGCGATGATGAGACGCCGCTTTTTCGTCGGGGGTTCTCATCCTGCGGAGATGGGGTAGGTACAGAAGAGGCGGAGAGCGAGCGCGCAGGGTTACGTCACACGCGATTTTCAGGGGGTTAGAGCGACGCTCGCTACTCGCTCTCTGCGGGCTTTGGCTCCGATGTGACGTGTGGAAAAAGCGAAAAGTGCACGTTATACACGTACACAAACACAGTACACTCACACACATAGAGAGAGAATCTGGCGCTCTGCTCTATGCGTCAGAGCCTCGCCAGCTGCCTGGCGGGTGACGAGCAGATGATGATTTGGGGTGGGCCACCCTCGCTCGCATCAGCTCTACTACCTACTCTCGCGCTTCACGTTGCCGTTTCCCCCCCTATCCGTTCTTCTGCTCTCAGGATATCCACACTTATCAGGACCGGATTTACTTTTACAAGCACAATGGGGACGGGCTTGACGAGGGAAATGAAGAAAATTGGCTGCACATTGAATTACTATTACCGTCCAATTTTGATAATCCGCACTTTGTAATATGAACGTCAGTTTTTACTTACTGGGTGCGCCAATAGATACTTATTGGGCGCACATTTTAAGGACCAATCCAATTTTCATAAGAATGAGGAGGGGGATAAGAAATTGAGAAATTCCATATTTTGACGTTAATGTAATGATTTGACGGTCTTTCGAATGAATTTTAGGTGCCAGTGATGGATATGGATAGGTATCTGTTAGATGAACACCTATAGATATTTAGTAAACTTATCAGAGTTTCGCAAAATTATCAAGGAAATAAGTTAAAAAAAAAAGCTCCAAATTTACAAAAAATGTTGGAAAAAAATTGAGTTTTTGAATTTTTGGGCATAGGTATATGGGAGCTCAAAGGATTTTCATCATCCAAAGCATTTTATGGTAGATGAGACTCAGGTGCAATCTTCACGTAAGCGTCGTTTCAGTTGGAGACCGAGGTACCTATTTGACATTCTATTTTTGAGTGATTGCTTCACTGTTCAAGTGGACTGCTGGACATGTTCATTTCTATGTTGAGCGTGAAAGGAACATTACGTTGTGTTGATTTGTACCATTTGCCTCGTCCGTTGGCCAACTGCCTTTGTGTCTTTGAAGGTATCTGAAGCAAGGTTTGGGTTCTGGAGTGAACACAATATTGCTGTATCGTCGACACAGGTAGAGGCTTCAGACGGACCTCAAGAAACAAGTTGTGGATGCATTATTATTTGATAGATCAGATTTAGCGAGGCTGTAGTCGTTAATTGATCCTATAGTTCTCTAGATTCTTCATGTTCTCCTTTTTATAGAAAGTATAGTTTTTTCTTGCCAAAGAATCTCTGGGTGATACCTTATTTCAAGGCATTCATTTATAACAATTGCTGAAGGTTGTGACCTTCACTTACTTCAGCAACGATCTTTGCCGTAGAACAGGTTTAAGTGCGCCGGAGTTCGATGTTCGGAAAAGCGGGTGTTGGGTGATTCTAAATAAAGTGGGACCAAAAATGAACAAGAAAGGCGCCATCAAGTCATATCTTCCTAGGGACTGTTCCTAAACAACTTGATTAGGTAGAGGTAGGTCAGGTTGTAGAAGTTGTCAACTTGACAACTTGAGGAGGTAGATTCGAGTGACGTTTGCCAGATAAAAAATGATAAAATGTAAACAACTAGGTTTAATTTTTGATTCGATGGCAAATATAAAATGACGATACAATCAAAATCATTATTCGAGAGGGTGAAGCCACCCTTCACAACTTCTTGATGGCGTCTTTTGCTCGACGAGCAACTAAGAGCGCCACCTACAGACCTTGACGGAATGGAAGCCTGGAACTCGGCAGGCTGATGGCATTATACAGTCGCCGACCGTTGCCCTCTTACTACCCACAACCGGTCTACGAGTTCGTACCTTAGGCTCAACAGCAGAATGTGCATAAAAGAAACCTACCTCTACGTTGCAACACTGGCAGAGTGTTTAGGATGAAATCAACGTGGTGGGGTAATACCGCCTAACTATACTCTAAAAGAAAGAAAACCAAGTAGTCAGCGACCATATTCATCCGGCTGCGAGCTCTGTCTTCCACAAGTCATCTGCAGATGATTCCTGTAGTCCCGCTTTCGCCTAATGAGGGGATGTTGATTGGATCTCGGCCATGCACACAAGAAGTTAAGTCGCTAATGCCGCAAAGCACAAAGGAGTCGTCTGGCTCTCGCCGAATTATGGGGTGCCGACTAGGACCATAGGCGTCGCTGGTCTTGAATTCTGCAGTGCTCAGACTGATCCTGCTCCTTCAGAATGAAGGCAAGTGGACCAGACAGCGTCGCAAGTACCCGATCAGCTACTGGGTCAGTGAGATTTATTCGTGGTCTCGATTACGGGAGCAAAACTCCCCAAAAGCTAAGTTCCCGTATTATTGACGGCCTAAAAAAATCCGTTTCCCTCTTTCCGTTGCTGACTTCTATTCTCCGACCGCATAGTTAAACAGAAAGAAACCACAGCACATATGCAGATATCAATCGCTTGTCAAACATTGCTCACGCTCGTGCTTTTGCTGGAAGCTGGAATGGAAGACGTCCGTAGTGATCCAGCGTTTTGACAAGTGTCATTTTTTTCTTGCTTCACATCGTCCGCGATTATATGATCCGCCCTTATTGGTTTCTTTTTAGGAAAAGAGCTTTTTTAACATATCCACGATCTCAGGTTCAGGTTTAAACAGCAAAAAACCTATAACTCTTGATGACATTGACTATATCCTTCAAATTGAGCTCTTTGTGGGTGTACGCGAGCCTGCCAAAGTGTCTAGGTAAGTACTCCAAATGCTCGCGCTAGCGCGATATTTCTGTCAGCGTCATTCATCATCATCTCGTCTTTCTCGTGGGACACGAGCCTTTTGGGTATCACTCTAGGGGATAGCGACCGAATTGTCATGGCATTTCAACACGAAAGTGGTACATTTTATCAAATTCCTCATTCCTCATACCTGCTGTTGACCAAAACGGACTTCGCTCAGCTGGCAGACGGTGGCTTTGGGCGGTACATTCTGAAAGAAGGGAAAAATTATTAGCCTTATTTATGAAGGAGAGTTGGGGCTGCCTAACGGCATCGGCTTGAAGTAGTGCGGCGGTTAACAACCATTTTTCAGCGAAACCTTGCATTTTGTGATAAAAGCATGAAATTTGGCATATACACTCTACAGACTCTCCTTTACTACTTACGAGGCGGACCCACGATGGAACCGCCGTGCAGCTGTCAAAATTGTCATTTGCCTACCTTCCAGGGGCAAAAACTGAAGTCGGTTATCAAGCTGATTCAAAAGTGACGTCTTTCGATGCAGTAGACCTTCACAGTATAACTCAACCAAAACAGATGTCAATATTACAAAAGGAGGGGGAATGAGAGGGGATAGTTCAAGCCGCGGCACAGATTTTTTTATTTGCTAATTTCGGACCAAATTGATAAGTTTGGTGTCGTTTCCGACTAAATCACATCTTCTGAATTCGAATTGAATGTTGTAATTGCAGTTTGAGAGAAAAAGATTTTGTTTGGTTAAGAAAAAAATATATTTCAGAAAAAAAATTTAGGCTTTTTTCATTTTGACTTTTATCCTAATTCAAGACATTCGAAGTGGGAATCGTTATTCAGTTCACTTCTTCAAAGCGTCCTGCACATGAAAACCATGTAAGAGACCCGATTTTTACTTTAATAAGTTCGTGAGCTTCATTTGTTCCTAAAGTCGTGAAAGTAATATGCAATCATTTTTATGTACGAATGGAAGTATCCGCGCAAAGGTATCGCGGCGATTCTGACAGCTGCACGGCGGTTCCGTCATAAGTGCACCTCTTGTATCGTAAAGGACAGTCCATAGACCATGTATGCCAAGTTTCAGGCCTTTATCACAAACTGCAAGGCTTTGCACGCACACCTCCATTCTTACATGAAAATTAATAAAATTATTGGATATTACTCCTACGACTTCAGGAACAAATGAAGCTCACGAACTTGTCAGAGTAAAAATCAGGTCTCGTACATGGTTTTTATGTACAGGAAGCTTTGAAGAAGTGAACTGAATAAGGATTTCCACTTCGAATGCCCGGAATTAATATAAAAGACAAAATGAAAAAAGACTAAGATTTTTTTCTGAATTTTTTTTTTCAACAAAACAAAATCTTTTTCCTCCAAACTGCAATCATAACATTCAATTTGAACTCAAATGATGTAATTAAGTCGGAAACGACACCAAACTTGTCAATTTGGTCCGAAATTGACAATTAAAAAAAATCTGTGCCGCGGCTAGAACTATCCCCTCCCATTCCCCCTCCTTCTGTAATATTGACATCTGTTTTGGTGAAGTTATACTGTGAAGGTCTACTGCATTGATAGACGTCACTTTTGAATCAGCTCGATAACAGACTTCAGTTTTTGCCCCTGGAAGGTAGGCAAATGACAATTTTGACAGCTGCACGGCGGTTCCATCGTGGGTCCGCCTCGTAAGTAGTAAAGGAGAGTCTGTAGAGTGTATATGCCAAATTTCATGCTTTTATCACAAAATGCAAGGTGGTTCTTACTAACCGCCGCACTAAAGGCATCATAGTGGTGAGGGACGCGCGGCTGTCAACCCAACCGTCAATGCAGCGGTGGCGCATGAATTGTCATGCCCAAGTTCGAAACCCATTACCCACTTTCTTGCTTTTTTCCAAAACATTTTTTTTTCGGGAAGGAATCCAAGTGGATATAAAATATTGGCTCCTCAGGAGATAAGTTCAAGCAATTCAGCGGCGCTATTCTTTCTTCAATTCAGTGACGGTATTTTTGGTTTCGAGGGCGACTGATTCTTTGGAGAAAAAGTCCCCAATCTCCTCAGGAACCAATATTTTATATTCAGATTGTTTTCAAAAAAAGAAAAAGATCTCGTGAAAAGAAAATGAAGGAAACAGCGATGATGGGCTTCGAACTTGGGCACATCAATGCAAGCGCCACCACTGCCTTGGGTGTTGGGTTGGCAGTCGCGCGTCTTTCTTCCTTAGTCGACGCCGACAATCCTCATGAGCAAAATGGGTTATCGCCTGCACTTTGGTCAAAACCGGCGCAGGTTTGTCGGCGGCGACAGACAACTTCCCTTCTGAAATGAGACTTATCGTTTTCTCTATCGGGCCCAAAACATTCTGTGATATTATTTACGAGTTTGTTGTACAAGTAAATAAGGAGAACATAAGAAGTTATGACCTTTATATAAGTTGCATATGAATATTACAGTTTATGTATTTAAGTTGACACTTGTCGAAAAAACCTCAAAAATTACAAAAAAAAGTTACAAATTGCAATGGAAAAAACAAGTAAAATAGTGTACAACACTCGTGGCTGGTTACACAAGTCGCTTTCCGACACTCAGTCTCTTACAAAACTCGGGCTGTGCCCTCGTTCTGCAAGTTTTGGCATCGTCGTCTGAAAACCACTTATACGGGGTGTTTATAAGAGACTGTGATCGTGGCAGGCTTGGGTCAGGCCGAAAAACGTAGTAACAGGCGCAATTGTAGTGATCGAGAGCGGATTCCAAAGGCGATGCGATCACAGACGTTTATAAACACCCGGTATAACAATCAACTCGTATCGTAAACTACTATTATCTACTCCTATTAAATAATTTCGACGTTAGCTATGCCTTTATGATTCATTATTGACATTCATAACTCACTACCAAAGCCCCGCCCCGTGGGTTTTAGGCTCATAACCCAATGGCTCGAACCAATCACAAGTGGCAATTTCCGTAGATGTAACATATATACTGACGGGCAAAATAAGCGTTACACTTTTTTAAAATATTGGCGCAGACGAACCCGTCAACAGATTTTCTTAAAATTTTTCGAGGAGCAAGCTTGAAGTGTTTTCTTCCAAGTCCACAAACGCGCAAAGACGTGATCCGCAAGATGACTGAGTTGTAAGGTCTGAAAGATAGAAATTACCAGAAACCATTTTCGTATAATTTTCCAACACATTCAAATGATCTTCCAAAGGCTGCAGAAAAAGTGGTTCTCACTCAAAATCGTGTCAGTGGGTGGTTCATACCCTCTGTAGTCTTCCTGTATGATTTAAACCGTACGAAATGTTCAGCCACCCAGTGTTGGTTCTTTGTTCAATGAAATGAGAACATTTCCGTATGATTTCCAAAAATGCTTTGTGTAATTGGGAAATCTGTTCTTTACGTACTTAAGAAGGTAATGCAGCAGCAAATGACTGAAAACATTTCTTGTCTCCTCCCTCCTCCGCAACCTCTTCAAGTGATAAGTCATTTCCTTACCATCAGCTGATAAACTGTTGTCGAAAGAATCAAAACAGTCCCGGTGACACCTCAAGGTTCATTGAAGCCTCAGAGCGCCATCGGCTTGGTATCCGACCCTCGAGGTCCTCGATTGACCATAATTTAACACCTTGTTGGTACTCTCCGCAAGAATGGTGAAGAAAGCAGATTTTCTCAAACTCGCATGAACAAATGCTTTTTCATGGGCCACTTATCCGATCTGTATAGTCAAATGCACAAAAAATTCTCATCTTATGTTTTGAAGTCAATTTTTATGACAGTCGTGCATCAACTTGCACCCAGTGCAACTTTTAGGATTCTTATCGCATTTTATTTATCGTTCGTCAAGAGAAACCTCGATGGCTTCATTCATCAATGTGATCACGAAAATGCATATTGCATACACAGTTCCTCAGAGTCACGCAATCAGCTTTTATTTCGGATGTTGCAATGAGTTTTCCCAGGTGCGACAAGCCGGTCGGGTTGGCGGGTTGCTATGCTAGAGTACGTGGCTTGTACCCGGGAAGTTTTTTGAAGATCATTTGTCATTTTGTGCAACCAAAGGAGCCTTCCAAGGACTGGTGGTAACTCGTATTTCGAGAAGAAAGGTCTACCTGAAGATTACCAATCCTTGCAATCCTATCGTTGATAATTTTGCAAAATGTAAATCATACCGATTTTTTTTCTGACAAGCGTCAACGTCAGGGTCAGGCAGTAGTCCTTATTAATTGTTGTTCATTTACAATAATGAAAGGTATATTTACATTTCGCAAAATTATCAACGATAGGATTGCAAGGATTGAAAATCTTCAGGTGGACCTTTGTTCTCGAAATACGAGTTACCACCAGTCCTTGGGTGGCTCCTCTGGTTGCGCAAAATGACGAATAATCTTCAAAAAACTTCCCGGGTACAAGCCACGTACTCTAGCATAGCAACCCGCCAACCCGACCGGCTTGTCGCACCTGGGAAAACTCATTGCAACATCCGAAATAAAAGCTAAATGCGTGACTCTATGAGAAACTGTGTATGCATTTTCGTGATCACATTGATGAATGAAGCCATCGAGGTTTCTCTTGGCGAACGATGAATAAAATGCGATAAAAATCCTAAAAGTTGCACTGGGTGCATGTTGATGCACGGCTGTCATAAAAATTGACT
This sequence comes from Anaspis maculata, assembly GCA_949128115.1. Lineage (NCBI taxonomy): Eukaryota > Metazoa > Arthropoda > Insecta > Coleoptera > Scraptiidae > Anaspis > Anaspis maculata. The sequence goes on from OX421962.1 coordinate 93,062,203, forward strand.
TCAAAACGAAATGAGGATTTTTTGCGCATTTGACTGTACAAATCGAATAAGTGGCCCATAAAAAAGCATTTATTCAAGCGAGTTCAAAAAAATCTGCTTCCTTTACCACTCTTGTAGAGGGTACCCACAAGGTGTTAAATCACGGTTAATCGAGGACCTCAAGGGTCGGATACCAAGCCGATGGTGCTCTGAGCTTCCAATGAACCTTGAGGTATCACCGAGACTGTTTTGATTCTTTCGACAACGGTTTATCAGCTAAGGATAAGGAAATGACTTCCCACATGAAGAGGTTGCGAAGGAGACAAGAAATGTTTTCAATTATTTGATGCTGCATTACCTTCTCAAGTACGTGAAAAACAGATTTTCCAATTACACAAAGTATCTTTGGAAATCATACGGAAATTTTCTCATTTCACTGTGAACAAAGAACTAACACCGAGTGGGTGAACATTTTGTACGGTTCAAATCATACAGGAAGACTACAGAGGGTATGAATACTATGAACCACCTAGTGACATGATTTTAAGTGAGAACCACTTTTTCTGCAGCCTAAGGAAGATCTCTTGAATGTGTTGAAAAATTCTACGGAAATGGTTTATAGTAATTTCTATCTTTCAGACCGTACAACTCAGTCATCTTGCGAATCACGTCTTCGCGCATCCGTGGACTTGCAGAAAACACTTCAAGCTTGCTCCTCGAAAAATTTTGAGATAATCTGTGGACGGACAGGTTCGTCTGTGCCAATATTTTAAAAAAGTGTAACGCTAATTTTGTCCGTCAGCATATTATCAAGAAGGCTTACGAGTTGACCTGATTTTTAGTCAAATGTCAAATAAAATTTATCAGGTACCTGTCACTGTAAATTTTTAAGTTGCTACATTAAGGAAGCTAGGATGAATTCCTATACGAAAACGTAGACTATGAGCCTCCAGAAATTTCAGAAGCGGCGAAATCAGTGGTCCCGAATCTAAAAGTACTACTAGTCCGGATGCTAGTTGAAAGTACCTTGCATTTTTTGATGAGAAGATGCCACTCGGTGGAAATGTTCTTTGCATCGTACTCTTCCGATCCAGAAAGGTAGCCATCAGCGCCATCCATGCCGGCGGCGTATACAAGGTGATATAGAAAAAAAAGTTGAAAAATTATATTTAATCAACCGAAACATGTGGAGACGTGTAACTCACCACATACATTAACTATTTTATGTCTATGAAGTCACAGCAAACTGTTCTTGATTACCTTGAACCGTCTTTGGAATGTAGGGGAAAACCAGAAAAAAAAAACAAGAACACTCTTTTCTCCATAAATGAGTGATTCTTCGAGATATTGACACAATGCTTGGTATTTCTACAAAAAGTAATGTTAGAAATGATATTAGTTGGGTAGCCAGTTTCTAAGCCAACTATTTCCAGAAATACGATTGTCAACTTTTTCTTTCCTCTTGAGCACCATCTTGAATCTGATCTGTAAGGCATCGTTGAAAAAGTGATTGGTTATTACAATAATGGTAACATGGAATCATTGCATCGCAAGAACAACCTCCTCATCACAATTAAGTGACCTCTTCGGCGGGAAAGAATTGTCATTCACGTATTTTTTGGCTCTCCGAAGCTTTAGGGCCCATGATGGCATTAACAACATCTGGAATGGTAAAATATGTTACGCATTATGAACCCTGATGTACTTTGAGGTAGCCTACTAAGTTTCACCATCATAAATTGAGAGGTTTGTTCTTAAAAGCTGTTTGAACAAAATTTGTGTCGTTTTTTTATGAAAAATACAAAATATTGGGTCTCTCACTCTTACTTGATCCCTCATTGAGGATAGCCTGTTACCGAAAGTCTCCAAACTCTTTATGATAATGGTTCAATGGGAAGTGCTCTTCGATGTTTAGTTGTCAAAAATTGCATAATTGCGTTCAGATTCCAGGCAGAGAGCGACAAAGAAGTTCATGCAGTAAAAAAATCCATAAATTACAGTCGAGAAAAAACTAGTCCAGAGCTAGACTGAAAGCCCTCTGGAGACCTTGCTTTTTATAACATAAATGTGCAATTTGGTACACTGTTAGAGCCTTGAGTTAGTAATGTTTCAAGCCCTTCACCCACGCTTGAGAGTCTTACAGAACCTGTGTATTGCGGGAAGCCTATCTTAAAGGGACATTTCTGGGATTTCTCCGTTGCATTGAAAGTTGTGTCTTTTTTCACTGCATGAACTTCTTTGTCGCTCTCTGTCTGGAATCTGAACGCAACTATGCAGATTTTGACAGCTACATGTTGAAGAGCAGTTCTCAGTGAACCATTAGCATAAAAATTTTGGAAACTTTCGGTTTCAGGCTTTCCTTAACGAGGGATCAAATCAGGGTGAAAGATCCAATATTTTGCATTTTCCATAAAATAATTAAACAAATTTTGTTCAAACAACTTTTAAGAACAAACCTTTTAATTGATGATTGCAAAACTTGGTAGGCTACCTCAAAGTACATCAAGGTTCATAATGCGTAACATATTTTACCATTCCAGATGTTGCAGTGCCATCATGAGCACTAAAGCTTTGAAGAGCCAGAAAATACGTGAATGGCAATTCTTTCCCGCCGAAGAGGTCACTAAATTATGATGAGGAGGTTGTTTTTACGATGCAATGATTACATATCATCATTATTATGATAACCAATCACTTTTTCAACGATGCCTCACAGGGCAGATTCAAGATGGTGCTCAAGAGGAAAAAAAAGTTGACAATAGTATTTCTGGAAATAGTTGGCTTTGGAATTGGCTACCCAGCTCATATCATTTCTAACATTACTTTTTGTAGAAATACCAAGTATTGTGTCAATATCTCTAAGAATCATTTATTTATGGAAAAAAGAGTGTTTTTGTTTTTTTTTTGTTTTTCCCCTACATTTTAAAGACGGTTCAAGGTAATCAAGAACAGTTTGCTGTGACTCCATGAGCATAAAACAGTTGATGTATGTGGTAAATTACACGTCTCCACATGTTTCGGTTATTTAAATATAATTTTCCAACTTTTTTTTTCTGTTTCACCCTGTATACGCTGCCGGCATGGATGGCGATGATGGCTACCTTTCTGGATCGGAAGAGTATGATGCAAAGAACATTTCCACCAAGTAGCATCTTCTCATCAAAACATGCAAGGTTCATTCCATTTTATGCAACTAGCATCCGGACTATACCGGAAAAGTCTCGACACTATTCGACTTGTGCTGACTGCAGATTGGCTGTCTTCTTGGCGGGCTGCCGTCCACCATCTACCAAGGCGATGTGTGCTGCGATGTTATGCAGCCGAAGTGACAAAAAATAATTTTCAGGTGGTCATTGAGTGTCCTGCGTCTGTCTCAATCATTCAACGGGTTTACATGGTAGACACTTCAATGATAGACAAAATAATAATGGAGGTTTATTGAACAAAATAATTATTCTTATTCTTGAATTGCCGTAGAAAAAGCTCGCTATCGCTTGTGTCCTAAACTACACCCTTGAGGATTATTATAACTCATTATATGCTCGTTGAATAATATACCAGTTACAGTATTAGTATTATTTTGATTTTTGTTCCAAAATTGAACAATTTACATATCAACTTCCTTTATACCTGAATCCTGATTATACGAGTAAATCTTAATATAAAAAAAAGGTGGAGTAGATAGTACTTCACCTTTTAGAAGTAGATACAAAGAAAGCCTATTCATCTTAATCTTTTGAACAAGTCATCAAGTGGAAGACTGACTGGTCATCATGTAACTGGGTATCAAAACAGCCAAAAAATAGTTATTTATGTACCATGGGCATAAAGTGCCACTTTTTTCCCCGCTGTGCGAGATTGCGACCGAGGCCGTAGGCCGAGGGAAGCAAGCACAAGGAGAAAAAACGCACTTTAGCCCAAGGTGCATACAATGTTTTTTGCACTGGCTAGTGCAAGACTGGAAATCTAGAGTTATTGAGTCGTTGAAAAATTGTCATGGCAGCGCTGATTACTTGGTTGTACGTCGCACGATCTACAATGCGATCAACAAAATTCGGAATTGGGGTGGGCTGTGCTCTAAGAAAGCAGCTTGACATCCTGAAATTCAACCAGGTCATAGCCTACCAGATCGCAGGGACGAGTGGCAGGTTACCTATCACCTATCTTGAACACGTACCTAGCTGCCGGGACCCCATCGCTTACTAGCATAAAACAGGTATTTATTGGTTTTGGTATGTAAACGTGCTAATTTTGTTGTTCTTGTAGTCTTTCGTGTTCCCTACAAATTAAAGTCCATTTTGCATCGCATCAAGTAGTTACGTCAAAATAGAAGGTGACGTCTCCTCTGACGGATCAAGAGCGCTCGTTGCCATGACGACTTTTTTGCCCAAGGGCTAAAAAGAGTCACTTTAGGCCCTGTTTTGAGGTCGTAAAATAACGCATTTGATATAGGTAGTGCAAAAATACATTTTTCTCAACAAAATCGGATGTATAGCATGATTAGCCGGAAAATAGTATGATAATCAATAGTAGCTATCCCCTGGTCAATTATCCTCGTAGTTATCCAAAAATATAAATAGGCGATTTTTGACATGACTGATAATATCAATAGTACATGAATAACTATTATTGGTGGAACCTTAATAATTCTTAAAATCAAATCTTGTGTCTCTACAATAGTATATGAGCTCCCGTCGACGCATGCTCTGCGTCAATCCAGTTTGATAAATGAAGTACTGACAGGAAAACTGCACTCGAAACAATAAGTGGAAGCAACAGCGGGAGGGGGCTCGCTAAAATCCAAATCCGGCCCTTGTGCTTATCGGCGTGTTAACTCACCCCCGTGCTCACCGCTTTATTTTCCCGCACGTAACATCCGATACTCGCCCAGATATGTTTGTAAAGTAATTTAGTCCCAGCGAGTTAGTAGGTGATTTATTTGTCTTCATCTCTCCCGCTGGAGCAAAGGAGGGAGCGCGCGAGCGAGTATGAGAAGGAGATTTTTCTACAGCTCCCGCTAACTATTATTACGAGATTGTGTATTATACCGCGTTTAGTTATAGGATTTTCCCGCCTGCGCCGAAGGAAAATTCCCTGTTGCCGAGCATTCGCCGGCGAAAATAAATAAAAAACCAGACGGTGACATAAATAATTCATGGGAGAGCAAATTCGTTGCGGAGAGACGTAAAAAGTGTTTTTTTGGCGGCTGGAGAAGAAGCGGCCTTGTCGAAAATTTGACTCTCCTTTCGGTTTTCAAGCGGGCGACGCCGGACTACTTCTTTCAAAAATCGGTGCAGGCCGTGATCCTGGATCAATGCACCACGCGAAAACCTGTTTCATTCTACCCCAGGACGCGCACACTTGCCAGATCGAATTTTTTAATCTCCAGCTTTAGATGGGCCGCCCCAGATTCGCACGGTTTCCGATTTTTTTTATCGTGTGCGCAATTGTTGCCATCCCTTGTAAAACAGTGGCAAACCGTCGGCCCTCTGGCTGATGACGCAACGCACGTGTCTCTTCCAGCCATCGCAGGTACAGATGGCTCCATATGCCATATCGCTAGTTGGTTAGTTAGTTAGCTACCATGACTCTGCCGATGTTTCTGTTTGCACATACGGCATGTCTTTCTGCGCCAAACCGTATTTACATAATCCGACTGATGAAGTGTGTCGGTCTCTGTTCGATGCACCGACCCCTGTACGTCGGTGGGAGTACGTAAAGAACGTCCTCATCGTGATGTATACCATGGTGCGATGTCGAGTTTGTCAACAATGGACGGGGGTGTATAATCACTATTAGAGGTATTTATTTCCTTTTATCAGGGCTGACACTGGAAAATTTAAATGGCACTGATTCACTTTGTGCCTCCTGCATTTATGTTGCGGTGCACTTTGGCGGTGAAATGGACGTCCCCCCGGTGGGATAATTAATTAATTTACGCACTTAAGTGATACCCATCTCGGGTCTACATGGATCTGCAGTAGTCAGTCCAATGCTATAAGTATAACCCCACACAATAGCTGATGGACAGGGAGCTGGTGCCTCAAAATTAACGTCATAAGGTACATGCTTTTGACCCTGTAGGTCTAATGTGCGTTGATAAGGTTGTTAAAAATTGCTTTGTCTTACATGTCAGACCGGGGGCTTTAGGCTGGTATGAGTCTGTCAATTTTCGAAAGAATGATGGCCAAAAATTTGGTCACAAGGTACATGAATGAAATCAACTGATATTTGTGTGGGAACATCCCCTTGATCAAAAATCTGATCGTAAGACAAAATTTTTGGGAGCTTTCGGTCCATAAGAAAAGTTTGAAATTTTGAAATTAAAACTGAAAAATTGGTTTATGATTTGAGAAAAAAAATTTCGACATGGCACGCTGTAACCGATGTAACATTAAAAAATTTTGTGGACAGATTCGAAACCTGTATCAAAAATCCTGTGAGAGTCGTTTTTCATTCCTGAAATCTTGCCAAATGAGAAAACTCCGGGAGGAGGTAAATTTTGGCTTTTTTTGAAAATTTCAAACTTATCTTATGGACCGAGAGCTCTCAAAAATTCTGTCTTATGACCCGATTTTTATTTAAGAGGATGTTCCCACACAAAAGCCCGTTGGTTTCATTCATGTATCTTATGACATGAATATTTGACATTTTTCGAAAATTGACAAGCCTATACCAGCCTAAAGTCCCCGGTCTGACATGTAAGACAAAGAAATTTTCAACAACCTTATCAACGCACATTAGACCTACAAGGGTGAAACTATGTATGTACCTTATGACGTAAGTTTTGAGGCACCAGCTCCCTGTCTATGAGTTTTGAATCTCACAACCGTATGGATAGTCCGGGAGCCCACTGCAAAAATCTGGGTCGATCGCTTTTATGGGAAATTTCTGTTTCAATCCATAGCGGGCAATAAAATGGACCTCACAATACCTGGCAGCCACCTTCCATCCCCTGCTTTATGGGTGGCCGCCTGTGTCAAAGATGGTGTCAAAGAATATGTCACGTAGCTTATCATATGATGCAAAAGTCCGCGTTGCATTTGACGTCTGTAGCTCAGTGGTAACGTGTTTGGAAGCTGCTTGGGAGATCCGGGGTTCAAATTCCACAAACTGCTAGCTTTTTTTGTGAAATTGATACCTACCTTCTCAAAAAACCACCAAAAATCAATTCTGCTTGATTCATATTATATCTTAATGTTTCACAAGCGAAAAAAAACAAAAACAAAGAACTCTTGGTGGAGGTTTGAACCTCCTACCCTTGAATCGGGATGCTTGGGTCCAGACCACCCGTCTATCAATTCTGGCCTGAATGTCGCATGACAGCAAGTCAACTCGTTGACATTGTCGTCCACTTTATAATGGCCGCAACCGTACAATTGGCAGAGGAGCTGTATATCAAGAGGTTGCCGGAACATACACGAAGCCAATAGTTTTCTAGAGCTTATGCAAATCCAGGTGGCATTCTGCTGAAAAAATACATGGAAATACCATGCGATCAACAAAATTCGGAATCGAGGTAGGCAGTGAGCTGGTCAAATTTTAGAATGTCAAGCTGCTTTTGGCCAGAGCACAGCCTACCCCAATTCCAAAATCGTGAAATAGCACGGTTCGTCAAATCAAGGTTTGACATGATACATCTCAAGAAACAAATCACTCCTTGACTTTGTGAAAATGGGAACAAATTTTAGCAAATAAGATTTGTGTGTGAAATAGCCCAAACCAACTGTCCAAGTTAAAATCATAGTTATAAATACATTGGACAATGATGGAGCTAGAATTACAAAACATCAATTTTGAGGGTGGAAAAAATCATGTTTCTCCTGATAAAACCTATTTAATTACGTCTATATCAAAATTTTGTACGTATTTTTAAAATCCGAATGTGCGATTTGGTCAGAAAGGATACCAAACATGTCAAAGAAGTGGTCACGGTTTACCATAAGACTTTGAAAAAATCGCACCTCCGCCTCTTCGCAGCCGTCTGGTACGCCACTGGCGCATGACACTTTCTAGAAACTTACTGCATTATATTCCTTGACCTTGAAAATATGTAGACCAATTAAAAAAGTACGAACAAGCAACGATTTTGAAAATGGTAATTTCTTGGACCTTCGACCTCCTACGAAGCACGCCAGTCGCGGGTCCCATCAGGGCACCACTTCTTAAAAGTTACCTGTAGGTACCTTCTACTCACATGCAAAAGCGTTTTGCATCGAAATGAAATGAGGGCTTGGTTCCCCCAATGTCCGTACTAGTAAGCTGTTCATTGAATTCTGCAAATTACGCCTGAATAATAGAAAGCCCGCGACATTTGTGGTGCGGGAGGGCTTGAAATTATCACAAAGTACATCCATACAAGGCAAGGGATCATTTCTGACCGAAATATGAAAGCCCCGCCACTGCAAATTGCATTTGAGAAATTTCAAGAAATCGCCCCTGTCGGGTAGGGCAACCTCTTCTACGGTGGCCCTGTCACGGGTTCCAACTGAGCACCACTTCTTAAAAGTGACCTGAGGATATGTACTCATCACATGCAAAATTTCATCCCAGCAGAATGAAAAGCAAGGTTGATCCCGTTAACCTCCGCACTACAAGGATCATAGATAGAGGTAAATGCGATAATCTGGAAGATCTAGGCGCGATATTTCAAGCCAAATTCACAAGGATTCTCAGGATTGTGGTACAGGTATACAAACATATGATTCCCGAGGATCCTACAACGAGATCTTCAATATGTTTGTAGGCGTTGTGTTCGTACTTTGTACAGCAATATCTTCGTAAAGTGATATTTTCAAGGATCATAAAGCGATATTCTCAAGAATCGTGGAGCAGAGCCACATGCACATTCTCTGAGGATGGCAAGGTGATATTGTTACGAGCGCGGCGATCTTGTTTATATTGGTAAAAACTCGATCTTTCGGGATCCTTCCATCCATTAGATTGCAGTGTAGAAGTCTGGAGCGATCTGGTGCATTCTATAGCGTTCGTGTATGTGAAACTGGAAGGAGACTTCAACGTTCGATCAAGACACATCTGTCCACTTTGGCGGAGGTGCAGATTCCAGAACACATGGAAAACACGCGGAAGGTGTGTGTAATTATTCAGGAATGGTCTAGAAACCGCATATACCTGGACGCTATGGAAATTTCTGGAAGTAGACAGAGAGCTCGCGGGAACGCTGTTCGGAGGCCTTATATAAGGCGTCAGCCGGGAGCTCGCGGCAGTATTGAATTGGATAGCGAGCGATAACAAGCGAAGTACCTGCGATATAATTCCAAGCGATAGTTGTTGGTGTGTAGTTATTGTAGTTGTACGCAGTAATAAACAGTGTGTGTTTAAAACGATTGTCTCAATTATATTCGAACCCGTACGCGAAATATCGTAACAATATTTTTGACAATAGCTGAGCAACACAATTTTGAGCAGCAAAAACCAAGATCTCTGATCTCTGAAGATCGTAGGACGATGTTTTAGTTTAAGGAACGTAACTTTTCGAGAGATCGTAAAGCAAAAGAATAAGCGAAATATTCAAGATCTCTAACTTTCATGGAGCAACTATCCGACTATAATAATACAGCGATATTTCCAGAGAATCTAGGACAACGTAGATAACCAAGTATCAAAGAGTAGGATCTCCGAGGATTTCAAGGAATAATTTTAAAGTTTGTATCATGAAAATCTGTATACATATAGTTGACACAAAGGATAGTGACTTAGCTTACCCACTTATTATAGCAGGATTGATAGATAACCGATAATCGCGGCTAAACTTCCCAGACTAGAAAGGTCCTTGTCGCTGTCATCACCTGCATTACCTAATTAATTTCGATTTTTTTCATAGCGGTCTTATGAAGTTATTACCGATGCAAATGCCAACATAAATCAATTACAAGTAAGCCGCGGTATTCCATTACACCGGCGGAAAATAATAAAAAGCCTCCTCGTGGGATAGGGTATAATCTTTCAACGCTTTTCGCATTGCCTCCAACGACGCATTACCATATAAACTGCATAATCCGTTTGATTTATGCTTTCGCAATGATTTTTTGAAAGTCGTCGATAATTGATCAATTATTGGTCTTTGATTTCATTGCCAGTGACCCAGGTGAAATCCAGACAATTTTCCAAGGTGTTCCGCAATGTTATTTTTTTATAGCTAGTGCCTTTGAAACGAAAAGCATGTAGTCCTGAGAAAAAACAAATAGTTAATCACCTTGTTGACGTCACATTTCAAAATTCATAACTGTTAAGTTCTCGGTGCGCACACATTTAATCAGATGTCACTTCTTGTACAGGCAGAATCAGTCACAATATTATTATAGCACACATGAATAAATTTAACGCTTAATTAGCCAAGCGATCCATTACTAAGCGAACAAGAACGAGCTACGGCGTTTCAATTATTCTAATACAAAATCCAATACGTGCCTACTCCTGCTCTGCCGCTAATTCAGAGATGTGATACAGTAGGTATAGGTATAATTTTCGCAGCAAAGACAGTTACTAAACGATCCAATCGCAGATACGGGAAGAAATTGAAAATATCAACATCGATAAATGTTTAGAGTCCAATGTTAATTAATTACCATAAATAGGTATTTAATTAATCAATTTACTGATGAGAGTTGACTGCCCCAGCGCAAAGAGAAACGCGCTAATTGAATCCAATAGTTCCTTCAACTAATCTAAAATGATTTATACTAACACTAATCTGATATAATACAGCTTTTGAATTATGGTCATTCAATATACTTAAACATCCTCGTGATAATTACTGAGTAGCTGATGATTTATTTATTTATTTAAACTTACGCAATGCTCGACTGAGATTGTAGGGTAGAGACGAGTTAATCGTTTTATCGCTTATACTCATTTTTCCAAGTAGCATGTATTTCTTATTCTTTCTTAAATGTTCTTCATGTCTATTTTAAACGGACCGTTCAACTATGCACTTTTTTTCTGAATGCAGAGAACGCATAGAAGATGAGATAGTGGTATGCATAATTATTATTTATGTTGATACACCTTTTACAATACATAAGTACAAGAGAGCACACACGTTACGTGATTGCGTACAATCACCGGGTTGTTTATCAACGGTGGAATTGTAAAAACATGCCTGTCACAAAATTAGTTAAAGATAATGAATGGGCTGTTTATAAATGGAGTCATTATGTTGTTAGTTCACGCTTTCGGAGTAATGCGATATAGCTTTTTGTTCGACCAGCCAGTCTCTTCTAATAATAGTTAAGTCAGTTATGTGGTGACGCACACAAGAAGTGCATCTCTTCTCTTTCGATCCACTTTTGGCAGTTTTACATCTCAATAAGCTTCCAATGAGGAAACGACTAAAACTAGAACTCTTGAAGACGGAATCTTTGTAAGACACATCTGAGAGCCCAATGCTCTTAGGCCTCAAGTCAGTAATGGAGGCTTGCCTGTCTAGGTATCACGGGAGCTATGTTCACCACTCCTACAGCAGCAGTGGAGGTTTTGCTGGATCTACTTCCACTGCACAAACAAGTAGAATAAGAAGGACTAGTGAGTGCTATCAGAATATGACCCAAAAACCTAAGAAGCGGATACCTAAAAATTTTGAACTCAATAAGTGAGCAGTTCCTCATGGTCCCAAGAGATTTCATGCCAGTTGAGTATGACTCCAGGGCTATCTATGAGGTGGTTATAAATGACCGCCAAAGAAGAGCTCAGAGGGTGGCTCAGCTGCAGGAAAACAACATGATCTGGTACACAGACGGCTCCGTAAGATAGGAAGGAACCGGGATAGGCATATATGGCCCGAAATATAGGGAATCATTGCTCGTGGGAAGGTTTCTTTTCACTCTACAAACCGAAATATTGGCAGTGGAACGGTGTACTAGGTATGTCTATCAAAACCGACCCGTCGATCTTTTATATGTCAAAATTTGTCTGACTTGTATTAGTCAAAGACGGAGGGTGGATGGTGGAGGAGCCCAATTACAACTCTATGTTGTCTGTCACCCATTTTTCTGATTCTCTTCCCAGACAGCACATAAACATTTTCAAAATGTTTGTGAAATATTAAAAGCCAAATATTATAATATTTATGAAATATTGGAATTCATTCAGTAAATATTGTATAAATATTTATTGAATGTTTTGATGTCCCGCTTTTTAATATTTGTACAATATTTGCCAAAAATATTTTTAAAACATTCAGAACTGGGTATTTTTAGAAATTTGAAAAAAAAATTTGTTTTTCTTCTTATCGGCCTTTTTTGGTCATAGGAGCTCGCCTATATTTCATATACAATTGATTTAGCTGAAAAATTGCCTTTCAAATACGACACAACGTCCAGGTTACAGCAGGAATCGAACCCGCAATCTCCGCACCACAGGCAGATACTGACCACCTGTGCTACGGGGCCGTTGAGAAGATTCAGTGGTTCTGGGTAAACTACTATGTGAACACGCAGATGTCCGCTATATGAATTTTGCTAACTATATATCTGAAAGATTCAGCGGCTCATCCACTTTTAGGGATACTCGGCTACCGCCTCGTCCCTAAACACGCGGATTTATCCGCGTACTTGCTACATAAATTACCAATTGGTGTCGAAATAAATTAAAGTGACATATTTGTACGAAACAAATAAAACAACGAATGTATTTCACGACATTATGAATCATTTCAACCGTCACATAGAAAAAACCTATTGTAGGCCGTTAAAAAGGCAATTTCAGGACCGTAAACCGAGTTTTGCTAATTTAAGGCAAACTACACTTAAAATCAAAGGGATATGAAACGCTTTCTATTCAACACAAAACACAACACAACTATATATTCCAAAGCTCCGTGCAAATGACCAAAACAAAAACCGGAAACCACATTGCCTAGAATACTGTAAATATTAGCGAAACTAGTTCACTAAATATTTTGATAATATTTATTGCTAAATATTCAATAAATGTTCAAAATATTTGCTGAATGTTGGTACAATATTTCTCCTTAATATTTCTGTAATATTTGTGGGTAATATTTTGTAAACATTTATAGAATGTTGTAAATATTCATCAACTACTACCAAATATTTTCAAAACATTTCGTGCTGTCTGGGTTGTGTTCGTTATGAGCATTTTCAAGTAGTCAAAGGGCTGATTTAATTCTCCTTTAAAAGCACGCAGTTTCAATTGGACTCTTCCATCTGTCTTTGATTTATACACGCAAGGAAAATCCTGACGTAATTAAAATGAATTATTGGATCGAAAGCAAAGTTGTTTTTTTATAATTTCTCCTTTCAAACTGAATCACTAGGCCGTTCCAGATTTGAGACACCTTTCGAATTTTTGAAGCCAAATGTCAAAATGACAGCCAAATTCATTCTTATTGGAGTTGACGGCACACCACAGCAATCTGTGGGCGGGGCTGAACAGAAAAACAAAAATCGTTTTGGACGAGTCCGTGTCTTGAAATAGGAGAAGCAACACCGTCAGCTGTAGTGGTGGACCATTACCAGATCACAGGCTAACCTAAAATCCCACTGCAAATCTAGGTGCACCACTAGATGAACTCAGTTTGCGCAGTTAGGCTCCGCCCACAGGTCCCTCTGGTATTCCGAGTACTCTAACAAAATTTTCGTAATCGACAAGCTGAAATTAGTAGAAAATTATATAAGTATTTAGCGAATTTATATTGCTCAAAATTATGAATTTGTGGGGGTAACACCTTTAAAAATGACCGCCATTTTGAGTCCTTAGGGCTGACTTTCTTGACGGTATTTAGATATTGGAACTATCATGACGAAGATTTTTGACCCGAAGACAAATGGACCCGGAAACTATCGCCATCTAGCCGTTATGTCCAGCGCGCGCCTGAATTCTACCCCAAGGTAGTACGTGATCAATATTTTTCTCATCTTCTTGAAAAAGTCGCAAACTATGCTCACTTTCAGTTTCTGCATTATTGTCTATTATTGTCAATTCAGGTCTAGCGAAGGAACATGTCAGAACAGTTAAAGAGCCTTACCATTTCAACTCTCCAAGATACTCATCGGAATTCGTCTCGAGATATGTTTGAATTGGTTACATCAGCCTCGACATCAGCATCCATAATTTGTATCTATGCCTACTAACAATCACATAATGCATAATATCGAGAGTGAGCATTGTATATGTACGGGAAGCAGAGCATACAAATTCTGGGGAATCACAGAAGCGAGACCTCCCCCAACCTGTGCTGATTTCGAGCTAATACACCCCCCAATCGGGTATTCAGTCGATATATCGTCTGAACATGGGGTTAAAGACGATGTGCTCTTAGCTCGATTGTTTCCCGACATTAAGTGGGAAGTTGTGGTTCCTAGGAATTTACAAGACTCTCAACGAAACTGAACTTATACTCGGAGAAAATCGAAACAAGCTAGCTCATTAGGGCGAGTTTCCCACCTTTCTTTAGCATCGTATTTGTTACCTATCATTTAGCATCAGCTAGATAGGTACCTAATAGTATATTATTTGTAATAAGTAGTATACTTACTATGATCAAATATCCTGGGTTCAGATTTTTTCATCAGTCATAAAAGTGGGGAGTCGCCTTAAGGATCTAGGTCTTGGTTTTTGATGCCAATTAATAGTGGAAAAATAATGCATGTCTATCTAATTATATCAGAAAATTGAGGTGTGGTACCAATGATTGCAAACCTATTTTTGTAATTCGATTCTGTGGCTGTGCTGTTTTTTTTATCATTTTATATCTTTGTCAAGGCGAGTTTATTGTTTACTTCTGAAGCAGCTTTTTGTGCAGACGCGATGAGGTAATATTCCCAAATGGCATATCATACAGATCCTCATAAACAATGCCAGAGACGCACTTTTAATTATTTTCAATCTGGTCAGGTACGCATGATGATGATGTCATTTCGTCGCTAACTACCCGACTGAAGGCTGATGAGGTTTGCTTCGATTCGGATTCGACGCGCAGTACAATACCTATTTAATTATAATGACAATAATAGTGAAGTAGTAGTATAACGTGTGTTCAGGTATTAATTCGCTGTAGGCAACCACGTAATGTCCGACCACACAAACGTTCAAACAGTTGAAAAATTCCATTTAGTCAAGGAACTTTAGTTATTCATGCAACAAGTGAGTTGAATGGAGTTCATCCACCAGAAGAAAAAAAACGGTCCACGAGCCCGTAGAACGGCGTCGTTTAGATTTTCTTCCATCGCAAAAATTCAAATTCTTGCTATAAGGAGCTTTTTGTTCATAAAACGGCATCTTTTCTCACCTCTTAGGTACAAATCCAGACCATTTGAATGTGAAGTGCAGATTCACGTTTGCGAGTGAACCTATAATCTTCACTAGAGACTCCGACTCGATGATAAGCTACCAACCTCTACAATTGCCGGAGGAGCCGTATCGAGAGCTTGTCGGATTATTTGTTTTTATTCATTGATCATTCCACTGTGAATTGTTATTGATGATGGGTATGCAGTAATAAAATACAGCGTGATTGTAGAGGGTGTTTCTTCTTCCACGGCAATCGCGTTTTGCTCGAAAACTACTCGTCGCAGAAATATTTTTCATATATCACGGTTTTTCAGGAAGATTTTTTTTAAACAGGATGGTCTAAATAGACCGTGGGCTAACGGCCTTTGAGAGCTTGTCGTTTCTGACCGCACCAAATTTTTTGTGGTGATAGCCATCCACATGGTAGTTGCTGAAACGACTTGAACGATCGACTTGAAATTTGGTATACACACAGGGTCCTGCTAACAAATGAGCTGATTGGTTTTTGGCTGTCATCTGTCCAGTAAAAGTGTCATTATCAAAAAATGACAGAAGTTTTATTTCACAAATTACATAATTATGCAAGTTAAGTATATGTTATTTGAAAGCCCTGAGAAAACTGTATTCAGAACAATTCGAAGTACTCCTCTTACTGTCATGATTTGTGAGTGAAAAATATCAAAGTTTAGAACTTTGACATTTAATTCTTCAAAATTTATTCGATGGACTGGATCAAATCAGGCATGGAGAAACAAACCAAAATAATCTAATAATTTTCTGCAATTGGAGCTTTTCACCATTTCCCAACAAAGCGTTACGAATTTTTCAATTTTTCTCTTGGCCGTTGCCACCCGAGAGGGCCGCTCACCGGGATTTTGACAAGGACGACACACGTTCAGTGTAGAACTCAACTCAGACCTTAGAATACTCAGACGGTCTTTCCTGCTCGGGGATCGACTTTTTTCTGAAAATTTCAACTGACATCAAAAGTAGATTGGATTGGGCGTCATGTAAGCCTATTTTCTAATGCGACGCGTCTCCGGTCTACTGGCGGATATTAATTACGGAATGTGCAATCGCTTTTTGAAAAAATAGCCGCCGGAAAACCACATCACATTCGAAGATAGGCCTAAATGACGCCAAATACAATCTACTTTTGATATCAATTACAATTTTTCAAAAAAAAAATCAATCCCTGAGCAGGAAAGACCGTCTGAGTTGAGTTCTACACTAAACGTGTGTCGTCTTGGTCAAAATCCGGTTAAGCGGCCCTCTCGGGTGGCAACGGCCAAGAGAAAATTGAAAAATTCGTAGCGCCTTGTTGGGAGATAGTGGGAAACTTCAACCGCAGATTTAATTACATTATTATAGTTTGTTGCTCTATGCCGAATTTGATCATCTATTGAATAGATTCTGGAGAACAAAATGTCAAGAACTTTGACATTTCTTAATTACTGACGAATGAGAGTTGGAAGAGTACTTTTAACTATCCTGGATACAGTTTTTTTAGGGCTTTCAAAATAATGACATATCGAGGGCTTCACGGCAGGACCTCGTAACTAAAAAATAAAACTTTTTACAGGAGAGCAAAAACAACTGTCTTAAACTATTTAAAGTCCGGGAATAATACAGAAAATTACGATATTTTGCAATGTTGTAGAATATCGTAATCTCCTGTACTTACTATTGGACTTTAGATCGTTGGTTTTGCTCTCCTGTGAAAAGTTTCATTTTTCAGTTACGAGGTACTGCCGTGAAGCCCTCGATATTGCAAATCAAGCTCCGTGAAATGAGGCTTCTGTCATTTTTTGATTGTGACACTTCCACTCAATAGATGACAGTCAAAAACTAATCAGCTCATTTGACATCAAGACTCTGTATACCAAATTTCAAGTCGATTGGATTAACGGTGCAAAATTGTTTTTTTTTTGCGGACTTTTGACAACTGGCAGCTCTCAACTGACTGGCGCTCCAGCAACTACCATGTAGGTGGCTGTCACCACAAAAGATTTGGTGCGGTTGCAGAAATGACAAACTCTCAGAGGCAGCCCACGGTCTAGAATGCCTTGGTCAAATATTCCTAATTTATACCAGGGTAATTATTGGGATGCAGCAATGACCAATGAATAGGCGTTGCATTAGTTTTTATTTGAACGTATTTTGCCAATAAAATGTCTAAGATATCTCGATTGTAACTTTGGAGAAATAGCATTGAATCGTGATATTTGAGAAAGTGAACTCATTATTTTTGTTTTGTTAGTTAGGAAGCTAGTGCAAAGCTCATTTACTGCTGCATCATTACCCTAGTATAGAGATGAATCGTGAAATCATGAGAACGAGCATGAGAATTCTTTTACCACGATGTATTTGAACAACCCTGTATTCCAAAAGACTAATTTTTCCAAAAGATCGTGATTGATAAAAGATCCAATAGAAATTTCTCCTCCTGGGCCGCGTAGTTTTCGAATAAAACGCGATTGCTGTGGAGGATGAAACACCTTATACATTTGACGTCTCAAGAGGTAAAAACTCAAGACAATAGGTAACATTAATCTGTTAAGCAACCCTCTGGCCACCAGAACACAGTGGCTATTCGCTTGCCCGAGCTTTTGAATATTCGCGCCGATTAGAACAAAACTTGTGGCGGGTAATTCGAAGTTAAATACAAAACCGCGCTTCATTAAAGGCCCTGGATTTGGTGGAATTCACAGAGGAAGCTTTAGCATTGTCCGCAGAAGGTATTGTGTCCTTTTTCCAGGTTATTCAAATCCAGAATGTTTCTTCAAAGGCGATCCTCGATGAGATCATATCAAACAGAATGAATCTCCGCTCTTCTTATATCACATTCGAAGCATACAGAGACGACAACGGCAGGTTTGATTTGTGGAATCAAGCTCTTGATTTCCATACAGAAAAGGGGATGTTTACGCGCATACATGGAACGATGGGAAAAAAAGAGTCCTTTCAGGAAGGCGTGCATCTCGATTGAAGTGATGGGTAGTTTGAGGGGACGCCGTCGTCGATGTCGCTGCCCTGTTCAGGGGGCGCGCATATATTGTGCGGTGCGTATATTTCAATAATAATTCGGGCTTGGCTAGGTCGGCACGGTGTACAGTCCATTGTGGATATAGATATGTATATAGTCCAGTGGAGTGGGTGCATGGTAAATCGGCCGTGAAGAGCTTGGTGACATTTAATCAATAACAGAGCAAGCTTTGTGGACACTCCACGATTTGGCCTGTTCGGACCGCTTGATGCGCTCCGTGTGAATGCCGCATTAGTGAAGGCTGTATAAGTGTATAACGCTTATGCCCGCGCTAAGTTGTCAGCTGCCCACTGGACGCTTACACCACTGCGACCCAATTATTTGCGGCCAGAACTGTTCGAAATCATTGAAGATGATGAACTTGCGATATGGTTACGGTGTTTTGCACAAGGAACCACTTATGCACGCCCGCGCTTTTCGCATCCAATCCCAGATTCTTGCTACATTAGATTCGGTGGCGCATGTATCAAAACGTGCTAGCTTCCTTTTTTGTATTCTACTTCCTTATTGGGACTCTCATTTGAAACCATCACCGTTTTGGTATCCGTCGTGTTTTTATTCTAAGTGCTTATTATTATCCAACTGGACAATCAATAGGCTAGTGGACATGGGTTTTTTTTTATTTCTTTTTATAAAAGATCCTCCCAAAATGGTTGCATTGGCAAGATGATTTTGTTTGAAAAAGTTTTTGTACATATAAAAAAAACATGAGAAAGATTTGTCTGTTCAAATGGCGCGGCAAGTGCGTGACGTCACATTTTGAAGAGCCAATAGAAACTCTAGTTGGCCATTCAATGACTGAAGAACACCTTCTCGTTTTGAACTGATTTATACCAAAAAAATAAAATCAAATGCTGGGGTGCTATGGTTTGATCTCACATTTTGGTCGATTCTTCCTTAAAATTCATTTATTTTTGCTCGTGCAGGCTTCGGATTGATGTCACAACAGTGTTATCAGTGCTATATGAGTGGCAGTACTGCGAGCGTCGCATGTCTACATAATACCTACATAATAACTCCATGCAATGGCATCAAAAACAAGTTCCTTGTTCCTTGTAATAAAGTTGTGCTCGCAAGTAAAAAGACACCACTACGTAATGGATCCAGAACGAATGCTTAGGTCGAATGTCAAATGCGTTACCCTCTCCTCCCTCCCTCCCACCTCCTAGCTCACTTTCAAGCTGTGACGTAGCATATTATTCCTGATTTGAAAAAGTCCACTTTCAAATTGATTTTTTACCGAAATGAAATCATATTTCGAAAAACTTTTCCAACTACAAATTCGTCATTCAGATATTTATCAGATTTATGATACTTTTATACTGAAATGCGATTGATGTCCAGTAGCCTATTAATGGACATTAGAGGAGCCAAAATTCAGAAAATGCTGTCTTTCGCCCTCCAGCGCTTCGGTGATGTGTGGAGGAGACATTGATTGTATACTATGTTCACTTGTACCGTGATTCTAGTCGGCTGTGAGATTTTGTTTCCAAGTCTAAATCCCCAAAACTTTGCAGTTGGTTGCTCTGGCCGGACCAGTTTTGAAACTCATTTTTCGCTTATTTCCTTTGCAGAGATAGCCGGAACATTTTTAGGGGACGTGATGTCTGACGTTTTTTCCCATTTTATTGGAAAATGTAGCAATTTTCCGACCTGCTTTCAATTTTTGCCAATGAACAAATAAATCAAAAGAGCCCTGACATTTGACAGCTGTCAAGAATATTTCTAACCTCTTGAAGCCGGTTCAACTTTCGATGCTTCAAATTCAAGAGTATACAATGCTCTCCGTCCAAAAAAGGGGCCCCATGCAATCATTGACCCTTTCGCCTCTTCCAGTCAAAAATACACGCCAAACCCTGAAGAATTATAGGTGATGCAAAGATCGCCGTGCAGTCTGGCATTGGCAAAAGAATTTACGTGTAAAAAGTGAATTAAACCAAATTTCAAAAAACCCAGCCGCTCAAAGCTGCGTATTGGACCGAAATAATTGATGTAAGTACCTTCAATTTCCAATTTGATTTCGTTTTGGGGCCTCCCGGGACGAGTTTTTGTCGACCCTGAATGGGCCGCCGTCAAGATGACTTATAGATTTGCGGCCGTCCCGTGCTCTTTTGGTGTCTACATGACGGTAACACAGCTCTGCGTCCCCCTAGTCGCACTTCCACGTTTGACCAGGACAGTTTTCCAAGATTTTAATTTGATAAGAAATATAACTTTACTTCCAGAGGAGTCAGTTTTACACCAGGTAAAAAGGCGGAAAGCCTTACAAGTAAACCTACTATACCACATCATTGTGGAGACTTTCAGCTATATCCTCGAACTTCTGTAACGGTAGGCGATCCATGAGTTCTCACTTGGTTTCACTTAGGTAGGCATTTGAATAGCTAAATTCATTTTTCTGCTTGTGCGTAACCGCTCAGTCGATGTCTGTCCAGTGTCAGGACGCTATCTGATTGTGCATGCCTCTTCTCGCCCAAAATAAAGCTCCTGGGAGTGTTGAGGTCGACTCAACCAAGAGTTTGAACGCAACAATACACATTGACTATATAAACTGCTGGACAACGGAGTTGTCGGTCTCGGAAAAATGGTTCGACTTTAAAGACCAATAACTTCCGATTGCCGAATGCGATTTCCGTTTTGTTTATTGTGTTAATTAGCCTAATGCTTCCGTGACCTATCCTGTGAAAGTGAATGTTAAGAAACTTTATGTAAAATCTCCACAGGGTGATACGTGAAATGCTGCAAAATTGTACCAACTTCATCGTACCCCCATTTGTCGGAAAAAGTGTGGTGTCTTACCTCGAAATAGTTTTGGAATCATCCGGATTGGAAGTGTAACATCCAAGATATAAATTTTTATTTTGAATGTTACAGATTTGCCTTGTTGGTACCCGATATTGAGTCACTTTTGATTAATGGATGTTGACATTGAGCAAGATTGTTCGTACAACAGTCCAGGACAATTTTACTCTCAACACAACCCGAATATTTGGTGTGAGGCCAAGCAGGGGGCACTTTTTCAAGTGTTGTCCCTGCCTGTTTTTCGTACGTTGGATTTCGTCAGAATGTCATCAGAATTTTAGATATGAAACATGTTCTATTTGCAGATTTAAGACCCTAAACATGGTAACGATGTGAAACTTCAGTGTCCGAGTGAAGTAAAGCCCCCCTGGACGCTATATTTTTTGTGCTTGTGCTATGCCTGAGTCTCGTGAATCTGCAACATTCAACATAAAAATTTATATATTTAATGTTAGACTTCCCATCTGGGAAATTCCAAAACAGTTTCGAGATAAGGCACCACACTTCATAATTTTTATATTGGAAAATTAAAAAATATATTCATGAAAAATGGGGGTACGATGGAGTCGTTGCAATTTTGCACCATTTTACGTATCACCCTGTAGAAAATGTTCATGAAGTTTCTCAACAATCGCTATTATAGGATGGGTTACGGTAAGATCAAGCTAGTTATTGCAACAAACAAAATGGAAATTGCAATCGGCAATCAAGAGATATTGACCCCAAAAGTCGGACCATTTCCCGATACCGACAACTCCGTTGTCCAGCAGTTTAGTTTCAACCGAGGTTCCAACTTAAGATCATATTGATCAAGTCTACGTGCATGATGTCAAAGGTTAAGAAACTTTCTTCAAACTAGCATCGAAGCCTAAATGGCTTAGTTATCGAACCTGAGATCAGTGGTTCCTCGTTGTTTCAAAAAGCGCAAACTCTCAAGACTTGCTCCAAAAATCTATACCTGTACGAAGAACCAAACGCGAATAGAGCAAGAATGTTGAATTTAACAGTCTACAACTCTCAGAGCGGTGCGTGCAGAATCCTCTCATGGGTTTCTTCTCAAAGACCATAGAGCTCTTTAGGGGCACAGGGCTCCATCTTCCTCGTTCAGAAAGAATCAGATATGACGTTCCTTTGTGAGGATTGAATCTATCTTCTTTCGTGAATGGCCTTCAAATGCATGAGAAAATACCGCGATCACGAGTTTATAATAAGTAATAATAATATGATCGCTAATCTTGAACCGTTGTTATTATTTAAGTTATTGTGTAATTGTTAAATTATTCACGCCAATGTAAAAATAAGTATAGCATCAATAAAATGGTGATTTTTCTGCCAAAGTGACCAAAGAAAGACTGAAGCGAAGACTACCAAAACAATTCCATATCCTTGCGAATAAATCAACAACAGAGGAATTATCACCATTTCTCAACTTTGTGATATATTTGTAATGCATTATTTAAATGTAAGATGTAATACGATAATAGTATAAAGACTTGAGGTGGATTTATGCTGCGAGTAAATAAAGATGCTGCGACTTGCTGCGAGTCATGAAGATTGCATTGATTTTTAGACCAAAAATTTCTCAATCAAACCAACGGTCTTTGAGTTTTCCCTCTGGAGAAGCTACAAAGTTCTAACTTCCCATCCCTCGAACAGATTTGTATCTCTTTTTTTTGTAACAAGATGTAACTGGTCCTTGGGCATCTTTTGACAACGGCTTTTCCAAATTATCTAAGTTTTCCAGTTGAAAATGCGGAACCGGCTCAGTTTATCGAGACCAGACTCAAATGATGGAGCTTAAAAAAGCACTGAGAAAGGACTCTGAGGCTTTTCCGGAGAATTCAAATTTCCCTGGAAAAATGTTCAAGGTTTTGTTCAATTATAATGAAGATGTTTCAAATTTGTTCCAGTTGTTACGTTCGGAAAATACCTACTCCCAGGTTACGCCACTGGAAGTGACGCCTTGGGCGCGCCCAGCCGTTTTGTGGACTAGTGACTTGCCGTAGTACTAATCGCGCGACGGGTCGGAAAAACGCTCGTCGTTTTGAAAGAGCCCGAAGGAAAAACCGCGTTTATAAATTCGACCGATCGGGCGAATTTCCTTCTTTTCTTTCGCCGTCACCGTAGTTTCTTTGTGGCAGAGTTAAATTCAACTTGGGTATTCTTCTCTTACGTAGCCACCGTGGTCTCCATATGGCAGAGTTGAATTCAACTTTGGTCTGCATCTCGCGCTGTCTTGGGTGAGTCCATGCGTTTTGATTTTGAAGGATTACGTTTTGCCTTTGCTCTGAATATGGGACCTCCCCTGGGAGCCCCATTTTTGTCCCTAATCCACCAACGTGGCCCTTATTATCATAGGCACAGGCTAGCAGGCCGCAACTCTATCATTGTTTGCACCGCTGGCCGAAGTTACCATATCGCGGAGTGTTGTTTTTCGCCATCAGTGTATTCTGTTGACGCCATCACCATGGGCCTTCCGCTTCCAAGCCACTACTTGCACTACCGCGAAGACCATGGCCGCTGTAACAACGATCTTGGAACGCTGGCGCAACCCGCCAGACCGCCAGAGTGTGTTGAAGCCCTACCAGACCTACATGAGCGTCCAGATTGATTTGTAAGTCATCGTCCTGAGTCCTGAGTTAAGTTTTCCGTGCCGCCGTCCTGTAGTTTGGCGAAGACTTGACTTTTTGCTCGCTGTGGACTGTAGTGCTATTTTTCCTTATTTTAGTCCACGTTGCATGCCGTCCATTTGCCGAAGAGCTTGACTTAGTTATGTAATCGAATAGCGCGCCGACTTCTCGCTTGGCTGTTGCTGAGATGTATATCATGTTGACGTTGCTGCCGCTGTCATTCGGATGTCACGCTAACAGTCTATGTTAGCTGATGTCTTGCTGAAAGTGTATATGACCTTACTTCCAAAGAACTAGCTGATACCAGGACATCTCCCCGGCAAAAATTATCTCGCCTAGAGAGCCTGTACATTCCAGCGAGTCTCCGTATTTGTATCATTGTCACTGATTTGACTGTATTTTGATCTGGTTTGTGTTTCAGCGGCGCCGCTCTTCCGACGTGATGAACGCCCCCGAATCGTTGACAAGCTCTGGGAGCCTAGGAAAACTGGATTCGTGGCGGCCTGTTACCCACCCTGACATCATGCTTTCCGACAAGAGACAGCCGGTTACACTTCCAGAATGGCCAGCCATGTACGGGTTCGGAGCGGTGTCTCTAAGACGCCGCCAGATCAGAAGGCCAGGAGCACTCCACTAAAACTCCAATTTTCCATCCGAAAGACACCTCGAACGAGAATTTCTGTCCGCTCTTTGTCACTCACCGGCACAGTTTTGGAGTGACAAGACCGATTTTTGTTCATTGCATCAGCCTCGATTTTGATAGGTGAATTTAATCGCTGGCACCATCTTCAAATCACTGATTTCTCGTCTTTACATTTCCACAATTATCATGATTCTACGCCACCAAGAGTAGTTATTGTATTACGTTATGGATTTGTCTCGTATCCGTTTCCTAACAAGCGTTCTAGCCGATCATAGGTTTCGCTCTAATGGGACAGCAACTTTCCGAGCCAGTCATAGATGGCTCCTTGAATAATATACTGATTTCATGTTTGTAGATGAATATAGGTTGTAGGTCTGCAGGTAGAATTATAAGAGCATAAAGTATAGGTATAGTACTACATAAGACTGTAAAAAGGCAATGATCCACTTAAAACAAAATATCCAGTGAGTCCAATTGTTGACGACAAATTACGCTACCTAATTGGCCAGCTGGTCTTTTTGATGTCCTGAAACTTCAAAGCGTCAGCTAATACACGTCATGTAAAGTCTTTTTGTCAGCGGCGTGCGTTGCAGCAATTTGTACTCCTCCGAAAATGATTCCGGGGACAAGAAGACAGCGAATGGTCTGAGTGACAAGTGGCTCACAAATTCAAGCCCAGTGTTGACAGTGTGATTGATTAACTTCGGTAAATATATTATTGCCGGTGTGTCAGGGGCGTCGCGACGGACAAAGACGCTATACAAAAAGCCCATACCCATTCTTACCTGTACGCACGATGGGGTGTAATGGATGCTAATTACATAAGCGAGATGTGTCCAGGGTGTCCGCGCACGCGTTAGAATTATTATACGTTACGTACCACGTTCCCCATAGCAGGTAATTTCATTAACCTGACTGAGCACATGTAAATGGTGAGGTGAATGGCAATTTGCATTGTCCATCCCTTTGAAAAAACCAAAGTTAATATCCCCATAGCTATAATAAGTTTACAAACAGTGGTTTCCAGATTGTTAGTCCTCATCGTTATAGACAGGTTGAATACAAGGACAATCTTTGACCGAGTTTTATTTCGTGGGTGCGTATTCATTTCACGGCGACTCCAATTAGGAGGCCCATAACTTCATTTTTTTGTTCGATTAATTTAGATGATCCTCCTAACCGTAAACTGTCGTGTGATTCTGATTCAGGAAATAATCTGGTTTATTTATGTACTTATTTATAGCCTAATCACGATTAGCATATAATGAACCCCATTTACAGAGGAACTGATCAACGTTCAAAATGGCTAAATTATCTAATTTGCAATTCTTCTTCGTGTCTCTCAATTAAAGACATCCTACTTATATTACAAGAACCATGACTACTGGGTTTTTCTTGGAACGTTTCACTTAATTCAGTTCCGGTCAAGTAGTTTTCCAGAGGTTAATAAATTTTAGGAATGAATAAACCTTCAACCTGCTTCCATGCATATTAGGGCACCCGAGAGGGCACCAGAAGTGAGGAAGCCTCATTTGATGGCCCTTGAAGCCCTCTTTGTTCTTTCAGTTTGTGGACTTTTGGGACCCAACCTGCTCATTTTGTGATTTTTGCTTCTGTCATTCATTTCAAGCTTTTTGGTAATAATTATAATGCACCTGAGAGGTATCGCTTCTGACTAATTTTGGGGTGCTCGTCGCTATCCCAGTAATGAGAACCTGACTTGGCATGGACCGTACCTATAGAAGTTTATTCTAGGTGATTCTCAACTTATGATGTGATAACTTACTCCTGATGTATTAACCTAATCAATATCATAACAACAATAATTCGAACTTGAAGATTGTTCAAAAAACATATAACACCCCCTATCTAGTTTTCAGGAGTCGACATGATCACATTTGACGCTCATGAATTCACAGAGATCGAAATGGGCGTGACGTAGCCAAATGAGCTGTGGTGTCCTTTGCATTAAAAAGATCTAGAATGTACGAAAAATGTAAATAATTTACTACTTAAATAAATATGTCGAAAACAACAACGTACATTACCATAAAAAATGCATTAACATCAAGGCGATCTTGCACATCGCCTTGATGTGACGGTACGCGTATGTCGTAATTTGCAAAAATCTATAAAAAAGCAATTATTTACCATAAACAGTGTCATTTCAATAAAATTCTGCTACTTCAACATAAAAACCAGTCGATTCAGATGTACGGTGTGATTGTTTGCGATCAACTATTGTTTTGTTGTGCATAATTTTACATTTTTAAAACAATTCGATATGGAGCTGTGTTTCGAAATATACGCCAGCCCTGGACTCAGTTTCTCACGCCTTTGCCCACATTATTGCAGAACAGTTTTCTGAGTTTTAGTAATAAGCCCTCGCTTCAGTTCCATTGACTAGCAACATTGCGGATTTGACTGAATGTCAATTTAGCTGGGGAAGCCACTCAATCACTCATGCGAATGTCACGTATTTCTCAATTTGACCAAAAATGAGATTATTCATTAGTCTTCTTAGGTGGTGCTAAACAATGACATTTACCTATATATTTTCTGAAAATCTTTTTTCAGAAAATATTTCTCTTTCTGATTTCTGATTGACGACAAAGCTAACTATGCTAACATGCAACTATGCAAAGCTAACATTCAAAAAAGTAGCACTTCAAATCTCAAAATTCGGCAGAATTAGAGTTCTTTTGAGTAATAAATCCTATTCTGTCAAACCAAAAAGTTATGGGCATTTTACTCGGTACCAGAGGCTCGGTACTTTCTAAATCTGTCAAATGTCAGTTTTCGCTAATATGTCGAAAATATAGGTACCTAAAGATATCGGAGGGTGGATTTCAGCTTTCAACGTTTCACAAAGCTCGAGGCCGGAAAGCCTAGGTCAGTTTTCTCTATATCTGGTTTGGACTAGAAGTAGAAAATGCCAAAATCAAGCAATTTGAAACAGAATCCACGAAATGCATTCACGTTTTGCTCTCATTCGCATTCACCTGTAGTAGTTTGCCTCAGCCATGGCATTCATCTTGAAAACGTTGTACATTACTTGCTTGACAATTACGAAGTCACAGCTGCAGCCTCCGTCTTCTTGGTCTTTTTACTTTTTCCGCATTTTTTGCGAGATTCCTGTATGTGGCGAAAAAGCCATGGAATCGGCTCTATATCCTTCAATTTTGCACCCGTAGCAGTACCAGACAGATTTTGTACATACATGTCCCTGCCTGATGCTCTTCTCGGCTATGTCATTGAAATTTTGGCTCCGTATTATTTGCTTCTTTCACCGTCACATTCTTTTGCGTTGTAACCAAAACGCTGGCATGCATCATAACATCTTGCATCAGTCAAGATTTGATTTCCTAAACCCTAGCTTGTCCAGCCTATTTTTTTTCCGCTTTCCTCATAATTTCAGTCGCTCGCCAGTTCTTTTTCATGGATTGCGGTGGCATTTTTTGTGTTCCCAAAAACCGGTCTCAACGCTTTCATCTCAATATTTCTTCCAGGGTGGACAAGAGCTTCTCTAACGTCCTTTTCAATCTCGCTTTTCATTACTGTTGAGTCCATTCCCATAACATAAATCACTCTGCTTCAGTAGTTAGTCGTCTACTCTCGCGCCTTGTGTTTTCTTGCAGATTTGAGATGTAAAACATTCATTCAAGAAGATAATTACAAGGAAAAAAGTAGAGAAAAAATCAACGAACATGTAAAATATAATGAACCACATCAAAAGACTTTGAGGTGGTGAGGTCGCCAAAATCGCCATCGTGTTTCCTCTTTGTATATCCAGGCTCAGTCTCTGTCTGAGGAATTGTGTGGAGCGACTCTCTCCTGTCGAAGATTTTCTTTAATTTCATTATTTTTCTCCATCATCATAGCCATGTTCGTTTTCAGCTGTTCTGTTCTTCCCTTGCTCTGATCTTCCTCTTCCAATCTGAATATAAACAACAGGTAAGCAACTTAAGTGATCCACGCAGAAATTTCACTGCTCTTCAAAGGGAAATATCCGCAAAAAGCTATCGATTTTGAAACAGATCACGACGTCTAATAAGGCGTTTCTTTTGGTGAAAACATTAAATTTCTAAGCTGTAAGCAGTAGGCTCTAGTATAGTTTCGGCTAAAACCCTTCTTCCCATCTTTAGCAAGAATAAATAATAATGATTTATTAGGATCAATGACCATCCTATAATCATCCATTGTGTATAAGATTACTTGAAGTAAATTGAAAAGAAAACAGCTAAGGTTATCACCGAGTTATTATTTTTGTAAAACAAATGTGTGAACGTCTCACACCAGCTCTTTTACATCATAAATCAGTGTTATTAATGGGGTTCAGATATGTTTCAAATAATTGTTAGATTACGCCGTCTGGGCGTTCCCCTCTCTATGCGTGCTATACACGTAAAGTTGTATTGTGAATGAACGAGTTGTGAAAAAAAACATATTTTGTAAGCATTATCGTCATGACATGATAACCGATTTGATAACGAATAATTACATTCTCTTGTGTGTGTGTGCATGGCCTCTCCTATTATTTATATATTTGTTCGACCGGGGGAATTATTGTTTGTGTCGGCTCTCTTTTAATATTTCACTCATTTTTGTCGTTATTACATTTTTGACCTTTCATCCTATAAACATCCGTGTGTGCAGGACAAATCTCATTGTTATGCTAATTGTCTAATTTCAACAATAAAATGCGGACAATAAGTTAACCTCCGCGCGAAGAAAATGACAACGATGATGATATGACGTTATTTACATTATTATGCTAACTGCCGTCATACGTACAACACCATATTGACAGTTTTTTCGGCGGAGATTTTAATGGCTCAATTCTGTCTTGCGCGGCTGAATTAATTCAGTTTTGAACTCGGTTTTGAATACAATTGCTGGAAATCCTTGAAAAATAAGATAGAGTTCGCGACGCAAAAAAGTGGAAATACTAATTACAGCTGTCTGCCTACTATGAGCAAATATACCATCAGTTTTGGCTGATTTTTTAAATGTTGTCATGGCCTTTCCTTAAACCAAGACAGATTTCGTTCAACATAGACAAACAAGGTCTCCGTGATTGCGTAGCAACGTAGAACTTAACTGAACTCTTGATCCCTAGAACTCTTCTACCCATGTTCAATAGAATGATTCAAAATTAGTCGGGGAAAATAGTAAAAAAAATATTCGAAAAGCCACGAAGAATTATTGAACCATTCTTATTTTTGGCGAAACAATTGACTTAAAAGTACTATAAGAGGGGATATTTTCTCTGCAAGAATGGAAGCTATAAACACGTGTTTGGTTATATTATATTAGCTCTTCAACACAGCATACCGGATAAAACAAGAGTTTCTGAAAAACTATCAAGAGAGTCGTTTCAAGAATTTTGAAAACATAGCATAGGTAAATACTCCTGGAACCAAGAAACATCACCAGATCGTCAATTGCTGATGGTTTTGTAGGCCTTTCGGCAAGTTGAATGATAACTTAGTAACGTTGTTTTTTACCGTCGACTTTTTTTATAAAACAGAAAAAAAGTGTAATTGTTTTTATTTGTGACGGAACAACAAACCATATTGAAAATTGAAAGCGCAGGCGCAGGTTGGGGAGAGAGACATCCATATGTTCTTTGAAACTCCATCGAAACTCGTGAACTTCATCTCTGAATCATGTGCATGAGATTCGGCCTTAGCTCGACTGCAGTACGCATGCGCTTAAGGCGCAATAAATAAACTGCGTTCCTATAGTAGATTTCATACAAATTTTGACCGTGTGGCGCATGCGCACTTCTTCGAACAAAGTCAAAAAGTAACCATGCTCACATTTGTGGCGCATGCGCACTTCTTCGAACAAAGTCAAAAAGTAACCATGCTCACATTTGTGGTTTCTGTTGTTCTCTTCATGGCTTGCTGGCTATTTTGCGGAAAGATATTCAAACAGCCGAACAATCCGTAAATCAAAAGAATATGCTTTTTGGACCTTTATCCGTACATATCCAATGCCCCATCTCCTTCAATGCTAACGTCGCCGTCGTATCGATTCTTACAGCTTTCGAGTTGTGTTGTGCTTGCTGCTGCGTATCTGGCGTAATTAGTTACAATCTTTTCGAATTTGCTGCCCTGTCGCCTGTCCTCAACATCCATGGCTCAGGTTGTTGCAAGTCCAGAACTTTTCCTACCGCTTGCCTTGTCGAACAAAAATCAAAAGTAGGCAGCTACCTAGCTAGGGAGTGCTTCATTGACAGCTCCCATTGTCAAATTTCTGTATTTCCGCTTACTTTCAGCGACTGTTACTTTTACTTCTGAATATCTGCACAATTTTTTCCACGACTTTTATTGATTTTTCTCTAATTTATTTTCGACGCGCATAATGCGGCACTTCATTGTGTTCTGTCTTCTTTCTTCTATTATTCTACTGAGAATGTCTGGAAGCACTCCATGCTGCAAATAACTCAAAATACAACAGATACGTCCCATTTCATGTTTTCCTGGAGAAAGAATTGCCGCTAATATTGTTACGAGCGGCGATTCTGGATAACACGCGATCTTTCTAGACACGTGTAGAAGTGCGGAGGGTTTTGGTGTGTTCCAGAGCGTGCGTGTGGGCTTTTTCCCGTACAACTGTATGGAGACTTCAGCAGTGGGTCAAGCCACATCCGTCCATTTTGGCGGAGGTGCCACATAATAGAACACACGGGAAGCACGCGAAAGGTGTGTGATTATTCGAGATTCGTCTTGAAATCATATGCCGGGTCACTATGGAAATTGCTGGAGGATGAAGGAAAGTTCGGGAACACTAATCGGAGGCACATAAGCAACTTCCTCAGCGCGACAGTCAGTACTGAATCGGAAAAGACAGCGAGCGGATCAGAAGCGATAGTCCCAGCGATATTTCCAAGCGTGAATAATTGAGCCCATGGAAACCACAATGGTGTAAGTCACGATTATGAGTTTTTCGATTTTCAACATATTCAGAATCTCCTTTTCTTGCTCTATTTTTGAGGCTAAGAATAAAAAACGCAGCACTTTTTGCAAAAAAAAAAACCCGCCTCCGCTTCTCTGCCTCGCTGTACATTCAAATGGGATCTTCTAACTTCTCAGGACCATATCTCAAAATGATGTTTTATGACTTACACCATGCTGGTTTTGACCGCCTCAATTGTTGGCGTGTATTTATTGTAGTACGCAGTTGTGAACAGTTTGTGTTTTAGAACGATAGTCTCAATTATAATCGAACCCGTACGCGAAATACGTAACAATATAAAAACTTCCATCAGACAGGTCAACAGGCAGGGGCAATCTTTAACTGGAAAATCTTAGTGGTCGCAGCCTACCTGAACAATATCAGTACCGTTCAGCACTGACTTGGCAGGCAGATCCAGACAGTTGGCAACTTTGCGGATCACTAACATTTGTAGTGCCATTACATCCAGGAGCACATAGCGTGTAGTATCCCGTTCCGGTAGGGTGATATCTCGACTACAGCAACGCTAGGTCAGTTCAGAACTTGAATGGGAGGCTGCCGGAGGGTAGCGTTAATGGGCGAACTACTGGGCGCAATAACTATACTAAGTGGCATGTTTTAACCGTAGAATGCAGGGTGCTTTTGCCTAACGTCCGGACTATAGCCACCACCGCATATGCACTAGAAAAAACTTATTAAGAAATAAGCGTGAATATACTGAAGGAAAACAGAAACATGCAAATATTGCGCCTCTTAGGGCTATAGCGGACACCTCGCATTTTCAAGAAAAAAACTATCAGATTTTGAGAGCACTGTCATGAAAAACTATTCTGGTTTACTTGGACGACGTGATTGTTCATGGTAAGACTTTCCACGAGGAAATGGATCGACTCCAGCAAGTTTTACGAAGATTACAAGAAGCAGGCTTGGAGCTGGATCCAAAGAAATGTCACTTGTCTAAAAGGAAAGTAAAGTATCTGGGTCACGTGATATCAACATATGGTGGTCAAACCGACGAAGGCAAGATTCAAGCAGTTGAAGACTGAAAGACGCCAGGGAACATTCGAGAAGTTGATAGTTTCCTTTGATAATGCAGATATTAACGCAAGTTTGTGAAATGATACTCTTAGCTCTCTAAACCTCTCCACCGCCTCACAGAAGTCAAGAAAGTTTCCAGATGGACTGAGGATGCCAACATCCGTTCGAAGACTTGAAAAATGCTCCGATAACGTGTCCCGTATTGGCACTTTCTCGAGACGAAGGCACTTTCATCCTTAACACAGACTGCCTGACTACAGTGAAGAAGCGATGGGCGCTGTGCTGTTGCAAATACAGGATGGGCAAGAGAAGGTGCTGGCCTACTACAGCAGTACGTTGAGCAAACCATAACAAAACTATGTATTGCGTAACAAGGAGAGCTACTTGTAGTCGTGAGATCAATCGAGCACTTCCATCCATACCTGTACGGCCAAAGATTTATCCTAAGGACGGATCATGACGCGTTGAATTAGTGAACAAACTTTGAAAATTAGAAGGACAAGTTGCTCGTTGGATAGAAATACTACAAGTTTATGACATGGAACTCAACATCGACCTGGAAAGGCGCATTCCACCACTGACGACTTGTCACGACGACCACGCTTGGAACATTTCAAGCATTGTTCGAAGCAAGAGGATAGGAAAGTGGTGATGAACGTCGTTAAGTTGAAGAATTTGAATGTGGCGGTTTGAAGCATCCTTTGGAAGAAATAAAGAAGGCGTAACAAGACGACGACACCTTGGGATCTCTTACTGGCTGGTTGGGAAATAATCGAAGACCCGAATGGCGAGAGACTGCAATGCAGTCCGGTGCTGCGAGCCTACGTGGCCCGAAGAAAATCGCTTCAATTAAAGAACAGCACGCTCTACAGACTATAGAAAAACGCTGAAGTTAAATCGTCAAGAACAAACTTGTGGTTCCAAAGAAGCTTGTGAAAAATCTTGATCCAGCTTCATTATACTGTCAGCTCTAGTCATCTTGGAGTGCAGAAAACTATAAAAAAATTTCGGTAGGGATTCAATTGTGTGAGGTATCAACAGGACGTGGAAATTCACATCAGAACCTGTGAGGTATATGCAACTCGAAATGAGGGCCTCACCGAAGACAACATGCCAAGATGCAGCAACAATGTGGAAGCTATTTGAGAGGTTAGCGGTGGCTATCTTTGGTCTTCTGCCAGTAACGGAGCAGCTAGGGAAATAAATATCTGCTGGTCGTCATGGATTATTTCTCAAAGTGGCCCAAAGTCATACCGCATTCAAACCAGGAAGCTTGAACCGTGGAAAAAGTTTTAGTGGATCATGTGATATCAACATAATGGAGTGCCGTTGGAGTTACATTCAGATCAAGGAAGAAATTTTGAATCGGAAGTATTCCACGATCTCATGCATATTCTCGGTATCAACAAAACAAGAACCACTGCTCTTCGCCCTAAGTCCGATAGAATGGTTGAGCAGTTCAATCAGACCCGCCTTGCAATGCTTTCGGAATTTGTGAACCCGAATCAAAGAAACTGGAACGAAAAGATGCCACTATGTCTCTTGGTATATCGTAGCTCCGTCCATGAAAGTACTTACGAAATACAGCCCAGCAATGATAGTGATGGGCAAAGAACTGAGACATCCCGTCCACTTTGTATGTGCCTTTTGTCCAGAAAAATCCGAAGGCACCACGAGTGGGTGCAGTGAGTGCAGTAAGAGCTGCAGAAGAAACTGTGGTTAGTGCACAAATTTGCTTGAAGTCACATCCAGACAGCAAGCGACCGTACGGAAGCCCATTACGAATGGAACGCAACTGGAACCAAGTTTAAAGAAAGCGATTTGGTGTGATTCTATACTCCCAAAAGGCAAAAGGGAAGGTGCCCAAAACTACAGCAAGATTGGGAAGAACCATACGAGAGTGTCAAGTGTTAACAATGTCGCCTTTCGGATATAAAGGGGGCAGAAAGGAAAAATGGAAGTGGTGCACAGCGACTGTCTCTGTCCTTTTCAACGTCCCGAGGTTAGTTCTACAAAGACGTAAATGAAGCTAAGGAAGGGAAAGTGTATCGCAGTAGCTGTGGTGCACTCAGTTATACATGTACCTCTGTATACCTGAGTTCGGCATCTCCTAGCAACGTAGAATCCGGTATTTATATCATTCATTCAGGGTGATTCATGAGTGACCTTAGATAGGCTAATGGGAGATATAGCCCAGGCATTTTAGATCAAAATTGACCAAAACCCGGAAAAAAATAACGTAAGTCTAAAAATTGGTAGAAAGCTTCCACTTAAACCCCTTAACCACATACCGAAAGTCCTAAAAAATCCTATGTCCGCTTCATCGATTTTTGGCGGCAAAAAGGGGTAAGTGACAATAATTTAGAAACTATCTATTAAAATACGCGGTGAAGCTTAGATACAGCTGAAAATTGCTGAAAATGGCCTCCTCGGCCAGTTGAACAACATATTGGAAGTCCTAAAAAATACTGTATCCTCTTCATCGTTTTTTAGCGGCAAAAAGGTATAAGTATAAGTGACACCGCTTTGCAAAATAATAATTAAATCACGCGTTGAAGCTTCAGTACAGCTGAAAATTACTGAAAGTGGTCTTCTTGGCCAGTTGAACAACATGTTGAAAGTCCTAAGGAATCCTATGTCCACTTCATACTTTTTTTTTCAGCGGCAAAAAGGTAAAAGTGAGATTGTTTTAAAAACTATTCAATTAAACACGCGGTCAAGTTTTAATACAGCCGAAAATTGCCGAAAATGGTCTTCTCGGTCAGCTCAACAACATATTGAGAGTCCTAAAAATACTATGTCCACTTCATCGGTTTTTGGCAGCAAAAATGTTTGAGGGACATCATTTTGGAAACTGCTTATTAACACATAAGTTAAAGTCTCAGCACAGCTGAATATTGCTGAAAAATAGTATCCTTTGTTAGTTGAATAACATACTAAAAGTCCTGAGAGATCCCATGCCCGCTTAATGTTTTTTTGACAGCAAAAATGTATAAGTGACATTATATTGTGAATGGGATTGTGAACTATTTTTTTGAAATACGGGTTGAAGTTTCAGTACAGCTGAAAATTGCTAGAAATGGTCTACTTTGTTAGTTGAATGTAGTAGTCCGAGTAGACTATTTTCAGCAATTTTCAACTGTATTGCAGCTTTTAACACCTATTTTGAACAATGGTTTCAAAAAACGATCTTCGAGATGATCTTATACCTTTTTTCCGGCAAAAGACGATGAAGCGGACATCGGATTTCTTGGGACTTTTAGTATGTTGTTCACATGATCAAGGAAACCAGTTCCAGCAATTTGTAGCTGTATCGAAACTTCAACCCGTATTTTAATAAATAGTAACAAACGAAAATTCCACTTATACCTTTCTGCCGCCAGAAACTAATGAAGCGC
Source organism: Anaspis maculata (assembly GCA_949128115.1). Classification (NCBI taxonomy): domain Eukaryota; kingdom Metazoa; phylum Arthropoda; class Insecta; order Coleoptera; family Scraptiidae; genus Anaspis; species Anaspis maculata. The sequence goes on from OX421962.1 coordinate 93,097,975, forward strand.
AGAGAAGATTTTTTAGGGCTTTCATATGTTGCTCAACTAATCAAGGAGACCATTTTCAGCAATTTTCAGCTGTATCGAAACTTGACCGCCTGTTTGATTCCACAGTTTCCAAAATAATGTCACTTACACCTTTTTGCCGCCAAAAAACAATGAAGCGGACATAGGATTTCTTAGGACTTTCAGTATGCTGCTCAACTGACCAAAGAGACTCAATATTTTCACCTGTATCAAAACTTCAACCCGTATTTTATTAAATAGTAACAAAAGAAAATTTCATCTATACCTTTCTGCCGCCAGAAAACAATGAAACGGACCTAGGATTTTTGAGGACTTCTAGTATGTTCTTCAACTGACAAAGGAGACCAGTTTTAGCAATTTTCAGCTGTACTGAAACTCCAACTTGTATTTCAATAAATAGTTTCCAAATTATTGTCATTTGAACCTTTTTGCCGCCAAAAACCAATGAAGCGGAGAGAGGATTTTCAAGGACTTTCAATATGTTGTTCAACTGACCGAGAAGATCATTTTCAGAAATTTTCAGCTTCTTTGAAACTTCAACGCGTATTTTAATAAATAGTTTCTAAAATATTGTCACTTACACCTTTTTGCCGCCAAAAACCGACGAAGCGGACATAGGATTTTTTAGGACTTTCAGTATGTGGTTGAGGGGCTAAAGTGGAAGCGTTCCATCAATTTTCAGACTTACGTTATTTTTTTCCAGGTCAAAACCTAAAATGCCTGGGCTAATAGAGGACTTCGAAGTGAGTCAGGATCCACTGAAGAAATTTTGTTTTCTGTTTCTCTGGAATTTTTCTTTCAACCAAGCTCTTCTATTTAACAGAGACCAGCCAAAAAATTAATTTTGATGAATTCAATCATAGCTCAGGCGCCAGGGAGCAAAAATCAGCTCAATAAGGAAATAATTGTTTCCTGGCTGGAAACTAGCTTAAAACGATCTGTGTGGCTTAGGTTTTGACATACTAATTTCCCCCCTTTCGGAAATGTCGGCGTCATGTCGCCATCATCAACAAGAAGTGCACCAGCGTGGTTTTTGCCGAATATCTTGATTTTGGGCCATCTGACAGCAAAAGATGTAAGAAATTATTTTGAAACCAATGAAATTCCCTACGGAATGGTTTTTAAATGACCTTTCTGCGACCTATGGTTTTTGAGATAGAGCTTCTGGAAGCAAGAGGCATTGTCGTAAAAGCTCCATGGCCACTTGACTCGAAAAACTAAAATGTCGATGTGACAGAGAATTTCAAAATGAGATTTCTCGAGAATCCTTCATGCTATAGTTGCGGTGATGGTCTCAAACTCTTTCTCTTGAACCGTTGATTACGAATATAGAAAAGTCAAAAACGTCATTTTGTACATATACAGGGTGTACTGAGGGAATCAAATCAGATCATAGAAATTTCACATATTTCTTCGATTTAGCCTATATGCGACACTCTAAGCACCTAATACGAGTCCAATATCAATATGAATTTGCTCTGTAAGCTTCACTTAATACACTAAAGAAGTGGTCAGCTCACAGCTTTACTGTAAAATGTTTTGAAGGACCTCTGAAATCATCAAAATATTAAATATTTACGTACCAAGGAATATATATATAACAGTATATTATATACCAAGGAACCAAAGTGAATTTTCAATTTGGGGATTTGGACCCAAAGGACCCTCGAGCAACAAACTTCACCAAAGGGATCAAAAATTCACTTTGGTTCCTTGGTATTTAATATGCTGTTACATACATTTTTTGCTAATGTAAATTTTGATGATTTCAGAGGGCCTTCAAAACATTTTACAGGAAGGCTGTGAGCTGACCAGTTCTTAAGTGTATCAAGTGAAGCTTACAGAGCAATGCATATTGATATTGGACTCGTGATAAGTACTTAGAGTTTAGCATAGGCTAAATCGAAGAAATATGTCAAATTTCTCTGTTCTGATTTGATTCCCGTAGTACACCCTGTATATGTACAATGTGACGTTTTTGACTTTTCAATATTCGTAATCTACGGTTCAAGAGGAAGAGTTTGAGACCATCACCGCAACTATAGCATGAAGGATTCTCGAGTAATCTCATTTTGAAATTTTTTTGTCACATCGACATTTTAGTTTTTCGAGTCAAGTGGTCATGGAGCTTTCACGACAATGACTCTCGCTTCCAGAAGCTCTATCTCAAAGACCATAGGTCGCAGAAAATTTATTGAAAAACCAAACTGTAGGGAATTTCATAAGCTTCAAAATGACTTCTTACATCTTTTGCTCTCAGATGACCCAAAATTAAGATATTCGGCAAAAACCACGCTGGTGCACTTCTTGTTGATGATGGCGACATGACGTGACATTTCCGAAAGGGGGGAAACTAGTATGTCAAAACCTAAGCTACACAGATCGTTTTAAGCTAGTTTCCAGCCAGGAAACAGTTATTTCCTTATTGTTTTCCCTGGCGCCTGGGCTATCAAACAATGAGTCGATTATGTTCGGTCGGAAATGGGAACTTACCCGCAAATTTCACTTTTAATTTTATTGTCAAAACGGTTTAGGTGTGCCATCTAAATTGAAGAATGATTCTTAAAGCATTTTTCCTTAGCTTTTTGAATCCGATAGCAGATTTTTGAAAAAGCGGTCAGAAAATGTACTTCTTGATGAAACAAAAAAGGAACACTTTTTTTCTAGCCCGGCCCTGGATTTTGACTCACCCGGTATGGCTTAGGGATGAGTTCCAACAGAGAAATATTACTGGTGAATTTCAACGAAATACCTTTGACCATTTCAGAAATATCGCTTATCAAAGTTTCATACGAAACACACAAAACACCTTGTATCTTCGTAACCATTGGAGAAAATGAAATTTCTTTAGTGGATCCTGACTCGACTCGAAGTCCTCTATTTTCATTAGCCTGTGTAAGGTCACTCATGAATCACCCTGTATATCATATTAGTATCAGAGCGATCGGAATTCCTGTATTTTTGGGACCATTCTACACCTTCCTGATCCGCAGTAAGGAGTGGGGGAAGGGTCTATGAATAAAAAGCCAGCTGCGTCCGGAATTTATTCTGCAACTGAAGCCGATACCTGAAGCCTGAAGCAGAGAGAACGCCTGCGAAACCGAGTCGCGAAACGAGTTGCTGTAATAAGTTCACGCGTGTTTGAGTTACCGTTGAGTGATTTGTTATTGTTTACTGGAAATTCTCGAATAAATCAGTTCGAACCCGAAATCCACGACATTGATGATGTCGTCATTGTCGTCTACCACCTTGGTTAACACTGATCACGTCAGATGGGGCATTGTTGATATGATTCGATAAGGTGATCGATATAAACAAGTTTGTTGTATTTGTTAGTTAGCAAACCAAAGCTAGGTATAAAAATGCTTGCTGTAACTTTTATAATAAAAAAAAAACACAGAGAGTCCACTCTAACCTCAAATTAACTTTTAACAGGCTGATCCGGATTACACATCAAAATTCAACTAATCTTAACTGGCATCCAGTAAAATTTTACTGCATGTTGTGAACGTTACAGAATAGTTCTAACATTTTTGGTAGGCATGGTAAAATTGCACAGGCTCATTAAGCTACAGAACACATTCTTAGGTTGTTTCTTTCGAAGTTATAACCGAGCGGTAGCCGCTGATTGGTCCGGGGACGTCCGGGGTGAGATACAAGCTTCCCGGGTTGCGGTTCGGATGAAAACCGCGGAAGTTTGACCAACTCCAAGTAGTGTGAAAAGCATCGATTTTTCTCCCTTCTATATGCGTTGTTGTTCTGTCCATATTTACATTTAGTGGCTGCTATACATTATATCCATAGAGGCGGCGGTAATTTGCCGGCATAACATGTAAGAGAGCGCGCGCGAGAGCCTGATGGAAATAATACAGTTGTTTGACCAAGTTACGGTGAAAACAGCAGTTCTCCTATCGCTGCGTCGCCGTCGACGAGTCTCTCCGTCTCTTTCCGACCCGCACATAGGTATCTACCCCGACCATCCGGTGGCAGCTGCGCAGGAAGGCCAACAATGCGAGCTTTATTCAATAAGTCCCTAACGCGCTTTTGTCTTACGGCGGCGCGCTCTCTGTGGGGAACTCGCTACCCCCAAAGAGTTACGATGCCGGGGTTAAACTTAATGGAAGGAGTGCATTACCGAAATAACTTTGGTTACACTAATTCAAGAGTTCCTGCTTTCCCTGATAATGTGCGAGGGAAATGATTACAAATTATATTTGATACATTGTAAATGACACTTATTAAGTTGCCTGTAGAGCTGAATGCACACACACACATACCCAATATCCATTCTATTATAGTGTCACTTACCAACAACCTCTCAGCCGTCTCCTACATCAGGGGTAAAATCAAAGCTGCAATTATTGCACTTTGTCTCTATACTTTTCCTCTTGGGCGTGATTCTGTATACTGGCTATTATTATAATCATTTTCAATCATGATTTTTAATTACATTCTTCAAGTTTTTCCTGTCTCATTTTGACGTAGATACGTCTATGTTTTTGACCAATAAGAGGGGTCCTTTCATGAACAGGATCCAGGATCATATGAACGAACGCCATCTGTTGGTGCAGTTGTGAACGAAGCCGGTAAGTATGAGATCTACTAAAATAGAGTGATGTCAAATTAGTTGTATACCTACATGCCTTCCTGTCTGTTCCTGTCTATGTAAAGAGAGGTAGGTAATCTACCTATCGATATTATTCAATAAAAAAACTCAGAAGCGTGTCCCGGTACAATCAAGGGAGTTATATGGTGTGGTAGCCCTCTATCTCCCATTCATGAAGAAGGTTAACGGTTTTACCTGGAGGGAGTGCTTTTGAAGATACAGAGGCTGAAAGTTTCACCCCCTAGAAATTTCTAGAACAGTCCAGAATATTCGAGCTTATTCGAGATTATCCCACAACATTTCATAATGTTCCGGTATGTTCTGGAATGTTCAAGAATAGTCTGGAGCGTTTCAGCGTCTGAGCGAACATCCTGGAACGTTTCAGATAATTGTGGAACATTCGAGATGATTCCAGAATGGTCCGGTATGTTCGGTAATAGTCGAAACATCCGTCCAGGACATTCGAGAGTATTCCAGATAATTCCACAACATTCCAGAATATTCCAGTATATCCTGGAATTTTGGAGAATAATCTGGAAGGTTCTAAAACATCCTGGAACATTCCAGACTACATTATTAAGTTTACCCTCATCCATGGAGAAGGTTACCTGTTTTACCTCAAGAGCGTGCCATTGAAGATATAAGGGCTGGAAGTTTTGCGCCCTAGATATTTCTAGAATAGTCCAGAACATTCGAAAGTATTAGAGATGATTCCACAACATCCAAAATGTTTTGATCTGTTCTACAATGTTCAGTAATAGTCTGAAATGTTGAGAAACATTCCGGAACATTCCAAATCATTGTGGAACAATGATCATTCCACAACAATCCAAAATGTTCCGGTATGCTTTGGAATGTTCAGGAATAGTCTGAAACGTTCGGGAAGATCCCGGAACATTCCAGATCATTGCGGAACATGCCAGAACACCGAAATGTTCTGGAACATTGTGGATGGTTTGAAGCATTTTTGGTGCTGAGCTACTCATTAGTAGAGGTACAATACAGAACATTAGAGATCATTCCAAATCATTCCACAACATTTGGAATATTTCGGTATGTTCTGGAATGTTCGGGAATAGTCGGGAACGTTCAGGACCAGGAACATTCCAGATCATTATGGAACATTCCAGAACACTATCAATCTCAACTCCGGCATATATACAAATGAATCACTTCTTGATTTTATGAAAGGATTTCAATTTAGAATATCACCAGACTCACCCCACTACCTCAGGCAATACGTAACTTGATTTAAACCTTCACACGTTATTTAAATGTCGACCTATATCTTTACCTACGTTTCATACTTTTCTTGTTATCGACCAGTGCTCAATAAACTTACTTTGAAACATCATTCTTGTTTACAAGAGGACTAGATACAGCGAGGACAGCGAGGGCACTCTTTTTTATGTCAATAACTAGCGCGCGAATCGCGATCAACAAAAAAGTTAGCTTTGGAAACAAAATATGCATCAGTAATGGGCGACTGTATTGGCTGAATGCTGAATGTACTCAATGACCAAATTTCTAGACACAGAAGCCAACCCCAAACGGTTATTTTGTAAGATTCAACTGTATTTTCCTTTCGTATGTATATCAAAGAAACATGAGTTTAGTTACTAAGTACATGAAGCTTGAAGCTAGTAGTGGTTTCGGTTCCCCCTGGAGCACCTTAGTATGCACATTCCAGCTCTCGTTGTCAGAAGAGCTTGCCAAGTCTTACCAATAGTCCATGCTCTAAGTAAGTGCTAAGTGCAGTTCAATATGCATTTGGCAACAAAAATTCCAAGACATTTTTGCAATTTCTCACGTTGAATCTCATCGTTGATTGTTTTTTCGAAATAAAACTGACTTACTGTGGTTTCCACCAAAATATTAAACCAGCTGGCTCGGGATTTTTTTCCATTCTGGCCAAATGATCAATGAATATTCAGGTTTCACGCTGAGTAATAGACGAAAGAGTTGTTTACACTTCTGATTTAACGTATTTTCCAATTTTTCATAATGAATCCACCAGCATTGAGCAGAAAAAAAATCAGTTTGATCTTGGTAACCTAAACTGCTCTTAAATTTGTTGGTGGAATCCGTGGTTAGTGGGGCTTGTTTGTAGTTATAGAATCTGTCAGATCCTACAGACTTCCCACAAAAAGTGACATTTCCACCTCTGAATAAAACAATACTCAAGCCTCTGTCACACGATCATTGGAATCATATAGGGGTTTATCATTGAAAATCTAGAACGAGATTAATAATGTTACGTTTTTCGCTTACGGGTTCGAATATGATTGAGACGATCGTTTCAAAATACTCACTGTTTATTACTGCGTATTACAATAAATACACGCCAGCAATTATCAACTTGGAAATATATCGCAGGTACTTCGCTTTTATCCGCTCGCTACCGCTTTGTATTCCAATTCAATACTGACTGTCGCACTAGAGGACGGTGCTTTTATATGCCTCCGATTCGCCTTTCCGAACTTTCTATCATCTTCCAGCAATTTCCATTGTGGCCCGGCATAATATGCGGTTTCTAGACCACTCCTGAATAATCACACACTTACCCGTACATTACCCGTAGAATTTTGCCGTGCTCTAGAATCGGCGCCTCCGCCAAAATGAACAGATGTGTCTCGATCGAGCGTTGGAGTCTCCATGTATTTCAATTAGAGGTGTACCGATACTGGGTTTGCCGATACCGATACCGATACCGATACTCCGATACTAAGTTTCCGATACCGATACATCCGATATATATCGGTATATTAAAGATTTTTACACGAATAAAACAGAGCTATAGGTACTACAAAAAAATATCGTCGACGTAATTCGCAAAAGTGCCTAACTCCATTTTGCCCTTAAAATATCCACCTATCCCAAATCAAATCCCTATTTTGTTCTAAGAAAGTCAAAATTCACATATTTATCCCTCAAATATGGCTTCTACAACTCGTTTCCATTGTACGACTTCATTTTTTGTTCCGCAATTTAAAACGCTTGATGAAAAAAACAGTTTTTATGCTCTCTTGCAAAATCAGGTGAAATGGAGTTCATCATTTATTGAAATCATTGGAATCATTCGTCAATCATTTATTCAAAAAATTATTCAAATTCAAACAAAAAACTCAGCTTTCTACAGAATTAGGCTGTCGACACTATAATTTAGGAGACAAAGAACTCCAATTTTCCAACGTAACATTTGCCCTTGGAGCAATTTTTTTTAGAAAAGTGCCAAACGTCTGACATTGTGCATTGTGCAATTTGGTGTACGTACAATCAGGTGGACACTAGATTAATGGGTAGGTACTGATTTTATTTTGCCCTATATCAACTTGCAAAGCAGCTAGCAACATTTTCAATCTCTTATGTGCGGTGCTGTTGAAATGCTCAATAGTATTTATAGATTGCCGATACTTTTGGCCGATACATCGGTGTTTTCCCGATACTTGAAAGTATCGGAAAGTGGCCGATAATTGCCGATACCGATAATCGGTATCGGTATCGGTAGACTTCTAATTTCAATGCCATCAAGTTTACTCTAGAAATGTCCAGAGCTCCGCGCATTTGTACACTACAGCTGTGAAGGAGTCCAGAAAGATCGCGTGTTCACCAGTATGCACGGGATCGCCGCTTGTAACAATAATGAAAACAGAGATGAAAACGTGTATACTTGCAAATATGCTGAAAATCTGGTAGGTACAAATGTTTTCCCACGGTCATCATCATCAATCCCGTACTTACAGGGTGAAAACAACAATCTGTCTGGACCAAGAGAAATTCAAGAATTCGAAATAGAAGTAAAGAACGCTTTTCGTCATGGTATTCAGTATTCTGGTAAGTATACTTACGATTTCTGTTGTTGCTGTAATGTCACGATATCGAAAATGTCCGGATTTTTTTTTTCTTTTGCTTTCACTTTGGTTGCTGAATTTTTGGTGCGTAGTGTCGTTTCTCCCAAACCAAACCCTTTGCTTTGATGATTGTCGTGTTAATTGAAGGATGTGGATGGATCTATTTCATGCCAAGTGCCATGAAAAGTGTCATGCCATACTCTCTGAAATTCAAACTAGCTTCTTCTATTCTTCCTATCAGAATCTATGTTACAAGAAGTATTTGATGCTTCAAAACATACCGTTTCTCATAAAACCTAAACTGATGTGATAAGGATATTACAATCATATAACCAATTGGGTCTTACACCCCATTTTTTAATTTATTCAAAATACAAACTCAGTATCACTACAGGAATAAGAATAATGTTTCAAAAATCCCTCATTTCTTTAAAGAAAATTTTTGACAATTTGGGCGGGAACGGGTGGAGTTTAAACTGAAAGACTGATAAGTAATGACGTAGTGAACAAACTAACCTGCGCTTACGCACTGGGTAGGTCATCATGATATGTGCATTGATCTTTCTTATCACGTTGTGTTTGACAGCCAGTCTACAATCTATGAATATTCACTAGTTGAAAATCACGGAGAACAAAACAACAAAATACAGGATCTTTTTGTTATTGTGGAATTTATATAACAAAAGAAAACAAATTCATTATCTGTTAAGGGTGACAGTTGACTATAAATCTGATAATGACGCATCAAATAACCGGAAAGCGTTGCCGCAGAGTTATCAAGCCAAATTCCATTCATGTCAAGTGGTTATCTTCACATGATGTCTCCGCTAGACTTTGTGTGTGTCTTTCCTGTTTTTTTGTTTTCACATGGAAGTGTCGTTCAAGTGATGCATTTCTAAGAGCTGCCCCAACACCTTGATTAATACTTCTCCAAAAAAATAACTACGCCTTCCCAGACTGGAACTCCTGAGACGTGGCTAGATCAGGGTTCTGGCAATCGTACTTTGTAATTTTGCACAAGACCCGATCAAAAAACCAATTCTCAAAAAGTGTAGCTGTCAGAAAAAATTGCATGGGTAACTTATTTGGAAATGTAAATAGGGGGGCAAATCGAAAACTGCCTCAAGGTTAGACGTCATTTTCCATATTTTTGGATTCGGTATACCTACATTAAATAAAAAATCGACAAAATGAAGGATGACTAAAACTTCAAGAGTTTTGCACTTTTTTTTGCACGGTTTGATTTCCACCCTGCAAAAACTTTATTTGGCTCTTATTATATTCTGCAAAACCAGATTCCGATAGCTGAAAAATTGTGCTATATCGACTCGTCCAAACAGATCAAAAATCGACCGGAGGAATCCAAGGCTGTCTGGTTCTAAAAACACTTATTTTGTTGATCACTTTATTCCGATTCAGAAGTCACACTTACACCTGTTTGGCCAGACCCACGTTCCAACCCCGCGGTCCACAACCGTCTGTAAAAGGCTTGAATTTTCTCTGAATGCTTGTTGAAAAAATCACCGATTTCGACTTGGAGGCCTTTTAAGCAGAACGAGCCGCTTTGAGCGAAAATTGGTAAACACCTGAGTATCTGTTACATCACCACATACAAAATTTTACCCTTAATACGAGTTGTAATTTAACACGATGTTAAAATTCAACAGAGCCTGGTAGAAATTGACCTACCTAGCCTTGATATAGCAGCAGAAATATGGGGTTTCCTGAAAAGTTATTAATTTGTAAGTATCATTATTGTACGGGTTAAAAAGTTCGCAAGCAATGAGCAGCGAGCTCACCGATAGAATCTAGGCAAACAAATGACTACCTATCACGGTAACTGTAAATTATTAACAAAGCACCTTAACGTTACCAGGCTACCTAGAACATCAACAGTTACGACAAAAAATATCACTAGGCAGATACTTTGTTTTAAATCGATTGTTTTCAATTCGACACACTTTAGCCAACACAAATTATTGTCATTATAAAAGGCGCTCACGCATAATTGCATTTCGTTCGGATACACCTACGCTGGGCATCACGAAACGTCTGCCCTGAAAAACTGTGGGGGGAAATTGAACGGAGAATTACCGTTTTAGACTTCGATTAACTTAGTCGTATAATTGAAGATTCACATTTTGTTTTAGGAAAAGTTCTTACTCGTTCTATTGATTATATTACTCATAAGGAAGTGACTCGCGAAGTAAACACTTACATCTCATTTAGTTCAACAAAAAAGATCTATGAATTTAATTTATCATTTTAATGATTTATATACTCAATCGCTATCGGTTCAGACTCGAGCGAATCAAGTTCACGTTTTAAAAGCGCTGTGGCTCGTGAAAAAGCTCATAACCGGTCGTAATTTATTGGAACGTTGCTGAGCTCGGTGAATTTGTGGGCAAGAAGGGACACCACCCAGTGTCAAGTGGGGTGATAATAGGAGTCAAAATAGTATGGTTAACTAAAAAGCAGGGCCGGTTCGACCGCAACATCAACAACATCCTACCCTTGACCCGGAGCGGAAGTGACAGCCCCTGCCACATTCCTCGACACCTTGGACCACCAAAGCGTTGAGATGTCTGACTCGATACAGCCATAAGCACAGACTAATACAGATAATCACATAATGTATTCCACTATAACCATCACAGTCCCTTTCCTGCTGGATCTTACTTATTATTTCGTTATGCCTTTGCGCTTCTTGAAATTATACTATACGAATGCGGGAAAGACGCCTGTTTAAAATGTAAACTTCGCTAATGAGAAATTTGTGTTCAAATAAACGAGCGGAATTGAGCTCAAATTTCACCACCACCGTACCTTCCTCGAAAAAGATTGTGTATATCATCCCCTGTCAGTTTTTTATGCGCCCTTTGCCACGGGCAACTAACAGGGATGTCTCGATTTTTTCTGTTCCTTTGAAGACCCAGGTAAAGCTTCGGGGCACACACAGGAACTGCGATATTCTAAAAACCATCAACTAAACAGATCTGGATACAAAGTTAACACGTGTCCGGGGCACTAGAGCGGCACAGATGTCTCTCTGGAAAAAACGCAACATTTGCACCCTTAATTGAAGGAAATGTGTTGAAATATGTCAGAAATCTCACGACCCGCTCCTCGTAATTAGAAGTGTCTCTTGCCAAAACAGCCGAAAAATCGCAATGTTATTCGCGATGTCTCTATTGGTGAAACATCGACCGGAATCGAATAAAATTGTGTCGAACACGACGACCATGCGATGTCATGCCGAATGTCCTCTCCTCCTGCTAGTTGCAATCAATTCAAATTTATGTGAATTGTAAAACACCACATAATCTTGTAATCTTCCGTGGAACGGGTTTTTGTAAACTGTAGTGACACAAACGATCAACACACACATAAATGTCTTTTCTTATTCAATTTTTAAAATTGGATGCCAGGGAATTTATCGCAGAGCCGCCATCATCGAGCACAAACGAGCCATTTCTCTTATTAACACGTCTATGGAGAAATTATGTTCTATGATGCTGTTAACCGGGATCGGTTGTAAAACGGTCGTTTAATTCATGTCGCACAGGATTTCGTCCCATTCAAATGTTGAGTCATCGATAAGCATGGAATATGTATTTGGATCGGATCATTATGTAAAAATATTTTATTCCGCAAACCAATTCAACTAATGTCATCAAATTTTTGTCTTCTTAGGTATCTGTCTACAATAAGGCATCACAATTCCGAATCAAAGTAAGTAAGTACATGTACTCACCTACACCTACGTAAGCTTGTTATGATGATAAGCATGACGGGGCTGAGAAAAACATGATAGGTAATTCGAAATGAAACCCTCAGTACCTACCTATACACGACCAGTGAACAGGTAACCAGTTATACAATTTCATACATTTTTCGGTCGTTCTGGAACAGCAAAATACAAATTCGATGTTCTGCAGTCAGCGAGTTATAGTAGGTTCACTTGTACCGTGATTCTAGTTGACTGTGAGATTTTGTTTCTAAGTTTTCAAATCTGATATTTGAAAACTCCCTAGAACTTGGCAGTTGGTTGCATCGATGTTTGAAAGTTTAAGCGTGACGACAAGATCAACAACTTTACCGTTTGTCAAATCGAGTGTCAAAACGACTGAAAATCACGAGTTTCAAAATTGTGGTGAAATTATGCCCATTACTGTGAAAACTGTGTTTGCGCCTCAGCTTGTGTCTTGAACAATAACGCCCAGTGCCCATTTTAAAGTCCTCGAAAGTGCCATCAAGAACTCGCTTCTGGGAGAAAAAATGGGCGGAATAGGTGCTGGGCATGTACCCCATAACGTTCAGCTTTGCGGAAAAGGCGTGAATCTATTTTCGAAAACCACATAATATGGAAGCATTGTGAACTATTCCTGGTTTTTGAAAGAAGTACCCACACTCTGGAAGGCTGGAAACGATGGGAAGCTGAACCCTCCTAATTTTTGTGGGGATGGGATTCATCGGCATTAATACTTGATTTCACTGCTCAGGACATCGTGCTGGAACAAGAAATTTGCGGAACTTGTGAAAGGTGAACTACATCCACTCCATATTTGCAATTTGCAAAGTTGATTTCGGTAAATTTTTCATTTTTGACAGCAACAGTCAACACACCATCACACCAACATAACCTATCTTTCGAAGCCAGACGCTCAGGCGCACACTAGGCAGTTGGACGTGAAGTCTACAATGCCAAACTGTGAAATTTGCCCAGCCTACTAAAATCACGGTACAAGTGAACCCACTATAGATACATGTCATTCACATTGTAAATTCAGTAATGTCACTTACCGAATTGATCGTGCGGTCTTGAGAGATTAAGGATTTGACTGGGTCAGGCTCCCTCCACACATTTTTCGCGTTTTAAAAAAAAAAATAGGTTGCGACCTCCATGTTAAAGCGCACAGTCATTTCGAAAATTGACCTTGCTGAATTTACAATTTGAATGAGGAATAGGTACCCAACTACTTGCGACTTTCGCATATAATTTTTGTAACGTGTTTGACTAATTGAAATAATTATCTCCATCGCTAACCCGAGAAAAATCGAATTATTATCTTGCTTTTCCAGAAAAACTGCAAGAACTGTGAAACTGTCCAACAGGGGTTGCCTGCCCACGGGTGCCCTTCTTTCGTTGACACAGCTTACCGATATATGAACCTTCTTCTCTATCTCTAGATCAAAATGAATGAACGATCATAGATAACTATGTAATCTTGCTTATGTTCATTTGGTTTTCTTCTTCTGGTGGTTGATGGAACTTTGATTTTGCGTTGATCTCAATTTGATGTCCTATTTCTACACACTGGAACCTTCAAGTGATCTCCTAAATCTCTGGATGGGTGGGCAACCCAAATGTGAGATTGCCGTTGTGAACTATGAGGGTACTTACTGCTCATTCATAAGTGAGACACTCGTACGGCGCCATCTATTATTGGATCGCTGAGCTTCCGCCTTTAATGCTTTGGCTTCAAGACACTTTGATCGAAGCACCGTGTCCGCTCGATTTCGATTGTTGTTGCTCGATTGGTCTGATGTTCTGAGATTACTCCCCTGATTGTTCACATACCTAAGTTTTAGCGTGGAAGCCTCCCACTTTTCACCTTTGTTTGTGAATTGAACACTCGAGAAAGCGATTCCTTACGTCGACATTGAATTGTTGACGCCCTCTTTTAACGATCTCTTGACTCTGCAGTCGCATATATTTGATACCACTTGCATTGATTGCATCTATTGATGTTTCTTGTTTATTTTCAAGGCAATTTAAATGCGGTAGGCTTCAATACCATACAATAAATGATCAATTTGTGTATTTGGCGCCATCTTGTATCTGCGTTCATCATTATTGTCAATTGCTTAATAAGTGAATGTGGAACTCACCACCTTGGGCAAATCATGCGTCTACCAGGTGGCCGAGAAAATAAAATAACAAATCCACCACCGCAAGTTTCGCGAAAACATTCCCTAATGCTTCACTGACTATAACCATACCATTTGAAAAAATCGCGTGTAATTTGCCGATATTATCATAGAGAGGTCTCATACGGAGCGTTTATTCAAATTAGACCTTACGCTTGAATATTTTACTGTGTACCTACGCCGCGTTATTTAGCATGATAATTATTGATACTTATGTGGAATCACCTCGAGTGCAATTCCCTGGGCAGTTAACACACAGTGCGGCTTAAAATGGCGCCCAGCCGGGGTTACTACCCATGTCCTGTACACTTGGTACATTGTTTATAGCCTAGTCGCCAGTAATTAGTGCCGTGTTACGATTTAATTAATTAGAGACACACCGATTTCCTTTGTGGCCTGTCTAGGCCACAGCAAGTGATTGCACATTAGTGCCAACACTGCAGTTTTGGTCCATTTTTTACATCTTCATCATCATCCAATTAACAGAATATTTTGAGGACGGAAATTACTATACCCAACGTTATTCTCATTTGCACTGTTATAATGTTATGATAGCTGCTTACGATATTTGCTAGATAGTCCGGATGCTAGTTGCATAAAATGGAATGAACCTTGCATTTTATGATGAGAAGATGCCACTTGGTGGAAATGTTCTTTGCATTGTACTCTTCCGATTCAGAAAGGTAGCCATCAGCGCCATCCAAGCCCGCGGCGTATACAGGGTGATACAGAAAAAAAAAGTTGAAGAATTATATTCAATTAACCGAAGCATGTGGAGACGTGTACTTCACCACATATAATAACTGTTTTATGCTTATGAAGTCACAGCAAACTGTTCTTGATTACCTTGAACCGTCTTTGAAATGTAGGGGAAAACCTGAAACAAAAAAAACAAGAACACTCTTTTTTCCATAAATAAGTAATTCTTCGAGACATTGACACAATACTTGGTATTTCTACGAAAAGTAATATTAGAAATGATATGAGCTGGGTAGCCAATTTCGAAGCCAACTATTTCCAGAAATACGATTGTCAACTTTTTTTTCCTCTTGAGCACCATCTTGAATCTGCCCCGTAAGGCATCGTTGAAAAAGTGATTGGTTATCATAATAATGGTAATATGTGATCATTGCATCGTAAAAACAACCTCCTCATCATAATTTAGTGACTTCTTCTGCGGCAAAGAATTGCCATTAACGTATTTTCTGGCTCTTCAAAGCTTTAGTGCCCATGATGGCATTTGCAACATCTGGAATGGTAAAATATGTTACGCATCATGAACCTTGATGTACTTTGAGGTAGCCTACCAAGTTTCGCCATCGTCAATTGGAAGGTTTGGTCTTAAAAGCTGTTTGAACAAAATTTGTTTATTTTTTTTATGGAAAATACAAAATTTTGGATCTCTCACCCTCATTTGATCCCTCGTTGCGGGAAGCCTGAAACCGAAAGTCTCCGAAATTTTTATGATAATGGTTCAGTGAGAAGTGTTCTTCAATGTTTAGTTGTCAAAAATTGCATAGTTGCGTTCAGATTCCACACAGAGAGCGACAAAGAAGTTCATGCAGTAAAAAAAGACATAAATTACAGTCGAGAAAAAACAAGTCCAGGGCTAGCCTGAAAGCTGTCTGGAGACCTTGCTTTTTATAACATGAATGTACAATTTAGTACACTGTTAGGGCCTTAAGTTAGTTATATTTCATGCCTTTCACCCATGCCTAAGAGTCTCCCAGAAGCTGTGTATTGCGGGAAGCCTATCTGAAAGGGACATTTCCGGGATTTCTCCGTTGCACTGAAAGTTGTGTCTTTTTTCACTGCATGAACTTCTTTGTCGCTCTCTGTCTGGAATCTGAACGCAACTATGCAGATTTCGACAACTACACATTGAAGAGCAGTTCTCAGTGAACCATTAGCATAAAATTTTTGGAAACTTTCGGTTTCAGGCTTTCCTCAACGAGGGATCAAATAAGGCTGAAAGATCCAATATTCTGCATTTTCCATAAAAAAATTTAACAAGTTTTGTTCAAACAGCTTTTGAGAACAAACCTTTCAATTGATGATTGCAAAACTTGGTAGGCTACCTCAAAGTACATCAAGGTTCATGATGCGTAACATATTTTACCATTCCAGATGTTGCAAATGCCATCATGGGCACTAAAGCTTTGAAGAGCCAGAAAATACGTTAATGGCAATTCTTTGCCGCAGAAGAAGTCACTAAATTATGATGAGGAGGTTGTTTTTACGATGCAATGATCACATATTACCATTATTATGATAACCAATCACTTTTTTAACGATGCCTTACGGGGCAGATTCAAGATGGTGCTCAAGAGGAAAAAAAAGTTGACAATCGTATTTCTGGAAATAGTTGGCTTAGAAATTGGCTACCCGCTCATATCATTTCTAATATTACTTTTCGTAGAAATACCAAGTATTGTGTCAATGTCTCGAAGAATTACTTATTTATGGAAAAAAGAGTGTTCTTGTTTTTTTTTTCAGGTTTTCCCCTACATTTCAAAGACGGTTCAAGGTAATCAAGAACAGTTTGCTGTGACTTCATAAGCATAAAACAGTTATTATATGTGGTGAAATACACGTCTCCACATGCTTCGGTTAATTAAATATAATTCTTCAACTTTTTTTTTCTGTATCACCCTGTATACGCCGCGGGCTTGGATGGCGCTGATGGCTACCTTTCTGGATCGGAAGAGTACAATGCAAAGAACATTTCCACCAAGTAGCATCTTCTCATCATAAAATGCAAGGTTCATTCCATTTTATGCAACTAGCATCCGGACTATATACCCTGAAATACATGATGCAAGCTTGATTTGAACACGAATTGCTGTCAGTAATGTCTTTATTATTTTCAGTCCCTATTTTATCGTTTCAAAATGAAAAAACGTGAAAATCACCATATAGGAGTACTTATAGCAGTCTTGTGTATTCCGAAAAATTATGTCACTCGAACCATTCTCGTCTCGAACTTGAACATGATAAAGCCGACATGGAATTTCAAGGGACTTTTCATAAGTACATTATGTTGCAGAGCAGGGTCTATTCAAAGAAGTCTGCGAAATTTCAAGCTAACATTATCTTTTTCAAGGTAGTTACCTTCTTGTATATGTATATACTGTTACGAAGCTCCTGACCATCCCGGCTCTTTCCAGAGGCATTGCATTCGGGAAGCATCGAGAGACTGCAGCGGTAGGTCACGACACGTCGAAACTTCTGGTGGAGGTGCCGTAGAAGGTACGCGTATAATCCATTCGGCTCTGGAATCCATCTCGACACAGATACCAAAAAAATTCTTGTGTGCTGGAAGCTCCAAAGATCAAACAGGAAGCATCCAAAACCTTTGATGCCACTTTAACAGAGGAGCTCGACCTGGCATCGAGAGAGAGTTGGAATCGAGCGACCGTGGCGATAACATCGCAAGCGACATTGTGAATTTCTAAGCGATTGATAATTGTGTGCGTTATTTAGTTGTATCGGTAGTAGTAAATAAAGTGCAGTTTGTTCACAAGTTAATCAGCGCGTTCAATTTCGAAATAGTTGAACCCAAATACCGTAACAATACTTTAGAAAAAATCTTGTCACTTATACTCTTTTTAGACCAAAACTTGATGGGCCGACGTTGGATTTTAGAGAAATTTTGATATGTTATAGAATAGGGTATACTTACTGGAAAGAGTCCATGTGCAACTTTCCAAGCTTACATTATTTTCATTCAAGGTGACACTTTGAAGCTCTTGAGATAAACTCTCGGATAAACTGCTAAACATCCGTACATGACCCTCAAAGAACACTGAAGAAGAAATGCAGTTCAAGTTCGGTTTATATCTCTGTGTGAGTAGGTGTCTCTGGAAGTGAAGAACTGAAATAAAACAACAGATTTTTGTAGCGTCACGGTGATGTTGATGTTTTCATGTCGTATATCTTTCCATCGCATCGCGAGTACGGGTGGTTGACGTGCTCGTAACGTGATAATGTCCTTAATTAAATGTGACCACGGTCAGCTATTTGAAACTATTACACGGACGATGAGAAACGAAATATGTAAGCGCTTGCACCCAGCGCCCAGAACATGATGTTTACAAATTGTGTAACGAATTTTTAAACTGACGTTTGTACATTAATTTAGATTCGTGGCGAGGAGGAGGTCCGCCACGTACAAAATGAGCTATTCTATTATTATTTCGTATATACTTCAACTACTAGGAGGAAAGCATCAAATTTGAGTCAATACAACTTCTTGCCAATCACGCCGTTTAAAACGGTACGAAGCTATTTATATTGATCTATGTATAAAACGACGGCCCTATTAGAAAATTGTACAAGTATTAAATTTATAAAGTGGAACACACCGCGCACGTCGAGGTAGGAATTCCGGGTATTTTTGGGTACTGCCGCATTTTTCTTTTTTTTTGTGCGGTCTGGTATCGTCCCCATCATCATCGCCCTCATCAGCTGCGAAAAATGTCTATTGGACGATTATTTTAGATGCGGCATGGGAGCTTTTTTTCTTTCGGGTTGTAACAAAAGGATCGAAGACTGACAGAGATCACAATAATAGTCGAGTGGCACGTAACAGCTTATGGTGAATTTAATAAGAAAGAGCAGAGCAGGTAGTGACGAGCTCTTTTAATCTTCCGATTCAAATACCTGCCTGACGCAATATCACGGCAACCAATTTGTTAGAATAGAATCAATCTGTCTTATTAAAATCTCCAATTTTTGTTTCGTTTCATTCAATTTTGCGTGTTTTTTCACCAGCAACCCGAGTCAGGTCGTAGCTCAGGTGCGTAGACGTTTTCTATCAAATCGTCTTCACTTGAAATTTCACAACTACCCACTGTCCAACAATCTACCAGCTTTAGGGTATACCTAATACCTATACGTACAACACTCGATAATATCGAACCGCAATTATTGAAGTAACGTATGGTCCGAAAGTTTTGAGAATTTTTTTAAAAGCTAATAACTTTTTTTGGATAGCTTTGATTTTGTAATTCAATATTGCAAAAACTAGCATCATCTTTAACAATACCAAATTCATAATTGACATATTGAAGATGGGCCATTATTTTTGATGGCTCCAGTTTTCTTCTGCCATGTTCGATCATTCTCTGGACAACAGCAGGATTAATTTCTCTGAGCTCCTGCCTCCCAATGTACCACACGCTCGACCAATATAAGATTTTTGGGAAGTATTCAGGATTGTATACGACAAGGGATGGGAAGCTGCAAATGAAGACCAATTACGGCGTCGCATTTTTCAATAACATTAGAGAATTTCGCATTGGAGAAATTGATGCAAAAAATTATGGAACATGGCAGAAGAAAATTGAGATCCATCAAAGATAATGGTCCATTATCAATATGTTGGATATGAATTTGTACTGTTAATATATATATGATGTTAATTTTTGCAATATCAAGTTAAAAAATAAAGACTATTCGGAAAAAGTTATCAGCTTTGAACAATTTCCCAAAACTTTCGGACCATACGTTATATACATCCATGTAGACTCCTTGCGTTATTCAATAAAATTGTCTTGTCTTTCTTTGACATCAAAAAGTACTTTATCGATGTCGGGAAAACATAGAAACAATGACATCGATGTTTTGAAATATCGATTTTTTTTGAGATAAGTAAATAGGAAGACCAGTTTGAACCATTTTTGGAAAAAAAATAAAATTGTAACATACTAGAACACTCAAATCATAGATGTCGCTATGGCAGTAATGTATAAAAACGTTGATGAAAATGTTTTATTTTGTGGTTTTGTGCACAAAATTTCAATAGATGGGTATCTAAACAATAGATGCAAAAATTGAAACGTGATCGAATTTTCACTTTCGATTTTATTCGCTAATTTAATTGACTATTAAAAAATATCGAGTCGATATCGATGTCAGAGTGAAACATCGATGTCTTTCGATAACATCGGAAAGTCATATCGATGTTTCATATCGATGTTAAAACATCGATACATTGAATGCTTAACCTCGATGTTTTTGCAACATCGATTTTATTTGGGCATCCCTATTTACGAGGAGACATCCAGCTATAAGCTGCCCTAGCATGCAACCTCGGGGACAGTACAAAATATCCATGGATGTAGCGGGATTCAAACCAACACGGGGCGGCGCGTATAGCTTGGCTTGCCATCACCTATACCACTCGGCCACCACCGCTCGTTCATTAAAGGGTACTAAACTTCACTAGGTATCGTGAAAAGAGGTATCATAGTCTGTTTGTGTACCAGTGTACCTACATGATATATTATTTTATCTACTCCTACTGAATACTACGCACATTAAATATGCGCCTTTGATTGACTAACGATTATCATTACTCCATCGGTTAGGCCCCGCCCCGTGAGTAATAATTGCGAAGCCACAGGCTGAAACCAATCACAAAATCGCAAATTCCCCTGAATGCAGCATCAAGGAGTCTATGCGCCTACTTGATTTCGCTGTATGTGTCAAATTTATTTTTCGAAGTTGTCAACTTCTCTGTTAGATTTTGTGTATCGAAACCTCACAACCCCCCCCCCCGCCAGAAAAAGTACGAAATAGTTTTTAGATCGCTCATGGATTGGCAAAAGCACAACCAAACACATTCATTTTCAGACAACACACTTCCAGCATATTTTAGTGCCCAATCAGGGCACTATGCGCCTTGACAAAAATTAATACAAGTTCCACGTATCAACTAACATAACCTCACAACCTAACATCGACAAGGGACAGCGATATGGGACGGCGCGGCGTCCTGGGGTGACATGGCAAAGAAATGCGCCTTACTTATTGTATTAACACATCAAGTTAAGTCTCCTTCCTCACCCATTGCCCGTTTGACTTTTTGCGTTCACAACCTCCGGCGAATTCTTTGCGTTGTCCCTGAGATTCATTCATACTAGATCAATCTACTTCTTGAATGGTCGTAGATAAAGCATAGTATTCTACTCTCGTGTATTGGCTAATACTCATTCGGATAAATTACAACACTCGCCTACGGCTCGTGTTTGTAAACATATCCTCATGAGTATTAGCCATCATTACACACTCATTGAATAATATACTATTCCACTACTAATACTACTATAGACTCTAAACCTACACATTATTTACCAAAGATTGACTCAAAAATCGTAGCATCATTGACCAAGGTTAAAAGTGAAAATATTATTGCCTTTGGTCAAAATACGAGAACTGTCAGTAATGACAGCTGTCAGTCAGGTGTTGAATTTTTTTTACACTTCTCTCATATTGGGCTGTTCATCATCCGCTTTCACTATACATTAGTAAGTTTCTGCTGGAAACTACAATAAAAGATCCAATTTTGAATCAGACGACTTTGTTCATGTAACTGATATTCATAAAACAAAAACATAGGTGCCTTTGATTTGAAATCCAAAGCTACCTACTTGGTAATTTTTTCACTTATTTACTGTCACAAAAATCATTTAAATGGGATTCCAGCTTTTAGTAGTGGTAAAAGTAAAATTGTTTTATCAGCTGGGAATTGGTATTCATTCTGGCGCCTCAGCTATAATAGTAACTTTCTCAACATTGGCATTGGTATGTTGTAACTAACTATTTACTAACTGCCAAAGCGCCGAAACAAATGAAAACAAAACTGAAATCCGAAAACGGCACTGTACCTATAAAGTATCTCAAGGCCATCTCAGTTAGAAGCTCCACTCGGAGCTTTGAAACTTGAAACTTCCTGGAGGTGATAGGAGCTATGTCTACGATGGTCCATAACTGGCTTCAAAAATTTTCGTAATCTATCAAACTTGCTTGTTTTAATTGGAAAGCGATCATTGAGAAAACGTGAAAAGTATAAACTTTTAGAGCTCCACATCTAATGATGAGATCAAGAAAATTTCTGTCGGAATTGGTCTTGTACTTACGAAGGCGCAGAGCGGACATGGGATATATTTATTTGTAATTGCGACTTTTTTCTGGCAATTGCGACTTTTTTCTGTCAATTGCCACTTTATTCTGGCAATTGCGCCTTTTTTCTGTCAATTGACACTTTATTCTGGCAATTGCGACTTTTTCCTGTCAATTGCGACTTTTTTCTGTCAATTGACACTTTATTCTGGCAATTGCGACTTTTTTCTGGCAATTGCGACTTTTTTTCTGTCAATTGCCACTTTATTCTGGCAATTGCGACTTTTTTCTGTCAATTGCCACTTTATTCTGGCAATTGCGACTTTTTTCTGTCAATTGCGACTTTTTAGCACATTTCGATAGAAAATGATGTTTATACGTTGTTTCAGATTGATTGCTATCTCAGTAGGCATTGGAAGTATATGGTAAAAGTCGCTTTAGCTTTGTCTAGTTCTAAAACGTTTATTGTTTTAGACCCAAGTCAGTGTGACATGTCAATCAAAATCAACCGCGAAGTTTCTTACTGTCGTCCAAAGTGTCATGTTTCTGTCCACCTAGATAGCTTTTGGAAAGAAAATCGTAATAAGCACCTATCGACGCAAGTTTTAAGAATCTGTACGTGTTACTTATACAGTTACTGTTGTTCCTGTTACTTTATACCTACTGTTACTGTTGTGTTGTTCCTTCATTGGTTTTGATTACCTGATAATTTTCACGCCATGTGTGGGGATCCAGTTCGTTTATCTGCGAGAGAACATGAAACACTTTGACGCTGTTACGAAGAATACTTCAGAGATTCCAACAATGCAGCTGCCAGCACAGCCATTCCATGATAACGGACAGGACAAAATTTTCATGTTTTCTCCTACTTTCAATATTATATCTTTATTATGGCCTGGAATATATTTATGAATAATATACCACGTTGTTCAGAAAGGGTCAGTTTATGTTACGAAGAACTCTTCAGAGATTCCAACAATGCAGCTGTCAGCATTCAGCGCGTTGCTTTGATCTTAAGTAACGTACTGCACGGTCAAACGCATACTTACTGGCAAAAAGAAGGCAGATTTGTCACTATTTACAATCAAAAAGTGGCCGTGGATCCCTGAGCCCAGTCGAGAAAAAAATCAGCCAGGCGCCCGTTCTCAATCAAAAGAGTAGGTACAGTACAGTCTGTTTTGCCATATCCTACCAGATTTCGCGCTTCTGTCTTCACTAAAAGGCTCAGTTGAAGTAGAACAGCGTAACTCGGCTTCAGAAGCAGATCTTCCTTGATATCTGATCCCTCTCAAGGCCATGGAGTTTGCTTTACTGCTTTACTATCTACCTGTGTGATATGTGCACAATGTTGATTGAGACTGTGGCAAGAACGAAATCTGTTGACTCCCCAGGTGCCTATTTTTTTCAGTCCTGATATTGGGAACAGAGACGGTTCGACATCAAAACTGCATGTATCTTTCTTCAAGTGCACCTTGAATGGAGTGCCGCACGTGATACTCGATAAAAAAACTGAAGAAATACTTTCTGACTGAAAGGAGTGAAAGATCTGACTTATAACCTGAAAATAAATAATGAAGTTTCCATGATATTTACACTTTTGATTTGACGTTTTTTGTAACTAAATCTAAAGCTGCATTTAGATTTTCATGACCTACTGGGATAGCAATATTTCTGAAACAACGTATATATGGCCGGTTTGTCCGTCTGTCTGTCCGTCCGTTATTTGTCTGTCCGTGTAAAAGTTGAGAAGTTGTACTCTTTCTCGGGAAATGAAGCTAGAGCCTTGGAACTTTTTCCGCTTGATAGCTTAGGCCCTCCGGGTCTATGGCCTATGGGCAGACTGTATTCTATGGTGGCGCTGCCATCTTGGTAGCCGTATTGGAATATCTCATCAGTGGAACGGAACTTACTCTAATGTCGTATGAACATTCTTACTTTCAAGCTCAGTTTCAGGATTACGCCGCCATCTTGGCCGCCACATCGAAATTTCTTATTATAGGAACGATTGTCATGAAACGTGAAACGTAGGTACTCTTGTTTCGTATGAATCCGCTTCAGATTCATTCGCTATGAATCCACTATAGCGGATCATAAAACTCAGCTTGACAATAAGAGTGATCATACTAGGCAAGGGTAAGTTCCAAGTTTCAGGAAACTCGTTCCACTAATGAGAAATTTGAATATGGTTACCAAGATGGCGGCGTAATCATGAAACTGAGCTTGAAAGTAAGAATGTTCATATGACATCAGAGTAAGTTCCGTTCGAGGTTCTGTTCCACTGATGAGATATTTCAATACGGCTACCAAGATGGCAGCGCCACCATGAAATACAGTCTGCCCATAGGCCACCCTTGAGGGCCTAAGCTATTAATCGGAAAAAGTTCCAAGGCTCTAGCTTCATTTCCCGAGAAGGAGTACAACTTCTCAACTTTTACACGGACAGACAGACTGACGGACGAACAGACAAATAACGGACGGACAGACAGACGGACAAACCGGTCATAGGTATAAACATTATTTTCTATCGAAATGTGCTAAAAAGTCGCGATTGACAGAAAAAAGTCGCAATTGCCAAAATAAAGTGGCAATTGACAGAAAAAAGTCGCAATTGCCAGAATAAAGTGGCAATTGACAGAAAAAAGTTGCAATCACCAGAATAAAGTGTCAATTGACAAAAAAAAGTCGCAATTGCCAGAAAAAAGTCGCAATTGCCAGAATAAAGTGTCAATTGACAGAAAAAAATCGCAATTGCCAGAATAAAGTGGCAATTGACAGAAAAAAGTCGAAATTGCCAGAATAAAGTGTCATTTAACAGAAAAAAGTCGCGATCGCTAGAAAAAAGTCGCAATTGCCAGAATAAAGTGTCAATTGACAGAAAAAAGTCGCAATTGCCAGAATAAAGTGGCAATTGACAGAAAAAAGTCGCAATTGCCCGAAAAAAGTCGCAATTGCCAGAATAAAGTGTCAATTGAGAGAAAAAAGTCGCAATTGCCAGAATAAAGTGTCAATTGACAGAAAAAAGTCGCAATTGCCAGAAAAAAGTCGCAATTGCCAGAATAAAGTGCCAATTGACAGAAAAAAGTCGCAATTGCCAGAATAAAGTGGCAATTGACAGAAAAAAGTCGCAATTGCCAGAAAAAAGTCGCAATTGCCAGAATAAAGTGTCAATTGACACAAAAAAGTCGCGATTGCCAGAATAAAGTGTCAATTGACAGAAAAAAGTCGCAATTGCCAGAATAAAGTGTCAATTGACAGAAAAAAGTCGCAATTACAAATAAATATCTCCCATGTCCGCTCTGTGCTTTCGTATGTACTTGGTAATTTTCAGGTAAGTATTAACTTGCAAAACTTGATTTTTGGCCACGGTCGGATCACCTGGCTTCCTGCTTGGTCTGATCGAATGGTAGATGATGTCCTTCCTGATTTTTTTCAAGAATGTATAATGTCGGAATGTCGCGGAATAGTCGCTTAGAATATTACGACTTAATCTTGATTTCCCGTTTATATTAATACAGCCGTGTACACTGTCGCAATCCATTTGCTTGTGGTTTCCACGAGATATTTCTGGTCAATTCTGGTTTTCAACTCAAAGGCCAAATGGACAAGGGCGTTGGACATAACTGCATCGTGATTTTAATATAAGCAATGAGCATCTTTTTTTCCTGTTTGTTGCTGACTTGTCTGCTGATGGTCTTAAGCCAGTTTTTGTTGTTGATCTCTGTGAATTATCACGCTGCATTCATAGAAAAATACCGGACTCTATCGCAAATTCAAAAAGTTCCCTGAGAACTTCACCTCTACCTGCTGCCAACAATAATGACATCACCGAAGTTGGAAATTCCACACCCATATCCGACAAAGCTGGAAGAAGATTTCCTAAAGACACAGAACGTTCTCGACATCCCAGAAAAACGTGTTCCAAATCTCCCAATTTCAACTGAGCTAAAGCTAAAGCCGCAGCACCCCCTTTCCAAAAACCAACCCCGTACTGCAAGCCGAAGGGTAGTTTTGAACAATTAATCTGAATATCGCCTAATAGAGGCAACCAAGAATACACCAAACAAAAATTGGACGGTATGGGACCACTGGTACTATACGATTTATTCAGTTTTCATACCTGAGAAATGCTGTAGGACCCAGTCCTCACCCAGAAACTACCTCCTCACCCTGTTGAACGATTACAGTTAGTAGATGATGGGCTTAGAAAAAATCAATTCCTCAGTCCTCACGTCTTTTGCAGCGGGAGCAACAGATGAAACTGAATTCACCCTCGGCGCTACCTAATTTGCAGACGGGCTCATCTATTTGAAACGAAAGGTGCTAGCGCCTCGACACTTCACAAACATGTTCAACGGGTAGCAGCACTGAAATTATTTTGTTGGCATCACCCCATCAAGGGGGTGGTTTTTCAAAATCATCCGTGACATCGTTAGGGATGATTTCTTCCCAATTGTAGTTTTGGATTGTGCTAGCTCCTGAGTCAGTCAAGATAATTGCCAGAAATCAACCCTGCAGGACACGTACAACAGGAGCAGCAGCTGGAAATGTGAATTTACCCTCGCTACCTAATTTGCAGACGGGCTCATATCTTTGGAACAAAAGGCACTAGCGCCTCGAAACTTCACAAACAGGTTCAACAGATGAAGGCCAAGTTAGCAGCAGTGAATTTTTTTTGTTGACACAACCCCTTCGAGAGGGTGGTTTTTAAGAATCGTCCGCGACATCGTCAGGGGTGGTTTTTTCAATTTTTTTTTTGATTTCATTAGTGCAGCGCCTGGTCAAAATGACTGCCAGAAATCAACCTCGCAGGACACGTACAGCGGGAGCAGCAGCTGGAAAAGTGGATTCACCCTCCACGACCTAATTTGCAGATGGGCTCATATCTTTGGAACGAAAGGCACTAGCGCCTCGAAACTTTACAAACATGTTCAACGAGTAGAGGCCGAGGTAGTAGCAGTAAAATTTTTTCATTCACACAACCCCTTCGAGGGGGTGGTTTTCAAAAATCGTCCGTAACATCGTCAGGGGTGGTTTTCTTTATTCTCTTTTTGATTTTCATTAGTGCAGCGCCTAATCAAGACTGCCAAAAATCAACCTCGCAGGACACATACAGCGGGAGCAGCAGCTGGAAAAGTGGATTCAACCTCCTCGGGAGAGCCCCTGCCCCCCGCCTGCAATTTGCAGACCGCCTGCGTTGAGGTACACCCAGAATTCAGTTCCCTTAAATTTGATGTATCACAAAGTATGTAGTGTCATTTTAGATTTTGAAGTTGGGGTGAGGGAGTGAAGGGGTGGATTTGAGTGGCACTTTTTACACAGAAAATTTTCTCCCTTGATGCTGCGCAGGATGACGTTGACTGTACTAAAGAGAATTGAGAGGTCAAGAATATTACATTGGAAACTCAGACATTTCTAGGAAGAAGGGGGGTGGGGTTGGAAATTATTGAAATATCTTTTCAGAAAGAGAATTTGATTCTCTTCAATTTGATGTATCGCAAGGTGAGTAGTGTCATTCGAAACTTCGAATTTTGGGCGGGTGGGGGTGAGGGGGCTGAAGATGGAAATTCGCCAATGTATGCTTCGGATGTCCCCCTCAATATGAAAATTGAACTGTCCGAGCTTTTTTCAAAAAAATGAGGTGAAATGCCCGAAAACCTCTCTGTTCTGTTTTTGTTGGGCCACCCTGGTATAGCTTCAAATCGTTGAGTTGTCTCTTGATGTAGTCCGTCAAACCTTGGTTTTTTTGAACAAATATAACATGTATGTACAGTGTTCATTGGCTGAGTTGAAGACAACAAAATTAGGCACACACAGTTAGGTTTTGAAGCACCGTATCCTCCCAGCGCTCCAGCTTGTTACTTTATTTTTGCTCCAAAAAGTCATTCTACTAAAAATAGAAAGTGTATGCGATATATGTGGCTTTCTTCTTTTCACTTTTATATTTGACGCGTGTTTTTTCAGACCTTGCTCTTCTCTTTTGTTCCCGATGGGTTAGCCACTCTTCTTCTTTCAAATTCTTCAGTCCATAGGTACTGGAAACAAGTATCACATCATCTGTCTTTCTTTGGTTGATACGGAGCAACATTTATCTCGTTTAACATTGTGAAAGGGAAGTTCTAGGCAGAGGTTCTTCATTTAACTCCTTACATTTGACTTCGTTAGTGGCTTACACTCAGTTTGACTTGTTCCAGATAGAGCTTCTCAGTCTTGCGGCACTAGAGTAACGGCAGCTTATTCAAATCCTCCAGAAATTGTCTCAAAGAAATACCCCTCGATTTTCTAGTGCTTCTTCTTGGATTCAAATGAGTCGCGCCTGTTTTGTCAGATACTATTCCGAGGGTGCTTCCATGTAGGTACCCAGCTTTGTATGGATCGTTGTTTTAGGCATGATGTAGTGGACAGGCAAAGCTGGTGCCTCAAAACTTACGTCATAAGGTATATGATTTTAACCCTGAAGGTCTAATGTGCGTTGATAATGTTGTTAAAAATTTCTTTGTCTTGCATGTCAGACCGGGGGCTCTAGGCTGGTATAGGCTTGTCAATTCTCGAGAAATGTCAAAATTTCATGCCATAAGGTACATGAATGGAATTAACTGGCTTTTGTGTGGGAACGTCGCCTTAATGGGAAATCGGGTCATAAGACAACATTTTTTGGGGGCTCTCGGTCCTATAGCTGTATTACACTACACAATTTCTTGTACAATTTCTTGAACAATCTGTCAGTTAAACAATCAAGTTCTTTTTTTTGACATTATTATGGCAGATTGTACAAGAAATTGCACAAGAAATTGTGTAGTCTAATACAGCTATTATACAGCATATAATAAGACAAGTTTGAAATTTTCAAAATGGGCCAAAATTTACCTCCTTCTGGAGACTCCTCCTTTGACATAATTTTGAAAATCTTAACAATTCTTGCATGATTTTTTACGTAGGTTTCGAGTCTGTCCACAAAAATTTTCAATAGTACAGTTGGGAGCGAAATGATCCATACGGCACCGCTAGGAAGTCGGCTGGATCTCAGAAATGTTAGCTGTTTGGATTGTTCTTGAATGCCAGTTTTGATAAGGGATTGGTCGTTATCGAAACTGGCATTCAAGAACGAACCAAGCAGCTAACATTTTTGGAATCCAGCGGACTTCCTAGCGGTGCCGTATGAATCATTTCGCTCCCAACTGTACATTACTTACAGAGTGCAACATCGATTTTTTTTACTAAATCGTACAGCCTGTATTTTAACATGGAAATCGATTCCGTCTTTCATCCTGATTACAAATATATCATATATCACTTCTAGTGGGTTGGTCAACAAAACGCCTGTGATAATAGTAAATTATTCAACAAGCGGGTAATGATTGCTTCTCACTCATGAGGACGCAGTTTGCCGAGACGGGCTTTGGCGAGTGTCATAAAGCACCCAAATGAGTAATAGCCATTACCTGCGAGTGCGGAATCCAGTCTTATTGAAAAATGCAGGCATGTATGCGCGTGATAATGCGTGCATTATCCAATAGGATTGGATAAAATTGATAAATTTTGAACTTTTTTGAAAATTTCAAATTTGTCTTACGACCAGATTTTTGATTGGGAGAATGTTCCCACACAAAATCCAGTTGGTTTCATTCAGTACCTTATGACGTAAATTTTTTGGCCATTTTTTCGAAAATTGACAAGCTCATACCAGCCTAAAGTCATTAGCCACATGTAAGACGAAGCAATTTTAGCAACCTCATCAACGCACATTAGATCTACCCTACATGGTTAAAATCATGTACCTTATGAATGACGTAAGTTTTGAGGCACCAGCTTCCTGTCCATAGATATGGGATGTACATATTGTTGCAAACAAGACCCAACAAGTTATTCACTTTCAAGTGATACTTCAAAGTTGCTCCTCTTCGTGAGGTGTCATTTGTAATTATTTTCTCGTTGGAAGCATCAATAGATGAAAAAAATGCTACATGAACTTCTATTTTTCCCGAAAAAACAAGTCAATCTAAATTTTTCATATAATTTTCCGACTCTTATCCGAAATTTCATCGCAACTTGGCTTGCTTGACTTTTGGCTAAATTTCGATTTGCATGGCTTATGCCAGCAATTCCCTTTTTTGCAATTCATGCCGTGAAGAACTTGCTTTTGATTTCCTGGCCTGTTATACCAAATATTATTTCCCCTTCTTTCCTATAATTTATAATATAATTTATAATTTATATAATTTCTGATTTGTCGTGAATTGCCCTGTATTGATGGGGACAAGGCAACCAAGAATTTACTGAGAATGTTTTCATTTTTGTCCCCCATTGGTTACTTAATATGTAATGTTCAACTTTGCAGGTGATGGAACACAAGTTTTCTTTTTCAAGCGTCCCTAATTTGCGACGTCTCGGGCTTCGCGGGTACTCCGATCAAGCATACGTTTTGGCGTAAATGGCAGTAAAGTCAAGATGAGTTGAGAAGGAAAAATTAAAGAAAACTGGTTGGTTTCCAGCTGCCACTGAGAATTCAATAAAGTCCGGTTGTGATGACACTTCTGAGAAAAAAGTTTAATAAGCAAGCAGGGCACGAACCTGACAATAAATGGCGGAGGCGCCCAATACACTCTATAGCTCTTACGATAAATCAACGCGGTATTGTGTAAGCAAGCGGAGAGTTAATAACCTAATATAAGTTTTTAGGAACACCTACCTAAATATCTGGTATATACCTGCGTGGATGAGAAGGTTATTAATTCAATTTTCACGCGTCGTTATGTATTATTGGCGTTCGGTTAACCAGGATGCTTTATTCAAAGCATGTCCTGATTGCCCAGATTAAGCTGCGGCTTTTACGCTTATTACATTTGCATAGTGTAGAGGGCTTCTTCCTCAGCCACCGAACAAACAACAGCTTTGCCAGAATTGTGTCATCGTAATAAGCACGCCGGCGAAAAATTGCAGCATTTCCACTCTCGGAAAACTCAACGCAAGGGAAAACGGATTTTCATAGGAGAATTTTCCTGTTTGCAATCTATATTTAATATACTCCTCCATACATCCTTTTGTCGATAATAACGAACTTATGAGACATGATCTGGATTAGATCGATGTGATGTAACCAAAAACGTTATGCCACACGCCGGTACATGGCAGATAATGAAGCGCAGGAATGGCTCAGACATGACCAGGAATTGATTTCTAATACTTTCTGCTGTTGTGGAGTGGAAGCGCCTGGCTTCGGCTCTGCTAGAGAGCTTG
The DNA here is from genome assembly GCA_949128115.1 of Anaspis maculata. Taxonomy (NCBI): domain Eukaryota; kingdom Metazoa; phylum Arthropoda; class Insecta; order Coleoptera; family Scraptiidae; genus Anaspis; species Anaspis maculata. The sequence continues at coordinate 93,129,520 of OX421962.1, forward strand.
CTTTCACCAATATAGACAGACATTGATGTAATATCTTCGAATAATACACCCACATTCGGTAACAATCTGTTCTATTTTGGGCATGATCGTGCGTTCATAATTGCAATATAAATAATAAGAGCCGGTGCTGCGTTCCAATCACTTAACCGATTTTTTAATTGTTAGTTCTACTCTGGTACCTTAACTATAAATAAGCTATTTTCGGCTGACACAAAATTGAATTCTTATGTGAAACTCACTAATTATCCAATTTAATTTAAGAACAGTCTACGAATATGAAAATTGTAATGGAAATTCTTGTGAAAATTCCTTCACACCCGGCTCTCTCCAATATAGCTCCCGCGCTATAATATACAAATATCAAAAGTCAACTGGGCGTTAATAAATTGTGTCTAATTGATTATATTTGTATCATCTTTTTATTGATTGTTGTTGTCAACAATAATTTGTACCCACCCGAAACACCCACTTGGTCACATTTTTATTCAACACATTTGTCACTCTTCTGCAAGCTCCGACAACGCAACCTGTCACATTCTAGCATTCCAATTAGGCGCGCGTAATTTGTTGATGGTATTAATTGGATCGGTTATAAAAATGCAGATATCTCATTCTAATTGGTCATTTTGCATGCTGGGCAATAAACCCGATGTTACTGAAAAATTGAAATAAGTAAGGAATAACCATAGCACTATAATAAGGATGACACAGCTACTCCCACATGAACGGTATAATAACGATGTGTCTAGTCTACTGACACATTTCAGATACTTCCTGAATTGTTCTAGAAGAAAAGCATTGCTATATACGAGTATTAAGGGGGTGCGGGAAGTTTCTTGGAATAATACGTTTCCAACAAGTAGCAAATGTCAGGTGGCTTGTTAAAAAATTCAACAACACAAAATTGGATGAGCTTCATTCAACCCCGCGTGTGTTTCGCTCTGTTTCGATGTTCACTTTCGGCGTATATAAAGTAGGCAAGGAAGCTGACTGCCATCGACTATGTCAAATTATATTAGTACTTCATGGCTGCAGGCTGCATTTCTTGAACCAGAGATTTTAGGTTCTGGAGAGCTTTCTTTGAAAAAGCTTAAACCCTGACGATGCAGAAGAACGAATCTTGGTTGTACCTGCTAGACTACGGGTATTGTCATTAAAAAAATTCGCAAAAGCATCTGCTTAGGTTTTTGAGGAGTTGCTAGGTGAAATCTAAACAAATGCTTATGCTAATTTTTCATGATACCACCCTATCTTCTATATACAGGATGTCCCACGAAGTAACCGACATAGTTCAAGGGTAGATGTATCGTGTGATCAAAAGAATTCTTATTTTAGGTAGGCTGTGGCCTAGTCAAATTCAAGGGTGCGAAGCTGCGTTCGGCTAGGGCACAGCCTGCCTAAAATAAGAATTCATTTGATCACACGATACTTACTCAAGGCTAATCAAAATCTGCCTTCGAGATTTTCTTAACGTCCCCCTTTCCGATTTATGTGTTCAACCAAAAAGTTTGGTTGGCAATATCTCATGAGTAGATCAATAGAATCGATAGGAATTTGGCAGGTATATTTTAAAACCAAGGGCCTTTGTAGCGCCCTATTCATTCGTGGAATGAACACAGGACCGTACCCAAAATTTTGTTTTCCGAGTTTCTGTTGGATAAGAAGCCATCCTGTACTTATAGATTTTTTCAAAATCTGATGTCATATTCGGAAGCTACATGAAAAATGCTACAAAATGCGATTCGTTAATTGTTTGGCACTAATTTAGCTGATTTTGAAACGACCCCAGCTATCGTCTTGTACCCCTGAATGGGTAGGCAACCCATTATACTGCCATTTAATTCAACTTATTTGAATTAAATCACTTTTCCCGCTTTTGGAACCGCTTGGCCGATGATCATCTAGTATCAGGACGACATCCCGTTGTGCCTCTCTTCTTGTTGTTCGATTATAGAGCTCTCGAGATTGTTGAGATAGGTCTGACTACAAGTTTGAACACAATAAGACACAGTTAAAATTTTAACACAACAGCAATCTATTGACCTCTATGTACAATTCAAAATGTTTAAATAATGGCTCGCTCCTATACCTAGTCCTACCTTCACATCGCAGGCTAAATTATCTAAAAGATCTAACCTATTCCCGAAGAGATAACTTTCCCCTAATTATTTCAGACGTCCCAACACCCCAACCCTCCGACGAACACCTGACTCTACACCTTGACCGACATTTAATTCTGACTGGTTCTCGCGGTTCAAAGTTCTTTTTGTGATTAAATCAGATCCAACATTTATGTTAGTGTTAAAGGTTATGTTAGGGTTAGGCCCGGCTTCTAGACACTGAAAAGAGAAGAGTGACTTCGACCACGAGTGCTATCCAAAATTTGTGGGCCGGTGTGTGTATGGTAGCCCACCTTATTGTGGCATTCTTTTCAAAGGCTGTTGCTTCTTTTTGGGCCATGGTCTCTTTTGCCCGTTTGGGAAGGATTGGATATGGCTGCCTTTGTGGGGGCCTATTCCCTTTTTGCACCGTGAGTCACCCCCAACGCTTAGAAAGATTCCCGCGGTCGCGCGTGTCTATAACCGGAAATGTTGAACAAAATTTCGCCCTTCCAAAAACTTTCAAACCGATGGTGAGCGCGAAACAAATACTCCAGTCAAGGTACAAATTTAATTTGGAGAACGTTTTGAGCACGCTTCGTATACGCGCTAGTTCGTTGTTGTTTAGCAGTTTGTGAGAGAAGGCCGCAGCCAGGAGAAACAAAACGCAGAGAATAGACTATACAGGGTGTTCGCCGAAAAGCCGATGCGGAGAGGCGTCGAAATAATCTTTGCCCTAACGCGAAATAATCGCCGTCTACACTATTCCTGATCGAGCCCTAATAACAATTCATTTTTACAAAGTCCCTATCTGAACGGTGGCGTCGTTGGGTACCGGCATGAATTCATCAGTTTCGAATAAGAACGTTTTCATTCCCGGGACAACTCTACATGGGAATATCCGGAACTGTCGTGGCGCTAAAACAAAATCATAAGTTTCAAGGAGGGGGGGGGGGTCCATCAATCCGATCAACAATTGCGACTCTACGGCGGGGTCCGAACCCCGATACAAACGCGATTCTATTTTTTCAATTACTCAAGTTTTCCCGTAGTTCTCAAAATTTACATTTTCCGAATACCTAGAAGCTTCAGAAACGCAGAGGAAGCTCACCCGCGAGTTTCCAGATCTAACCCACTAGGTCCGGTGCTCTGAGTACCGCAGTCACAAAGCCAAGTCCAGAGGGCCCAAGAGCGCGAATACCTTTCTATGAAGGTATCCATCAAAGGACGAGGCTTGCCAGTGGCTGTACCTGACGGCAGACAGTAGCGCAGATACCAGCACGTGCAGGCAGATTCAGAGCGCACGCGTGAGCCCCATCATACATTTTTCCCGACAAAGCCTAACCGTTAGCAACTATCCCAACTCACCAAGACTAACCTCCCGCCCGTCGAGGTCATCACTCCGCCACACGAGATACCGAAACGAGAGACCTCATTTCTATCGGGCCTGGTTCATTTAGGGGTTTCAACTCGACATCCTCGAGGTAGGCTAGAACTCATCGTCGAGGGAACGCGACTCAGCATCCTGGAGGGGGTTCGAAACACTTCGTCAACGGGTCCCAACTCTACGACTTGGAGAAGGGTCGAAACTCAACACCGAAAGGGCCTTGGCACATCGACCTGGCAAAGGGCTGGAACTCATCGTCAGAGGGCTCTGACTCGACACCTGAAGGCGGATCAAGACTCAACGTCCAAGGGCTCTGACACGACATCCTAGAGACGGGTTGCAACTCAACGGGGGAAGCAACTCATCAGTCTCTCGGAGGGTCAAAACTCAACCTGGAGGGTTCTCGACTCAACGTGCCCCCAAGGGGACCAAAACACGTCTCCGAAGGGTTCCAACTCGACTTGCTCCAGGGGGCCTTTGAGACACATCAGCCGGGGGGAATCGACTCGTCATTTTCCAAGTGGGCTGGGGCTCATCATTTGGGCTTCGACGCTTCGGCCTCTAGGAGAGTCGCGACGCAACATAAACGGGTTCTAACTCAGCTTCCTCGAAGAGGACTAAAACTCTTCGCTAACAGGCCCGCAGAAGCACTCGGCAGCGGACGTGACAATTCGGGAGCGGACGGCAGCCCAGGAGGATTGGTCCAGGTACCACGGTCAATCTCCGGCGATATCCTCCATTCCCAGCAATTTGGAATATTTTATTGCATCCAAAACGATCGCGAACGGTGTATAGACAGCTCAGGTAATCTGAGAAGTGCGCTGGAATGTGACCGGCGGTGCTAACACGTGTGAATCGGATGGTGGCGGGCGGCGGGCGGTAGCACGGCGCGTCAACACAGCAGGAGTACGGCAGCACTAGCTGGGTCAAAGTGCGGGTGCTTTACTTCATATGCACCAATTCACCATTTCGTCGGACGTCAAGCAGGAACGGTTATTGAATTCGATGAGGAGCAAATAAATTATGTTGTAGAGCTTTGCGGGATTTACACGAATGAATTAAATAACTAGCGACATCTTTTAATGATGCCTTGACTCTGAATATTCACATTCTCATACCTTGATTTCACGGCTTTGAATTATTTTCCTCTGGATTATTTTCGGCCCGCCAAATGCGGGTGGCTTCAATTTGAAAATAAAATATGACCAGAAATTTTTCAAAATTTTTTTCAAAAAATCCAATTTGAATCAGTGAAACGCTATTAAGATGGTCGAACAAAATCATCATTTCAATTGTGGTGCTCTAACTAACCAAGAATAATTTCAGGGGATTTTCTGGAAACATAAATTTGGTACCTCCTGAAATTATCCTTAGTTTGGTATAGAACATCAAAATTGAAATTGTGACTTTGTTTGATCATCTGATGGAACAGCGTTTGAGAAATTTGAAATCTAATTTCCAAAAACATTCCTGATGAAAAAATCTCGGGTAGGTAATAAGTTTTTTTCGAATCAGCTAAATTAGTGCAAAACAATTCAGGAATCGCATTTTGTAGCATTTTTAATGTAGCTTTCGGATATGAGATCAGATTTTGAAAAAGGTGGGACACCTGGTATATAAAAATGAGTCCGTTTTCTATGTCTCGCAAAAACTTGAAAATAGATCTATACCGATTTGAATATTTTTTCAAATTTTTTCGTTTTAACACTGGCGTGGTTTGAGAGGTGGAAGAACCGTCGCCACCGCCTCCGCGTGCCGCCCCCGATGAGGATCTTGAGAATGGCTCGACCGATTTGAATAATCTCTTTTTTAATTTATAAACAATGTTTTTTCTTGAAGAACCGTCGACTTAGTTCATAAGATGGAAGAACTGTGGACCGGTTTCCACTGACGGAACGAATGACTTTTCAAATGAAAAGTACCGGGTGGGCCATAATAAACCGGAATACTTTTTTTTGCTTATTAAATTTTTATTCCCTGACCGATTTTGACAAGAATGGTACCAACGGAAAGCCAATAGACTAGGTCGTACACCACAAAAGTCAAAATGGCCGTCACTTCAAAATTCAAGATGGCGGAAATGTTTGAATATACACCTTCTTTTGTTTTCGTTCTTTTTGTTCAAAAGTTATGGAAACCGTGAAAACAATAACATAATCGGAAAGAATAGAGTTTTTCTCACAATTCAAAACCATTCCGAGCTTATTCGGTCCATTCGTTCTGGAGTTATAGCAAAATGAAAAAAGGCCTACTTCACATGTTCTGACCAAAAATGATGGTTTTAAATTTTAGTTTCCTGCGTATAAAATTTTCATTACCTGTCCGATTTTGACGAAAATGGTACCAACAAAAAGCTAATAGACTAGGTCGTACACCACAAGAGTCAAAATGGCTGTCACTTCAAAATTCAAGATGGCGGAATTGTTTGAAATATACACCTTCTTTTGTTTTCGTTCTTTTTGTTCAAAAGTTACGGAAACTGTGAAAACAACAACATAATCGGGAAGAATGGAGTTTTTCTCACAATTCAAGACCATTCCGAGCTTATTCGGTCTATTCGTTCTGGAGTAATAGCGAAATTAAAAAAGGCCTACTTCACATGTTCTGGCCAGGAATGACCACCACCATGCCTCCGATCGACTGACCCCGTGTCCCTAATTTTTTTTTGCCAAGTCGTAGAGAGTACTTCCGAAACCTCCGTTCTCCTGACTTTCCTGATCGGAGATAATTTGGGCGACAGTACGACCCGCATTCATTCATTCCTCCTTGATAAGAATCTTGTCTTCTTCAGACAACATATTTTTACTACGATAAGAAAACTCACGGCTTGTAAAAAGAAAGTTGTCAAAAGATTTGTTTACTAGCAAACAGTTTTGTTTGTCAGAGCCATCTCCCTACCCGTTGCGCGAAAACGTGGGTAGGGCGTCCACCAGTGATTTCGCACTTTTCGTAATGATGCGCAAAGCCTTGAAAAGAATCAGGTTCTTTTGATCGTCATGATATTGTCCATAAAACTCATTTAGGTAATTATTGGGTATGTATTGACACCAATTTTTGTGGAATCGGCCCCGAAAAACAAAAATTTGGGAGGCAGGAAACCAAAATTTAAAACCATAATTTCTGGTCAGAGCATGTGAAGTAGGCCTTTTTCAATTTCGCTATAGCTCCAAAACAAATGGACCAAGTGAGCTCGGAATGGTCTTAAATTGTGAGAAAAACTACATTCTTTCTGATTATGCTGTTGTTTTTACAGTTTCCATAACTTTTGAACACAACGAATAAAAACAAAAGAAGGTGTATATTCAAACAATTCCGCCATCTTGAATTTTGAAGTGACGGCCATTTTGACTTTTGTGGTGTACGACCTAGTCTATTGGCTTTCCGTTGGTACTATTCCCGTCAAAATCGATAAGGGAATAAAAATTTTATAGGCAGGAATCCAAAATTTAAAACGATAATTTCTGGTCAGAACATGTGAAGTAGGCCTTTTTTAATTTCGCTATAACTCCAGAACGAATGGACCGAATAAGCTCCGAATGGTCTTGAATTGTGAGAAAAACTCCATTCTTTCCGATTATGTTGTTGCTTTCACAGTTTCCGTAACTTTTGAACAATAAGAACGAAAACAAAAGAAGGTGTATATTCAAACATTTCCGCCATCTTGAATTTTGAAGTGACGGCCATTTTGACTTTTGTGATGTACGACCTAGTCTATTGGCTTTCCGTTGGTATCATTCCCGTCAAAATCGGTCAGTGAATAAAAATTTCAGAGGCAAAAAAAAGTATTCCGGTTTATTATGGCCCACCCGGTACATACTGAAGGTGGTAGTTTTCTTCAGAAATGGAAGCTGTAGACACGGTGTTTCGCTATATTATTTTAGCTCTTCAGTACAGCATACCAGACGTGAGTTTTCTGTGAAACTACCAAGAGAGTTGTATAGATTTTCAACAACATACCTCTGCAGCGGGGAAACATCAAACGAAAGCCAAACCTTCGGGTTTCTTTTCGCCTTTCGGCTTTCGGCAAGCTCAATGTTAATTCATAGCAAAGCACTGTGTCTACAGCTTCCATTTCTGAAGAAAACTAACATCTTGTAGTATGTACTTTTCATTTGAAAAGTCATTCCTTCCCACACTTCATTCATCTTAATCTCTTTTTTGTTGGCACTGGAGTGGTTTAAAAGGAGAAAAAAAACTCCATCGCCTCCGCGTGCTGCCCCCGATGAGGATCTTGAGAGTGGTTTGACTGATTTGAGAAAAAATGTTGGTGTTGTTCGTTTCAAAACTGGGGTGTTACTAAACCGCCGCCACCCCCAAGTTATTGCAACACTAAGGTATTCATCGCCACCGCCTCCGCGTGTCGCCCCCTATTAGTACTTTGGTGGCTCAACTGATTTGAATAATTTTTGTTTTGTTTTATTCGTCTCAACACTAGGGTGGTTAAAAAAAAACCGCCACTGCCTCGCCTCCGCGTTCCGCCCCCGACAAGAGTCTTGAGAGTAGCTTGACCGTTTGAATAATTTTTTTTGTTCGTTTCAACACTGGGGTGCTTTGAAAAAAACTTGCCGTCGCCTCCGCGTGCCATTCTCGACGAGGATCTTGAGAGTGACTCGGCCAATGTTTTGTTCACCTCAAAGCTAGGGTGTCTTTGAACCGCCGCCGAGTTATTGCAACACTGAGGTGTTCACCGCCGCCATCTCCGCGTGCCGCCCCCGATGAGTATCTGGAAAGGGTTTCGACCGATTTGAATATGTAAATGTTAGGTGTTGTTCGCTTCAACACTGGGGTGTTTTCAAACCACCGCCGCCACAGAATTATTTTGACACTGGGGTGTTCTTAAGACGCCGCCGCTCCGGCATGCCGCCCCCGACGAGTGTCGAGAACCGAATGCGAATTCGTGCATTTACGCGGCGGGCTGCCTCACGTGCAAACCGCACTGATGACCAGTGAGGGACGCATAATGCAAACAGTCGTGTTGGCATGTTCGCATTTAATATCTCGATTCGAAAATTACTCGACCGAATTGAAAAAATGTTCGCGTCAATACCGGTGCTTTCAAAAATGACCAGTATCTCGGGAGCCCAAGAAGATAGGTACCTCCAAGCGACAAAAACAAAAGGCGTCCTGCTACCTGAGCAATCCTGGCAAAAACATGTCCATGTCCCGCCAAACCAATATAATTCTCTCTCGCATTTGTTTTTCGCAGAAATAATTACCGAAACAAAGGAACTAGTCGGGACGCTATTGCTTTTTTATTGGTATCAAAAAATTCCACTCTAAATATTGTGCCTCTTGAACCAATAAAAATATCCAGCCATCGCCGCAGCCCTGGCCGTCACTATATATAGGGTGATAAAGAAGAAAAAATTCATATCTCATGAACTAAACAGATGGAGCTGTGAAACTCTGCACAAAGATGCTTCATTCAATTCCTAACAAAGTGCAGCAAACTATTTTGGGATCCCTTGCGAAGTTTCTTGAATATGTTGAAAATAAAATCCCAAAAATAATGGAAATTGTACTTGACTGATTGATTTCTCAATTACTCACTGATTTTTCGGGATATCATGTTGCAACTTTTTATTAGGCTGATGGATGATGTAGAAAATAAGCAATAGCGCCCCGACCAGTGCCGGATTAAGGCCTAGGCCAACGCGGCCCAGGCCTAGGGCGGCAAAATTTTGGGGGCGGCAAAATCGAGACAATTTTCTAAGTGGGTACAGTACTTTTACTGTGACATTTGTCATAACAAGGTATTGTTGATTTAGCACTTCCTTTTGTTTTCTGTTTGAAAGTATATTTTTTTGAAATGTTTTGAATTTTGATCTTTGTGATACATTTTTGTCCTATTTTTGAGATAATAAAAACCCATGAAAAGAGTTCCTTGTGATCAGTGAACATTCATTGGTATGATTTGTTCGTTAGGAGAGGGGGGGGTCAAATTTGAAGCAGGCCTATGGGCGGCAAATCCGTTAATCCGGCACTGGCCCCGACTAAACAACCTTCATTAGATGCCACCGAAAGAAGCGTGGGGTGTAGACCACGGGTCCACCTAGTATCTGAAAATATTATTTTGCAGATTCTCATTCAGTAAGGCGCGATATATAAGCGCGATTTTATACATTCACCGCATTTTGAGCTTAAAATTGGCCATTTTTCATAATCGCAATAGTTTGAACATGTTGCATGGGTATGTGATGAGTTGCTCCTCAGTAATTTGACTTGCTGTCAATCTGACAGCGACTCAAATCACCACGCCGGCGCCGTGGATCAACCCAGGTTCAACCCGTTGCTACGATGAGAAATAGTCATCGAAAGCGTCGCTGACTTCACGGACCCAAAGAAATATTTCTAGTTTCCCTAAGACACTTCAGGCTGACGCAAATGTCGAAACTGAATATCAATGCATGGATGGGAAAGTGCGCTCACACAGCGTCTGTTGGAAAATCAATGCTTACGTGTGCGGGGTTCGGCGTTATCATAAGTGGGTTCATGAGATTTTGCCCCTTCCCTTCCCATATCTTGACTTAATCGAAATTGAAAGCTCGCGGAAGGAAACTTCACGGCACAATTTTGCCGTCGTGTAAGAACTTCAACGTTGGATGACTCCAAAAATAAACCGTCGTACTTGCGATAATTAAAAATACACACATTCGAAATTGACGCACTTAGACCCATCACAGTTTTGGGTGGTGTTGATGTTGTCGGGAATTATGTTCCAGTTTCTTTTGTCCCGAAATGACGCTGCCAAAATCTACTTTTAGAAAAATGTTTATATCTCTATACTTTCACAATCGTTTGAAATTGTCTCTATTGCAGAGACTGTGGGGGAGCCTGTGTAGTTGTTTAAGGAAAAAACTCCAATTTCGGGCTCTTGTTTAAACAGTGTCTGGGTGACGTAACTAACTAGGTAAGCATTGACTCTGTCAAGGTTCAGATGTTTTTAGCAAAATTAAAACATAAAACGATCGTCAAAACACGGAACTCGTTCAATGCCATTCATTTTGGTGATTGAAAAACGCAAATCTTCCGTTCCATGTAAATTGAATCCAGGATTTCCATTAGCGGAATGAGTGGCGTGTGTATATGTGACCCGGCCGGGCCGTGTCCACTGGCGGCTTGTTTCTACTGTAGCGGTGTACCTATACCTACACCACTACTTGACGACATTAAATTAAAAATTATATTCCTGAATCAATACAGCCGTTCCACAGCGATTATTCCAAAATATGATTATGATAAAAATTGCCCCGTGTCATGCAATTGCGTGTGCGCAATATTACCCAACCACCTACTGTAAATCATTAGATTAAAAGGGTTGAGAAGAATATCCACCGTCATATACTTTACCTACCTATAAGCTGAAAACACCACGCATCAGGGCAAAAGAAAGGGACCTGCGCCACTATTTTTCCAGAATTCCAGCAAGCTTTCAGATTCCATCGTGATGGAAATAACACCAACACCAACAGACAAAGGGACTAAAAATAGATAAATAGATATTTAGGTGCGTGTTACGCAATCCAGAGCAGTTTCATTCAAACGCCTTATTCGGATAGGTTAGATGTCAGAGTTGGAAATTGAATATTAAAAAGCGCGGCCCCCGGTATCATAGTGGGTACTTCCTATTTGCGTCAACAGCACGATTCTCTTCGCCTTTTAGAATGGGTATAACATAGGTATGCCTATACACAAAATAATGTAGATCTGAACTCTTACATAAGTACATACAGCGCCTTTTGATGAGTTTTAGTTTCCGTCCCATTATTGAGTTATGATAACCAAAGTCATCGCTAATCGCTACTAGCCAAGTCCTAAACGCTAAACTGAATTCCCAATTCAACCTTAGGAAGGTTCTAATGTGACTAAAGAAGTTGTTGAAGAACGGGAATCGGTTTTTGTTAATTTTTTCCTACAGTTAAAACTCCTCTAAATAGAAATGTATGGGCAAGCTATTAAAGTCTCAAAACCTTGGAAATTTTTGATATTGTTTTTCGAAAATTTGAAAACTAGATAGCAGCACACATTCATCTTCTTTCAAAAAAATCGCATGCCAAGTTTGAATTTTTTGTTTTCAAAAAGAAGGTACTAAAATTGATTTCTACTAATCCACTTTTTCAAGTTCACGGAAAATCATTATTGGTACTTTTTTTTGAAAATAGAAAGTTCAAATTTGGCATGCGGCTTTCTCGAAGTAAGATGAATATGCGTTGCTATCTAATTTCCTAATTTGAAGAAAAAATTCTGACATTTTTTGTAAATTTTGAAAATTGAATAGCATTGCCCTATATTTCTCTTTGAATAAGGAGTTTCTAGTTGAAGAAAAAAATAAACAAAAACCGATTTCCGTCAACAACTTTTCTAGTCACATATAAACCCCTTTTGAGTAGTGCACCAGTGTCGGTGCAAGATCCGTCCATTTCATTTGACATCTCCAATTCTCACCTCTTCGAATTTGTAACATTCTGCACATTCTATGAGCCCCGCACCGGTCTTTTGGCTTGATGCCCTCTTTGATGCCTTGAGCTTGGAATCGACATGCCTCATTTCCTTCTTATTGATTAACAACCTAACCTGTGACGATTTTGTCATCATTATGGTGCACTCGCAATGACACTGTCGAAAGTACTTAGTCGGTGTCGAGTTTGTTGCACTCGGTGCAAAAAACTTACACTCGACTCTCAAGTGAAACACAACACACTTTCTCGGTGCGACTTGGAATTGCCAAGTGAAACGCGAAAAGTGCACACTGCTATAGCAGCTGCAATGACGTTCGACATTTTCATTTCTCTTGGCTCAAGCCGACACTAATAAGTCCTGGAAAACTATAAATGTGGAAACTCTCAGCTGTTGAAAAACGATCGACCAGCTGTCAAAACCGATAGTGAGCAAACGTCATTTTTCATCGATATGAAACTTGTACCTAGACGCTAAAATGCCAAATATTCACTTAGGTACAAGCAAAAAGTAGAGGAAGTGAAACTGGAAAATAGCACAGATTAAAAATAATGTAAAGTATTGCTTATACTTTGAACCATCCAAAACCGTTTTAATATAAGAAGTAAAAGCTAGGGATGTCCAACTTCGATTCGATTCATACTTGAATCGATTGGAATCAATGGAAACGATGCATCTGAAAAGTTGAATCGATTCAACTGTATACGATTACTTAGTGATTCGATTCAAACTAATGTGATTGTTGTTTCGATTATTACGCACGCGACAACACTCGTTAATGCCGAAAAGCCGTTCAATTTTTTGGTCATTTGTGTCGACTATCGATGAAAAATCATTTATTATTGTCAACATTATTAATATTATTCTGAAACTTTTTCGCCAAGGGCATCGTCTATTGACACCACAAACCTAAATAACTTGCCCTACCGAACTGAATGCAATAAGATCGGTTCTTTTAGATGCATCGATTCATTTCATACGATTTTTTAACCGAATCAAACTGTTGATTACGATTCGATTCGATTAGCACTAATCGATTCACCGACAACATTTGGACATCCCTAGTAAAAGCACTATTCAAAATGTTAGTCGACCGATTTTAAGATCGAAAAATCTTAGAAGATATTGCGATTGGTTCTTGACCAATCGGGTTAAACTCCATGACTCGGCTTGACTCCATTCCCACCACAAAACTTGTACAAATTGCTGCATAAATGCATGAAAAATGTCGGATCCATGAAAATTCTGGCAACATATTGATGCTGATTGCTAGTTAAAAAAAAGTCAGCCTGATGACGTGCCCTCTGAAGTGGTATATCGGGGCGAGTCCTTCGGCACTCCTCGCGACGTTGCTGACTGCTTCGCCCGATGTTTTTCCAGCCTTTATGCAGATACCATGCCGTGCTTCCGACCTCCCAGAGTCATCGAGTTACCTTTATCTGTGTCTTTATGTTGCCAGTTTTGATGAGTTTGGCCATGGCCCTTCCAACCTCAGTCTCGGGGGGGGCTGGCCCCTCCAATTCTCTCGATAAAGAAGCTTCGTGTCAAAAAAGATGATCACGCCTCTTTTCCGAAAAAAAAATTGGCTGCGGCGCTTTTTGCTTTGCTCGCATTTCTTTTCCTCTCACTTGTGCCCCCCTAATAATTATACACTTCCGCCGCCCCCGATCCGATTGGAATGAAATTTGCAGGCAATGTAAACCACATCAAGATACATCCAATTTCCGACAATTGATGCTCTGCCGCCATCTTGTATTCTCCATATTGAACACGTTTTGAAGTGATAGAGCTAGGAGAATTATGTCCCAACGGAAGAAGATATCGATGTCTTGCAAACGCCAATCGAATGCGTACGTGTCCATATAAAGTTGACCAATGGTTTTTGTCACTTGGCCGCCATCTTTGATCTGTTATTTTGAATTTTTCCAAAATAGATTATAGTGGAATTTGCAGGCGATATTAACTTCATCAAGATACATCCCATTTTAGACAATTGATGCTCTGCCGCCATTTTGTATTCTCCATATTGAACATGTTTTAAAATGATAGAACTAGAAGAATTCTCTCAATGAAAAGAAATATCGATGTGGTGCAAACGCCTATCGAATGTGTACGTGTCCACCTTATAAAGTTGACCAATGGTTTTTCTCACTTGGCCGCCATATGTTTGATCCCCTATTTTGAATTTCTCTAGAAGTGATCCGATTTGAGTGAAATTTGCAGGCAATGTGAACTGTATCAACACAATACATCCGATTTTAAACAAATGATGCTCTGCCGCCATTTTGGCCGCCCGGCCTTGACCGCCATATTGAAATCCCCTATTGGTGGAACTATTTTTTATGAAACTTGGAACTTAATCACCCTTGTCTAGTCCGATCATTCTGATTTTAAGCCGAATTTCATGCTCCTGCCTCTATTTTGACTGCCATATTGAAATTTTTCGCCCAAATAACGGTATAACCCTAATCAACATCGTGCGTTTACTAATTCTTCAAAAAGAAAGTGCACTACTGAGTGCCCTGGCTGTGTTCTTATCAAGCGAGCTTCTTTATTATTTGTAGATAGATAGATAGATAAAGTTTATTTCCTCTTTTCTGGCCTGAGGCCATGGAACATGTCAATGATAACAAAAAAACAATCAACAAACAAAGAACATACAAACAAGAATAAATAAATAAATAAGTACAATGTACAATGTGGCGGAGTGTGGCACCTGTCTCAGATACAGCAAAATCCTTGCTGAGTTTACCAAATAAATTTTGGAGGCACATATACATTAGATATACATTGTAAATTGGAATTTTCTCAGGCCCACCTTCGTAATTCACGGCCAGACCCAGACTAAATTTTTCCAATCTCGCGCTCGGACTGCGACTGCGGCCGGAATTAATCTTAGCTATTGTCTTGTTGCCCAATTACGATTCTAGTCCACGGCCCGAGGTTTATGAAAGGTGCATACCAGTGCAAGGTGGCGAAATGCACGTATTCGAAGCATTTATTAATACCTTTGCTTGATCGCGCATTGCGACACATTGGCCGCGCGCCCATGCAAATTTACCTCTCCACCGTCGATATGCACCGTCTTTATCCGGCCGTACGTGGGGACGTCGCGTTCCTTTTTCGGTCTCATCATCATCATCGTCCCGTCCACACCTGGATCTCATCCCGAGGCTGCGGCGGCGTCTCTTCTGGAGGCTGTCGACGGCGGGACAGGACGTGGTGGCCGTCCTCTGTCGGGATGTATTCCGTAAAACGCTCCAGTTCACGCCTTCGCGTTTCATCAGGCCAGAGCGCCGGAGTTCTTTACACTGTGTGATTGCTCGGGATGCGCTGTCATTAAAATATTACTTTCAGACTTGTGAATATCATCGTCCGACTTCATCACCCACCCATCCAGCTCCCGCGACCCCGCATGAAGCAGCAGCAGCCGCCAGCTAGCAGCCAGACAAATAGACGGTGGAAAAACACACGGGGAACCGTGCAGTATTTGAACAGCGAACACAAAAAGCCTTACACCATCATCAAGCTTTCGGAAATTAATTGCTCGCACTTAAAGCTGTTCGTACTTCAAGGCTCGAGTCTTTCGAGTTTTCCGGCCGAAATAAATGATTTAAAAGCACACTGACAGATTTGAAGAGTTCTTTTTTTGCCTCCTTTCCTTTAACTGTCATTTTTTAACCCTCAACTTACGAGGCCGTTTATCCAAAATCAGCATCAACATGTCATAGGTATAAATTATGTCAAGAAAATTTGTCTCCACCTGTGAGAGACAAGTGGTACCTACCCAAGGTTGGACCTACTAATCTACTAGGTTAAAAGTAATACTATAACGCCCAGTTTTCCATTTCGGCTCAACTCTTCCCTGAAGGTAACTCAAGGTTAAATGCCATAGATACCATTGTTCCAATAGTCATGGTTATATCCTAGCATTCACCTTTTGGTTAAAATTGAGTATCAGATACATAATTAAGTATTAGCCTCACGAAGAGGTGAAACCCACCCTTTACGTGACCAAACAACTCTTTGGAGACGATTCTTTGCCGGACACTTTGGAGTTCTAATAAGCCCACTTGTGTCTTTTTGTAGCTCTCTGAACTACAGTAAGCCTTCTCATGCCTTCTAGTGTCATTAGGTGCCCTATTGAGCCCCTTTGTGTCTTCATGTGTCGTTTGCGTTGAGCCCTTTTGGACCCCTTGCTTGCTTTAATAACTGTTGGAACTCTTTAGCCCCGTTGAAACTTTATAAAGCTCCTCAGTGGTTTTCTTGGGTTTCTCAGAGCTGTATTAGATCCTCTTTTGTGTTTTCATGTGTCATTTGTAACTCTGATGAGTGGAGGAGGCTAAAAATTCAACTTTTTCAAATTTCAAATTTTGTAAATTATCGTGAGAAAAATCACGTATTGAAGAACGTCCAGCTGAACATCGGACTACTTCATATTTGGCTGGTTTATAATTTTGAATATTAGTCCGATTGAACCTGTGAGGAAAGTTACACTTTTTCGACCAGCGAATATCCACTTTAAATCGGAAGACTCCACAAGACAAATTCGAATTTTCGCAACTTACTGATAAAACTGGATGGAACTTGAACGACAAATACAGAAGTCTATGTCATTGTTAAGTTTTGAGCATGCGCAATGATAACTTGTCACCGTCTTCCAAGGTCGCATGACATTCGTGCCAGAGCACCACTCCCGCGCAATAGGGTGATTGCATGTATGGGGCGCTAGTGGCGCCGTTTGCCACTTGGGGACTTCAGGTTTACCAATTGGTATTACAAACCGTCAAATCGTGTGTCATAACTGTCAATCGCGTCATTTTGGCACCTCAATAACCTAACATTTATTACGCCTCACCAACTGCTCGTTGTCATCAGTTCTCTTCTTATCTTTCCATATTGTCAACGCTGAAAAATGCCCAATAAATTTTGTGTGCCACACTGCGCTGGAAGTTCAAGAAACAAAAAAAAAGAAAATTCCACAATTTTCCCACAGATAAAGCCTTGAAGAAGCGATGAGCCGTTGTTTTCTCTCCCACTCGAAATGCTCGACTACCATTTGCAATTTGCAGAACATAAACAAACAAAAATTTGAAGCGGTCGTGGCCGAGTGGTATAGGTGATGGCAAGCTGACCCACTTGCGCTGCGCTGTGTGGGTCATAGATCTCTTGTCGCGTAGAAAATTCCAAGGACAAAAATTCTGAAAAATACAACTTTTCAAAGTTGCCTGATGAACTGAAATAGTAATTTAATTACATCCAACTTACAATTTAACCTCATTTTAGGACCCGCGCGAAACGAGTTTGTGTTGGCGTCGCCTTTTTTGTGTCAGGTCGAATCCCGGTTGCCATGGAAGTGAAAAAAAAAGCCGTGTGGTTCTGATGTCTAAACAGCGGTCGGTAACTTGTCTCTGATGGCCCCCGAGTCGCATTTCCACGCAAGACACGGGACATTTTTCAAAAATTCCAACATTTTCATATCACCTTGACAGGCAAGTCTACAATGCTACACTAGAAAATTTGTCCAGGTCACATCACAGTTCAGGTGGACTCGACTACATTATGATTAATTTGGTAAAACACCTCGAATAACAAAAATTTTTGATGAAAAATCCCATATAATGAAGGTTACACCGTTAACTGAAAATATACAAAGAGGCGCCATGGCAATCTTTTGTGATAGGCTGGTAGACAACGTCACGCTACAAGCAACTTTTGAAACCAGCTCTGCAGCGGATCATTTTCTAATACATATATGTAAATAGTAAAGTACAGGAAAGTCTTTGTTCTGGAGTAAATTTGCCCTTATTTTCGGAAAAATTTTCCAGGAGTAGGTTGCACTTCTCACCTCACTAGGTGGATCTCAGCAAGCGAATACCTCGGCGAATGCTTTGTCAAAGCCATCATCAGGGTCAGAAATGTTGCCGGTGGCATTTCTTGCAATTTTTCACTCAACGGTTATACTTACCTCCTTTTTGCAGTTTACACCAGACTAACCCTGATATTTGTAATAGCACTGTAAAATGTATCAGTGTCTGAAGAAGCGATTGGTTTTTTAGTAGTATAAAAGAAAATGGTTCTGTCGATTTTTTTTAGACAAAATTTCAAAAAGTTCTAAAAAAACTCGCTACGCTCGGGCACAAGTTATATCCTTGATACAGCCGTAAGTTTTACGTAGATACGTCTATGTACAAGAGGATATTTTGGCAATTGGAAAAATTATTCAGCACAGGTCGATTATACGAAGTCAACCCAAGCCCAGGTGCTAGCGAATTGTCGATATAGTAGATCCCACACTTATCGACTTCGTTTCCATTTGCACCACCAGATGGCGTGAATGCATGAGCTCCTGTTCACGAAATGACCCCTAGTACAAACCGAAAACATAGACGTATCCACGTTAAAAATACAAAACAGTTCTCAAAATTTATTGGAGGCCAAAATCAGCAAAAAAAAAATTCTGAATTCAAATTTCAAAGAAGTCTGTGCCAAGCGGAATGATTCACCTATTCAGGCCTTCAAGGAGGTTGTAAGTGCCATAGACAATGTGAAGTGGAAGTTTCAATTCAACCAAGTGGAAGTTTCAATTCAACTATCGAAAGATGGCGATGCCAGTAGCTATGTGCAATCAAGAATAGCCGTTAATAGGGTCAATAACATCATGAAACCAATTTGGCACTCAGACAATTTTGAAGTCATAGTCTTCAATTTTTTTGAAAATATTGAAACAAAAATTGGAATTTGTCCGGCCAAAGATAGCGTTTTTTCAACACATCTTCAAAATTCCACGCAAATACCTTCACGAATAACAGCATGGTTCGTCTGTTTCGCTGGCTACGGGAGCGCTCGTAATCCCCATAAAATTATTGTCGACCTTTATCTTGTCTAGATTTAAACGAAACATGTTGTGATGAATCTACGTGTGAACTAATTAAACAATTAGTAGTAAGTCGGTACCTATTTGTCTTTTATGCAACACCGACAAGTGAAAAGCGAAAGTACGTGCAGAAACAATTTTGGCAATAGTCGTGATTGATGTCGTGCGGTCATTAGCTTCGAGTGCTAAACTGCGATGATCATCATCACCACGGTTTAGCGGTACATCGAACGGACGTCCATCATCCGCGACGACTTAATCGCGTGTGAAGAAGAGGCCTTCCCGAGTTAATAATCAAAGCAACGAAATCCGGCAGATGTAAATATTTAAGTAATTGTCTAATCCGCGCCAGCAGCTCGCTTCTCTTCTCCTCCTTCTCCTTCCTCCTTCTCCTCTTCCTCCTCCTTCTCCTCCTCCAACGCCGTCGCCTCCAGTTCCTCCATCCTCCCTTTTCTTCCGTCCTCCGTCGTCGATGTCGTCCTCCTCCCGAAATAAAAGAGCATGCCGTAGCGGAGAATTACTTTATGGCACTACTCGAACGGAATGGTGTGGAGCGGGGATGTGCGGGCGCCTGCGAACGAGCGAGCGAGAAAGAGAGAGAAAGCGCGCGCGCGAAGACCCTCTCCGTCGCATTCTTAACTCGACGCGGTGTATAAACATCTCGTTTGCAAATGCATACATAAAGACTGCATATAACTTACAGTGGCACTGATCCTTGTCTGCCCGATCCGGCGTTGCCGGATCCTCGCCCGTTTCGTTTCTCCCTCGGACGTTTCGCTCCGCTCTCGCTCCGTCCCGCTCCCTCCGTGATGCTATTCTTATTTTTATCCCCTACCACTTGTTTATCCGTCTTTGTTCGGCGCTTCCTTCGCAGTTTAACCTGTGATCAAAGTACGTAGTACGGACCGCATTAGCTCTGGTGTGCCGGTGCTCCTCTCCCCTCAAGCTCTTCAAATTGTCCTTTGCCAACCCCCCACCCCCGCTGTGCCACGAGGTCGTCCCGCTCTGGCGCGGCGACCCCTCGTATGTTGCATCATTGTTTCGTCACATCCCCACCCCGGGGCACTTCTTCATTTGTTGTAAACCCCCGGAATCAATACGTACGGTTTTCGGCACTCCTCGGCCATCTACGCCAGATAATATCGCAGTAGTGTAGAGTAGGGACACAATCGTGACGAGTGTCAACCCCCGCGTTAACCCCACGGTGCCGCCGCAAATCAAACTCAATCAGCGCTACATACACTTGACACATTAAGAGATTTATATCTTCTGAAATTAATTTGACCACTAAAGAAACAATATTTCACTACACTCCATTGGGTAGGTATATGATGTAGTATTGAAAGGCGCTACCGTAAATCTATACTAGGTAGGTACCTAACCTACACTTACCTGTAGTAGGCATAAAACTAAAACATAAATCCTTTATCAGAAACACTTGAATCAATTTTTAGAATGCAACAAAACAACAAGCAGTATTTTTAAAAGTAAGTTTAATTATTTTCAAGTGATAAAAAAAACAAAAAAAGTTTTTGGAGGAGCTGGGATTTGAACCCAGGACTTTCAGCATGCGAAGCAGACACTCTACCACTGAGTTACACCCCCGATGAGAGATCGTGCCTCAACTTACCAATAGAGCTATCGCCGCTGAAGATCTCTAAAATAATCGATTGTTTTTTAAATGATTCAAAAAACTACTTCCATCCTGTTCAATAACAAAGGTAATGAAAACTTTATCGTTATCATAATTTCTGGAATTGTATCACCAGTATGGAGTTCACGTTATGTTATTCTGTTGCAGCGTTGTATTGATTGTTGCCTGCCACCTAATGTAAAATGCGCATCTCTCTATAGCGCGCTCGCTGTTCAATAATGGGATGAATTGGAGTTAGTAACATGATTTTCGAATATTATCATTGCCTAATTTTCCAAAAATTATTATTCAAATTATCAATATTGAGTATGATTACATCTCTCACTACTCCGCTCATAGTTCGATACCTTCCCAAAGCTGTTCATTAGGATGAAACTCGGGATGAAATGAAATCACTCAACATCATCAATAATCAGCAACTTTTCGATGATCGGATTTCAAATGATTGTAGTTATTTAGTTACGCTGACAATACAAGGTAGCCCAGGCGCCAGGGAAAACAATAAGGGAATATGTAATTGTTTCCTGGCTGGAAACTAGCTTAAAACGATCTGTGTAGCTTAGGTTTTGACATACTAGTTTCCCCCCTTTCGGAAATGTCGGCGTCATGTCGCCATCATCAACAAGAAGTGCACCAGCGTGGTTTTTGCCGAATATCTTAATTTTGGGTCATTTGACAGCAAAAGACGTAAGGAGTCATTTTGAAGCCTATGAAATTCCCTACAGTTTGATTTTTCAATCAATTTCCTGCGACCTATGGTCTTTGAGATAGAGCTTCTGGAAGCGAGAGTCATTGTCGTGAAAGCTCCATGGCCACTTGACTCGAAAAACTAAAATGTCGATGTGACAAAAAAAAAGTTTAAATGAGATTACTCGGAAACTCTTAATGCTATAGTTGCGGTGATAGTCTTAAACTCTTCCTCTTGAACCGTAGATTACAAATATTGAAAAGTCAAAAACGTTACATTGTAATATACAGGGTGTACTACGGGAATCAAATCAGAACAGAGAAATTTGACATATTTCTTCGATTTCGCCTATGCGAAACTCTAAGCACTTATCACGAGTCCAATATCAATATGTATTGCTCTGTAAGCTTCACTTGATACACTTAAAAAGTGGTCAGCTCACAGCCTTCCTGTAAAATGTTTTGAAGGCCCTCTGAAATCATCAAAATTTACAGTAGCAAGAAATGTATGTAACAGTATATTATATACCAAGGAACCAAAGTGAATTTTTGATCCTTTCGGTAAAATTTGTTGCTCGAGCGCCCTTTGGGTCCAAATTCCCAAAATAGAGATTCACTTTGGTCCCTTGGTATATAATATACTGTTATATACATTCCTTGGTACTGTGAATTTTTAATATTTTGATGATTTCAGAGGGTCTTCAAAACATTTTACAGTGAAGCTGTGAGCTGACCACTTCTTTCGGGTATTAAGTGAAGCTTATAGAGCAAATCCATATTGATATTGGACTCCTGTTAGGTGCTTAGAGTGTCGCATATAGGCTAAATCGAAGAAATATGTAAAATTTCTCTGATCTGATTTGATTCCCTCAGTACACCCTGTATATGTACAATGTGACGTTTTTGACTTTTCTATATTCGTAATCAACGGTTCAAGAAAAAGAGTTTAAAGCCATCACCGCAACTATAGCATGAAGAATTCTCGAGAAATCTCATTTTGAAATTTTTTTGTCACATCGACATTTTGGTTTTTCGAGTCAAGTGGCCATGGAGCTTCTACGACAATGCCTCTCGCTTCCAGAAGCTCTATCTCTAAAACCATAGATCGCAGAAAGGTCATTCAAAAACTATTCCGTAGGGAATTTCATTGGTTTCAAAATGACTCCTTACATCTTTTGCTGTCAGATGGCCCAAAATCAAGATATCCGGCAAAAACTACGCTAGTGCACTTCTTGTTGATGTTGGCGACATGACGCCGACATTTCCGAAAGGGGGGAAATTAGTATGTTGAAACCTAAGCCACACAGATTGTTTTAAGCTAGTTTCCAGCCAGGAAACAATTATTTTCTTATTGAGCTGATTTTTGCTCCCTGGCGCCTGGGCTAAGAGTCAAGCAAGAGAAATCGTGTCAAATTTACTTGCATAGTTGCAAAAACCAAAAAAGCTCTTTCATACTCGTACTCACCTATATATCGAGAATTTTTGCACGACTTTCCACTTTCTACATTCAGCACCTCCGCCAAATGAAGAGGTTTGTTGCTTGACCACCCGTTTCGTTCTCAAACACATCAACAATTTCTGGGGTTTTAGCAGCAAAGATAATTTTAGTAAAGAAGAAGCCACATTGGAATAAAAATCGAAAATCGTAATCGTATGCATAATTTGAAATATACTTAGGTATAGTCCAATTCAATTTGTAATACGAAAAGTTGGCTGGGAGATTTCCAGATTTGACATCATGAGCTACCACTTCACCTTCATCTCCTCATCCGGGTTTTCCAAGAAACGTTATGTTATTAGCGCGATATTAAACCAAAGAGCTCAAATATTTTGACACAATTCCAAAATTTCAGCGAGTTGGCTGTATGAGTTCTCCTTTTAGACCCGTGCTTGAAAACAGGGGTTGCTACTTTTCAGAACTTCTTTTTTCAATACCTACCATGTCACCTGTCATATTTGGTTCTAATCTCGGCTAACAATTATGCGGTCACGGCCGGTAGGTTACGTTCTTTGAAGTTTGAGTCAAGGCTTAAGACTTAAGTCATCTTGTAGGTACCATTTGCTTCCGTAATTTTCTCTGTGGGAGATCAGGACCAAGAAGTTACGCACAAAAGAAACAATCCATTTGACAAACACAGCCAAGTTGATCTTTCAACCACGACGGCAAGCATCCTGACCAACACCGAAATTTTATGAATTTTTGAAAATTCAGATTCAAAGACTTAAAAACAAAATCGCTCATGCTACTTGACGCACTATAAAATAAATCGGACTATAAAAGGATTTGCAATAAGACTGTCGTACTGTCGACATAAATTATTGATACTTTATAAGAAGAAATAGTAATCAATAATTTCTTGTATTGATGACGTCTTTTATGTAGGTATACACTTTTTTCTTTCCAAATCGTTTCATTCAGATAACATTTTGTACAACGTGTACGAAAAATGCTTGTAAAAGACATTTGTGAAAAAAAAATTTACACGAATTTTAATTTTTTACTCCATTTTTACAAATGCCTTTTACAAACATTTTTCCTTCATACTTGAAGTTTTAGAAGCTCTGACAAAAAACACGTTGTACGAAACGTCAGCTGAACCAAACGATTTGAAAAGAAGAAAGTGTCATCCCGATATATTTTATTTTTAAAAAACGATTATTAATCAATAACTTTCTTGAAGTCTTCAGCTTTATCCATCTGTTTTCGAATCAGCTTGTCGCCAAACACCCAGTATATAGTCGGTTATCAGTGATTGATTATTTTCACGGCCCACGAGTTAGGTTGCCTCTATGTACTACAATTATAAGTTTATTGTGCCTCACTAGTCGGACTTACCGAGCCGCAAAGTAGTGCCTTGATGTTGATTGGTCGGTCCATCCAAGCAATGGGGTTGACAAGCGCATGGCTTGACCTGGACCACCTCTTTGGCCCTCGAACGCAGGTGTGATGTCCAACACATCCACGCCCTGCGCCAGTATGTTCCTGACTTTGTAAGCCTCCCTGACTGCGCTGTAGATTTACCTCTGCATAGTGCCAGCTGTCAATTCCACACATGCTATACTCGGGGGGTTTCACCAAGATCACCCGGGGAGGAGTTTTAGCTGGCTTAGGATCAGATAAGACTTGCCAATGGCTCCGCTAAGACAGGAAGTTTGTTATATGAACTACTATTCGGACTCGAAATAGATATAGTCTGGCTATGTATCATTTATTGTTACGGTGATAAATTCTCTATTTTCCTCTATTTGAACGATTCTAGTGAACTCATTTTAAAAAACCAATAAGCAATGTTTTTCAACCATTAAATGTGTTCTGTAATTTTATTTACTATACAGGGTGAGTTGTAATTCCTATAAATCCAGTTTTCTTCAAAAATGCATGCCAAAAATGTGGCATGGGAACTATTTGTGTTATTTGTTGCTCTACGTAAGTTTTATAATCTCTAGAACTTTTCATGGGCATTTTCGAGGAGAAATAGATTTTCAGGATTTATGACTCACCCTGTACACTAAATAAAGTTACAAAACAGATTCAAAAGTTGAAGAAAATTACGTTGTTTGCCGATTGATTCATATCTATAGAAGTTTCACTTCTTCCGAGGGTGACTATGGTCACGCACTCACGTTTTTTTTTAACTGCAGTTCAATTTTCTGCCCCAAATTTGCAAACACCTTGTATAGTGTGTTTTACTGCGCTTCAACTCTAGGTCAAGTCGATCTCAACCGAGATCTCAACCTTTCAAGAGCTATCATCATCGAACAAGATGAAGCAACGTAAACAAGATGGCGTCCTGACACTGGATGAGCATCGGCCATGAGGTTCCAAAAACGGCATAATGGTCCAGTTCAAATAAGTGGAATTCAATGTTAATATATTGGGTTGCCTAACCATCTAGGGGTGGCATAGCTTGGGAGGTTTCAAAGTTCATTACAATTTTAGTTCAGTGATTAGATATGCCTTGTCCTATGGTTGAAACTCATTTGTAAGCCAGTATGGAATAGATCGACCCTATTATATTTTGTAAGAAGGAGACGATCTGCCCCTGCAACTTAAGCAACCAAGAAAACATACCTAATCGCTATCATATCAGTGGCGTTCGTTCAATTATGTCATAATGAGAAAAAGAAAAAAGACACTTTTTTTTATTGTAAGCGTGTGTATTGTTTTTAGTCTAAAGAACATTACTGGAAACGATCAACGTTAAGACTCCAATCATTCCCAAAGCCTCGCCCAAAGCTTTCCTTTGGGTTGAAATTGGCTGCAAATTAAAAATATCACAAGGTCGGAAAAATTTAATTTTTAATTTCACCATCTAGCATAAATATTTTAAAGTAAATCATATGTACAAATCCACGGGTTTGGCCAAAATGTTATCAACATAAGGCAAAAAATTACCTACCGTTAATTTTGCATCTTTTGGTTCTGAGTTGGCATTGCTGGCAGGTCCAAAAGATGATGGTGGACAGAGACTGAATGCAGGGCGAGAAGAATGATGTGATAAAAACGAGCACGCATAATAAAGCCATGACGGAACTCATCACTTGACATTGAATTGCTGAATTATACGGAATGGATATCATTTTCTACCTAGTTCCAACTACATAACGTCCGGGAATCTCGATTTAGGCGTCGTAAAATATTAAATTATGGAAAAGATCGTCGAATCACATCATTCACATCACCATATGTACTACATAGCGTTATTATCGTATTATGAGACCTAATGCACCGTCTTTTTGACTTATTGCCGCGCATTTCAAAAGCAATTCACGCAGTTCTTGGGAAAATATGTCGAGAACCCATAACACGATTATGCAACCAATAAAACATGCAACCGGAGGACATGCGGCTGCTGCTACTGCGCTCGATCTATGGCTATGCAAAAATGATGAATAAAATTATGGAAAAATCTTGGTGAAGCACAAGGGCATGGCGTGATAATATCCAAAGAGTTTCGCGAACCAGACACATCGACAAGATTAAATTACTCGGTTTCCAGTAATTAAACTTAATAACCAAAGTAGACCGTCACGTTTCGTGAGGAAACAAATAAATGTCAAGACCCCCGTTATACGAAGAGCCAGAGCGAGAGAGAGTGAGCGTGAGGGGTGGGCGATCGGCAGCCGCCAACCGAACCTCCGCCCCCGGCTTATTCCGCCACCGACCGTCTCGTCGTCGGATGCTCGGCTGAAGAAGAAAAGGCTGAAAAAGCCGGAGCGTGAATGGAAACAAAAGGGAAAGTGCAATTAGATTAAGCCGTATTGCAGCATCGTGATTTGACGAAAACTGAACAATTATTATATTGTTATTTGCAACCGTATCCGAGATAAACTGACACATGAAACAAGTAAATTAGCGTAGGGTGGTCACATTGGTAGGTACTGGACTCGAGACTGGACTATTATTATAGTGAAAGCTTTTTTCCACTCCCGAAGGTCCCTTGAAAGATTTTAAGACAGAAATACACGAATTACCAAACGGCGAGCTAAACGGCGCTTCCAATCCTATCAAAAGGTATCTCCGAGGGTATCTCCCGAGTTTAACATCACCAAACAGGACCAGTAGGATTGAGTACCCTACTAGGTATAATACAAAAATCCCAATCCAGAGTTTGGAGCCATTGGAGGGGTCGTGGTGAAAACTTGATTTAAAAAAGACGGGATAAAACCCGTCAATCCGTTGGATGCACATACAGGTCTATTGTATACGTAGTAGCAACATTTATATAGAAATGATCAAGGAAACATTCAGTTTTCTCAAGTTGATTCGTTCAGGCTTGTTTTTATAACAAAAATAATAAAATAGTAAAACGTCCACTTAACCGAACCCGTAGTGTAGTGGTACATCGCGCTTGATGGTTTCGACCATTGAAGCCACACAGCGCTTTGGATGGGTAACCACTGCAACATGACGCTGTGGTGGGGCCCAATCGGAGGCGGGACACCGGCATCAAATCCCCCTTCGGCAAGATTCTGGGCACCCCTTCGCGTGCTTTGGCCCTCGGAAGGTTCCTCTGGTATAGTAATGACTGTTGCTATTAACTTGTGGCTCGGAATCCATTTTAAACTTTAGGCCTCTATGTATGAATAGGTAGAAAAGCCATAGTTTCAGCAAGATACGGTGCGTTTGATAACGATATACTTGCATCCAACAGATTGGTAGGTTTCATCCCTTTCATTTTGAATCACAATTTTTTGCCCCCCTCCTCTCTAATACATCAAATTCCTTGAGTACGGTTTTTGGCGAATCTATGGATATCATGTACCTAGTACGAGTATATAAAAGGGCACACAATTTTGAATATAATGTCAGATTCTCGAGACGTCTATTCTTGTCAAGACCATCTATACTACCCGTACTGTTCTGGAGAACACTGTCGAAACGTGTCCAAAATATTTCGCTTTGGGTGCCAACAGAGTTAAAAACTTGGCTGCGAGAGCGAACAAAAGGGCATCTCTCTCGGTCTCGGAACTCCAATAAATGCAGCGTTCGACAAACAGTAATAATCCGGTGCGACATGAGAAGTGTGTCGGAATCCAACAAGTCGCGGCGCCGCGACGCTGTGGGCGGTCAACTCTCAGGCGCCTCTCTCCTTTTCTCCCTCCCGAGCTTTCCGCACTCCTCCTCGCACGCCGGTCGATATCACTGCCAAACCTGCCACTTTGCTCTCCTTTGTTGTTGTTGTTTAACCCGGTAATGTCTTGTTTTTGCTTCATCAGAATCAGAGTGCCCAAATTTCATTTGGGTCAATCCCGGTTCGGAGGAGCCCCGTCAATCCATCAGCAGCAGCTCCGGGAGAAATCTCATTTTTGCGGGATCGAGACGCGCTTTCAAAAATAAAACACGCCGGGAGGAACGATCCCGAGGTTGTTGTTGTTACAAAGGAGGAATTCCGATACACTCGCTAACAAAATTTCCGCTCCTGTACCGTCAGATTTCTCAGAAAAATAATGTTTCTTCAGTAAGTTGTTATAAGGTCTACTGAAGCCTTATACGCAAGTCGTAAATAAGCGAGAAAAAATTAATAAACGCCGTTGAATTGAATTTTTATATGGATATACAAAGTTGAGAGATGCTCAAAACAGGGCGTTAGCAATTTAATTTACACATAAGAACCGCACACATTGTTACAGCATGAATTTATGGCTTCCATCTTTATTCTTGGAACCGCGTTTATATGTATAGGTACTCACGTTCGTTATCGTTTCGAATGCACAAAAAGACATGTTCTACATGGCTTGATGACAAATTGCGTAAGGGCTCTTGGCCATTCGACCTGGAGCCTGCCCACACGTGTTGCTGTCCATTTCAAGACTGAGTTGGGTGTTGGGTACTATCATCCATTGTACCTCTCGGAGATGCCACATTCTGTCAATTGCTACGATGCGTTTCGATCCTTTTTCGGGAGTTGATTTGAAACCCTTCGACGTTGCGTTTCGATCCTTCCTCGGAAGCTGAGTTGGAACCTCTTGACGTTCTGTTACGATCATCCTTCGGGTTCGGAAACTGAGTTAAAACCCCTTGATGCGTTCCGATTCTTCCTCGGGATCTGAGTGGAAACTCCTTAACGTTGCGTTCTGATCCACTTGAGTGCTGTGCTGGAGTCCATGCACAATTGATAGAGATGGGATCTTGGGGAGGACCCCTTGCCTGAAGTTCAGTTTCAAAAATCATCTTTTTGCAATAACTCTCAAGTCATCAATGCGATTTTGACCAGATTTGGTACAAATACTTATGGAATAAAAACCCATCACTTGACGCAGATAACTTTTGTCAAAATTGTCCAGTTATACGGAGGAGTTGTTCTACTTCTCACATCCTCTTCTGTACGCCACTGAATATTTTTGGAAATTATATTTTTTCCGAATTCCTTGTTCAATTTAGAAAAGAGAGATACTTATGTGGAATTTTGATTTCGAAATCGCCACTTTCCAGAGCCCAGATTGTTTTTCTCTGAAAACGCCTCGTTTCTTAGCAAAAAATGACAGTGAATCAACTTAAACGACCTAGAAAACTTATTCCAGTTGAGGAATCATGGGTTTTCTTGGTTTTTAATTTTTAGGCCCTTGAAAGTCGCGATTTCGAGGCGTTTTCCAAAGTTTCGAACCCAAATATCTCGGAAATCAAGAAAGTATCTAATCAAAATTTGACAGGAGAAACTTTTTTTCTAAATTGAACAAGGAATTAAAAAAAGTACATGATTTTTGAAAAATATTCAGTGGCGTAGAAAATGGGGTGGGAGAAGTTGAACACAGCCGAAGAGTTCCTTTCCTTCTAAAATTGGCAGCACTACTTGTAACTTATACAGGGTGTTTCATGACTTATACGACATAGCTTAAGGATAGATCCAGTTTTTTGGGGCGGATCCGGATCTGGCTTCGAAATTTTTCTAACATCCTGCGTTTCAAAGTTACAGGGTGGTTTATGTATTTTGGTCAAAACTTTGATAGGTCATAACTTTGGAACAAATGAATGGAATCGAATAAAATTTGACAAAGAAAGTCTCTTACCAAGAACAATTACAATGACCAACAAGGCATAGAAAAATCCAGGGCCAGACTAAAAAAAATGGCCCCCATTAATTATTGGGCAAAAAAGCCATTTTCGCATCGGATTCTTAAAAAAATGCCATTGTATTTGGAAAGTTGAGAAAAAATGCTACAGAATCAGCTATCAAATACGAACCTCAATAGGTTTAGTAAAAAAATAAAATAAAAAAAATAGAAAATTTTATTAGCGATATTTCCTGTATGATTTGAGATAATGCATCGCAATTACTACTTTTCAAACAGGAAACGAGCAACATTTGAAAAAAAATCAAAACTCCTAACAATAGGTGATAAATACATTACATGTTATTTACAAATGGTTTTCAAAATGCCCTCCCCCAACTTCGACGCATTTTCTACATCTCGTCACTAAAAGTCCAGTGGCTTTTCGAATGGTTGGTCTATTGTTCCGCGTTTCATTAGCAACTGCAATGATCTTTTCTCTGCAATCATTCCTGGTGTTCATTTCCGTCTTGTAGACCTCTATATCTTTCATGTGGCCCCATACATAGTAATCTAGGACTGTGAGATCAGGAGATCTGGGAGGCCAGGAATGAGGACCCCCGCGACCAATCCAGCGATGGGGGTATTCTGCATCCGCAAGTATTCTCTGACGTTTATTGAAAAAATAGACGGTGCCCCAATTGCATTCTGATGTAGAATTGTTTTTCTTGCTAATCATAAATCTCCATAATTATGTGCCTGTTGTTCCGAGGCCTGTTCAAATTGCCTTATTTTGGGAAGTAGAGCAGCTGCAGACACCGGCACCTCTCTAATTGAAGCTTAGATTTAGGGCTTATTTTTACAAAAAAGAAGAATTGTATTGGCTGAACGGTTTCTGAGAAAATCACGCCGAGATGTTTTAGCTGGGATACACTGTCTTGTGTATTGAAGTAAAAAATGAAAAAGGACCTGCCTTGTGACATCCGGCGCCGTGAGATAGAGAGAGCGCTCTCTTTGCATGGTCCGCTGATGTCCAGCGCGTCACGGTAGGGTAGGTTGTGAGTTGAAAAATGGAGGGATACACAATACAATAACAATAATGAGAAGTCCGAAATCGCCCTCGCACAACGCGGGTGGCGAAACGGAACCGAGGAAAAACGGAAATAATGAAGAGAACCTTCAAAACTGAAACTGAAAAATTCCCACTTATGGGCACACAAGAACCCTCATGCCACGGTACAGAAGAACTCTCAGCGGAGGTTTTCACTGAATTTGTGGTGCGGAGTGGTTGATGACATTTTGACTGGGCTACATTTCTTTGAGGAACGGCTGACGGGGAAAGGTTATCTAAACTTCCTCCGAAATGTTTTGCCTATTTTCAACAAAATGGGGCACCGCCTCATTTTTCATTAAACGTCAGAAGCTTGAACGCAGAATACCCCCGCTGGATTGGTCGCGGGGGTCCTCATTCCTGGCCTCCCAGATCTCCCGATCTCACAGTCCTAGATTACTATGTATGGGGCCACATGAAAGATATGGTTTACAAGACAGAAGTGAACACCAGGGAGGATTTGAGAGAAAGGATCATTACAGGTGCTGAAGAAATGCGGAACAATAGGCTAATCATTCGAAAAGTCACTAGACATTTATTGACGAGATGTAGAAAATGCGTCGAAGTTGGGGGAGGGCATTTTGAAAACCATTTGTAAATAACATGTAACATGTAAAAAAAACATCACCTATTGTTAGGAGTTTTGATTTTTTTTCCAAATGTTGCTCGTTTCCTGTTTGAAAAGTAGTAATTGCGGTGAATTATCTCAAATCATTCAGGAAATATCGCTATTAAAATTTTCTTTTTTTTTATTTTATTTTTTTACTAAACCTACTGAAGTGTGCCGTTTGTATTGGATAGCTGATTTTGTGGCATTTTTTTACAACTTTCCAAATACAATGGCATTTTTTCAAGATTCCGATGCGAAAATGGCTTTTTTGTCCAATAAATGATGGGGACCATTTTTTTTTAGTCCGGCCCTGGATTTTTCCATGCCTTGTTGGTCATTGTAATTGTTCTTGGTAAGAGACTTTTCCTGTCAAATTTCATTCGACTCCATTCATTTGTTCCAAAGTTATGACCAATCAAAGTTTTGACCAAAATACATAAATCACCCTATAAGTTTGAAACGCAGGATCTTAGAAAAATTTCGAAGCCAGATCCGGATCCGCCTCAAAAAACTGGATCTATCCTTAAGCTATGTCGTATAAGTCATGAAACACCCTGTATTATTTAATATCTTTGTATTGTTATAATTTCGCACTGCTGATGCTCTGTTGTATGATACTATGGTATTGTGTCTATACTATTGTTGCTTTGTTATTGCATACTATGCAGTTTCTATTCTATATTGTTGTGACTTGTGACGTGTGTAAATGTGCTTTGTGCATCTTGACATGAATAAATCAATCTAATCTAATCTAATTTTCCCGTATCTACGCCACTGGACAATTTTGACAAAAGTTATCTACGTTAAGTGATAGATATCTATTTCGTTAGTATTTGTACCAAATTTGGTCAAAATCGCTTCAATGAGTTGAGAGTTATTGCAAAAAAAGATTTTAAAAAGTGAAATTTGAGGGGCTCTATCTCCCTTAGAAAGTGTTTTGGAGAAAAATTACGTTATGCATGTCGACCTAGTTTTCGATGGACCATCGAATGGTGAATTATTGCTACTATAACCTGGACCACCCTGTATATGTATATGTATATTTCTCTCATCTAACTGAACGATCACGGAAAATGTTGTTGGACACTCGAGCACTGTGTCATTTTAGGCTCTCAGCCTTTTCTGTAGCATTCGGCTGCGCCTCGTGCTTGGCAAACAGAGCTCCGGGCCTGAAGCATGTTCAAGATCAAGAACGTTCTTCAACGAAGACTGTTCAAGAAAATTCGGAGAAAACGGATTTCTTGCACGTGTCAAGCTGGATTCCCGATGCGCATATTCGGACAGGAAATGCGGTTTTGTATGTCAAATTTTGAGCTCCAGGGCTCTAATTGGCCAATATGAGGACTTTGACATAAAATTTTGCTGTTTCTGTCCGAATATTCGCATCTGGGAATCCAGGCTCACTCTTTGATAAAGTTGCGGCAAGGACTTGTAGAAATCTGGTAGATATCGATGAGAAAAGGAAAAAGGCAATTTCTAAAAGAAATACGTCGAAAACAAAAATGCGGGAACCGATTTTCTTCTCATCACCATGCGGTTTTTGTCTGTTTTATGCTTGTAGAAGGAACAGTTTTTATTCTCCTCTTCTTATCTGCTGAATGCGCGAGCGTCGGTGTTAAATTCACGGGAAACGATATTCTATCCACGGACCGCATGGTAGACAACCAACTATACATACTCAACCAACTTCGGAAATGTTATTGCTAATCATCACTCAAATAAATTCTACAAATGCTTGAAATGCTACAAAATAAAATAAATTTCTTTGTTAAGCTCATCCAAAATTTGAATTTGAATCTAGGTCATTCAAAAAATGATAAGGTACCACTAAAAACTGTGCTCCCGCATCGAAGATAATCTATCTCAAATATCTAAAGAAGGTATAACAATGACCCGCAATGACCGTTTTAGAGGTACCTATGCGTCCTGATAAAAAACTGAGAAGTCCGATTTCGAAGATGCTCCAAGTTAAGTTTAAATATTGATGTTTTATCCATTTGCAAGTGCCAAAAAAACATTGAGCATACGAGTTGGGAGAGAAAACAAAAAAAGAACTGGAGGAGCTGGGATTTGAACCCAGGACTTTCAGCATGCGAAGCAGACACTCTACCGCTGAGTTACACCCCCAACGTTATGTTACGGGCAAAATTCACCATGCATGGGTGATTGATTATTATTATTATCATCAATACAGCTACGAGGTTTCAAGAAGCAATTAGCAAAAAACCGGAATCAGGGTTGGAATCCTGAACTCTCAGCATGCGAGGCATAATCATCTATTGTTGAGTTACTTTCCTTGCTATTTTGAAGGGAAGGGAGGTTGAGGTAAATACCTTGATCATGAATATAGAATAGGTGAGTATACCGTATGCCTTCACATTCATTTATTTACTTGTAGTTGGATTGAGGGAAAAACAAATAACTTTTTCGTTTGATCAAGACAAGAAGCCCCTAAGAAAAAGACTTGATACTGTTTCAGATCAAAATTTAATCGACAAAAAAGTTGTGGAGGAGCTGGGATTTGAACCCAGGACTTTCAGCATGCGAAGCAGACACTCTACCGCTGAGTTACACCCCCAATATTGTTGTAGTGTCAAATTATCAATCGTCTGGTTAATCTTGCTCTTGAAACATGTTTTTCTTACTTCTATCCAAAATTTGAAACCCTACCTATGTTCTGTCTACTCAAGGGTTTTCTACAGCAAAAAGTGAGCGAAAGCAGTGCTTTAAAATATTACTATCGTGTCATATCTTTGTCACATTAGGCACATATTTTGCTTGCATCCACTGACGTTACTTTTGATTTCTCATCCAGAAGGTGATAGGCTGCCCCATTCCTTCACAATGCCTGGTGACACAATCATAATATTGTCAACGTGTTTCGTAGTTTCACAATAGGTACATGTTCCAATAATTCTTAATTCTTAAAATAGACGATCTGCTCCTGGTACTATGCAATTAGTAATACATACCGACTATCCATTTTATGACGGAAGTATCACCAATATCGTGCGTTCTTTCGCAGCTGTCATGTGTTGAGCAAAAAAAAAATGAGGAAAGTCGTGCCGTATTTGAAAAAAGTACCTCTGCACGTGCTATTCGTGGATGTATCTACATAGGTACAGTAGTCTTTTTACGACAGCAGCGGTTCACTTTCCAATTTTGGGATT
The DNA here is from genome assembly GCA_949128115.1 of Anaspis maculata. Classification (NCBI taxonomy): domain Eukaryota; kingdom Metazoa; phylum Arthropoda; class Insecta; order Coleoptera; family Scraptiidae; genus Anaspis; species Anaspis maculata. Next base: position 93,164,065 of record OX421962.1, read on the forward strand.
TCCTCAAACTCGCTGATTATGAAAATGGCAGATCTGGTAGTATAAAACGAGGGAGTCGACGTGGCAACCAATTTTAAAGTGTCGAATCAGACATTTTCGTTACCTACCTAGGCATAAAACAACGCAAATAGTTCAAATGTGTGACAGAATGCGCTCTGTGCATGTAACCTCATCCACAGCCTGTTTGGTGGTACCGTGTTTTGATACCTTGTTCTTGCAACCGGAGTACATTTGCTCCGCAGCAAACCTAACTACTTCGTTCTTGCAACCGGGCACTAATGGAACCACACCTTTTCCAGCTGAAGTTTAAAAAACTTCAGTAGTATTTCAGAAAATATGAAATGTATTTAAGATTAACCAAATGTATTTCAGAAGTCGCCAATGCATTTTAAAAAACTTCAGATGTACTTCAGAAAATATGAAATGTATTTTAGATTAACGAAGTGTATTCGAGATATTACCAAATGTATTTTAGAAAAAATTAAATGCATTCCAGATCAACGAAATTTAATGGAGAAATCGCCAATTGTATTTTCGAAAACGTTAGATGTATTTGAGATAAGATGAAATGTATTCAAGATATTATGAAATGTATTTCAGATCCAGATAATTTTTTCAGGGTAGAATAGTGATGAAAAAACAAACGTTGTCGAGAAAAACGAACTTCAAATTCTCAACTAAAATTGGTGTTTCTCATTTACAATTCACGTTTTCTAAATTACATGTCTTTATTCTGAGATTCATTTGGTATTTTCTCGACTACATTTGAATATTCAGTTATACAACTAGCACATTCTAAACTACATTTCTCATATCAGAAATAGATTTGGTATTTTCTTCATTACAATTCTCTTACTACTTTGACTTTCTGTTTCGAGCTACTTAAATATTAACCTGTCATTTATGTCTGGTGAATGGCTCATACATCTTCCAATCATACGACGCAATCGCAAAGTGAGATCTGACAAAAAAGAAAAGACAGTGAAGACGTTAAGCAGGATTCTTGAAACCACAAGCCTGCATTTTGAGTAGTGCCTGGTTTCGTCCCTAGGATTCTACAGTAGCAAGCTGCAAGCCTTTTACCATTGTATACTACTTCGAAGTTCACAAGAGTCTTACACAAGATTTATTATTGGAAATGTATACAGAGTGATTCAAAAGTGTCTGACCATCTTGAAGGTGCGTAATATGGTGGTGCAATAGAGTGCTGGAAAGTTGTTGAAAAATTCTGTCTTTCAATTTTGAAGTTATAGAGGAACAAAAGTTGGTCCTTCGATCGCTTCTATTTTCATTGTTTCAAATGATTTTGGTACAATGTTTATGGAGAAACAATAAGTACAAATAATCAACATCTGAATCTCTAAAAAAATTCTGTTTTGTACCTATACAAGGTGAGTCATGAATCTTGGAAATTATTTTTGTCTGAAAGTTCATGCAGTCACAGTGGTCCCATAACCTATGCGGAGGATAATAAAACACAATTCATTTCAATAGAATTTTTTAGCTTCTGTTTTTTTTAGGAAAACTATATTTTTGTAGTTTATGACTCACCCTGTATAGAAAACAGAAAACAGGTTGATTTTTGTACTCTATATTTTCTCATGAACAGTTCACTAAAATCTTTTTAAATAACGAAAATAGAAGCAATCGAAGGACCAATTTTTTCCCCTCCAAAACTTCAAAATTAAGAAGCATAGAATTTTTTCAACCACTTTCCAGCACTCACTATACCTTCATATCACGCACCTTCAAAGTGGTCCGACACTTTTGATTACTGTATGTAGAAAAGATTTACACGACGTCGCGTCGGCGTGAGAGGACTTTTTCATTATAATTATTTTGATTTAAACGACCCATACCAGCACAACTCTAGTTATGTTGATTTATACTCAGTAACGGATTAACGACCCACTTAGCAAGAAAACATCTCTGTGACATCAATTAGATGTTCAAGTCACACCTGCGATGTTAACAAAAAAAGTATATGCGATGTTAAGTGGACATCTCTGTTACCTCTTATGTCCGGGTAATACGAACATGAATGAGATCTCTTAAAGATATCCTAATGTGACATACTATCTACATCACTATTACACATCTCGTAGATATCACTTTTTAACATACATTGTACGTCGCATTTGGGATGTGTATTTTTGAATAAAAATAATTTTTAACCCCTTTTCAACATAGTTTTATGTCATAGGATGTTCTGTACCAATATTTACTAATTTTTACAATCTATACAGCAAGTTTTTCCCGGAGAAAAGTTGTTCTTCTATTGGCGTCCCCCACAGGATTCGAACCTGGATCCCCACAGGTGATAGTTAGAGACACTGCTGCCGATTCGTCTAAGCTACCAACTTGTCCGATATAGGATATTTACACAGCGCACTTGATGTCATCAGGGATATTCCTCGGGATATTTCATTAGGACTCCAAACGATACACCAAGCCCAGAGGGCCTCGCTGGGGCTCGAAACGTTACAGCAAGACACAAGAGTGCTCCGTTGGGGCTCCGGATGGACGTTACAATAAAACATAAACGGGAGTCATCAAAGTATTCGAAAGCAATATAAAAAATTAAAAAAGGGCCCATTTTGGAATTCCGACTAACACAAGAGCATACACAAAAGGGTTCACCAAAGGTGCGAACGCGAAATTAAAAAACCTCTCAGTGGCTACGTCTCATTGATGTCAGTGAGATGTTACACTTTGGCAAGTTGAAAGCAGTAACAAAGTTATGTCCGGTAGATGTCTCATGTGTGATGTTCAATTTAAGTTCATTTCGAAACATCTCTCAGACATTACATCGTATAACATCGCGGATGAACATCACATAGATGCGGAAGTAACGTTTATTGTGATGTTATTTTGTGACACGATTGAGATCATCTCATTTATGAGACATATGACATGCTCATAAATGATGTGCTGAGTGGGAACCCGCCAAATTAAAAAATCTCTCAGTGGCTACACGTCTCACTGACGCCAGTGAGAGGTTACATTTTGGCAAGTTGAAAGCTAGTCACAATGTTATGTCCGGTAGATGTTCCATGTGTGATGTTTATTTCAAGTTTATTTTTGAACATCTTTCAGACATTAAATCTCATAACATCACTAATGAACATCTCAGAGATATGGAAGGAACGTTGAATGTGATGTTATTTTGTTACATGATTGAGATCATCTCATTCATGTAACGTGACAAGCTATGCTGAGTGGGGAATAGGCTGAGTAGGCTGCAGCCTAGGGCGCCTCGATAAAAGGGGGCGCCGACTGAGGCGAAATTGAAAAAAAGCATGAATTCACGAAAAATGTTGTAGTTTTATGTTCCATATTGTTGCAATAATTTTAGGCCAGCTAGTAAAGTTGGTAAGGTACTCTCCGGCATCCACTCCCAAGTGAAGAAATGCTATGAAAAAAATGAATCTGAATGCTGGCAACTGATAAATTATGAATAAAATAAATAAATCTCATAATAGGGTGAGAACCTACGCACCATTTCTTATAAAATAAAAAGTGGTAACTGTACTCGAAAATGAACCGTTTAAAAGCTGGAAGGTCTTTGCCCCACGGCGCCGGTCAGGGCCGTTCCTAGGGGTTTCAGCGCCCGTGTGCAAAGCTTCTAGTCTGCGCCCCCCCCCCCTCCCATTCTATATTCGACCAAAAAAATTAAATAATTCAGAATCCATGTCACTGTTCTATTTTTTACAAAAGTTTTATATACTACGTTTCCATGGAGAATGGGGAACTATAGGCAAAACGGATTGTAGAGGGCGACGTGTTCCATGCACCCATATTGACACTCTTGACAGTTATCGTACATAACCTCCCTCAAAGAAATGTACGGAAAGGGGAAAAGTGCTAATGCTCAAAGAAGAGTCGAGGCGGAAAGGAGCCCCACTGAGAGGAAAAAAAGAGCTGGTGCAAAGGTGCAGCCTGGTACTTAACACGACACTACCTTTTTGTTACCGCTATTTTTCGTTTGTCGACTTTTCGACTTTTCGACTTTTCTCTGCTTCTTAATTCACGAAGTGACGCAAACTGCTGGTTATATGCTGAGTGCTGACAAATGAAAATGAAATAACACTTCCATAGTTGAGGTTATGTACGCTTAAAATGACACTAATGACAGCTGGGGTGCATGGAACATGAGCGCCATCACTTCAGGCGTTTACCACTATAGTTCCCCATTGAAATCGATTTGAAAACGGTATCGGGATTGAAAACTGCATGTAAACGCTTGCAACATCGTATTCAAATCGATTTGAGTCTCAAGGTCGATTCGGCAAAATCTGGGATCGTGTCGGGATCGGATCGAAATAATACTCATGGAAACCCAATCGGATTGGATCGAAACATTAACAAACAGAAACTGATACATAGCAATGAGTGAAACCGCTGTTCTGGTCGCATCGAGGGTCGCATTCATACTTGCTCCTGTTGTCTGCACTTCTGCCTTCTGCACACTTGCAGTTTGCAGAGTACTTGCACTTCCTCTGATACGTTAGGTTGGGATAGTTTTAGGTTAGGGTTTGACACTCATGACAGATATGTTAACAGAATTCAAATAGATTTGAATACCGAGTTCGACCCACTCATGTGAACACTACCGTATTCAATCCCGATAACGTTTTCAAATCGATTTCAACTCTCCATGGAAACGTAGTAATAATAGCTGTATTACACTACACAATTTCTTGTACAACTTCTTGTACAATCTGTCAAATAAACAATCAAGTTCATTGTTTTTAGACACTATTTTGGCAGATTGTACAAGAAATTGTACAAGAAATTGTGTAGTGTGATACAGCTATTACACTACAAAATTTCTTGTACAATTTATTGAACCATCTGCCAAAATACTGTCAAAAACAATTAACTTGATTGTTCAACTGACAGATTGTTCAAGAAATTGTGTAGTGTAATAATACAGCTTCAACAGACATACCTAAATCTTACAAAAAATAACAATTCAGTAAATGAATTAAAAAAAAAACATAATTATCCAGGATATCAATGAATCTTGGGTTTTCGAATATATTTTTGCATTTTTGCTGGGAAACTTTTCATTATCTTTCAGGGATCACAAGTAAATGGGTAGTATCAATACAAAATAAGCATAAGCATTTGCTTGGATTTCATAGGCGTTACTAGGGAAAGTCCGCTTAGCAACTCCTCAAAAATCTAAGCAAATGCTTATGCTTATTTTTTATTATTACTACCCAATACCTACTACCTATTGCCGACACATAAAAGTGAACGACAGATGAATGACATTTTACACTTTTGTCCTGAGAATAAAGCTTGAGAGTTATCCAGATGCTGGAAGATGATCCATTAGCCTTGCTGTACGCACCACGCACCTTGAATTTTCCAGAATGCAAACGACTCGCGCCTTGGAGAAAATTCCAAAAATTATCCATCTGTGACATTCTGTCGATCAGTTTTTTGTGTCGTTATTAGTAACTTCTACTTGTTAGGTAGAAGCCTTCGCTTCTAGCGAATTAGAAGGATTGGCATTCGTTAGCGAAGAAGATTCGCGAAACATTCGGTAACTTAGCCATTCGACACGGAAGGTTCAATTCGAACCGAAAACCAAATGAACGTTCGCGTGCTCGTGCTACTAAGGATTGGGCCATTTCTTTGCATTCTGTTAATTTTCCTCATCTGGACCGGGGCTGGCTGTCATAGTTACCGTGGTCAGGGATTGTCTTTGTCTTGTGATACGGTTTTCTACGACTTGCTTACGTAATTACGCTACCGTTTGCGTAACCGTATGCGGTTTCGTTTCCGCTTGCGTCGACTATAAACTAAGCTCAACAGCGAAAAATTGCTTTGTATTGGTATAATTGGTTTTCACATCGGGCGCTGAAGCGCCGCCCGGCTATAGCGGGGGGCGCAAAGCGCCTTTTTTGATTTTTTTTTTCAGTCGGTCGAATTTTTGCGCCCCTGGCAAAGTGCGCCCGCGTGCGTCGCACGCCTTGAACGCCCTGTTAGGAACGGCCCTAGCGCCGGTGTAAGACACCGGAGGAAAAACTGAATTTTCGTTTATAGCTCAAGCGACGAAGCGAATGAATGTCACCCACCATCTTTGAAATAACATAAAATGACTTTTTTCAAGGAGACTGACCTCCACCAATATGTAGAAATAAAAATCATCTGCCCACAGGCTGAAAGGGTCTATTCAGTCACTAGTGGTCACTAGTGTTCAACACTTCACATACCTACGTACAGTGTGCTACTCTATGATTGTATTAGTTTTGTTTTGTTCTTAAACAGCCTATACATTTTTTTATTCAATTTTTAAAAATTGAAGAAAAAACCAAGTTGGATTTTTTTCATCAGTTGTTGTAGTTCCAAAAGTGAAAGAGGGGGGGCGCCGAAATGAATCAGCCTAGGGCGCCACTGCTTTCGAATCCGTCACTGTTTATACTTCAGGCCCAATCACTCAGTCAATACAAATTTTGATGTTTTTGCAAAATTTCACATGCTTGAGCGAAACTTAAAGTTACTTCCCTACTTTCCTAGTACGAGCAAGGTTTGTAGGTAATTATATACTTATTTATTTTCATAGCACATTATCTAGCCAGGACACTAGTGAAAGAACTATGGTAAGTAGATAGGTATACCTAAATCTCAACGTGCAGGAAACTTAAACTTTAGTCGAAGGAAGGATGTGACTAGTAGAGGTTTCATGGAGACGAATATAGGAAGGTGGGTTGAATTTCGTTAGTCCGACATTGCCTAGGGATGGCCAGCTAGCTAGCTTAGCCGGCTAAGAAAATAGATACAACTGTCCCTGCCAGTCAGCCAATTTTAATGATGTCACGTTTTTAGCTGGACACCCCAACTCAGGGATAGCCCACAAACCCGTACATTTGGTGGAGGAGTCGTTCGAGAATTCGTCGGATTTTTCTCAAGTCTCGCGCTTGGTTTCGATCATAGAAGTCAAGCATTACACACTGAGGTCCGCCTTTGGAACTGGATGGGTTACTGCTGCAACACGGCACTATGGTGAGGCTCACTAGAAGGCTGGACAACCGAATAAAATCTCTTCTTGGTTAGATTTGCTTCAAATTGTCCGAAAATGCAGGCCACGAAAAACTTTCCTGGAATAGTGCTATAGACTACCAACCAGTCAATCGTGCCTGGAGCCTACATTAAACTGTAGGTCCCCTATTTCCTATTCAAGAGCATGATAATAGGCAGAGAAAGAAGTTTGCCAAAAGCCTGTGAAATGTAGAGCTACTGATTTATTCATGACAGAGAGACACAAGAGTAGATCGAACGCAAAGTCAAGAGCAAAAGCATTGTTTGATTATGAACTGTAAATGATGTATTTCCCATACACTTTCTATTTTCAGTAGAATGGCTTCTTGGAGCAAAAATACGTGAAAAGCGGGGGGTCTACGGCTACGGCTGATGGCAAATGCAAAGTTTCGAAGCGATTCTACTGAAAATAGAAAGTGTATGGGATGTAGTTATTAGTACGTAGGCAATAATGAAAATATTCATGGTGACATTTGAAGTAATAAAGAACCCGTAAGGCAAATTCCTAACAAGTAACAATAAGTTATCTTGTTTCGGCCACCTCTGTTACATCGCGATTTTGCTGCTGCTAGTGTATGTACCTAGTGTACCACTATAGATGCTTCTTAGAACATCTATAGTGAAATTGGTGGGGAACATCTTGGAGGTTTCAAACTTCAAAGACAACATCTCGGACGTAGCTCCCATGAATTTCTATTGTCCGCATCGTGTATGAGGGCGTTAGGAGGTGCAGGAATGTTAAAGTTAAATTATGGCGACGTTGTTGCTGTAGTTTGCATTGCTTGGCACTGCAGACAGATTGATAAATGGGGTATGTCGTACTACACGCCGTCGAGTGAAATTTAGCGCAAATTATTACGAAAATCGTGTGATTAATTTGGACTTATTATGGCCTTTGGAAGATTATATTGTCGAGCGACGAAGACGAAAGAAATTGATTCATCTAGGGATGGTGCGAAACGGAAGTTCTCGAGCGTAATGGACCAGAAGTGAAACTTCTTCTTCTTGCACAAACACCAGGCTTTCTGGGCACACTAAATCCAGTATTTATGTTTTTTATGGCTCCAAAATTCAGGTGCCCATGGCCCATGCTAATTAGGCAGCATCAACATCAGCCTCCGGCTCACTTTACGTATATCTATAGGTACGTATATCTACAGGAAGGTGGATATACCTATCTGCCAAACACTTTACCTCGTTCGAGACTTGTTTCATCATGAGACACCCTCTCCTCGTTCGTCCCTTCTCGCTCTATTCAGATTCGAAAAGCTCCTGTTCTGCGAAAGTGGTTTCGGGCAACGCCAGATGGTGTATAAAGCTCGACTGAAGTCCGGGATCCCGGATAGGGTGCAGGGGAGTTGAACTCGCAACGATACATCACCGACGCCCTCCCTTCTGCCCCTTTGGCGCCCCCGCGCGCTCTTTGCTCCCCCTCCTGCCCCCCGGGGCCCACCGTCACCCCTCGCATTCACTCTGCACTCACGGAAAATTGAGTTCACCGTATTTATTACCGCAGCCATCTACTTTATATTATACGAAGATGTTACTGCCGACGTTCCTCGGCTGCTTATTTGCCTATACCGCACACTTCCGAGAGACGATAAATTTTTCCAGGTGCCCATCCTGGGAAAAAGGATGCAACAGCATAAAACAGCCGCGCAAAGCGCCGTCACATAGTATAGACGGGACCAAACGAAATGGGGATCTTGAAAGGGAATAAGCTCAGCTTATTTGGCTAGAGAGTCGCAACTTTTACTTTCAAAAGCTCATTTGATGGCAGAAAGCTCACAAAAGGATACACGAAGCAGAGAGGGTAGATATAAGATGAGACAAATAGGATGGGCGAAATCTAATTTGGGATATAGGTATCGTTTCCAGAGATTTTAAGAGATATTTTTGAAGTTACAAAGATGAACCAGCCGAGATCATCAGTCATCACTCATAATAATAAGAAAATCTGTTATGACACCACAATACTTTCCCGACTTAAATCCAGGAGCCTGCCTATGGATATTTTTGTTCGAGACGTCCCGCGTCCCTTCGTGTAGAAAGTTGGAATTTAAGAGAAAGATTGAGAATACTCGGTAGCGCAACTAGGGGAGAGTTAGGTGGGTAGGCTCACCCATCTATGAAGATTTTACCTGTAAAGGCAACAGTAAAGGCGCCAGTAGAGGCGCCTTGATCAATTTTCATTCTAAATATTGAAAAAGAAATTAAAAAAATTCTGTCTGAGCTACCAAAACAAAGCTTGGCTGAAAATCTGCTGAGCTTTTAAAATCAATTTTCATTTTTCACTTATATGTAGATCAAATTGTTATGTCTTTTGGTGAACGTTTCACAGATTTTATTGAAAAAACTTCCATATCTGCGCCCTCAGATCCCGATAATTTTGCAGACGAAGCGCAGGTAAAAGGTTGAAAGGACCTTATTTCATTTTACAAGTCTGATCTTCCAAGTTCAGAAATCACAGTGGGTGAATATAAGGAATTCAGAGCATTGTTTCTGGAAGTTTCTTCGGAATTGAGTAGAAACCAAATATTCCAAAAATGTTATCGTTCATATATGTACTCTAATAGTTTGAAAGATAGTTATCCGAACACTGTTGTTTTGCATAAGATATTTTTGACGTTGCTTATTACATCTGCTTCCGCCGAACGGTCTTTCAGTCGATTAAAATTGATAAAAAGGTTTTAGCCTTGACAATGGGAAAAAAGAGGCCAAGTTCTTTGGCGATCTTAAGCATTGATGTGAAAGTCTTGAGTCTTGAAAGTTTGCCATCATGAGGCGTACACAGAGAAAAAAGATTATTTGAAAAAAAAATTCGTAACACCCGACTCAAAAATTTTCAACTACCTACTGCAGACTTGATTAAATAGTTTATTTTTAAGTAGTGATGCTTTCTGCTGAATTTGATTCTGATCGTTTTTTCGAGCATTTTCACGTTTTTCAGAATATCTAATGAAAAAACAAGATATTCCAAAACTGTTTTGGACAGCTTCATAAACATCAAATTACACATATATTTGGTGATTTACAAAACTCCAGCATTTTTGATTCTTCAGATAGAATTTTTCAATTTTCCAACTTTATTCTTCACCCTGTATATGCTACCTGTCAAGTCTGCCCCACAACCAGTTTTGTTGATAATAATTCAAAGAACATGTGTGTCAAGTTTCAAAACTTTATCCATAAAAGTCCAGAGTTTTTCCCCTTAGTATCCGGACTATACAGGCAGATCGAATCCTATTGGCCAGCGACATTGTCGCCGGCGACATACGAAGTTCTGTAAAGCCGCAATAGCAGAGAGGAAAACTCGAAAACCGTGGGTCCGATTACAAAAGTTTTTCCTACAAATTTTATTCAATTTTAAAATCTTCCAGAAACTACAGAAAACACAAAGGGCTTATCAAAGTCGCGAACGACACTTATAATAATAATTATTATTATTATTATTACACTTCAACACACAAAGGATCGGAGCCCGCTGGTGCCTTAAATGACACAAAAAAACACTAAATGGGACACACCGATATTTGCACCACTCGTGCGGCCGTCAGTTTGACATGATACCTATAAAATTTATCAGGTCAGTGTAAGAAAATTTACAGGTTTGGTTGTAAAGGATATAAAATGAACCAAAGGCTGGGCGAACGGCCGAGCTTTAGCGGTATCAGCCAGGGAAAAGTTAGAAAATGTATAGCGCCCGTCCGGGAAATGGTGGGAAACTCTAGTTGAGGACTTGATTTGATTTGATTTTCCGTTGGATTGCTCTCAGCCAAATTTGGTTCCAATCCATCGGACAGATAATGGAAAATTAAATGACAAAGAACGGAATTTTGACTTTTTTTTTCAATATTTGACAGATGACACATTGCAAGTCAAGTTTTGTGAGATACAGCTTCTGTCATTTGCTGATAGTGGCACTTATTTGGCAGGTAACAGCCAAAAACTAATGGGCTCATTCGACAGCAGTCAGCAAAACCATGGTCTGCATACCAAATTTTAAGTAGATCGAATCGACGGTTCGGTAGTTATCATGGAAGAATACAAACAAACCGACTCACAGACAGACACACACTGTTACATGCCAAATAGACCTCGTACCTTTTTGGTGCGACTTACCATTGGTCTGTCTTATTTAGGAACACGGCCCGCCAGCTGATCAGTGGAGATAGGCCGGGGTTCTTTTGGATGGTCGGGGGCGCCACAGTATTGTTGACCGAATCCCCAAAAAACATCCTTTAGCACCGAACAATGATTAGTACAACACTGAAGACAAAGCAATGAATGGATTTCAAACACAAATTTTATTTACTAAAAGTAATGAAAATTAACAGGTGTCGGTTGGCTAGTTTTACGATAAAGGAAATGAAAGAGGTTGATATGTCAAATAATATTGTCGCAATAATACTGTCATATAATGTCGTCGTATGCTGCCACAACAGAGTGTACGTTACAGTCAAAAAAGATTTAAGCCGGAATTAAAGTGAACGCTATCGGTTCCAAAGCGTAGACACCTGTTGTCCGGCTTCCAACAATGCCAGACAACGATTCAAGTCAAGGTGAATCCAAAACGGCACGGTAGGTACCTGAGTTGATAAGCCACCCCAGAGTGTGTTTATCGGCTTCTTCTCCACACGATAACAATGCCACAGAAACAATAATAGCTTTATACAAGAAACCTTGTGAATTTAGTACAGAGATTTTCCATTCGAAACAAACAATTACTTATTACAAGTCAAATTAGGACCTTTCGCCCCACAACATCTACGTTAATTTTAAAATCACCAACAAACAACAAGGTACCGCGAGACTGTCGGTGGCAAAACTACAGAATTTGTGCACGGATTTCTTACGATAAAGAATGATGCTAATTTAAACAAAGCGCATATACGCTTCGCGAATGGTCGACAATCGCAATAATTTAATTGCGGACAGATTGAATTTCAATTTTACTTGCACTTGATTGTAACTCAGGTAAAAGAGGGAGAATAAAGCAACACAATCGGCGAAAAATCGCCTGCTTACTTGACCAACACGCTAAAGCTGTAAACACGGTGACGGCTTCCTGACGGCCACGATCGACAAGTTGTCGTACTTGACGGCCGCGACTTTCAGAGTGCGGACGATGACTAAACTTGGTGTCTTGTGAAGATGGGGTCCACGCTAGTGCGACAGACTCCGGGCGGTTTGAAAAATCCTGCGCTCAAACCAGAAGAGTCGCTCGGGCGGTTTGAAAAATCTTGTACTCAAACCGAAAGACGAGCTCGAGAATTTCTCTGTTGCGTAAATGCGACGATGTCGATGACGGCGACGTTGACGGTGACGTTGACGGCTTGCTGGCAAAATCTCCAGACTTTGAAACGAGGTGACAGGAAAATAGAGACGTCGGGAACTCGATTGCAGAAAAAGTCGTTATGTAGCAGAAAAACTGAGTTGTAGGTAAGAAAAAAAAAACTACAACAATTCACTCAACTAAGTATCGACTCCAACTCGAAAATTCGACAAAAAGAGGAACCAAATCAGACTTCATTTTACCTTCAGGCAATAGACGGTTTCGTTTGATGCGCCAGGTGTGGTTGTATTCCTTTAGACGGCGAAATAATGCCTTTTTCGGGTCCAATACCCTGATGATCCAACGTTCGCCAAATAAATCCGCAAAACAGGCGGTTTCTAGCTTCGAACTAACACAATTTCGAAGACCACCACGAAATACCACCAATAGGCAAAAACGTGGATATACAGCACACACCAGACGTCAGCTTCGATGCCAGTTTCAAATCATCAAGAAAGAATTAACCACGTCGCTTCGCTTAATCAGATTCTGCCCACCACATGCGCTGGGCTAGTTTTTATCTATAGCCAATTGGAGAAAAGCACGCGGTATTCGCTTGCCGGAGCGACCACTACAAGATAACGAGATTCCCCAAACTACTAGAAAATAAAAGACAGGGCAGTACTGGACTGGCCCGATCGGTCCAAGTACTCAAAAACAAACAGAAGCAGAAAACGACGCAACAACAAACCCACCCACTCACACACACAACACACAACTAACCGCCCACCCTGAATTCTTTTTGAAATCTGAATCCGAGGCTATATGTGTAGCTAAGTACTTACTTCTGAGAAACCCTGTATGTACAGTGTTGTGGACTTCGAAAAGTTAATAAAGTTGATTAAAGGACAAAGGGTGGAAAATTAGAAAGGTTAAGTTTTCGAGAGTGATGATATTGAAGGTTTCCCCGTAGAATGCACAAAACAAAAGGAATTTAAATTGAGCCCTCTCTCTTACAATGAGAACAAAACCTTTGAACCAATCGACAAAGCTAGACTAGCCGTGGGAATCAAAATTCCAATTTGGCGCAGCTAATCCTGTTTACTCGGCGGAAAGTGGCGCTCCGTGGGTTCCTCTCCTCCCAGCCACCTATATAGGATGTGTTACGCTAGGTATGTAAATACCCAAGCCGTCGCCGCCGCCGTCGCTGCCGCCGCCGCCGACACCGACAATTGATTGATTGATTTCGAACGCCCGCCCGCCCGCCGCCCCCGTCCGTCCATTGTCTCATTCTGAGTTGATTAATCCACGCGTAAAAGTGTTTAATTCGACCCAGTCTGGCTTATTTAATAAAAGCACGCCCACGTCGTCGTAACTAATTCACTTCAAGGATTCAATATGTAGGTTATCCGTCCGGATTGTTGCTGCACGGCGAACAGCGCGCCCCCGACGGGGTGATGGTGGTGGGGGCGGCGCGGTGCCACCGGCCGGCGTGAAGAGAGAATTCCTCGGGACGGAGCCCGTGTGCGACTACGCGTCGTTCCTGCAGTCCTGTTACCGTTGGCGCCGCCTCGCTGCTGTCCCTGGGGAGCACGAGAGGTTAGCACACGCGAGGAGGAGTCATGGCGGCTGGAGGAGATAGATGGATATCCTTCCTCTCCAACGCATGGGCGGCGGGACGGGGTTCACCAGAAGGCGCTTGAACTTTCAAACTCCGGGACATTCCGTTGGGAAATGCCCACATAGCAGAGCTTTTCTTAGGTGCGAGTATATAAGCGAAATACTTTTGTCAAGTGCTACGTATCTGGCCATATGTATTTGGAATGGTTTGTCATTGGGTTTTTATATCAGATTGTCAAAAGTTTCACAGTTGGTCACGGTGCTTGAGAATTAAAATTTGTTGGGTGTTTGTCGCTGTGGGCGCTCCACTTCCACCACAAAACTCACTGACCTAACCTAACTTACAAGTTCATTGAAGTGAAACTTCTATTCTCGCGCCTAGATCACAACACACCACTAACGCAGAACCACACATGGGAGTGAAATTGCTTCATAGCATCAGTGGTTGTAACGAACGCCTGTAACGATGTGCTGTAACGTTGTCTTGTCTGACCTTGGGGTGACCAGCGTCGTCCCAGGAAATGAACGAATAAGCTGTTGCAGCGTTGGCCGCGTTCGGTTCTATTTTTTACTAATCGCCGACACTGGACTGCTCTTCGTGTTGTCGTACTGTTGGCTCGACAAGAATGGCTCTCGACTTGGCTTGAATAGATTCGAGCGGATGTGATTTATTATAGGGATAGGGAGGTATATTCAAGGCCGGGCCTAGCAGGCGTGCAGTGCGTTCCGGCGCGCAGGCGAGCGTACGGCAGGCGGCAAGTCATAGGGGCGGTAATATAATAATTAAGTTGAATTTCGAAGGATTCTTTTCATTCCCGCATTTGGTGGGGCTCTCCACTGCCGAGCGCAGCGGGAAAAGAAATAAAAGAAGTCTAATCGTGAAAAAATCATGTCGAAAGTATTCTGCCCCTTGAGTGACTAATAATAATAATGATAATAAGATTGATAATGAGGAAAACAAGATGATACAAACCGTGAGGGAGCGGAGCGGGAGTACGGAAAGAACACCTCTTTGAACGTTGTTTGCTGATTGATTCATATGTATAGAAGTTTCACTTCTTCCGAGGGTGACTATGGTCACGCACTCACGTTTTTTTTTGTAACTTCTTGTTCAACAACGAAGTCGTAAGTCGTTACCAACGATTTATCGTTCGAGTGGTCGCTAACGACCAACTTAACAAGATATAGATATAGGGTGATTCGAAAGTGTCGGACCACCTTGAAGGTGGGTTAAGCAGCAGTCACATTGGAGCCACCACCACCCACTACCACCCACTACCACAAAGCAAAATGAAAAATGAATCAGCCATGGTCTCATTGAGCCACCGCTAACCACCATTTCCCCCTCCTGATTTGACACATCAATTGTTCACTTCTCATAATGCCAACCTTATAGCGCTCCGCTCATGACACTAGTGCTGTGATTGCTCTGTTTGTTTGTGCGAATATCACACCGTACACACCTAGAGAGAAGGGCCTATGGGAACAGTATAGAAGAGAGAGATTCACATATCGGTTGGTGCACACACCAGTCGGTCACGGCCACGGCAACAAAAATCAATAATCATCATGTAGCCCCTATACGGAACGGAAAATCCCTAGACAAGAAATGTAACTAAACAGATCAAAGATTGAAGTGGTCCACCCCAAAAACTTGCTCAGGTTCAAATGAGAATATCGTGACGAAAAATCAACCGATTTGAAAAAAGATGGTAATAATGATTCAAGCGTTCTTCTGACTGCAAGTTCCATCTTTGGATATCGTGTTTGCTAATATACTGTATGATATTAGTGGCAATTCTGTGAAATTTAAAGGCCCCTTAAAATTTTTAAAGGCGTTGGTAACCTAGTAACGATCAGAAATGGGCTTCACGATTGGCTGATTTTCTTTTAACGGCCTTTAAATTTGAACGGGTTTGATACAGAATTGGCCCTATACAGGGCGAAAAAAGTAGGAGTGAAAAGTGATCAATTTTTAAGCGCGTGTAACTTTTAAAAACGATGTTAGATTTTTTCTTACTATATTTTTGAATACCTCTCATCAATATCTTGAAACGGTTCCTGACAATTTACCGCCTTCTATTTCTTGTACAGGGTGTTCGCGTATGAAGTATACACTCCTCCTTGAAGACATCCCCTCGAACGAACGATTCAAAACGATTCTTATACAAATTTTCCGTAGGGTTTGAATCCGTTGACAAAAATTTTCTGTGGCATATCGCTTACAGGGTGCAATATCAAAAAATTTTCTCAAATTGGACACCCTGTCTTTTGATATAGGAATCGATTCTACTTTCCATCGTGATTATAAATATATATCACACTTGATAGGTTAGTCAACAAAACACGTGTGGAAAAATTGATGAAGTTTTAAAAAATTTTGAAGAAAGATTTTTTTCAAAAGTGACTCAGTGCATTTTACATCATTTTTATATTAATTTGGGTGAATGAATTTGTTTCAAGTTTTAAACTTTTACTAAACACACCTTAAACCGACAAACTTTTGAAGAAAAAGATTTTTTCATATTTTTTGAAACTTCAACAATTTTTTCAACAGGTGGTTTTTTGGATAACCTGTCAAGTGTGATATATATTTATAATCAAGATGAAAAGCAGAATCGATTCCCATATTAAAATACAGGGTGTTCAATCTGAGAAAAAATTTCGATGTTACACCCTGTAAGCAAAATGTCGCAGAAAAATATAGTGAACAGATTCGAAGCCTACGAAAAAAGTCGTGGAAGAATCGTTTTTACTTTTGGATTATGTTCAAGGGGAAGTCTCCAGGAGGGGGTATAATTTATACGTGAACACCCTGCACTGGCGGCTCCACAGGGGGTACGACGGTACGGCCGTACCCCCTGGCCCCTGTCGCAAATCAGGGGCGCCAGACGTCAAGTTTATAATTTTGAAAAAAAAATCCACGTGTATGGATTACTCTTTGTGAAAAATTATTAACGTGATAAAAGCTTGTCAATGAAATTGATAATGTTACCTATGAAAATTCGCTTTGGGCGTCGCACAACAATATCTTGGAACTATTGTCATGACATCTGTGGAGGTGGAAAGAACTTCTACTCACAACCACCATAATAATTGATCATTACTGATTTTTAAAAAAGTTGGGAGATAAACTATTACGAACTATTGGCTCGCGGCGCGCTGTGCAGCTACCTTGCCTCTTGTCTGTAATGAACCTCTTTCCGTCTCGGTATGTAATGTACTATTACTCACAACCACGATTGTAATTATTGATTCATCACATACTATGTAAGAGGGCGGGAAGTAACTTATTACCTACTCTGCGGGAAAAAGAAGAAATGATAGGTTCAGGAGATAAATTTCAGAATAATGCATCCAACCAAACAATGAGTGGGTAAATCCGTATTCGTGATCCAAGTTTCAGAAAAATTGATTTGTCGATCTGGAAGTTATGACAAAAAATATTTTCTAATTTCGAGTCTAATTTCAATTTTTAAACACTATAATCCTATAAGCTGACTGGAGAATCACTAAATACCCTGTAAAGCCTGTCTGACACGATGCTAAATTTTGTACAAAATTGTCTTAAAAATTTTGTGTCAAGTGTTTTTTGAAAATTTAGCACCGTGTAATAAATACATGAAAATTTGCATAAAAATTTTGTACAAAATATACCTGTAAATTATTGAGGACAAGCTCTAAATTTTTGTGAAAATATGACCAAAAGTGTGCGCACTAGACAGGCTCCGCCCAATTATCGATCGGTTTTCCGTGATCGCGCCGTGCTATTGGCTTGGCACATCAGCTGTTTCCCGTCGCCGATGTTTTGTTTTGGAGGTTATGATTGAGCTCAATCTCGTGCACATCTTTCTACAATCTACAAGCCTTCTCACAATCTTCAAGAATGTCCTGGGGCCCTATTTTCGGAACCGGGGAACAGATCATCAGGTGATGTTGCCTAGGTGACAGCCAATCACAGCCCTGGTTGCCTAGCAACTTCGCATAGGAACGGATTAAACGTTTCCAGAAAATAGGGCCCCTAGTCTAGGAAACAAGTAAGCACTCTAATCCCAGCTATACAAAGCGCATCCTTGCCTCTTCGCAGTAAAGAGGAAGGAGTACAAAAATAAACATGCCAGAAATAAGGCCCTAGAGGAAGTGCAACGTGCACTAGCTGAGGTTAGGCCTGCGGTGACAATCGCCGAAATCAGCAATCTTGTAAACAACTTATGACAGATGAGTAGATGACAAGTGCCAACAATCCTGGTGTTATTTTACTACCCGATACCAACCCAAACCACTGAAAACCCCAAAATAATGGTTAATACGCATGTGTATGTGCTAAATTTCTTATAAAATCTTGCATCGTGTCATACATAAAAAGTTATGAAATGAATTCATTTCACAAAATATTTCATAAAAATTTTGTGTGAAATTTTGATGATAATTTTGACTTCATGTGGAATACAAAAAAAAAATATGATGTGTCCCCTGACGTCCGCACCAATCCCGCGGCGATGGCGAAATTTTTGAAAAGCTGGCCAAGGCTCCAAAACGGCTCTATATTATCATTTGATTGATTGCTTGATACCTACTCGACAGAATTTAGGTTATGTTTTTCGAATATTTTGCACTTTTGAGTTTTGACTGAACCTCGAATCGAAGGGAAGAAAACAAAATGAATTAGAGAGGCTCTCCTTTTTTCTGCTTATTATTGTCAATATTATTGTTATTATGCCCGAAAATTTTCGCCTACGGCGCTACTTCTTAATGGGTGCAATCGTCCAGTACAGACTCAATCTTTGAAATATACACAAAACCTCCTCGATCCCTTCCTCCCATTGGTTCATTAATCTAGCTACGCCACTGGAGAGAAGCATGGGTCTTATTTTTATCGTAGCCCTCACCTCAAGGGCGCCTGTTCGGTGAACCGTACCCCCTGTTCGAAAATGCTGGAGCCGCCAGTGACACCCTGTACAAGAAAGAGAAGGCGGTAAAATGTCAAAAACCGTTTCGAGATATTGCTGCGAGGTTCCCAAAAATATAGCTAAAGAAAATCTACAATTGTTTTTAAAAAAGTTACACACGCTTGAAAATGAACCACTTTGCACTCCTTCTTTTGTCACCCTGTATATCATACAGTATATCAGTAAACACGATATCCAAATATGAAACTTGTCAGAAGAACGCTTGACTCACTAACACCATTTTTTTTTAAATCGGTTCATTTTTCGTCACGATATCCTCATTTGAACCTGAGCAAGTTTTTGGGGTGAACCACTTCAATCTTTGATCTGTTTAGTTTGGCATTGCAAAAGGTTGTTTGTGCATGCGCATTGAACCACCGACCACCACGTTGGAAATTTCAAACATGTGGTCGCCGGTGACCACAAGGGGTGGTTGCAGTGTGACCAGCGCCATTATATGGCGCTTATGTAATCCCGTGGGATTTTCAATGAAGGAGCATAGCACTATGTAGAATACAAAATTGAGAGATTTCAAGGAAAAAAGTTGAAAAAAAAATTGGTTACCTACTCTTGGATACAATAGCTCGTGATCACTTTTTCTTTATTTTAATTCAAAAAAAAAATTGAAGTTTTTAAAAGTAAAAAATAATTACAAAACTTGAAGCATCAGTGCCCCAGAAAATCCAGAATCCCCATGCAGAACTATGTCTTCAAGTGAAGCCTGTATTTTCTTCAACAATAATAATCTCACAATAATTCATTCATAAGGAAATTAAGATACCCACTTGACAACAAAACCATTGCGAGAATAGTGAAAGAACACTGTCGTAAACAACCAAATTTCTTCGAGAGCTGCTTTCAAATGCCTTGGACTTGGACATTGACACCTAACAAAACAATGTCATTGAATAATAATTATAAGCAATCCTAGGATTCCTATCTAAATAAGTATAGGTATAGGTGTCGCTAATGCTGGATCGTCGATTGTAGAAAAACCCAGTCAACCACCGACCGACCGATGTGCATTTCGGGCCTGGCATGTCAGCCCGTTTCTGCCGCCTACTCTCACCGTTTCCGTTCCTGCCTCCCCGCCGCCGCCACCACCATCACCGCCACCATGCGAAGAAGAATATTGCCACCGCCAGCAAGGGAGGAGATAATGGAATTGGATGGGGAGCGAACTTTATTCTGCGGCGTGCTCGAAACAGAAGCGGAGGTGCCTCCGCCGGGGGATATCACGGTAAGGACCGAGAGAAATTGCCCCGAGCTCAATTTTGGGGGTGCGTTTCTTTTGGTTGAGTGACCCATTTTCTTTCGAGGACCTGCTGATTCGAATCTGTTCCGTTATAATGTTTTCTTTTGGTGCGTTTAATCCATTCAACCGGGACCGGTTACCTACGTCGACGAAAAATTGCGCAAAGGGCGGGTTTTAACTTAATTTAATCTGTCAACTTCAACATTCAACATTATCACCAACATAAGTCTGTTAAGAAAAATCATTTAGTAGGTACCTACTTATAGTATTACTCTGGGATGGAAAGTTTTCAGCCTAGCCTATAAAGGGCGTCGAATTTGCATGACATTTTAATGGTTTCTCATCTTCATCATCGGAAACTTTTTATCTCATCCTCGTACATAGGTAGATATGTTTAGTAGGTACCTACTTCCTATAACTTGAAATTGAAGCCCATGCTTTCGAGTGTCATGTACCGACTGAGGACTCAATACACCTGAATCATCATAAATTATTGAGGCTATGGACAAAATTAATTCACGAGCACTTAAACTCTGCACTTTATCTGAATAATCGCTTCTCCCTATCAACTTTCAACTTTGTTCGCTAAAAAATAGCTTGATATGCAGTTTTTTTGTGTCTAAATTGTATCAAACTGGTTGAAGTCTTACCAGAGATCTCTTACTCCTTACCATCAAATTTTTTGTCGAGTAAGCGCCATGGAACTAAATTAATATTCATTCCCCTCGTTATTTCTCTCAACTCTAAAACATGGAGAGTTCAACGCCGAAGGATAGGCAACCAATAATACAAGAGACTTCTTGAATAGCCGAGTTTCACGTCCGCGGAAATTCGGGTTTGTTTTATAGTGCAATTTCAACTTAGGTTTAGGTAATCGTCTGCTCCTCGACTGTTTATGTGGGTTTAGTCAGCTTATTTTGCTGTGGTTTTTCTTTTAGTTGTAAACGCAGCATCACTTATTGGCTCTTGTGCGTGTTAGCGCGGTACACATAAAGACGGCAGCCTTCCGATGAAGGCTGCATTAAAACAATAACTCTTGGATTAGGAAAGCAGCAAGCGACAGTCAGAAATAAAATTCACAACAACAATCAAAAACTTTAATGCAAAACAAAGAAAAAAACACAAACAGACAGAATTACAAAACAATAAAAAAAAACAATGTGAATTAAATGAAATGAAAAATCCGAGTGGTTCTGATCGGGGGCAGGTTTGCTGGCGCTGAGTGGCGTCCTGAAAACGAGACGAACTGCACTGAAGGTATACACCGCGGCAAACGGGAATAAACGGTAAATGGTAAAAACAATGGAAAATATGGAACTTACGGGATCTTATTCGGTGGCGGCGTCGTCCTGGCGGAGTCCGAAGGCGGCGTCGTGGTGGATGGCCGTTCTGGTGGTGGATTTCCTGGTGAAATGCACGAGTGCCCGTGTTCGTCACCAAAATGGCGGACGAACGACTCGATCCCGTCCGAAACTGGAGCTTTGTGTGCGGCTGGCTGATCCAAGCCGCTCCCCGGTGAAAGCGGTGAAAACTGCCGCTTTCTGGACTTGGAGATGCTGCAGAGCTCCTCCAGGAGTCACTATCGGACGCGATGGGCCTTGGATGGGCTTCTGGTCGAGTACGAATGTACGCCGATGGCACGACAAGATGGCCGCGAGAACGATGACCAAAAAAAAGACGGCGTGGCTTCCCGCTCGACGTACGGAGATCAACGCCGCTTCGAACGAAGCGGCAAAGGCACGAGCGGAAAGAAAACCGAAGAATGCCGAAGACGGCCGAAGAAAGTGCTGGAGCTCGTTTACGCTTGCGCCTGACAGCCAAGTGCCAGGCACACCGAACAGGGGGTGAGGGGTGAGGACTTGGACGACACAGGGATATTTTGGGTTGCATACCCTCAATGCACACGAATGCAGTGTTCAATGAACGGGGCCGAGACATACTCCCCACCAAAATACCACTCGGGGTATTTTCAAAGTTCAAAAATTAATGAAATCAAACATGATACAAAAAGAAAGAGCATAGTGAAAACAATGACGGAAGTGAAAACACAGAATGCTCACTGTCCTGAAGGGAGGGGACAAAGTTTGACCATTGGGCGTCGCAGAACGTCGCGTTGAGTACGGACATCTGCGACACGACAAATGCCATCTTTGCCGGGGAAGAGTTTTGAAATTCTGCCTAACCTCCACTTCAGAGGGGGAGCGTTTTCGTCCTTGATGAGGACTAAAGACCCCACATCTGCGGATTCAAGGTGACGTGACTTGTGCCACTTGCCGCGTTGGTACAGCGTGTGTAGATATTCGTCGCGCCAACGCGCCCAGAAACGCTGTTGCATGGATTGGACCAACTGCCATCGCGACAACCTGCTGATCTTGAGGTGGGACAAATCTGGGTCAGGTGGGGCCGTTAACGGCTCGAGCGTCAAAAAATGACCAGGCGTCAATGGGCACAGATCATTTGGATCCGAGCCCAGCTCCGAAAGTGGCCGTGAGTTGAGCAACGCTTCAACTTGGGTGACCAACGTGGTCAGCTCGTCAAAGGTGAGTATTTGATCACCTATCACGCGAGATAGATGTGTTTTGACAGCTTTTATGCCGCTTTCCCACAGCCCGCCAAAGTGGGGACTGGAGGGAGGAATGAAGCGCCAAGTGATGGCTTCGGATTCCGCGGCGAGTTGCATTGACGTCGTCAATTGCCTATGAGCTCCGACACAGTTTGTGCCATTGTCGCTATAGATGGTAGAGCAACGACCGCGCCGGGCAATGAATCTGCGCAAGGCGGCGAGGAAAGCATCTGTTGAGAGATCGGAGGCAACCTCGACGTGCAATGCCTTGGTGGCGAAGCACACGAAAAGACAGATGTACGCCTTCGTAGTTCTGACACCGCGAGCGCGTGACATAAGGATTGGAAAAGGGCCACCATAGTCGAGCCCGACGCAGCTAAAAGGTTTTAGCTGAGAAATTCGCGCCGAGGGGAGGTCGCCCATGGTGGGAGAAAAAGTTTGCGGCTTAGTCCGGAAGCACCGGTAACACGATGCAAGATAGTGCCGTACCGCGCGTCGCGTGGACAATATCCAAAAATTTTGCTGCAGGAGATAGCAGGTATTGTTGAGTCCCGGGTGGCAATGTCGGGAATGAACTTGTCGAATGACGAGTCCTGTCAAGACGTGACGAGATGGAAGAAGAGCAGGGTGTCTGGTTGCAAATGGCAACTCATGACAATGCTTCAAACGTCCGCCGACGCGGAGAACATCGTCACGATCGAGAAAGGGTGAAAGTTTTCGAAAGGGTCTTGAACAGGGTTTGCCGTTGCGTAACGACGCGATTTCGACGGCAAATACCTTCTGCTGTACATGTTTGACAATGTACAACAAGGCAAAATGGAGCTCTGTATCCGAGAGAGGTCCTGTGAACTTCTCATCGGACTTGCATTTGCAGAACCGATAGAAATAGGCGACAGCGCCCTGAATCTTCCGTAAGGAGGATATGCGCAAAAAGAGGTCGTCGATGTCAATCGGCGGCGGCTGCGGCACACGCACGACCAAAGCGAGCTTTCGCTCTTCAGACGCAATGTCTGGGGAGGACACGGAGAATTTGTCATCCGGCCATGTGTCATCCGCTGATGACAGAAAAGGTGGGCCAGACCACCAGAGGGAGCACGAAAGCATGTCTTCGGGAAACAATCCGCGCGAAGCTGGGTCGGCGGGATTGTCCGATGTTGAGACATGTCTCCAACACTGAGGCGGGACACGCTGTTGAATATGCTCAACACGGTGAGCAACAAATGTTTTCCAGCGGTGCGAAGAGGAACGCAGCCAGCTGAGAACAACCGTAGAATCGGTCCACGCAAATATGGCATCGAACTGTACGGTTCCTGCGAGCGCTGCAACGGTGAAGGCAACGAGATTGGAAAGTAGGACCGCTGCACACAATTCGAGACGGGGTACGGTCAGCAATTTGACTGGAGCCACCTTTGATTTGGCGGTTAGGAGACGAATGGTGGGAACACCATTTCGAAGGTAACGAACGTACAACACGCTCGCGTACCCAGATTCAGATGCGTCGCAAAAGGCGTGCAACTGGCACCTGTCTGCAGGCGACGGAAAAGTATGCCGTGGAATTTGCAACCGCGAAAGTTGCGATAGCTCGGATTGAAAACGCAACCACTGCTGACATACGATGTCTGGAGGGGTGTCGTCCCAATCAAGGCCAAGTTTCCATAACCGTTGGATTAAATGTTTGGCGAAAAATGCAACAGGGCACAGAAAGCCGAGCGGATCGTAAATCCGAGCCACCTCCGACAAGATGGACCGTTTTGTGCACGGTAGTTCATTTGGATGAACCGTGAATGAAAAGGTGTCTGTTGCCGCTTGCCACTGGAGGCCAAGAATTTTTACAGTATTGTCAGCAACGTCACTGAAAGTGGACGGCTGAGTTCGAACGTGATCAAGTGGTATGTCTTGCAGCACATCAGGGTGATTGCTTGCCCACTTGCGCAATTCAAAGCAACCCGATTGGAGCAGGTTGATTAGCTGCGTTTGTAATTCCCGTGCTGATTCCACGGAGTTCGCACCGCAAAGTAGATCGTCTACATACAAATTACGGCGAATTGCCTGCGAAGCCAATGGAAACTTCGAGGCGCTTTGTTCTGCCAAGTGAAGCAACGTGCGAACCGCTAGAAACGGTGCCGAAGAAACACCATATGTAATGGTGTTCAATTGGTACGTTTCAATGGGTCGATCAGGGGAGAAACGAAAGCGAATGAGTTGATACTTGCGATGTTCGGGCGAGATAAGTATCTGCCGATACATCTGACGGATGTCACAAGTAAAAACGATCGGCTCACACCGAAACTGCAGTAGCAAAGCTGCTATGTCCTGTTGTAACTTAGGACCGACGAGAAGCGTCTCGTTGAGAGATAAATGATTCGGCGCTTGCGCCGAAGCATCAAAAACGACGCGAATTTTCGGCTTGTCGTCTTCGATCTTGACGATCGGATGATGAGGGATGTAATACGCCTCAGAATCTGGAGGTTCTGCGTCCGGCAAGGTCATGTGACCTAGGTCGAGGTAGTCGCGCATGAATGCTATGTACAGATCACGGAGTGTGTCCTGACGGACCAGGCGACGTTCGATAGCTAACCAACGGCGGTCAGCCATAGACCTGCAATGTTCAAAGGTGGGGGACTCCCTTTTGAAGGGAAGCGAAACCCCAAAACGACCTGACGGACAACGGTAGACAGAGTCCCGGAAACAAATTTCTGCACGTTCATCATCTGGGGACAAACGTGTTTTGGACGATGGTGACGAGATTTCCTCTACTTCCCAAAATTTGTGCAGAGACTCGTCGATTCCAGTTGGAGTGCAAACCAAAAAGGAATGCAGAGGTTTTGACGGGGTTTGAAAGGGACCGAGAAGAGCCCAGCCAAAAATGGTGTTTATGGCAACAGGCTGTGACGGACCTGACGAGACGATTCCCTCTTTCACGACTGACGGATAAACGTCGGCGCCCAACAACACTTGAATGGGGCCTGGCTTGAACCATGTGGGATCCGCCAGATTCGATAAGTTCAAGTGGAATTGATCCGGGTTCAAAGCGGTGTCTGGCAGGTTACCACAAATCCTGCGCAGGACAATTAACTCCAATTCAGGGATTGGGAGAGACTCATCATCAGCCTTGACCTGGCAAGTGACTGTGCCACACGTCGAATTGGCGGGGGTGAGACCCAAGCCAAAAACGGGCACATTGTGATTTGATGGGGATAGACCCAATTTGCGCACGCAGGAGTCCAAAATAAACGATGCCTGACTGGCAGGGTCTATGAGCGCACGGAGGCTTTGGTAGCCTCCCCACCGGTCACGAACGTGAACGATTGCCGTGGCCAACAAAACATGAGCTGCCTTGAGGCTTGAGGCGAGATTCGTCACCGAATTCGCGACATTTTCTGGAAGACCAGGGGAAACGATTTGCGGTAATTCAACTGGATTCGATAAAGAACTGGGTGACTCATGACCTGCAGTTCTATGTGGCTTGGGGAAGTGCAGCAAGGTGTGATGCCTTGCGTGGCACTGCCGACACGAATACGACGATGGACATTTTGGAGCGCCGTGATTGGTGCTCAAGCAGTTGAGACAGAGCCTTTTCTGTTTGACCGCCAAATATCTGTCATTTGGGGACATTGACAGAAAAGTCTTGCACGCGGTGACTCTATGACTTCTCGCCCCACAATGAGAACATGCTGACTCATGCGACGTCGCTGGGGCAGATGAAGTCTGAGACACCAACGTATGTGAGGCCCACGACTTGCGGCTGACCTCGGGCTTCACGGTAACGGTGTTTGCCCGTGTGGAGCGGGAGTTCGATTGCGTTTTAGAATTTAAGGCAGTTGCCTCGAAAGCCTTGCATTGGTCGAGCACGAAAGACTTGACGTCTTCGTATTTGGGGAAGGGGGTGCCAGCTGACTGCACCTCGAAACGTTTTCGCGTCGACTCATCGAGTTTCTGGAGCAGCATGCTCGACAGGGTGAAATCCCACAGGTCGATATGCGGATACTGCTCGAGCGCCACTAAATTTTCGTTGAACGTGTTCACAAGATGGCGAAGCGCTTGCGCGGAGTCAGATGTGACGGAGGAGGCGTTCATCATCGACTGCCAGTAAAAAGTGACTAGCACGCGGTCGTTCTGGTATCTCTCAACCAACGAGTCGAACGCAATTATGTAATTATCTCCCGTCAATGGCAGGTGTTTAACCATTGAGAGAGGTTCACCAGATAAAGACGAGATCAGATACTGAAACCGTTCAATATCTGAGAGAGACTGGTTTCTGTGTATTAACGCCGTGAATAGATCATAGTATGGTGGCCATGATTTTAACTTTCCGTCGAACAACGGCAACGCGATTTTTGGCAATCGGACATTGCTCCGGCCTGTCTCGAACCAAGTTTGCGAGGCTTGGCGAGAGAGCGAGGAAGTCGGCTCTGAATTCGCAAACGAGGCTTTTACCGCAGCAAGTTTGCCATACAAGCTGTCTGCCCGGAGTGTACGTTCAAGAAATGTAGCCTTCTGCTCCTCGGAGGCACTGGGGAGAGGGGCAGTGTTGACCGTGCTCTTGAAACCGTTGTAAATTTCCGCCGCAATGTCAAACGTGGCTAAAAATGCCGGTTGGAGGCTTGGCTCGGTGGTAGCTGTGACGCCTTGTTCCAGAAGGGGCTCAAGGCGCGCAATAGCTATCGCGATGGACGATAAAGTTGCGTCCATTGTGTACGACACAAAGAAAAATGAAAACAAAGCAACTGACCCTTAGGTTGGCGTACCTGAATGGCGAACCCAACCCAGGTGAAAAAGTGCGAATGAGACGGGCGAAAAACGAATTGATCAACACGCTGGACCAACGCACAAGTGTCACGTGGGTTTGACCCGTGACTTTAAAGTTTCAATAGTGAGGTGAATTAAATTCCTGACTGTACCATGCTTAGCCTGTATCCGGCTACGAAGGACCAATTTATATGTTAGCGCGGTACACATAAAGACGGCAGCCTTCCGATGAAGGCTGCATTAAAACAATAACTCTTGGATTAGGAAAGCAGCAAGCGACAGTCAGAAATAAAATTCACAACAACAATCAAAAACTTTAATGCAAAACAAAGAAAAAAAAAAACACAAACAGACAGAATTACAAAACAATAAAAAAAAAAAAACAATGTGAATTAAATGAAATGAAAAATCCGAGTGGTTCTGATCGGGGGCAGATTCGCTGGCGCCGAGTGGCGTCCTGAAAACGAGACGAACTGCACTGAAGGTATACACCCCGGCAAACGGGAATAAACGGTAAATGGTAAAAACAATGGAAAATATGGAACTTACGGGATCTTATTCGGTGGCGGCGTCGTCCTGGCGGAGTCCGAAGGCGGTGTCGTGGTGGATGGCCGTTCTGGTGGTGGATTTCCTGGTGAAATGCACGAGTGCCCGTGTTCGTCACCAAAATGGCGGACGAACGACTCGATCCCGTCCGAAACTGGAGCTTTGTGTGCGGCTGGCTGATCCAAGCCGCTCCCCGGTGAAAGCGGTGAAAACTGCCGCTTTCTGGACTTGGAGATGCTGCAGAGCTCCTCCAGGAGTCACTATCGGACGCGATGGGCCTTGGATGGGCTTCTGGTCGAGTACGAATGTACGCCGATGGCACGACAAGATGGCCGCGAGAACGATGACCAAAAAAAAAGACGGCGTGGCTTCCCGCTCGACGTACGGAGATCAACGCCGCTTCGAACGAAGCGGCAAAGGCACGAGCGGAAAGAAAACCGAAGAATGCCGAAGACGGCCGAAGAAAGTGCTGGAGCTCGTTTACGCTTGCGCCTGACAGCCAAGTGCCAGGCACACCGAACAGGGGGTGAGGGGTGAGGACTTGGACGACACAGGGATATTTTGGGTTGCATACCCTCAATGCACACGAATGCAGTGTTCAATGAACGGGGCCGAGACAGTGCGCATTGAGCCAATGAGCGATGCCATGCTTAGGTTTAACTGGAATTAAAATTACGGCAAATAATTGCTTGATTTATGCAGCACAAATTAAAACTAAACTTCAACTTCAACTAAAAACCCAGCCCCTTGATAGGTAAATTTTGACTCGCTGTTCCGAATCAACCAATATTGTGCCAATATTCTTAAATGGAATGGAAGTTAGTTCGAGGCTGCCCTGCCGGAAATTTCATATAAAAGCCTATTAAAAAAAAATTATATGATTCCTATATGTTCTGTATACGGTTAGTGCATTTGCAATTTGTATATAGAAACCTACAGGAATCTTATTTGCTAATTGTATTACACAGCCTATAGAATCATATGGGGCTCCTATTTGGGAATGCTGATAGATTCGACGTGAAATGGAAAAGCCGATACATTTCTATATGGTATTACATATAAACTCCTATTATCAAATAGCACATAAGGAATTGCAATTAGGTCTCTTGCATGAATATCACATACGGATCTGTATTATGAATTCCAAATAAAGTCGGAGACAAGTTGCTTCAATGGGGGTATACTCATCCTTTTTTTTAAATCAATTCCCTAATCTCCTTCTCACTTTCTAAAAACCGATAAACATGACTTAATGAAAAAGATCCAATTGCACTAGTTCAGGTGTTACCTCCCACATGAGTAATTGTGGCTTGAAGATATTTGTTTTCGAATTTCACCATATATTTTTCTTGGAAAAATTAACGTTTTTCTCATCGAATCTCCGTATGTGGGAGGTCGGAACGATGCACTTGCAATTAGGTATCCTCGATGAATCTTACGTACGCAAAAATGACGATGACGGCCTTGACAGGGCAGGACCCTCGAATAGGTCTCACTATAAAATAACATTTTGCAATGAGCATAAACCAAAGCAGACACAAAAATCAAAGATGCCAAAAAAACTAACAGCAATAAAAACTGTTGCACAGTGCACACCAACCACACACGCTGAGGAAGCACAGAGTCCACAGAGCGGAAGCACACACGTTTTGACCTGGTTTTGACTTTTGACCGTTAACAAACAAAACCCAAGGATGACAAAACCGACGAAACGCAACGGCGGCATGGGCGGCACAGATACTTGATACTTCGGCTTCGGCGAAGTAGAGCCGACAGTAGGGAATCTGCATTATCGGCAGTCCTCGGCAATTCCAAAATAATTTAATTCTATTTGCATTTTCAAATAGAATTGGATTAGTATATTCCTCATAGGTATTTCCAAATACAATTCTATATGAATTTATACGATTTCAGTGTGATGAGAATTTTTCATATAGAGACCTATTACATTTATTTTGTAATTCCAAATAAAGGATTAATATTTATTTGTTCATATAAAAGCCTGTAAGCTCAATAACATATAGAACTAACCCTTCATATAGATTCCTATAAGTTCAGATAGAAACATAAGGGGAGCAAATACAATTTCTATATGGCATTTCTAACAGGGTGAGTTTTGATTTTTGCTGCATAGCTAAATCCACCTTTTAGGACTAATCCACAAGTCACATGAATTGTCGCACTTGAGTATCGCACTTCGATCGCTCTGAATTTAACCCGACTCTGCTCCATGGTCATGATGCCGCTTGCTTATTATACTCGTATGAATGCGTTTTGTATTCCAGAATATTTCAGGGGTCTTCATTCCAGAATATCCGCTCATTAAACTCGTATGAATGCGTTTTGTATTCCAGAATATTCCAGGGGTCTTCATTCCAGAATATCCGCTCATTAAACTCGTATGAATGCGTTTTGTATTCCAGAATATTCCAGGGGTCTTCCGGGAAGACCTCGAAGGTTCTCGTCATTATTCCGGCACATTTATTGACGATAGCTCAAAAAAAGTCTTTTCGTGCTGCCTTAACCGAAAATGACAATATACGCTCGGTGTCCTGCACTGTAATATTCAGAAAAAGATCTAGAGCGGCAAAGTAAAAAGTACACGTAAAAAATAAACTAACCTCGCAAAATCATCCACAATGCAAGATAGATCACGTTTCCAATGTTATAGCTTGAAATTTTCGGTTTAAATCAGTTGAAATTATAAATAATTACTTTGAAAATTAACGATTTAGGGTCATTTTTTAAATATCTGTTGGTGTAATTGCAGAATGATTTTTGACGTTTTGTGGCGCGAAGGTTTAAAAGTGATTAATTTATGCCATTTCCTGTGTTTCGTCGTCACACAAGACACTAGAGCTCAGTGATTTCGGGATTTTTGGGGGATGGCTCTTCTAATTGGGGAGGGGAAGGGCGGTTTTAAGCAAGAAAATTCAAACATAGGACGCAATTTTTCAAATCGACATTTGACACACAAAAATCTGCATCTAGTAGGTATATGCCTCGTGCCTTGGTGATGAATGGCAGAAGTACCAACTTGAAATGATTATTGCGATATGATCTTATTTATTTGCAATTTTATTAAAAGCAGCACGAAAAACGATGTATGCTACTCGCGCTGAAAACGGCATAGCATAACTCTCTTACATGCAGCTCTCGGCCTAGGGCCTCGAGCTGCATTCACGTTCGTTATGCTATGCCCGGTTTTCGGCGCTAGTAACATAAAATACTATTTCGGCTTCGCGAATATTCCGGCATGCATTGGATGAAAGGCTCCTCCGCCAATTTCGCAGCTGTGTCTGATTCGAGAAAGACTTCTTTTCTCATTCTTTCAAGGCCTGTGTGTTGACTTTTCGCGATTTCGACTTTCGATGGGGGCGCTGCGTACCTTAATAAAATGGAGAATTGTAAGGTGTTGCAATTGGCAAGAGGGTGTCTGTTCATCTGACATTCATACCTTGTGGTAATGTGCTCGCAACCGTATGATATTAGGCTTTTGAAATAGCGAAAGCCTATTTGGATACAAAAGTTTTTTCTTTGATAACTTACAAACGAGCGATATCCGAGGCTAAGCAACGTCAAGCGCAGTCAGATTTCTGGATGGGTGACCTACCAGAAATTTAACTATCAGCTCGCTTATACCGTGCCTCGGAGAGCACGTTAAGTTGTCGGTCCACGGTTAAGTAGAGTAGCCATTGGCTAGACTTCGCCGTAACAAAGACGAAATTATTATTATTATGATTATTATTATTATTATTAACTCCGAAGATTCGCGCGATTCTAACTTACAGAGAAACTTAAGGTCTAGCTTCGTCGTT
Organism: Anaspis maculata; assembly: GCA_949128115.1. NCBI lineage: Eukaryota > Metazoa > Arthropoda > Insecta > Coleoptera > Scraptiidae > Anaspis > Anaspis maculata. The sequence continues at coordinate 93,195,893 of OX421962.1, forward strand.
TCAACCAGCAGAGAGCGTCCAGACTTTTGAAATCGCGAATGCTTACATATATTGACTTACCAAAAAGCTGGCGAAAGGTCAATTCAAATCTTGACAGTTTCTCAACAAATTGCATTATCTTATAAATATTGATGGATTCATATCAAACAAAACAAAGGCAGCGGCATAAGTACTCACCTTTTACACAGTTTGAAGCATGTTGAAGTAAGTAGGTACCTACCTAGTACCTAGTAATCGAGAGAAAGTTTTTTTCCTATTCATGCCTCTCAATGGTACCCACTTGCGCGGGTACTTCTTTGTCATGAATATTCTCATTCTGTGGCAGGTACCTACTTATCAAAAATTTAATAGTTCGCTCCGAATTTTTTGCGGCATTGGACGGTCATGGTCATCAACTCTGACGCAAAAATTGCAAATTCAAAAGTTGGCTGATACCTAACTCCTAATTATTCTTGGTTGGCTTTTTAAATTCGATTTATTAACACGTCGCTAGCCCCTCAGGTTCACGCGCGGGTTAGCCAAGACTGAATGATTGTAGTAACCTATGCTTTTTACTAACAATGATATAACACCAAAATTTGATCATCTAGTCAGTAGTAATAATAATAAGAGTTAAGAGTGCATCCAGTGAACTAGATAACTCAATGACAGAAAAATTATGATATATTATTCAACAAGCATATAATGAGAGCTACTTTTCGCGCGGGTGTTGTTTAGGACACGAGCGCCAGCGAGTGTTCTTAAGACACCCAAGCGCATAATAGCCATAATGCAAGCCGAATACTGTACTTAATCCACGGCCAATTGAGAAATAAGACAAATTTTGGTTCGGTTAATAATCCACGGGTTGGATTGAATATATAGATCGTTGAGCACTAAGGAGTAAATATACACTTTGGACACAATTAGCGGGTCAACAAATTTTTTACCCGCTAGTTGGTCCGATTTGGAGGATTTTCTCCTAACGTTGTAGGTTGATTTTTCAAGAATACTGCCGAAATGAAAATTACCAGTGATAATGGGGTACTTGCCCAATTTTTTTTTATTGGCTTAATCGATAGTGTGGTTAAAAATAATGTATCCGTATTTTTTCTTTTTCCTAAATTCCCAAAATTGCGGCCGTGATGCGTGTTTTAAAAATATATTTGTGACGTCACAAATATACTAAAAACTAAACCAACAGCACTGTTGGATTGGAAACTCAAAAAACTTTTAGAGTGACATTACAATATTTGAAAAATACAGATATAAAAATCCCACTGACGTTTCCCTACTGTTACCAACATTTTGAAAAATAAAAAATGAAAAAAAATCTTTTTAACCAATGGATATATTTTCCAGAAATTTTCAGGAAATACTCTTTATTACTCTTGTTGATGATTGAAAGTATTTCCAGTCAAATCTGTTTCATTGGCAAGTACCCCATTCAGTTTTGACTCCATACTGGGTGAAATAAAAGTGCGGTGATTTTTTATCAAAGCTCGATTATGCATAGCATGGCGATTATAAAATATGCGATAATATTATGTAAATCGTTCATTAAATCATCGATTATTTGATCGATTATTCACAATCGACTAATCGATTAGTAATCGATTATTCATAATCGACTGAATAATCGATTATTTGGAATTCTTGATTATTATAATCGATTAATCAAATTAATGTATTGCCCAGCGCTAGTTTTGACTCCATACTGGGTGTAACCATAAAGTGACGACTTTCCCCCATATTAGGAATACTCTGTATAAGTGTATACGGTGCCAGCAACAACAGCAAACAACAGTTTATAGCCTTCTATAGCCCCATGCTTTCTCAACATATTCTTCACCCCGTCACTATCTCTATTGATCAAAGAGATGTGCAATTTTAGATCAATACTTGTCAAATTCATCCATAACAAATCAGATGATTGATTCAGAGTGGCCGTTGTTGGGAATAAATTCAAGGAAATTGAGGGGGAGGAGGAGAAGGGGGAGGAGGAGAAGGAGGAGGAGGAGGGCAAAAATAGGCAATTTTATAGCAAAACATGCTTTTTTAGAAAATCAACACTTATCAAAATTCAACAACGTTAGTTTTGGTAGATAATTCTTCATTTTGGTCTATGGTTTTTCGATTTCCTTGAATTGATTCCCAGCAAAGGTCACTCTGAAACAATCACCTGCTGATTTGTTTTTGATGAATTTGACATGTATGGTTCTGAAATTGCACATCTCTTTTGTAGATAGAAATAATGAAGCGGATCAAAAAGGAGTATGTCGAGAAAGCATTGGGCTATAGCAGACCAAAAATTGTTATTTGCTGCTGACACAGTATACAGAGTGTTCCGAATATGGAGGAAATCGCCAGATTATTGGGACAATTATTATTGAGAGAAAAGAAGAAAATCATTCAAATCGGACAAGCAGAAGTTTTTAAGAACTTTTCGACTTTTCAACAAAATCATGTTTTCCTTGAAGATTGCATATCTCCTTTATCAACAATGAAGATAATAATGCAAACTAAAAAAAAAATGTTGAGAAAATATAAGGCTACAGTGGACTGTCAAGCTCCAGTAGCTGTTGTCGCTAACATAAAAAATAGGTGTTAAGAGATTTGATGATCAAAAATCACCGCATGTTTGTGTCACCCAGTATGACGTCAAAACTGAATTACCACTGGTAATTTTGATCACGGCAGTATTCCCGAAAAATCAGCCTAGAGCGTAAAGAAAAATCATCCAATTCGGACCAAGGGTTCTACAAAAAATCAGTTGTGTCACTCCAAAACTTTCCCCTACGAGTATAGCAAGGAATGGATAGAAATTTTATTATAAGACGTCCCTTCGGATGAGAAATTAGAATTTGAGAAAAAGATTGAAGAATTGAGATATTTTTTCTTATAAGGGATTCATTTAGAGCTTCATCATTTGAGTCTGGTTCCGATAAGCTAGGCTGGTTACTCATTTCAAAGTGGACAACTCTCGAAAAACTTGTAGAATTTCAAGAGAAATTGCCTGAATATGTTCAAGAATCACTCATTCTTTATTCATAAAAAGTTGGTACAAATCTGTTCACAAGCTTAAAAATTAGTAGAGCTGGGCCGATACCGATACTCAGTATCTAGTATCGGCCGATACTCCCTATTTTCAGATACATGCCGATACCAGAAAAATTCAGATACTTGTATCTGAAAAGTATCTGAAAATCACGCGGCGCTCGTGCGCAGCCTCCGGCTCCATATAGAACTTTATTTTGCACCCAGGGATTCGTTTGTCTAACCCAAACTGATTTTTGTCATCAGCTGGTGCTTGCGTTTAGTAGTTTGAAGGTGTCCAAAATCTACATTGAGATCCAGTGGATTATTGGAAGAAGGAAACAACATTTCCTCATCTGAAAAAACTGGCTGCATACTACCTTGCTATTCCAGAAGTCTCTGTTTTCGGAGTCAGTTTTCTCTGAAACTGGGGGCATCGTAACTATCAAAAGGACAAGTCTGACTGCAGAGCATGTACAACAGCTTATATTTAAAAAAAATGAAATTTGTTGGAAAATGATTAGGGATTTTAATGTTTCTTCTTTATTTGAAAATTATTGTTTGAATTTTAATCGAGAATATGTTGAGAATAATAATTTTGATTTGACCTTCTTTATGAAAATATTCTTAAGACTAAGTAATTCTCACTTGATGCAGCTGATTAAAGTGAATCTCGCGTTTTTCCGACTTTAAAATAGATTTCAGATACATGTATCTGAGTATCGGTATCGGAAAAGTCAGTATCTGAGTGTCGGTATCGGTATCTGAAATCCTGGTATCGGCCCAGCTCTAAAAATTAGCAATTCGCAGTTTTTCACAAGGAGCCAAATTATGTAGAAAGAAAAGCGAGTGAGGCAGTCAGACGCATTGGTACATGGATGAAGGGTGAATGATCTGAAGCTGGCACCACAGAAATATTGTGAATAATTTGCAGGAAATTGAAATTTTTGAAAATTCGAATTTTCCGGGAAAACCTAAAATCTTTTTCCAAATGATCTTATTGTGAAGATCGTCAATTATGGTTCCATTTCAAGATCCATCACTTAAGTTCGGTTTCGATAACCCAGGTCTGTTTTACATTTTCAACAGAGAAATTCCCTGGAAATTGGAAAGAAAATTGTCGGAAAATGTTCAAGAGCCTCAGGAGTTGAAAAACTTGTTTAAAAAACATTGGTGAAAATCTGTTCACGGGATAAAACGTTGGAAAATTTGCAGTTTTTCCAGAGATGGAAACTTGGAAACCGTGATCCGATTTCGAGAATCTGCCCTCCAAAAATTAATTCGATATTTTCTCCAACTTTATTCTCGGCATGTCTGCACCTAAAATAAATATTGCGTAGGGCTCATCGCATGTCAAAGTTTGCATTGCAGTTTCTTCAAATTCACGAAATGTGCTAATTTCATTTTGAAACAACCGTCGGAAAACTGAAACCGTGCCAATTTTGAAAATGGATCTACACGACGCCCAATCTAATCTACTTTCGATATCAGTTGGAATTTTTCGAAAGAGTCGATCTCCAAGCAGGAATGAATTTTAAAGTGGAGTCCTGCATCAAAAGCGAGTCGTCCTGGTCAAAAGACAGGCGAGACTGGCGAGAGGCGTTCTCGGGTGGCAACCCTGGGAGTAGGGTTTCACGGCTTGACTTCAAGTCAAGTCAAGTAGTTGCTATGTCAAGTACTTTGTTACAAAATACTTGTTGGTACTAATTACAAAATTCAAGTAGTTTGTATTACTTGACTTGATACTTGATTTTTTTTCATTAATATAACGCTTTGAAATCAGAGACAGGTACTTGATTGTGTTTTCAGTGATTCGTTCAGTTCAAATAAATAGAATGTAAGACATTTTAATAAATGTAACGTTTAGTTATTAAATGGAACAACGGAAAACAAGGGTGAATATACTCTGTGGGTGGATACAAAAACAAAAATTCATATTTTTAAAACACAAATAAAATACACTTTAAAAAATGAAAACTAATATTGAACTCTCGATGAAGTTCAACAAAAAAAAAACACAAGAGTACTAATTACTTACATAAATCAAAATCACATCAATTATGTTATCACATAAGAAATGTAACAAAAGTAAAACTCCAAGGGAACACACACAAAGAAACAAATCACAATGAATCACATCAAATTATGACATCGCTTAGAAAAAAATGAACAGTGAGAAACACAAAAATATAGGTCTCATTATAAAAAAAAATGGAGTAGGTAATACCTAAATGTACCTAATAAATACCCGAGTAAATACCTAAATAACATAATAATCCATAATGTTCAGGATTCCTTTCAGGATTCAGGAGTTTTCGTTTGCGCCGTACTCTGAATCGCTGCTTTGGTACGGCTCCGGCTCCGGCTCCGACTCACTCATTATCACGGATGTTTACTCAATAATTACACTTACACTTCCTATTGACACTTTCGTCGATACGCGTGGGTGCAATTGCTTCAAAACACTGGAACCCGAGGGTCCCAAAGCAGATGATGGTGTACCGTTACCTCCCCTTCGCTAGACTTCGCAAGGGTTCGAGATTACATCAAGTATTTTTAAGTAGCTTGAAAATGTTTGATATCAAGTCAAGTAGTAAATTGAAAAAATCAAGTCAAGTCAAGCACTTGATTTTTGAAATGCTTGATTTTTCAAGTCAAGTCAAGTAGTTGACAATCAAGTCAAGCTACTTGACTTGATGAAACCCTACCTGGGAGACATTTTGGAAATTCATAACACTCGACTGGAAAATGGTGGAAAATTGCAACTGCAGACTTAATTTGACTCTTTTGTTTTGTGTCGTTCTGCAAAATTTGGTCCCAATTAGTGTTTCACCAAATCAAGACTGTTTCAAGATCTTGTCTTGATCTTGTCTTGAAATCAAGAAAAAATCAAGACAAGAGTGGAGGTCTGAAAATCAAGACAAGACAAGAGTTAGTGTGTCAAGAATCAAGACTTCTTGAAAATGTGTCAAGATTTCTTGATATTTCTTGATGAGAATAAATCGCAGAAAATTCAGTATCAAGCATTTTTTATTGGGAATACAGTTATAACTATGTTGACAAATTTTGTAAAATATAAAATTTTTTCTCTACTTCTACTCTACTCACCCCCCTTGCACAAAAAAATTAATTATGGAATAGTTAATTTTCTTTGATGAATTTTAGCGTAGTGCCCAATGAAAAACGGAGTTTTACAAAAAAATTATGGGAAAATATTTAGTTCACAAAAGCTTGTATGCATTCCATGTTATTTATTTATTTTATTTATTATACCCCTTATGTTGACCTATACATCACAAGTATATACATATAGCGGGCATTGAAAAGCTTTTTCCAAATTTTAGACGTGTGCTCACAGTGGCGCAAAAAGGAGGGGTTTTACAGGTACCCGCACCCACCTACAAGATTTACAAGTGCAAAGGCGCATTTTTGGGTCAATCTCCTAATATACTCTTAAAACATCCCAGCAAACATCACACATTTCCCGGTGAATAGCCGCCCCTTGTACTGGACACTTGCGACCAACACATCTGGCAGCCACCTGGAACACAGACCCATCCTAATACAACCCAACAATACACACACAATAACATTCCAGTTAGCAATAAAATAAATAAATGCTACATTTCATTTTTTACTGCTCCAAGTTTTCGAGGGCTGAAGAGTAGAAATTTTGTGGATATCGCACGATCGACCGCCCCGAGGTTCCCATTATAGAAGATGACGAGGACAGTGTCTTCCCGCCTGAAATCGCCGAATCGTCCTCCGCAGATGATGGAGTCTTGAATTCAATAAGTATTCGAATTGCGACTTATGACGCTGACGGAGATTGCGACAGTGACAGTGACACAGCGCTCTCCGGTCATGACACTGAAGTGTGCGTACCATCAGGCGCAGGTGAATCACCCGAGGAATCACCTAATAAAGATTGGAAAAGTACAACAGGCGAGGCTACCGGTGTAATTTATGTTTGTACTTTTCAACTGATCCAGATCTTTTCAAGAACACTACTCACACAAGTGGCCTACTGCGCGACATAATCAAATATTATAGTCCATGCCAACCGGGTCTGAAAGACAATAACAACAATTTCTCTGCCCGACTCCAGTGACAAAATATTTTTAAAAACGTGGTTGGAGAAAAAGTTCTGGCTTGTCTTTTCTCCTGGTCCCGGAAAAATGTTCTGTCATGTTTGCTGGTTGTTTCAAAATAGCAAATGTCAAACAACTGGTCGGATGCTCGTGTGGGAGTTCAAAACTTCAGGAAAGGACTTGAGAAAATTAGGACTCACGAACCCTCTGTAGAACATATAATATGTTTAACTAGATGCTCAGTTGGAAAATCCAAAACGAGTTCATCTCGGCTCTAGCGAACGAATGTATGCAAACTATTTTAGACGAAGTGAAGCATGTCAAGTTTTTTACTATTATTGTTGATTCCACGATTATTATTGATATCGGTAAAACTTATCAACTTTCTTTGTCACTCCGATATTGTACTAAAAACGGTAACGCTGTAGAACGCCTTTTCCTTTTTGACAGTTTTGCAGATGCTTCAGCTCACGGATTTTTCAAAGCTAGAGCCCAGGGCCCCAGCCTCCCGGACCCCCCCCCTGCAGCTCGATCCATCTTCACTTTGTTGATCTATTACATTTCTCATACCAAATCTATATAAAAAAAGTACCTATTTACTGAAAATGTACGTCAAGTGACATAGGTCGCAACCATATGGCGCCTTTTTGAGGGTTGATACCTGCCTGGAAAAAACTCTAGTTGCGCCACTGTGTGCTCATAAAAAAAATTGGATGTCAATAATCATGCAACATGAGGTAAACGCGAAGGTAAACGCAATCGGTGAACTGATACAAAACGAAATTAATCGATTTCATCCGAACCCCATCAAGATCAAGAAATATCAAGATTTCTCGACATCAAGACAAGAAGGCAACCATCAAGAAATCGTCAAGTCAAGAGTACTAGCTATTCTTGTCTTGAATTTCAAGACAAGACAAGAAGTAGCCATCGAGACAAGATTTCTTGTCTTGATGAAACACTAGTCCCAATCCATCGGATATATTTTGAATAATTAAATGGTAAACACACATACACACATCCACACAGACAGAGATCATTCTGGAAATGGTCTTAATCGTCAAAGGTGACCTAAAAATAAATATATCCGTCGTAATCTCGGAAAAAAATTTAGCGCGTTTACAATACCCCCTCCTCGTTGGGTGGTGGGTCGGGGGAGTAAAATTAACATCAAAATTAAGGCAAATATTTATTGACCCGCTAATTGTGTCCAGAAGTGTACATCATCTCCCCATACTCATACTCCATAATCCAAAATTTGTTGATAAATTTTGAATTGCCTAGGTACTTTTGATTATTCTTATCGGAGCTTCTCAACGTGGTAATCCTATCATGGGGGTCATTATATGGTTTGACGTGCGTGGCTGGTCAGTTAACGGAGTATCTAGCTTACTGTTGTACGTCTAAATGAAGACGCATGAATGATAACCAGCTGCAGATTGTGCATTATAGAAAATGCGGTGAGCTCAAGAAATATATAACTTCTAAGAGAAACACAATGAGGCATTGTCGATATTTTTATAAGCCAAGTCGACAGTGTATATAGACATGCATTAAAGTACTTATAGTGTCAATGGTAGTGTGTCAATGATACTGTGAAAAGGTGAAAATATACTTGATATGTAAGTATAGATTTTTTTTCGTGCATCGGCACTTAAATTTTTTCTTAAAATTACACAGAGAACGTTAACAATTTGCAGTGATACCAGCCGTTCCAATTTCAATTAAATATCTACTAAGTATATAAATATACTTTTTTAAGTTAGTATAGAATTTTCATCCCAAACCGATTTATTTAAATAACAAGTGGTATACCCCAGTGAAATTAGATTCTTGATTTCTATTCAAGGTATAATTTAGTATGCAATTCAAAGTAACTGCACGTACTTGGTAGCAAGACGGCATAAAATCAGATTGAAGTTGTCAAACCATGTCAGTAGGTAAAGCCTGGAAGCTTGGTTCCTTACAGTCGGCTGCTACCTACTAGCTAAACGAATGACATTGTCCAATGTAAGATGCTTCTTTTATGATCGTGAATCGTGCTCTTGTCGGTCAGTGTTTGGTTAAGAGCTGCAAGGTGATCTTGCTTCGAAATTTCGTCCCTCGGTTCTATGTGCTTTGAATGTGTAATTAACAACTGAACTCAGGTTGGTGTACCTCTAGTCACTTTATTTTTTATTTTTTCAACTTTGAATTTGGTAATTATTTTCTGGAGAATTTCTATTCAAATTAATATTTTGGTTTTTCAATGAATTTTCAAATTATGAATTCGAACTAATTTCCAGTTCCAAAACGAAATATTTATCAGTAATAATCGGTATACAATGTGTTCATGTAGACTGGGTATTGATTTTATTTTAATTCAATAATTCTGATGATAACTAACTATTCAAGAACAAAAAAAGATTACCTATACATTAATATATATATGTACTGATTTTTCTGACAAAATTCAAGAATATAAGAATAATATTGAATTCTTAATTTTGTTAGCAATATTTAGGCAGCTCGATTATTTTCAAACAGTTGAATTTAGATGATTACTACAGTTTGTTGTTTACATTTTTTTTAGTAGCGATGGTTTAAACAGTTACGGCCGATTTCATGATCAACTTTAAAGCTGATTCAACTTCAACTGCGTTTAGACAGTGACTTCAGCATTCTCTCTTATTGTGGGAGAGAATTCCAACCAGTAACGCACTTGAGGTAACGTCAACTTCTAAATCGATGAAATCGGCCCTTAGTCAAAAACGATCTTTCGTTTTCCTAAGTTTTTGTACAGGGTATTCCGGCTTTCACGTCGTTAGTTTTGGAAAGTGACAGAATATCGGAAATGGAGGGAACTTACCCCAGCAAATAGATTTGGGGATGCTCAATCACGGAGATATAACCCTTCAAAGTTGGAAGTAAATAATCGCTTTTCCAGGACAGCTAATGTCTTAGACTATACAGCATAATAGAATTCTTAATTTTGCTAGCAATATTTAGGCAGCTCGATTATTTTCAAACAGTTGAATTCAGATGATTACTACAGTTTGTTGTCTGAATTTCTTTTAGTATCGATGGTTTAAACAGTTACGGCCGATTTCATGATCAACTTCAAAGCTGATTTAACTTCAACTGCGTTTAGACAGTGACTTTAGCATTCTCTCTTATTGTGAGAGAGAATTCCAACAGTAACGCACTTGAAGTAACGTCAACTTCTAAGTCGATGAAATTGGCCCTTAGTCAAAAACGATCTTCCGTTTTCCTAAGTTTTTGTACAGGGTATTCCGGCTTTCACGTCGTTAGTTTTGGGAAGTGACAGAATATCGGAAATGGAGGGAACTTACCCCAGCAAATAGATTTGGGGATGCTCAATCACGGAGATATAACCCTTCAAAGTTGGAAGTAAATAATCGCTTTTCCAGGACAGCTAATGTCTTAGACTATACAGCATAATAGAATTCTTAATTTTGCTAGCAATATTTAGGCAGCTCGATTATTTTCAAACAGTTGAATTTAGATGATTACTACAGTTTGTTGTCTGAATTTCTTTTAGTAGCGATGGTTTAAACAGTTACGGCCGATTTCATGATCAACTTCAAAGCTGATTCAACTTCAACTGCGTTTAGACAGTGACTTTAGCATTTCTCTTATTGTGAGAGAGAATTCCAACAGTAACGCACTTGAAGTAACGTCAACTTCCAAGTCGATGAAATCGGCCGTTAGTCAAAAACGATCTTCCGTTTTCTTAAGTTTTTATACAGGGTGTTACGGCTTTCACGTCGTTAGTTTTAGGTAGTGACAAAAGTCAAATGTCAAAAATGGAGGGAACTCACCCCAGCAAATGGATTTGGGGATACTTAATCACGGAGATATAACCCTCCAAAGTTGGAAGTGAATAATCGTTTTTTCGTATACCTTTTGAACCGTTGATTCGATTGTTCCAAATTTGAACCAAAGCTGACAAATGGAAGTCGCTATCGAACAGTAATAACGCATTCCATAAAAAAAAAACAGGAACTAAGATATTGAGGGGTGCTGTACCCTAGTCTTAAATATGGATATTGTTCAAATTTTTGAATTCTACGATCCATTTGGAAAGAAAGTACTTTGAGATACTTTCTTGAGTTTGGAACTTTCAAAAACAACTCGAAAACATCGCACTTCCAGGAGCCTGAAAATTTTCTTTCCTGAAAACCTGTGGTTTTTAACTAAGTTTTGGTCAAAACACCTAGGTATGCCTAACTGCACAAACGTGAATGCGAAAAAAAAAAAGACTAAAAAAAAAACTTTGCAGAGATTCGAACCTCCAACGTTTGGATCCAAATACTTTTGTCCCGACCATTCGACTATTCACCCCTATGTGCAGCGGTACTTTGGCAGCCCATCATGCCCAAGCGCGGGCAAGAAGCTGGCAAGAAGCGCTTTCGTTCAGCCGGCAGGAGTTGCTCAGGGTAGATCACCAAACAAAGAAAGTAGATCCAGCTAGGCCGTAATAGGCATATGTATCTACTTTCTCTATCTAGTGATCTACCCGAAGCAGCTCCTGGCGCAAAACGAAGGCGGCTAAGAAGCGCCGAAATGCGTAATTGCCATGTCAGGTAGGCTTGCAATGTTGCCATAGCGGGTGCCAAAGTGACGGCTATGTTCCTGCGGCCTATGGGATGGCCATCAGTTGCTTAGTTACTATGACAGTGATAAAGTTATTGCGTTGATGAAAGTTTGATGGAGCCCGAGGTGAAGAGACATATCTCTTAGCGCTGATTTTTTTAATAAAAAAAAAATCGCTGGAGATACTTCGCCGCACCCCTATAGAAGAGAAAATGGAAGAGCACCCTTTATCATCTTAGCCTCTGAACATTTTTGATACTACGCTTTATCACTGTTCGATAGAGACTAATTCTCACGAACTTTGAACTGAATCGATTGAACGGCTCAAGATTATGCGAGAAAAAAATTTTTCACAAAAACAACTCCGATATGATCCCAGAATTTGCCGTATCGAGCTTGAGACTCAGAACGGTTTGAATACCGCTTTGGGGTTTTAATTGCCGTTCACACGGCAGTATTCAATACCAATACTACTGTTTTCAAATCGATTCTGATCCTTGATCCTTCATGGAAACGTATATAGTTACTACTTTTTCATGAGGTGCTGAATTCGAACCGAGTCCACCGTGTTCATCACGGTGAGTAGGTACCTACTTTCATAAGAGTCTTCAAATCGTTTTGAAATCACTTTGGATACCTACTAGCCCAGTAAACGTAGATTTCTACCGGGAACAAATTTGCCCAAAGCTGATTTTTGGTACAGTGAGTCCTAAGAATATAAGAACCCACCAGTCAATTTTTTTGGAGTTTCTCGCGTGTGCTTCATGGTCTTCCAGGTCTTCGGATGTTTTGAGTCACTGTGAAGTGCAGTTCTCGCCTGGAATTTGCACCACGGCCGCAAAAATGATCCGATTAAATCGTTATTCTACGCATCATATCCCGCTGATACTATTGTTACGATATTTCGCGTACGGGTTCGAATATAATTGAGACTATCGTTTTAAAACACACACTGTTTATTTCTGCGTACTACAATGAATATACGCCAACAAATATCTACTTGGAATTATATCGCAGGTACTTCGCTTGTTTCGCACTCGTTACCACTTCGCATTCCAATTCAATACTGCCGCGAGCTGCCGGCTGACGCCTTATATAAGGCCTCTGAATAATGTTCCCGAACTTTCTGTCCACTTCCAGCAAATTCCATAGAGGCCCGGCATATGCGATTTCTAGACCATTCCTGAATAATCACACACGTTACCCGTATAATTCTGGAGCGGCGCCTCCGCCAAAATGGACAGATCTTTCTCGATCGAGCACTGGAGTCTCCTTCCAGTTTCACATACACGAACGCTCTAGAATGTACCAGATCGCTCCAGACTTCTACACTGCGATCTAATGGATGGAAGGATCCAGAGATCGAGTGTTTACCAATATAAACGAGATCGCCGCTCGTAACACTATTTTAGCACCAAAAGTGTCGATAATTGTTGAAGGGGGGTCGTGGGGGGGGCGAAGCTCGGCCAGGTGGTTCTTTCTGTTTTCCTGGCCATATAGAACCGATCTCTCGACCGATCCCGACAAGTTTGGTATCTTTTCCAAATAAATTCAATCTCCTGAACTCGAATCCGATGTGCAAATTTGGATAAAAACAAGTTCGAACAAGTTAACTTGAAAAAACTTGTTTTTTTGTTTGACAGTTTCGACAATTTTTTTCCAGCTATTGAAGATGTTTATATTTGAAAATGTTCCAGGTGCCATTCCATTAAAGTGTATTCTTCACAAAAATCATCCACTCGATGAGTAATTTTGTTTCTCGAGAATGAAAAATCGATTTGAACCTGAGCCGACCCTCTACTACTGACCAGAACACTACAGCGTGCACCTTCAAATGAAAGTAGCTCAAACTATCTGAAAAATCATAACTCATCTTTGAAAGTTCGAGGATCTGTGCAGAATTGAAATACCTATAACATAAACAAAATCGTCATAAATCTCAATGCAGGATATTAAGTTATTACTTGAAGGTGCATGCTGTAGTGTTCTGGTCATTAGTAAACGCCGGGCCGTGCCGACTAAAGTTCAAATCGATTTTTCCTATTTCGAAAAACAAAGTTACAGATCAAATGCATGATTTTTGTAAAAAATACAGTTGAAAAAATTGCCCACTGGCCACCCTTGAGGACATCAGCTATCATTCAAAAAAAGTTCCAAGGCTCTAACTCCATTCCCCGAGAAGGAGTACAATTTCTTAATTTCTACACGGACAGACAGACAGACAGACGGACGGACAGACGGACGGACAGACAGACAAACCGGCCATATGAGCATTATTTTCTTACGAAAATGCGCTAAAAAAACTGTCCAACAATATGAACACAACCAACTGTGCATTACTTCCGACGAAAGGTTATTAACACCCACATTGTTAATTGCCGAAAAACCAACTGATAGGAGTTATTATTGTTAGATATATCCACTAATTTTCATCAACAAAAGCATGATTGTATAACAGAGCTACAAGTACGTGATGAACTAGCAATCCAGAACATTCAATTTTCATATCGCATAATGGACGTGCACGCATGTAATTAAGATATCACTGCAAAAGAAATCAGGTGTATTTTCACAATTTGCGTAAGCCCAGACAATGCAATTATTATTATTAGGTATAACAAGAAAATTGGACAAAAAACTTAATGATGATGACATTTTTCTCAAAGGCAATTTTGATCCGGGTAGGTAGGTATCGCATCGTCTTTTTGTTTCACGAATAGATTATATTCGCGCCATTATCATGCATGTGCTTACCTTCGTTGAACAAGGTCAACTGCATCAGTTTTAAAGAAATGGACAGGAATTCTTATTTTGCAATTTTGTAAAAATGAGACTTGGGTACCCAATTCGATTGAGGCAGTACAATAATTGGGAGATAACTTGAAATGATGAAATTGAAATTAAACATTTTTTCCTATTATAATTTTTTTTTTTAGTAGATGAGTGAACCTCCAAGCTAACCCTGGTTTCAATTATTGGCCTACCTACAAGCATCAAGGTTTTAATCTTTCATCTCAAGTTGATCTCTAACTAGAAAAAAAGCAATCGCACTGCGTTTAAAAATATTCTCCTAGATTATTATAAATTTTACTTGAAAATTTTTCGTGCTACCTGATCCATATCCTTGAGTACTGAGAGGAAACTCATGGAAAAACTGACGTCCTTTTTAAATTTATTCATCAATTCGCCAAACGTGTTTTGAATTTAGTGATTAGAGTTGAGCAGTGGAATAAGCTATGCATTTGACTCTTGTTATACCTACTTTAAAAAAAAATTATTAAAATTTCAAATTCTTACTCAATACAACGTGGAAATAGCTATACATTTTACTCTTGTTGTACTTGAAAAAATTTATTGAAATTTCAAATTTTTGGTTCATTAATGAACGTGATACTTTAATCTTTTGTTTACAGTCTTATACCTTTCGTGCTTAGTTTAGTGCGGTATATTAATGATTATTATCGGACCCAGTGTTTTTATTTGCTCACAAAAATAACAACAAAACCTAAATTGTACTGCTTGTTCTTCATTAGATAAGACATAAGTGTTATTGCTCGGTAGCTTCGCTTTTATTATTTTATGTTCTAGTGACCAGTTTTAATCATCGCGTTATTGTGTTCCACTGCATTTATTCGTTAACTGATTAAAATGATTGAAACGATTGTAATTTACTTGGTGCTAACAGGCATGGTGAGGCTGAATATGTTATTAATAATATCAACATTATCAACCAATAGAGACCTTTAAAAAATCTTCTTGTATATAAGTCGGGTGCATGATAATTTTTTATTTGATCTGTGAATTTTCAAGTTCAGACACAGAGATAAATTAGGACAATCAAGGTTAGGACACAGTAAAAAATAAACTCAAACTTTGAGGTTATGCTGTCAGCTGTTCGTATGGCTCAGTTAATTCAAGTTCAAGTTTAGATATAAGTTTCTATTGTATCTAAACTGATGCAATCTGTGATGATTATCTCACTCATGACCCATGGAGTCCCGTCCTGAAACAACTGCTCCCTACTTTCCTACTTAGTACGTACGGTTCCATTTCTGCTTATGTCACGTCTGACGTCACGTCACGGGGATAGGTTTGCGAGAGGTTATATTAAATTCAGCCGCGTTTTGAAAAGTTTCACACTTTCGGCTTAGTAATCTTAGCCTCTTATTCTGAATTCGGTATTGCAGTCTTTGAGTGGAGGTCGAGACTTCCGAACACAACCTAGATATGACAGCTGACGTCACAGCTCTCGATCCATTATCTTAGATGCCGATGCCGCACACTCATGGATCAGGTTGCCTCAACATTGCCTCAACTTTCATATGTCCCTGACAGTCCGTGAACTAACTCGATAGAAAAGCTACCACTAGATGGCGTTTTTCAAATATCAAAATATTTGAGGAAAAAAGCATTTTTATTTATTTCGATGGTGACATTTTGGGTAATCTCAAATTCTATGTTCAGAATATTATTGAAAATTGGAATACCTACTACATAGAACACCAACCAGATTTAAACTAAATATATGGTTGCTCAAGTGGGTATCCAAAAAGGCCAATAACGGATGGCAAAGCCATCTTCCAAGCTTGGCATTTCATATTATGCCATTTGAAAACCCTCAGCCGATTAGAAGTGTAAGCTTTGGTTTTGCAAGCTTATGTTTTGTCATCCACCACTCCACGAGCTTTATTTTTGTCTGCAAAGTAAGGTTGGCCAGTGGAAATGCACTTGTTCGTGTCTTTCGTTCTTCACATCGACGGTTTGCGCTGAATGCTGAGCCCAAAACGTACTTCTTTGACCGTGTGGTGTCTTAGAATTATTTTATTACAATATTTATACATTAACTGAACGTTTCTGCACCATGAAATTGTTGTAATAAGTATTAATGATAAAATGCATGCCATGTCTTTCTACCGATAAGAATCTCTTGGCGCTTTTGGCGTTGGAGAGGGGCGCCGCCCTTGAGCCCTCCCTCACCAGCCGCCACTGCAACACTTTTTCTCACATGGGGATAGGATTGTTTTCCCAATTATCGTAGTTGCATGCACGTTCTACTCATAGATTTCGCATCATTTGCTTTTTTCTAGAATCCAAAAGATGAACGTGAACGATTCAATTTGTTATTTGTTTAGCGTGGGATTTTTTCCAACAATAAAGATGATGGTGCTGATGTTTAGGGAAAAAATTGAAAAATGCATTAAATGACATCTGTACCATCATTTGACAGAAATGTCCTTTTTCTAGAAGCCAAACTCTCGAGAAGATTCGAACACCTCGAATCCTTCTCCTTCACGGTTGGAGAGCTTTACTACTGCTAACAAAGAATATTTTATGAAAAGAAAAAATACATATCTACTTATTTTCTGTGTATGCACTCTACTTCTAATTAAAAAAGCGATCGACTCCTATATACCAGCTAAAGTTCAAGTTCCATTAAAAAAATTATGTTATCGTATCATAATATAATAAGTATTATAAGAAAAATCCTGTTCAATATTCGTGGACATTGCTCACGTCACACCTTTATGGTCGTTTGAAGCGGTTTCAAATTTATTGCTATTCAAAAAAAATGCGGTGACGTCCATCCACATGCATGCGAACCGACCGACACGGATTTTTTTTGCAGATTTCGACGTTTCATCATACACGGTTCGTCTAAAAAAAGTTGCTATGAAAAAATGCCCACATTGAGATTTAGTTTTTTGTCACTTTTTGTGCTTGTTTAGAAATAATGAGACCTAAATTAAAAAAAAAATTGGGTGTGTTTTTGTACAATCGGCAATTTTGCCGCAAAAACACTATTTTTGATAGTTTTTCTAGATTTTAATCCAATTGATGTCAAAATTGTTATCTTTATCAGCTATGAGACTAATGCTGGGTTCATAGACAAAATTAACGCCCAAGGCATAAGGTCTATGGAGTAAGGCTCAAGGTTTAATGAAAACATGCCGTTCATACACCAGAATAATGGATAAGGAAATAAGCTAGCGTTGCGTTGATACTGTGGCAATAGGTGTAGGTGTTAGAATAGGTGACACTGACAATATTTGCATTGTCAGAAATTATCGGTTATAGTAGTTTGATTACAAGAAAACGAACGATGGATAACATAGGCAATAATAATTATAGGGTTGTGTCCTCGGTTGGGTCTTGTGTCTTAGTCGGAAAAATCCGTGAAAGAACCTTGCGTCACGGTTTGTTGCGAGGTCTGTTGTGGCCTTCTCACATTTCCTGTGGTTATAGCCCCATGGACACATATTCGTTCAGGAACATAAGGGATTGGTACAGAGACCAAGACTCTGTACTGGCCCCTGAACCCGAAGGAACCACGCGGAGCTTTTTGCGATGCTTGATGAATCGCTTCCTCAGTGTGGTCCATCGTTTGGTCACTTCCTCATCTAAATAATACACAGAGAAAAATGTAAAACTAGGACTCTACCAGCTCTATCAGTCTTGAATCGTCGCAGGACATTTTCGTTTTGCACAACAACTCGTACTGACAAACGTCAGAGATAAAACACGTGCTGACATTCCACGTGGCAGTGATGAACGCTCAACGCCTAAGGTGTAAAGATAAAAGTTTACCAACTTTTGCTATCTTGTGCGTTACACCTTGTTCCTTATTCTGTGTATGAACGGATACACGTAGACCCATAAGACGAACTTAACGCCTAAGGCGCAATTTTTAGGCGTTGCTCCTTATTCTTTGTCTATGAACCCAGCATTATAACAAAGTACAGTGTACAGTCAATTTTTTTTTCAAAAGTTCATTGCGGTGCAAATAGCACACACCTTTGCATTCAATGGACTATATGTGATGGACAACAACAGTTGACGTTTCAAGCAAAAACAAAAGATTTTTTCACGTTGAATACCGGTAGTAGTATATTGGAAATAGAATATCTGCTGGAATTAATTCAAACAAAAACGGTTTTTTTACCATGGCTAGCTCTCGTTCCCTCTTCAACATATCAAAAGTCCTCAACTCTGAGACTGCTACAAATTAGTATACAGGGTGAAAGTTCATTATTTTTCTTTATTTTCTTTCCTTTTCAAAAAACTAATGACTGAAAGAAACGGTTTTAGGCTAGTTTGATAGACCATAGTCTTCCAATAAACATATAAAAAATGTACCACTCAGCAACTGCTGTGTATCAAGTTACAGGGTGAAAACTATTTTTCATCTTCAATTTTTTTTCTTAGTGAAACTGATCTAGATTGGAGCCGGTTCCAGTTCTTTTGCAAGCTTCAAATGTCATACTGAACATATAAAAAGGATACATTTCTGCAACTGCTGCTTTTCAATTTACAGGGTGAAAAGTCATTTTCACGTTTCAATTTTTTTCTTGGTGAAATTGGCTCACACATCAATTTCGACTGATTCTTCTGTAAACTTGAAGTTTCTAGTCAAACATATCAAAATAATACATCTCTGCTACAGCTACGTTTTTTTTTTACAAATTTAAATGTTTGGGTATATTCGGGTATATTGCATCAAAAATCCAAAAAATCTTGGAACGCAACCAAACATTTAAATTTGTAAATAAAAACGTAGCTGTAGCAGAAATGTATTATTTTGATATGTTTGACTAGAAACCTCAAATTTACAGAAAAACCAGTCGCTATTGTTGTGTGAGCCGATTTCATCAAGAAAAAAATTGAAACGTGAAAATGACTTTTCACCCTGTAAATTGAAAAGCAGCAGATGCAGAGATGTGTCCTTTTTATATGTTCAGTATGACATTATAAGCTTGCAAAAGAACTGGAATCGGCTTCAATCTAGATCAGTTCCACCAAGAAAAAAAATTGAAGATGGAAAATAGTTTTCACCCTGTAGCTTGATACGCAGTAGTTGCTGGATGGTATATTTTTTATATGTTTATTGGGAGACTATGGCCTATCAAACTAGCCTGAAACCGTTTTTTACGGTCATCAGTTTTTCAAGAAAAAAAGAAAGTAAAGAAAAATAATAAACTTTCACCCTGTATACTGATTTGTAGCAGTTCCAGAGTTGAGGACTTTTGATATGTTGAAGAAGGGACTGTAAGCTTGCCATGGTAAAAAAATCGTTTTTGTTTGAATCAATTCCAGCAAAGCACCTATTTTTCTCTATTTCCAATATACTATAGTACCAGAGAACTACTTTAAAAAAAAATTCATAATGAAAAATCACGCGGTAAATAGGTTGTCGGTGCTTTAGGTCTATTGTACTACCTCCTTATGTCAGCCGGATCTCCGAGTCGCATTGTGATGCTTGAATGTTTGAAGTACAATCCAAACATTGGGTCCGCCACACGCACGTTCCATCAAGACTTCGCCAGACCCTTAAGGCTGATGCAGGTCTCCGCGCTGGCTGATTTATATACACGTATATAGGAAGACGTTATAAAGAAATACGCCATAATGGCATGAATCTTCCAGATTCACAACAATACGAAAAAACTTCAATTGAGAGAGTGTTAAGGACGGAGTTAAATTGGTAAAATGAGGCGTGCGGAATCAATCCGTCTGAGTCTATTCCTTGACAGAAATCTATAATTCAGGTCTTTTTGGCAAGCTACAAGGATTTACTTTGGTTTGAGCCTATAGATATTTTTAAAATCCAAAAAAAAATCAAGTTTTGAAAAAATAATTTTTGGGTATCGAGAATGTCTATAGGTTCAAACCAAAGTACATCCTTGTAGCTTTCCAAAAAGACCTGAATGATAGATTTCTGTCAAGGAATAAACTCAGGCGGATTGATTCCGCAACGCCTCATTCAACCCATTTAACTCCGTCCTTAAGGTGGCATGGCAAGATCGTCTGTGACTCAAATTGCGCATTTCATAAGAAAAATAGGAGGTCCGTCTATTTGCAGTCAAGAAAACAAATTTGAAGAATTGCGACAAGAATATGCACTTATTGCTTGAGTACATTTGCTCGACCTTACCTTGATGATGACTGCAAGTAGCAGTTTGTTTTTTCTCAATTAAATGTAATTCGAGTCAAAGACGTAGGTCTTGCCACCTTATAAATTATAGGTGCAATCTCAGACCGACTTATTTCTTGTTCGGTTTGCGGATGTGTTTACAATTTGGTGTGATCGAACGAATCAATCTTCTGTTAGAAATTGTGTTTCTCGTATTATTGTTATTTTATATAAGTTCCGTATCAGAGCCCGCAGAAATTTTGTGTCTGACACACAAGTATTTCTTTATAAAGTCTATCTGTGTATACGAACCAGCGGGGAGACTTACACCAGCGCTGGAGGTCATACGAAGTCTTGATGAACGGCGCCTAATACTTAGATGGACCTATTATTAAACATCCAAGCATCACACTGCGGCTCGGAGTCCGGCTGGTATTGGAAGGTGGTATAATAGGCCCAAAACATCGAAAAACTATTTCAGGCATGAGTTTTCGTGATGAAAAACTCTCCGTTTTAAGTTAACTAAGTAAGTACTGACATTTAACGAGAAAAAATCTTCTACGTTTTTGGAAATAAAAGTCAGAGTTGATACAGATAACAATTTGGCATCAGTCAGATAAAAAGCTTGAAAAGTAAGCAAAAATATTGACTTTGCAGCAAAATGGCCTATTGTATGAAAATTTGTCTATTTTTTCGCAGATTGAGGTCTCATTATTTTGAAAAAAGCACAACAACTGAGACAAAACCAACCCGAACATGGACTTTCTCAAAGCTATTTCTTCAAGACATTAGGATCCAAAAAAGCAATTTTTTGTGATTACCATAAAGATCCTCTTGTTTTTGAAAAAAAAAATTCTTATAGCTACACAAATAAAACACATTGAGCGGGTTTAAGTGGTCGATTTTTGAGTCTCTCGTTCACTGAACATGTATTTATTGTGATGTACTTAACTGTTGAAAACTTCAAAGGCCATTGTTTTGCGATACATCGCGTCGTCTCCAAAAATGTTAAAGAAACACCTTCCTACTTCCTACTTCTAAAATAAATCTACTTGTCTATTCGGGGCCAGTAAGCAATGAACAGAAGCCACGCCCCGTGGGTGATAACTGAAAAATCACTGGTTGGGACCAATTACAAAAATGCAAGTGAGAAGTCTTAGAAACGCAGTTTCATTTGTCAAATTAATTTTTGCAACTTGCAATTTTTTTGTTGAAACTACGTGTGAAGTATCGTGTGATCAAATAAATTCTTATTTTAGGTAGGCTGTGGCCTGGTCAAATTCAGGGGTGCGAAGCTGCGTTCGGCTTGGGCACAGCCTCCCTAAAATAAAAATTAATTTGGTTACACGATAGATAAAACATAGGAATCTATATTTGTGTAATAGCTATTACTCATTTGGATGCTTTACAACACTCGCCAAGGCTCGTGTCAGCAAATTGCATCCTCTCGAATAATAGCATTTATCACACGGCTCGTTAAATAATACACTATTATTGAATTCTGACAGTTTCAATTGACTTCTATCAATCAATAAAGCGTAGTATTCTACTCTTGTACAATGGCTGTTACTCATTCGGATCCTTCACGACCATCGCCAAGGCTTGTGTCAGCTAATAACATTTTCTTGAGTGATAGAAATTGAAATTGACTCGGGCATTAAATAATACCTATATAAGTATCATCCTGGACTCCTGGACGTGGACGTGAATATTTAGGCATTTTATTGGTTCAAATCAATAGATTTGCTTAATTTTATATAATTCAGTTGATCACAAATCACTTGCTAAAATAATGTTCCACTGCAAAATTACCAACAGTAATATCACAAGAGCTTAGATTTTCACGATAATTTTGGCCAAGCGATGTGAGTGATGGTTTTAACCACCCCGAGGGTAACGCTTGGTCATAATTATATGGGAAAATTTCAAGCAAGAGTGATATTTTGCTGTTTATTGCAAAAAAGAAGTCCAAAGTGACAGCAGTCAAATTTTGTTACTTTCCATCCAATTTATTCGGTTACTCGTGACAGTGGGAAATAGACCAGTGATCCTTTTAGCTCTGATAATCAAGGGGCGATGTATGTAATAATCATAATGAGTTCCGGAGCTTTATTGAACTTACGATCTCCCCTGCGAACGTGCGGAAATAATTATTCAAATACTAAGAAGCTCGTGATTAGTATATTTCCAGATAATTTTGATCAATATTATGCTTATAACTTTTCCTTGTATATATGTACTCATCTTTGGCTGAAATTATCGGTAACATTCCTATCACTTGTTGTTTATTACTACATATTAATAAATTCATTTCTTGTGTCAAAATGCAAAACTTTATACGACTTGCCTCTTACTGTTTTACAGATGATGCTGTCTACGAGCCTGAGAACATTGGTTTGGCTTTATTTGAAGCTAGTGAGTTTCTTCTTCATACCAATATACATAATCAGATTATTCCAAAGACCAAAAAAAGTTCCACCGGTGGCAGATCCCATACTTCTGGAGCCAGCATCGGTCATTGCTGAACAAATCCGGAAACGGCAGGTATGTGGAGCAAAGTCCTCTATACTTCATTAGCTCTATATAGAAGAAAAAAGATTTATCTAGCCGTTTGACGAGAGTTTGAGTTTGCTCAGAACTTATGAGTTCTATACCTCTGAGGGTCAATAAGCGATGCAGCGCTTGCGACTAAAATTAAAACCACTGCTAAATAAGGCTGAATAATACCTGGAACCCACCTGGAAACGCTGGTTATTTTTTCACAAATAGGTAGGTGTTGAAGTGAAAAGCGCGAAAATTTACGAAAAGCACTGTTTGGTCAAGTTCGTATTACTCGCTGCCTGAATTTCCGGCTAGCTTTGGATCTTCATTATTAAATTGAACTTATTAGATTATCTTTATAAACAATCCAAATTTGGCATGCGTCTTCCTTAAAGAGAAATGTGACAATAATGCTATTAGATTTCCGAAATCTCCAAGAAAAAATTTATTTAAAAATTAAATAGCATTATTTTCCATACATTTCTCCATAAGGAAGTCATAATATGCCAAAATAAAATTTTCTAGTTTCAAAATAAAGACACCAAAAGTATAGATGTTCTACTAGATGATCCCTTTTTTGAGTGAGACCAGAAACTGCTTAAGTTGATTTTAAGATCTTCATCTTAGAGATCGTGAAAATATAGTTACGGATTTGCCTTGGGTACTTTAATAATTGAGAGACAAACGTTCAAACCCCAACTAAACTGCTGGACAACGAAGTTGTCGGTATCGGAAAAATGGTTCAACCTTAGAGGCTAGTATATCCCGATTGCCGATTGCGATTTCCATTTTGTTTGTCGCGTCAACTAGCCTTATCTTTCCGTAGCCCATTCTATAATAGTGAATGTTGAGGAACTCCATGTAAATTTTCTACAGAGTGATACGTAAAATGGTGCAAAATTGCAACGACTTCATCGCACCCCCATTTTCCAAAAAAATATTTTTCCACTATTCTAATACAAAAGTCATGAAGTGTGGTGCCGTATCTCGAAACGATTTTGGAATCACCCAGATTGGAAGTCGAACATTGAAGATATAAATTTTCATGTTGAATGTTGCAGATTTACGAAACTCAGGCATAGCACAAGCATGAAAAGTAAAACGTCCGGGGGGGCTTTACTTCACTCGGAAACTGAAGTTTCACATCATTACCATGTTCAGGGGCTCAAACTTGCAAATAGAACATGTTTCACATCTAAAATTTTGATGAAATTCTGACAAAATTCAACGTACGAAGAACAGGCAGTGACAACCACTTAAAAAAATACCCTTGCTTGGCCCCACATCAAATATTCGGGTTGTGTTGAAAATACAATTGTCCTGGACTGTTGTAAGAACAATCTTGCTCAATTTCAACATCCATTCATCAAAAGTGACCTAATCTCGCGTGCCAACAAGGCAAATCTGTAACATTCAACATAAAAATTTATATTTTCAATGTTAGACTTCCAATCTGGGTAAATCCAAAACCGTTTCGAGATATTTAACCACACTTCATGATTCTTGTATTAGAATACATAAACAAAAATTTTTCACAAATGGGGGTACGATGAAGTCGGTGCAATTTTGCAGCATTTTACGCATTACCCTTTGGAAATGTTACATGAAGTTTTTTAACATTCATCTTCACAGGGTAGTTTACCGAAACATTAGACTAATCAACACAACAAACAAAATGGAAATCACATTCGGCAATCGGAAGTTATTGGTCTTCAAAGTCGAACCATTTTTCCGGTCAGCAGTTTATTTTGCGTACTAGATATAGGTATTTTACACGTCACATGAATGAGTTTTCGCTTAGATATCGCACTCCCCTTACTTTGCACTGTCGCTCTGAATTCCAGTCTGCTCTCTGACGCTGAGCCGCTCCTTTTGTGCCTGCTTCTGCGTTCCAGAATATTCCGAACTTTTTCCGGGGAAACTCGAAGGCTCTCTCATCGTTTCCATTCCGACATACTTCACCTGATATTCACGAGAGCTCTAGAAAAGTCGATTTTCGCTTTCGCGAATATCTCGGCAACCTTTCGATCGATATGGTTCATCCGCCAATTTTGCAGGTGTGCGTCTTATTCGCACGTTGTAGTCTCCAACGAGCCTCGTTAACTAAAATTATGCTACGACTATGAAGAAGAATTTTTCACGTGTCCTCTTTTAGTTAAACTGGAGACACACTCCACCCTGAAGGCCTTGGCAATTCTGGAGATTCCAGAGATTTTGAATTTTAGTAAGTTTCTAGTAATCCATAACTAAAACAATATTAGGAACCTTTGGATGAATATTTTTCGGAAACATTTTATGATATCTACATTATCTCTTGAACAGTGCTAAGAGCAAGTGCTAAGAGCAGTTACTTTTGTGAGAGTGTGAGGCATGTTAGGCAATTTATGATTTCTAACCAAAATTAGGAAATTGAGAATTTAAATTTGAACGACTTTTCGTGTATAATGTCTAGACAGCAAAAATGTAATCAATAACCAATGTGAGGTAGTTAAATTGTTGGTAAGTGTATGGAAATTTATTGTTATAAATAGAAAAACATTATCTTCTGAATAAATATGTATCTACCTTCCATTGAACTAACGTGCTATTTTTAAGATGACAGCATAATTTATAATGACAAATAGGTCTACTCATAAAACACAAGTACCAAGTACCTACCACGTAAATAAGCTGTACTTATCGTCTTTATTTTATAGCATTGGATGCAAAACTAATAGTATTTATTTTGTTTCAGATATCTTGCGAAACAGTGGTGAAAGCATACATTTCAAGGGTAAACGAAGTCAACCCGATCATAAATGCCGTTGTCGAAGAGAGATTCGAACAGGCCCTGTCGGAGGCAAAGAAAAGCGACGAGTTCCTCGTCACTTGCGGTTTCAGCGAAAAGCACCTAAAGGAAAAATACCCCCTGTTCGGAATACCTATAACAATAAAGGGCAGTCTGGCCTTAACAGGACTGGGTCATAATACAGGATTGGTCATAAGAAAAGTTCAAGCCCCGGTCGATGCTGTAATCGTGAAACAGGCCAGGGATGCTGGGGCCATTCCAATACTGACGTCCAATACTCCAGAACTGTGCTTAAACTGGGAAACTACAAATAAACTTATCGGAACTACTAGAAACCCCTATAACACAACCAGAACGGCTGGAGGTTCATCGGGAGGAGAAGTTCGTATTGATCATCACTTATTAACGACAATATTGTGAAAGTACATTTTTTCCAGACTAGTCTATTGGGAGCAGGGGCATCCCTCATTGGTGTCGGATCGGACATAGCCGGATCACTGAGGATACCATCTCATTACTGCGGGGTGTGGGGTCACAAGCCCAGCCCGGGAACCGTATCGTTGGATGGACACTATCCAGATTGTCTTGATCGCGAAGGCTGGGACAAAGTCTTCATATTGGGGCCATTAACGAGATACGCCACAGATCTCAAATTTTTACTCAACATTATTATGAAGCCGGACAGAAAAGACCTGCTTCATTTAAACGAACCTGTATGAAATATGCGCTCATATTCTTATAGATCAAGGAGTAATGGATTAATATTTCAGGTGGACATAAAACAAGTAAAAATTCACTTCATGATCGACGTCGACTCATGTTTAACAGATAAGACCAATCGAAACACCAGAGAAGTTCTTCAGGACGTCATTGCATATTTTGACAAAATATGCGACACCAAATGCTGTGAGGTACTTAGTTTATCCAAAATATGCAAAACTACTGAACTATACTTAATTAATTATGCATTTCTCATACTCACAAATGTTCCAGCTCAAGCTACCTTTGATGAAAAACTGTGCCGAAATTTCCTACATGAAATTGCTTGAACTGAACGATGTGGACAACGTTTTCAAAGGTCACGGTCAAGGTGCTTATTGGGAACTGTTGAAGTACATCTTCTGTTTCTCAAAAGTGATGTTTACGTCGATAATTTACGGAATATTCAGGAGTATCTACAAGTACTTTCCGAAAAGCGTCATGGTAAGCGTCAACAAAGACGTCGACGAGCTCCGTTGCGTTTTAATGGATAGACTGAAGAAGGATGGCGTGTTGATCTGCCCCAACAATCCAACGGAAGCTCCGTTTCATGGTGATATTTACAGGAAGCTGTTCAACCCTGGATGGTGTTCCATTTTCAATTCTCTGGGATTTCCGGCTACGAGCTGTCCCATTCGGTTAACCAAAGATGGGCTGCCGATTGGAGTTCAGGTATACCCTTATTTTAGGTATCTAAATATTTATCAGGTACTTGTATGTTTTCATTACAAAATTAATCTCATTGGACCGATAAGTCTTGAGGGGCGTACGATACAGCGGGGGGCTTCGCGCACGCTGTATCGTAAGCTGTAAGATATTTAGATGATACAGAGGTTCAACGAAGATGAGTTGACTATATAGGGTGCGGAAACAGAAGAAGTGCGAAACCGGCCCACATTATTCACTGCCCCGCTTCTGTGAAAAAAATCTCAGATTTTTTCTGAGTGCAGTTTTGAAAAGCAGATATCAATATCTCGAAACCGTTTTTGAATTTTGATCGTAGTGCGGTTTTTTCAAAAGTTGTGAAAACTTTTTTTGTACTGCCGCATTTTTTCACGCTGATTCTCCCAGTGCTCATGTTCTACATGTACTTAATTCAAATTTGCAAGGAATGCATTATATGGCTAAAAACTCTTTTATGAAAAAACTTGACGTGCATGAATGACACTCAGGGCTGCCACTTTCTTCGATCGTCTGGAACCTTTGACAAGGCAGGAACATGTGAGCATGTTGCGGTCCTAATAAACACTTTCTCTTCCTGCACTGTGTAACAACTGTAAAACAACTACTGCATTAGTCTTATTTCGCAAAATATTTTTACAAGGTGCTTCATTGAAAATTTTTGAAATTGATATCGGAAACGAGCAGACGTAGAGAAAAAATCTGTTTTGCCTTAGATCTGTTGCAGTTTTGATCGTAGAATCTGCCGTTAATTTGATGAAACACGTTTTTTCAATTTTCGAAATCAATAAAAAATTAATGAACCATGCAAATTTTATTGAGACATTGACAAACAATTTGTCGGCCTTATCATTCTAGTGATCCGGTGATCTCGTAACACCTCGTTAACCAGAAAGGCTCGATGTGGGCGAGCATTATTATCGACTTAATGGGAATACGCCCGTAGTTTTGGGCATAAGTATGGGACAACATGAGAGAGGATGCATAGATCCCTGTATCGCACTGCATTCATTCATTTGTTTTCTAAAATCACCAATTCTGTCTTGTCTTTTAAGGTGACCCCAGCACATACAGGAACACCGCCTGCGCCAAATGCCACCTGGGGTTCGACAGTTTGTGCAACATATCTAAGACAAAAAAGATTTTCTCTCTACGTCTGCTCGTTTCCTATATCAATGCCAAACATTTTCAATTAAGCACCCTGTAAGAAAATTTGTGAACCAAGACTAATGCTGCAGTAGTTGTTTTACAGTTGTTTTACAGTGCAGGAAGAAAAAGTGTTAATTAGGACCGCAACATGCCTACATGTTCCTGCCTTGTCAAAGTTCCAGACAAACGAAGGAAGTGGCAGCCCTGAGTGTCATTAACCTACGTAACGTCAAGTTTTTCCATGGAAAAGTTTGTCTAGCCCGAGGTCTAGCCACATAATGCATTCCTTTCAAATTTGGATGCAGTACATGAGCACTGGGGAGAATCGGCGTGAAAAAATTTGATAGTACAAAAAAAATTCACAACTTAAGAAAAACCGCACTAGGATCAAAATTCGAAAACTGTTTAGAGATATTGATATGTGATTTTCAAAACTGCGCTCAGAAAAAAAATCAATATTTTTTTCACAGAAGCATTGAATAATGTGGACCGGTTTTGCACTTTTTCTGTTTCCACTCTGTATAGCCCTGTGTACCATCCAAGTATCTTACAGCCAAAAGAACACACTATCCAGCATGGCCACGATTTCCAAAATCGGTCCATTTGGCCCCGAGATATCCATATTTGAAGTGAGGCAAAATTTTTGAGTGAATCACTTCAATTGTTGCCCAGTTTAGTTGAGAGTGGTTCATACTTGAACATTTTTGGAGCCTTGAGGCGAGGAACGTGAAAATGGGAAGGAAAATCATGAGCGGGTCAATTGGGGTGCCGTCTCTTGAAATGGGGCCTCGGGCACAAGATAATGGGGGCCCTCTTATAAGGGTATGCGAGCAAAAATTGACTGGTCATCAGGATCGCTGGGCCGCAATTGTATGAGCCTTTTGGCCAAAAGGGGTGCCCCAAAACTCAGTCCATGTGGGGCTCCGCATTCTCGCATACAGAAGTCGGAAGCGAAAAGATAGATTCAGTTTTGTTCTTGCTTTGAGGAAATCATCATGAGCACGAAAACCAAATATTGATGGTGATGGGGCTACTTCCTGTTGGTTTTTAAAATCCCTGAAGAATCCGCCAGAATAGCGGATAGCGGTTATTTATTAGGTTGAATTTCCAATTGCCTTTGCGCTGAAATCCTAGGAGTTTCTGATTTCTTTCATCACGCGTTGTCAAAGAACCACTTTGGGCGGCAGGCACACGATCAGCTCAAAAAGTGACATAACTGAATAAATGAATGGGATATGAGAACAATTTTTTTTTACAAAAATCTTCATTAGATTTGTAAATTTATGGAGATTTGGGGGCCTTCAAGAAACTCTGGGCCCTGGGCACAGGCGCTTCAAGTCCATGCCTAAAGACGGCACTGCAATCGGGTCAAGAAAAAAAAGGCCAAAAAATATAAATGCGGAAAAACTATATTTCATACTTCAATTTCAATTTTATTCAGTTCAACCATAATCATGATTCATCAGGCATTTGTCACTCTCATCTGTTTTGAACTCCGACTATACAGGGTGTTTCAGGGATGATAGCAAAAAATTTAACTGTGGGTAGATCTCGTCAAAATATGACGAAAACCTATATACCATTTTGCAAAGTTCGGCCGAATGACGAAGATACAAGCCTCCAAAGTTCACTTTTTTCGGATTTCAAAAATTTGTAACGCAGGAACGTTTGAACAAATTTAGCTTTAATTCAGCAGAAGCTGGTTTGTCATAGTTATCTATCAACCTGCCAAATTTGGAAAGAATTCAATTAGTGGTGTAGGAGTTATGAGGGTAAATAATTTAGAAGCATCCAAAGAAAAGTTGACTTAAGGTGACCCCTCATAACTTCTACGCCACTGATTGGATTATTTCTAAATTTGGCAGGTTGATAGATAATTATGACAAACCAACTTATGCTAAATTAAAGCTAAATTTGTCGAAACGTTCCTGAGTGACAAATTTTTGAAATCCGAAAAAAGTGAACTTCGGAGGGCTGTATCTTCGTCATTAGGCCGAACTTTGCAAAATGGTATAGAGGTTTCCGTCATATTTTGACGAGATCTACCCACAGCTGAATTTTTTGCTATCATCCCTGAAACACCCTGTATGTACCTTACCACCTAAGTAGAGTTTTTTCTGATCCTACAGATTTTGGCGCAAAAACACCGGATGTTCAAAGACTGTATAGGGTGATCAAAAGCAGTTTGATCCCCTGGAACTGGGTCAGATTACAGCCTGCATAACTTACGAATTTTCTTGATCGCACGATATAACCTTTCTTGTATATGCAGCTTTATTCACAGCGGTGTATAACAAGTTGCCTATAGTTTTACACTACCTAGGTACGAGTATATAATTCTTATGCTATCTAGCACCAGCTTTTTTCAGCAGGGCCAGATTAAGACTATGTGGGGCCTGCGGAGCTAAAATAAAATAGGGGCCCCACATAAGGAGTATGTCAAAAGAGTGAAGGCAAGGGGGGTTTAGGGGGGTCAGTCCTCTGGGAGAGCGCCGCAGTAGAAATTTTTTTCCGCTTTGGGCACCAATTTCCGGTTTCACCGACTTGACCTACTTCCCAAAATACCGCCAAATTTACGGCGACATGTTTTTTTTTTGTACCAATTATTAATTCCAAGAAAAAAATGTGTTCTGCGTGCCAAAGCTACCGATTAAATTAGCGATCAAATTGGAAAAGTATGTAAGTAGGTACCTATTGTACCCTTGTACATCTCCAAGTTTTGTCTGATTGTCGAAAAATGTCCAGCCCCATCGCGTATTGAATCCGGCAACCTATCGGACGACTCCTCCGCCAATTGTACGGGATTGTGGCTCATCCCCGAATCGAGGTCTTCAGCAGTTATCGGAACAATTTTCCATATTTTCCAAATCGTTCAACATATCTATTTACTTTTTCGCTTAATTATTCTAATTTTGGATCAACACCTATTGCTCTTTAGGGCGATCGATCAACTATAAGCAATCTTCAACAACAAATAGGTACATCTTCAAGTAGGTACCTACATACTTATATCTAAGTTTATAATCTCAAGGCTCTTACTAGTGGAGGTGTCCGAGCCAGTGGGATGATTTTTATGAAATTTTGAGCGCATTTTTGCTTTCCTTAGCACGTAGTATGCAGTTATTGTGATCAATCGAAATTTTGAACTTGAATACAAAATACATAAGGCTACAATCGGACGTCTAGTTTTTCCAGAAAAGTCATTTGGATCTAATTTGTAAAGCTTCGACCTTGTCACCACTTGCTGCTCTTGCATGTGTTTCACATAGAAATGAAATTTTCAAGATAGACCGCACTTCGGTACCTATCTTTTGAAATGTGCATGAGTGAGGACCTCTTGCGGTTGTGTATAAGGTATGTGTATTTCGTATTGATGTGAGGTTTTTGTTTTGTTTTGCCACTACTAACAAGTTACAAACACTTGTCATATTCCGTTAGTCAAACCTGGACACAATAGAACAATAAGTAATGCAGGAGAAAAGGTTTTCTTTTATGCCCAAGCGAATTTCGTTTGAACAATTCCTGTTAGTCGAAGCAGAAATTCAGGTTTTACAAAACAAAACGGAGGAATGATTTATTTTCTCAAGGTTTTACAAATTTCCCGTGCTCAAACAACTAGCACTGGCCAGAACAAAATCCATTTAACAGTGTTCTAGAGTTAACACTGTGTTGACTATTTGGTGGAACCCGCGGTTTAATTGATGAAACTTGTGTTGGTGCCTATACCTGATTGAAGAAGATAATACATCTGTTTAGTTAGAAGATGTGATTCGCTTGATTTAGGATTATGTAGCGGCATGTCACAGGAGGCAATATAGACAAGGAATAAGGAGTTGATCCCAGAGTAGATAAGAAATAGCAGATTGTCAACAGTAATTTTCATCATGGTGGTACACTTGCGCCAAATTTCAACATGCGCGCATGCTCGTCTCGTCTTCTGAAGTAATGGCGTCAGATACAAAATTTACGAACAAATGTTAGAAAATGGCGTGAAAAACTGCCACAAAGCTGAAAAATACGCGCTATTTTTTCATAAAAAAGTCCGCATTGTTCATTAAATTATAAATAACTGCGTTCTACATTGATCGGACTTACGTATGCAACCCATAATACAACCCTCAAATGTCGCGAAGTCGGAGAGTGGGGCTTGATTCGAGGTTCGATCAGTTTTGAAAAAACCTTATTTTTGTACTTAGAAGAGCACAGGAAGGACTTATTTGTAAACATACGACACTTCGGAGCGGACTTGAAAATGGCGAATAAATAGTTGATGTTGACGGTTTGGTTGACGTTGACAGCAGGGAAAAGTGACGACTGTTGCCTGTCAAACTCAAAATGAGGGTTGCATTATGGGTTGCATACGCACGTCCGATCAATGTGAAACGCTGTTATTCATAATTTAATGAGCAACGCGGACTTTTTAATGAAAAATAAGTGATCACTAGTGTGTATTATTCTCTATAGCCTATTACTCTGTTCGCTGCGATGCGTATTTTTCAACTTTATGGCGGTTTTTCACGCCATTTTCTAACAGTTGTTCGCAAATTTTGTATCTAACGCCATTACTTCAGAAGACGAGTGTGCTCGCTGTAAAATGAAAGGAACTATTTTGAATGTAAAGAAGTTCAAAATGAATCTCCACAAACAATATATCTAAATAAAATAAGTAGTAATTATTAATTTGAAGAGAAGTGTTACTAATTTTTTTCATCTTTTTTTTAGGTTGTTGCAGCCCCATACTGTGATCGCTTAACCCTGGCCGTTGCCGAGGAGCTTGAACGAGCTTTCGGCGGTTGGAAAGCACCAAATAGTAGCACTAATGTAACTGAAGTTTTAACCAAATAAATCTAAGTAAATTATTCTTTTTTAAATCGCTTTTTATTTATCGCCGAATTCGAAGAAGCGTTTTGCGCACGACAATAACAGTTCCCGATGATTTACCTACCCACTTACTTGCGGGTATTCGCAGACGAAGATGCTAAAATGACCAGTTCAGGCAATGCGAATGACGTCAACTGCATTTTTTCGTTTCTCTATCGACGTCAACCTTTTCGGATCATACCAGCAAGTTTTTTGCTAGAAGAAAAAACATCTAATACCATGCTTAATCGAGTTATGCCCCATATCACCAGCGGTCACCATAATAAAATACTAATTATTTATTTCACCTGATGATATGGACGACAGCTTTTGGCGAACAGCTTTGACGCGGCGTAGTGGGGAGATTTCAAATCCATTGCATTCTAAGCATTACCATTTGAAAACGCTCCACATGTGCTTCACTCGTCAGGTGTGATTCGAGAAAATGTGAACCGAATTCATTTGAGGTGAAAATTCAAAAGGTAGGTAAATTTTTATTTGGCACGCTAAGATGTTGTAAATAATAATTAGTTAGTAATTATATTAGTGGTCGATAATCAAAAGTTTAATTATTCTTCGGGAACACTTCACTTTTATTACCCCCTTGAGCAATGGAGTGGTGTAATCAAGTATAGGTAGAAGAAGATTCTGTATTGTGTTTCCCGCCAAAGGATTTGTCCATTCTTTTGTATTGTTCCTATGTGTAATACCTACCAGAGGATTATTTGTATTCTGAAGAAGTTCAAATTGACAAAATAATAGCAGATATGTTTTTTTTCAAAGGTTGATTTCTGGGGCTTTGTGGTTTTAGTTCTACTTGAATAATTAGTTCAATTAATAATCAGCTGCTTACTCATAATCCAACAACAAAATCAAAAATGTGTGCAATATTGAAAAAAGTTTATTTTGTATTCAAGGTGGACTACTTGACCTTAATCTTGAATTCGTCGTATCTAAAGGGTAAGTGTGCTCTCGTATCACAAATCAGTAGACATATTTTGATAAACATTTCCTTATAATTCATGTTGACAATGCCGAATTTAGTTTTCCATAGGTAGTAGTAAATGATACATCTAGACTAGAATAATGGAAGTCTTATTGCAGGATTGGTACGTTTCTGTTTTTTTTTGCTGGTATATAATGATTTAGTTGATCAGTTGCTTTATTAGTGGCGATTCTGTATCTAACCCGTTGAAATTTAAAGGCCGTTAAAAAATATTTAGCCAATCGTAAAGCCGATTTCTGATTGTTCCTAGGTGACCAGCGCCTTTCAAAATTTTACTGGCCCGTTAAAACGTTACAGAATACACCCTATTGTAGGTATGAATTATAATTGACACGGGATCTGAAGATGTGCTGCTCATGAAGATGTAAATGTATAAACAGCCCGATGCATGAATAATAGATGAAAACATTTCAGCGTGAGATTCTCCTAGCAGTGATGTTCATAACGAATTCAATGTTTATTTTGAAAATATGGAAATATTTTCGGGTAAATTCTAGCCTTTCAAATTTTTTGTGATTTTTAAATAATTTTTTTTTGTTATAAATAAGATAAGGTTATGACATCTAGACGATTCGACAGATTTGTACTGGCATACCTTCTAATGAAATACTTGCATATTCATTGAGTCATGATTTTTTTCAAAAATAGTGGCGTAGAAGCTGGGAGGTTGACACTACTTATCATTTTTGCCCTATTTTCTGCGTCAACGGATATTCTACAAAATCAACAAAAAATTTTATCCTACGTGCAATTTAGACACAAAGTTGTTGAGGAATTTTGACTGAAGATGAAATTGATCCGTTCATGGAATACCTATCTCATTTAAATGTTTGAAAAACAGTTTAGATGTCAAAGCAACAAACCAACTCAAAAATCAAACTTTGAAAGGCACTTGGCTCATACACTTAATATCACCAAGGTTGAAACAAAATTTTCAGGTTAGTAGTATGAGTATATTGAATTCGTCAAATTTTTGGCAGGAAAATCTCACTGCAAAATACTTTCATCTATTTCTGAAGTAACCTGTATGTAGCTTCACTCCTGCTAGCTTTCACATGTTATTCTCCTCCCCGTACAATCCTTCCAGACCTTGTCCTTCTTTCTTCCTGAGTTGTTGGGTTGGCAACCCTTGCTCTATCTCGCTATACCACTATCACCACAGTTTCTATCCCTTTAACCCCCGTGTATAATCTCGCCCTCAAAGCACTACTCGCTTCAGAGGCGTCGTCGTGAGCACTTGTCTTTGCTTATTTTACATGGTATCACTACCTCAAGAAAACACCCCCAGCGGTCCTGCGGACTTAGCCCTCTTTACCGCAGATCCAAGGTAAGCCTTCTTGTCAGGCGGTTTCGCTTTATTCAGAGCCCTTGAACAGGTTTTGTACATCTCAAGCATGCATAGGTACCTATCAAATAAATAGACCTTCCCCCCCTGACCCCACACAAGTATTTACACATGACACGTGGTTTTTCTATATAGATTTTTTTCACACAGGTACACATCACCAAAGAAGAAACACAACAAAATATGCAAGATGAACGTACTACTCAGAGTTCTGGGCGCGTTTTTGAACTTGATAGATTTTTTCGTCACGCCGATTTTGTGGATCCGAGCCAGAGGGAAGAAGCAATCTTTGCCCGTGATCAGTGATCCGTTGCTTCGAATCAGCGCTACAGATCTGGCCGCGAAAATTCGTAACAGAGAGGTGAGAGATATACACTTTTACTTTCGGAAGAAATGGTATGCTTCCATAACGATATACCTGCTTGCCTGCATTAACATTGACCTACAGACCGGGTGGTTAAGGTCAATAATATCTGCGTACAATAACAACTAATGAGCCAGCACTTCTATGCTGGCATCATATAATTAATCGCTATTAATTTAGTATACTTAAATGGTGATTTTTTCTGGTAGGTTTCCAGCGAGCACGTATGTTTGGCGTTCATCAATAGAATAAAAGAAGTCAACCCAATTCTCAATGCAGTCGTTGAGGATAGATTTGAAAGTGCATTGCATGATGCAAGAAGCGTCGATGCATTTTTGCGTATCTCACCTTTGAGTAAGCAAGAATTAGAAAATCTGCAGCCTTTACTAGGTGTACCGCTGACTGTTAAAGAAAGCTGCTCGTTGGCTGGTGAGTGTAACTACCAGTTTTGTAACAATATACCTATGTACGGTTCGTAATCGATTTGGACATAGATCATGTGAAGAGGTCTTTAACAGTTTAGGTTAGGTCAAGAGTAAACGAGGTCACCATGACAAGAGCGCAACAAGATATTACGATTATAACACATTGTTTGTGTGAGTATAGTCCTTGCCACGATAAATGGAATCGACTCTGTAATCGGTGCGATAAAACTCTATTGTCCGCCCACCCTCGTGGTGGTGCTTTACAACCACCCAGGTAGAGGCCCCAATTATATGATTTTTGGTGCTTTTTGTTTGGGGCTCTTCCGGAAAAATCACAATGTCATTCCTTCCCTAGTACGTGCCTGTCTGGGTCGCCCGCTAGTTTTATGGGTTTGCGGTAATTGTTGACTTAGGAAGTCACTTCCATTTATCGTGGGAAGGATTCTACAGTGTGTTCATTTGAAAACTTACCGCAGTCGGTTTCTGCCCTGAACAATTTTTGTTCAAGAAACAAGAAATACCAGACAGGTCGGTTTTATATTCGAGAGGGGCATTATCACATGAACTCAATGTTCCTGTTTCATCCCCAGGGTGACCACCCTTCTGAAAATTTTAAATGGGAATAGAGGTCGAGCAACACATGATTTTGGAGGCGTTCCAACTCTATTTTGGAGCAAAATAAAACAAAACCGCACCACTTGTTCTCAAGTTACGATTTTTTCTAAGTAGTCGAAGATTTAAGTTGAAATGTTTTCAAATTGAAAAAATTCGTTGCTTTAAAACAAGTGGTCCGATTTTGTTTCTTTTCACACCAAAATGAATAAAGCTTGAAGGTCCTCAAGGGATCTTGGAAAAAGCGATTCAATTTTATTCCTTTTAGCACTAAAATAAAGGGGGTGGGAAGGTCTTCAAAATAATATAGGATTCGACCCCTGATTTCATTTAAAATGTTTGAAGGGGTGGTCACCCTGCCTCAGGGAATGGAGCAGGAACATTAAATTCATGCTCTGATCATTATGTCCCCCTTCAATATAAAATCGACCTGTACCCTGTACCAAGATATCTTTTTTGGGCAGAAAGTGAGCCTGGTCAGTTTTCAAATCTAGTTTATAGTCCAAATAGATAACGAATCAATTCCGTGAACAGAACTTCTGATTTTCCAAATTTTCTTTCAGAAATGCACTACTGAGCAATTGAATTGGTTCATGTGTGTTAAGAGCAAATTGGTTCGTTAGTTTTTGTTGTTTTAGTTTTCCAGTTCAACCCAAAATTACATAATAGCACACGCAAAGAAAAGGATAACGAGCTTTTTATTAGGATTAGGTAATTACTGTGATCAAAACCGAGATTTTTCTATCTGGAATTGCAGGCTAAAAAACACATTGCGCATTAATTAGCAACT
Source organism: Anaspis maculata (assembly GCA_949128115.1). Taxonomy (NCBI): domain Eukaryota; kingdom Metazoa; phylum Arthropoda; class Insecta; order Coleoptera; family Scraptiidae; genus Anaspis; species Anaspis maculata. The sequence continues at coordinate 93,233,823 of OX421962.1, forward strand.
CTACTTACAAATCTGCTGGATGTTATAGAAAGTGAAAATAATTGTCATAAGTATATCATTATTGTATGTACTTATACCTCACCCAGCTTTACCTAAGTGCATATTGCAGTTGCGATTTTGAAATAAAAATGCATTGCACGTAATTACCTACGCACTTTACCGGTCACTTCGACAGTATTATTGTTCGCACAAAAAAAGTGTCCTTCCAAAAAACTTTTCAAAATACAGGCATATCTATAACTGCAGCTAACAGCGCTTTTCGTAGGCAAGCCTCTTACTTTCAATAATTACCTACCACCACAGGAAAGTTTGTTTTTGTCCCACTTGTTGCCAAGATAAAAGTGCCAAGACTGAGAACTAATTTAAAACAAATTAGGCACCCAGGTACCCAGTGGATTTGTTGGGATCTTCGACTGAAAATTCCCGCACGTAACATATTAGAAAAGTTGTGTTTTGTACATTTCTGAAGATTACCGCAGGACACTTTTCATATAATTGAGGTAGTTAGCGAGACAAATGAAAGCTGATAGATGAAAGATGCATAGAAGAAATAAAATTGTCAAGCGAACAAATATTTTTACATAAGAACAATACATTGGATATGCCACCACTGAGTGCCCATCATCGCGTGATCGAAACATCAAATTTACGTAACACTTTTGTGCAAATAGATTTTATAAGAGAAAATTGAACCTGGAAATGATTTCCTAGACTTGTGGGTCGTAAACTCGTGAAAGACTGTACCACTAAAACAATCAAGTCGTAAACTAATAAAAAGCAGAAGTGATTCAATTGAAAATTGGTACATAGGTATGCAAGCGTAGGTACCCAGATACTCAGGTCTCTTATTTTTTCTTAATAAATTTTGGCTAATATATACAGGCTGATCCAGGTTTTAGCAGAAAAATTTTCAGGATCGATAGAGAATCAAAAAAGAAGAGGACCTGTCCTGAAAACTATACAGGGTGTCACACTTTTCTTGTCAATATATATTTAAGATGGTAAAGCATCAAAAAATAAGTACCTACTTTCGCAAAAAAAAAAAATATTTTTTCACAAATGCGGCGAAAGTCAATATGACCAGCTTGTAGGTATGCATCAACTTGCTTTGGGTACCAAATTTGGTCAAAATCCAGTGAATAAATTTGAAATTATAACACAAAAACCATTTTTAAAACTCAACTTTGAAAGCCTTCATCTCCGTTATAATGTGTTTCCGATATTAATTCAGCTAATAATTGTTTCCGAGAAAGTCTACTAATTTTTTTCACCTGCATCAACTACTGTGGTTATTTCATTAGCAGGATATTTTCTATATAGGTTTTTCTGTAACTATAGCAACGACGATTCTATGCTTGGAATAAACAGTGGAGGATCTTCAGTCTGGGTTTTTTCGATGGCTTTTTCGTTTCATCCCTGTTCCCGGGGCATCACCGCACGGTAGTAGATACCCCAGTACTGAGGGACGCGTGAAAAAGTCCACCTGGCCCGGTGCGGATTTAAACCCGGCACCTCCACCTTTGAAAGCGGAGCCGAGCTCACCGTGCTACCGACCGGGTTTACTAATTTTTTGATACTCTACCATCTCCTAAAATATTGAAAAAAAAGCTCAACACCTTGTATAATATCCGAAGCGCATAATAACGGAGCAATAAGCCTTTAATGTTGAGCAAAACATTTCATTTGTTTTGAATAACTTTTGAACCATTGGACCGATTGAGCCCAAATTTTACACAGATATTCGTCAAATAAAGGGCTGTCTCAAAAGTAACTCCCCCTTTTTCTTCTTAGATAACTTTTGAAATAAAACAAATATTATAGGTTTGTCTAATGAAAAAGTCATTTTGAACCTTTTATATTTTTGTTGAAACAGAATATAGCCCAAGTAGCCACCACGCAGCCTTCGGCAGACCTCCGCGCGTCGAGCTGCATGTTGCATGACGCTTTCACACAAACCGGGCCCGTATCAAGAATAGCAGCACGCATATGTTGTCCTAAAGGTGCTGAATTGTTTGAGGATCATCGAGGTGAAGCTTGGGCTTGAGGTAACCTCAAAATAAAAAGCCCAAAGGGGTAAATCACGAGGTCTTTGTGACGAGTCCGAATCGCTGTTTCTTGAAATTAAACGGCTCGGAAATATTGTTCCCAATAAATTCCTTGTTTCACAAGAGATATGGGGGAGGAGCCTCGTCCTGGTGGAACGTTGATTTGATTTTTGGCCAAGCTTTGCGTTTGGAAAAAACGTTGCACGCAGTCACTATCATTGATCTCTTGTTTTGAAAATAGATATTTAACGTATCAGTATATTGTGGTCCTGTGTAACTCTGCATGATAAATTCAAGTCTTGACTTGAGATTAAGCCAACAACTGATTTCGAAAACCGAAAATTGGAGAAATGGTGAACACATAAAATAGAGGCGTAACTTTTGAGACACCCTTTACATACTAAGCTAGTACTTAGAATAGTAGCTAGTACCCAAATATCTTAGACGCCACTAAATATATATATTTTTTTTTATTCATCGGTCAATTTGGGAGGGAAACTTCCCTGGTTCTTCAATGCGTGGAGCAACCGTTTCCAAGATATTCCAGTTTGAATGAACAGAAACACCCAATTAAATCGCTACTTTTTTCAAGATCTTTAGGAATTGTTTTTTTTTATTGCAATTTTGAAATTGCACAATAAGTACAGACACGGATTAAAACGTGTCGGAAAAGATGCCGATTTAATTGAGTGTTTTTGTTCATTCAAACTGAAATATCTCAAAAACGGTTGCTCCAATCACGGAAAAACCAAGGATGTTTTCCCTCCAAAATTGACCGAGAAATCAAAAAATTGATTATTTTTTCAAAAATATCCAGTGGCGTCCTAGATATCCAGGTAAAAAGGGGCTCACCCCCTTTCACCTACGCCACTGAACAATTTTGAAAAAATTCATTCTGAGTACTAGCTTAGTATTTGACTCATATCTGCAAAATTTAGGCTCAAAAGCTATTCGGAAGAAACAAAATTTTTATCAGAAAAGTACCTACCTAACTGACTAAAATATTCAGATAACTGCCATAACTTTGAGAAAATTGCTAAAAGTACCTATTTGAAAGTCTATATTGCAGTTAATGGAAAATAACAAGGGAAATAATTTTGCTACTAAGTGGTCACTTATTTATGGTAGGAATCGAAACAGTTCAAGAATACACTGAGGCTTATAACCTCCACAGAACCTTTTTAATGTAATCGTTCAATATCGTTGTTACCTATGTTTCTCAATAAAAACCAATAAATCTAAATCTGAACGAATAATTCATTTCCAGGGCTGAGTTTATGTGTTGGAACTCTTGAAAGAGTGGGAATCAAAGCCACTTCCGATGGGGAAGTTGTCTCGAAGTTGAAAGCAAGTGGCGCCATCCCCCTTTTGGTGTCCAACACACCGGAAATTTGCCTGAGTTGGGAGAGCAGTAATTTCGTCACGGGCACCACCAATAATCCCTATGACACGACGAGAACATCCAGTGGATCTTCAGGAGGAGAGGTATGATATGATGAGTCAATATTTTTTAGTTTGATCGTAAAAACTTCGTGAAAAAACCTAATTTGTAACAGTAGTTAGGTACGTTTCATTCCAAACAATCCATCCTTAACGTAAGTAGCATGCCATTCATTCTTAAAAACATACATGTATAAGTAGTTATAGTTATTATTGTAAATAGGAGTTTTTCTGTTCTTTTGTTAGCGATGTTATGGAAGGTGAAACATCCAATAAACAAGTGTAGTGGAAAAAAGAACTCATAAGCTATCAACAATAAAACCACGAGTGAAACTATCGACATTGGTGCGAACTTGTTAGGAAAATACCTGTTTGAAATAAATAGTGACGAAGAAAATTACGATGCCTACCTGACTAAACGTAAAAAATTTCCGTTTTTTTATGCGTTTCACAATTTTTTCTCACAAAGCATTTAATTTTACCAAAACAAAAACTAAGGTGGCTGGCAAAATAAACACGTTTAAAAAACAAACTTGAATTAAGAAAAAATTTCAGGGCGCTCTACTGGGATCTGCAGCTTCCGTGATTGGAATTGGTTCAGACATTGCAGGATCGATCCGGATGCCTGCACTTTTCAATGGGATATTCGGACACAAACCCACTCCGCGTAAGTTTATAGTATAGGTATCATCGTTCCTCAAATTCTCCCTGATAATTCTGAATTATTAAAAATTGACGAAGTACAATACTTCTCCAAATAATAGGTCTCATGTTAAGAAAGTTTTATAGCTGAGGTGCCATCAGATGTAGATACAGGATGTACAGGTGTCTCAAAAGTATCGTATTCCGAGTCCAAAGCGATATATGGAATCCACCCACTCAAAACACGACAAAAATATTCAAAAAGTTAATGACCTTTATAAGTTTTGAAGATATGGGAGGGTCAAGGGGTAAGACTTCGCTGCCCTCTATTTTCGTTATTCGGAGTGATTTTGAAGAATTGTTTGTAATGGACTAATCAGTGAAAATTATTGAGAACTAGGTGTACACTGAACTTCAATTTAACATACGGATTGATTCGAAATCTCCAAAGTTCATTTTTCTTCAAAACCGCCAGTAAAGATTTTTCTATGAAAGCGAAAAGAATCATTACCTTGTTCTAAGTTGTTTAAGCGACTAGGGAATGTTGTGGAAGCAATAATGAAGAAAACTCGATTTTTGTGATTTATGACTCATCCTGTATTGTTAAAAGAAGTTCAGTGCACACCCCACTAGTTAATGATTTTTACTGATTAGTTTAGTCATTCACAAACAGTTCCTCAAAATCACTCCGAAAAACGGAAAAAATGAGGGACAAAGTTTTCAAAAATAAACGTCATTAGTTTGTTGAAATAATTTTGTCGTGTTCTTGAGTTGATTTTATTAGGCCGCTCCTCGGGCCGCTCTGAACTCGGGATGCGATACTTTTGTGACACCTGTATAAGGCGCCGAAGCTAAATTATTTTCTCAACTGTTGTTTACATAGATTTTTCTCTATTAGAAAATCAACAATCGTGAAACAGGATGATAACGTACTTTACAAACAGCTAAAAGTGAAAAACATTTTTACAAAATTCAAATTAACAACAAAACGACTGGTTGCGATACTTTTTTTAAATCCAGTAATAGGTATAAGCATTTTAATGAAGTCAGCCTTATAAAAATCGAACAAGAACAGATGTCATCGTCGTTGATCTGCTATTATTGTTCCTGTGATTATTATGATTAGGGCTACCATGACCTCTACCCAATTTTGTTCGCCTTCAAACATAGGTATTTACTATATCTAAGATACACGGCATCAGCCATGGGAGATAATATTTATATTTGTAGTAAATCACCTGGAGGTGAAGAAAACCGGCTTAAGGTTGGTGAGTTGTTTGTCATCACATCTATTACTTTCCACTGTTTCAATCAAGTATCCACGTCATTTATTTCCTTCTCATCAACTAATAATCTCAACAATTTCAATCTTACAGGAGTAATTTCAATCAAAGGCCACCACCCCTACTGCCAGGATGAAAACTACGCTGAATACTTGGTGATCGGACCAATGACTCGTTACGCCCAAGATCTGAGACTGATGACCAAACTGATGGCAAACAACCCTTCCGAATTGAAGCTGGACGAAAAAGTTGATTTGAGTAAACTTAGAGTTTTTTACATGAAAACTATGGACAACACATCGCTGGCATTGCCAAGAGTGCAGGCTGAAATCAAACTCGCCATTCAAAGGAGCGCAGAGTTCTTGAAGTTCAAGTGCAACTCTCAAATAATCGACGATTGCAAAGTGTTCGCTGATCTCAAATACAGCTGCGAAATTGCGGGATCAGTACTGTACAAGATCAAAGACATACCCAATTTGCTAAAAGGGGTAAGTGTTTAAGGGTGGGTGCATTCACACCCCTGCTGGCAATAATTTCAAATTCAAGGCGCTAGGGGGATGTGTCGTCATTGGCCGCAACGAGAGCTGACACTTGTCGGTCATCGTTCGAGATTAGAAAGGACACTTGACCTAGCGCGTGCAAAATTTGACATTCACCAGCACTGAGATGTACCCTCGGTTATATGCCGCTAATTAGATTTTTTGTTTAATAATTTCAGGAAAAAAATCACAGCTTAGCAGTTGAAATATGCAAAAGCGCTTTGGGCATGTCAAAATTCAGCAGCAACTTACTGAACTTCTACCTTTTCCAGTGGCTCTACAATACCTTTGTTACAAACGAAGAGTATTGTAATAAAAATGATTATTTAAGGCAGCTGTTTGTGGTGAGTCCAAATATATAATTTTGAATTCAAGATTTAAAAAATGTGTTACAGGAACAACTAGGAGACGATGGTGTATTTTTGTTCCCCACGTTCCCGACGTCGGCTTTTAGACACAAGAACTACTTTTCCAGGTCTGTCGGAATCTCCTATCTGATGATTGTGAACACGCTGGGACTTCCAGCGACGCACGTTCCTTGCGGTTTCGACAAAAATGGCTTGCCTATTGGCCTACAAGTAAATTTCCATCCTTAACATTGATATAAATGTTAATAATTGTTTATGATTTCAGGTAATAGCAGCACCACACCAAGACCGGTTATGCTTGGCAGTTGCTGAAGAACTAGAGAAATGTTTCGGAGGATGGATGCCGCCAACTTAAGTCTGATTTAGAATTGTGCAACAACAAGCTAAGACATTTTGTAACTGAATCACTGAATCTTGAATCTAGTCTAATTAAACGCTACTAGAATTGAAACGAACAATTCAAGTACTTGTATAAATAAGTAAAAATCCATCTCTTGAAGTGGTGTTGGATATGTATATGTATATTGATTTTCTTAGAACTAAATGCACTACCTACATTACAATTGTTGGTAAAGATATTAAGAAAATCAAGATATGTATACATTAATTCAAGTACTCGGCCCCGTTTTGTTTTCAGAATGTACTTCTCTCTGTCTCGACCTCTCAGTTACCTTATACTAAATACCTTACTATGTAGTTCCACCCCTCGTTTCCCCCTTTACTTTTTCAGCACGATAATATCAAGCTTATTCTTGTTCTTCGTGAGTTTAGTAGGTACCTACTCAACCATTATTGTTGATTGCTAAACTCGTTGTTGAAGCAAGTCGATGAATGGTGAATGCTTCAAGATTAGGAAGCAGAAGATATATTACTTCTACGAAGCCTAGTTCTATTTCCATGCACTGCAGTAGATAAAGAGGTATCTACTTGCAAAAAAAAACAGTTGTTCAAATTATAATGACAGAGAGAATGACACTGCAAAGTACAAAACAGAACAATTTGGAAATCACAATGTAGATAGATACCTATAATCGTAAACAACGTGGATTGAATGCAATTTGAAAAAATATATAATAAGTAAGTGAATCATTCAAATTGCCTACTTATGCCAAGCTTTGTATCTCGCTTTGTATAATGTATTTTGTTAGGTAAAAGTGTTGGACAGGATGATGAGTCCCTCTATTTCATATCGTAGCTTAAGGGCTAGTTGGTATGGTGGGTAAGAAAAGCAATTGTCTGTGGCATTGATTTGCATATAAATTCGAGCACAAATTATCTATTTACTTATATTAGGTAGCTGAATACTACTAGACATTTAGCCAATAAAACTGTTGTAAGTTTTAGAACTGTCGTTTTATTACCTACTTATAATTCATTTGGTGCCGTAAAGTGGAATTATAGAGCAAACCTTTGATTTATGAATAATTATACGAAACAGGAGTAGGTGTATAAAAGAACGTATTAAATTCCAACAAAATCGGTTCACTTATGGAAAAGTTCAATGTGGCCACAAAGTGTGTAAGAACCAATAACCTCTTGAAATCATGAACTATGTACTTGATGCAACAAACATATTCCAAGTTTCATGAAAATCGGTTCACTTATGAAAACGTTCAATACATATATGATGGACATAAAGATGCAGGCAAGGCGCAGCCAATTTTAGAATCACAAATAATTACATATTGTTACGTATTTCAAAACACACACTGTTTATTTCTGCGTACTACAATAAATACACGCCAACAATTATCTACTTGGAATATCGCTGTGAATATCGCTGAGATTATCGCCCGCTTATTCGCTCGCTGTCTCTTCCAATTCAATACTGACTGCATACTGACTGTGAGCTGCCGGTTGATGCCTTATATAAGGCCTCCGAATAGTGTTCCCAAACTTTCTGTCATCTTCCAGCAATTTCCATAGTGGCCCAGCATATGCGGTTTCTAGACCACTCCCTCGACCACTCCTGAATAATCATACACACCTTTCGCGTGCTTTCCGTGTCTTCTGGAATCTGCACCTCCGCCAAAGTGGACAGATGTGCCTTGATCGTTGGAGTTTCCCAATCGCGTATACTTCCGGAATGCACCAGATCGCTCCGCACTTTCTACACTGCGATCTAATGGATGGAAGAATCCAGAAATATCCCGTGTTTACCAGTATGCACGAAGTAGCCGCTCGTAACAATATGTAACGTTCCCAGGACGATTTTCAGCAAACGTTCGCAAGAAAACGTTATTTGAACGTTCCTTTCTATAAATAAATATGATGTTATATTGTGGTATTCCCCCTTTGTTTTGTTTGTACGTTGGTACCTGAAGTAGGTACGGTCGTTGTCGTGGGTAGCGTTTGCCGATGGGAGAGGGAGATGGCGCTGCGCTAGGCGAGCCGAGCGAGCGGCAGCCGCGGGCAGGCAGAGAAGAGAATCAGCTGTGGTGAAGAACACGTGATTTCCAGTGCAACGAGTGCGTCGTTTTCACGTATTCAAGGTCGGTTTTTCTTTGATTATTGTACCGTAATTTTGGCTTCCACCCACTCATCAAATCATGTATTTTGATACACATTTTGCCCCACAATTATTGTACATAGCCTGAAATTCTTTGTTCTCTTTCTCAACGGGCTTGCATAACCCGCAGTTTTTCCCCTTTGAAATCAAGGTGCTTTGCACGGCTTTGAATTGCTTTGAATTTTGTGTAATTTATCTACTCCCAAATGATCTCAATGTTGATGGCAAATTCCGTAAATCTAGTGGGTGTGCACTTGGCGCACTCATGACGTTGCCTTAGATTTACGGTGTCGCGCGTATTTCGTGGTTTCATTATTTGCTTCTTTTCCACAAGTAACGTCACAAACAGTAAGATGACAAAAACGAGCTCTGCTACGCCAAAATCAGTCGCTAAGTAGAGAACAGTACTTTTGATGATTCATCCACATTTCATTGTTCATTGTCGGGTTATACATGAAAGTAAAGGAAGGAAAGAGAGACTTGCCGCTTCTCCGTGTTCTGGGGGGGGGGTTCACCACTTGTATGAATCTGCCTTGTTGAGTGTACTAACATTTCCTTTTTTGGGGGGAAATTATGTATAACGACGAAGAGAGGGCCTCAGATTGGCTTGAGTCGATTTTCTTGTATTAACTGTTATTTCTTGTATGTGATTACTGTTTACCAACCATTGTTCTGTTTTGAATGTATGTATGTATCTGTGGGGTTTGTGATGGGTAACTTCTGGGGAATTTCAGGCGAATGCGTTATAGATACTTCTTTCTTCCAATTGCTTACTGAGAGTATAACCAACTCCAACTTCTCTACTTATTTACCTCTCACCTGTTTCTTGTTTATTTATCTACCTGTTTATCTCTCACTTGTCTCTTGTTTATTCGCCTACACAATCACCTATCATTTGTTTCTTGCTGATTCATGTACTTGTTTACCGATCGTTTCTTTATTGTTTACTCATCTGTCAATTTGACTTCTTCTGTTTGTAAATTGTAAGATTAATTGCTGAGCGTAAAGTTTTCCCCAAAGCGTAAACGAGCGAGTTTCCTTTTGTTGTTAAGTGAATAACTTGTAAACGAAGCAAACGTTTCAAAAAAGGTTCAAGTCCCGATTCAGGCCGACTTGGACAATGCATTACTGGAGTGACTTCTCTGTCATTTCATCATGACTCATTCACACTTGACTTTTGTTCATATCATTTGGGAAGGGATTTTTCAGCAACCAACCAGGCTATACGCAGGGGTTTCTTTGACGTGTTCTTCCCATGTGTGCCTGTCAGCGAATACGTCACTTTTCCTTTGCGAATAAATTGACAGTTGAACATGTTTCATGATTTCTTGTTTTGTTAATCTGATTTTGTGTCCATTTCATTCTTGTAAATTCCTGAATTGTCTAAATAATTTGTAATGATATTTCTTGTTTGTGTTTTTTGTTCTTCATTCACGTTGGCATTTTATCACTGTCAATTTCTTGTTGTGAGGTGTTTTGAGAAAAGAAACAAATTCATTCAAAAACTTTGCAAATTGATGTTCAATAAACATTCACTTTGCTTGCATTCCATTCGCGTTGCATTCAAGAATCAAACTTCATCCCCAACGACACATTCTCATCTTGAGTAAGAACTCAACAACACAACGTAGGTAAAAGGTAAACGACGTGTGGAAGGGAAGGAGTAACGACGATCACTGCCAACATAGAAAACAGGGTTGCACTACAGAAATGATGTCCCGTGACCAGGATATACTACTGAAGTGGTCCTCGTGAACTGGGTATACTACAGAAGTGGTGCCCCGTGACCAGGATATATCACAATATTTTGAAGGGTAAATAACGAGTTTGAACAAACGTTCGAAAGTCAACGTTTTTAAATAGATTTTTGTTTCAGAGGTTTTTATGATGTTCGAAACTTTAACGTTAAAAACTCATAACTTGAATGAATGTTCTCAGCAAAACGTACATGGTGTTGTTCATTGTTTATTATAATCGAGATTATAATCAACATGGCGTTTCGACGATTACGTTCAAATATAATTATTTTCAAGAAACTTTTTCAAAATTGTGTTGAAAACACTGTTTCCTATCTACCTCGCATTGTTAAAGTGTAGGTAGGGTAGAGGGGGGCACCTCCGGACTGTTTTTGCTAAATCAAGCTCTAAGCCAGATTTAAACAATGTGAAACTTGAAACATAAATCATATAATTCTTTGATATTTTGGGCGATTTTTGCGATAGTTGAATTGGAAAAATGTGAAGCAGTTTTTCTGTCATAAATTTTTGGAAAATCAGTTGCAATTGTCCGAATGTACCCCACCCTGGGGCAGTTCTGGACAGGCCTGGGGTAGATCCGGACATTATATATAAAACTCAAATCAAACAGCATTCTCTAATATGGAATAATGTTCAATGTGCATTTGAAAGCTTGAAGATAAAAATAGAGTAATACGAAAGTACAAAAAATAATATAAAATGGGCACTTAATGTCCAAAGAGTCAAAATTTATGTTGAACTTAACGTAACCAGCCAAGCGGGAACTTCCGCTCACGTTCATTGGCTTGGGAAGTTTTGATTCAATGTCAGCCCTGCTGACGGTCGAAACGTCATCGACGGGTGGTAAATGGAAGCGATTTAGAATGCCTCAAAAATTTCACCAAGAATTCATGGTATTCCGGACAGTCCGAATGTGCCCCGCTTGAAACGTCCGGACCTGCCCCGTCTGTCAAAAAATGATTGTACGCAATCAGATAGTCACTTTCGCATGTTTGCCAGAAGTGGGAAATAGGTGATGCAGAGCACAAATGTCTGTTCTTTTGCATGCATCACTTGAAAAATAAAAAACTGAAACACGTAAAAGTGTATCATCTTAGGAATGGAGTATTGTGTTACTTGCTTTCATGAGCATTTTGAAATTTCACTTCACTGCTTCTATGAATCTTCTTTTTTCTGCACTGTTTTTTGTGAACTGGCATTACACCACCTTTGCTACCAACCCCTAAAATATTACACCGCTGCATTTGACATTGACAGAAGGCGGGAAACTTGTAGTGTCCGGAGGTGCCTCCTGTCCGAACCTGCCCCCCTCTACCCTACCTACTTATAACTACAACGCTTTCTATATTCATGTAAAGTATAAATGAATACCTTATTATTCCTACAAATTTGTGCGTTTATTATGAAAGACGATAACAATATCTACTTATAACCTCACATATACCTCTACTTCTTCAGTTATTCACCTTTATTTTCTAAGTTCACTAACGTTACAACTGTGTATACTTCCAAACTCACCTGAGGGTGGACGAGGGCGAGGGAGGGGTCGACTCGAAAAAGATGGGACCTACGAGTGCCGACACTGCGACGACAGCGACAAAATTCGGGATTTCGAGTCCGAGTAACATGCAACGGCTAATGCCCGTTTTCATAGTCGTTGTCATGTTGTCAAGTGCACCTTGTTCAAGTATCACTTTCAATCAAGCTGTAGCTCAAGTACGATTTGTGTTTTATGGACTTATTTTTGGCTATTGCCGTGAAATAGTATTCCTCGAGGAAAGCCGAGGTTATGTCTATATGAAACAGAATTCGTACTTGAGTTACAGCTTGATTTAAAGTGGTACTTGGACAAGATGCACTTCGACGACGACTATGAATACGGGCATAACGAAGTCATCAACCATTCCAGGCAATCTGGAACTGGAACATCACTCTGGACGATCCGATCATGTCTTTTTTGTGAGGCCGAGACCGGTCTATTCCATTTCCAACCATGCAACCAGCATGCAACGCCGAAAACCGTCACTGAACACTGAACGATCAAAAGCACCCTCTGAAAAGCACTCGCAAAAGCACAAATCACAAATCAGTTTTTAGCGGGAAAAACAAAAGTAAACAACTCTTATTTTCATATAGGTATAACATTTCAAGAAAGTCGCATATGCCTTTGAATTTTTTATTTCGAAATAAAAGTCTGTGATAAAAGTATACAGGTGTCCCGAAAATACACCGACAACATTCTGGTGCAGCTTCCTCTCATCGAAACAAGAAAAAAAGTTCCCATAAACATGGGTTCGGAAACGCTTCCTAAGCAAGGGAGCTACAGACCCTTAAAGGTGGGACCCTGAAGATGGTATTTATCTAATATTTCCGAAACCGTTCAAGGGAACGTTTTCATACATTCAAACTCAAATATCTTGTAAACGATGCGTCTATCGAGATTGAACAAGTGGACCTTTTTTTGATAGAAAACTCCAATATCCCATAATTTCTTGTTAAATTTGAAAACAACTCACATTTAAAAAAGTTAGGGTCATTATTACCCCCACACCTCAACCTGACCCACCCCTGGTAAATTATTTTGAAAAAGTCTTGCCTCATTTTGTTGGGCACAAGAAGGTTAGTGGATGTGTCAAGTTTGATTGATTTCTCTTGAACGGTTCCGAAGATATTGAATAAAAACCATCTTCAGGGTCCCACCTTTAGGGGCCTGTAGCTCCCTTAGGAAGGGTTTCCGGACCCATGTTTATAAGAACTTTTTTTCTTGTTTTGATAAGAGGAAGCTGCCCTAGAACGTTGTCGGTGTATTTTCGGGACACCTGTAACCTGTATATTTAGTTTTACTTTTAAAAAATATGTACTAAAAGTGATTTCTACCTATCAACTTTTTCAGTGGCATCAGAAACTCTTTAAAGACGCAACGAAGTAAATAAGAGAGTGAACGAAGTAGTAGGATAGCCCAACGTGCGACACACAGACACAGCCCCTTTTTGTTCGCACGTTATAAAACGACCTTGACGTTTTGAAAAACCCTCCCTTTTCAATCTCCCGTCCCAAATTGACAGTTTGCATATGCCACCAATCAGATCCGACCATTGGAACGACAGATGACAGAGTTGAAGCTTCGCGTCCTAACCTAACATAACCAAACCGGTTCGTTTTCAAAAACAACCACAAACCACAACCATCTAGTTCATTTTCATGTTCACCAGTTCACCGGTCATTTCCTTTTATTTGTTGTTCGTATTTCATGAAGTGTAGACATTGAAAAACATGGTGCGTCCAAAGGCAGCTCCCAAAAAGAACGATGCACCTGACGGTCCCTTTCGTCTTTACGATTACGTCCCGAAAAGCAGAAGGAAATCAAAAAAATCATCCATACCCAGCCACTTTAACGTTTTCCCTGCCAAAGAAGAACACAGACAATTTTACCTTGGGAAAATTTGTGTTGGGACTACTGGTAATCTCATGCCTGAAAGTTGGACAGAATGTAAAGCTCAGTTCGCAAGAGACCTGAGACCTTCAAAATTCACAGCCGAGAACAAGGAGGAAAACACTCTAACACTGCACTTTGGTTCAACGCCGGTCGTTGTCTCGCTTCTGGAAGAAGATGATGAATTTTACGAATTCTGCAAAGGTATTTGAATTGAAGAGCAACTTGTTCATGCCAATATAACCATGATTGTTGTAGATCTAATTGTAACATCAAAGATTTTTGCGATTGATTTCATCATCGAGGATTCCTTGTTATATTTCGATATCAGCTTTGTCACCTTGCCACTTCCTAAATTCAGCAAGAAAATAGGGAAATGTGTCCAGAGAATTATCAGTTCGTTGTACGGGATTGAAGGTAAAATTTACTCAAGTGTTGGTGTTGTGTTCTTTTCACTGAAAATTTTTTTCTTATTCACTTCAGAAGAAATAGACAAGAAGGAAATGGAGGTGCTGAAGGACCTTTACAAGAACATCAGGAAGAAGTCTGGTGGATTGGAAGTGAGTAGTGGGGAATTCCAGCACTACAAATTGAAGCCAGAACTGAGACCGTATCAAAAAAGTGCAGTTTGTTGGATGGTGAATAAAGAAAAGCAAATTTTAGAGAATAAAGGTGAGGATGTTGTACATTTCTCCAGTTATTTACATTGTTGATTCAAATGATTGTCTTGTCACTTTAGAAAAATTCAAAACTCTACAAATATAGTAGTAGAGACCCTTTAATCTGAACTGCTAAGTGTAAGGGGTTGCTCGGATTATTGAAGCTCACTAAAAATAACGTCATTTTGTAGAGTTTTCAGTATTTTTTTTACGGTAAGTTACTTAAATCAAGAGAATGGTAGAAATTAAAAAAAAAATACAAGAATCTTATGATTTTTGTTATATTTACAGAAAATTGGGAGGAAAATTGTATGCTTTTGTTCAGACTAAAGTGCTTTTGTTCAGATTATGGAATTTCATAGGATACCTGGATACCTGATGTTAAGATTACTTATGGGAGGTTTGCATTAACGTGGGTTTGGGTTAAAGGGTTTTTACAGTACAACATGTGTTTCGCCTTTTGTTGGAGGCTCATCATTGTAAAACCGTCAGGTTTGAAAGTCTCATTAAAGGTTCAAAATTAGCTCCATGAACTACTGTCAAGCCAGGTGATACCCGACCGTGCATGTACTGCC
Source organism: Anaspis maculata (assembly GCA_949128115.1). Taxonomy (NCBI): domain Eukaryota; kingdom Metazoa; phylum Arthropoda; class Insecta; order Coleoptera; family Scraptiidae; genus Anaspis; species Anaspis maculata. The sequence continues at coordinate 93,249,073 of OX421962.1, forward strand.
TCCAATAGCAGGTTTTTGTAACTGTAATCTTTTTGAAGGTGCCATTCAGAAAATTTGGCGATTCCGCATATTTTCCTCCGCATATTTTCAGCAGGAAAATATGAATTTAAGTCGTACTCTTCATTCAGATTGAAAATAAAAAATTTTGTATGAAATTTAAAATCTGGGGTGCGATTTTCAAGCATGTAGTGTGTAGTGATTTTTCATAGTGAGTCATACACAGGGTGACTCAACAAAAACACAAACACAACAGAGAGGTTTTTGGGCTTTTCACCTAATTTTTTTTGAGAACTGCTCCGACAGGTCGATTTTTATATCAGGGGGACGTCTGAAACATACATTGGCGAATTTCTATCTTCAGCCCCCTCAACCCCACCCAGCCTAACCTCAAAATTTCCAAAGACACCACCCACTCACCTTGCGCTACATCAAATTAAAAGAATTAATGGTGGATTCATGCATAGAAATTTAAGATTTAAAATTTAACATTTAATTTTATTTCCATAAAAAACCAATGGGTGAACACTTAAATGGTCAATCTTAAATTTTGAATTTCCATGCATGAATCCACCATAAGTTCTCTTCTTGAGAAAATATTTCTAAAATTTGTAACCCTACTTTCTACTCAAAACCTTCTTTCTGAAATTCTCTGACTGTCCCATTTTATATTCTTGACTCATCAATTTTCTTCTCTTCAATTTAGTCAGCGTCATCCCAGATAGCATTGAAGAAGGAAATTTTTGGTGCAAAAAGTGCTACCCTAAATTCACCCCTTTGCTCTTCCTCAACCCAATTTGAAAATTCAACAAGACATCTACTTTGTGATGAATCGAATTGAAGGGAATTGAATTCTTTTCAGAAAACAATGTTTTGAAAATTTTCAACTCTCACAATCAATTAAACATTCGAGGTATTCCCGGAAGAAAAGGGGGAATTTTTGTTGTTGTTGAGAATATTTTGTTCCGATCCCCCCACCAACATGAAACGGAAAGTATTGTTATCGTGCAGAATAAGAGGTTTTGAGATTTCACTGGATATATCCATTTTGAGGTCATCCAAGACGATTGAGACCATTTTCAGAATGATGTCGGTCTGTGTGTGTCTGTGTATCTGTCTGCGATCTTCCACGATAACTGCCGAACCGTTGACCCGATCGACTTGAAATTTGGCATGCGGACATGGTTTTTCTCTGGAAAGCCCATTCGTTTTTGGCTGTCATCTGTTCACTGTCAACAAATTTCAGAAACTATATCTCACGAAACTTGACTTGCAATATGTCATTTGAAAGCCCTTGAAAAACTGTATTCAGAACAGATGAAAGTATTGCCCCATCTGTCATCTGTCAAATAATAAAAATGTCAAAGTTCCATAATTTACCATTTAATTATTCAAAATCTATCCGATGGATTGGAACCAAATTTTACAGGAAGCAACATAACAAAAGAGTCAAAATAAGTCTGCAGTTACAGCTTTCCACCATTTTCTAGTCGAGCGTTATGAATTTTCAAAATTTCTCCTGGCCGTTGCCACCCGAGAGGGTCTCTCGCCCGTGTTTTGACCAGAACGACTTGCTTTTGTAGCAGGACTCCGCTCAAAAACTCATTCCTGCTCAGGGATAGACTTTTTTTGAAAAATTTCAACTGATATAGAAAGTAGATTGGATTGGGTGTCGTGTAGGCCTATTTTCAAAATCGACACAGTTCCGGTTTTGCGACGGTAATTATCTCAAAATGAAATTTGCACATTCCGTGAATTTGAGGAAAAAATGCAGTTTGCGAACTTCGATATGCGGTTCTGAATTTGGACCGCGTTCCATTTGTCAGCAACGAAGTCAGGCTATCTCAGATTATTTCTTCCCCTTCCACCCCTGCCAAGGTACTTCGTGCGGTAAATTGCTTGTAAGAATTTCCGCTGAGTTGAGAAGTGGAAGAAATGGGAACGAATCAGTCGCGCGATGAAATTCCAAAATGGCTCGACCGATTTGAAGAAAAAAAATTGTGTTCGCCTTAAAACTGGGCTGCCCCCGAATTATTGCAACACTGAGGTGTTCAACGCCGGGGGTGCTTAAAAAAGAAAACGTGAATTTTTTGTTCAAAATACTGACAAAACATGATGAATGGAAACAAAAGAGATTATCTAACCTTACTGTTACAGCTTGACCTACGCTGTTTCTGCGATTCTGCACAATTTTGCATTAGTGAAGGATGAATGACATTATTGACAAGTTCATGATAGTGGATTTTAAGGTTGTTAAGTTTACCTACACTGGCGAAGTCAGATTTCAGCGCTCCTTTTCAACTACCACATTTACTTAGCTCAGATAAGATTTTGAACTGTATAAGTTAGGTCAGAATCTTTTCTGAGATGTAAAAAAAGCGCTCAAGATTGAATTAATTTTCAGAGGGAAAACTTTTGGAATCGGACCCACGGTTTTCGAGTTTTCCTTTCCGGAAAAACTGCAAATTGTCCAGTTTTTTATCCCGAACAGATTTTCACTTTTTTTAAACAAAAGGTAACTGGTTCTTAAACCGGGAATTTTCCTGTTGAAAATGTAAAATGTAAAACCGGACTTGAATGATGGAGTTTAAAGTGAAGCCCTAATTGACGATTCTTTCAATAAGATGATATTATGGAATAAGATTGATGAAGGTTGTTGAAGGTTTCCCGGAAAATTCAAATTTTCCTGACAAAATTTCCAATTCCCTGCAAATTATTTTCAATTTTTCCCTCCTATTCCAACTTCCCACCAGAAGGGACGTTTTGAAGAAAAATTTACATAGGTTCCTGGATACTAGTCGGGAAAGTTTTGGGGTGACACAACCGATTTTTATTTAGAAGCTGTGTCGAGGGGGAGCGGAGAAGTGAATTTGGGTGGCACTTTTTCCACAGAAAATTTTCTTCCTCGATGCTGTGCAGGATGAAGTTGACTGCAATGAAGAAAATTGAGAGGTCAAGAATATAAAATTGGACACAGAGAATTTTAGAGAAATATAGGGTGGGGTTGGAAATTGAAAAAAAAAATTTCTTCTCAGAAGGAAAATTTGATTCTCTTTGATTTGGTATATCGTAAAGTAGATGGTGTCGTTTGAAATTTCAAAGTTGGGGCAGGTGGGAAGGTGGGGGTGAGGGGGCTCAGAATAGAAATTTGCCAATGTATTTATGTTTCAGATGTCCCCTTCGATATAAAAATCGACCTGGCCGAGCTTTTTTCAAAAAAATGTGGTGAAATGCGCAAAAACCCCCTCTGTTGTGTTTTTGGGCCACCCTGTATCAGTCTTCTTTCCGACATTTTCAAGTCAATAGCTTCAGCTACATTATTAGCAACTGAAAATTTTTGAAGTGAAATCATCAGCCGTGCTCTATAAATAAATTAATAAATAAATAATTTTATTAATCTTTTGTTACTATATAACATAGATGAAGATATATATGATCATATATATATATATATATATATATATATATATGATATATGATATATATATATATAATATATATATATATATTTGATTATCTATGTTTTGTCAATCAAATACGCACAATTTTGCACGTGCATAAGCCAATTTTTTCGGGGTCAATCTAAAGCGATCCAATCAATTTTCAGAAACCCTGCATCCGCTCTACACACCAATCACTCTGAAATCTGGACTTGAAGTTTATTACGATAAATACTCAGGCTACCTCAGTACCACCAAACCTCTGGTTGGAGATCTAAACAGAGCCGGTATTTTAGCGGACGAAATGGGATTGGGTAAAACAGTCGAGGTTTTGTCTTGCATCTTGCTGCACCCCAAAGTTCCCGAGAGCGATCACGATTATTCCATGAGTAGCAGCTCCGAGGCAGATGAAGATCAATCCAACGGAAAACCCACAGTCGACAAGATGTCGCGAAAACGCACTGCGCCTGAAGACGAAACCGAAAAAGAGGACAGCATGTACGTGATAGGATCTAAAAAGATCAAAGTTCCCGAAAACTGGGTCAAACTCAGCTCGCAAAAATCTCAGCTGCGAGCGTCATTAGAAATGTGGTACTCCAGCTGCTTGGCGGAAGCCAGCACTAGCCGTAGAAGATCAACGGAAGGCCCCAGCGTTCAGTGCATATGTGGCTCAAGTTCAATGAACGGAACCGTATCGTGCACCGACTGTGGCAAGATTCAACATAAAAGGTGTTTGGGGTACAAAACCACTTATGGAGATTATCGCTGTCCTCAGTGCTGGACCAACCAGCCGCTCCTGGATTGTGGTGCTACGTTGATAGTTTGTCCAATAGCTTTGTCCAACCAGTGGCGCGATGAAATCCTCAAACATATCAAAGGTTCATTTAAAGTGCTGCATTATAAAGGAGGCCCCGTCATTCCGTTATACCCCACCAGGTTGCAAGAGTACAACGTAGTCTTGACCACTTACAGCGTTTTGCAATCTGAACTCAGATTGACCGAAACTGAACAAGTAATTAGTATTATTACCTATGCTTGTAAAGATCATATCGAGTCTAACATTGTTTTGTTTTTTTCAGACAAAAGAGCTGAGGAGACCCAAGAAGTATTCGATACCCGGCAGTCCGTTGACTTTGGTAAAATGGTGGAGGCTTTGTCTGGATGAAGCGCAAACTGTCGAAACCACCGCAAGCATGGTGTCCGTCATGGCGCAGAAGCTAACTTCACATTTGCGGTGGGCTGTGACAGGCACTCCGATATCCAAAGACGTGTCAGGTGGGTTCAAATCCGGTCGCTAAGCAAGGTGTGGCAGGAAAACTGAAAATACTTTAAAAATATTTAAACATTTTTTCCTTTTTGGGTAACGATAGTGGAACCAGAAGTAGTTAGCCCTTTTACGGTGGTTAATGAAGAACTTATGGAGTTTGAATTCTCTTTTTTTCAATACTAACTTCGATTGGTTTTTGAGAAAATTAGCGACACAGTTTGTAAAAAAAAGTAGAAACCCATCCTAAGTTGCTTCAGTAATAATATTGGGCGGACTTGGGCTTTAACAAGCCTTGTTGTTAGTATCAAACTAAGCAAAATGTGTCATTATGACATTTATTCATTATTACCGTGGCCTGCTCAACGTGCAAAATTTAAATAAACAGCAGTTTTTATCTCGGTTTTCTGCAGTAGTAAATAATTTAATATGAGATGATGATTATAATTATAATAATTATGTTATATGATAATAATATTTTGAATCATTTTATTATAGATGAAATATAATGAGTCTATAATCAATATATTTGTCAAGTGATTTTTCTGATGGGCTGTGTGCGAGACAAGTAGCGCCGCGTAGAGCACGAACGTAAAGTGAAGCTTTCGGTGGTATAGCCTAGATACACAAGAAATAGGCCGGCGTGATGCGAACACCCTAAGCATTCCCTCCACTATGCCAGTCCACAAGTGGTTCTTATTTCCACCATCATGGGCTCTGTGTGTCCTACGCCTTGATAGCTGGAGGTCATGCACGCTTCCCATACAGTATAGTTGGTTAGCTTATGGTATCCCATGTGCAACTTGAAGCGTGAGTGAAAAATTGTAAGAGCCGCCACTGGTGACATTTCTGACACTGATGTTTTATAAAGGCATTCTCTTGCTGTGACCTCTATGGCGATGTAAGAACTGCGGCTTTATCCTGAAGAATTTTTCAGAACACTATTAGTACAAGAGAGATAGATTTCAACCTCGGAATAAATATGGACGTCCTGAAAATTTGATATTCTGTTCAGAATTGAGTCCTCTAAAACATATCCAAAATCGCCAAAAATCGCACCCGGGGGTTTTGAGTTATTGAAGGGGGGGGGGGGGGGGGTAAAAAATTGCAACTTGAAATGGAGGGGATGAAACCTGTCAATCCATTGGAAGCAAATACGTTATAATTCGACGCATCATATCTCGCTGATACCATTTTTGCACAAAAAGTGTCGATCTTTGATAAAGGGGGATCGTGGGGGGGCGAAGCTCTGCCAGGTGGTTCATTTTGTTTTTCTGGCCATGTAGAACCGATCACGACAAGTTAAGTATCTTTTCCGACTAAATTCAATCTCCTGAACTCGAATCCGATGTGTAAATTTGGATGAAAACAAGTTTGAACAAGTTAACTTGAAAAAACTTGTGTTTTCTTTGACAATTTTGACGATTTTTTTCCACTGTTGAAGGTGTTCATCTTTGAAAAACTTTCAGGGACCATTAAATTGAAGTGTATTGTTCACGAAAATCATCTACTCCATGTTTAATTTTGTTTCTCGAGTTCAAAAAATCGATTTGAACCTGGGCTTCTACAAATGACCAGAACACTACAACATACACCTTCAAATGAAAGTAACTCAAACTATTGGAAAACTAATAACTTATTTTCAAAAATTCGAGGATTTGTGCAGAACTGAATATACTCTATGTATACTGAACTCCTATAACATAAACAAAATCGCCATGAATCGCACTGCAGGATTTTGAGTTATTCGAGGAGGAGGATAACATTTTGTCACGATTCGTCTCTATGAACTGTTACCTCTCCCCTCAAATAACTTAAAACCCTGCAGTGCGATTCATGACGGTTTTGTTTATGTTATAGGGAATTCAATTTTGCATAGCAATCATTGAATTTTCAAAGATAAGTTGTTTGTTCATGTAACATAAGTTGATAATGAATGAAATTCAAAAAAAAGTACAAAATAATTAAAATCTAAATAAGTAAGTGGCAGGTGGGTAGAATAAAGAACAGTTGTAAAAAAAACTAATGGGTGACTTCCCTTGCCTTTATTTCGGAAAAGTTACTGCGGAAAAGAGGGGTATTTTTGCTCAAATATCTCCTCTAATAATAATTGAGAAATAGTACACAGCACAAAATATATGAACTCGAAATAATTTCTAACATACCGGCCACCACCGCATTTTTCTAACATACGCTCCTTCTAACCTATGCTCCTTCCGGTAGTAGCGTAGCTTAAAAAGGGCGTATGTTAGAAAATTTGAAAATCATCAACAACGAAAAGTAACCAGATTCTTTTATATTGCTTTCAATTACACCACAAATAAAAGAATCTATAACGTCAACACCATTGAAAGAAGGATGGAAGAATTTTTTCAATTTATAGAAAAGTAACCAGACATGGGAATATTTTCAGGCCGACTAGTACATTCTGAAAGCCCTGCCCTCGGGTGTCATCGGAAAACTTTCTAACATACGCAACAAGCCCATTTTTCTAACATACGCTCATTCTAAGCTACGCACTTTCTAAGCTAACAACTGTAGCCCATAAGACGCTTTGGCCGATTTGTGCCAAATTTTCAGGATACTCCAAGAAAAATACGTTCTACAATATTATGATATCTGAACCTTTCTACCCCCCACACAAAAAGTTAGGAAATGCGGTTTTTCTTGAACGGAGTAAAATTTACCCTTGAAACATATTTTGGAAAATGCTGCTTGGCGATATAAAGATTCGAGATTAGAGCTTGTATATTAGGAAACGATCTCTGCAAACTGATTTCAAGAGTTGCTTGTACCGTGCGCCATCTAAGGTCATGTAAATGGTTGAAGTGACTATGCCCTTTAGGCAATGGCTATCATGAGTTCCGTTGGTCACCTGAAGGCCTTGACGGGGTCGACAAAGGTGTTGTTGCAGAGTCTGGTCCGTTATTTATAAAATAACTTTTGATTTTTAATGTTCGATGACTTCTTAAACTGAGTTCAGATGCAATAATAATAATAATAATAATAATAATAATAAATAATGCCAAATAATAAGCTTTACCTTGTGATCCACAGTATCTCAAAACACTACCCTTAAATTATTCTTTTTTTTTTGTTTATTAATTTCAGATTTATATGGACTCATCGACTACCTACAAATCGAACCGTACAATGATCATGAGACGTGGAAAAATGTCTTGTTGGATCCCTACCTGAACGGCAATGTGGAACCTATGCACAACTTCTTGTCGCAGGTCATGTGGCGGTCGTGCAAAGACGACGTCATCGATCAGATAAACATTCCAAAGCAAACTATCAAAGAGTATGAGCTAAATTTCTCACCGGTTGAGCACTATTTCTACAATTGCCAGCATGAGTCCAGCCGAAACTCATTCCTGAGTCGTTCGAGCAAGCTCCCTAAAGAAAAGGCGCTTCAGACCTTGAACAAGTCGGAACTGAAAACTGTAAGTTGATTTTTATTTTTATCGCATTTCTCTGGAAAATACACTTCCACCGCGAATCTTACTAGCACTTCGGTATCCATCCGTCTGTAATGTCATTGAACTCTGCCTAATGGCGGCTTTACAGAACTTCGTATGTCGCCGGCCAATAGGATTCGATCTGCCTGTACTCCCCTACCTCCCTTCATAATGGGGAACTATAGGCAAAACGGATTGTAGAGGGCGACGTGTTCCATGCACCCATATTGACAGTTAACGTACATAACCTCAAAGAAATGCAAACAAATGTACGGAGAGTGGAAAGTGCTCAATGAAGAGTTGAGGCGGGGATGGAGCCCCACTGAGAGGGAATAAAAAAGGGATAGTGCAAACTGCAAAGGTATGGTCCTTTGGAACTGTTGCAGTCTGATACACAACACGTCACTACCAATTTTTTTACCGCGATTTTTGGCTTGTCGGCGTTTCTACTTTTCAACTCGCGAAGTAACGCAAACCGCTGGTTCCTATGCTGAGTGCTGACAAATGAAAATGAAATGACAACTACAAAGTTGAGGTTATGTACGCTTAAAATGACACTGATGATAGCTGGGGTGCATGGAACACGAGCGCCATTACTTCAGGCGTTTGCCACTATAGTTCCCCATTCCCGCGACACGAGTTTCTGTCGTCGTGTCGTTCAAATTATTCAACTACAGTGGAGTGGGGGACTGTCGCCGGCGACAAACGAAGTTCTGTAAAAGCGGCCTTATGGTGGCCTTACATTGAGCATCAAATGCTGCAGCTTTCTTTGCAGCAGAATTCTGATTGGATGGGCAAAATTCAAAAGTTTTGCCGCCATGCTGCTGAAGAAGTTGGTTGGCTAGTAGCATGGCGGCAAAACTTTTTGAATTTTGCTAGTGATGTAAAATGTCCGGACAATTATGATTGGGTCAATTGTCCACTATAATTGCCCGACAATTGTCTGGTCAATTATGGACATTTATGAAAATTATCAAAAATAACGGAAAACGATTCTAGGGCCCAAGACCTTTAAAATAAGGGGTTATACTTATGCTAAGTTCGATTATTTAGTTTGGTTTTGTTGGATAGGTACTGTACAATTATGCTTAAATACGAATAGTAACACAATTAACGAAGTACCTAAACCTGGTTTATGTTGACTGTTGACTTATATAACAAATTAGATTTTAAAATGACTTTAATTGGAAATGTCAATTAATTAGTTTGAAAAGCAAAAAAAAAATATAACGGACAATAAACTCGGACAAACCAAGGATGTGGACAAACGGACAGATCAAACACGAAGAAACACGAATAAAGACAGAGGTGGGAAATTATTTACGTTTATAGTTTTGTTTTTAGCTCATAGATGGCGTATCCGGGCAATTTCAAAATTGCCCGGACAAGTATCATATTGCCCGGACAAATAAGGACAATACACAATATTGCGTGACCGCTTAGCGCATGCGCTAAAAAACGAGGTGATTCGTTCTAAGTCTTCCATATGTTACGCTGTAAAATAGGTGATTCTCAAACTAAGCTCAATGGATTATGCGTCGTTTTCAAGTAGAAGTGGTTACATAGAAAAATCGGAGTAACCCTCGCAACCTATTCATGAAAGCACATATGTTAGGGATCATTCCCAAATGCCCCAAATTACGAAATAAAAAAACATGGAACACTTCAACCATAACATTCAAATTTACCGCGAAATTGTCTGGGGATATTTCATTTAATCAGTGCTGTATTGTATTGACGACAGCATGGTGTGGCGACAGTCGGTCCTCTGAGTGGCACACACTTTTTCGACCGCCGAATATGCATTTTAAATCGGAAGACTTCACAAGTTGCTGATAGAACTGTACAAAACGTTAACGTCAAACACTGAAATCGATGTCATTGTCGAGTTCTGGGTCGCTATTTTTGAATCCTGTGAGAAAAGTCCCTGGGAGTAAAATACATTCCGCAGTACACTGATGTAGCGAATGTTGCCTAAAATCGTGGTTTTTAGGCAACTTTCGCTACAGAAGTGTAGTACGGATTATATAATACTCCCAGGGACTTTTCTCACACGATTCAAGAATAGCGGCCCTGAACATGCGCGATGACAACTTGTCACCGTTTTCTTAGTTCGCATGACATCCGTGTCGGAGCGCCACTTCCGCGGAATATTGTGTATTGACCGGGCGATTCTGGACACTTTTATAAATGTCTTACATCACTAAATTTTGCCCATCCAATCAGAATTCTGCTGCAAAGAAAGCTGCTGCATTTGCTACTCAATGTAAGGCCAGCATTATTCAAAAATGTTTTTGGCTGTCATTTGTCAAACGAAAGTGTCACTTTTGAAAAATAACATGAGCTATATCTCACGGAACTTGACTTGAAGTATGTCATTTGAAAACTTTGAAGTTCAAATCTTTGTCATTCACTTATTCAGAATCTATCTGATGGATCACAACCAAATCTGGCAGGAAGTAGCACAACAAAAGATTGAAATTATGTCTGCATTTTGAGCTTTCCACTATTTCTCAGTCGGGCGCTAAGAATTTTCAAATTTTTGCTTGGCCGTTACCACTTGAGGCGTATTAATTTACTTGTTTGTTTCTTATTAACATGTTTAATCAGAACAACGAGCAAATGATTTTTTTAAATATTCTGTATAAAAACTGATCATCCTCTGTAGGTTATATTTATTGCAGATAGAGGCATCAGCAACGTCACTGTACTTACATGGTGATTGCTTATTGAGAAATAATAGTGAAGGTCGTATTTTTTCCGTAATAATAATTCACTACTGATCACTGCCTACCTTATTACTGATCAGTACGTGCCTACTGGGTAAATGCGCTGTAGAGAATCACGCCAGTGAAGACTTTGGATTTTTTTTAGCTCGATGTTTTTTGGGAGGATTAAAGTTGTCCATTTTTTTCAGCTTCTGGAGCCTCTGGTGTCGTTGAGGTCAGTGTGCTCCTGTCCAAGCTCAATGCGCACCCGTTATCTGGCCACGAAGAAAGTGAAGTCCATGAACGACTTGCTCGAGCTATTAATCGCAAAGAACACCAACGATTGTGATGAATATCTCCGCTATTTAATCAGCTCTTTGAACGGTCTCGCTGGTATTTATCTGCTTCTCCAAAATCCTCCCGAGGCAATCGATCAGTATCGCAAAGTTCTTCAGTATTACACCAGATTTAGCGTGGAGGAAAAGCAGTTGAAATTATCCGTGGACAAGCTGCAAGTCATCCATGCCATGCACAATGCCGCCGAAATTCTTGAACTCCACCCCCACATCGAAGCGAAAACCCTGAGGGATGCTTCCCTGAAAAAGGATTGCGCGGAGCTCGAGAAAAATTACATTCAAAAAGTCATAAATCAGGTAAATCTGATTGGTTCGACTCCTTATATGTATATTATTCACTGAAACTTTTTTCAGTCGCATATTGCACTGCAAGAACTTAAGTTGCAAACCAAGGAAGTTGATAAACTGCGTTCTCAATTTATGCTGAATCCTGGTCAATGGTACAGCGATCTGATAGATTGGGTTGGTATTCACAGTTACTATGAAGAGCTGGATAATAAAATCAGAAGTGCTCACGATCGGGCCAATATCCATAGTAAAACGTTGGCTTACAAACAACATGAAAGGGCTTTGTTGTTGATCATGAGCGAGTGGGATGAAAAGTTTACTCAGTACCGCGAATCGGCTTTCGAAGCCGTCGATGATCTGTACACTCACTGTCCAGATGAAGAGTTCAAAATAATCATCGATCAGGAATTGGTCCAGGCCGTCATGGACTGTCATTTGCGACCGAAGCGCGACCAGAAAAAGGAACCCAAGAAGAAGAAATGCCCCGTGTGCTTAGCCAACGACAGTTTGAAAATATACGAATTGCACATTTTCCTGACGACAGCCAGAACCGAAAGCTATCAAGACATGTCGCTGCAAGGCAGTTGGAAACCTACGTCCGAAGAGCTAATTTTTCGATGTTAGTACTGTGTCCGCAATTTTTATCATCAGTATAGTAAGAATTTTGACTTTGATTTCAGCGTTGTATACTTTTGCAAAAGCAAAAGGTGCCAACAGAGAGCTGGTTAAAGACGGAAAGGTGCACATGGATTTGTTGGATGTCCTCAAGAAAGAATTCAAGGAACTGAGGAAGCTTTGGACTTACATCGACAGCCAAATACGCGCCCAAGATGAATTGGACATGTGCAAAATCAGGCTGACGATTGGTGAGAAAACTGACGAGACTCGAAAGAGGAGTTCTATACTGAAAGATTTGCAAGATCGTTTGGAGCAGAGGGCTCAAACTATTCACATCATTCAGGAACAAGAGGTTTGTTTCAAAATCTTATTGTATCTTTCTCTGTATTTCTTTTAGTTGGACTAACAATAATATTATTGTTTAATATTATTATATTGTTATTTATTTTGACTATGAAGAGTTTGAACAGCGTCAAAAAGAAAATTCAGTGAATCAAGGGACTAATGGAATTTTTTGTATTGGCATCGTTACCCTTTTGAACCTTGTAAACTGTTTTGAAACGTTGTGCCATGTTGTGCTCTTCCAGCTTGACCGTCAGAGGACGATACTTACCAGCGAGGAGCTCGAAAGCACACACCTTCTCCAAAAGTGTCTTGGCACTCGAAAATATTTGGAAACATTGAGGGACCAGCAAGTCGAAGGCCAACGTTTGGATCCGTGTCCAATTTGCAAGAACGATTTGGAATCGTACTGGAGCATCATACCTTGCGGTCACAGTTATTGCTTGGATTGCATTCAGTTTTTGGCTGGACAGGTACCTTCAAAAATTGCCCACGTAGTTGAGTAGCTTGAGGCTTGACTTTTTGTACATTTCAGGGTACGAGGCAGTACATCCAGTGCTCGGTTTGTCGTGCCACTCACTTGGTGAAAGAAATCTCGCACGTGAAACCAGGCGCCACACAGGAGGAGGGAAGAGGGAATTTCTCGACCAAAGTGGAAGCCATACTCAAACTGCTTCTCGATCTCAGGGACGAGGACCCCGACGTTAAAGTTCTAGTGTTCTCGTATTGGTCCTCTGTTCTTACCTATTTGAGAGACGCGCTGACGTTGAACAACGTTTCTAACGAATTTGTGCTTAACGCGTCGCAGATTGCCAAAATTGATAAATTCAAAGATCCCCAACAGAATGTAACCACTTTGTTATTGCCGATACGTATTGGATCAAAAGGACTAAACCTCATCGAAGCAACGCACGTTGTCATGGTGGAACCCCTGTTGAATCCGAGCGACGCCCTTCAAGCCATTGGCAGAGTTCACAGGATTGGACAGACAAAGTATTTAAATTTAAAAATTGTTTCTGCTCCTGCTCGCAGTTTTCATTTGTTGTTGTTTTACAGACCGACGTTTGTTCACAAGTTTATCGTGAACGATACAATCGAAGAAGCTATCCATAAGGTCGTCAGCAGTGACAGCAAGAGCTGGGAAAAGGATAAAGTTACCGTCGGTCAGTTATGTACCCTGTTTCAAGTAGAAGACCAAAATGGAGAAGGAGAAGCAGCGCCTCAGACAGGAAGTGTCAGAATGGAAATAGGATCAGATGAAGAACAAGGTTCAGGAGTTGAATATGAGAATGATGAATGAGAAGGCAATTTGCAATGAGATGAATAATAATTAAGTATGTACTTATATTTTTTTATACTTTTTTACTTCTTGATATTTTTGATATCATGGAGTTTATTGTACTATTTTGCATTAATTTTTCGAACTGATGATTGTTTATGGCGTTCAAGAGTTTTCGCCAGTATCAGTGAGACGCCACTAAGCATTCGATTTTAGACTTCCTGAATCAAAATATAAAATTTAAAATTAATTTTTAGTGGACGTGGTAGGAACAAAGAAGCTGCAAATGATGATCAAGGCACACCCTTTGCAGGACTGTAATCAAGACCTAAAAACACGATTTGACCCTCAGTGATTTTTTTCGTCCCTTAGAATTTAAGGCTGTATTCTCAGCAAGCCAAAATTATTTTGAGGAATTCTCCCTCAAAAATGAAGATAAAAACTCATTTTTCTTATATGGTGTACTGAGTGTATAAAAAAGTAAATACAGAGCGTTTTTTCAATTATGTAAAAAAATAAATTTAATTCTTTTTTGTTGACAATTTTTCAAAAATCGGCTATGTATTCAATTTTCTACGTCTCTCAAAATTATAAAACAATTGATATTTTTTTGTTTGTCAAAAAATGTCCCAGCAATCCTTTAGAAACTTGTCTAGTGTTTTAGGGCTATTGGACTTCTAAAAAAATGTGGGGTAATCCAAACAAAAACAAGGCGAACAAACCCTTTTCGGAATCTCATGAAAATCTCTATATATCTTAATCTTAATTGTTGAGGGAGAAATATTGATACCCTGCGTATACAGCCTTAAATGGCGCCTCTATTCAAAATGGCGGATCTCATCTAGGGGCACAAGACAAGGTATCCAAAGTATCCATTATATCCGAGACAGACTACACATCAATGATCATTACACTTGATGATCATGAACGTTAAATGACGATTGCAAATTTGGGGGTGACACACTAATCTCATATAAGTATTTCCAGATATATTTCATGCAATCACCCTGCAATCACCAGGGTGATTGCGGTGATTGCATGAAATTCGTTCACCTGATCACCGACAGGCAGCGCAAGGATCGAGTTATGTTTTGACGTTTGTTAGGGAATTTCATTGGGGCACATAACAGGTGTAAGGCATTGTTAGAATGATTAGAAATTACAATCTCAATCTCGTCAACGCCGAAAGAACAGTATGTGAACAAAACACGTAAAAATGACAGTATTTAGTGAGGTTAGTCTGGTTGACGTTGCTCCGACATGGATAAAATTGACAGATGACAATGACACTAATGACATTTTACCATAAACTCCCTCTACATGCAATGCAATCACCCTCTTGATATAGTGCTGCACGTTTGCAATGTTCGTATCATCCAAATTCCGCCAATAGGTGGTCATTTGTCATGTAAAACAGGGAGTTTTTAATTTTTCGTACGTGCTTATACGTGCACGCTACGGGCATCACCTCATAATTTGGTACAAGAGATGTTGTTGCAAGAGGCAAGACACAAAATCCAGTACCTCCATTACAGAAATACGTGTCTGAATGGCGTACTGAAATGACAGACGTGATGACAGATATCGCGATTCATTGCAAAAACGCTGGCCAATGGTATTCAAAAATCACGGCGATGATGCACGACCATTGGCGATTATTCGACGATTATGGTTACGCCTAATTGATGATCATTAAAGGGGCACTGTGGGTAAAATTTTGTGTCAATTTTAAAATGTATATAGCTGCGGGATGGCTTTAGTTTATTTTTAGTCAAAATCGCATCAAAAAATTCCAAGCTGTTACGAAGTTATCATAAATCTTGTGGGCTGATTATGACGTCATACTGCGCACCGAAAAGGACAGGTCGGCAGGCCAAGGCACCATGCCAACAATTACTAGACCTTTATAAAATGAAACAAGTTCACCAAACGGTACACGCAGGTCATTTGACTTTAATTTCAAAGTACCGTGAACCAAATTTCAGTAGACATTTTTAAAAACATAAAATTAAGTGCGACTTCGCGATTTCGCCATGTTGCCGACTTATTTTATTGACAGATAGAGTCGCACTTTAATTATGTTTTTAAAAATGTCTACTGAAATTTGGTTCACCGTACTTTGGAATTGAAGTCAAATGACCTGCGTCTACCGTTTGGTGAACTTGTTTCATTTTATAATGGTCTAGTAATAGGTCCCTTCGTTTCGTTTTTTTTTTTAGTGCGCATGTCTGGCGCGAATTTCATAGTTTCGTACACCGATATTGAAAATTAACACTAAAAAATATTGTAGGGCACCTAAAATTCTACAAATAATTTGGTTGAATGTTAGATACCATTTTTTATATTCAAAGGAAATGTTTCATTGAAATTCAGTTCAATGATCATTTGTGAAAGTTCAGGAACAACGAAAATAGCAACAGCGCTCAAGACAACAAGACATCGGCGCCAACTGCCACTTGTGATAATTATGAACACACTTCTCGTTTCTACCTGGCCTACATTTCATTTGCTCATGTTTTGACGAAAGAACACAACTTGTTGAAAATGGCTGTACTGAGAAGGAAGTTCAAAGAAGCTACGATGAGATACATTTACGGTATGTGTAAAAGTGACAGCCGCTAGACAGAGCATGCAACGTTGCCATTCAACTGACAGGTGTACGAATGTTTTCAAAATTTGGAGCCTTCAAGCATGCACACCTGCCCAAACGAAGTAGCCTATTGCTGGCGTGGTGCCTTGGCCTGCCGACCTGTCCTTTCCGGTGCGCAGTATGACGTCATAATCAGCCCACAAAATTTACGATAACTTCGTAACGGCTTGGAATTTTTCGATGCGATTTTGACTAAAAATCAACTAGAGCGATCCCGCAGCTATATAAATTTTAAAATTGACACAATTTTACCCACAGTCCCCCTTTAAGGTCCTAAATGACGTCCTAAATGATCATCAAGTAAATGACGACGTGACACACTAGTAATTTATATCGTAATTTACGCTTAATGATAATTAAGCTTCCTAGTCTCTCAAGGGTATTATGCACTGTTCCGATTTAGTTCTTTGCAATGCATGCCGACATTGAAAAAATGACGTCTGAGAAGAAGTTTTTGACAATATCTAAATTTCAGTCCATGCGAAATTGCAATGTTCACGTACATATAAAAGCACATTCAATCCTCCACAATTTGACACCTGAACCATCTTTGTGCGACTCGGGGTTTTTGACGTAAAGCTTCCAGAAGTATCAATTTTTGGTGTTGAAAATAACCGCCCCTACTGACTTTACCACTGGATCACCACCATGTGATAATCAAGTTGAACATCAATAATGCGTCGTAATTCATAACAGATCATAAACATTGGTGGACCTGGAATAAACCAAAGAAGTGATTTTTTTAGCCAAAACTTATCATTTGCAGAAGCACTAGCTCAAGAACCCCTAGTAAGCACAGAGATAGCGCACGTGTTAAATTGTTGAGGATTGAATGCGCTTCTCTAAATATGTATATTAAATTTCACGGCCTTTTTAATTAAGCAAGCTATGGAAAAAATGTGTAGTGTATGCACGAATGGTACGATGCTTACTTGATTTTGACGCCTTGATAGATGTGCTATTTATAATGTGACAGCTGTCACTGTCATTTCAACGCAATGTACCAGCAAGTGAAAATTTTCGAGACTGCTCAGTGAAAGTAGGAAAACGTGAGCCGCACTGGAGTGGGAATTAGGAGCGGTGGTGGCCAAGTGGTATAGGTGATGGCAAGCTGAGCCACTCGCGCTGCGTGTGTGGGTTCGAATCCTGCTACATCCATGGATATTTTGTGCTGTCCCCGAGGTTCCATGGTAGAGCAGCCAATAGCTGAATGTCGTCTCGTTGAATGAGTCATTTAAATAAAAAAATAATGAAAATAAATAAATGAAAATTGCTGTGGTCGACAAAGGACATTGTCTCTGTCATTGTTGGCGGCTCCTCGCTAATGCTGCTGGTGGTTAATGCAGAAAATGATAGGTAGTATGAGTATGTATGTACATATTTATTAAAAAAAAATGCGTAAGCATCTGCTTAGGTTTTTGAGGAGTTGTTAGCAAACTTTCCCTGGCAACTCCTCTGAAATGTAAGCAAATGCTTATGCTAATTTTTTATTGATACTACCCAATGGCCAAACGGCCAAGTCCGGCAGTACTCAAGAGAATGGGATGAAAATCACTGAGTAGTGAGTACGTCCTACTCTAGCTTATACCTATTGAAACAGCAAGAATGTATGAAGAAGATACATGCAGGAGAAGACAAGTTCCCAACAGAGTACCTTCACTCACGCGCGTTTCGTCTCGCGCACTCCAACTCCATAGATGATTGTCCATCAAAGGAAGTTTTCTCAACCTCACACTGGCCACTGGACAGTGAGCATTTTACTTCATTTTACTTAGTACTACTGCTTTTGGCCATCATTTTCTTCAGTGTCCATCGCTCACCAAGTACTATCAGCGAAGAGCCGCCAACCGCGGTAGAGACGATGTCCCTAGATTCCAGTCTCACATGGACCAAGACTTCGATATTGTCAAAAATTTATTTCAGACGTCATTTTCTCGGTATGGTGGCGCGTGATGTAGAGAAATAAATCGAAATAATTCATAATTGAGAAATGGCACATAAAATTCGCAAATATACTAGGAGCAAATATAGCAATTAAAATAAAAAAACAGAACATTGAAAAACTTTGTCCGCATATTTTTTTTAGACATTCTCAAGCATTCCTCAATGTTTGTTTTCTAAATTATAGATATAAGATAACAAAAAGAGTTAATTTTCTTATCAAATAAGATGTCTTGTGTTGAAATCTGTTGAAAAATATAAACGATGGAGCAACTTTCTTATGACCGTATTAAATTCATTTGGCATCACCACCATATTTTCCTGCGGTAGATGTCAATGTTCCACCTTTTTTTCATGTTCTTTGATATCCCAGAAAACGATTGAGATATAGACCCATACGTCTTCGTGAAGCTGGACACCGCAAGGCTATTTTGATACCCTGTGTTCCTAGATAATAAGCTCAGTTATGATCCTGCAACTTAGTTTGCTTTTATCATAATTCGCAACTTATATTCCCCATTTAGGTTTTACCACGTCCACTACTTTGTAGATTGGCCAGTTGGATATTATAGCTCAATAAGATTCAAAACGTGGCAATTACGTGCTTTTTCCAATTTGAATTTTATGCAAAACATCTCAAAAAGTTACGCTAAACTAAGCAAAATTAAGGTATTTAGCTGGCTGACTTGCAGAAAGTTGCTATATTTTCATCTATTTTCTGCCGCCTTCTCTCCTCCAACAAAAATTGAAAATATTGATTGACTGCACTTGACTGGTGAGAGCTCTGGATATTACATTACACTAAATTTGGCCTCGGAGGACTCTTTACTGACGGCCGCCGTAGAATCTTTCCTTCTCTGTTCAATACACTATGGTTTGGTGTTCTGCCAAATGTTTCTGAGCTATACCGGCCGGCCAGTAAATTGTTTCAAGCAGAGCATGTTATAGTGTTCGACCTTTTCATTCCAAACCCAGATATCCAGTTTTACCATCAAGGATATAAGTATGCATTTCTTTTGGTTTGGTCAATACTGCTGTAGTTATTTTTTGTTAACTACTTAACAACTACTGGTCAAAAGAAAACATGATGTCCAGTTTAAATGGTGTCTCAAAATTGGCACCCTTGGAGTCCAGGGCAGTTCACGGAAATGCTTGAAAAATGTTGAAAAAAGTTGGGTCTTTTATTTTGAAAGAGAAGCGAGGGGGAGGCCCAAAGGACCTGTTGCCTGTTGGTGGCAGAATTTCAATTTATAAATAAAAAATATCAACTACTGGGTGCGTATTAGATTTTCATTTACTATCTTTGCTCTGGTTTTTTTATTTGAATGACGAAACCAGAATGGCTCGAAGAACCTTCATTTCACCCTCCTCCATATCTCAAAAAGACCCAGTTGTCGTCCACTATATTTCTGACGTTTTTCAAGCATTTCTGTAAACTGTCCTGAACTCCGGACACGTGGATTTTAAGACACCCTGTTTAGTTTTCCCTTGATATTTGATGATCATTATTCATCACTTTTATTATCTTATGTAGAACTCTGGACTCTAGAACTCAACATTCAGAAATGGTTGTGATTAATATTTAAAAATAATGTAAGATTTAAAATGCACAATAGTTGCCTGTTGAAAAATGGAAAAATGCTAGGAAAAATGTAAGCCGGGCTTTATTACGTTGAGCTCTGCATCAAAGTTGCTGCTGACCAGCTATTTTTATTGCCGCTAGCAAAAATGTTAGCCTTCATTTTTGTCTATGTTAGTTGCCAAAAACACAATAAAAAGTTGACATTTTTATCAACGGCAGTAAGAGCAGCTATATATTATGTAGGGGCTCACGCTGTAACGCCTACTTGATCGCCACAAAAAGTGGTACTTTTGCTGCTAAAATAAGTTATTTGTACATAAGATGAGTTAAAATGAAGCATGAACAGTTCAAACCAAAGATTTAATTTAATACTAGGCATTACTGAGCAAATTGTGTCTATGGTATGTAGGTATTCATCCATCATGTTCTTGTATTGCAGGTTTCAGAAAAGTGATACTTTGATTTCTCAAACAATGTATGTATGTATAACTTCATAATTATAAAATAAAGTGACCGATTAAAGCCCGGCTGTACACCTGTGAGCAAAATTTCATTCTAGTGGCAGTGTCGTAAAATTACCTATAAAATATCAGAATTAAAAAGTTGACAAGTTTTGAAGTTGGTTGCATAACAAATTTTGACATTGTATAACAATTTTTTTCATGGGTGCACATGTATTTCTGTGCTGTACTTACATAACACTATTATTTACGGTTTTGATTCAAGTGAAATTTTTAGTGACAATTGCCCAAGTTGGCGTTACTACAATACCCAACAGTTTGTTTTGGGTCGTGTTTGATTTGTTCCATATTGATACATAATCCAAGTTTGAATTATTATTAATTTGTGAATACACATTTCATAATGCCTGTTATGAACGCATAAAGGCAGCAAATTGTTTTTTAGACACAAATACTGTAGTTTTGCTGGTGCATGATAATTATTTGAACACAATAGTGATGGACTGATTGAAATAAGATTTTTTATATATCTACATATTTTATATTGAAGCTTATACTTTCCTACGTTTATGTAAACTCATGCTGAGATACAGTTACCTAATGATTAATTATACTCGTGTTATGTATGTATATTCTACAGGGTGTTTCGGTGACCTTGCATAATACTTCGGGAGGTGACTCCACTCAAGAAAATAAGTCAAAAAGTAAGAGTAACATTTTTCCCTGAAATGCTTCCTAAGGGAGTTACAGCCCCTCAACGGTACGAAGTTAAACGAAGTTTTTAATTATTTGCTGAAAAACCGTCAAAACCGTCCGAAAAAATGCAAGAGGGATAAAAGTTTTGGATTGAATGAATCTATCGAAAAAATCGAGTTTGAAGCTTTTACCTTTGACAGTTCTTTAGCAAATAATTGAAAACTTTGTTGCATTTTGTCCCTTTGAGGAGCTGTAACTCCATCGGGGAGCACTTGAGGAAAAAAATTTACTCTTACTTTTCGACTTATTTTTTTGAGAGGAATCACCTCCTCAATGCATGGTCACTGAAACACCCTGTATTAGTTTGTATTATTTATTTTGATATTCTGTATTGTAGACATGCTACAGAGAAATATACGCCCGTAAACTTTGACCAAGTGAAAATCTTTTCAATTTGTAGAAGCAAACAGTACTCGTTTTTTAATTTTTTTCAAGTGTGGTATGAGGAAATTCGGAGCATCAATCAAAGGAATCAAAAATTGTTGGCATTCTAAGGTGAGTCATACATTTTCATCATAAGTTAGGTTGAAATTTCAAACGGAATTACAAAATAAGGAGGACGATGAACAGGCAATTTCCATTCCATCACATGCTAAATTGCCTTAGTTAACCCACACGAAAATACTTATTTCATCAGATAGTAGGCTAAATAAGCTTCCAAGTAAAGGTTTTTTCTTATACATCCTTTACTGGACTTTCAAAAGAATAGGGTAAGGTATATTAAGGCCCGAGCATGCAATGAAACTTACCATCGTGGTTTGTATAACTGCTTTATTCACAGTTATGTAGTAGCATTGTATGTAGTAGTTTATTCAAAAGTTTCAAACTCGAATAAGCCAACTAACGCTCAATGCATAAACTAGGGTAGTGAAACCATCAAGCGCGGTTTTGTATGGTTATTATAGGCGCTCCATTAGTTCCAGTAGGAAAAAGTGAACGTAGGCTCTTAAGATCAACAGGACAAACAAACAAGCCACTGTAGAAAAGATCACTACGAGAAAAGCTTGGGGAACGTCGCTGAAGATAAAAGTTTTTAGAACAGAATTGGCAGAATCTTGCGAAAGACGGTCATGAAAGTGTGATCCTTGCATTTTACCCAGAACGATTATCTAGGGAAAGATTTGTAAATACGAATTATGCATCAACGGATTCTTGCGCAGGGCTTGCAACGTTTTAGAAAAATTGTGCTTCCGACATCTCAGAGTTTGGATATGATTGATTAATCAAATATGCGCAGCGGAGCTGAGCTAAGCGATTTTTTTGTCTGGACCAATCACGTCCCCACACTACATAATAACTAATCACGTTCCCACACCACACAACAACTATTGTCATTTACTACCTGAAGTCAAACAACAATGGTTTTGGCTTGAGGGGTTCTTCTGTATACAGTAGCTATTATGTGCTCACACCGTGATTGACACCGTCAAAAAAATTCCTCCGCTCAGCTCATCTCCGCTCCGCCGCAAAAAAATCGTTTGTTTTGAGTTAAATTTAAGTGTATAGGTCGTATATAGGTTTCGTCGTCGAAAAAAGTTGACTGTCGTTTGACTCGGTTGAGTTCTTTTTATTTTTACACCCTCATAACTTACTATCGTAGGAGCCGGTATTCTATTTCCCAATATTTTATTTTCTGCTTGTGACAAAACAATGAAATATACAGAGCGATCCATGAAAACACGACCAGAGCTGTTGAATCGTTATTTGTCATCCCATTGGCATTGTCGCAATCCAAACCTCAAATTAAATGATTCAAAGCCTGCTATGACTTGAGAGCAAACAAAAAATTTTGGTTCGAAATGCTTCTGAGCAACCATAGTCTATCAGCTTTTCAATTGACAGTGCACACTTGACCGAGCTACCTAGTCCGAATAATGTACAAACTGGTATTTGAATAACACAAGATTAAGCATTTTAAAATACGCACCAAGTACCTAATTATGTTTACCGTGTGAGTGCCTACCAACCAGTCAATGGCGAGCAAAGGTGTTGTGCCGGTCGTCGCACTCTTACCAGTTTCAAGTTCATAAATGTAACCAGAAACGCACAGAAGCAGTTTGGCCGTGGAAGACATATCTTGAGGTAGGTGCTTGTTTTTATATCAAATTCTTTATTTTGTTTTCCTAAAGTTGAAGTTTGGAATGTTTTGCTTTTAGAAAATAATTATTTGTGAACTTTTCCATTAGTATCGTGCCTACATTTCATCAAAAGATTATTTTATCGATACTTGTATCGCGATTCGCGGCATATAATTATGTAGTTATAAAAACGCTAGTGTCACTAGTTTTAGTGTTAGCTTGTTTATTTTACTTTTACTTACCTTTACTCACGTACATACATAATATTATTTGCACACAATGCCTTTTGAATTATAGTTATTTTGGTGTTTCAGAATAAACATGAACGAGCTTCTGGAACTGCTGGCGGCTACATCATGGTTTTGGATTTTTTCGCTTGGATTTCTCTATTCGTTTTTAACAGCAATCTCTAGTTTGTTTTGTCCTTCCGTGTGGTGGACGGTTCCTTTACTTTTCATCTGGGCATGGTACGATAGAAAAACCAGCGAACGTGGAGGCCGACCCATCCAATGGGTACGCCAGTGGTCATGGTGGAAGTACATGAAGAGCTACTTCAATTTCAAGCTAGTCGCCGACGATGGCGTCCGGCTGGACCCATCGAAAAATTACATTTTCGCGTGTTTTCCGCACGGAATCCTGCCCGTGGGCACATTTTCCGCTTTCGTTGATGAGTACCGACAGCTTTTCCCACACCATCAGGCCTTCACCACAGTGCTGAGCCTTCAGTTCTGGGCTCCGGTAATCCGAGACCTCTTTTTAGCCATCGGCGCTGTGGCCGTTACGGCACCTTCCATCAAATACCTGTTGAAGAAAGAAAAAGGCGGAAACATAGTTTCGATCCTGATCGGCGGTGGTGAAGAAGCCAAATACAGCAAGCCTGGAAAATACAAAATTATCCTGAAAAAGAGGAAAGGTTTTGTCAAAATGGCGCTGCAGACAGGTTCACCATTGGTGCCGGTCATCAGTTTCGGCGAGACTGATGTTTTTCAGCAGCTGGATTTCCCCGGCTTTGCTGTGGTTCAAAATGCAATCAGGAATTTGACTGGGCTGGGATTGGTGATTCCGGTAGGAACTTACTTGTTCTGCCCTAATAGAGTTCCTGTCACCACTGTGGGTAAGTAAACAGTTGTTAAGAAAATGCCGTTTTAAAATTCAAACAAAATCTATTCATTTCAGTGGGAAAGCCGATAGATGTTGAAAAGGTAGAAAATCCTAGTGTGGAAGAGATCGATGCCCTTCACGAGAAATTTGTGCAAGGAATTAGCAAGTTGTTTGAAGGCCATAAGCATAAATACGTGAAGGAACCGCACAAAACGATTCTGGAAATAGTGTGATGATGATTTGAATATATTCTATATTTATTGTTATGTTTATTGTCGTTGATTGTAAACAAATTTTAAGGTTGGTCATTACATTTTTAATAGAGTTTTTTCAAATCGAAATTATTGCTGTAAATACGTAGGTAGTAGAGGTAGTTGTCTTAAAAGTCAGGTTTTTAGCTGAGTACTTAATTCTAATGGGGCTATTTACTTAATCACAAATTGTATTTTGATCTAGATCATATCTGTGGCAAATCCAAGAAATTACTTTGGCTAATAATTAACAACTGACCTAAACACAATCCTAAAATTATTACTGTGACTGTAAAATGTCAAATTTAGATTAAAAAGTTGTTTAATTTTGTTTCTTTATGTGCGTTATAGTTGTATTACACTACAAAATTTCTTGTGCAATCTGTCAGTTGAACAATCAAGTTCATTGTTTTTTGACACTATTTTGGCAGATTGTACAATAAATTGAACAAGAAATTGTGTAGCGTAATACAGCTATTAGGATTGAAAAATTTGTCTAACACGTTAATTTTGACCAAAATTCTACTAATCAACTGCTACTCAAAAATTCATTGATAGCCATCAATTTGTTCAAAATAG
Source organism: Anaspis maculata (assembly GCA_949128115.1). Classification (NCBI taxonomy): domain Eukaryota; kingdom Metazoa; phylum Arthropoda; class Insecta; order Coleoptera; family Scraptiidae; genus Anaspis; species Anaspis maculata. The sequence continues at coordinate 93,274,225 of OX421962.1, forward strand.
TCCAGTACTATCTAGACCCCTTCCTCCCACTGCTAATGTGTATCTAACTACTTAAAAAGTTTCAAACAAATAAAATACATGGTGTCGTATAAACGACATCCTGTAACAAACAGGTTTTTGGGATTTTGGAAATACCAATAAGCTCAAAGCAAACTACATCCTTGTAGCTTTCGAAAAAGACCTAAATGGTCAAGGATTAAACCCACAGCGACTGATTTCGCAACGCTTATTCTACCAATTCAACTCCGTCCTTATAACTATAGCCTAATCGAAGTTATTCGACTTTCTCGCTCCTGATCTGTATTTTAGGAACTCCAGTGAAGATAGATAGATAGATATTTTATTCAGCTATCTTAACTACATTACAGTGGTATTGTAGAATCGAGCAACGTCAATTTAAAAATAAATAATGAATTTCAACACAAATGGAACATACACTCAGGAACGTAAGTCTGTATACACACATAGATAAATTTCCTTTAAAGGGACGAAGATATTATTGAACCTTTGGCGTTAAGGCTATACTTGAAGGCGAAAAACTCGTCAACCCTATAGAAACACTGGTCAAGCATGAACCTGGAGACAGTCTTTTTGAACTTATCCATGGGATAGTTCTGTACTTCCAGCGGCAAACGATTGTACAACTGCAGATTGATGGAATTCTTTTTAGTCCGGGCAAGACGGTGGCGGGGCGGTACCATTAGTGCTCTTGATCTAGTGTCGTGACTGTGCACCTCACCGTGTGTAAGGTAGTAATGTAAGTAAGTAATGAAGCATAATTATATTTCCATAGTTCCATCTTCATTTAGGCCTCTCTTTTGGACCTATATTGTATTCACTCCAGAGCCCACACCAGGAGGACCTGTAGTGTGACGGAGTTCGAACCAAGGAGCAAAATTCCCTGCCCAATTTGCCTGCTCGTGAAGACCTCGATTCAAGGTATATGCATATACTTACTGTCAGCCGCCCCATGGTTTTTTGCAGTTTATCGTCATATCATTTTCTCGCTAGAACCGATCCTGAATCAGTTCACGTTGATCGGTTCCTAGCACTTGTTTATATGATTGTTTTCATCCGCTCTATAATAACAGCTGGTCACCCTCACTTGACTTCCACTGGATCGCTTCTCTTGTTTTGTAAATAATGCCAATCTAAGTGTCAAAAAATTCCCAAAATATCACGGTTGACATATTAGCTGCATTCCTTTTACACGAAATCTCAGATCATCTCACCTCAGTTAGATAGAGAAAAAGCGAGAATTACATGAGAGGAAGAGAGACACAACTAGCAAATGAAGTGGGAATTCTCAGTTCAGATGATAAAAGGAACGCACCTAATGGCACAATCGAACACAGTCCTGACCTCTTGCCAGGTGTCAGCAGGCGATCAACGATGTTTTCAGCCAACATCGACGAACGCTTTGAAGATAAGGGATAAGGCTATCCGCTATGTGCATTCAGTCAAGTAGCGACATCTCGCGGCCGATAACAAAACAAATAGGCATCCACCTTGAGCGCTGATGTCGACTCCTCCCACTTTTTTGACGAACGCACATAGCGAATATATTACTGACAGCAATTTTCCCTTGAATGTACCACATTCTAAACGTGTTCTAAACTATCATAGACCACGACTATACAAAATCACCTAAGCTATTGGTAGCATTGCGTTTAAACCCTCTAAACTGATTTATTTGTTCACATGACAATTTATGATCCGATCTATGCTTAAACGGGTCTAATTTGTTCATATAAACGTAGTTAATAAGTACTTCCACTGTCCGTGATTTATCTTTCATTTCAAGCTGCCTTTAGCAAGAGAGCCTCGTTTAACTTCATCAGTCGAATCAAAGTCTGCAATAAGTAGTAGTGTTTGTTTGCTGACAATCCTGGCCTTGATCCTTGAACTTATTTATGCAGGTACCTACTCCATTTCAGGTCAATTGATTTTCAAATACACTCGCTTTCTAACGATTCAACAAATTATATCCACGCAAGATAATTTCTAGTCAATGGTAACCATGCCTTGGTAAGTGCATTAGCAAATACCGTATGATCAAAAACTTTTCTACTTGCGGTAGGCTGTGGTCTGGTCATTGGCAGGCAAACGAGGCTGATTTTGACCAGGCCACAGCCTACCGCAAGTAGGAAAGTTTTTGATCATACGGTATTTGCATTTTGCTTGTATATCATTCAATAATTTAGGATATTTGGCAGATGTGTTAGTCCCGGGGGATTGTTTATTCACAAATTTCAAATTTCTAAAGAAACGCCATCTCCAGCACTTTTTCTGGCTTATATTATGAAATGATTAAAAGTCTTTTCTTTTTCTAAAATATTGCGTAGAGGCGGAATTCTCTGTTGCGGAACAGAGATTGATTGAAGAGAAAATTCAACAACAGTATCGCTGATGAATCCGGCAAGATTTTGGAACGGTTCCTCCGCCAATTGTACGGGTTTGTGGCTTAGCCCCAAATCGAAGTATCCGGGCTTGTGGCTTATCCTTGAGTCGAAGTCTCCAGCGAATATCGTAACATTCTTCCAAATGGTTTAGTATATCGAGTTGAACAATGGTTTTGTGACACCTATTGCATTCAAGGAGGGTCGGTCAGCTATTAACATTTTTCAGCAACAAATCTAATTCTCCACGTTTTCTCCAGTCTACTTGAATTGCGTCGTCATACCTTGCTGTGGCTAAAATCTTGCTAGTTCTGCTAAAATGCAGTTTCCTGTTCTAATACTTTCCCTAATTCTTGTGTGGTGACTCCCGCACCTACCGTGAGTATTTATTTAGATAGGATTGTTATTTGGTGTTTTAAAAGTGTCATACGATAAAAAAATCAAAATAACGATTTTATAAAAAAAGCTTCAGCCTTTTATAAAGATTTTTGAAGAATTTGAATAACAAAATCAGAATTAATGCCTGAGTTGGTCATCATCAAATAAACAAATTGACGTTTGAAGTTTGTTGTGTCAAAACCATCGCTTCAAACAAGTTATTGCCGCGAAAAAACCTCAAACGTCAGATTTTTCATTTGATCATGGCTACCTTTGTGATCCGAATTCTTCAGTTTTTAAGCCTTCATGAAACCTTTACCTTTACTTCTGTATCTATTAGGGGGGAGTTGATGGAACGTATAGGCCTCATTCAATTGAGTCCATTGTACCCCTCCCATACCAGTCGGACTCACCGAGCCGCAGTGTGGTGTTTGGATGTTTTAACCGTTGCTTGTTATCATAGAATGTTTTCAAATCACCAGTTTTCTAATAATAAAAAAATCTCGATCTTCATTGTAAATATTGAAAAATAAACAGGTGTGTCCCATTTGAAAATCAAAAGTTGATGCAAAAAATGAGAAAAAGTACAGAAAAATAGGTTGCGGCCGCGACATCCCTTCACGTCATCGCCCCCACGAATCGTGAATGGGATATAGTTAGCTATAGGTACGGAAAAAATCGAAAAACACGATACGATACCTACCATATAATACTCGATATAATACCTTTACATAATTCATCAAAAATTCCTACTTCTCGATGGCTGACTTGCATTTTTCAAGAAGACAATATAAAATTGTTAAAGTTCGAGTGAGGGTTCATGTTGAAATGATGGCTACAATTTTTTGAAAATGATGATCAAAGCTCAAAACTCAACGAGGTACATCTACAAAAGGTTGATAGTACCATGCTCGATTAGTGGTGCACTGCACTGAATTAATATCATTAACCCCGTGCGATGGGAAGACAATAATAGAACATGCTAAATTTGGGACTACACGGATCAACAAGGTTTTTATTGTGTTTCCCGATAGTTTTTCGCAGCAAATATTCATGTTCTTGCAATATCCAAACAACTAAAAAGCACTTATAGTTGTACTACACTTTTTTTATTTGGATATCTACCTGTCGCCAAATTTATCAGTAAATAAAGAGAACGATAGTGAAAGATTAAACAAAATCAGTTTAAAAGTGGAAGGACCTGCCTTGCTATCGGAAGATGCGAGAAGAGCTCGTATTGTAGTGGGGTCTTGATTTTTAAACTGCTCTCAGTGTGAGCGTGTGGACGTGTTGTTGTGGATCACACAAGTCAAATACAAGCTTGTAGGAGCACATGTCGCCAGCAGCGTGATGTGAAGTGTTTCGTGGTTATGCTTACCGATTCTGCAGTGGATGTAAATATTTTTCAATCAGAACAAGGTGCTACGAAAACTCGAGGTAGGTACCTAAACAATTTTTTATTTAGTTCTTGCAAGGCATTTTTCTTCTTCATCAATTCAGTAGTTCAATCAACACATAAAGCTTTATTCACTTTACATATTCAATTGTTTTAGGAAACTATTAGCATTTTCTATTAGACAACTAAACTGGGATGTGAATGAAATGAAATACTAATTATTTGCGTAATTACAACAATGGGAACAGCGGAAATGTGGCTGTTTCTGTTTACACCTAGCTTGTTGTGGTGAGGTCCAGATCAAAACAAAGGAGGCTCACCCAGGTGTTATGTGTACCGTTAGGACTTTAAAATTTTAGCGCGCTTTTTCCTTATCGAGACCTACATTTTTGTTCGAATCCAAATAGTGAAGCGTCTGGAGTTGTGATTCATAAAGATTGTTTTTATTCTTATCACCTGATGATGATTCTAACATTTTATTGAAGTACGAAGTTTTTTAAGTTCAAGGGTGAATGTCCCATCGCGTGCAAAAAAGCGAATAGGTACAGAGGATTAAGGACAATACCTACCTACATTATATGAGTACAATTCGAGTTTATAATTGAAGGGTAGGTAGGAACGAGGAGGTACCTACTTGAAATAAGAACGAAGAATCGTGAGGCGAAGTTGGAAAATTATACTTTAATTTAAAATATATCAAGTTGTGTAAGAGTCTCTAGGTATGCATGTACAAAGTACATAATATACTGATTAGTTGTAGGCAGGTACCCACTAAAAAGTATTGATAATACCGAAAATCGTGTCGAACAAACTTTGCTTAACATCATTAGCTACTTACGTAAACATTGATTTTCCTTATATTTTCAAAACTTTTGACTCAAGCGTTAAATTGTCTTGTTATTGTTTTTTTTACGAACAATAATGAATATATCTATAGTTCATAAGTAGTAGAGGTACCACCTACATACGGGCTACAGGAAGTATAGGTCATTATATCTGTGTCTAAGATTATTATTAAAATCGAATTTTCCGTCGAGACGATGGCCTTGAAGTTTAATTATTGGATTTCATAAAAATAATCATAACTATACGCAGGTCGGTGCATCGGGAGTCGTTAGATTTGTCTCACTATAATTATTTCTGCAATAATACATTCGAAGCTGTATAGAATAATAATCGAAGAAACTGAAGTGCACGTACCTAATTACAACAATTTATTGACAATTGACAATTTCATAAAAGGTACCGCGGTACTATCGGTATACCCACTTACCTTAAGTCATGAAGGTATACCAACAAAATATTCCCGGAAGACTTCTCGAAATCACTAAAGTTCACTTGATTAGATCTCAGTCATATCTGTACTCGATAGTTGTTTATTTTATAATACTATATGGGCCTAATGTATGAAAACGACCATAATATGCTCATGCTCCGTCGTATACACAGGCCCAATAATTTACCATTAGCTCTCATACCTAGGTACTAAACTGCTCAACAATGAAAGTGTTACAAAGCAAAAATTCACTCAATTTTGAACAGCTATAACTTTTGATTGGCACATATGATTCTGATTTTGTTTTAAGTACTGAATAGCCCAATCTTTTGGTCATCTTCCTTGTCAATGTGAAATGCATAGAGCTTTCCATAAATTTTCTACAGGGTGATGAACAGAGCAGTGCAAAATTGATGAAAGTTCAACATACCCCCGTTTTCGCAAAAAAATCTTTTTGGGAGTATTAACACCAAATTTATGAAGAATGGTGTGTTCCCTCGAAACGTTTTTTGAATTTTCGGGATTCCAGTCGAAACAGCCAAAATGTGATTTTTTATTGTGAATACTGCACCGGGTGACCATTTGAAAACTATCCATCTGCAATAACTCCCGATTCCTAGTGAATATTTCTTCGAGCAAAAACAGGTCGATTTTCATATCAAATGAGACATCTAAAACATAAATTGGCAAATTTCTATCTTGAGCCCCCTCGCCCCCACTCACCCCAACTTTGAAATTTCAAATGACATGACCTACCTTGCGATACATCAAATTGAAGAGATTTAAATTTCCTTTCTGAAAAAAATATTTACAAAAATATTAACCCCACCTTTTTTTGCCCTAAAAATTCTCTGACTGTCTAATTTTTAATTCTGGACCTCTCAATTGTTTTTAATTCAGTCTGTGTCATCATAGAAAACATCGAAAAAAAAAAAATTTAGGTGGGAAAAGTGCTACCCAAATTGACCCTTTTGCTCTCCCCCACCTCAGCTTCAAAATATTACGAAACACTACCTACTTTGTGATACATCAAATTGAAGGGAATTGAATTCTCCTTCCGAAAACAATTTTTTTGAAATTTTCAACCCCTCTCCAAATAAATTAGACATTTGGGGTGTTTGGTGAGGAAAATGGGGGTTTTAAAAAGTTTTAAAAAACTTTGTTCATGGAGAGAATTTAATTTCCTTCATTTTGATGTATCTCAAAGCAGGTATTGCCTTTTTAGATTTTTGAGATGAGGTGGGGGGAGCGAAAGGGTGAAATTTGGGTGGCATTTTTGGAGCTAAAAATTCTATAAATATTTTTTCGGAAAGAGATAGACAGATAAACAAACAGATATACAGATCTTATTGACAGAATCCTATTTAGGGGACCAACATTTCAAGAAATGATGCCAAACATGCCTATGTTTTGAAATTTGAGGCAAAGGCAAAAAATTCCGAAATGGCGGAAATGTTGTTAATCCAATTCTAATGACGTAGTCCCATGTTGACTAAAGAGAGTAAAAATTAACCTTTTTTTAATGCTAAAAACTCGAATTTTAGGAGTAGTACCAAAAAGTACACTGCCACTGGGCTTTTCTTTACCCCTACACTAGACAATAGGAACGTTTTGCAAGTCAAATTGCTCAGAATTGTTCAGTGAACAAGCCTACCAAGTGGCGTCATCTTGATATGAAAAGTTCTAATGTTTTTGCGTTGCTACAGGAATAATATACAGTATTCACAATAAAAAACCACATTTTGGCTGTTTCGACTGGAATCCCGAAAATTCAAAAACCGTTTCGAGGGAACACATCATTCTTCATAAATTTGGTGTTGATACTCCCGAAAAAAATTTTTAACAAAAACGGGGGTATGTTGAACTTTCATCAATTTTGCACTGCTCTGTTTATCACCCTGTATAAATTTTATGAAGGGCTCTATGGATTCCTTATTGACAAGAAAGATGGCCAAAAGATTGGGCTCTTCAGTACTTGAAACAGAATCAGAATCGTTTGTGCCAATCAAAAGTTCAGCGGTTCAAAATTGGGTGAATTTTTGCTTTGTAACACTTTCATTGTTGAGCACTTTAGTTTTGTTTTTGTTTCTCTTGAACTTGTACCACCCTGTACTGTCTTATTAGTTTTCTCAATTTCTGTACTTGATACCTTGACTGAATATTATTTATGAAGATGCAATTGGACTTTTTTCGACTGGCCGGCCAGTAGATGACGCGATAGCAATTTATTGAGAATGAAAAGAAAAACGAATGATGAACTCATTCTCATACATTCCCACGAGCCAAGCTGCCTAGAAGAGACTATCCACTCTTTTAAAATTTGCTACTGGGTCGAAAAATACTCGAGATAGGTATTTCGAGTGACCGTTTTGATAAGAATCACCCTGCAAACACAATTTTTTTCTTTATCTTTCAATTAGTTTCGTACCTTTATCTGATAATTTATTGCTTTTATCGTTATTGTTATGTCGTTTACTGATGCTTAAAATGGAGTGAAAAGCTACCTATTTGCACCTACCATGTAATCATAATAATACACTTGATGTAGTATTAAATCGCAATGAAACATTGAAAACTGGAGCTCGAATAAAGAATAGGTATACAGCACAGACTTGTAATTTTACATTAAATTCATGATTCTGCTAGATTTTTGCGGTACCTACCAAATTCTGGAACACCTGCAGAGAGGTAGAAATAATAGGCCGAGTTCAACGCCTTTTCTCTGTGGGATATTATATGGTTTCAAGAAGAGACTTCAGCTTAGCTCAAGATAGTTTGCAGGCTAAGAACTTTATAGTGATGGATGATATTCGTGCTCTAATCACCTTTTTTTTTTTCAAGATGGAGATATTTGGCATCCAGTTCGCTCCCCTCAACGTTCCCATGCGAAGGCGCCTGCAGACTTTGGCAGCCGCAGCGTGGTTCGTAACGCTGGCCTTTGGGGGCTTTATAGGGCTAATCATAGCCGGCTTATTCCTGTTATTCACTCAGCTCTACTGGCTCGTCATTTTTTACCTGATCTGGGTTTACTTGGACCTGGACGTTTCCGAACGAGGAGGACGCCCCATCGCGTGGGTCAGAAACTGGAGCTGGTGGGTCTACTTCAAGAACTACTTTCCCCTGCACCTCAAAACCACCCCGGGCGTGGAGCTGGACCCTCAACGCAACTACTTTTTCTGCTGCTTCCCGCACGGAATGCTCTCGACTGGAGTGTTCAGCGCGTTCGCCACGAATGCCAGCGACGCGAAAGAACTGTTCCCACACCACGAACCCTTCGTGGCAACTCTTCATCAGCACTACAGCATGCCGTTCTTCAGAGAACTGGCGCTGTCTTTGGGCGGTGTTTCTTGCACCGCCAAAGCGATAGAAGCTATTCTCAAGAAACCTGAAGGCGGAAATATCATGGTGTTGATGCCGGGAGGCGCAGCTGAAGCGTATTATTGTCATCCTGGTTTGTACAAGATCATCCTGACGAAACGGAAAGGTTTCGTAAAAATTGCTTTAAAAACCGGCTCTCCGCTGGTCCCCGTCATATCTTTCGGAGAAACAGACCTTTATGAACAACTTGACGGTAACAAGTTGAGGAAATTCCAAGAGTGGTTGCGGAAGTATATCGGACTAGCGCCCATTATACCAATTGGAAGAGGATTCTTCCAGTATTCGTATGGACTGATACCGCGAAGACGAGAAGTCACTACCGTTGGTAAGAGATTTTCTGAACTGCTCAACATTATAAAGATCGTAATATTCTTATATCGAAACTTTGATTGGATTGAATGGACGAACAGGATACATTTTTCTTTTCGACTCAGTCACAATAAGTTCAATTTGTCAAGTTAGATAAGACGTGTTTGTAGAGAGATTTGTGAAAGAATATATCAAGCCATGAGAAAAAAGAATGAATGGTGAATTGACTGAAATGATTGAAATTTAATCAATGTATGCATTAGATGTATTGGTGGGCCTTTAAGCAAAAATCTTCGGCAATTACTAAATTGTGGTTGATGGCTCTGTTGATAACTCTCGACTCTATATCGCGCTTTCATTGTCGCCGAATTGTTGATAAATGAGTGATAATATTCAAGAGTGAATTGGCCACCCTTTTCGCCACATATGAATCCAATCGGGCACGTCAAAAAATAGAAGTAAAACTAAAATAAAGAATGATTGGTTTGATGGTCTTAATCAGAATATGACAAAAGAACTTGACCTATGATGCTTCTGAAGTATAGAAATATAAAAAGGTTGCCATTAAGATTCAATGCAATCACTGGATAACTTTCGAAATCGTACAGGGCAACCAAAAAAACTGTTTCGTTTTCAAGGTTGTACCTAATCCCATAAAGGTTTCTACCACGGAGCATAATTATAATTCTGAGCACTTCTAGAGTAGTTCATCTCCGTCAACATTAATAAACTCACCTTATCTCATTTATTTCAGTCGGGAGACCGATCGATGTGAAAAAAATTGAAAATCCCACCACGGAAGAAGTCGAGGAACTGCACAAGAAATTCACCGAGGCATTGAAGAGCCTTTTTGAAGAGGAAAAGCACAAGTACTTGAAAAAGCCAGAAGAAACACAGCTACAGATTGTGTAAAGTGCCATTTATACTTAAAAGGACTGTTTTAAATTTATTGTTGTTTTACATTAAATTAATGTTACAAAAAGTGCAAGAAATTCACTTGACAAACAAGTAAAACGACGACGTTACGCAAAATAGGATCGCCAAACTCCAAACGATGCGGTGAATCACCTGGAAAAATATTCTTGCTCTCAACATTCATCACAATTTTGGTATAATCTCACCGTGTTTTGCCATTTTCGATTCTGAATACATTCTTTGTATCCCATTTTGCTGAAAGTGACCGAGTTGTACAAAGGTACCCATTGACTCGGAAATAGTTTATATAAAAAGTCATCGAGGGTCTTTCGAACGTGATACGAAGTTCTGTTCACCAAATCTCTCATCTCTGTGTAATTGTACATGGCCAGTTCGCAAATTGCGAAAGCGTCTTTCGCTCTTTGATTGCTGTATTCTGCAATAGATCGTCCGATTTGACCTTCATTCAGGGTCAAAATTTGATTTAAAATGAAGCAGTCTTCGAATCCGGCGTTCATCCCTTGTCCGTAAAATGGAACCATCGCGTGAGCTGCGTCGCCAACTATCAAGAACTTACCATTCACATGGTAAGGACTGCACTTGATGGAAACCAGCGGTGAAGGTTTGGTTTTGAAAAAGTCTTTCACCAGACGATTTTCTCCGATCAAAGGAAGAGCATCTGGGAAAGTCGTTGAGAAAAACTCTTTCAAATGGTCTTCATTTTCTAGGCTTCGGAACCGTTCGAAAGGCATGAATAACGTTACGGTCCAGGAGTCGTCTTTGTTTGGCAAAGCGATCATCATGAAGTCGCCTCTGGGCCAAATGTGGAGGTGATTGGGTGTCATTTTATGTCCTCGCTCAGGTGGAATTGACAACTCAAGATAGCCGTGTTCAATGTAGCTTTGACTGAATTGGAAAAGTGGAGTTTGTTGCATAAATCTTCGCAGTGTGCTGAAAGCACCATCGGCACCAATGATCAAGTCTGCCGCAACTGTTTTTGATTCTTTGGTCTGCTTGCTTGAACAAACAAAAGAATAGACAATTGGGATAAACGGTCATCTACAATCATGAAATTTACTTGAGTATTGTAACATTCCCTGTTTCGATGTTGGCACTGATCAGCTTATGTTCAAAGTAAAATTTCACGTTCGAATAGCTTTCAGCAGCTGAAATATCACATGGCTGTGTATCAAAACACCTCATTGCTTAACTATCGATTTACCTGTAAGTAATACCTGGTTCAGATAGTTCCTGCTGACGGAATAAATGCACTGGAAAATAAAAAAAACTTCGTATCGATATCAATTCGTTTTCATTGAATGCACCTGATTCGTGCCTGCGTCATACAGAACGGATTTAGTGTCTCCTTGAAGGCCGTGAAGCATCCTGCCCCTCATCGGAATGGCATCTTTCAAAACTATCTCTTCTAATCCAACTGCACGTAAAGATCTTCGTCCCCTGTTTGATAGTGATAAATTTATGGACCGACCTTGTACAAAACTTGCAAGCCTAATGTCTGAAAATAAAATTTGAAAAAATGCATCTGAATGAGGAAAATTGTACCTTGACGTCCCTCATACACGGTAACACGACAGCCTCTTTTCGCCATAAAAGTTGCGCATAGTGCACCCACCTGGATATTCCTTCTGTATTATTAATATTGTACTTATTGAAATTTTAAAAATCTCACCAAACCTCCCCCGATTATAACAACGTTTTGTCCTTCCATTCTCAACGGTGGTCTGTAAACAACTACCTACTACGTTCCTTGCGAAGGTTTCCTTATTTGCCAGACATTTGATAGGTGTTGTTGCATTAATCCTTTTAGTGTCGAGTTTCACGAATACAACTGCACCTTTCAGTTCCTACCATTAAATTTTGTAATCTCATTATCTTGGACTACCATAAATTCTGTAGGTATGTTAACCAAAGGTTTTTTGGATTAGGTACCATACAGTTGAATTTTTCAACAACTTATCAGGACCCATATGTGGTAATATACGAATTAAATAAAGTAGATCTCTTGACAAATAAAAAAAAGTCTTGATGAGTTTTTTAAATAGACAGACAAGACCTGAAATCTCTTGATAAATAAAAAAGTCTCTAAACAGAAGCCCGGTCAACGTCCTGGGTAGCGGTAACACGCAGACACGTGGAGAATAAAGATGATGCAAAAATCAAATAAACCGTCTCGGTCAAAACATCTAGAATTATAGCAGTTATGTATTTTGACTACATAAGTATGTATTAGCAGTAGGCACAGTCGTGTGATTATTGTTTCATACAGTGCAATAATTCAGGTACGCGACTTCTGGAAATTTCAGGTCGCTTTCATCTCCCGATGACTAGACATCGCTGATTATTTGCAAATTAGATACAAAATGATACAAGTTTCTCATTACTCGATCATTAATTCATTACAATTAAATAGGTATCCTATGCGTAAGTATGTCCTAACCTCGGTCCTAACATTCCGAAGTCTGTGCGAGGTAACTCCTTTGGCGTGAGCGCAGGTTAACACAGAAGAAGAATAAAAATTGCGAGGAAAATTGTCATGTTTCGCTACCAGACTTTGGCTCGTCAGTACATCACAAAAATTCTGAGGGACTCGGTGATTCTGTGTTGAGTCAACGTCCAGCTTGCAATTATTTGGTTTCGCAAAAATTCTGTAGGTCGAGAGACAACGATAAAGTTTCAGACAAGCTCAGCTCAGGCCCTGCTTTTGCGAACATCACAGGTGCTCCGAACCGACCGTAAAACAGTCTTGGGCAGTTAGGAGAAATGCTTCAAGGGTGTCAGAAAATTATGAAAAAATATTGTTGTTTTTTTTCGTCAAAGGGGGGGATTGTGCGACCCTTTATTTCCGTTATTAATACCGATAATCGAGTACTCTTTATTCTTTGAAACAAACAAAAAACATCTTTTCTGAACAGTGGCGGATTTGGCAATACATAGTTCGATTGCATGTAGGGGGCGCTTGCGGCGCCGTTTGCCATCTGGGGACTTGAGGTTTATCAATTGGTATTGCAAATCGCCAAATCATGTGTCATAACTGTCAATCGCGTGATTTTGGAACTTGAATAAATTAACATTTATCTCGCCACACCAATTGCCCGCTGTCATTAGTTCTCTTCTCATCTTTCTATATTGTCGACGCTGAAAAATGCCCTATAAATGTTGTGTGCCACACCTCGCTCAAAATTTAACAAAACAGAAATGACATAAAATTACACAAGTTCCCCACCAATGCAGCCCTGAAGAAGCGATGGGCCGTTGCTCGACTTTAATTTGCAATTTGCAAAACATAAACAATAACGAAACTGATGGATAATCTGGATCTGGCGCAAGCGCGCTGTGCCACCGAACCACAGCCACCAAGTGGCGACAAGCTGAACCAACATCATGCAATTGCCCTATAGGCAAAGTAGGCACGTGTCGGTACATGTAACGAAAATAAAGGGGCCCAAAGTTCCGCCCGTTGACCCTTTCCTATTTAAAGTAAAAGCTATTTTTTTCAATATTTTTCCTGACACTTTTGAAGCATTTCTCTGAATTATACCTACCCTGGACTTTTTCACAGTCAGTTTGGAACACCTGTATAGCGTGAAAGCTAGAGTCATATATGTCTATCTAAATCCTGTTCACGTTGTAAACTATGAATTAGGTATTTTTGAAGCATAAATAAAGTGGCAAGCTGGAAATACGAGGTGGTGAAGTTGAAGGAGAAAAATTTTTTGTAAAAAGAAAAATAGCAATGCAAAATTTTGAACTTTGAGTACCTACCTGTTGTATGTAGGTATAGCTGAGGTGGAATAACGGCAAAGAGATGGGCAAAGGCGTAAACCATACACAACTAATACTTCGAATCATATACAGGTGTCCCAGCTAAAACAATCCAGCGCGATTTTCTCAGGAAATATCAAGGCAACAAAAATTGTTTTGTAATTGTGGGAAAGCCTGTTCTTTTAGCTTTCTTTTTAGGGGACGCCGATGCTTGTAGGTGCTCTAGTTTCCAAGAAAATACAATTTTTAATCAGGCGTGTCACAAAAATTTGAAAATCCATGATCGACTAAACAAAATAATTCGGATGAAAAAAAATCCTCTTTCTCTAGGCTTTCCATTTGTGGTAACTTTACGTAAGTATGTAAAAAGCAGTAGGTAGGTACGATAGTTTTATTATCGAACAGCACATCCAATACCTGTACATGCATGGAGCGAAGCCCAACCGTGCCGAACTCCCGAGCTGCTCTCTCTACCATTCCCCCTCATCTCATCCTTACTCTACCCACGCAGCCGGCACTTCCCCCACTCCTTATGGTAGGTATTAGGTACAATCCCAACATCTCCTCCCCTCTTAAAATATGTTCAGTACAGTAAGAAATCAAGAGGTAAGTATTTTTACAAAGCAAGTAAGTAATGCGCAGGTAAGTAAGTCGACATAAAACGTTCTCGTACGAACACATCAAAATATAACTAATAAGTAAACAATATAAATTTAAATGAACAACACAAGGAATCACATATCAAGCCTATTAGGTGGTCTTCTAATTCGATTAGACCTACGCAATATCGGCGAATTTATTGTCGGTTCCGGAAGTGCAACATTTCCAGGAACATCGTCAGGAATGTTCGGCAAAGCTACCAATTCCGTGTCACTGCTGGTTGATTTATCGCTTGGTTCGGCAGAAGTGGAATCCTGAGTAGCTGGCACCTCCGGTGTGTCAACAACTTTTTGTTTATCCCCAGTATTTGTGCAATCTGAGAACTCTGTAAGCGGTGGCTTGAAGACTTGTGGGAGAGCATCACCGATTTTTCGAATTTGATCAACATGACGGCGCCACAAACGGTCATCGTCCAATTTGACATTGTAATGAAGTTTTCCCAATCTTTCAGCAACAGAACCAAATTGCCATTTGTCTTCACCGTGATAATCACGTACTGCCACCCTTTCCCCCGTTTTGAATTCTCGAACATTAAAATCGTTGTAATTTGGAAGTGTTTTCACGGAATTTGGTTTAATCAAATCTAACCTCGAACGAATTTGTCTACCAAACATGAGTTCAGCAGGACTTTTTCCCGTGATCGCGTGTACACTTCGGCGGTAATTCAAAAGAAAGTTTTGCAATTCAATTTCTTTTTTCGAGTTTGCCGCTCGGATGGCATTTTTAAATGTTTGCACATACCTTTCTGCCAACCCGTTCGTAGCAGGGTGATAAGGTGCACTTCGTTTGTGGATGATGCCGTTATTTTTCAAAAAGTGTTGAAATTTATAAGACGTAAATTGACTCCCATTATCCGAAACTAAAATTTCCGGGATGCCAAAAGTAGAAAAAATTTTACGACATAATTCGATAGTTGTCTCGGTAGTGATATCTTTGATTTTATGTACTTCAGGCCAGCGCGTGAAAGCATCCACCAAGATGAAAAAATAGCTCCCCATGAATGGCCCTGCGAAGTCAACATGTACTCTTTCAAATGGCCTTGAAACAGGTCGCCACAAATGCGTCGGAGTTACTTTTGCCGGATCATTTTTTATTGCTTGGCAATTTACGCAGTTTTGTGCAATTCCCTCAATGTCAGCAGTTATCGCCGGCCACCAACAATAGCTTCGGGCTAGCGCTTTCATTTTGTTTATGCCCAAATGTGAAGAATGCAATTCTTGTAAAATTCGTCGTCGCAAAGTTGACGGCACTACCAACTGGTTTCCACGAAACAAACAATCGCTTTGTAGTGCGAACTCGTTTTGAGGTATTCCGAACCTATCCTGCTTCTTTACCTCATATCCATTTTTCAACCCTTTCATGATTTTTCCGAACTGTCTGTCCTTTTTCGTTTCAACCGCAACTTCCTCCAACGTTACCGGCAAAACTTCAAGTTGATTTATTTGAAACGCATCGATCTCATCGAACCTATCAAAATCCTCCGATTTTACTGGTAACCGCGACATTGCATCAGCATTGTTATGCGCGTTTGTGCTTCGGTAACAAATGTCGTAATTGAATGTCTGCAAAAAAATCGCGTAATGTTGCATACGCGTCGCTGTAAGAATCGGTAACGGTTTGGTTTTACCGAAAATGTGCACCAGAGGTTTGTGGTCTACCTGCAACGTAAACCTACGCCCGAACAAAAACTGATAGAATTTTTTTATACCAAAAACTATGGCATAAGCCTCTTTGTCAATCTGACTGTACCTTTGCTGAGTAGCACTGAGCGTTTGTGAAGCAAACTGGACTGGTCGCTCGGTACCATCCGGCATTATGTGCGAAAGAACAGCCCCTACCGCGTAAGGACTGGCATCAGTCGCCAAAACAAGTTGCAAATTTGGGTCAAAGTGACAAAGTACACGATCCGATTGCATCTCACTTTTTACCAAATCAAATGCTTCCTGGCATTTTTTACTCCAGTGAAAAGGAACGTTGTCCTTCAGCAGATTGTTTATTGGGTACAGTTTATGACTCAAGTTACTCAGAAACCGTCCGTAGTAATTTACGAGCCCAATAAACGATTTCACTTCGGTTTTATTTGTAGGAACTTTTGCTTTTTGTATCGCATCAATTTTCGACGTACATTTATGAATCCCGTCACGATCAATTTTGTATCCGCAGTACTCGATAGAATCGGCCATAAACACGCATTTATCCCGATTTACTTTGATATTGAATTTGTCAAATCGACTTAAAACCTCCTCAAGTCGTCTCAGATGTTCTTGATCGTTTTCCGCGGAAATCTTTATGTCGTCCATAAACACTGATACTCCGGGTATCCCCTGTAAAATGACTTCAATTTCACGTTGAAAAATTGCAGGTGCGCTTGCTACGCCGTACATCATTCTCGTACACTGATATAAACCTTTGTGCGTATTCAAAGTAAGGTACTTTTGGTCCTCCTCCTGAACCTCCATCTGCAGATACGCTTTGAACAAGTCAAGTTTCGTGAATGTTTTTCCGCCCGCAACGGAAGCAAAAAGCATATCAATCGTAGGCAACGGATAATTATCTGTCACTAAATTCGGATTTATCGTGCTTTTGAAATCGCCACATATACGCACTTTCCCGTTAGCTTTTACGACCGGTACAATCGGTGTAGCATGCTCTGATGAAGCAACTTTTTTAAGGACTCCCTCCCTCTCAAGGTTCTCTAATTCCTCTTCAATTTTTGGCAATAAAGCAAATGGCACCTGGCGGTGTTTCAAAAAGACCGGTTTGGCATCGGGTTTTACTTGAATTTTCGCCTGAACCCCCTCAATCTTGCCAATTTTGGAATCAAAAACGCTCGGAAACTTGTTCAGGACTTTTTGCAGTTTTGAATTTACTTCCAAATTCGAAATATCGGCAAGGTCGATTCCCAGAAGTCTCATCCACTCGCGCCCCAACAACGGATGTTTATCGTTTTGAACGACGTAAACATTTAATTTACGAGTGAGATTCTTGTAACTGACACACACCTCAGCGCAACCCAATACTCTTATCTCCCGCTGACAATAAGAGCTTAACCGCAAATTCGTCTCATGAATTTTTACATTTGGAAACAATGATTTAAACTGACCCGCGCTTACTAGCGTTACTGCTGCTCCGGAATCCACCTCGAATTCCACGTAAACATCATTTACCGGCAACTCCAGCAAAAACTTTTCGCGCTTTTCTGCATGTTCAACAATGAGGATTTCCTCTGCCTGATGGGCACTCGCATTGGTAGCTCTACTACGACACATTACCTGGTAATGTCCTTTCTTGTTGCACGCCCTGCAGATGACATCCTGCTTGTTGCATTTGTTGGCCAGGTGAGTCCTGGACCCACAGCGGTAACACTGTCGAACATTTTCACCAGTGGTAGTGGTAGTACCACAGCCGCTTTTCGCACTGCAGCTTTTCGCACTATCACTTTTCTTCTGCACTGGCGTCGACGCTGGTTTGACCTTGTGTACTTGCACTTGGCTCCGGGTGTTCAAAAACGCCGCATCCTTTGCGGATAGCTCCATCCCTGTCGCTATATCTGCTGCTTTCTCGAGCGTCAAATTCTTCTCTTCTAGAAGTCTGGATTGCGCTTTCGATGACCGCAAACCGAAAACGAACTGATTGCGTAGGGCCTTCTTGAGGTACGTCTCAAACTTACAATGAATGGCCAATTTCTGTAAAGCAACCAGAAATTCTTGCACGGTTTCACCCTCCAACTGCTTTCGCTGGTGAAATTTGAAAATTTCCGCGATCTCCAAGGGATCCGGATTGTAGAAAGACTTCATCGAATTCACTAATTCTTCGTAATCCTTGGTATTGGGATCTTCTGGAGACAACTTGTCGCATAACGTGTTGTATGCTTCCGAACCCATGTAGTGCAAAAGGTATGTAACCTTCAAAGGCGCCGGGATGGCGAAAACGGTGAAAGCCGCCTCCAGGCGTTTCACCCACCTTTCGAACGAAATTTTCGCAGCATCGAAAACTTCTATTGCAAACTGAGTTTGAACCATGTGGACGGTGCCCGCGGCGTTGGCGTCTTCGTCCGTCATCTTCGTAGTGGTAGGTACTCCTTAATAACCCTCGTCGCCACTGTGGTAACTTTACGTAAGTATGTAAAAAGCAGTAGGTAGGTACGATAGTTTTATTATCGAACAGCACATCCAATACCTGTACATGCATGGAGCGAAGCCCAACCGTGCCGAACTCCCGAGCTGCTCTCTCTACCATTCCCCCTCATCTCATCCTTACTCTACCCACGCAGCCGGCACTTCCCCCACTCCTTATGGTAGGTATTAGGTACAATCCCAACACCATTGATGTGTCGCCGATGTCTGTACCTGGACCAGTAAGCCAGATATTCTGCCTCACAGTCCAGCAAAACACAATGATCAGAATCATGACGTTACCGATCACACACTTGTTGACTAACACTAGTCGTTACTAGGACTTTTTCACTTATTATACCTGGATTCACCATAACAATGAATACTGGCTAATGTTAAAATCAACAAGTGTGTGATCGGTGACGCCATGATTCTGATTATTGTGTTTTGCTGGACTGTGAAGCAGAATATCTGGCTTACTGGGCCAGGTACAGACATCGGCGACACATCAATGGAAAGCCTAGAGAAAAAGGATTTTTTTTCATCATAAGTATTTTGTTTAGTCGATCATGAATTTTCGAATTCTTGTGACTCGTCCAATTAAAATTGCATTTTCTTGGAAACTAGAGCACCTACAAGCATCGGCGCCCCCTCAAAAGAAAGCTACAAGGTCAAGCTTCCTCCCAATTGCAAAACAATTTTTGTTGCCTTGATATCTCCTGAGAAAATCAAGCTGGATTGTTTTAGCTTGGACACCCTATATATGACGCAAGCTCCCTCTGTGGCGCTCTATTAGCTAATAAGTCTTCCGGCATCTCAAGCTTTAGGACGACGTAACCCTGTGAAAGAGAGCTAGCTATACACGCTTAGCGGTAGAGCGAGGGAGACGGACGAATACATTTTGACCCAATTTTGTAAAAATGCCAAGCAGCTATCCGATGAGGGGTCAACCAGCTGTTGAAAATTTCTAGAGTGATTTAGAAGTATTTCCGGGAAATATTTAGAAATACCCTGGAAATACCAGTCAAAATTACTGGGTATTTCCAAGTATTTCCAGGTATTTCCGAGGGTATTTCCTGGAATTCCAAAGAAAATGTAGAACTATTTCCATCTGGGGGGTTTACCCCTCGCAACTATCTGTACGCTGAAGCATATGAAAACAAAACACTCAACCATCATAGCTGACTAGCGAGTTATCATGTTTTCGACAAATTCCATAATATGTTTTTTCGAAGTTCACAATTTTGAAAATGTCGTGTTCCCAAGAACGGTATTTTAGATCGACGCTACATAATTATATTTCTTTATGGCTATCTTCCTTTGTTGGTTTCGATGTCATTCCGGTTCCTTTCCCATAGTTCTTCAAGTTCAGGCCAAGTAGGCAACCAAATATACTTCATCAGAAACTGTAGGTTTCTGTCGGTGTGACCGTTGCGCCAAAGCGGATCTTTTTGTAATCCCTTTTTTATGTGCTGTCCCACTGTGATTGTGTCTCTGAAAAAACTAAAGAATTGTGCTGTTTTGTTGTGTTCGTACTGGAAGGAAACGTAAGGATTATAAATAACATTTATCCAGTTCTTACAGATTTTATTAGTTAAATAAAGCAACTTATTTGTTATTACACTATACACTTTATACTACCATGTGATATCCACGAAATTCAAAATTTGGGTTGTCTTTAGAGGCAAAGTTCATCGATTGGAGTGGAGTGTTAGCTAAGTTATGGCCAAGGTTATGGCCATGTTCCCTAGGTTCATGCTTTTCTTGGTACAACACCCTCCCCTAATTTACCTATGTCCAATTTGAATTTTTTATTCTTATTTTATATACCTACCTACCTATCTAGCTCTTTTGGAGTCTAACGTAACCAGTGAAACACCCGACACTTATGTATTTTACGATGAAAAACTAAGCTTTTCAATGAAATAAAACTATATTAGGTGCGGGAGTTATTAAAAGGCAATAACGTCCGGCAGCCTACGGCTCCTCGGTACATAGAGGGCCCTCGGGTAGTCTGCTGCCCTTGGTATTTATCATCGTTATGATCAATTTGCGAACATTTGATGTTGATGATGCCTTGTGAGGTTGAACTCGATTTGACTCACTAAACGCGTCATTTCATTTATTTATTTATTTATTCATTTATAGTGTCATCGAGAGACCTGATCAATCCTACCTATTAACCTATCTGATTAATTTCTAGCATAGATTTCTATGGGTAGCTTTTACTATGGTTTCTGATACGTAGATGAATGGAGAATGGAACCGTAAACTTGATTATAAATGTGTATTATGTAGATCATAGTTTCAAAATAACACCTTACAATTCAAATTTTCAGATTCAGCAACTATGAACTCGCTGCGGTTCTTCTTGCTAACTGGAATGGTTTTCCTCTGCCTGATTGAAACTGTAACCCCAATTAGATGTGTCGATACGAAGAAATGTAAATGTATCCCTCACCCCGTCCGCCAATCGTACGAGTTTCAGTGTCCACCGATTCTGTCTGATGGAGGAGGCGCTGCCGTACACGTTCACGAACGCGAATCAAGAATCGAAATTGTCTGCGTGGACAGCCCCAATTTGAAACCAAGTATGTTCGCAAAAATAGACGCAGGTGACATCGCTTGGATCGACATTAGGGATTGCCCCTTGCCGCGAAACAGAAGCTTTGAACAAATCATCCATAAGTTGACGCCCACCAATCCGCTGGTTCTGGGTTTTGAGCGAATGGAATTGACAGATGATTCACTCAGCAAAGATTACTTCAAAGGCTTGAACGATCTTCTGGGTCTCTCTTTGAGATACAACAGGCTCCAGGAATTGGACGAAGATGTTTTCGCCAATACTCCCGACTTAAAAATGATCAACTTGCAAGAAAACGGAGTCCAGCTGACACCGAATATTTTCAAATTCACGCCTGACCTGAGCGAACTTGATATTTCGATAAACGGGATCCAGAGCTTACCAGACGGCTTGTTCGTCAACTTGAAATACTTGCAGTTGCTGCATATGTATAACAACAGACTCAAATTTTTGGACGAAACAACTTTCAAGGGACTGAAAAATCTAGCCGTGCTCGACCTAGCCAAGAACAAGATTGAAACTATAGCTGTAGGAACTTTCGCGAACCTGACCAGGCTTACTAATTTGAGCTTATCCGAAAATCCAATCGCACAACTACCTGCCGATTTGTTTGCGAAAAACAAGCTGCTGGAAGAAATTCTTTTGGAGTTCAACCCGCACATGACGCTTCCAGATTATGGTTTAGCGAATCTTCCGAATTTAAGACAAGTCGTGATGTCGCACAGCAACTTAAGCAGTATCCCGGCCAATCTTTTGAACGGTTCGACATCACTCCGAGTGTTGAGGCTCGACCATAACCGTCTTCGGACCTTACCGGAAGGCTTTTTTAAAGGACTTGGAGAGCTAGCAGTATTGATTTTGGGCAAAAACTTGTTTGAAACTATTCCGAACTTTCACGGCCTCCATAAACTCCAACGGTTGTTCATGGACTACAATGCTCTGACTAGAATTGACAAGCAGCTTGAAAATCTGACTACTTTGGCTGGTTTGAATTTGGAGAATAATCACATAACGCACATTGACAATACCGCATTTCCGGCAAGCCTGCGCAGATTGTCGCTTGCTCACAATCGTTATGATTTTAGAGAACAAAACCCATTTGTTTACTGTGTCAATCTGGAACTGATTGATTTGAGTCACAATTTGATCACAAGCATAAGCTACGATTTGGCCATGAATGCAGTCAAGCTAAAGGAACTGATCCTGAATAATAATTTGATTAGTGAATTGGACTTTTTGGATTTGCAGACAGCGTCTGGAGCAGAAATTGTTTTGAGAAATAACAAGATCACTAATATTGATTTTCGCGCAGCCAAAACGATAGTAGCACAATTCAAGACGAAACCAACAGACAGCACTGAAGTGTATTTGAAGGGCAACCCTATCAAATGTGATTGCAACGTTTACGATTTAGTTCGCTATGTTCAACATAAATCACATCCAAATTTAAACGCTTTGATTACCCTGGAACACGATGAAATTATTTGTGCTCACCCTAAAAAACTTGAAAGAATCAGAGTAGCAGGATTGTCTTTGGAAGTACTGGATTGTCCTTCGAAAGAAGTAAAGAAATGCCCTGGTAAGTGCTCCTGCGGTTTTAATCCACATGAAGACAAGGTCGTGTATGAATGTGATTTTACGCAAGCTCCTGAATTGGATATTCCTAAAACTAAGAGAAACCACGACTAAGCTTAAGTGTTTCTACAAGACAATAATTTGGATGGAAAACCAACTCGAGGGATACCTGAGTGGGATAACGTAACGTTGCTGAGTTGTACGAGTACCTACATATCTACTGAAAAATGGACTTTTAAAACATGGACATGGGTACCTACTACCTAAACTACTTGAAGTGAAGGTAAAAATGTCATACTATATGAGGTTTCTTTCCACCTACTAAACCCTTCGTATTTCCAGGCGACAAATCTTTTGAAGTGTTACAACAGCGATATGCTCCAAACTCGACGATTTTCTCAAAAGAGGATAAGAAGGATCATTAGGTATGAAACCATTCATTCATCAATAACAACAAAAACTAGACCTCCCTTCAGCGCCCTACTTCCTCCTAGACCTCAACGACTAATTTTATTCAATTTTTCTAGATTATCACTGATTTAAGGCACCTAATGAGGAAAACTTCATGACAATTATTTTAATTGGAAGCAGACTATTTTGATGAGGGATATTCTTTTGGATACACCTGAACTGTATTTGTTTAGGCATCTTATTAATTCGTCTTTCAATTTTTATTTTTATTCAAATATGCGGAAACTCACTTTACAAATTTTACTACAAACGCTTCAAATACGTGATACTATATTTTATTCTATTCAGTGTAATTCCGATACAATTTATCAACAAGATCGTGCAATAATTATTATTACTTAGCATTGATATTATTGTTTTTTTTTAAATTTTATCACCTATCTTATTACCCACTCCACTATGACCAGAGAAGAATCCTCAAGTAGGTACTGCCACTACCGAAGATAGAATTTTGTTTTGCGACTCTTTCTTGATTGATCGAATTTGAATTTTAATGTTAGATACACAATACATACATGTCAAATTTCAACTGCATGAGTAAGTACTAACGTATGGTCCGAAAGTTTTGGGAAATCGTTCAAAGCTAATAACTTTTTCTGGATAGTTAGTCTTTATTTTTCAACTTGATATTGCAAAAATTGAAAAATTCAAATTCATCATATTGATAATGGACCATTACCTTCGATGGATCTCAATTTTCTTTTGCCATGTTCCATAATTTTCTGTATCAATTTCTCCAATGCGAAATTCTCTAATATTGGTCTTCATTTGCGGCTTTCCATCCCTTGTCGTATATTGTCCTGCTCAATACTTACCAAAAATCTTATATTGGTCAAGCTTGCGGTACATTGGGAGGCAAGAGCTCAGAGAAATTAATCCTGCTATTGTCTAGAGAATGATCGAACATGGCAGAAGAAAACTGAGAGCCATCCAAAGATAATGGCCCATCTTCAATATGGTTAATATGAATTTGGTATTGTTAAAGACGATGCTAGTTTTTGCAATATCAAGTTACAAAATTGAAACAATCCAAAAAAAGTTATTAGCTTTTCAAAAAAATTCCCAGAATTTTTGATTCTTTGAAAAATTGTGACTTCGGAATTTCTTCTCCCATCACGATACATCGAGAATCCGTTGAGTCCATCAAGTGATTTAAAACCTCCATAACACTCAATTGCGCTTCTGCCATTTTTGAGTTCCACCGCAATACTAATTAACCACGTTTCACGTCTGGATGACATTAAAAACCGCTTATTACTGACAGATTACTGATAAGATTTTTGAACGCGCGGGCAACAATCCGTGCTCTATCCGACATGTTTGTTTACATGCGAAGCGCATCAGCAGCGCCACCATCGGTAATGTTACTCGCCAATAGGGGCGGTAATATAATAATAAAGCTGAATTTCGAAGGATTCTTTTCATTCCCGCATTTGGTGGGGCTCTCCACTGCCGGTGAGGGGGGCGGCAATTTTTCGATAGCACGCAGGCGGCAAATAAGCCAGGCCTGGCCCTGGGTATATTCTTCAACGGACGTTTACAATAATTCAAAAATAAAATCGAATGCCGCACACCCAAATGTAGACACAACTTTAAGGTATTGGGCGATTTCCATTCAAAACATTTGTGTCGGTTTGTGTCAGCTTGTGTTAGCTTGTGTCGATGAGACAAAAAAACACAGATCAAATGGAACGCATTTGTGCCGATTTGTGTCGACACAAGTCGACTTGTGTCGGTGAATGGAAAACGCCCATTATGTACCTATTAAGCAGGAAAGCAGGAGTGGATGATTAAAGCCCAGAGGGGAAAAAGAATTTTCGACAATTGAGGCTGAAACAGTTGCTTAATGTTCTAGATGTCAGCTGATCAGTGGCGCCGAATAGACCTTTTTTTGTGGCGCTCGCCATACCTCAAAATAGGGGGGGGGGGGTAAAAAGGAAAAAAAGGAGACGGATGAGGAAGGAAAAAAGGAGAAGGAAGGAAAAGAAGAGAGGGAGAAAGATTTACCCACCAAATCATTGGATATCATTACAATTATTAGGTACATTGAATCTGAATGACGAGTTCTTTATGATGTAGGTATGGGTACCGTATGATCAAAACCATTTTACCTCAAGAGTGCTATGTTTTTTTTTGCCTTTTTCAATTGTTGGTAGTATGTATGCCCTGTAATTCACTCCAGAGTGACATATCTGCATGTTAATTGGAAATCTTGAATAATGAATGTCGGTAAGGAATACGACCACTCTCCGTTTCCAATTTTGTGCCATTTCAAAAATAATTTTCGATAGTGGAAGCTTTTTATCCAGTTTTAAACATTTTCACTGACTGACATGGACATTTAACCGTATATTCAGTAATACAGTAATTCTGGCCAACCTTTGATATACGAGTATATAGAATAATAATTTCATAGCACTCTAGGGGCAAAAAGGTTTTGATCAGACGGTATTTCAATGGATAATTGAATGGATTAGGAAAAATCTTACGATCCCACAAAAAACTTTCAATTTTTGTGCCTATACAGCTACAGTGCGCTGCACTGCACACTGCATACTACCGTGTGATCCAAACCATTTCGAATCAGGGGTAGTAGGCTGTGCCCTGGCGAAAAGCAGCTTTACACCCCGGAATTTGACCAGGTCACAGCCTACCCCCCAATTCGGAATGGTTTGGATCACACGATATTAATATGGAATGGCAGATAAGTTACTTTTATTTCTTTGATTGAAACTAGGGTCCAATTTAATAAGGGTCTTACCTACTTTCACCCACAAACTACGCAGCAATATTTTCTGCCAGAGTTCTTACATGAAATTTAGCCCAAAGGGGTATTTTTGAAGAGATTTATAAAAATTTCGAAATTTGAAAAGATAATGAAATATCTAAACTGCTCAACAATTGAAGTGGTCCACTCGAAAATTTCGCCCGATTTCAAATACAAATATCTCAGAAAAAAATCGACCGATTCTCAAAAGTGCAGTGTTTTTGGATAGCTTATTCTTTTCACTATAGGGTGCTACAATAGACCAAACAATTGATAACATAATGCATGATATACAGGGCGACAACGAAAGGAGTTTCAAAATGGTTCATTTTATAGCACGTCCCACTTTTGCAAAAAAGTTCGCCGAGTCTTTTTGATTACTTTTTTATGAAGTGCACATTCATGGCTCGAAACGGTTTTTGAAATTTCCGCCTATCTTCTTTGGTTACAGGGTGATGTAAAAAAACAACTTTTTGTTTTTGTAGTGGTAACTTTTTTGTTTGTTGAGCGATTTTCACATTTTGGAGCTTATGTCGAAGCGAAGACCTCAGGTAAGAGGAATCCATTAACAGAATTGAATTAACACATAATTTCAAAAAGGGGGGTTGCATCAAATGTGACCTGAGCATGAAATAAGGCCAAGATTCAATTTGGGAGAATTTTTTAAGAAGAATGAACTTGTCGTTGAAAGAACCACTCATTGCGAATATTTCAAGATCAGTCTCGCTTATTTGGGGCAACAATTGACCATATTAATTATTCAAAGCGCAGTCGCAGATCGGGGAGAGAGACAACCACATGTGCTGGATTGAAACTCCCATAAGAATATGCATGTTGAATGACTTTGTAAAATGGTCAATTCAAGGTGCAAATTGACAATTTCAACGAATGTATAACATAGCAAGTGTGTAAAAAGGAATACCTGATCTACTTTTCGCCATAATGAAATGGAAAATCTTGCTGTGAAGTTTATGCGAAGCAATTTAGAATGGGGTTTTTGAATCCAAAACAATTTCAAATTACCCGCCATATTTTATTGCACAACTTCCGCTAACGAGAATTTTGACAGCGCTTGAAAGCGAACCGAGCGTCAGCCGTCACGTAAAAGTATAGTTAAAAAGGTTGAAACGTCCCAAGAATCAAGAAAACACCTTAAAATCGTAAATTCTGACAGCGACAGCAAAGTTCCGTTTTCTATGCATGTTGTGGCGCGCAAGATCTTCTACTGCAGTGCGCATGGTCACAGGCACATACCTAACTTACAAATGACTAGTGGAAGGGGAAAGTGAGAATAATTAATATGGTCTATTAACGACGGAAACCCCAAGTTAGGAGTGAATGTTTTCACAGGAGGACCGATGCTTTTGCTCACCTGAAAACACACGTAACCTATGTTACGAGAATCACTGATCGAGTTTCCTTCACGATTTGGACAGTCAACAGAGGGTCGACAGAAACAGTCAAAATTAACAATAAGTACGTATGTTTTCAGGTGAGCAAAGGTATCAGTTCTCCTGTGAAAACATGCTGTCCTAATTTGGGTTTTCCGTCGTTAATTGTGGCCCCATATAAGCGAGACTGATCTTAAAATATTCGCAATGAGTGGTTCTTTCAACGACAAGCTGATTCTTCTTAAAAAATTCTCCCAAATTGGATCTTGGCCTTATTTCATGTTTAGGTCACATTTGATGCAACCTCCCTTTTTGAAATTATGTGTTAATTCAATTTTTTCAATCGATTCCTCTTAACTGAGGTCTTCGCTTCAACTAAGCTTCAAATTGTGAAAATCATTTGACAAACAAAAAAGTTACCACTACAAAAACAAAAAGTTGTTTCATTTTACATCACCCTGTTACCAAAGAAGATAGGCGGGAATTTTGAAAACCGTTTCGAGCCATGGATATGCACTTCTCAAAAATGTAATCAGAAAGACTCGGAGATTTTTCTGGCAAAACTGGGACGTGCTTTAAAATAAAACATTTTAACACTCCTTTCGTTGTCGCCCTGTACATCATGCATTATGTATTCAATTGTTTGGTCTATTGTTGCACCTTATAGTGGAAAAAATGTGCTATCCAAAAACACTGCACTTTTAAGAATCGGTCAATTTTTTTCCGAGATATTTGTATTTGAAATCGGGCGAAATTTTCGAGTGGACCACTTCAATTGTTGAGCAGTTTATATCGACAATTTGGTCAGCGGCTTCCCATTTTTTGCTTATTATTGGTATTATTATTATTATTATTATTTCAAAAAAATTCGCCTGCGGCGCTAGCTGAGGGGCTCTTAGGTCTTCCAGCCCGACCGTTGCGTTGCAATAAGGGGGGGGGGTCTGAAAATTCTTTCGCCATAGTAACTTTTCATGAGTTCGGCGCCACTGCAGCTGATTGTATAGCGATGATATTACACTGGTTTGATAATCAAATTTTTATGTATGGAAATTGATTTTTGACATTATTCTTCGTTAATTTTTTGAATGGGTTGATTTCACCTCAATTGAATGTGACATTCTAAATATAAGTACGGTGGCGAGCAAATAACTGGAAATACTCATATCAATTCTGTCAATATTTCAATTCAACCTACGGCCTTATTTTGATTGGAGAAGATGATATCGTAGGAACTCTAGATAACCACGTAGTTACCTCAAATCACATTCACGAGGTATCTACCTACATACCTATGTAAATACCTATGTAAATACCTATGTATTTTATATTTTTTCTTAAATAAAATTAATACCGGATCGAGTTTTCCAAACGACATTCTTATACTTTGTGGAGATTATTAGATTGCCATGCTGTGCCTGCCAGAACACAGTTTCCACCGTGCTGTAATATAACGGGGAAAATTGTACAGTAAGAAAATCCGTCACGATGTCACATTCGCATAATTATTTGTGGAGAATATTATTGATGAAAATAGATATTTATTGTATTAGGGGTATGAGTGAGACTTCATGTGATGGAGAATGGGAGTTTAAGCGCCGAGCGCAGCGAGAAAAGAAACAAAAGAAGTCTAATCGTGAAAAAATCATGTCGAAAGTATTCTGCCCTTTGAGTGACTCATGATAATAATAATAATAATAATAATAAGATTGATAGTAAAAAAAACAAGATGATACAAACCGTTAGGGAGCAGAGCGGGAGTACGAAAAGAACACCTCTTCGAACGTTGTTTGCTGATTGATTCATATCTATAGAAGTTTCACTTTTTCCGAGGGTGACTATGGTCACGCACCCACTTTTTTTTTTATTTCGAAGCGTTTTCTAAAGTTTCAAACCCAAATATCTCGGAAATGAAATTTCTAATCAAAATTTTACAGGAGTAACTTTTTTTCTAAATTGAACAAGAAATTCAAAAAAGTATAAGTTTTGGAAAATATCCAGTGGCGTAGAAAATGGGACGGGAGAAGTTGAACAATCCTCTGGTATCTACGCCACTGGACAATTTTGACAAAAGTCAATCACTTGACGAAGGACAATCTACGTCAAGTGATGGGTATTTATTTCATAAGTATTTGTACCAAATTTGATAAAAATCACTTAGATGACTTGAGAGTTATTGCGAAAAGATGATTTTAAAAACTGAACTTTGAATTGAAGGGCTCTATCTTCCTTAGGAAGCCTTTTGGAGAAAAATCAAATTATCCATGTCGACCTACTTTTCGATGGACCATCGAATGGTGAGTTATGGCTACTATAACCTGGACCACCCTGTATATACGTATACGTTTATGGAAGACGTGTCCGGATTCCAGGATAATAATTTAACTGGGTCGCACTATTTTCTCCAGCGCGCGCCGTAAGATAGGATGAAGTGATGAAGTTGTGCGTGTCGTGGCGCCTTCCCCTCTCCCCCTTCTTTTACCCAGACAGCACGAAATGTTTTGAAAATATTTGGTAGTAGTTGATGAATATTTACAACATTTTATAAATGTTTACAAAATATTCGTCACAAATATTACCGAAATATTAAGGTGAAATATTGTACGAACATTCAGCAAATATTTTGAACATTTATTGAATATTTAGCAATAAATATTATCAAAATATTTGGTGAACTAATTTCTTCAATATTTACAGTATTTTAGGCGATGTGGTTTCCGGTTTTTGTTTTGGTCATTTGCACGGAGCTTTGAAATATATAGTTTTGTTGTGTGTTGTGTTGAAGATATAGCGTTTCACATCCCTTTGACTTCAAGTGTAGTTTGCCTTAAATTAGCAAAACTCGGTTTGCGGTCCTGAAATTGCCTTTTTAACGGCCTACAATAGGTTTTTTCTATGTTACGGTTGAAATGATTTATAATGTCGTGAAATACATCCGTTGTTTTATTTGTTTCGTACAAATATGTCACTTTAATTTATTTCGACACCAATAATTGGTAATTTATGTAGCAAGTACGCGGATAAATCTGCGTGTTTAGGAACGAGGCGGTAGCCGAGTATCCCTAAAAGTGGATGAGCCGCTGAATCTTTCAGATATACAGGGTGATTCATGAGTACATAGGTTAATGGGAGATAGAGGACTTCGAGGCGAGTCAGGATCCACTGAAATTTTTTCATTTTCTCCAATGGTTACGAAGATACATGTTTTGTGTGTTTCGTATGAAACTTTGATAAGCGATATTTCTGAAACGGCCAGAGGTATTTTGTTGAAATTCACCAGTAATATTTCTCTGTTGAAACTCATCCCGAAGCCATACCGGGTAAGTCAAAATCCAGGGCCGGGCTAGAAAAAGGGGCCCCTTTTTTGTTTAATCAAAAAGTACATTTTCTGACCGCTTTTCTGAAAAACTGCTATCGGATTCAGAAAGCTAAAGAAAAATGCTCCAAGAATCACTCTTCAATTTAGATGGCACACCTGAACCGTTTCGAGGATAAAATTAAAAGTAAAATTTGTGGGTGAGTTCCCATTTTCGACCGGACATAATCGACTCATTGTTTGATTGAATTCATCAAAATTCATTTTTTGGCTTGTCTCTCTTGAATGGAAGAGCTTGCTTGAAAGATAAATTTCAGAGCCGACAATTTTTTTTATGACAAAATCGAGAGTGAAACCAAAATTTGACTCGATTTGGTCGTAAAAAAAAATCTTCGGCTATGGAATTTTCCTTCCTACCAAGCCCTTCTATTCCGCAGGAACAAGCTTAAAAATGAATTTGAATGAATTCAAACAAACAATGAGTCGATTATGTCCGGTCAAAAATGGAAACTTACCCATAAATTTCACTTTCAATTTTTATGTCGAAACGGTTTAGGTGTGCCATCTAAATTGAAGAGTGATTCTTGAAGCATTTTTCCTTAGCTTTTTGAATCTGATGGCAGTTTTTTAGAAAAGCGGTCAGAAAATATACTTTTTGATCAAATGAAGGAGGGGCACATTTTT
The DNA here is from genome assembly GCA_949128115.1 of Anaspis maculata. Taxonomy (NCBI): domain Eukaryota; kingdom Metazoa; phylum Arthropoda; class Insecta; order Coleoptera; family Scraptiidae; genus Anaspis; species Anaspis maculata. The sequence goes on from OX421962.1 coordinate 93,305,619, forward strand.
TCAATCCCGGTCCCGGATTTTGACTTACCCAGTATGGCTTCAGGGTAAGTTCCAATAGAGAAATATTAGAGTTTCTCTTCTCTTCTTCTCTTCTTAGAGAGTAGAAATTTAATATTAGAAATATAGAGAAAATATCCCTAGCCGTTTCAGAAATATCGCTTATCAAAGTTTCATACGAAACACACAAAACACCCTGTATCTTTGACCCCAATGGAGAAAACAAAATTTCTTCAGTGGATCCTGACTCGCCTCGAAGTCCTCTATCTCCCATTAGGCTATGTAAGGTCACTCATGAATCACCCTGTATAGTTAGCAAAATTCATATAGCGGACATCTGCGTGTTCACATAGTAGTTTACCCAGAACCACTAAATCTTCTCAACGGCCCCGTAGCACAGGTGGTCAGTATCTGCCTGTGGTGCGGAGATTGCGGGTTCGATTCCTGCTGTAGCCTGGGCGTTGTGTCGTCTTTGAAAGGCAATTTTTCAGCTAAATCAATTGTATATGAAATAAAGGCGAGCTCCTATGGCCAAAAAAGGCCAATAAGAGGAAAAACAAACTTTTTTTTAACTAAAAATACCCGGTTCTGAATGTTTTCAAAATATTTTTGGCAAATATTGTACAAATATCAAAAAGCGGGACATCAAAACATTCAATAAATATTTATACAATATTCACTGAATGAATTCCAATATTTTATAAATATTATAATATTTGGCTTTTAATATTTCACAAACATTTTGAAAATGTTTATGTGCTGTCTGGGTAGTTGCTCCGTTCCCCTCAGACGGTTTACATATTACTATTACCATCAAACAAACGGTACCTACTTGATACATGATATAGAAATAAGGGAGATTATTGGGAGAACAAGAAACTGTTGGATGATACGACGCACGTTTCGTTCTGAATTCTTATTTTATTATTTTAGAAACCGCTCTTTTCTCAATTAGTTTTGTGTGTTGTCCCCTTCACCCTTCGCCTCCCCACCCCTTTTGCTACGCCAGTGATAGCGCCTTTATGCTGCTATCATGGGATCATATAGCATGGGATTCACGGGTCATGTGTCGGGTTTGGGTTCGGGTAGGTAGGTACCTCACGCAACACCTTATTATTCCCCTATTAGACTGTCATTCTTTCGGTCCCACCCTTTTTCCATTAGTTTAATAGTTGTTGAATCATTAGTGGTGGAAGCACCTAGCTGTCTCTATAGTAAAACATAAAGTTTCAAGCTTCTGCTAAAGGGGTGAAACCCCGTCGCTAATTGAACTTTTCAAGAGCTTCCAATCCAATAATAATACAGAAAGTTGCGACGCAACGCCACTTCCGTGCAGAACCTCTGGCAGAACTGTATTCTGTGTTGCCTGCACTTTACCACTGATGGACCGGACCGACATGCGCAAATTATCTCCGGCTCTCATTCAGCTCGCAGCCAGCCAGCAGGAATTCCGAGGGAGAGGCAGCAGCACAAAATACTACCTACTCCTGCTCTTGCCTGCTGCATTCATGAAACAACCTTACGTGATTCGTTTATCATAGCGTGTAGCGTGCTAACCGCCAGTGCCCCGACAAGTACTACCTGCTAGACGATAGATCATAACAGTGTGCGTTTGTGGAATGTGTGTGTGGGGGTGGTGATTGCCCCAAAAAAATATGTTTTTCTGAAGAACTGCCAGGACCGTGCGAATATGTCCCATACGGATTTCTTTCGCCGCCACTTAGATCTTTTTACAGGAAAAGGTACTAAACAGAGCCCTTATTTTTTTTTTACCTTCATATGTTGTAGGTATCTACCTATCACTTCGACAATGCTCGGTTATAATAAAAATTATCGTTTTGATGGCAATTTTACTTTTTTAAAAATTGATTGATATAAGGCTAGGTATAGGTGGCAATCCAATATTATTTGTCACAATACACTCATTTACCACCTTTTTATGATGTAAATAAACAAGCATGCACGCGCTATTTACATAAATAATATAAATTCCACGAAATAATATGAATGACCTTCCACATGACGAAATGACATAAAGAAAACCGACCCAAGATTTTTCTCACTGTAGAGGTTAGGCAGCAGGTACCTACGTTTGGTACGTAGGTCCTGCTGGAAAATCCCAAGTCTTCAATCTACATGCAATTGAGCATACTTACAATCTACAAATCTACAGTCTAACGAAAATACAGGGTGTCAAAAGTTCACAAAATACCTACATATTTATTTTGTCTCAAGTTCGAGAAGAGGGCTTCAATTAGAACCAGATTTTATATAGGTATCTACTTCTCGATCTACTTGCTTTACCCTCGACTTTACCTGCGTTGGGTTTTTATTTGGAAACACTCTGGACTTCGAAAGGCCTACCAGTGGCACATACAGAATCACTTTGAAATGAAGTATTCTTCATTGAATTAATTCCGAAGACTGCACGCCAATGGTGGGCCTTTGGAAATCCGAAGTATTTACAAATAAAAAATTGAAACCCTACCTATATAAACTGGTCACAAATTGAAGTGGATATTTTTAAATAGAGATTTTTTCAAAATCGCTAGAAAATTCTTGAAAATCACTCGATTGTGAAACCGCTTGCACTGTTTTAAAGAAAAATGTCAATATTTCCAAGAACTACTGAAGTCCTCCACAAAAATCACATGGATATGTCTAATACAGGGTGATGAAAAAAGTCGTTCAGTTTTGTTCTTTTTTACTCCCGTGCAGGAGATTGTTCATCCACCCTGTACACCTATATTTAGTTGGATTTTATAGTCTGTAGCTTATGTAACTCGTCAATTTTTAGTTTTTCGCTTTCCGTTGCGTACTTACCGAAATATAGCCTTTTCACTTTCCAAAGTCGTTTTATCGATGAATCTGCTAAATCCGAGCGCTACTGGATTTTTTTTCTGTACTAAGCAATGTCACTTGGTACTTTTAGAACGATTTTTCGCGCAGATTCCAAAATTAACGGAGGTATGGCGTCTCAACCATCTGATGTATACAGGGTGTCGCAAAAAAATCATTTATGAGATTCATTTTATTTTGAAATATTCAGTAGCAAAATGCCGTTGCAAAGATCAACTCCAGGTAAGTTCGATATCGTGGCAAATATCTTGCGGAATGGTACAAGGCAAAGAGAAATTGCCGATTGCCGACTCCAGGCCACTGGCAGTGCCCGAATCACACATGGAGAAGGTCGCCCGAGAATAATTTCAGTAATGGAAGATCTCTTTTTGTTAGACATAGAATTGTAAAATTGAAAGGTGAAATTTCCTACAACCTGTAATAAGGTGTCAGAAACAAATTTCTTCGTTCATGCGACACCCTGTATATTTTTATGTAGTCTTCCATTTGAAATCTGCTCAAAAAATCGTTCTAAAAGTACCAAGTGGCATTGTTTTGTAAGTACCAAAAAATCCAGTAGCCCCCCGGATTTATTCATCGACAAAATGACTTTGGAAAGTAAAAAGGCTGTATTTTGGTAAGTACGCAAGGGAAAGCGGAAAAATAAAAACTGACGAGTTACATAAGCTACAGACTATAAGATCCAAGCAAGTATAGGTGTACAGGAAGGATGAACAATCTCCTGCATGAGATTAAAAAAGAACAAAACTGAACGACTTTTTTTATCACCCTGTATTAGACATATCCATGTGATTTTTGTGGGGGACTTCAGTAGTTCTTGAAAATATTGACATTTTTCTTCAAAATAGTGCAAGCGGTTTCACAATCGAGTGATTTTCAAGAATTTTCCGTCGATTTTAAAAAAACCCTTCTTTTTAAATATCCACTTCAATTTGTGAGCAGTTTAGATAGGTTAGGCATACATACGACATTTGGTTTCGATTGAAGCCCTCATTGAGCCCTCACCTCCTCGAAGTTATGACAAAATAAAATAATTTATTGTTCCGGGTACCTACTGCTATCACTACCTACATAAGATACGTACCCTTATTTCAGCTTGTAGACGTCTTGAAAATGGCTCAGAGCCGAAACGCGCGTCGGAAAATAAGAATATTTAAAAACCGTGTGGCAAGACTTTGAAACATTCTAAGCCTCAATATAATTTCAAAAGCCTCTTTAAGAAGCTATATACCATCAATGCTGGAGACATATTTCAAAACAAATTTGTTATTTTGCTAGCTTCATGACACCCTGTATCTTTCTTAGGAAGCGAGTGACAGGCATACAATCGGGCATAAAGTAGGAATGTCCAACTTCGATTCGATTCATACTTGAATCGATTCAATGGAAACAGTGCATCTGAAAAGATGAATCGATTCAACTGTATACGATTATTTAGTGCTCGATTTAGTGAATTGATTCAAACTAATGTGATTGTTGTTTCGATTATTACGCACGCGACAACACTCGTTAATGCCGAAAAGCCGTTCAGTTTTTTGGTAATTTGTGTCAACTATTGATGAAAAATCATTTATTATTGTCAACATTATTATTATTCAGATTTTTTATCGCCAGGGGCATTATCTATTGACACTACAAACCTAAAAGTTGCCCCGCCGAACTGAATGCACTAAGATCGGTTCTTTCCGATGCATCGATTCATTTCATACGATTTTTTAATCGAATCAAACTATTGATTACGATTCGATTCGATTAGCACGAATCGATTCACCGACAACATTTGGACATCCCTAGCATAAAGGTACTTATGTTATATTTTTCTGATATAGGTACCTATATTAGTAGACTTTTCTCCTGAAGTTTGATCGGTTAAAACGGAAGTATTTAGCTTATTAGTTGCGTGCTGTGGAAATGAAATACATTGGGTAGGTTACAGTGTGATCCAAACCATTCCAAATTGGGGTAGGCTCGGTGTCCTATCGAAAATCAGCTCAACATCCCGAAATTTGACCAGGTCACAGCCTACCCCAATTCGGAATGGTTTGGATCACACTATAAGTAATTGTTAGATTTTCTTTGTTACCTACAGCAGCAGTATTGTGGTGTTGAAAAGGCACTTCAATCCAGCTCACAAAGTTAAGCTGAAGTCTCAGTCCGGTTCTGTGCTCCGAATTGGTTGAGATTTTATCAAATTGCTCCGAGTATCCGTTATGTTAAACACATCTCGTAACCGGAAAGAGAAAATGTCACTAACCCTTCACGACCTTGCCATTTTTTTTATTTGCATTTCTCACATTGATTTTTGCATTTGCTGTAAGGCGAGCTGTAGGGTCATGCCTGGTTTGGGTCCGGTCATCCGAAAGTATCGGGAATCGGGGTATAAGTATAATAATAATAATTGATAATAATTAATGACGCCATCGATCCCGATGGTGATATATGCAGTGGGGTAGATCGATACAGGGGGGTCTAGGCAGTCAACCGCATATCTTTATACGTGAAATGGAAATTCATCTGATGAGAATCAAACCCTCCCTAGAGTGTATTGTCGCATTGTCAATATTGACTCAGCTTATGAAGGTGAAATACGATTCATTGGAAAATTTCTGCAAATTTTTTTCATCAACGGGATCGGGACCATGGAGTGACTTGGGGTGCTGGGTGGATAATAAGCTAAAAAAAGAATGTCGGTAATAGTACCGTAAATCAATGGGTGAAACTTCGAAATCGAATATAGCTATCGATATCGATACTTATACCTGTGGAAAAATCTAGGTTTAATACTCGCTAATATGTACAGGGTGATTCATGAGTAGGGAGTGGATTTATATGCGGTAAAAAAGCTCAAAATATGCAGTTTATTTCATATGCGCTTAAAAAGTATCAAAATATGCGGTAAAAATGTTCAAATAAAGCAATACATGCGAGTAAATGAGTTATAAAAGCTGCAAAAATAGTGAAAATTTCAACATTCAATTGTAAAACCAACCAACCAACTTTGACCATCAAAGTAAAAAAAATAATTATGCGAAAATTTCCAATTATTTTTTCTTGAAATGAAAAAATCGTGATTTCCTAGCACATGTAGATAAAATGGCCAAAATTTTAACTCAATTTTCAGTTACATGTAAAAATATGGACTAAATATGCGGCTATATGCTATTATATGGTCTATCAATTTGTATGCGGTAAAAACTCAAAATAATAAATTATATGCAAAATAAAACTTGGTATTTAGGTTCCTTTTAGATGGAAACGTCAAGCTGCAAGTCGACAGTTGCATCCAACTTAGCGAATAGAACATGTAAAAAATTATAAATCCGCTCTCTATCAATGAGTGACCTTACATAGGCTAATGAGAGATAGAGGACTTCGAGGCGAGTCAGGACCCACAGAAGAAATTTTGTTTTCTGCATTGGTTACGAAGATACAGGATGTTTTGTGTGTTACGTATGGAACTTTGATAAGCGATATTTCTGAAACGGCTAGAGATGTTTTGTTGAAATTTACCAGTAATATTTCTTTGTTGGTCAGCTATCACTAACACTATTCAGAAACGATTTTATATCAAAATACGTTTTCTATGGAAAAAAAAGATCAATAATCTCATATTCAACTTATATAAAAACTTGAGCAGCTCACTGGAACCATATACGATATGTACGTGCTTCTCCGATCTCCTGGTTTCAAATTTTAAAAAATTTCGATTCTTCGTGAATTTTGGGGAGTGCGACGGAGCTACCTTGACATTGGCATATCAGAATTTGATGATCTTTTAAAAAATAATGTGTTTCAGATAACATTCCTGCGACAATGGGAAACTTGGAAAAAATCGATTAAATAAAAAACTACGATTTAATCAAAATAACTGACTTTTTGATTTTTTTCCCAGATTTTTTAAAAATGATCATGATTTTTTCCAAACTTGTTTGAGATCGTTATTATTCACTTTTACGTCGAATTCCACTAAAATATAGCCCAGCGGTTTCAAGTTGGGCGGTGCCCTAGGCGGTGCTGAGAGGTCGAATTTTGAAAAAAAACTTCATATCTACTATCGTATATGGGGTCATGAAATGAGATGAGGTACTCGATGAGGTACCTATCTAAGACGAATGGTTTGGTTATCACCGTGCTCACCATGAAAATGATTAATGATGCCACGGCAACGGCCGGGCCTTCCTATTGGCTGTCGCCATAGCAAGTTGATAGTAAGCACCGTGATTACCAAGCCATTTTCCCTATAGCATCCAGGCCGATTGAGGGTCAAAAGGTGGGACTCCACTCCTTTTATCATGATCAAAAGTGATTTTAAGGAACCGAGTAAGGAACTGTTAGTGATGGACTAATCAGTAAAAATACTAAAAAGCATCAGTTAATGAATACGCACTGAATTTTTCTTCAAAAACGTCACTAAACATTTTTCTATGGAAACGCGTGCAAAGTGAGAAGCAGAGCCATATCTGGTTTTAAGCTATTTTAGGGAGCAATGGAATATTTTCACAGGCATTTATGTAGAAACTTGATTTTTGTGATTCATGACACACCCCGAATCGTAAGGAGAAATTCAGTGCCCACCTCGGTACCTCGGTGCACACCCACTGGTCCTCGCAGTAGTTGATAATGTTTACTGATCACTCTCAATTCCAATGTTGAGGTTATAATAACCCTTATTTGGTGTGTGAATTCCGAAAGTATTGATAAATGAGCTTAAAACGTGAGTTCCTACTTACCCACAGCAAAAAAAAATATTTGAAGCAAGAAGCCCAATACGGCGATTGCATGAAATTGGGTTCACTTTTTGACCATCAGGAACGTGACAGTCGCTGAGGGATTTAGCTTCGGTTCTGTTGGTATGGTGACACCTGTCTGACAGACCCAAGAGGCGTGAGACCCACTAGGGCACAAAACAAATGGCAGACATTTTCAGTGGTTAATAGACAACGTGGTGATATACAGGGTGGTGAAAATTTCGATGCTCACCATTGGTATCTTGGAAACGGTAAGAGATACGAGGTCGGTTAAATTAGAAAAAAGTTGCGCATTTTTGTGGCGATTGAGAATCTGGAAAGAAACTTTGAATGTTTTGATTGGTTCACGATTTATCACGAAAAAACTAAAAATTTTGATTTCAGAAATTGTTTTTTATTTCTCCAACCATTGGAGCTATTACAATCAAACTTGGTAGTTTTATGTTTTTGATCACTCCGAGTCGATCAACGTTGACAGAAATTTTCCAGGCCTTCTAGATGTCAAATTATGACAGTCAACTTTTGTTTTTCTTATGGCCGCCATATTGGATTTTTGCACAAATAGATAGAGAAAAAAATTAGCTTCCCGAATTAGTAACCAACATGTTCTTTTTATGACATTTTAAGCGTCAAATTTTAAAATTTTTGTAAATTATTGACAAAATCGGGAATGCTTTGAAAAACAGTCGGGAATGCAGTTGAAATATTATCAATAGCAACAACAAAAAAGTGACAGATGGTGTTCAATTGACGTATCTAACTTCTTAATGGTGTTTTGTGCTTGTTTGTACCGGTAGTTCATAAATTGCATGGGTCAAGGGTGTCTGTGAGTTCAAAAACGTCTGTCGGAACTAGCATATCGTTCTTGTTAAAGTTTGACAAATTTATTAGAAACGGAGTAAGGATTACCCTAGTTTCGACAAACGTTTTTGAATTCACAGACACCCTTGACCCATTTAATTTATGAGCTCTCGGTACCAACAAGCACAAAACACGATTGAGAAGTTACGGCTCGATACCAAGTTGGGGCTGAGACCGCCGTAAGTGCCGTTTCCATAGCAACGGCGGATACCAACCAATCAGACCGCGCTGTATTTGGCGAGTTACGCCGTCCCAAACTTCGCGCCTGCAACTTGGTATCGAGCCCTTAGATACGTCAATTGAACACAATCTGTCTTTTTTCTGTTGTTGCTATTGATAATATTTCAATTATTTTTCAAAGCATTCCCGATTTTGTCAATATTTACGAAAATTTCAAAATTTGACGCTAAAAATGTCATAAAAAGAACATGTTGGTTACTAATTCGGAAAGCTAATTTTTTTCTCCATTCATTAGTGCAAAAATCCAATATGGCGGCCATAAGAAAAACAAAAGTTGACTATCATAATTTGACATCTAGAAGTCCTGGAAAATTTCTGCCAACGTTGATCGACTCGGAGTGATCAAAAACATAAAACTACCAAGTTTGATTGGAATAGCTTGAATGGTTGGAAAGATAAAAAATAATTTCTGAAATCAAAATTTTTAGTTTTTTCGTGATAAATCGTGAACCAATCAAAATATTTGAAGTTTCTTTTTAGATTCTTAATCGCCACAAAAATGCGCAACTTTTTTCTAATTTAACTGACCTCGTATCTCTTACCGTTTCCAAGATACCAATGGTGAGCATCGAAATTTTCACCACCCTGTATAATGAATGAATATCGAAATTATTGTTAGCGATGTTAGCGTAGATAATTTTAGGTTAACACAATGTCAAATTTCGTCGTCGAAAATGGTGTGATTGAGAGACGATTCGTTCCTGACTTCATCCATCTCCTCGACTACGCTGTCGGTTTTCCTCTACAGATTGCGATACTGCCGGTTGCAGGCGTAATACCTAATTTCGTACACAACACAAAGTAGGTTGATGCATGTCTACTAGCAGCTAGTCATATTGACTTTTGTCACATTCGAAAAAAAAATTATTTCTTCTTATTTTCAAAAAGTACTTGATTTTCATATTTCAAAATAAAAAATTTGGCGATTTTTTCCCGAGATCCTCATTTCAACTGAGGCAAAATCTCGAGGTTGTCCTTTTTAATCTTGGCCTAGTTTATGTGTAATTCAACGTGAAATTGTTACTCTAGGACTACATAAGTACTTATTGGACCGTATGCATAGTCAGGTCTTATATCGTCCCAAGCATTATTTGCTTACTACCTACAGGACCATACGAATTGGCAGAATAAGAAAATGCTTGAGACAATCCCTTTTTTCAGGACATGACTATTGACTATGAATACGTATCATTAATAACTGATAACTCGGTGTACAATCTAGGTTCAAGGGGAGGTATAAGGTATAGTACATTATCATTCTACGATTATCATAATAGGTGGTATAATAGGACATAAAAAATGCACTACCGTGCTCCTGTTATCGATGCTCTCTCAAATAACTTGCCGGTACTTTCGGATCACCTGTATTATTTACCTCGGTATTTACTAAAAAGTTTTCTTGCAGGTTAATGATTTATGTTACAATTTTGACACATTTTCTGTTATCAAAGCCCCTGTTTCAAACTGTGACAATAGCATACGCACCTCGAAAAGATTACCGCGTGTTCTTTATCAAAATACACGTCAAATAAAAACTCAACGATAAGTGTTATTCAAGTACTCATTTAGTGTTTCTCGTTAAGGTGGACAAGACACCTTCTATTATTATTTAACAGCGACAGAGATGTATTTCTTATTTGACGCTTTTTTCAGCACCACCAATCAACTCGAAAGCACTTATTTCGGAATTCCGCAATTTTTTGTTGTGAGTATTATGTACATATGGTATTTTTTCAAGCAAAGGTGATGGGTCTGCTCGATTTCCTCCACTTTTCTTTTACATACCTATCTTCTTAATTAGCGATATGATTTATGGTTTACGCACTTATTAATAATCGGGGTGAAGATGATGAATATACATCTGATTAAAACACAAAAGCTATTAAACCGACAGACGAAGCGCCTAAAATCTAAAAGTCGTACTTTCTTTGTTTTGTTTTCATCAGCTTGGTAATTTTTACCAATTATCGTCAAACTGACGCTCTGGTGTATTATAGTAGAAATAGAAAGTGGTAATTATTGGTGATGATGATGAGAAAAATGCCAAAAATGCAGACTTTTTATGCAACGCAAAATTTTAATCGTATACTGTGCATGTCTGACGCTATTGTTGCAACTTTTTACGTCTGATTTTTGGCCCGGAATGGAATTTTCACGCCGCAACGAACAACGAGCTGAAGACGCGCTTCTCGCTCGGTACCGTTCAATTCCACGGTTTTTTTTGGTTCATTTGGTAAATAATGCCACGGGTTTTTGTAGTGCATAAAATTAAACCATTATTAATCAGGTTCTCAAAAACTCTCATTTAATGACGTTAGTCACGGTGTTTTATCACAATCATCATGCCCAACAGATACCGTTTTTCTCGCCGGCCATGTTCAAAGAATCTTAAATATTTGCGTTCCAGCATCATCAGTTTCACAGGATGTTATTGCAGATATCTAGTTAAATTGCTAGGTAGGTACTCAAGAGTCTCAGCAATACAAGCTCATTACTTACAATACATACTCACGGTATCTCCACTCGCACAAATCAAACTTTTTTAATTTTTGTTTCACCATTTGCCAGTTGCCAGATGACGGTCTTATTTATGCTTATGCAAATAGGTAACGTGTCTTCTGCCATTTAATTAATCAAGCTAGGCGCTGCTTATATTTATGTATATTTTTATTATACTGCATAACATACCTATAATAAAGGTGAAAATGTTAGATAGGTCTAAGTTATTTGCTCTTAATTGATTTAATTACACACACATGTTATAGATTAATGCAGTAAAAAAGAATTTCTTCGTAAGTGTACTTTATGTCGCATACGATTTAAATTTCTATTACCCATTTCCTTTATGTGAGTATCAATGATCTGTAATTGGATGGTAAACAAATCTGACAGCAATTTATTCTACAACAATTAATTTCTAACAACAGTCGAAAATCGCCACAGGGACTTGAGCAGGTATGCATATAAAAACTTCGTTCGCTACTGTTAAATAATAGGGTAGTGACCGATTTTTTTTTTATTATTTTTTTTTAAAGTTCACTTCTTGATAAGTGACGCTATATAGTTAACAGATTTTTTTTCGTGAGTTTTCTTGGTAAAAAAAATTCATGAAAGTTTTCGATCATTTCAAATTTGGCGCGATGACGTCGCAATCTTTCATAGGCGGAGAAGCAGGCTTGACAACATTATACAGAACTTACTACAAAAAGCACTAGCGTCAACCCGTCAACGCTCATAACAGCTGATTGTTATATTGTTAACGCTTTGTGTATCTGTGCGGTGATTCGTGTTGTTTAGTTGTTTTGCTTGAAAATATGGAAAGTTGGTAAAATCTTTCATGATTTATGAATATTTCAAGACTACATCAGACTTCAATGGTTATGTTATGCTGGCAAACGTCAACGTCAACACTGACACACAGGCAACGGAGGTGTGGTCATCCCCACTACTGTCAAAAGATTGAAACGTCACAGCCCGCCTTACAGCTCGGTAGATTTGAAATCGTTTGCAAAAGTAGCCACTTTCAAGGCAGATTTTGAAACAATTGGAACTTTTTTTTTCGAATTTTCACGTAACGTAGTCTTGATATTAAGGCTCTACATTCGATTAGTATGATTTTTTTCTATATTTTTGGATGGTGGTCACTACCCTATTAGCAATTATTTCAAGGAACCCAATAAGAATAGTATAAACTGAAATATGTAGTAGGTACTTGGGCGATTTTTCTGACAGCAAAAATGAAAAATGCTCATCACTCTACAGGGTGATTCAACAGTTTTGGACCAAAACCATACTACGTTATATGGAATCTTTTATGGAAAAATATTGAAAAGGATACGCGATTTTCAATTTTCGAAATTATGAGGGATCAAATGGTGGTCCTTCGAACCCTTCCAGTTTTGTTACTGCAAAAGATTCTGGTAAACTGTTGGTGGCGAAATCCCGAATAGAAAATAGCAAGTACTAGATGTGTACTATAGATTTCCATTTATTATACTGTTACGAGCAGAGATTCTCGCGTGCATTCTGGTGCACGCGCGATTTTTCTAGACTGTTCGCATCCGACCGCCGTGTACAAATGCGAAGGTCTGGACGTTCCAGAACATACGCGATGGCTTTTGGCTATTGGAATAACATGGGAGACTTCAATAGCCGAGTAGGAAAAATCAGCCGAATTGGCGGAGGTGCTGCCGCTTCGGAACACGCGGTAAAGCACGCGAAGGGTGTAGGATTTTTCGGGAGTTGCCGTGAAACCGTATACCGGGTCACCGTGAAATTCGCTGAAGGACCGGTGGAAGATTCCAGAACAATAGTCGGAACTATTTCGCATGTTTTTCTTCGAAAATTCCTCCAACAGATCGCTTTACAGCCATTCCACGGAAAATGTAAACCAAATGCCCAAATTTCATTATTTTCATGTCAACGTATTTTATATCTCGAAACAAAAAATGATCGTAGCACTTGACATTTCAACTCTAATCGATCAAAAGAATCTTGTCTAGTGCAGGGACTAGTGGAATTTCAATAAACTTAGCTTCGGAGGACTTCAAGAATTTGTGATTTCTTCCGATGTGTCCCGTCCGTTATCAGTATTTTTTCAGTTCATCTCTGGTTTGCTTTGTTGTATCGAAACGGAATTTGTTTTGACATACACCTGTTCAGTGCTTTTTCAGTCAATGGTAAAATTAGAACTGATATCCCAAGAGACTCGCAGTTATTTAAATAAATATTCGCAGTGGTTTCGTGAGCTTCTATTTCGTGTCCCGTCCGTTATCATATTTGTATCGCAACCCCAGCCTATCTATACAGATTTACATCAAAATCTACCCATAATTTGCAAAAGTGACCCTTTCTGAACAACGTGGTATATTGTTCATAAATATATTTAAGGCCATAATAAAGATATAATATTAAAAGCACAAGAAAACATTGAAATTTTGTCCCGTCCGTTATCATTTTCATGTTTGCCGCCATTTTTGTATAAGCTGTGACGTCATAAGTCATTTTTTCAAACGAACCCCTTCTTTTTTTGCAGATTCGAATAGATTATGAAATTCTGATTTTAGCAATATACACATTATCCTTTTTGGGTTGATATAGTATCGGGTATATTGCATGTAAAATTTCTTGATTTCAAAATTTTTATTTCTGAAAAATTAATTCTTCATTTCCATAAAAATTGATTTGGGATGAATCAAATGCAAATACTGCCATCCGTTAGTCTCTTGGCAGTACGTAGGCCTGTCCGAAAATTCTCGGATAACATTTTGGATAACTTCTACACGACTGATCAAGGGACATTCCTCACGAATTTGATCTTTCAAGTCTTTCAAATCTTGTGGTCTGCTGATGTAGATCTTTGGTTTAAATATTCCCGCAAGAAATAATCGAGGAGGTGAGTTCCGCAGATCTCGCGGGCCACTATATCGGTCCTCGTCTGCCAATCCACCTTTCAGGAAAAAAGGTGCCCAAAAGAGTAAGGACAGGTCGCGCATAGTGACCTAAAGGGAAAACTAAAGGGCCTAAAGGACGACTGGAAAAGTTTGACCTTGGAGTGAAATATTTTGAGAGATTTTATGAACATTTCTGCGATAAAAATGTTTCTATTTTGTCAAAACATCATCAATAAAAAACTAGAAATTTATCACCTTTGATAGTTATTATTATCTTGGAAAGTATCGGTTCAAAAAGTGTACATGTGCATATTGCTGAAATCAGAATTTCATAATCTATTCGAATCTGCAAAAAAGGAGGACTTTTCGATTTAAAAAATGGCTGATGACGTCACAGCTTTTACAAAAATGACGACAAATATGAAAGTTTTACATCAAAATGTGCGGAATTAGAAAACAGAATCGACCTGTTTGAGGAATTTCTCGAGGAAAGAAATGCGAATTTTCTAGTGAATTTGTTCCATACTTTTGCCCCTCGCTGTCATTGCAACGATCTTCGGCCTACGGACGAGTATTCAATTCAGAGCGATAACAGCGAGTAGTATCGGCGATATCCCAAGTGCAAATAATTATTGACGTTGTATTCATAGTAGTACACAGTAATGAACAGTGTGTGTTTTGAAACGATCATCTCAATTATAAACAAATCTAAACGCAAAATCCGTAACAATACAGAATGAGTTATATCAAGTGAACAAGTCCAATTTCTTAAAATAAATTCTTCAAACAAAATTCCTTGTTATATATAATTTTGATTCTCTGTTCTACATTGTTGAGGAACCAAACGAATGGTTCAGTCAGAGGCATTTTTGAAGAAACGGAATATTTTTCGGAGCCCTCGAAGCGTTCATTCTTTATCAAAATTTAAGTACGTTGATCCCTTGGAACTTTTTTGTAGATTTCCAACGAGCCTAATTCGATATCAACCGCTTGTGTGTTTCTTACGCTATGACTGTCAGAAAAACGTGTTATTTGAGTTATTTGGACCATATTTCGGCCACCTTACTGAATATTTCTGTAATAAGTCACTTGCCGCTCCCTGTATAGAGTTTATATAAACTTCTACTCTAGGACTCCCGCTAGAATCTGTATGATTTTAAAAAAAAAAAATTTTAATAAAAAATTTGCATCAACTCACTTATGATCACTAGAATCTGCGAAGTCTGAATACTTGAAAATCCTGCTCTGACTGTTGGCACAATTTCAACAACTCTAGGCTCTGAAGTTTATTTTAGCTCTAAAACGGAAAATAGGGGAAGAATACCCACCTACATTTTAGCAATGACCCATCTTATTCGCAAAACCATCTGGTAGTCTAAAACAACTATTGTCGATGCAAGAACAATTGAAATTTTTACAGGATTCAAGCATTCCATGCTCCGATTTCAAGATGTGGGCGTGACACGCCATAATTCAACAATCTAGACTACTCTCCTATCATTTCCAATTTCAACTTTTCACTGATCGAAACACGTTCACCGTAACTAATAATACGAGAGCGAGACTTGCAAATTGGAACTTGCACAAATCCAATTTGTAATTATCAAAATTTATGAGAATAGTTGAGTAACCTGCTATACATAATGTTCTTCATCCATCTTCACATTTTAAACTTATACATCGTTCTTTGGTGGTTGTCTTATTCTTCTTTGAAAAATGATAAAACTTACAAAAAATTGTTTTTAAGGTTCACCAGTGGAGCTAGACCGGCAGCCTCATGGGGCAATGCATGTCTCGTAAGGCCGCAGGCGCCTTCGCAGCCTCAGCAGCGGCAGCACACAGCAGACCGTCCAAGAAAATGCAAAAGCACAAAGTAAGTTTCTTCACAAGTACTTTTAGCATTAAGCATATTTAAATCAAGAACACCGCCTAGCTATTCAAGGTTCTATCCTACCTTAAAAAAATGTAAAGGTAAAGGTGCGAGTAAAATCAAGGTTAGCTCTCGGGTTAGCTTGAAGTTCCATGAAGTCACAGCATAAACTTCAGCGCGAAAAAGGTTCTTGTCGAGTTTTCGAAGAAAGTCGCTGTGTTTGGTAATAATTTATTACGTTGTTGTCATGTTCCGTTTGGTTTCTACTACAAATCAAAGACAACGAACCGCTTTTTGTCGACACCAAGTTTTAATCGGACAACTGGTCCGACTATACTTGGGCATGATGGTGCGAGACATGATCGAAAGAAAGTAAGGCCATTAGTCGAATTTAAGCACACACAAACATTGTTCATTTTTTTCTCGGAATATCTATCTCATGTTGGGCTTAAACGGCATATAGAAAACTTTCTCCCGGCCGGCAGACCTGCACCCATACATCAAAAGGATTTAAATCTTCGCGATATAATGATAAACATTGTTATTATTATAATGCAAAAGCATGCAGCACGAACTTCTAATAAATCATAACTTATGTAATGGAGGATTTAGGTAATCTATGCAGGCATTAAGAAGATGCGAGCCTCGATGCGGGCCAAGTTTTGTTTTATTTCGCTTATTCGCCAATTAAGCGAATAAACCCAAATCACCTGATTGAACTTTTGATGAAGATGTCCGACGTATTGATAATTTATGTAGAGCGAAATCCGCTTAGATGATTGTTGATCATTTCCGGAATAGTAATAGCAAGAATCTGATTGAAAGTAATTTGTTCATTTTTTACTGGCTGCGATGAATTAAGAAAAATTGTATATTGCACAGGTGCGGAAGCCTCAACCGTCGGCATAATTTCATCAAAATTCAATGACTGTCTTTAACTCTCTTCAGTTGAAGAGAATTGTTTTAATAATATACAAACCAAACACACGAAAGAAAAAATACTTGTTGAATTCGGGTCAAGTTTATCATAATAATTTTACAGGCGAATGTGAGTGAATTTCACTTTCAATCACACTTTTCTTGGAAGGAGTAATTTTTTGCTTACGTAATCTTTTTGTGGCAAAATTTTTGCAATTTGTAAGGCTCACCCATTTCTTTATATCGCCGTCCATAAAATCATCTTCGATATTTGTGCTCGGATGTTTAGCGAAGTCCACAATCAGATTATAAAGGGCGATTCATTTGGAGGAACTTTTTCTAGTAGTCTTTTTATGACTGATCAAACTGTTGAACTGCCAAATTGTTTGGGTATTATTGTTGTTTAAGTATTTTTTGGCAACTTATTATGTGCAAGAACTGAAGCCGACCGATCTTCCAAATCGTCACCGTTTCAGTCTTTGGACTCTCACAAAGCTTGGAGAAAATACACTTTTTTCTACAAAAATTGTGTACAGCTATAAGGCCCATTTCTGGCTTGATGATCACGTTAACAAACAAAACTGTTGTGTTTGGGCTGAGGGGCAACCCGAAGAGGTTCAAGAGCTGCCATTACATCCAGACAAAACAACGGTTTGGTGTGGTTTATGGCCCACTGTCGCGTCATGATATCAAACTATCTGCTCACTGAAATTGAAGCCCATGATCTCGGCGACATTTGGTTCCGACAAGACGGCGCTACTTGCCATACAGCCCGTGGAACCATGGCACTATTGCGAGAACATTTCGGTGAACACTTAATTTCAAGCTTCGGACCAGTGAATTGGCCACCTAGATCATGTGATATCACACCTCTAGACTTCTTTGGGGTTACGCGAAGTCCAAAGTCTATGTGGATAAGCCGGCTACGATTGAGGAATCGGAGTGCCAACATTACTGGCGTCATTCGCCAAATACCACTCGAAATGCTCCAACGTGTCATTGAAAATTGGAACTCCAGAATGGACCATGTTAGCCGCAGTTACGGTCAAAATTTGACAGAAATAATCTTCAAAACATGAATGCCAAGAACAGTTCTTTTGTTTTATATTAAAGATTACCCGATAAAATGTTCCTTTTTAATTTTTTTAAATTTTTGAAAAAAGTACCTTCAAATGAAACACCCTTTACTTCCTACAGCTCAACTGACCAGACCTTACCACTGACTTAACTACGAATTCATTCACTCAATCATCACTTAATTACGCACAACTATGATTGACGGTTCTTTTTATTGCTTTATGGGCTGATGCATAATTTGTATTAATTAGGTACCACCTGCACATTTTTTTTCCGCTTATTCGATTATTGCTTATTATTTGTCGTTCAATAAATTTTGATATCTGTAGGGACCTGTTTTGAATCTGAGTATGAAAACTGTATTCCACATGCATCAGTCTGCTATTACCTGCAAATTTATGGAGCTCAACATGTCATTTCCAAGCGCAAGGACACGATTCTCATCGCGTTCTTTTTTCAAACGTAACTCATCATTACTGAAAGTAGTGCAATTAACATCGGCAAATGGCAAAGTTCCCAGCTCACCTTCACTCTACACTAACCAGTGATAACATCAAAAGTAAAGTACAAAATGCATGAAGCTAAGCGAAAGCAATACCTAAGAAGCGTGGCCGTGAAAGGATTCGTATGCCTTGAATCTAGATTCAGTTACAGAAAGACATCTTAAATAACAATGGGACTGTTGTTTGCTTAGAATGATCACAATAAAAAATAAAGTATAATACGAGATGGAATTGGGAGACTTCCGCTGCATGCAGAGAAAAAATTATTGTAAAAAATGACTGGCTCCTTTGAGCCGCTTGCGGTGATTTCTATGGCAGATGTTGTGGAACTACACATAAGCACATAGAAGAAAATAAATAGACATTGAGTACTTATAATAGAGACGATTTAATACTGTCGGTTCGGTACTATGTAGTTTCGTAACTGTTAATTATTGTCTAACGAGATAAAGCACATAGTGCCCGCCTCGGATAACTGTACTTTGTTTTTCCTGCAGGTAGCAGGTGAATAATAGTACTTTATTATGTAGGTACCTACTGCTATCGATAAGTCGGAGGAATTATAGTCATCTGCAATTATTTTTATTTCATGAAATGTGGCACGTTGTTATTGGAATAGTGGGACATGGACATGCACTTAAGAAAATAGCGATATCTACTTAACCTTATAATTCGATAATATGTAAGCAGGAACACATTTCTGGAGTTCTCGACGATAGCATTATTCCGGAAGTAACTATTTATGAACTCTAGGAAGCGAGTAGGAGCGGAAGACCTGGCGCCTCCTAACAAAGACCTAACGACTTCTGACGGGGCGATCTTCAATAAAAGTCATTAGTTAGTTTTAAAAGTAGATATGTGACTTGTCGGCATCTAGGTTCTTCCTGGTGTCCCTGAACCTAATGCAGTAGGTACCTAAATCCTGCCGGAGATTTGATCTAACTGCCTCAGAAAGTCAAGTGTTCAACTGACCAGACCTCATTCACTAACAATTCTAACATAATATAACAGGGTCCAAGAAAAGAAGTCGCAACAGACTTGAAAGCTCAATTGATTGAAAACGGTAACAGCTGTTATATTTTCTGTTCTTGTTAGTTTTATGGCTAGACCTGTGTAAATTTTTCCCCAAATGGTCAGTTTTTAGCTCCAAGATAACGCCCTTTTTTATGTATGTGTTTGACGAACCCAACTTTTTTTGGTGTTTCACTTTTCCGACCCACCGCCCAACGAGGAGGGGAAATATTGTGAACACATTGAAATTTTTCTTTCGAGCTGAAGACGGATATATCCATTTTGAGGTCCCCCAAGATGATTAGGACCATTCATGTCCGATTGCACAAACGTGGTATCAAATTTTAGTTCGGTACCAAACAGCGAATCAAATATTTAAAAGTGAAACAAAATGCAAATCCGATTACTTCAAGGGAAGAACATGATGGAAATACAAAATATGGCTCGTCACGATTCTTTGTATAAAGAAAAAAGTTGGGGTAGCGCACTTGTCGCTTATTTTTCATCACAAAAAAAAATTGACAGCTCCGGCAAGATTTGTTCTACAAGCCAAAATAAAGGCTGTCTCACCTGTGTTTTGGTATCCAAATAATCACTTGGAGCCATATTTTGTATTCATATCCTAATCTCCCTTTGAAGTAACTGAGTTTGCATTTTATTCCACTTCAAAAATTTGATCCCGTGTTTAGTACCGAACTAAAATTTGATACCACCTTTGTGCAATCGGGCATCAGGGAATGATATCTGTCTGTATGTAAACTGCTGGACAACGAAGTTGTCGGTACGTTGTCGGTATCGGCAAAATGGTTCGACTTTGAAGACCAATAACTTACGATTGCCGGATGCGATTTCCGTTTTGTTTATTTTGTTAATTAGCCTAATGCTTCCGTGACTTATCCTGTGAAAGTGAATGTTAGAAAACTCCATGTAAAATTCCTACAGAGTGATACGTAAAATGTTGCAAAATTGTGCCGACTTTATCGTACCCCCATTTGTCGAAAACATTTTCTTAATGTAGTAGGTCATGAAGGCGCGCAAGCGCGCCTTTAACCAAAAATCGGGTGGTCCTGAACATTGAATAAACTTGAAGAATTAATAATCTCGAAAACTGAATAATCTTTAAAATTGAATAATCTCAAAGAATGAATACCCACCCTTGAAATTATTCGAATTATAATTTTTTCCCAACATTACTTTTTCACAGTGGTCGAAATGGCATTTTTCACGAACAGGAACGCTAGGACTCTCGATGCGAGCGAAGCGAGCAAGCGCTGCGGGCGAAACTCCCCCCCCCCCAAGACTTCCTCATTTCTGTTGCATTGAAAAGTTTAAGCAGTTTTTTAGATAATTCTAATGTGCTCAAGATAGGTACTAATGAGTAATGAGTAGACAATTATATCCCATTTACATTTACGATGTACCTAAATTCAGTAATAGGATTGGGCCTGGTTTCCTCCAACAAATATTTTGCTGGAGTTCCAGAAAAATGGGCTGCGATCATTACATCAATCTACGTTAAGTTCACGAACAGCTCAAAAAGTGACATTGCTGAATTTTCTTCGTGGATGGATAGGTACATATCTCCCTACAATAATGATGTATGATTATAATTTCTTGAAAGAGTAAATGTGATGACAAGACAATAGAATCAGAATAATTCAACAAAAGACAAAATTAAATTGAAAGACAAGTCTAAACGTCTTATCGGCACATTTTCCACGAAACGGAACGGCTTTCGACAAAATTTCACGAGACGGAACGGGTTTTGAAAATATTTCACGAACCGGAAAGCCGTTCCGGTCTGTTCCGGTACATTTCGACCACTGCTTTTTCATCCGTTATTGTAGAACACACAATGAGAAATAAATCAATTTTTGAGATCATTAACATTACATAGCTTGAAATTTCTTCTTTCCAAAATCTGATATGTATAAGACTCGGAGGCCACCATGAAACATGCTATAAAATGCGATTTCTAATAGTGCTATTCTGTAAAAAATAACATTCCATAAACGTTCCGTTATGTAAAAATTCATGTCAGCCATTGGCTGTTGCCTAGATAATAACAACGTAACAGAGCCTAAGCCTTTATGGAATGTCATTTTTCAGAGAATCGCACCATTAATTATTTGGCACACTTTGGCTGATTCGAAGAAATAAAAATAAGACTGAAATGTTAAGGACTATTTTCAAAAATTTCAATTTAGATCAGTCAAACGCTATTCCAGATATTCACAAAGTCACTATTGCAATTTTGGTGTTCTAATTGACCGTTATAACACTCGACAACAACGGTACCTACTCATTTTATTTTCATTAGGCTTGGAGCATAATAATAGGCAACACAACATACAACAGTAACCTTCGCTGAGCTGAAGAGTGAAACGAATGATCGTACTCAATGCGAAAGAAGAAAGGACCGACCAAACCTACTGCGCATTTTCCTAGTCCTTACTCTAGAAAAGAGATGTCCACCAATATTTGACTACTCAACCACACTCAGATGTAGACAACCAAACAAACATACTTCACTTGATGTAGGGGAACAGTGTCTAAGCTAACGCAATCAAATATGGATCATTTTGTAGAAATGACCAGTCTTTCGGCAGAACACCAACATTAAAAAATTTATTCTGAAAATTGTGACCAAATATCCTATGATGATCATGTTCGTTTTCACGTTTATTACTTTTGTGATACATTCAGTGTTCACAGTTACCTCGGCGTCCCCCATCAGTTCGTTTCAAACTACCTACTTGACCACGTGATCAAGTTCGGAGGTCGAACAGCGCTGTCGCGTCCATGGCCTTGGAGTGGGCGTCTCTTTTCTAGAGTAAGGGTTCTAATACAAAAATCATGAAGTGTGGTGTCTTACCTCAAAGCAATTTTGGAATTATCCGGATTGGAAGTTCAACGTCGAAGATATAAATTTTTATTTTGAATGTTACAGATTTGCCTTGTTGGCACGCGAGATTAAGTCACTTTTAATGAATGGATGTTGACATTGGGCAAGATTGTTTGTACAACAGTCCAGGACAATTTCACTGCTAACACAACCCGAATATTTGGTGTGGGGCCAAGCAGGGGGCACTTTTTTAAGTGGTTGCCTGTTTTTCGTACGTTGGATTTCGTCAGAATTTCATCAGAATTTTAGATATGGAACATGTTCTATTTGCAGATTTGAGCCCCTGAACATGGTTTATTTATTTAGCGTATGGAATTGATACAAGATACCAAACAGCAATTATAGTAAAGTGAGTAAAATGTGTGTAAAAGGTGTAAACTGTAGAGTGTTTAGTGGAGGAAAAAAAGAGTTAAATTTGTATATCCAGGTCTGTGAGCCACTGGATGACATCAGGGGTAACCGCCCCGAAGTCTTCTGTTTTGCCAAGGTAGCGACGAAGTGGGCATTCAAAAGCAATGTGGTGGATTGTTTGCCATTCCGCATCACAATCCCAAGAGGACGTTCTCTGATACCCCATCTTGTCTCAGAATCGGCACAACGTCCATGGCCAGTCCTGACGCGGTTCAATCTACTCCAAAGGCGTCGCGGTAAATCGAAACCTCCGGGTTTAATTCCTGGTTCCAGTGACTGCCACTCTGGAGGAGCTTTTGTACGCCATTCTTCACTCCATTTCAAGCTCAAATCGAAGTCGTTTGCGGACTCTACCAGTTCCCGTGAAATTGCTAACATGGGAACGATGTAAAACTTCAGTGTTCGAGTCAAGTAAAGCCCCTTTGAACGTTATACTTTTTGTGCTTGTGCTATGCCTGAGCTTCGTAAATCTGATGTAACATTCAACATAAAAATTTGAATCTTTAATGTTAGACTTCCAATCCGGGAAATTCCAAAACCGTTTCGAGATAAGACACCACACACCATAATTTTTGTATTAGAAAATTAAAAGAATATACAGCGTGTTCAACAATGATTGTCCTTGCCGCCTTTTCGAAATTTGGCCCGCATTACACATGCGCCGCTTCAATGAAATCATTTCAGAATACCGTAGTAACGAAATTGACAAACGTCACGTCACACTGCCTGATAAAAAATCTGAGGTTAACAGTGACGGGATTGACGGTTGATCCATTCCCGTTCCGTCAGGTTGCTTGTTTACTATTTACGAGCAGTCAGAGTCGTCGCTGTTAACCTCAAATTTGATATCAGTCAGTGTGACGTGACGTCTATCAATTTCGTTACTACGGTATTGCAAAATGATTTCATTGAAGCGGCGCATGTATAATGCGGGCTAAATTCCGAAAAGGCGGCAAGGACAATCATTGTTGAACACGCTGTATTTTTGAAAAATGCGGGTACGATGAAGTCGTCGCAATTTTGCACCATTTTACGTATCGCCCTGTAGAAAATTTACAAGAAGTTCCTCAACATTCGCTATTATAGGATGGGTTACGGAAAGATTAAGCTACTTAACGCAAAAAGTCGGACCATTTTTCCGATACCGACAACTTCGTTGTCCAGCAGTTTATGTACGTGCGTGTCTGTGTGTGTACGTCTGTAATCTTCAATCTTCTACGATCCCATCGACTTGAAATTTCATATGCAGACATGGTTCTACTGTCGAATGGGCCCATTAGTTTTTGGCTGTCATCTGTCAAACGGAAATGTCATTATCAAAAAATTACAAAAATGATATCTCACGAAACTTGACTTGCAGTATTGAAAGTATTGAAATTTGAATTTGAAAGCCCTTGACAACTGTAATCAAAGTTGTAAAAAGTATTTCTTTATCTGTCATCTGTCGAATATCAAAAAATGGTTGAATTCAAAACTTTGCCATTCAATTCATCAAAATCCACTCAGTGAATTGGAATCAAAGTCAGCAGGTAGCAACACAACAAAATAATTAAGTTAAGTTTGCAGTTGAGAGCTTTCCACCATTTCCTAGTTTGGCGCTATGAATTTGGATTTTTTTTGCTGTCAACTGCCTAACACGGCAGCTCACCCGGGTTTTGACAAGGAATATCCGCGTTTGGAACAGGACTCTACTCAGACCTTCTTATCTGCTCAGGGATCGACTTTCCTCGAAAACAGTCCAACTGATATCCAAGTTAGATTGCCTTGGGCGTCGTGTAGGTCAATTTTCAAATGCGATGCGGTCTCGGTTCTTCGACGGTGATTTCTTCAAAGTAAAACTTGGACATTCCGTGAAGTAAAGAAAAATGGCAGTGCAAACTTCGACATGCGGTAAGCCCCACAAAATAAACATGTGAGGTGCAGACTTGTTTCGAAGTTGGAGAAGAGATTGAAATAATTTTTTTTGGGGGGTTTTCAAATCGTACCAACGCACATAGGGGTAAATGGTCGAATGGTCTGGACAAAAGTATTTGGATCCAAACGTCCGAGGTTCGAATCTCCGCCAAATCACTTTTTTTTTGTCTTTTTTTTCGCATTTCAAAAGCTTGACAAAGATATCGCACTGTTCGATACCAGTTTGATACCACTTTCAGTACTTGCAGGTTGAATATATTCAGTGGCAAAGTTGAAATTTTCATTAATTTTTGTATTTTCTGATTCTAGAAGAAAAAATCAATAAAATCAAGAAGGGCAGATAGGGGCAAGATTTTTTGTTATGATCTAGCACAGAAATGTCTGTTCTTTCCAATGGTATGAAACATTTCACAGAACTCAGCAGAACTTGTAACTAAATCAATTTTGAAAAACTGGAATTCGCGAAAAATTTTCCAAAAATTCTTGACACAAGAAAGTGGCGAAACTGCTTACAGTAAAAACATGAAAATATTATCCATTGCGTTAAACTGAAGTACATACCTGGTACTGATAGATCCATCATCAAAAACTTTTTACTTTGTCTATGGAACGTAAAATCTTTTTCTAAAGTTGAGGTCTGTTTGATAGTTTTCTACAGCGACGCATTCTCTCTCAACAAGTGACAACTTCTGATCAGAAATACGACAAGACGGGTTATGTGATCAAGTTCAAAACCACATTACATGTACCATCCACTATTCAACTTTATTAAACGGGGAAATTCGCTTAGCTAGGGCAACTTTTCAAAATTGACTTTTGTCCAGCTATTTGGCTTGAATACCCCTATGTGCAACGGATTCCGAGTTTTCCTCTTTGGAAAAACTGCAAACTTATTTAAAGTTTTTATCCCTCGAACAGACTCCCACCAATTGTTTTTTAACAAAAGGTAATTTATTCTTCAACATTTCCCGACAATTTCTCTCAAAATTCTTCAAGTTTTTTTTAAGGTTTCCACTTAAAAATGCAAAACCGGCCGGGCTTACCAAGACCGGACTCAAATGATGGAACTAAAAGTGGAGCCCTTCTTGACGATTCTTAATAAGAGTATTTGGAAAAGTCTTTGAGATTTTTCCGGAAAATTTCACAATTTGTTGTTTATTCTCGTACAAAAAATTCCATCCATTCCTTGCTGCTCGCATACATAAGCATTGCATTGCATTGGGTCGACAAGTTCGAGGTAATTGATGCAACATTGTAAGGAACGCACACTCGACGCCTTAGCAGCAAGAGAAGATCTATCGTAATCGCAACGTGTGAACGAACTGTTTGCAATTGCTACTAATGGTTGCATTCGGGTTCATTCAGATTGTGCAAATTACAATGCAGACGAAAGAGGGCTTGAAAAGTCATTCAAAACAAAGGCTGTAATAGTTAAGATGCATGGTAGACAAAAAGCGCGTTTGTTGGAGCGGAAAACTATCTACTGGAGGAAAATTTCCAAAGATCTAGCCACAAAAATTGCAAATAGGAATGTGACAGCTATTGCCGTTTTCATGGATTGAGCTCTCAAATCCGGCGCGACTTGTTGAACCAGGATAAGTCTTTCGGCAAGCTTTCTCGAGATGACAACAACTGAAGCTTTCCAGTAGCCCTTTGGATTGCTACGTAACATTTCAAAGATTCGTTCAGGTCAATTTGAACTGAAAAAAAAACAGAAAATGATTCATATGATTTTGGTGATATCGAAACCTGCTCACAATTTCCAAACCCCAAAAGTGAAAAATATTTTAGATTTGAAAAGGTTTTGAGACTTGTTTTCAGATAAAGATTATTTCACAAACCCAGTCGGTACCACGGTGAGCTCGGCCTCGCTTTCAAAGGCGAAGGTCCTGGGTTCAAATCCGCACTGGGCCAGATGGACTTTTTCACGCGTTTCCTAGTACCGGGGGCATCTACTATCGTGCGGTGATGCCCCGGGAAAAGGAATGAAACGAGAAAGCCATTGAAACAAAACCGCACTGATTTATCCCCACTGTTCCTAGAATGTCTTAGTTCCTCTCGTCAATACTGTTATCGTTACTGAAAAACCCCCACAGAAAAACCTGCTAATAACGTAGTAGTTGATGCAGGGCCCAAAAAAAGAGGGACTAAGCATTCCAGAATAAGCGATCACAGGACTGGAGGAGTTCAAGAATGCAGGGAACATGTAGAAACGGAAAGGAAATGAAAAAGTTACTGTAACAATACTGTATAACTAGACTGTTGAACTGCTTTTTTTCTGTGGTCCATAGACTGTTATTGCGAGTGTTATTGTATCGCTTTGAGCTTGTCTGGGTGCAAAGTCATGTAGTAATTCCAGCCCAAATCATTAGCAAATAATTCGAAATATTTCCGTTATAATTAACAAACAGCTTTTTCAATGCTACATCCTAACACCATTACAGCCAAATTAACTTCAAAGTCTCCTTTTTTTTTGTGTGGAGGAAGCGTCAATTAAAGACACAAAAACGTCTGACATTGATGGCAAAATGTTAACGAATTTGGTTTTCCCTCGACATAATGATTTGCGAAAAATTCCAAATGGACCAGAGAACAAACCGAAGGGCAATATTCAAAATATGACGGAATACGGTTTCCACCCCCGTTCGGAACCCGCAGTACGGCGCAAGTCGTCGCGACGCCGCATTGGCTCCAGACACCGGATCAATCCTTCCAGACGCCACTGTGATGATGCGTCGCACCGCCACTTGAAATGTGATTGTCTGTGACTCACATTTGGTCTCTGAAATTTGTTCGTCCCCATCAAGAAAATCGCTTGAAATTTCCCGAGTTTGCAAAGAATGTGCCATTGAAACTCGTCAAATGGAGACGTACAGCAACCTGCTCATGGACGAATGCCCTCCAGACTTGAGGGTAAGAGCTCCCCAATCGTAACTTTGTTTTCCTTTCATGTGCGCTAGTTTAGCAATCGATGTCGTATATTATTATCAAAATTATCACTTAAATCGTTACTTCACCCTTGAAAATAAAAACTGCTTCAGCAGTAGCGCCATCTGTGCTGCAGTATAACACGGTCCAATTGCGGTTGCACCTTTTTTTTTAACGTTCAATTCCAACAACGTAGTTCACAAATCAGTACTGGTCCGGAATTGAAAAACAAATAAACGAAATAAATGCATGGTAGTTGATGCGTAGCGTATAAATACGCTAATTCCGATTTTATTCTTTGATCTATGATGCTCATGCGGAAGATTCAGCTGAGTGAACTTGGGCTTGATTATGTAAAGATCCCAGGGTCACAGCACTTTTATCGAGCCATACCTGATGGCACATTACAGTACCTTATACCATACACCAAGCTAAATTCATCGTGATAATATCCAGGCCAGTGCATTGTTCTTCTAAAGTTCCGTTTAGTCCCACAGTCACCGGTGATGGGCTGAAAGGTAGGTAGGTACACGAAGTGAATGTATAGGTTGAGAGTTGAGATTAATCGACATTTCTCAAACCTGTTCACGATGGGGAATGTCGATGGAATAATTGTGTGAGGAATGTGACATGCATTTAGTACGAAGAATCGTTTTTTTTTGACAACTACACCAGTGACTTTAATCAAAAGTAGAGTGACTCGTGAATCGCATGTGGCATGTCTATAATTAATTTATTGTATTTTGACGTGACAGCAAACAATCAATCAACGACGTACCTTGGGCCACTCCAGCTTTTTGGCCCCACTATTAATGTCATAATAATTATTTAAAACGATGATTTGCTCTTTATGAAGAGATCCTGTAATTATGCTCTCTGGCATTTTGGTACTCTATGCTAACATTATTTTTTTACGAAATCGCTGCAATTTTCGGAGTTACCGTAGGAACTCGCCTATACTACGATTATAATCTCGCATTCAATTACTTGAGATGTATTTCGTAAGCTCTGTATAAAGATGTCGCTTTCATTTTTATTATTGTTATTAGCGGTGTTACTATTTATTCAGGTTTACAAGCGTGACAACATTACCTGCGATTAATTGAGTTATGTAAAAATAATCACTTAATTGTAGAGTAGTCGAGTGTGATACGTATAGAAATCTGTGTCAAAATTGCAGGAGATGTAGGAGGGGAGCAGCAGGAAGACGAATTGTTTCTGTAACAAAACTAAGACATTTGCATAGAGGTAGAAACCTAATGCCTGCAGTAATTTTATGTAATACATACATCGAAATTGAATTGTTTTTGTAGTTCACTTAAAAAAAAAACATTGTGGTCGTTTGGTCTGTGTTCCAAGTGTCTGGTAATGCTAGGGCTAACACTATAATTGAATAGATTGAAATAATGTAATAATATTTAGAAAATTTTAGGAACTGCCTCTATGTTAACGTACCATAGAATATCTACTTTGAACCTTACAGACAAGCGCATCGTTGCCAACATAATCTCCATTACATAAGGCAATATTACGGCGCCCCTGGCACAACGGAGTTTGAGAGTTTGAGGCGTGCATCAAAAGATCAAATTGTATTTGTAGTATACTTTAGAAACGTTATTTTGACTTCAGATATCGTTTGATTTACCGTCTAGAGTAGGGGTGTACCTGAAATTAATTGAGAAAGTTCTTTTTGAGCAGATTTTGACCGTGATGAATGACAGGCATGCCAAATAGTACGCAGCTGTCAGTTAGTCAGTCTGAATATTGTCGAACAAAAAAAATAGCTTCAACGCAGAAAGAAAACAAAGTGGAATCCTGGATTATCTGGATTATTACCAGCATATCATATCAATTATTTCCTCTCGCGTAAAGTCATTTTTCTTAGTTTGACAATATTCAGACTGACCAACTGAGAGTTGTGTACTATTTGGCTTGTCTGTCATTCATCTCGGCCAACTCAATTTTTGGAAAAAACCAAAAAAATTGCAAATTTTGTGAGAATTCCCGATTAGCTCGAGAAAAATGAGGTTTAAGGGTACCCCAGGTAAAAATTAAAGAGGATAAAAAAGCTATCAGATAACGTTACAAAATTACGGGCATGCCATTGGAAAAAAATGATTTATGATACTTTGAAAATTATAAAGTTTGATTTTTTTTTGTGAACGCCCTGTATCCAGAAATCGCAATTTTTTGACATTGGGATATTGGTCTTTGACTTGACTATAACCATGTCAAGTTTGATCTCTTAGTTTTGAAAAGAAAGGCTGCCACGATTTTTTCAACAAAACTGTGAAGATGCGTTTTTTTTTTAGTTTTTGATTTTTAGTTGGTAGCACTGTCACACAATTGAGAAACAAAAATACAGGCAAAAGACAGTTCAAACAGTTGAACATGAAAATGCGAAAAAATATAGGAGGTTCCATTTAGAAAAATTGACGTTTTGTTGATCCCGTCAAAATGGGACACCTGTATAGCTGAAAATAATTTTGGGTTATAGGTTCCATCAAACCATATACAGTGGAAGTCATTTATAACGACGTCGCTTATAACGACAAGTTGCTTATAACGACCAAGTCCTAGAGAATTGGTTGGATTTCCATAGCGACAACGCTTCTAAAGCCCGTGTATAACGTCGTCGGTTTAACGTCTTTAACGTCCTGTTGAGCCCTAGATCAGGTCGGATATAACGACGTACGGACAAGAATCAAGTCACGCTGGCGTGTGTCGAATAATATTCCGATTGGTCCGACTTTCTAACCTTTTCAACCCGTTTTCAACAATCTACTGAACAATAAAAAATTACGGATTTCTTTGAAAAATAATTTTGATGTATGTATGGATGTGTTGAGCTGAGTGCTACGTTTATCAGTTTTATTTACCTGTTGATTGAAAATTAAAATTGCTGTTTCTCTCCTTATCGACTCGCAATGGCCCTAGGGAGTTGTTGGGCGGAGTTTTTCTCTTTATGAACTGATACAATCATTACAAACACCCAGACTTTTTTCGGGAATCGAACCCGGAGCTCTCGCGGCCGCAGGAAGCCACGCAACGGAGCCGTTTACCTGTTTATGTGTTTATTGCTTGTTTTTTCGTAACTTGGCGAGTATATCTCTGAATACCTACAATAAAATGTACAGACAAACTTATGTACTTCATTCCGTCATAGAAAAAAATCGGACGGATGTAACGACGTCCCTATATAACGACGGGAATTTGACAGTCCCTTCGTCGTCGTTATAAGCGACTTTCACTGTAACATCTTTTTTACATCTTTTTTTCTGTCTTGAACGGTAAGACTGCTATGGGATGATTACGCTAGGATAGACCACCCTGTACATACAGATGATTCGAAAGTGTCGGATCATCTTGATTCGTAATATGGAGGTGTAGTAGAGTATTGAAAAGTTGTTGAAAAAATTCTATGTCTTTTAATTTTGAAGTTATGAAGGAACAAAAGTTGATCCTTCGATCGCTTCTATTTCCGTTATTTAAAAATATTTTAGTAAACTGTTTATGGAAAAATAATGAGTATAAAAATTCGACCCCCGAATCTGTATTGAATTTCTCTTTTCTGTCCAGGGCGAGTCATAAACTACAAAAATTTAGTTTCACTGAAAAACTAGAAACAAAATAATTGTATTCAAATGAATTGTGTTTCATTGTGCTTACATAGGTTATGGGACCACTGTGACTGTGTGCAGGCACTTTAAGAGAAAACACTTTTCACGTCTCGTTCTAAGGACTAACCTACCTAAACACATTAGTGGAGTTTTTTTAACAGCTCTTGATCAAATTTTGTTGCATAAATTATTAAAAATTCAGAATTGGAAGTTTTGGAGCTTCTGTGGACCTTCCAGTCTGATTGGTCATCTGAAATATCTGATCTATATTTTTAAATTCAGCACTAGAACGGTAATTTTTGCACGCCAAGTTGGCAATTTTGCGATATTTGGGGATGTTCAAATTTGTAATGTTGGATCAGTTTTTCCCCAGACGACCTTAAATTCGTACTGTCAATCGAGTACAGCGCTGTTGCAAGATTGTATGTATGCTCTGTTTTTGACTGCAGCTTCAGTGTCCCATATGTCCTTCCAGTGTCTTTTCACCTCGCAATCTGCAGTATGGAATTCTTCAGCTGTAATTCAGGTTGGGCGTAAACGGCTCGGCACTCTGTCACTTACTTGCCATTCTGACAAAATAACAGTCATAACAGCCAAGACAACACTGTAGCGGAATATGATGCAAGGAGACGCCAGAATTGGCATTTCATGTCAAAATTTCCTAACCTCACTGGACTTCGCCACAAAAAGCTTGTTTTCACGTAACTTGGTCTGTCAGCGTCCGTTACACTCTAGGGAACATGGCCAACCGCGTTTTAATTTCTACTGAATTTAAAACGTGATCGGCATATAGTTCGTCCTTTGATCAGCTTTCAACTGACCAACCCTCACGCACTGACATGATGCATCGTTAGTCACATAGCCTCTGTAAATTTTGCAGTTGATTTTAAAGACGGAGTCATATTGGTAAAATAAGCGTTGCGAAATCAATCCGTGTGGGTTTATTTCTTGACGGATTCTTACCATTTTGGTCTCTTTCGAAAGCTACAAGGATGTTCTTTGGTTTGAGCCCATTGGCATTTCCGGAATCAAAAAAAATAAGGTTTTGA
Source organism: Anaspis maculata (assembly GCA_949128115.1). Taxonomy (NCBI): domain Eukaryota; kingdom Metazoa; phylum Arthropoda; class Insecta; order Coleoptera; family Scraptiidae; genus Anaspis; species Anaspis maculata. The sequence continues at coordinate 93,337,923 of OX421962.1, forward strand.
CATTTGAAAAAATTATTTTTGGATTTTGGAAATGCCAATAGGCTCAAACCAAAGTACATCTTTGTAGCTTTCGAAAGAGACCAAAATGGTGAAAATCCGTCAAGGAATAAACCCAGACGGATTGATTTCGCAACGTTTATTTTACCAATAATTGAACTCCGTCCTTAAACAATATCTTCATTAAACACAGCACTTACACAAGTATTGACTATAGCCCAGGAATAATAGACATTGACCCGGAACAAAATCCGAACCAAAATTTTTTTGTTTTGTATCATTCTATGATAGGTCCTGAACATGTCAAGGAAAATCCCGCACTGTAACCCATCTGCGTTACAAGATATTGGCGAACGAGGGCGCACCACACCGTTTTTATGGTTTTTTTCAATTCTCACCCAAAAAATGCAAGAATCATGAAGATCTTTTTATTCAGTGTCACTCTATGGCATGCCCTGAATATATCCTGAAAAATTCATCCAACTACTTTTTGTGGTCTCAGAGATATAGGTTACTTTTTGTCGACATACTTACTTTTTCTTGGTTTTCACCATATTGTCTGACATTATCCAAAAAAATGCATGAATTATGAGGATTCTTCTATCTAGCAGAACTGTCAGCTCAAGTACAGACTTGAAGAACATATTGCCATAACCCATAAATATGTGCCACAGTTGTATTCAGAGGAAGGAGAGTGTAAGATGTAAAATTATTAAATTACACTTTCTACACTCGAAAATTATACAAAATTTAATTTTTTTGCGTTCCATATTACTTTACAATATGGTCATTGAAGCTGGGTACCTCAACTCCACACAAAATGGACAAAAGCTCTTAGTGAATAAATCTGTTAGATCCGCAGAGTTGACTGAACGTTCCAAATTGTAATTGCACACAGGCCGTCGAATGGTGGTTTTTCATACGCAGAAAAGGAATACGTTTAGCCTCCAACATGGTATCCCAATCAGAATCCTGCTTGAATCTAGACAAGGCACTCCCTTGGTTACTTGAGCCCCAAATTTGCCAGAAGCGAACACCCTGATATCAGCTGTTTTACAAAACGTTCCATGACCGGCCTTGATACGCACATTAACGTTCTGGTATCTGGCACCGCCGCCAAAATGGACATATGTAGCTTGACCCACTGCTCAAGTCTCCATACAGTTGTACAGGAAAAAGCCTACACGCGCGCTCTGGAACACACCAGAACGCTCTGCACTTGTACATTGTGATCTAACGGGAAGAGTCTAGAAAGATCGCGTGTTATCCAGAATCGCCGGTCGTAACAGTATTTTTTGTCGCAGTAGTGTAGTATCGATAAACCTGATTGTCTCATTTCATTCCTTCCTCTCTTCCATGAAATTACGAACCTGCAGAAAAGCTTCCTGCTTCACCAGATCAGCTGGTTTGCCTTTGTCGCGAACAATTATGGTTGATGGTGAACAAAGTCAAAGCATTCTTTGTGATAGCGTCCATCGTCCATCAGTAGCAGGCGAAGCCGAGTTATCCCCTAGACGGACTAGGACTCTGCTGCTTAAGAGTCCTCTGTACGCTCAGAGCGGCTTCAACAAAAAGGCCTCTAAATCGAAACCGGTGATTTTCTTTCAACTGGCATTTGGAGATTTCACTTCATATCTCTATATAAACATGTGAAAGGAAAAAAATCCGAGAAAAACCGATCACAGCCGAAGATAGTCAAATTTTACGCGCGCCATCCTAGGGCCTTTATTTGACTCAAGAAAAAGTTCCTTTTTTTAGAGTGGACTCTCAACAGTATTCTGCATGAACGTACCGGGTGGTTTTTCAGTAAAAAAATTTCAGCAAAAGATATGAAGCTGCAAATTTTCAAGCAATTTTCCAATGATTTTCACAGCCAAATAACTTCGGCTTTGGATGCTTTATTGAAAAGTCACCCGGTACGATTGTGCAGAATACAGTTGAGAGTTCACCCTGAAAAAAGGAAAAAAATTTCAAGTCAAATAAAAGCCGTAGGATGGCGCTCGTAAAATTTAGCTATCTTCGGCTGTGATCGGTTTTTCTCGGATTTTTTCTTTTCACATGTTTATATGGAGTTATGAAGTGAAATCTCCAAATGCCAGTTGAAAGAAAATTACCGCCTTCGATTTAGGGGCCTTTTAGTCGGAGCTGCTTCAAGCGTACAGAGGACTCTTAACTCATCCATCCTTTCTAGTGCAACTTGTTTGACGAGGTTGACATTGTCTAGTTCTTTATCTTTACTAAATGATATTTTTGCCTTCTGGACTTCTTCGCTTGTTTGAGCACCTTATCGAGATCGGCTTCTTCTCCACATATGTAACAGTCGCCTTCGGCCTTGTATTTAGATACCTACTTGCGACCGAAGTATACGAGCTCGCTTAGCATTTTTGTCATTTCCACCTAGAGAAAATTGCACCATATAATAAATTAACACATTTTCCAATCTTGCAAATCGGTCTGTCGCTTTATGTCGTTCACAGGTCTTATTTTCTTATACATCCCTAATTGATTAAAGAGAGCAAAAACACAAGAGCCCAAATCTCTCACATATTTTTACCTTTGAAATATTTCCTTCTTACAACAAATTAAGTTTCTACCGATTTATGGTTCATTTTTCGAGGCGCGATGGTAGATATTGATGACTGGGGAGAGCAGATTATGACAGTCAAAACAAATGGGCTAAATTATTCCAAAATGTGGGAATACATCATGCAGATCAAGGGTTTTGTGGTTAGTTACGAGTGTAAAGATGTCACACATGTTTAAAAATCACTATTTTGCTTCTTCTTGGCCACCATTTTTTATGACTATGACTTTTATGATTTATGAAATAAGATGCCTCGTGTAGTGGCAGTGGAGGTGTTAGTGCTATTGGTTGAAGAAATCCTCATAATTTTTGCATTTATTGGGATACTATTGAGAAAACCAGGAAAAAGTGAGTATATCAACAAAAATTGGCCTATATCTCCAAGACCGCAAGAGGTGGTTTGATGAAATTTTCAGAATATGTCCACGGCATGTTACAGTGTAGCACTGATTGAAAAAATCTGTATGATTTTTGCATTTTCTGGGTTATAATTGAAAAAAGCCCATAAAAACGGTGTGTGCGCCCTCTTTCGCTAATATCTTGTAACGCAGATGGGTTACAGTGCGGGATTTTCTACGGTATGTTCAAGACATGTTACAGAATGATATAAAACCAAAAAAAATCGGTTCGGATTTTGTTCCGGGTTTGGTGCTATTTTTGTCTAATATTCCTGGGCGTATTGAATACACGTCTGGTGCTCATGGAAGCTAGAGGCTGTCTCCAAGATTCCTAGATTCTAGTTACCTACCCTTAATGGGTCGGTGGGTGGTGCCCAAGGGTACCAACCCGAGGGATAGACTACCTGAGCCAAATGGATTTTGAATGAAAATCCCTAGGGAAATTCCAAGGACGCAGAGCGTACAGCCTCCAAATACTTCATACCTCCGCAGCATTCTCAGAACATGCAGAAAACACCGTCATCAGAAATTATTGCTTTATTTTGTAAAGAAGTACTGAAGTTTCAGAGTAAGTTTCAAAGATTTTGTGGATTTTCAGAATTTAATTTGTCATTTGGAATATCTGTTCAAAAGGAGAATTCTCGGGAGAATTTTTGTGGCAGAGGACTAATTCCCTATTGTGAACAGTCTAGTTTTTGACGGGGGATATTCAAAATTTTTGGAAATTGAAAAATCTTTCTCAGTTTTCAGGAGCTCAAAATCTATTGTTGAAGGTTTTTGTAAATAACTGAGATTTCCCGCATTAAACTTTCCGGCCTCCGGTTAGGCTTCAGGTTTAGGTTAGGTTATAGGTATAACATTTCCATCAAATGTAAGAGAACGCACACATAACACAAATATCAATGATATCAAGTGAAAAGCCATAAAAGCCACCTCTATGGAAACCTATCTTCAAATGCAGCGGTGAAAGCAAAAAGATCTCTTTTGCAGCTGCGATCAGATCTCAGTCAGTATCTTCCATCACACCCTTGACCGTCATCTGTTCCGTCTTTTTGCCTGGGCTGCACTCACATGACCTTCTATTCATATGCTTTTGCTAATTTCTAGCAGTACAGCGAACAGCGAAGAAAATGTTCGCCTTGTTCCGGCAAAGCTTGCACAACAAATTGCCCGCTCATTTTCTTAATTGACTTGCATAAATTCCTCCGTCGATACTTTTTTCCGTGCTATAGGCATCCTATCTCATTTACATGTCGGGCACTTCGTGTGTTCAATGACTCAATTTCGCCTTTGGAAACGACTTCCACCAAGTCACGCCGGTCGTGTCGATTTCTATTTCGCACTCTTTAAAAATCGCGCACAAATACCGGCGCTGTGTGAAAAACGTGATGGAGTAGTCCGCTAATGACATATCGCAGCCGTAATGTGACTTAAGTATAATTGTTGCTCGGGTGTAATGACACGTGAAACGAACTATTCATTCATAACATCATTCGATATTCTCAACGCTTTTCAAATTTAACTGGGTATTAATTTTTTCTGGCGGTTTTCAAATGGCACAAATCAGGCGTGGTAGTGGCCACTCCACTATGCTACTACCGCTAGGCTGACAGTTTCACCGGAAGTGACATCTTTATCCTACACACGTTCCCAAAATATTGCAATTAGTGCGCAATTAAAGCCAACGAAACTGTGTGAATTTGTCGGTACACTTAAATTGAATGTATAATATTGTTGTTCGGAAATGGAAACGTTGTTTTGAGACTTGGAAACGCCGAAAAGTTTTGTATACATAGATGCCCGCTTGTTTCAAGTGCAAGGTGCTTGGACGTCTACTTGTTCCACGTGCACTGTGCTTGAACGTCACTGGAGGATTCATCAATGGAATTATTACAAGTTCGTGATGTGGTTACGGTCTTTAGACAATACAATGTATGTTAAGTAAAGGAGAACTGCATAATAATTTGTTATTACGACGTTGCCTTATACAGATATTGATTGGTATAATAATCATTATTATCGGCACCCACGCCAGGTGCACCCGAGAATGAGAAACAATCAAATTAAAAAAACAAGAATACAGCTTTCTGCTCTCTTTTCGTTCACAGCGCTCGTACAGGGGGTCTTGACTCTTGATCATATGAAAGATACAATGACATGGCCATTATCTCAATACATTGTGCACCCTAGAATCTCCATCACTCGATAATTGTTGGTACAATCCGAGATTCCATACTAGGCATCATCGGTGATAGCATGAAATTTCTTCCATTGTTTTTATACGTACGTTTTAATCATGCTAATTTTAAAGCTTTCACTACAAAATTCCGTTTTTGATCTAGCTAGGTATAGATAGGAGATAATGCACAGGATGTTTTCACCGCACTGAGCCCGGCCATACTTGGCTAGAACTCACCTAGTGTAGCTACGCCTATTTATGATTCCATAGCTGATGAGCAGTGACAGAGCACATCCCCTTCTTATCTTTTTCTTCACAGCCTCGACCTCCATATCTGGTATTCGAACTAAACGTCCCCGACCAAAACGTCCCCACAAAAAACGTTACCAAAACGATCGTCCTAACAAAAAATGGTTTTACAAGACCCTGATTACTCGGACACGATATTTGTACACAGCACATGGACCTCGCCAGGTGCCAAAAAATCTGGGCTCCCTATGTCTTTCTGTGTCGTTCGAAGCCCTAGCGCGCTTCCTTGATCCGTTCAATGATCATGTCTTTCGAAACTCTTACAGTTATGGATGGCTTTCGAAACTCTGTGCCGCCCGTGTCTTCTTGAGTTTTTGTTTCTTTCGAAGCTGTGGCGAGGCCCCTTGGACTTCATGTATCATTTGTAGCTCCAATTTTTTTGTGCCTTTTGAAACTCTGTGATCTTTTTGTCTTTTTCTGTCGTTCGAAGCTCTAGCGGGCACCCTTGTTTCTCCATCTGCCGTTTTAAGCTTGAGCCCTCTTATGTCTTCAAGTATAACTTGAAGCTCTGATAAGCCCATTTGTGCGTTTAGTTATACCGTATGTTCATTAAAAACTTCAATAAAGGGAGGCTGTGACGCAGGCCATTCGATCCGAAAACGGCCAGGTTATCATCGGTCCACGGCCTCCCATTATTGAATTTTTTAATGAACATACTGTAGCTTTCGAAAGTCTGTGTCCCCCGTGCCTTCGCATATAATGTATTGTTTGCAGCACTCCCTCCCCCTCCTTGATTGTGCCTTTTTGACTTCTTGCGTTCTGTGGCTCTCGGAATCCAGTGCCCCCTGTCCCTTTTCTTGGCGTTAGAAACTCAAAAGCTTGAAGTTGAAAGCTTTAGTCCCTTTGTGTCTTCATGATTTCATGTGTCACTTGAACCTTTGACGAGCCTCCTGTGTCTTTCTGTCGTTCGGAGCTCTAATGGGTCACTTATGACTTCATGTATTGTTCGAAGCTGTAGCCCCCTTGTGTCTTATTGTATGTATTTTTTGGCTTCAGGAACCCTGTGCCCCCTGATTCTCCTTTTGTCGTTTGAAGCTCTAGTGGTCCTTGTATCTCCATGTGCTGTGAAATAGCTCAACCCCCTTCTGACTTAGTGTGTCACTTGGAGCCCCGATAAGCCCCTTCGTGTATTCAGATATGACTTTGTGCTCCCCGTGTCTTCTTTTGTCATTCGAAGATGTGGCGGGCCGCGGGCCCCTTGTCATCTAATGTGCCGTTTGAAGGTAATGTTGAAGATTTTTTTTCTTGATGGAGACGTTTCGTACTGAGACGTTTGGTCCGTGCACGTGTCTTCTTGGACATCCGCTACGCTCATATTGGATACACTTCTGTTGACCAGCCCTTCTGGTAGATAGTCAGGTTCATGTACACAGATCTTCCGTGTCCAAGTCTGCTATTGTCTAGAGGATCCAGGCACGGAGCTAAGGGGGGGCCTGGGTGGGCCATGCCAACCTCAAAATTTTTGTGCCCACTCTGCTGCCCACCCAGAGCATTCTAACATTTTTATGCCGCCACCAGTACCCATCACAAAAATAAATAAATAATATGGAAGAATAAGTTGAAAAAACTAATTCCCAAGCGCGAAGCCGCCAAGTTGTAGGTATGCATGATTGTATATTTTGTGTAATAAATATTACACAATCTTCAACGTCTCGTTTTACCATAACCATAACCGGAAGTTTGAAGAACTAAAAAATTGTCATGTTAAATGTATCAACTTTTCAACAGTCAAATCCCAGACACACTTATCGGTGACAAGTCATATTGATTGTTGCAGCTCATATGACTTTAGTTGAAAAGAACAAAAATTATGTGTAGATCAGATTTATGAAGACGATAAATATCTCGATAAATAAGTATAGTGCAGTAAAGATAGTCAAAAAAGACCCCAAACCTTGAAAAAATTAATTCATGAAATTTTAAAGCAGATATCGATTCAGAGTTTCATTCTCTACCACATACTAAAAATCCCCGGAAATCCCAGTTGAGCATTCTTCTTGCAGCGCTGTCAAAGTATATCATGTTTGCTGCAACTAGTTCGAAAATGGTATTCTTGTTTTTGTCACACTTGAGCTACATTGTTGGCTTAGAGCTGTTGATATATACTGCAGGGCATGACCAGACCTTCGTTTGAACCTCTAAGTCGTATTTCCCGTAAAAAAAAAACGGAAGTCGCTTTAACTTCCAATTAACAGTGTTGATTAAGTGTAATCCGAGGGTTAGTAACCAAGTTTAATACAATCTGTTTGATTTGTGATAGAGACATGAAATTTGGTATGAGTGGTCCTCATGGTCTTTTTTCCAAATGTAAACATGACGCCTCGCCATATTTTGGTTAGGGGGGCCTAAGGACCCCCTCAAAAATTTGAAGTCTCAGGAACTCTCACAAACCACCGGTAAATATCTTCACACATTTCAAAAAGTAACCATTTGACTCTACACCAAACCTTGACAAGTGACACAACAGTTGTCGTCATGTACGCATTGTTCTTCGTGTTAAAAAAAATTCTTCGGAGTGTCAAAAACAAAACACAGTTTTTAATGATTATCGATTCTAAGAAACGGTGAGTTGATCTGATGTGTATCATTATTCACTAATTTGTATTTGCCGAAGCTATTCATAAAGTCTGTTTTTTGATATTGTCATTCTAGGGATGACAGCTCCCGAAGAAATGGACCAATTCAAGTGTGAAGTTCAACAGCGTTTTTCAATTGTTAGCAATCAATATGATCGACAATTTATGAATGGATGGATAGCTGGAACTGTTCTGTAACCTAATTTCATATGATTAGACGCGGAACCAAGCGCAAGAGCATGGTGAATTTTTTTTTTCGCGTCGCTCACCATCATAAAATTTGTGCCCTTAGGGTGTGTTGAAAATACTTCTATACTGTGTATTCACTCGAACTGGGTGCTTTGAAGTATCCTCAATCCTCATTCTTCGTGCCTTCTACTTGACAACTGCAGATCGTATTGACGTTTGTTCATACTCTTTAGTCTGCACTTGCTGTTGTTTCATCAAAGTAGCATGAAATTTGGTGCAATTCTAACAGTGACAGGTGACGGTTAAAAAAATTTCTTCGGGGCTTTCGCGCATCACTCCTCATCTATTTATACTCAATAAAATTATAAAACAGTTGAAGCTATCCACTCAATATTAAATTGTCATTCATATCAATTGGTAACATTGAAAAAAACGCTGCTGAACTGAGCACTTCAATTGGCTGGTTTCATCTGGAATTGTTGCTTCTAGATGTCAATATGAAGAAATGGGCTTCATCAATGGCTCTGGCAGATACGAATTAGTGGATAATGATATGCGGAAGATGAATTTATTCCTCTATTACATGAAAAAAATTATAAAAAACCCTTTTTTTTGACATTCCGAAGTTTTTTTTTCCATTATGAAGAACAGTGCGTACATGGTGACAACTGGTGTGTTTCTTGTTGAGATTTAACGTAGAGTCGAATGATTACTTTTTGAGATGCGTGACAATTATGTTAATGGTGGTTTGCATGAGTTTCTGCAACTTCAATTTTTAAGGGGGTCCCTAAGCCCCCCTAACCAAAATATGGCGAGATGCCATGTCTACATTTGAGAAGGGGACCATAAAGACCACTCATACCAAATTTCATGCCTTTATCACAAAAGAACAGATTTTATTAAATTTGGTCACTAATCCCCGAACTACACTTGATTACCACTGGTAATTGCAGATTAAATCGAGTTACGTGTTTTCTTTTGCGGGAAATAGGATTTCAGCGGTTCGGATAACGTTCTGGTCATGCCCTGGAGTATACAGGGTGGTGAAAATTTCGATGCTCACCATTGGTATCTTGGAAACGGTGAGAACTACGAGGTCGAGTAATCTAGAAAAAAGTTGCGCATTTTTGTGGCGATTGAGAATCTGAAAAGAAACTTTGAATATTTTGATTGGTTTACGATTTATCACGAAAAAACTGAAAATTTTGATTTCAGAAATTATTTTTTCTTTCCAACCATTTAAGCTTTTTCAATCAAACTTCATAGTTTTATGTTTTTTATCACTCCGAGTCGATCAACATTGACAGAAATTTTCCAGGCCTTCTAGATGTCAAATTATGATAGTCAACTTTTGTTTTTCTTATGGCCGCCATATTGGATTTTTGCACTAACAGATAGAGAAAAAATTAGCTTTCCAAATTAGTAACCAACATGTTCTTTTTATGACATTTTCAGCGTCAAATTTTGAAATTTTTCTAAATTATTGACAAAATCGGGAATGGTTTGAAAAACAATTGAAATATTATCAAATAGAAACTGGCTTGGTACGGTCTGTCTCCTAAGTTCCTGGCTCTAATACAGTCGTTCTTGACAGGTAGGCTCCAGTATGTGCAGTGCAATGGTTTTCGTTCTCGGATGTTTGCTCAGACTTCTGGTGTGCCACAGGGAAATAAGCTTGGACCATTGTTTTTTGACATATATGTTGATGATATCGGTGACTGTGTTGAGGCTGGATTTCTGATGTACGCTGATGACCTAAAGTTGTATAGTGAAATAGGTGCTGTGGCTGACTGTGAGAGACTTCAGGCTGATTTGGACAGGGTTAGAAGATGGTGTCAGACGAATCACCTACCACTTAATCCCAGTAAATGCTCGATTGTTTCGTATTGTAGAGCTAGAAATGAATTACAGTTTGACTACGCTATTGGTGATGTTTTGGTGCCAAGGGCGAATGATGTGCGTGACCTTGGGGTTCGCTTTGATTCTCAGCTTACTTTTGTTCCACACATTTCTGATGTGACTGCTGCTGCCTTCAGGAGTTTGGGTTTTGTCTTGAGAAATGTCAGGCCCTTTGCGAATCTTCAGACTGCCTGTCTCCTTTACTCGACATTTGTTAGGCCTCGTCTTGAGTATGCCTCTATCATTTGGAGTCCTTTATATTCGGTGCACGTTTCCGCTATCGAGAGAGTTCAGCGTCGATTCTTGAAGTTTTTGCATTTCAGAACTTGGGGTACTTATCCTCCTAGGGGATGTCCCCAGGACATGTTGCTGGCACGGACGCAGTTCGTCAGCCTACAGTCAAGACGATGTTCGCATTCCATTGTTTTTCTTTTTAAACTTGTCAATGGTTTTCTCGACTCCAAGAATTTGGTGCAGAAATTGATGTTCAGGGTTCCACGCGTAAATTCAAGATGCACCGAGACGTTTTACCTCCCTACTACTAATACTAATGTTCTTAAGGTCTCTCCCATATATCAAATGTGCTCTAATTATACGAGTGTCCAGGATCGAATTGACATATTCTCTTGTTCTGTTGGCCAGATCAGGTCTTGCTTTGACGGATCTGCTTCTGGCGGTGTTGAGTGATCGCGGTTCTTTTCTTGTTGTCTTTTTTTTTCCTCTTCTCTCTTAGCTTGATGTGCGCCTCACTCTGTTAATGGGTATCTACCTGTTGAGTGGGAATCTCAATAATAATAATAATAATAATAATAATAATAATAAAATAGCACATAGCAATAACAAAAAAGTGACATATGGTGTGCAATTGACGTATCTAACTTCTTAATCGTGTTTTGTGCTTGTTTGTACCGGTAGTTCATAAATTAAATAGGTCAAGGGTGTCTGTGAGTTCAAAAACGTCTGTCGGAACTAGCATCGTTCTTGTTAAAGTTTGACAAATTCATTAGAAAAGGAGTAAGGATTACCCTAGTTTCGACAGACGTTTTTGAATTCACAGACACCCTTGACTTATTTAATTTATGAACTACCGGTACAAACAAGCACAAAACACAATTAAGAAGTTACGGCTCGATACCAAGTTGGGGCTGAGACCGCCGTCAGTGCCGTTACCATAGCAACGGCGGATACTAACCAATCAGACCGCGCTGTATTTGGCGAGTTACGCCGCGCCGTCCCAAACTTTGCGCCTGCAACTTGGTATCGAGCCCTTAGATACGTCAATTGAACACAATCTGTCTTTTTTTGTTGTTGCTATTGATAATATTTCAATTGTTTCTCAACGCATTCCCGATTTTGTCAATAATTTACGAAAATTTCGAAATTTGACGCTAAAAATGTCATGGAAAGAACATGTTGGTTACTAATTCGAAAAGCTAATTTTTTTCTCTATCTATTAGTGTAACAATCCAATATGACGGCCATAAGAAAAACAAAAGTTGACTATCATAATTTGACATCTAGAAGGCCTGGAAAATTTCTGTCAACGTTGATCGACTCGGAGTGATCAAAAACATAAAACTATGAAGTTTGATTGGAATAGCTGAAATGGTTGGAAAGATAAAAAATGATTTCTGAAATCAAAAGTTTCAGTTTTTTCGTGATAAATCGTAAACCAATCAAAATATTCAGAGTTTCTTTTCAGATTCTCAATCGCCACAAAAATGCGCAACTTTTTTCTAAATTAACCGACCTCGTATCTCTTACCGTTTCCAAGATACCAATGGTGAGCATCGAAATTTTCACCACCCTGTATACCAAGAGCTCTGAACTAACAATATAGCTCTAATGTGACAAAAGCGAGGATACAATTTTCGGACTTGTTGCAGCAAACATGATATACTTTGACAGCGCCGCAAGAAAAATGCTCAAATGGGATTTTTGGGGATTTTAAGTACATGATAGAGGATGAAATTCTGAATCGATAACAGCTTTAAAATTGCATGAATTAATTTTTTCAACCCCAAAACCTATCTTTACTGCACTAGTAGGTATAGACAATACAAATAAAGAAGATCATCATGTTATTACCACCGTCGTCACGGATATTGGGGCATCAAAAATCAGCCAACCTTTTTTCAAATGATGGACTCGCCTGGTTCCTACGCAACTGTAAAAATACGTGACGACATACGGTCTTTTCTATTTGTATTGTCTATAAGTACCTACTATTATTGGTGAAAAAAATTGAAATAATAATTGGTACCTACCCACAGTTGAAAAATGTGAAACAAAAACTTGCTTAGGGCTTAGGTACATACTTTTTCTCAATACAAAATTGAGAAATCAGAATGTTCTAGATAATATTATTAGCATTATTATTATTATTATTATTGTGGAAAATTTTCGCCTGCGCCGCTATTGCCCGTTGTGCCCACCACATTTTTATTGGGCCCAGACCTGGCCCACCTGATATTGAAAGTCTAGCTCCGTGCCTGAGAGGATCATGTAGAACCGGTTTTTTTCTTTGGACCATTTGTTCTGGGGACGTCTTCCTTAATGGAGCTTTGTGTCCGGAACGCTTTATTCTGGGCACAGTTTGCACCGTAATGTGGTATTTCTTGATTTCTACCCATCTTCTACCGTATGATCAAAAACTTTCCTCCTCTAGGTAGGCTGTGGTCTGGTCATTGGCAGGCAAACGAGGCTGATTTTGGCCAGGCCACAGCCTGCCTAGAGGAGGAAAGTTTTTGACCATACGGTATCTTGCGCATGTTGTAATAACTCACCCCACAGTATCTAATCCATGCCCATATTCCCAGAAGTTCTCTGAGCTTACGCCTGAGCAGTTGCTAGCAATGCAAGGCTTGCTATACAATCAGTCATTGCTTCATGCACGTTAGAAAAAAGATTTCTGCTCCAGATCTATACTGTTTTTAAAACCGTCCGTATCCGTACAAATTGTCAGATACCGATATATGGTTCTTCTGGATTGTTGTTCAGTATTCTGTGGTGCGATTTTACAGAGTTATATTTCAATGGGGCTTTGTCGTTATTAGTCCGCAACACGCATAATTCTCGTGAACGCCTCCTTCTTATACTTTCAAGACATTCCATGAAAAAGTTTTGCGTTATTTGTCGCAAGTTCTTTAGTTTAGAAAGTAATGGTAGATCATTCTACTGATTGAGCATTTGAATTCAATAAACGAGCTGAAAAAGAAGATTTTTTTGTATCCGCTACATTCACAGTTGAAGCTTTAAAGATTACAGCCAAGTGTTGGGATACTCACATTAAGGCTAATGGTGCTAGAAGAGGAGGAACATTCACAACTGTCAAAGTAATAGCCGTGGATTGATTAATAATTTTTAAAAGCTGTGGTCAGTTTTGTATAGGAAAAGTAACAGTACAGTTTTATGTGCCCAGCCATATTGCTAATTTTTAATGAAACTTGAGGAGTCACGACTCCGTTTCAAGAAAAGAATGGAATCAGTGGGAACGTACTTAGGTGAACTCGGCTGACATACATCATGACGTGTGAAAAATCAAGAGACAATAGTCATTGGGCAATTTTCTATCGGAATGTTGAAAACTCATTTGGTTTTTATTACCACCTCCAGAGGTATACTCTTTGATTTCCGTGGGTGATTTACCTAAGAAAAAAGCAAATAATTTCCTTCGTTTCATAACACCGACTGTTGCATTATTACGCGATTCTCTTCCAAATCCTAGATTCCATTGCACTCGGTCGCATAGGTACCTACATCCGCAGTGGATATAATCGAATTGATTCAATCAAGTGTGGAATTATCCTCGGTAGTTGAACGGACCGTCAGGATGCTTATTATGTGTGTTTATTTGTTGCTTTGTACGGCTCAGGTGAAAGAACTTGGAATTCTCGTGTATCTAGTGGATGTGGCGCATCAAAATAATGCACATTAGAACTGTTAGATGAAATTGGAATGCACGATGCAAATTCGCAAAGAACAATAACTTATGTGTGGTAATTTCGAGAGAAAACCATTGTTGGCTTTGAAGAAGTCCAGCATCAGGGATTTCTCAAGCGAGCTGTGCCCATTACTCTCGTCTTGAGAAACTGCCTGCTGCTAACAGTCTTAAGAGTTTTATGAACTTTGCTTCGAATTTATTAACGTTTTGTTCAGCTAGATACCCCGAAGGTTTTCGTGCATTTTCAATGCCAAACATTTAGGTGTTTGCTGCCGTAACTTTTTTTATGATCTATCGGATTCGTTTCGGACAATTTCCATTAGTACGCCCACTTGAGTACTTTCATCGTTTTTGAGAGAATAACGACGGCAATTTCACAGGACATGGTACTTTTTGTTTTTGATGCAACCAAGTCAACATTCATTACTGAGTAGATATTTATACCTATTAGAAATGAGATTCTTGTTAAGTAATTAGTATAAATATGCGTAAGGTAAAGGTGTGATTAATACGTAAGTACCTAGGATGTCGATATGCAGAAATTACAGCGCATTTATTCTCATTATAACAAATTAGGTACGTTGTTCATAATAGCATAACAATTATGGTAATTAATGTCCAATAAAACTTGAAAGAGTTCCTCGACGATAATTTGTACGAAAACTCGCGGACGCCGTTTTTCGGCCGCAAGGATACCTGCAGAGGAAAATGATGGGTTCAACCAGGAGCACAAGTAAGGATTTCCTGTGCTTGAAGAACCCAATAATATTAATCAATTTGTAAGCGGATGTTGAGCAAGATTCGTGAGCGAACTTTTTCCGACTGTCACTCGCCTTGAAAAGGAATGATGAATGATGGGTTCATGTGTGATTCCATTTAGCGAGACAGATTTTGTGTGTGTGGTCTTTCCACTCTTTCCCTCCTTTCTCTTGGTGCTCATTTCCTAAGGAAGTTTCGATT
This sequence comes from Anaspis maculata, assembly GCA_949128115.1. Classification (NCBI taxonomy): domain Eukaryota; kingdom Metazoa; phylum Arthropoda; class Insecta; order Coleoptera; family Scraptiidae; genus Anaspis; species Anaspis maculata. The sequence goes on from OX421962.1 coordinate 93,352,957, forward strand.
GTTTCTTTTTGGAGTATTCGATTCTTTCTTATTCACATGCTTTGGCACAATCTGCAGCGACGCCCGTGTGAAAAAATAATTAGGTTTTACCTCGGGTTTTACGTACCGTCGTACCGAGGCGGGAAATGCTTCATTACAGAGTTTTGAGAGCATGATAGCTCTCAAAGCTGGAATGAAGCGCCTCTGCCGAGATATGTAGTTGGCATGTTACCCTGCTTCACAATAAATATTATTAATTAGAAAAAATTGCCTGATGATTTTGTTGCAAGAAAAATACGATTTAAAATAAATTATGTGTGTGCTCATCAAATTTCGACTGTGGAAACTAAAACATCTTTCGTGCGGCTGTGCTGATATACCCATGATATGTACTTTTGACGATTTGATACGTTCATGTCCAGTAGCGTACCAAGGGAGGGGCGGGGGGCTGCGGTCCGCACCGGGTACCGTACCGGGTACCAGCAGTACTGTCGGATTATTCGAGGTGCAAAAAAAGTCTGCACATCTGAGGCGCAAGGCCTTGGAGAATGCAAAACAAGCTGGTGAAACCCCGTTTTCCAAAGAAAATTTGCGTGTGGCGCTTTTTTTTCCACGTTGGTCACTATGTGTAGTGTTCTCCCGCCTTGTCAAGAAATCGCTTTTCCGAGTCTATCTAAAACAAACCATGTTACTGATTAGCTGGGGCGTGATTTTTTGATTCCAGAATTTCCAGGGCTCAAAATTGCCTAATTCGGCACTGGGTGTCACAAGTCTACAGCTCATTCTCTATGTGGCTTGGGGGGGGGGTCACAGAATAGTCCGCCCCGGGTGCTAAATACGCTAGGTACGCCACTGTTCATGTCTTCCGAGTTTTGAATTTCTAGTGACGTGACAATTTCACCAGCGTCATATCAACTTCGTCAAGTTGCCGTTTGCGTTTGAAATCTTCACTTTTATAAACTTTCCGCCAAGATGCTTATACCTAATCTAAATTACTGATAATCTGGAAATATGTAAGTGAAAATTAAATTGTGAAGGTGTGGTGAAAAAAAAAGGTGAGTTAACTAATGAAGCGTTTGATAGAATATTCTCATCAAATACCAGCTCCAGCTGATGGATTTTCCTCAAAAAATGGTTTCAAAATTCTGCCTAAAACATTGTTGTCATGTCAAAAAGTAATTCAAATCGTGGTCTTGATTTTATTATCATATAAAGACTTCAGCTTCACTGCCGGACTTTTATCATGATAATAAAGTGTCCAAATCTTTATTTTTTAATGGTCCAAGTGAGGGCGCCTACGGAGGCGGAAAAACTTACTTTTCCTAGCTAAATGTTTCAAAAATAAGCCTTTCTGATCTGAATCTGAATAGAAAATGTAAAATCTATAAAGTAAATGAGAATTGATAAGACAATCTTGTGTTTTTATGCGGCTTATTGACGGATAAATCAAAGTACAAGTAGCTCGATAGAGGGTTTCTGATAAACTTATAAATGTGTAAAAGTGTGGCCGAGAGAGAAGAGCGAGTCGAGAAGGCGCGTCCGCGACCCCACATTGATGAGAGTGTAACAACAACAATAAAATGTTTAAAACAAGAAGAATAATAAGAAAAATTAGAATATAACTAAAGATGATTGAAAGTTATTGAACACTGTGGAAAACTAGACGAAAGCAAGTTAAGCCACTGCAAATCTGCTGCTCATTTTTCTGATGCTTGAATCACAAGATTATGCAGGTACTTAAGATTGGATGTAAAACCTGTTGAATTATTACTCGGATCGGATTATTGGATATCGGATGTACATTAATCGACTTCTTCCCACTTGATTCTCACTTTCGTTTTCGTTAGGTAGTTTTCTCATACTTCGGTACGGCTGCTCACTTTCTGATTTAACAATTAGTTACTTACCTGTTTCTGTTTCCGATTCCAAAATTTAATTTTTGATTTTTGATAAGAATTCTTATCACCACTTGAGACGAGGTTGTTTTTTGTTTGCAAAGATTTTTGTTTCTTCAACGGACATTCAACAATCTTGCTAATGAGCCAGTTGCTGGGGTGACAACCAGTGGAAAGACTTGTCCCCAACCAGCAAATCAGGTCAAATTTACGTATTCTGGACGTAAATTAGGTTATAAATAAATAAATAAATAGATAATTTATTTGGGAAAATCCCATAATGGTTATGGGAAAGTCAGCTTGACTTGACCTGTTTCAATTGCGAATTATTTTCGAAAGTTTCACCCCATTTTAGTCAAAGTGAGAATAAAACTTACGTCGTGACGATTTGATTCCAACTTATTTTCCGACCATCAGGTTAACTATGATTTTATTTGATAGGGAGATGTTACGTCGTTATGACCTAAAATAGGGAAATTTCACGTCGTTTTGCTAGACTTGAAGTTTTCTTAGTTTAGGTCGACACGACGTAATATTTTTCACAGCTGGACATTAGTGGGTGAAACAGCATCAGCACACAGAACAGCAGGTTGTGTAGGTATGTCCATTTAATTAATCCTCAATCATCCAAGTGAAGTTGCCAATAATACTCAAACAAAATATAACGATAATGAAGAACTTGGCATTTTTGGGCATTGAGTAATATCGTGATAGCCGGAAAAAAGTAATGGGCCTCAAAAAAAATATTTTTTCAAGAAAACTTTTCCAGTATGAAAATTTGCAAAATTGGAAATGATAGCTTCCATTTGTGTAAAATGGTCCAATTTTTTTTCTGTGCATAAGTCTAAGGAGCTTGAAGGTGGTGAGTGGTGACCGCCGGTGTTTAGTAAGTCCTTCATTATCAGCATGAAGTGTCTTCCTAATTAGGTACGTAGGTATGCACTTTATAGTATATCTTGTCTATGTGGTATGCAACCAATAAAACAAACTTGCCGAAGCTAGAGACGAACTTTTCTTACTATTTTATAGGTAGGTACATCACTATCACGATGAATAGTTTAATGCTAGAGTCACAGTCAAGGTTTCTGCATGCTAACGATTCAACTACCTAGTTTTTATTTATGATGGTTGAACTGAAATTATTACATCATAAATAAATAAACAAAAACTGGCTTGATTGTCATCTTTATTTCAAGCACCTTTTCTCTCAAACGCATTGTAAACTTGAGTTGTCCTCATCACAGTGCCCAGTAGAGTTATTTCTCTCAGTATTTCTTTATTATGTAGTTGTGTGATGTTACGTTTTCCTTGATTATAGTGCCTCTTGCTCGATACTATCAGTCTGACCAAGGTGTATGTATGATTATGATTGTATATCAAAAATAATAACTATATAATATATAGCTGACTTAGGTACCAATTTACATCTAGGTACTATTATTGAAAAAAGTCGGTACAGTATCAATTTTCACCGGTATATAGGTACCTACCTACCACCGATAAAAACTCTTTGCTGTTGCAATTCCCGTGACTTATTTATAGAATTCGACTTTCCCAATTTCGAAACATTCATGCAAATAGACGATCTAGTAAAAGTAAACTGAGCGCTTCCCACACGGAAATTCTCGTGTCACTGATTGTTATAATCTCAAAGTTGTAATTTACTGTATCGATTTTTTTTTCGATTTCCAGAGTCCCGGCGACGACACCGACGAAAACCACATGCCCACCGGCAAGTCCGTATCGTCGCACACGAAAGGCGTCGCGACGTCTTTCGGTTTCAAGCGTCGTGCCGCGACTGCACCATCTATCGCTGCCAACTCCATGGCGGCCAGGCGTCTTGCCAGCACCAACGCGGACGCAGCCGTTATTGATAGAAATGGGAACGGACACCACTCCACTGACACTGAGCCATTGACCAGCAACGCTGCCCCCACAGGACGCTCGACTCCCAGGTTGATGCCCCCGAAAAAGGAGCCCAACGCCATCAGAGTCAACCGGTTCGGGTTCCGCCAGCCACAGATCAACCGACTCAACAAGGTCGCCGATCTCAACAACCAACATCCGCACGCCGACTCGGCGTTCAACAACAACCCCGTTCGTGTCAACACGAATCAACAGGCCACGATCAAAAACATAATGGTGGTCGCTTCCAACAACAACAAGAACACGAGGATAGGAAAAGTCCAACAGCCACAGGTATGACTTTGACGCTAAGCGTGTGTTTCAAGCTAACAGCACTAAGCACACTACCAGGCCAGCACGAGTTTCAATTTGGCGCGTCAAGGATAGCGTCTGTATCGGTGGTCGTCATCAGGAAAAAGTCAGTCTGAGGCACCTTTCTTTGGACGATCAATTTGAAACTTGAACGAATGCCGAACACAGCTCAGTTTGAACCTAATGTTATTTTCTGTTGCAGGCTGAAAGGTACATGTTGCAAACCACGCATCTGCCGCGACCGGAGCCCGTTCGAGTGATTGAAACGAAAACGGCAAAGACGCTCGCCAATACCAATAGGAAGATTGCGGCGGCCCATTATCACCACGAAGACAATAATTCTTCGAAAGATGGCTCGCTGACCGAAGATTCCGGAGTCAGCAGCCATGTGGGAGGCAGCGCCGGCAGTGAAGGAGAGGGAATTCCCGGGTTGAGACGCCTGAACTATTCGCCGACATACGGCGTCAGGCGGGGATATCACAAGTCCAGGAATTTGGAGATTGTCCGATCGGGAAACAACGCGTTCGACGTGCTCGACCTCGAGGATCACGGGGAAGGTTGCGTGCCCCTGCCGCAGTTGCCCAGCGCCTTCAGCACAGTCAATGACAATTTGAGAAGGTACAGACGAATTGGCGTTTCACAATCATACCTGTACTCAGCTTGGACAGTTTCTTCCTGAGTTTTCAGACTTGTTAATATCAGAGGGCAATGTCATTTTTACGATTTTATAGGAGAAAATGAATCCAGTGCAAGAGAAGGAGAACAAATTTTACGTCTAATGGAAGCCTAAGATGCCTATGTCATTTTATTATTTATTCATTCATATTCATGAGCACTATAACTGGACGCTAAACAAAACACCTAGTCACAAAAATCTTAGTAGAAGTGCTAGAGCTGGGCCGATACCAGGATTTCAGATACCGATACCGATACTCCGATACTGATTTTTCCGATACCGATACTCAGATACATGTATCTGAAATTTAATTTAAAGTCGGAAAAACGCGAGATTCACTTCAATTAGCTGCATCAAGTAAGAATTACTTAGTTTTAAGTATATTTTGCAGTTTTTTATAAAAAAAGTTGAAAAAAAACTATTATTTTCAACATTTTCAATTTAATTCAAACATGAATCAAATAAAAAATATAAATTTTCAATCATTTTCCAACAAATTTCATTTTTTTTTTCAAAAATATAAGCTGTTGCACATGCTCTGCTGTCAGACTTGTCCTTTTGATAGTCACGATGACCCCAGTTTCAGAGAAAACTGACTCCGAAAACACAGAGCCTGCTGGAATAGCAATTGTTTCCTTTTTCCAATAATCCACTGGATCTGAATGCAGATTTTGGACACCTTCTTCTAAACGCAAGCACCAGCTGATGATAAAAATCAGTTTGGGTTAGACAAACGAGCTCTGGAAATCTTTGGGTGCAAAATACAGTCCTATATGAAGCCGGAGGCTGCGCGCGAGCGCCGCGTAAATTTCAGATACTTTTCAGATACAAGTATCTGAATTTTCTTGGTTTCGGCATGTATCTGAAAATAGGGAGTATCGGCCGATACCAGATACTGAGTATCGGTATCGGCCCAGCTCTAAGTAGAACGGAATCCCTCATAATTTCACAAAACAGGTAGATACCTTCCCACCTAGAAATTTTCTTCAGCGTCGAATATAATGCTCACCTTGACAAAGCTATCTTTAAATGAACTAAATTGGGTCATGAAATGGCATGGCTTTGGCCTCCTTTATATGCTTGTACGTTGTTCTGCTCCTGTTTCCTGTCCTTTGACGTGATAATCTACTTGTTTCAAACCGAAAACTGTGAAGATATATTGGTCTACCCTCGTAGTCTACCCTCTCGTAGTTTCTGACCTTGCATTTTGTGGCAGGAAGACGCTGCTTCACGCAGGTGTCACGTATGCCTTGAGGTATCTATAGTTAAAGCAATCTTGTTATGGTAATATCACCTAGATGTACTATCATATCATAAGGTATGCGGAAAAATGCCTGCTGATTGAGAAACAGATATTAATTATAAATGTAATTCATGCATCTCTGGACCACTATTTGCTTATAGGGTGAATCAGAAAACGGTGCGATGATGCCTGGTATGTAAAGACTTCCTTTGGCTGCAAGATGCCACATCGACACTGGGCATTTTATACAGGGTACCTAAAGGAAGGAGTATCATAGAGGTAAACTTTTGATCTCCTGCAACTTTAAAAAAAGTCTGATTATTTCCGACCGCGTGGTGAAGTATGATGCTTGGCTTGGCTTTGATAATGTTGGGTGATGTGCGAATTCGGATGTGTGACTGCCGTAACGAGGTGCTGTGATTGTATCCATTTGGAGACGCATGCTGACGCAAACCCTTATTCTGCTAGGCTGTAGTCAAAATTTCCGAGTATGCAGACGAAGGAAACTTTTCTGGAATAAGTACTAGTTTTCACTAGCCATTCTTCGTTCGGATTCCACTTTGAACTGTAGGTCCATTATTCATATGAATAAGCAGAGCAGAGAAGACAGCCCAGGGCCTCTGTGGCCTTGACAGCAGAATATAATTTCAATATGATCCCTTGACCATTACAGTATACTTACTGTATAGGGTGAATCAGAAAATGGTGATGATGGTTGGCATAGGCGGTTGACCTTATTGGGGAAAATGGTCGTTTCGTAGAGGAAGTTTTAGGGAATTAATTGTCAGAAGAGGTGTAAGTTGCCGCAGGCAACGGCGGCTGTTACGTCAATTGGTGGCACGTCAAAACTGTCACTTTGCTGTCTTGTGCAGTCCACTACAAGCAAACTTTTGTTCCTGTGAACCCTTGGGACCCCGTAGGCTCTTTATTGGGCTCCATGTTGATGACCAGTGTCGTCGCAGACCTTTCTCTGAATCATCCATAGCTTCCGCCCAAGGAAGAGCAACAGACTCACATCCGCACAGAAGGAAACACACAAGGCCGTCGACCAGCCTGCCAGCCAAGAAAAAAATCACCTCGGGCTGGCCGTGCAGAGTCAACCACCACCTACCTTTTTTCCTCGCTTTTTTCCAAAGATTTTCTGCTTGGACTTCGGCTGGAAATCCGCATTTTTCATTCTAATAAGATCGCCGTAGCTACCTTTGTGTTCGGGACGTACGCGTTGTCTTTTTTTTTACCGCAATGTAGTGCATTTCTGGGGGCGTAGTCTTTCAGCTGCGCACCTCGGGAGCTAGATCTACTACAAGCCTGCTAAATACGCTAACCATAACATGAAATAAGAGACACAAATGCAAACCCCTTTTCACATTATTTCTACTTGTCAAATTTCCATGTCAATAATGTGGGTATTGCAGGTATCCACTAGTGCCCACCCAGGCTACTAGACGTCGGAGTATGTGTTCCTCTCAAAAATATCCTCTACGATTAAGTACCGAGCTCTACACCAGGTGGCGTTTTTCAAATGTAAATCGCCTATATAAAGACTCTTTTTGGCTACAAGGTGGCACATCGTGTCACTTCATTGTGATATTTCAAATGGCACTAAAAGAAGGAGTGTCAAAGAGGTCACCATCTGATCTGCTGCAATTTTTTTTCAAATCTTCATTATTTCTTGCTCCATTTTTGAAAAGTACGCATCAATAGGTTGGAATGGTTTTGATCTACTTTCTTATTTTAATTTTTGAGATACCTAAATGGCCGGTAATTTTCATGAATTTCAAATTTTTTTCTGTCGTACCCGATACTCGATATATTGTTTCTAGTTTGACAGAAATACGTGGATTCATTTTAGAATACGTCTATGGAAAAAAATTCTAGATAAAAGATTCAATTGTAGGGTGGGGAATTTGCCTTCGACATAAAAAAAGAGACAACATTGATCGATTTGTGAAGTGGAAAGCGGACACAAACGCTATGATATTTATCGTCGTTTTGAGCGACTAGTTTTCCAACTTGCTACCGCGAACAGTATTATAATTATATTGAAACCAAAAATTCAATTATTTTCAGTGTATACCACAACACAGGCTACGTGCGTGACATGGCAAAAGAATACCAGAGGCACCACCACCTGGATCCTCCGACGCGGAAGATCTCCACTACATCTTCGGAAGGCTTCAGCGATGACTACTGCGACGAAGAGAAACCCTACAAGGACCGCTTCAAGACCGAGAAAGCGTTCACGAAATCCGCACCGCTGCACAAGTCGTTCCTGAAATCCCGCCCCGAAGCCTCCAACATTTCGAAAACCGATTCCAGCCCGGCCAGCTCGGACGAACAAGAGTGGATCCACGGCGGCGAAGCGATGGCCGACGAAGTCAGTTTCTCCATAACCAGTTCCAGCGACGAAAGCAAAGATCACCTGCCGCTCAGCGGCATCAGCAGCGCCCTTCACAGCCTGATCACGGCTTCCATCACTTCCTCATCGTCACTACACAAGCCGGAAATGCGGAGCTGCCTGCTCACAATCGAGGATCCGAAATTCGCCGCCGTGGCTGCGGCAACCGTCACGAATATCTTGGATGAAGAAACGTCTCCCGTCGACAGTCTGATAAGCGGTTCCGAATCCCAGGAGGACATGATCAAGAAGAAGATGGCCAGGAGCTCGTCCAATTCAAAAGACATCAATGAGAAACTGACGCCTCCCAGTCCTGGCACGCCGACGAATGCTTCGAATTCGCTGTCCAATTCAGATGGAAAAGATGATTTCTTAATCGACGACGAGATTGCGGACCAGCCCGCTTTGGTGTTTGAAGACGGAAAAGCGGATAATTTCAGCATTTCAGAGGCCACGATTGTGGATTCGACGCCGAAGCCGAAGAGGAGGGCCTTCGAGGGAAGCCCCTTGTTGCTGAGGAAGAACAAGCTTTTTCAGAGTAGAACAGGGTCGTTGGATACTTTGTCGCCTTGCGAGAGTATCGCCAGTGATGATTTAATGATGGACTTTGATTATAGTCAAAGCAGTGGACTGGATGATATTGAGAGGTGAATATCGAGATTTGCTTGAAGATCGCAAAAATGAAAAAGGATTTAATGGCGTTTGATTTTTCAGGAATGATGGTCATCAAAACGGTTATCATTCATTGGATGATACTATTATACTTAGAACAGAGACTGATTCCAAAAGCGGTGATATTTTAAGGGACTGGTCGGCTCTTCTGGGGAACTATACAGCGGACAAATGCGGAAAGAGGTGAGTTAACCTGATATAAATTTCTAGATAATGTTACGTATTTCGCGTTTTGGTTCTTTAATAATTGAGACGATCGTTTCAAAACACACACTGTTTATTACTGCGTACTATTATAAATACACCTCGACAATTATTTGCGCTTGGCTATATCGCCAGTTACTACTCGCTGTTATCGCTCTGGATTTAACACTGGTTCATCAGTCAACGCATCCTGATAATACCCTCCGGCTGTTGCTCTGGAGCCTTCCACCAGTTCTCCGGAAAAGTCCACATTGATCGCTGCTCATGGCTTCGAGGCGACTCTTGAACAATCCTACACCTTTCGCATGCATTACCAACGTATTTTCGAAGTGGCGCTTCCACCAGTTGGGCTGATGTTTTTTATTCGGTCATTGAAATCTCCAGTAAATCCAAATGGTCCAACCTTCGCGTATGTTCTGGAATGCACTAGATTTTCGCAACTCATAACACTGCGATCTAATGCGAACAGTTTAGAAGAACCGCGTTTGCCCGCGATTGCACAACATAATCGCCGCTCGTAACAATAAATGCAAGCTTGATGGAAATTACATCCACTTGAGGACTGGTTTGTCTCTCCCTGGCGCAGTCATGGTTGTTTGTTTATCAGAGGCGTGCAGCCAATCAGGCAATTATTTCATAATTGTTTTTTGAAGATTCCCTGAAAATCAGAAGTAGGCATTCAACTAAACTTGGCAACAAAAAAGTCTCCTGTTTATCTTCTGTATTACAGTGCAATCTCAAAAAATCAACTCTTTCTCTTGTAGTGATAACATTTTTCCACGCTGAATTTCAAAATTTAGGTTATACAATAAAAATTGAACTTATTAAAGCTGGAACTTCAGACAAGAATATCCGAGGTTCGGAATCGACCTATTAGTCCAGTAAAATAAAGATTTAACTTGGAACAAATTAGGGGCAGGATGACAAAAAATATGGCGATGTAGAGAATGAAAAACTGAATAAGAAAAACCAAAGTTTTATTTCCGGTCATCCCGGGAAACATGGAAAAAAAATGGAGAAGATGGCAAAACATGCGCCGCGATCTTTCTTCTGAAACGATGAGAGAACGGTGAGAGATGTGTGACAACTGTCAGGTACAAAGTTGTAGGGAATTAATTAATCTACAAAAGAGTCTCTGAGGGCATATGTCTAACTTCTTCAGTTTAGCCGTTCATCGCAGTTGAAGTTGCGCGCCGGTCTAGTGAAGTGGAAGAACTGTCCGCGTGACCTTCCTTCTTGAATGCTGTGAGAACGACAAGAGATATCCGAACATTGTGAGCGACAAAGTTGTAGAGAATTGAATGCTCCACTAGAAAATTTTCAAGAGCAATTATTAGCTTTCCTGGTTTAGCCGTGAACCACGTTCAAAGTTGCGCGACAATCCTGTTGATGAAGTGGCTCTTCTGGGAAACTTACAAAAACTCTAGACTCGATGGAAAAACTATAACAATGTAGAGGATAAAAAAACTGAATCTAGAAAACCAAAGTTTTGATTCACACCGTTTCGAGAAACCTAAGAAAAAAAAGAAAAGCTTGAAAAATAGCGATTTGCACTCCCAGCTTCCTCATTGAATACTGAAATAAACGTAATGAATATGAAAAATCTGAACAAACTAGCTTGTAGAGGATTAAATGATCTATAGAAAATCCCGTGATGTCATGTATACATCTTTGTCGACTTAGCTGTGGAGCGCTATCAAAGTTGGGGTACATGACTCGTGACGCGTCGCATATGTGGTCAAACTGGCACGACGTTGCGGCCATTGTTTATCTGATTGTAAAACATGATCAAATGATTTGGAAAAATTGCGTGCTTTGTTAACGTCTGGGTAGATACTTATTGTTAGAAATATCATTGTAGTCATCATCATCGTCTTCCGAAACGACAATGCAGGAAGCGTCAGAACAGATGGCTCCACCGCAGTGGTGGCAAAACTTGGTACACTTGAAGTCAGATTTTCTGAATCCACAAAGCTTCTCGCAGTTTTTCAAGCATCTGCAGGCAATCAGCCGAAGCAGATTTTCGAGAGCTACGTTATCCTGGTATCAACAGAGGAATGTTCAATTTCCAACCCCATTGTTCAGGTAGACAGTTGTTGTTGTTTATATTCTTCGATCAGAAATCAGTTGGAAAAAATCTCATTATCTAACGTGAATCATGTTTTTCAATTATTATACATATTGTCTTACAAAATACGAGTGAGTACTTATCTCAGTTTTTAGCCTGAGTGTCACGATACTATTTTCGTACTATTTTGAGGCTACAAATATATGACTAGAAACGACAAATCCAGAAATTCCTTAGCAAGCTTGTCTCTTGTCCAAGGTTTTTAGTATTCTGGTATGGAAATATGACAAAAATAGTACCGTGACACTCAGGCTTAAATTTTGACAAACAATAAACTTTATAGATAACAAAGCGTTTATCCGCGGAGTTACGTTTCCAACAATAGTTATCAGACGTTCAAAAGAGCACGCGATATTTTTAAATCGTTTATTCATGTTTTATAATCAATTAAACAATGACCGCAACGTCGTGCCAGTTTGACCACATATCCGACGCGTCACTAGTCATGTACCCCAACTTTGATAGCGCTCTGCAGCTAAGTCGACAAAGATGCATACATGACATCACGGCATTTTCTATAGATGATTTATTCCTCTTCAAGCTAGTTTGTTCAGATTTTCCATATTCATCACGTTTATTCCAGTATTCAATGAGGAAGCTGGGAGTGCAAATCGCTATTTTTTAACTTTTTTTTTCTTAGATTTCCCGAAACGGTGTGGAATTGAACTTTAATTTTGTAGAACCACTTTTTCATCCTCTACATTGTCATAGTTTTTCCATCGAGTCTAGAGTTTTTGTAAGTTTCCCAGAAGAGCCACTTCATCAACTGGATTGTCGCGCAACTTCGATCGTGGTTCACAGCTAAACTAGGAAAGCTAATAATTGCCCTTGAGATTGTTCTAGTGGACCATTCAATTCTCTACAACTTTGCCGCTCACAATTTTCAAATATCTCTTGTCGTTCACGCTGGATTCAAGAAGGAAGGTCACGCGGACAGTTTTTCCACTCTACTAGACCGGCGCGCAACTTTGACTGCCAATAACGGCTAAAATGAAGAAGTTAGACGTATGTTCCCGGGGACTTTTTTGTAAATTGATGAATTCCCTACAACTTTGTTTCGGACAGTTTTCACACATCTCTCACCATTATTTTTCCATGGTTCCCGGAATGGCTGGAAATAAAACTTTGGTTTTTCTTTTTCGGGTTTTTATTCTCTAAATCGTCATATTTTTTTTATCCTGCTCCTAATTAGTTCCAACTTTGGCATAAAAATCGCCTCATTTTACTGGACTATAACGCAAACATTGAATACTAAAGATTGTATCAAAAGCTTTGCTTTACATGCTAGGGTTTCCATTCTCCGCTGGTATTTTTTTCTGTAGATACGGTACTTTTTCCCTTTGAATTATGTAATAATGTAATATGAGTGATACTTGAAGGGGAAAAACCGGGAAAAACTGAGAAGTATCAATTCCACAAAAAAATCTCCGAGGAGGATCGAACCCAGAGTATACGGCGTGTGAAACAAAGCCTTTCCAACACCATCTCGGCAAAATATCGTCCGTTCCATACGCTGTGTTTTTATAGATAAGCACGGAAAATTTACTTCGAAGAAAAAGCCCGGGAAAACGGAAAAGTCGCGGATCGGTGGGGACTTTTGATATGATTCTCATAGCCGATACCATTCATGGTCGGTTTTGCATATTTTCAACTGGTCATCCATTTATCCACGCTTCTATTGCAATAGCACAAAATAGACGGCCCCGTGGCGTAGGTGGCTGCCTGTGGCGCGGGACCGGCAAAAGCCTGGGTGTTTGTATTGTCCAGTTTGCAACTTTTCTCTTTGTACTTCTTGGTAATAAATAAAACGCCAAAACTCCTACAGCCACTATAAGCCGATGATAGAGGAAGCTTCAAAATAGCACTTGGGCTATTTGGAGGAGAATCAGCGCACTGGTCCATCTGAAAATGTTCGTAACCAACCAATGTTGTGGAAATCAGAACATCTTGTGACGAAACAGGGACAGACCAGATATTGTGTGATTGTTCTAATTTTCGTTGCCATTTTCAGGTGGGCTTGATTCTTCTCCAAAAACAATGTAGTTTTAATTTGGCTCCTCTATTAACAATTGTTCTTATTTTATATGAAAAAAACATCTTGGAGTGGTAACAAAGAATGTTCCAGTCAAAAACAAGTTGATTTACATGCAATTCTCGTCACGCTAGTTTTTATTAATGTGTGCCTACTCTGATCCTTGGATTCCTTGGGTCTTTTTCCATAAAGTTTTGCCTCCAAAAACAACGTTGATTTTTTGATATCACCCTGTAAATAAATCCAGTAGATACATGTCTCTTTTTTGTGATTGATATGGCAGAAGATCAAATCTCTCGGTCATTGGCAAACAGAACTGAAATTTTTTGAGGTAATCAAAGGTCTCTAACATTCTGTCCTCATCTTCTACACAACTGCAGAAACAACTGCTTGATTGAGTTTTCAGCTGCCTTGTTCTGTTGAGTTTCTGAGCTGAATTGAATGTCTGAAAATTAAAAGCCTTTTTGAAAACACCAATAATTTCAAGATCCAATTAAATAAAGTTTCGAAAAGCTTGGTATTTTTCACCAAAAATTATGATTTTTTTTTATTCTGGAATAATTAATAATAATAAAATTCGAAATGCTTCCAGCATTCGTAACAAACAACTCAAATTTGTAATTACTACTTGATAACCATCATCTATAATTAATAATAATAATAATAATAATGTTTTTCTCCTTCTCGGCCTGCACTGGCCATAGGAGTTTTGCTCTTTATTATTGACACTGTTACATCCAGAAAAATTGCAAATTGGACAACACAAACAACCAGACATCACCGGGAATCGAACCCAGAGCCTCCATGGCTGCAGGCAGCCACTCAACCACCTGCGCCACGGGGCCGTCCATCATCTATAATTATGTCTTCTCATTTTTCACTTATTCCTCAACCATATAAATTCAACCGTGCTTGGATTTACTCTTCACGGTAATTCAGCAACTTCTTGTAAGCAATTAAACTATCACCGGAATTGCATGAATTTAAAATTTGCTCGAACTCGTAAAAATATCGAAATCAAAGTGCTCAATTTTTTTCCACCCAGTAATTTTTTGTTCCAATCTCCGTTTTAATTGAATGATTTGCACTTCACTATAGGGTACAGTTCTTTTATTATTCCCTTTAAAGAATTATTTTTTACTTCATCATGCACAATTATTGGCTACCTTATCTATCTACCCAATTCTGTCTGATGATCAAAGTTCTCCAATTTACGGATGAAGAGCGTTGGCGGTAGCTTGAATTTCCTGCAACCAACCTAACATTTTATAATTTGTCCAATGTTGTCGTAATTGTGCATGGACCGTAATTTCTCAAATAGTACCCAAATTGTAGGCTGTTCAGAGTAGGTACTTTGCCATCGTATTGTTGAACTCCATTTTTTTAATTTAAAATCTCATAAATTTCCCGTAACCACAGCTCATTCATACAGAATCATTAATTCCTACTTGACCGCGCAAGCTTCGAAATTTTGCGGCGATCTCGAAGTTTGAAAAAATCATCCTCGCGCATTATGCTCTAGTTACCGTTCTCTGTTACTCAGCACGGCATGTGATGATAAAATGATTATTTTATTCCGCCGTTGCCGTGTTCACGTCGAAACCTTCGATTTCTGAACGCAACAAGGTAATCTCCACTCCATATTCCACCGACTTTTGACCGGCTGGTGGCAACGTTGCCGCGATAATACCTGGTACCCAGTGACAGGTGAACCAGTTACGGTACGGTTCCGCGGCACCTGAGGTTGGATGTCGAGTGAATCCCGTGTGCCTGTGCAATATGACTGGTGTATAGGAATATGATTTACGAACCTTTCGTCTGGTAATCAGCGTCATGAGACATGATTGAAGATTTGCGTGCGGTTTTATTAGTAGCGCAGTCATGTGAACTTTCTTTGGCAATTTTTACCTAAAATCCAAATCAGCCGAAAAAGCATCCCAGTTTCAAAACGACAGAGCAGTGATGAACAACCGTCCCCCGATTAAGGATAAAGCCGGCACCAATCTCAGGATGGGAGTTCTTAATGGGTACCTATAAGTTTTCGTTTAAAGAATGCACTTTTATCCACCAAATATCAGCAAAAATACTTGCTACTTTAATTCCGATTGGCGCATTGATAAGATTATTACGGAAACTTCAATACGACTATGCATAGGAATTTGCTTTGTTTGAATTGCCCCAATAAATCAATGAATACCTGATATATAGATAGGTTGGTCTATACTTCGCCGTTTAATAAAAATTATTGGACCGCAATTTCCTTTTACTTTATTTCCTAGGCGAACCTATATCGCTTTCACTGGGCATGGTTTTAATTCTTGGCGACAATAATTCGCGGTATTGTTAGAAAAATGTGAAATTTCTCAAGTGTATTGTACGTAAATTTTAAGAGTTGTTCTACATAACGTACGAAATGTGATTTTGGCAATGATAACAGGTATGTGCATACCTAGGTACCCAGTTAATAACTAATTCTACTACGGTTCTAAAGTACAGAGTGCGTGCTCAGAAAAATACTAGTAGCTGTCGATGATGATTTTAATAATAATAATAATGATACCTGATAGCTGTCAGCTTGCGTAATTAATTTGGATGATTGCTTTATTATGAAACGTGCGTTCCATTCTATATTTGAATGATCTAGACTAGTTGTTAACTTCGTGAAGTAAGCACCTGCACCGAGACCTGCACCCTAAAGCTAACGGCTAAGTCAAATAAAAAATTGTGTCTTCCAAAAATGCGATCAGTTTCGAGTTGGAACAAAATATTTGTGAATGGATGCGTAGCCTGTTTTGATGCTAGATTCACAGGAGTTGATAGTTAATGCTTATTAAGGATAGTTTTCAAGTTGGAATTCAACTACTCATAGGTGTAGGGTCCTATTTGCAAAAATGCATAAGTTAAAATTATTATTATATTTATTAATGTTTTTCTCCTTATCGACCTGCACTGGCCATGGGAGTTTTTGCTCTCCAGTCTTACTCTTAGATGCTCAGAAAAATTGCAAATTGGACAACACAAACAGCCAAACACTCCCGGGAATCGAACCTGGAGTCTCCATGGCCGCAGGCAGCCACTCAACCACCTGCGCCACGGGGCCGTCATGTAAATTAATAAAATCGAAATTTTGATTTCGACGTTCGTCCATTTGGAATCGGAATGAAGCCATAACTCCTTGAATACAAAGTGACATTGAGCACTGAAAAATATTTCAAAAGTGAATAACCTCTGGTTCCACCAAAGCTGTTTTGTTTAACACACCTGAAGCGTTCCTGAAGTGAAAATCCGTTCGATTGATTCCTGTCAGTTAGCGACAGAAATCGATGTTTCACAAAACAAAATGATAGAATGTTTTATTTTCTTGAGATTTCAAGAGTTCTTCTTGAACTTAAACAACCAGGATTGGCCAGAACAAAATTCACTCAACAGTGTGTTAGCGTTAACGCACCGTTAATTTCGTTGTGGAACCTACGGTAAATAACGTGGGCCTGGATAAGTGGTGGTAGATTTCGAGCTCTTGCAAAATATTAAGTGGGTTGGTACAAGCGCTGGTGTTCGATTTCAGTTTTTCAATCTTACTTCCATTCATCATCAACCCTGAATGAAATATGAAGCATTCGTGAAGGTCAATGCTTTGTTAAAGATCGTTAGGTACGTAACTACCTCCAAAACCGTAGGTAATCAGAAGCAGTTACAGCAATAAATACTTTGATTCATAAGGTCATGTGTTTTCATAAAAACGTTCAGTATTTTATACAGGTGTACATTTGAAAAGTTGTCACCTCTGATTTCTTGCCGCAAATTTTTTTACAGGGGGAAACGCCGAAACAGGTCGATTTCTGTTTCAAGTGGGACATTTAGAGCATATAGTGCCAAGTTTTTATCTTCAACTCCTTCTTCCCCACCCCACATTAGGCTTTACCACCCCACAGGTAGGGTAAAGGCGAAGGGGTTGAAGATGAAAATTTGGACATACGCGTCTTAGATGACCCCATTGAAATAGAAATCGACCTGTTTCTGCTGCAAAGTCTATTTCTCAATAAGAATCGAGAGTTTATAGGGGAAAATGGTTCCTTTCGTTAACAAAGAAAGGATTTTTACAAAAGCTGGGAGTGATTTAAATTTTTTTGAAATATTATGTTTGGCGGGAAGAGAATAGTATTGCCTTCAATTTGATGTATCACAAGATATATAATGCTATTTGAAATTTTGAAATAGGGTAGAGTGGAGGCGAAGAGGTTGAAGATGAAAATTCGGTCATACGTGACCTATATGACCCTCTTGAAATAAGAATCGACCTGTTTTTGCTGGAAAGTCTATTTCTCAAAAATCTGGAGTGTAGAAGGAAAAAGTTTTCTTTCAATAATAAAAAAAAATGTAAGGATTGAGGGGTGGTTTAAAAAAGTTAGAAATATGTTTGATGGAAAGAGAACTTTATTCCTTTCAATTTGATGTATCACAACATAGGGGTAATCCTATTTGAAATTTTAAAGTAGGGTGGGGTGGGGACGAAGGGGTTGAAGATGAAAATTTTGCAGTAGTATGTCCTAGATGTTTCCCTCGAAACAAAAATTGACCTGCTTCAGCGTTTTCCTGTGAAAAATTCTGGCGGCGAGAAATCAACTTTTCAAATGAACATCCTGTAAAAATCTTCCACTATATGCCGATCAGCTTTTAAATTCAGCACTAGAACGGTAATTTTTGCACGCCAAGTTGGCCATTCTGCGATATTTGGGGATGCTCAAATTTGTAATGTTGGATCAATATTTCCCCAGATGACCTTGAATTCGTATTGTCAATCGAGTACACCGCTGTTGCAAGATTGTATATGAACGCTCAAGACGTCTTGATTTTGATAGACTTTCTCCAGTTTAAATGGGCGACTGGTGAACAGTTTTTTTGAATAAAATAGTGAATCATAATATACCATCATATCATATACTAGGTTGAGAAAACTGTTCTAATGTATGGTCAGAAATGAAGGCTTAGTGTCTAAAACCTAGAACGGCTCGGCACTCTGTCACTTACCTGCCATTCTGACAAGATAACAGCTAAGGCAACACTGTAGCGGAATATGATGCAAGGAAACGCCAGAATTGGCATTTCATGTCAAAATTTTCTAACCTCATTGGACTTCGCCACAAAAAGCCCGTTTTCACGTAACTTGGTCTGTCAGCGTCCGTTACACCCTAGGGAACATGGCCAACCGTGTTTTCATTTCTACTGAATTTAAAACGTGATCGGCATATATGCTTGATTGACTTCCCAACCTTTTTTCTCGTAGAAATAAAGTTTATTATGACTGTTGAATTAAAAGCAGAATAGGTACTTCGAAAGCTAGTTTTATCGCGTCAGAAACATTATAATAATGGAATTTTCCCGCGTTATTGATTTGGGTGCTTAATCTGAGAATACAATAATATCTATCGTTCGAGGGCTGGAAGTGCTGCATTAGGACTCTATTTGTCAGTTCCACAAAAAAAGATGATCAGCGATCAGGCTGATTGCAGATTAACTGAATCTTTCTCTGCTGAATGCTAGTCGATTATTACCCGCAACAAATGCCTAAAATCCGTACTAAACTCATCATATTTTCACTATTGACAGATAAACTAGCATTTCCATTGATCAGTCAGTTACAAATTGACAAGAAAAATCGCGAATCAACTGATCACATATTATCTTTTATGGTCGCCAAAAAGTCCGGTGGATGACTTGTGTTGGCTAGGTGGGACAGGGCCGCTGGATGTCGGTTTTCACTTCTTGTAAGCTTCCTCCTCTTCGTTGTGTCCTATAGTGCTCAACTGAGTCGGTGGATCGGCCGGGCGTCACTGTCCCCATATCGAAAATCCAAGGTTTTGAGCAGTTAAATATAGAAAAATGCAAAACTTCTGGAAGCTCAGCATAATATGCTCCCGTTTGTACAAAAGTAGATTTTTTGGAATTCAACATGAACGACATTCAGATGGACATGATGACATGAAGTGTATCTCGAAACGGTCTCTGAATCTTCTGCTGATTTCCTTTGCTCACCGGGTTATCTCAAAATTAATTTTTTTGGTCTTGGCAGTGAAAACTTTTCTACTCATGAATCAATTTCCAAAATCTAGGGTTGCTGTTGAAGCTAGTCAAGAAGAGGCGAGGATGATAATTTACTGTTCAAGATAAAGAAACATAATATAGGGCTACTGCATGAATCCGGTTTGCGAAGGGAATTGAATGGAAATCAACATGCGTTCGAAACGAATAATTTATTTTGAACACCCCACAAGATGTATGGGATAAGCTTGGGGATAAGAATATTTGTTGAAGGGCCAAATTACAATTGCATGCCCCGATAGCTGATTGAATATAATTAAATTCTCAATAATAAAGATGGCTGCGACCACAAATAAAAATCTGAAATTATTTTGTTTTGGTCGATTTCAACCGGAAACGCTTCTTGACATAAGTAACCAACTAACAAACTTTCAACTCTAGATTTTTATTTGTGGTCGCAGCGAGGGTTGCAGCCACCTTCATTTATAATAATTTAATTATATTCAATCCGCTATGGAATCGTCATTTTTCATCGTATAGAATTTTTAAGTCGACGACCACTGTGTCAATGAAAAATCTATATCCAAATATCGAATATCAAAAAATTACAGGGTATTCCATTTGAAAATCAAAAGTTGATGTCACTTCCGGAAATGAGAGCAGCTTCATGATAAACGCAAAAAATAGCAAAGGACTCTGAAATACCCCATAAAAATTTCAGATTATTATATCTCATAGGAAAAAAGTTATGAGCTCAGTTTTCGAAAAACACAATTATAAATCGTACGAAAAGTGAAACTTGGAAGTCCGTACAATAAATTAAATGCCACTTTGAAATAGAGTATGAAATGAGCAATTTTCATTGACCTTTGGTCGAATAAAGATTAATAACATTGTCGTACGTTGTGCCTAGATAAGTTCGTCTCGATATGCGTGAAATAATCAATGTTTTTCTCGATTTGTTCTAATCGACTTCCTCTGTAGCGGCTCCTTTCACAACCATCCTAGACAAAACATTGACAATTTCATGGTGCATCAGCCAATCATTGCGCATCACACATTTTATCGAACCACTCTTCTCCGGCCAGAGTTGGAGCTTGCGCAAATCTTCACACGACGCCACAGTTTGGTGGCAGCGGCACGTTTGTGGGTCGCAAGTTCCAAAGTTTTATCAAATGTTTCATTATATTCACATGTTTTCCGGCCTAGACCTAAATCCTCAAACTTCCTACGCGGTCCCACGATAATTGAATTTGCATAAAATTCAATTTAACCGCGTATGCAAGCAAGATTTTTCAAAATAAAATGTGTATTATAATAATTATAATAAAACTCACAAAAACGTGTAGGTTTACTTAACAAGAGTAATTTAACCAAATTTGAGTTGTTCATTAGGTAACTGAAGACAAGGAGTGTCGCTACCACTGGTCTGTGATACGATCTTGTCCAGCTGAAATGTCGTTCTAAGGAAAGCCCAAGTTTCGCGACCCCTACGTAATAGAATAAACGAGTTTCATGATATCTAACAAAGCCGGTGATTTATGTGCCTCTACTAGTTTTATATTACACGGAAAATATTGAAATATATGTCGTCCTAAATGTTTTAAAAATATATAATTTTTATATAAATATTTTGCTATATGTACGAGCTTGGGTCTAGTAAATAGTGAGCATGAAAAATAATGGTACCTGCAGAATAAGAACGAACCGCACTGCAGAGCTGAGATATAATAGAACGTTGAGTGTTAAAAAAGTATTATCTTCAGAGTGCGCTGATAATGCTGCTTCCGGTTCACCTGTTACTTCTCCAAAGCCGTCAAGAGCTAACCAAAGGTACCTTATACGAAACTGTTGTAGTGTTCAAGGGGAACTATTTTTAAACTACCTCTTCAAACTGAACGCTTCAATTTCAAGGCTTCAATTCCAATTTCCTATTTGTTATATCTGTAATATACAACACCTGTGCTGACATGCAATACCAATAAAATACAGTTTCCAACTGGAAAACTGCAGGCGTTGAACGATTATTCATATCATTGCGAAGAACATGTCACGCATGCACCTATCCATACTGCCTATTCATTTACCATAAAGTCTGTATTACAAACGATTCATTATTATTCTCAGCATTAGAAATTATACTTAATCATATAGCTACTGACTTTTTTAAATGCTGTTAGTTAACCATATCATCACGATTTTAAGCTCTGATAATGCGTCTTGTGTTTTCTTGGATATTTTTATTTCGAGATTCAAGTAGGGCGTGAAATGAACCGTTGTTTGTAGAAAATCAATTATTTTAATAGAGGACATACCTACCCAGTACCCAGCTACAATTATTTGTTTTTTTTTTCAGCAATGCGACCAGAAATTCGAGGCTGTTGTGGTCCAGGACCGGCACGCCTAATTCCATCCCAGATTCGCCTAAATCGCTCGACAGCAGGGCAACCAACAGGTCGAGGCCGTCCCTGACCAGTAGTCCCTTGAGGTTTTCCAAAGCCGGAGGTCAACCTGTGCCGTCTACGGGCTACGACTCTGACGACTCCATCAGGTTGGATCGCCAAAACCACACAGCCATGAAACAAGACATAATTAGCATCAAGACTATGCTTCTCAAACTCAGACGAGTTCTAAACGAGGTACGAATAAATATTCACGGAGAAGTGTTACAAAAGTGTTGTCCTTTTGTTTTGCTTATGTCATTTTTATGTAGTTTCGTTGTTTTCATTTTCATTTTTTGCATGTCATTGTTCATCCATCAGCAGCCAGACGAAGATATTTTGTTGAGGGTAAGTTGTTTTTTTTTGTTTGCACTGTTTATCTTTACACCTTCATTTTTATTGATTTGATATATATTTAGTCGGACTCAGTATCTGTAGTATGATTGTAAGATCAGTATCCAATCGTTTACATTAGGTCACGGAACGACTGTTCTAATTTGAAAAAAATTGATTATCGATACGTTATATCTAATTTGAATTTGAAGAAAAACGAAGGATCCCTTATGGATCACGGCATTGTACCGTGTACGG
The DNA here is from genome assembly GCA_949128115.1 of Anaspis maculata. Taxonomy (NCBI): domain Eukaryota; kingdom Metazoa; phylum Arthropoda; class Insecta; order Coleoptera; family Scraptiidae; genus Anaspis; species Anaspis maculata. The sequence continues at coordinate 93,375,472 of OX421962.1, forward strand.
CTTTAAAATGTGAAAGAAGTCGATCGGAAAAATTGAAGTTGTCTACAGGTGGTCCAGGATTAATCTGAAGAATTTCAATGATCAATAGAGCATGAAAAAACGATAAGAACTAACCCTGAAATCATATAATTACCAAAAATGCATATCAACGGAGATATAACTCGACAAAGTAGAAGTTGAAAGAAAACTGTTTTTTTTTCTATAACTTGTAAACTATTGGATCACTTGATCGGAAAATCATCAGATTTTTGCTATCCTCATTGAATTTTGAAGCAGAAACTTGTTTCTAAAATTTTTATCAGATCGTTGGCTTCAGAAATTTTTAGTTTGAAACTTCAAAAATACTAAGTAGGCCGAACTCCTTATTTTTATAATATTTTATTTTGAATTGGTAACTTGGTAACATGACAAAAAGAAACTAAAGCAGATTTTCAATGTTCATTTTTCAAAATGCATTTCCTTGGTATCCAAACACAATTGATAAATATTTTTTTGGCAAGAGCTCTAGCTTTTTACCTTCAACTTTGATGGACTCTATCTTTGTTGTTATTAATTTTTGATGTATGATCTTTTGGTTTTTTCTTATTGGTTTTCTATGATCTATCGACCCTTTCAATTTTTCAAAATAATACTGGGCCATCCTGTATAGGTATAGTAGGTTCACTTGTACCGTGATTCTAGTTGGCTGTGAGATTTTGTTTCTAAGTTTTCAAATCTCATATTTGAAAACTCCCTAGAACTTAGCAGTTGGTTGCATTGATATTTGAAAGTTTAAGCTTGACGACAAGATCAACAACTTTACCGTTTGTCAGATCGAGTGTCAAATAGACTGAAAATCACGAGTTTCAAGAAAATTGTGGTGAAATTATGCCCATTACTGTGAAAACTGTGTTTGCGCCTCAGCTTGTCTCTTGAACAATAACGTCCAGTGCCCATTTTAAAGTCCTCGAGAATGCCATCAAGAACTCGCTTCTGGGAGAAAAAATTGGCGGAATGGGTGCTGGGCATGTACCCCATAACGTTCAGCTTTGCGGAGAAGACGTGAATCTATTTTCAAAAACCACATATTATGGAAGCATTGTGAACTATTCCTGGTTTTTAAAAGAAGTACCCACACTCTGGAAGGCTGGAAACGATGGGAAGCTGAACCCTCCTAATTTTTGTGGGGATGGGATTCATCGGCGTTAATACTTGATTTCACTGCTCAGGACATCGTACTGGAACAAGAAATTTGCGGAACTTGTGAAAGGTGAACAACATCCACTCCATATTTGCAATTTGCAAAGTTGATTTCGGTAAATTTTCCATTTTTGACAGCAACAGTCAACACACCATCACACCAACATAACCTATCTTTCGAAGCCAGACGCTCAGGCGCACACTAGGCAGTTGGACGTGAAGTCTACAATGCCAAACTGTGAAATTTGCCCAGCCTACTAGAATCACGGTACAAGTGAACCTACTATAGCATTCATTTATCGTATGGCAGGATAAGACATATCTGGTGTAGGGTGTAGGTATAAAGCTTGGTATAAAGTATTGTATAGAAATAGCGTAAAATTATAAAATAAGAATAAAGTGTCAAATATCTAGGTCCAGTTGTTCGATCCATTGGATTGCAGCAATTGCAATCCAAGGTAGCATTGAAGGCAACTCATAAGGAAAAAATCAGAAACATTTGAAAAGTTAAAAGTATTAGATAGTTAGGGAAAGGACAGGTAGATAGGATAGGATACCTCATAATATGATGATTATGAGAAGGATTATTTTCGCGACAACAACATACCTAAAGAAACGGAAATGGAAATACATAAGGTAGAGGTAGAGAGTCCAGTTTAGATTAATGTTGGCAATTTGGCTTGGGAATGTCGTACGGGGTACGAGTAGGATGCTTTATTTTTGGAGAGATGCGTGGGTACGCTAGCCCTTATTAGGAAAGGATGGACATTCGAGTCCAACAAGTACTCGAACTGAAAACTTATGATGATTCAATGAACTTTACCCATTTCTAATAAATCGTGATTTTCTTTTAGTCTGAAACTCACATTCCATTTGATGGTCAGCTGATGCTGACGAATGGTCTCTTCAATGGTCTCAGCTCGAATCCTCAGAGCGAAAGCGACACCGAGGACACTACGGCGTTCGAACTGGCTGAATTGAGGCGGCAGGTGTTGTTTCTGCAAGGACAACTCGAGGACAAGGAAAAGACTGTTCAGACTCTGCAGGAAGAGGTGATCAAAATGACCAACGATAATTACACGTCGAATTCCGCACCGGCTTCTACCGTATCAACCGCGACGGATATGTGCAATGCTGCTACCCAAACAGAAAGGGTAAGCACCGTGTCATGAAGGCTTCACATTTATTTTGAATTAATGGGATTTGATTTTTAGATACGCCCCATATCTGCCGGGCCGTCCCTGCTAAACGGTGCTTCTCTTGATAGCAGTGCCGGGTCTCTAGTCAGGTATTTTTCTTTTGTTCTTGAAAAAACTAAATCCAATTTTACGCGACTTTGCGTCGTTGGTAACTAACTTTTCTGTTTCTCCTGCTTCATGGAACAGCTTCCGGATCGGGAAGGTAGTGTTGGCTGATCTGTTGTTTGGTGTGATTGTCTTGTGTGCTATAAACCTAATGTGCCTTCTGAACGTCCTCTACTCGTTCACTACGTGTTACTATTCGAATTTAAATGATTAAGTAAATTGACATAAAATCTATTTTTCCTCGTTCAAATAATAATAATTGTGATTAGTAATATTGAGTGAGATGTAGCCGTAGATACGACCAACCATATCAAAATACCTACTTGTAATTGTGTTTTAATGTTTCATGCTGCTTTACAGCAATTTCGGGTAAGATAAAGAGAAACAACCAACAGTCAATGAGGTGGGCCATAATTTTTTTTTTGTGTTCACGGTTGTTTTTTTTTTGTGTGCAAAAGTTTGAATGACAACGTCAAGCACTACAAAACCAGCACTTTTCGATGTGAATTGCACCAAACCTGATTAGCACATGTACCGGGTGTTTTTTAGTTGTGAATTAAAATTAGCTGAGGAAGTTAGCTGGACACCGATATACCTACGCGACTTGATTCATACTCCCGCGTTGTCTGATGGACATCTTCAAAAACGCAATTTGAAGCAGGTCGCGCACATACGATTTTACTTTCACAGCTAACTGCATTCAGTTTGAAAAAAAAAACACCCGGTATAATACTCTGTAGGTATAATAAGGCTATTACTACACAGGGTGAGTCATTGACATGAGAAAACTTGATTGCACCTACACCTTCAATGATACCGGATTGAACCAAAGGCTGTTGCAAACGCTATTAGAAGACGGTCAAAGTGTAGTTTGTGAAATGATTTTGCCCCGTTGTTGCAAAGCAGCCTTTAACTCAATTTTTTAATCGGCACCTTGTTTATCTTTACATATTTGGATTCGCCTTTTTCTAGGCTTCATAAAATCCGTTCAGTTTTTGCAGTTCACTTGAGCTGTTCAGAAGTTATTATTTATCATGTTTTTTTTCTTCAAAAAATGCTTTGGCAGACACTCTTGTCCAAAAAATGGCTAGGGTACTTGGTCTTTGGGATATTAAGTTGGGAGTATCAATTCAGCCTGTAGCTGACCAACTGCCTGGGTTATTATTTGACAGCAAAACCGTCTTATTGACACACTAATTTTTGGAAACTTTGAAAGGACATGGCTTTAGTTCTCCAAATCACTGCCTTTGTATTTTATTGCTTGGTCGCATTCAACGTCTCATTTTACATCTTTTTTAACCCTTGTATTATTCCAAAAGTTGATACCGTAGTTCAGGAGATAATTTCAATTTTCTGAAAAATGCACACACACATTGATATTTACTTAGCTTAGCGTGCCATGAGGAACAACAGCGTCTGCTGCAACTTTGAGGTCGGTATGTCAGAAATAATTAGACTCTATTATTTTCCATGGCACGCCAAGTTAATATTGATGAGATCTGTGTGCATTTTTTCAATTAATCAAAATTAACTCCCAAACTATTATCTTTTGTGAGGAGCATAAAGATTGAAAAAGATGTAAAATGAGACGCCGAATACAACTTAGTAATCCTACAGGGTATGCCACTTGAAAAAATCAAGTTATGGGCCTTTCAAAATTCCTCAAAATTGTTGAGTCACCGCTAGGTGATGCCGCAATGCAAGTAAGTGGTCTTGCCATCAAAAGATACCCCAAGCGCAGGCGGTTGCTTAGGCACGGGCAGAAGTTTCAACTTGATATCCCAAATATCAACTGCTCTGCGGTTTTCTAAACATAATAAATGTCTAAAAACGCATTTTCTAGAAGAAAGAAATCAGTACTTCTAAACGGATAGAGCGAATTGCAGAAATAAACAGATTTATAGAGCCTAAAAAAGAGCTATTCCAAATATGTAAAGATTCACAGGGGGTGTCTTTGAAAAATCTGAACTGGAAGCTGCTCTGCAAAAATGGGACAAAACAATTTCACAAACGGCCTCTCGTTTGCGATAATATTTAGTTATTTCGTTCATTTCAGTATAACATTCCCGGCGTAGATGCAATCGAGTTTTTCCATATTAAAAATACCCACCCCGTATTATTCAACAGACTGGTCGGACACATCCATTCTTTCCTTGGTTGAGAATCCCGAGTTAAACATCCTATATTATAATATCATCCATCATATTAGGTATATTATTGCTGCTCTACAGGGTGTTTCACTTTTTTTGTCAATATTTAAGGAGGTGGTAGAGCATCGAAAAATGAGTACTTTTGCCGAAAAAAAACCAAAACCTGATAAATTGAAAAAATGAGCGAAAAAATCATTTTTTTTAAATACAAATGTAACAAAAGTTGATGTGACCAGATTGAAGGTTCACTTTGTGAGCAAAATTCGGTCAAAATTCAGGATTTAAATACAAAAACCATTATTCAAACTCAACTTTAAAAGCCTCTATCTCCGTTACGATGCGTTTCTGATGGAATTTTTCTCGGGGAAGTCTACTTACTTTTTGATGCTTCACCATCTCCTAAATATTGATAAAAAAGTGTAAGACCTTTGGCTCAGTGAGATCACTGCTCGGTGAGAACGGAAGCAATAGAAAAACAGGTTGCATGCATGGTGTAATGTTGATTGCATAACAGACAAGGCAACATTGAATTATCCCAAAATAAAATGGGGTATAATAATACAACTAAAAATGTTTGATGTTATATTTATTCATAAAATGAAGCTATTTATTTCATGTACTGACATTCCCTAATAGACGTGAGATAGTGTATTTCTCTGTGATTTTTGTGAACTGTGTAATCTTCGAGAACCAATGTGCGAAAAATTTGTGGGAAATGACCTTCTTTGAATTGTTCATCCAGTGACGTCATTGGATTTCCACTTTTCAGCGACCTTGCTTGGGTTGCGAATGTTGCGATAGCAACAAGAAAATTCAAACTTTGAATTCAGGCGTCAAACCTGTTAATTTTGATTGATCATTACTACAAGGTGCAAATCATGATAATTTTTCTTAGGTCTGTCTTCTCTCGAAATAATAATGCCGGATGAGAATAATAAGACTATTTTCCCAGCTGATCAAATACCGTCACCTTTGCCGGCAAATTGCTCAAGTCGTGTGCTTTCTTGAAGTCAGTTTTCATAATAACAATAACGCCAAATAACCGGCATGCGATTTAAGTATCAATCAAAATTCCAGTTTGGAGTTTGAAAATTACGAGGAAAGTCATATTGGTCGGTTTATGCCAAGTAAGTGAATCATAATCATGCGATTGGTCAAAATTCACATTCGTGGAATTCGATTGGTCGCTCCTGTGAGAACGCATATTGCATCAATAACCCGACTGTTATGAATATCAATCAAACTGCTATACGTTTATAAGGGAGTGTTGTTGGAGCTGTCCGCTGTGTGTACTTAGTAGTATAACTTTATGCCAAGACTAAGCGTTATTGCAGCTGAGGGATATAAGGCCCAGAAACTATAATGGTTTTCTCAAACCATGGTTCATATACGGAGTGATCGAATAAATTTCTCTCTTCTAAAGGTCGGCCTTGATCTTTTCGCTAGCCATGTTTTTTCGCCAGAATTTCTGGAATCAAAGGCGACTTGATAAGAAATTTGTTCCATCACTCGCTACTTAGGATACTAGAGAATACGTCGCGATTCAGGAACAGGGCTAATGATAACGTACTTCACGGCTAGTAGCGTTGAGTGAAAATATACAAAGAGGCGCCACCGTGATCTTGTGGGATTCGTCGGTAGATGCCGTCACGATACAAGCCACTTTCGGAAGTAGCTTTTTTGCAATGGATCATTTTCTCGTATAAAATGGTGAAGAACTGGAGCGACGTTCTGGTATCAGTTTGCCCTTCATTTCTGAAAAAATCTCAAGAACAGAGCCGTAATTTTTAATCATGTGAATCGCAGCTAGCGTTTAGCTTGTCAAAACCAATCTCAATTTCAGAAATATGTCACCGGTGGCGACTCTTATAATTTTTCACTTAACGTTAGTAGTAAAAAAGATACACCTGCTCATTACAGATTTGGGCGATTTTTTGGTTTCTGGGTAGCCTCTTTTTCAAATCAGTTTTCATTTCATTCAGAGCTATTTCTATCATCATTTTCTGGATGCCAATACCGCGTTACCACCCACTAAACTGAACTCACAATTTTTTGATGATTTTCAATAAAACTTTTCAATTACAAGAAAGTGCTTCCATCACGATCTATCTAATTTGATTAATCCAGACTTAGTTCTCCAGTAAGACAGTATCAATCACGGAAGTTTTGTTTGTTAACATTAATTACCTCCTCGGTGTACAGATTGAGAGTTTGTCACAGCAGCTGCGTTCTTTTTTACCAACGAGGTATTCTAAATAATAAGCCAAGTTACTAGTGCCATCACGCTCTCTCCCTTCTCGTGTCTTGCTTTTTTCTTTCTATACCTCATTCACCGAACAGAAATATTTTTTGTGGTTATTCAGTACGGCTATAGTTGTGACGCATTTTATGAACAGTACAATAACAATGGAAATTATGTAATATTATGAAGTTTTTTGTTTAAACTAATTGCTGTTTAGTGAACTAACATCCAGTTCTACCAGCGAATCTAATCATTGTCAGCTAATTGAGATATTTTCTCTGATGGATTCTAGGTCAGTGCTGGTTGAATGACTACGGAAAATGCATACAAGCTGCTGTGGTCTGAACATTTTTCCATAATCTCTCGTGAAACTTGTGTTTTCAGTGGTCACTACAAGCCAATGTTCACCAGAGAAAATATCTCAATTAGCTAGCAATGATTGAATTCGCTGGTGGAACTGGCTGTAAGTATAGCTTGGGTTGAATTAGTTTAGTGGTGAAAGGAAAACGCGTAGAGCCATGCTTCCGAATCACCCTGTACAAGAATCACCCTGTACAATGCCATCAATCAAATTTTCATTTGGAGTTGCCTTTGTGCACACAAGATTCATATTTAATCAATTATTCACCTCATATTTGTTCAACAAATGTTGAGTATTTCAGCCAATCCAGTCTCCCTGATTTAATGGAAATCTTGTGTCCAAAGCCAGCTTCTAATGGAAAATTTTGTCAATCGCACGGTACCTATCAATCGCCATTCCGTGTGGAAGTCTAAACCTCGGTCTTGACCAAAATTGACCTACCCTAATATTTTTCCGGTTTTCTCAATCCTCTTCTACAAAATTCCAAATAAATACTTGTTCAAAATTTGTTACATGTGGAGGTATTTTTTTTGGCACTAATAATTAAGCGGTTAAATTTTATATTTTTTGGCCCACCGAAAATTACTTGGGTGTTGAAAAACTGCTCAACTTTTCATAAGAAAGTATAAATGCTGTACTTTTCTGTTGCAGTGCGAGTGAGTCGTCACCGCAAAGAAGGTCTCGCCCTCCCCTACAGGCTGATTCGTCTCGGAGGAACCCCTCCAAGGCACAGCTGTGGAGGAAACCAGGGGAGCCCCCCTCACCCCGCCCATCATCATCTATCCCACGTCGTGCAAATAGTCGAAATAGGACGCCTTACGCGCAATCGTGATATTCATTTCTCAATAAATCATTTATTTAAAACAATACATAACAAAATCCGTAAGAGAAAATTTTTAATCCATAGTCAATCCGTTATTAATTTATTATTATTATTTTCGTTCGGTTTTATTGACAATAATAGTGTGCGTACTTCTGGATTCCATATTTTTGTAAATATTAGTTGTTAAATAGGAGGAGTACCTAAATGCTTTGACTGTGATTTAATTTTTTGTTTATTGAATATTATAGGTACCTACTGTAAGTTTTAAATCTGTTTAGTTGACTTTTCTCTTTGTACCTACTTCTGATATAACTCTCCTATTTCCGAGTATTATTAGCATAGAATGTAATCTATAAGAATAATTAAATCAAATGAACAAAAACTCTCGTTTTTTTTTTCGTAATTTTTATGTACACGTATAAACGTTATCATTAATACATCTTTTCAATTTTCACATAATTATTGTTCTTGACGATGATATAAAATTAGTGTTCTATATTAAATTTGTCTTAAAACTATTAAAGATTGACAGTGGTATTCAGACTGTCTTTCCTAAGCGAGTTTCTCAGCCACTTCTGGTTGTTTTTTTCCCCGTGGTCATTGGTGATCCTACCAACTTCGATGATTTGAGTCTTGCCGGGAATGGAATGATGGAATCCGTGGTTGATGCTTGCTTGTTGATGAAAATTAGGCCTCGTATCTTTCCTGGATCTCCGTGAACCGTTCAGTTCTGGAATAATTCCAAATTATTTTATAAACTTGAGTTCAATAGGTAGAGGTACTTGTTTGAACATGGAAAAAGGCATGGTGACCATGCGAGCAGAGTGACATTATGGAAAGGAAGAAGGAGAAGAGAGAATGGGTGAGGCACTGGGAAATAATGGAAGCCTACTGGAATATGGCTTTTGTAAGGATGCCTGTTGTGATCTAATGATCAGTGACTCATCTCAGACTCCAGCGACTGAGCTCCTCACCAGACAGAGGTGTGCAATATCACTTTGATTTTTAGTTGAAGTTCACATGGTAAGTTTGAGAATAAGTGGATTTTTATAGGATGCCTGGGTAGGCACTTCTGGGCGGATGCTGAAGGCAAATGTGAATTTGCCGTGATCTTCAAGTTTTGGAGCGTAGTAAAGTTAGTGAGATAGAAGAGATGAAAGCGAGATGTAGGCACGTCGAGACACGAATGTCAAGTGAGATAAAGAAACTCCTTCATGTTTAGTTCGCACCACCTGAGTGAGTACCCTGGGGCTGCCAAGTGATTTTGCCTCTGTGAATTACAGTTTAACTCTCTAGTGTTTAATCCACGAAACCTCTCGCGTACCTACCTCTATCTATACCGCAAAAAAAAGATTCGGTTAGCTCGGGATTCAACCTTTGTAACTCAGCCATAAGAGTACCCTTCTCAACCCTGGTATAAAATATTAACTACCAGCCAAAACAAGTGCCACCTCCCAAAATTTGTCCTTCCCTAAAAAAATTATGACTTTGCACTACTACAAATAATTTGACCTCTGTTTAGACTGTTTGATAGAGCTGTCTTTCAGCTATCAACTTATATCTTTGCGAAACATGAGAGCTTCACATCAAGTTTCTAGAGGGTGGTGAGTTCGAAAGCAAGATAATGATTTTGTGAGATCACCTGTAAATGCAGAACTTAAAACGCAATTGTATTAAACATGTGCTTTTCGTTATTTATGTTATATAGTAACAAAAGAATAATACATTATTTATTTATATCTTTATATACTTGATTCAAAGATTATCGCGAGATACGAGCTGCAGGTGTTGGAATCCAGCCAAGAAAAATTTTGACCAACAAAAGGGAGTATTTTGTATTTTTAGTAATTTTGCACTGGTTTATTCAACACCCTAGATGGGATGAGAGCTTGATGTTAAACTTGATGTGAAGTTTGGGCTATCAAATAGATAATCTAAACAAAAGTCAAATTTCAAGGAAGGTCAAACTTTAGATCACTTCGCTACTACGTCTTCAGTGGGGGTAAGGAACAACATGATAACGGCGAGATAGCCCTGAAAGATGTAGGGTGGAGCAGAGTGTGTGAATAAGTCTTTCAGGAATGTTCAGGAATGATGGGTGGCTTGATGGTAAGATTGAGCGAAATGACAAATGCCAGAAAGAGGCCTGAAGTCGTTTCGTGAAAAATTAGATAACATGAACATGAAGCGAAACTGGTCGTCGTGAATAAGAAATCGTTATTAGTTATTACATAACATAGGTACGTATTCAGATATTGTTGATTGTTGAATTGTTGAAGGTTGAGAAGAATTTTGGTGCGCCGGCCGCCTAGTATGATTTATTCCACACAAGTTCGGCTTTTGTGGTGAGGGATATTGCTTCAAGGTCATGTGATCCACAAAATTCGGAATTGGGATTGACTTTGAAAACAAAATACTCATCGGCTGGAGCGAGTGGATTGGCTGAACGGTCGAATTTTTCGACTCCAAAGCCAAACTCCAACACCGAATTATGTGGATCACATGGCATAAAATTGTGTAATCATTCACCTGATCTGTACATTGAGTGCGAGCGTTTTTTGGAAGCGGTAGGGGAGTCGTCGTCCCCTTTGCACTTTGACTTGAAGATGCACTCTTGCCATCCGCAAATCGCTGTTCGGAAGTATTGACGAAACCTGCAACAATTTGAAACATCAAACAACAAGATGGTCTTTAATTTTCGACAGAGCTTCTTGTTGAAATTAAACACCCTCGGCAATTTCAGGTGAGTAGGTACATTTTACGTTTTGCCTCTGGCTTCCTAATTGCATCGTATTTGATTAATTACAGCTCTTTTTCAGACCGGACCTCCTGCTCCTCCCCTACGTTTGAAATGTCTACAACGCACATTTCTGTGTGTGTTGTTTACATCACATCGTATTTTTTTGAGGAGATAAAACGGACTTTATACTTCACGCACGTACGACCTACCACCTACCTACAAATACGATTGTTACACAAATACGAGCTTTGATCTGAAATGCGTACTTTGGAAAAAGACCTATTAGCTATTCCGTGCATGGTGCGCGGAAACAGGTGTGCCCTGAGTGAATTTTTGATTACTATTTCGATTTTTTTTTGCAGATATATGAACTTACTGCCAATGACTAAAAATGGCTTACCTGAAAAGGGGTTAACTTTGACACTTCGTATTAGCTTCTCAATGAGTTCGTCGATCGGAAAATTTCTTTCGGTGTTGAAAAGGTCGTTATTCCGCCAATTGATTTACATAATTTAGTCAATTTGTCATCATTGACGTTGCTTACACGGGGTAATTTGTGATTGCATGTTTCTACCATGAAGTTCGTTGACCTACACGTCGGGGTGGATAGCTCACTCGATATATTTTATTTTTCCATCAGCTTGTCTTGAATTCCGGTTTTGAATCATTGTTTTCAACATTATATGATTGTTTACGCATCAAGCAATTTCTGGATGAATCATCAAACTTCTCTTTTAGAGAAGAAGTTTCGAGATGTGCTATCAAACAAATCATTGAACAAATGCATTGGCCGGTCAACTCTCTAGATCTCAATCCCATTGGGCACGTTTGCCTTGATCTGCTCTGATGCAGCGCAAAATGATCAGCTCAGTTCAACCACATGTGGTTGAAAAGTTACGAAAAGCTCTGCATGAAGAGTGGATGGCCATTCCAGTTGACATCATGAATAATGTCATATCAAAGCCTTGAAGATACCAAGAAGCCGTAACAGCCAAAGGCGGTCTAACTCATTATAAAAATGTTGATGTTGTGTGGTGTATTGCCTTAGGGGCAAAAGTAAAGCCTGCTTGAAGTTTTCGAACTTTTGCGTCGTCATTAAGAAAATAATATCTAGCAAAAACAATGAGGTAGAGCTAAAATTCGGAATAATACCTATGCATGCATTGCTGAGGCGTAAGACTACACGCTGACGTGAAAACAAAATATAGGAGTGATTCATTCATCCCGTGTAGGTCAACAAACTGGGTGGTGAGAACTGCGATAACCATAATCAACAAAAATGATAACACATTAACGCAATAATGCACATCAATTGACAGAAGAATGATCTTTCCAACACTAAGAGAAATTTTTAAATTGGTTCACTAATCGAAATATTGAATACAAGTTTTCAAAATGAAACCATTTTTTATACGAGCCATTTGGACTGTCGAACAGTTTAGTATATTATTAAAGGAGTCATGTAATGAACGTTCAAAGGAATAGAGTTTGCTGACACGACTTTTGATAATATGGAGAATAAAAAGCTGAACAGGAGAAATCAAAGTTATATTTCACATGTCCAGGGAAACATGGGAAAAAGTTTGAGGAAACAAAAAAAAATGATATGTAATATTTCCTGAAAATTTTCCCAATGAATGCTAAAATATGTGGTATTATTTTTCGAAACGTTTCTCCAACAAAAATAAAAAAGATTAAATGAACTATCAAAAAGTCTGCGAGATCATATCCATTTTTTTAAGTTTAGCCGCAAAGCGCTGGTTGAGTTGGGCGATAGATTTCGTGTAGAAAGCCAGACGTTAGAAAAGACTTTCAAAAATGTTTACGTTTATTTCAGTATTTATTGGGAGAGCCCGCAGAAAAATGTTAATTTTTCGGTTCTCTCAATTATTTTCTAACGTTTTCTTGGACAGACGCGACGGTGTGAAATGTAACTTTGGTTTTTCATCATCAGTTTTTCATGTTCTCTTATGTAATTTTTTTTCATCAAGTCTAGGATCCTTGTGAGTTTTCGAAGAGAACAAATTTATCAACTGGATTATCGCGCAACCATGAACGTGGTTTATGGCTGGACCAGAAAATCTATGGCCTTGAAAAATTTTGGTAGAAAATTCAATTCTGAAATTTGTGGATCTACATTTTTTGAATGTGTGTAGAGCGCTTTAAACTGATCACAACTAAAAAAGTGAAATCGTACTGACTATGGATAACTCTCTTATCTTTAAATATATTTATAATTCGAAAAAGGCAGATTACCTCAACTTAAGATCACTTGATGTTCGGGTGCGACGCGCGCTTCAGGATCTAATAAGTATGAGTACATGGTGGAACGATACGTTAGAGACTAGAGAGAGTCAAGGGTTGTTGTTGTTTCAAAAAACTCCTCTATACTGCACTGCACCAAATGCGCTGCCCGCCATTGAATTATGAACAGGTGCCCATTATGTTCAAGTCTCGGTTCAAGTATTCATGATGTTCCATATATTATTGGATATGACATAGAACGTACCTGCGTAATGCAAATAAAATAAAAAATTCAACAAAAATGTATCTAAATCTAATAATCTACCATTCTACCTATCCAATGTTAGCGACTCTACACTGGACGTATAGCATTATAGTGCTGGACTGTTGGAGGTACCTACAGCATTTTCCACTCTTTGTAGGTATAGGTGATGGTATAGGTATATAATACGTAAAACATCACTTGGTCTCGTATGTCTCCTAGGCAATTATTTCTACAGGTGTCCCGGAATACAATAGACAAGCTTTAGGTTCAAACAGAGGATCAGAAAAGAATGGGACGTAATAACAGAGATAGAGTCCTCCAAAGTTGGAAACATAAATTCATTTTTCAAATTCTGAACTTAACCGTTCAATTGATTAGTTAAAATTTTCACCAACACTTCTTGAATTGAGTCTCTCTATCCCCATTAAACGATAATGACGTGTTTGGTTGAAAGTGCCCAGTGGCGTAAATCATGAGAAGTTCGCCCCTTTTCTGCCCCCTAATTTTTACGCTACTGAAAATTTCACCAATTTCAAGACCTATTTTTTATAGGTATGGGATATAGATCCCATACACTTTCTATTCTCAGTAGAATGACTTTTTGGAGCAAAACTGAACTGACAAGCTGGGGGGGCTACAGCTACGGCTGATGGCACCTGCAAAGTTTTGGAGCGAAACTATCAGCGGCCATCCAGCCGTATTCTACCAGCCCTCCAGCCTGTCACTTTATTTTTGCCCCAAAAAGTTATTCTACTGAAAAAAACAGAAAGTGCATGGGATATACTTTTTATATTTCTTGTTCAATTCAGAAGGTGCTGAACCTACCATTTCGGGGTCAAAAACCAGTTTTCCTCCAAACTGTTCGAATTGGAAGTTCCGAGATATTCCTAGATATTCAGACTGAAATATCTTGGAATCTAAGCCTCCAATTGAAATTCTGCAAGAGTAACTTTTTCATCAAAGCCGAAAAAAAGATACTAAGAATCTTATCAGTTTTGAACATATTCAGTTGCATATAAATTCGAATTGAGGAAAAAGGCGACCACCCAACGATCTACTTTAATGGCACTTTTGAATAAACACGGCAATATTATTTGAATAATGAGGACCTAAAAATTCTGTACAAGTTTTATTTTCAACTTTGGACGGCTGTACGTATACCTTATGTTATTATGCAGTTTGGGAAAATGTTTTCTGATGAGAATCTCATTCTTTTTCATCTTATATCTGCCCCTGAAGTTTCTCTACCTTATTACGGGACACTCTACCTTTATTGCACCTAGCATGGTGAAGATCTGCACTTTCGCATTCACAGGGTTGTTAAAAAATCACGCACCCTCGGATGACTGACGTCTTCCGAAATCCGAAAGAGAATAATAAAAAAAAATCTTGAATAAATTCCCAGAATTACGAAGATCTAGAGTTTGACTCTAACCTCGACTCTAACAGCCAGTTCCACTAAAGTCCTATCAGCTATAGCTAAAGCAACAGGCTCAAAAATTTGCAAACAGACTTTGCAGCAGCGAATTTCCAGCCCGATTCTATTTTTTCTGTGGTTGAAGCCCCAAAATCTAAGCTATTAATCTGTTCGCTCCCAAAATCCCTTACCTACCAAAATAGCTAAAAAGGACCATAATTATGTAGGTCAATTGGTAGGTATTTAACTGAATAAAATTACAATAATATTAAGGTACTTACCTGGCGTTCATCCAGTAATAAATGAGCGGGTTAACCATGGCATTGGACATGGCGAACCAGTAGAATCCCAGATAAACATGCTGGGTGTATTTGCGAAATATCACTTCGGGGTCGTAGTATACGTACAAAAAGTATGAATGATATGGCAGCCAGCATATTGCAAAAATAAAGACCACCAAGATGAACATTTTCACCACCTGCAAAATAAAATTTGTCATCATTAACTCGTGAATATACTTTGGTGACAAAAGGAAAATTTTCATTTTATCATTTTTACGCTGTAGGTACTTGAGTACGTAGGTATGAGGGTACAAGTAGTATCTGAAGTCAAAATACAACCTGTTCACGGTTCAGCCGTTGTTATACTGCTAATGCTATTGAAATTTCATGTGAAACATTCATTACCTATAGATAGTCATCTTGGGTAGGAGGTGAAATGATAAAAAGTTCTAATTGACGTAATTTATCTATTAGGCAGCAGTCACACTGGAGCCATCACCACCCACTACCACCCACCACCACCCACTACCACCAAGCAAAATAATCGACCATGGTCTCACTGAGCCACCGTCCATCGTCCACCGTCAACCACCGTGTCCCCCTCCTGAATTTGACATAATCCTGTTTTATATAATCCGTACTACAATTCTGTAGCGAAAGTTGCCTAAAAATCACGATTTTAGGCAACATTCGCTACATCAGTGTACTGCGGAATGTATTTTACTCCCAGGGACTTTTCTCACACGATTCAAGAAAAGCGGCCCAGCTCATGACAAGATTGACAAGTTCTGTCATTGCAATGATTTCGTCCGATGACTCAAATACCGACGAAGTTGTAGCTTTATACTACATCTTGAAAAAAATCCGTAAAAAACGCCGGAACATGAGGGTGCGTCAAATGTTTCTCGATAGAGAACAACTAGGAGAATTTCATCAATTAGTGCCGCAGCTTGTTGATGATGAAGAACAATTTTACAGTTATTACTTATTACCGTATGAACAATAAATGTTACAACTTGTTTGTGACAAAAGTGAAACCTTTGTTCTCTTCGGGATCGACATACACATTGTATGTTGTATGTATACACAAAATGTTTGTTCTGCATGCGCATCAAGATGCGTATTGTTAACCACCGACCACTGGCCACCACTTTGGAAATTTCAAACACATGGCCACCGGTGGTCACTGGGCGGTGGTAAGAGGTGGCTGCAGTGTGACCACCATCATTACATTGCGTGCGTTTGATTTTTGGTTGATGGTAGTGGGTGGTGGTGGGTGGCTCAGTGTGACTGCTGCCTTACTGTAACTATAACAGAGCCCTCCATTGTCGTTGAATTACGAGAAGGTTCTATCTGCAAGGGATATCATGCTTGCTTGTACCTATTTGCAAGATAAAGTTCTATCTGCTGTTCTAGATGGTATAAGATTCCTCAGTGTAGAGTATAGTTATGCGAGTTGATCTTACCTAACTTCTCCAACACAAAGACAGTCACGGATAATTTATTAAGGGAGATGAAATCAAAGGAGCAACTCCCATCAGAATCAGTTAAGTAATTTTTCAAATGGTAGTAACTTAGAGCCTTGACGAAAGTCTGGTATCACTTAGAGGATCTTGTCTAGTGAGAAAGTGGAGGAAAATGTTATAACAAAGTTCCATATTATGTAATTTCAAAAACCGAATTATAAGCGCGAAATATACCGAATCACTTTCTAACCAGGCATGAAGGTCTTTTGTCCACTCAAAAAAGTTGAATACAAAAATTCCAGCACAAAACCACCACCCGTCAATCATCGGTATTTTATTGGCACTTCTTGATGGTGTTTACGATGGTGTGAACTCGACGCCGAGAACTGTGTGTTTATTCGTCAATCATATTCCGTCAAAAACTTGCCGATACCTACCTACCTACCTAACTAAACCAAACGCTCAAAATAGCCTGCAACAACCACCTATACAAACGTGCAGTAGGTAGGGCAGAGTGGGGTAAGTGCAATATCTGGGCAAGTGCAATCACGGATTGTTATTTTACCAAACAATCAAATAGACTGTATCTGTAGGGCTGATCTAAAACGTTTTGGTGTCCTCTGGTACACTGTGAAGCCACCCGCATTGGGCGGGCTGAAAATAATCCGGAGGAAAATAATTCAAAGCCGTGAAATCGCGGTATGAGAATGTGAATATTCAGAGTCAAGGCATCATTAAAAGATGTCGCTAGTTATTTAATTCATTCGTGTAAATCCCGCAAAGCTCTACAACATAATTTATTTGTGCCTCATCGTCAATTCAATAACCGTTCCTGCTTGACGTCCGACGAAATGGTGAATTGGTGCATATGAAGTAAAGCACCCGCACATTGACTCAGCCAGTTGCTGCCGTACTCCTGCTATGTTGACGCGCCGTGTTACCGCCCGCTCGCCGCCGCCATCATCCGATGTTCACGTGATGTCACCCGGTGTCCCAGCGCAGTGTATTAAATTACCCATTGGAATTTCACGGTTATACGCCGTTCGCGGTCGTTTTGGATGCGAAAAAATATTCCGAATTGCTGGGAATGGAGGATATCGCCGGAGGTTGACCGTGGTACCTGGACCAATCCTCCTGGGCTGCCGTCCGCTCCCGACTTGTCGCGTCCGCTGCCGAGTGCTTCTGCGGGCCTGTTAGCGAAGAGTTTTAGTCCCCTTCGAGGAAGCTGAGTTAGAACCCGTTTATGTTGCGTCGCGACCCTCCTAGAGGCCGAAGCGTCGAAGCCCCAATGATGAGCCCCAGCCCACTTGGAAAATGACGAGTCGCTTCCCCCCGGCTGATGTGTCTCAAAGCCCCCTGGAGAAAGTCGAGTTGGAACCCTTCGGAGTCGTGTTTTGGTCCCCTTGGGGGCACGCTGAGTCGAGAACCCTCCAGGTTGAGTTTTGACCCTCCGAGAGACTGATGAGTTGCTTCCCCCGTTGAGTTGCAACCCGTCTCTAGGATGTCGTGTCAGAGCCCTTGGACGTTGAGTCTTGATCCGCCTCCAGGTGTCGAGTCAGAGCCCTCCGACGACGAGCTCCAGCCCTTTTTCCAGGTCGATGTGCCAAGGCCCTTCCGGTGTTGAGTTTCGACCCTTTTCCAAGTCGTAGAGTTGGGACCCGTTGACGAAGAGTTTCGAACCCCCTCCAGGATGCTGAGTCGCGTTCCCTTGACGGTGAGTTCTAGCCCACCTCGAGGATGTCGAGTTAAAACCCCTAAATGATCCAGGCCCGATAGAAATGAGGTTTCTCGTTTCGGTATCTCGTGTGGCGGAGTGATGACCTCGACGAGCGGGAGGTTAGTCTTGGTGAGTTGGGATAGTTGCTTACGGTTAGGCTTTGTCGGAAAAATGTGTGATGGGGCTCACGCGTGTGTTCTGAATCTGCCTGCACGTGCTGGTATCTGCGCTACTGTCTGCCGTCAGGTACAGCCACTTTCAAGCCTCGTCCTTTGTTGGATACCTTCATAGAAAGGTATTCGCGCTCTTGGGCCCTCTGGACTTGGCTTTGTGACTGCGGTACTCAGAGCACCGGACCTAGTGGGTTAGATCTGGAAACTCGCGGGTGAACTTCCTCTGCGTTTCTGAAGCTCCTAGTTATTCGGAAAATGTAAATTTTGAGAACTACGTGAAAAATCAAGTAATTGGAAAAATAGAATCGCGTTTGTATCGGGGTTCGGACCCTGCCGTAGAGTCGCAATTGTTGATCGGATTGATGGACACCCCCCCCCCCCCCCTCCTTGAAACTAATAATTTTGTTTTAGCGCCAAGACAGTTCCGGATATTTCCATATAGAGCTTGTTACGGAAAGGAAATCGTTCTTATTCGAAACTGATGAATTTAAGCCGGTACCCAACGACGCCACCGTTCAGATAGGGACTTTGTAAAAATGAATTGTTATTAGGGCTCGATCAGGAATAGTGTAGACGACGATTATTTCACGTTAGGGCAAAGATTATTTCGACGCTTCTCCGCATCGGCTTTTCGACGAACACCCTGTATAGTCTATTCTCTGCGTTTTGTTTTTCCTGGCTGCGGCTTTCTCTCACAAATTGCTAAACAACAACGAACTAGCGCGTATACGGGGCGTGCTTAAAACGTTCTTCACATTAAATTAGTACCTTGACTTGAGTAATTGTTTCGCGTACACCATCGGTTCGAAAGTTTTTGGAAGGGCGAAATTTGGTTCAACATTTCCGGTTATAGGCACTTTCGATCATGGGAATCTTTCTGAGCGTTGGGGGCAATTCACGGCGAAAACAGGTTTAAAGCCCCCACAAAGGCCAGCCATATCCAATCCCTTCCAAACGGGCAAAAGAGAACCATAGCCCAAAAAGAGCGTTAGCCTTTGAAAAGAGGCTCCACAAAAAGGGGGCCACCGCACACACCGGCCCACAAATCTTAGATTGCATTCGTGGTCGAAGTCACTCTTCTCTTTGCAGTGTCTAGAAGCCGGGCCTAACCCTAACATAACCTTTAACACTAACATAAATGTTGGATCTGATTTGACCACAAAAAGAACTTTGAACCGCGAAAGCCAGTCAGAATTAAATGTCGGTCAAGGTGTAGAGTCAGGTGTTTGTCGGAGGGTTGGGGTGTTGGGACGTCTGAAATAATTAGGGGAAAGTTATCTCTTCGGTAATAGGTCAGATCTTTTAGATAAGATAGCCTGCGATGTGAAGGTAGGACTAGGTATAGGAGCGAGCCATTATTTAAACATTTTGAATTGTACATAGAAGTCAATAGACTGATGTTATGTTAAAATTTTATACTGTGTCTTATTGCGTTCAAACTTGTAGTCAGACCTGTCTCAACAATCTCGAGAACTCTATAAGCGAACAACAAGAAGAGAGGCACAACGGGATGTCGTCCTGATACCAGATGATCATCGGCCAAGCGGTTCCAAAAGCGGGAAAGGTGATGTAATTCAAATAAGTTGAATTAAATGCCAGTATAATGGGTTGCCTACCCATTCAGGGGTACAAGACGATAGCTGGGGTCGTTTCAACTGAAAAGCCGCGGTAAGCGTTGCTTGCTGTATTATCGACAGCCAGTCCGATTTATCTCGAAAAGCTATTTTCACTTAGTCGGAAAGTTGGTGCGGGTAGGTACCTACATCAAAAAAAATTTCATAAATCTGTCAAAAAGTGGAACATTTTCCAAATAACTGCATTCTGACATACGTTTTAGACTTGATTAAAAAAGGTAACTGATTGATATGATGAACCGCCACTTGTTCAACACTTGTTCGTATGATTACACTTGTCCCGCAGGAAAAACAGACAGGGAAAGAGCAATCAAGGTATCAGGGGAGAATGTAATCAGTGTGTTCGAGAATTTTAATTTTTTTCTTCTTATGTTACTTTTGCATTGTTTTCGTGCGTTTTGTTTTTTGTTTGTTTCGGAATCATTGCATTGACTTATTTCTTATTTCTTTTTTTTTGCTCGTTGGTGCTCTCCCACTAAAAAATGGCGGATGCATTTTTGGTCGGTGGCATAACTGTGTGACACGTCCCAATCGCCAACAGATTCACATACAGTGATTCATATACATTCGTATGTATTTCCATTCCAGTCAACGGAGATATGTCTGTACAATGCTAGATTAATCTCTAATTATGCTTGGGCATTTTTTGTTGAAGATTTTAAAATAGTTTATTAAAATTTTCTTTGCGTTTCATTTTCACGCATAGTCACAGCACTCAACAATAGTTTTAGTCACCTTATGAGTTGAAGAATTGAACACACTTGCTCCTTGCATTCACATGCGTATTTGAATGAGTTTAAGAAGCGATGATTGCACTTGCCCCATAAAGCGGGGAAGTGCAGTCAAGTGCAGACCAAAATAATAATAATAACAAAAATCTAGTTTTTTGCTTTGTGGATGAAATGAGACTAGAACCAGTTGAAGAACTTCATAAAGTACCCATTTAAACAAAAACAACTCTCACAGTAAAAGTTTCGCCATAATTCAAGGACGGAGTCATATTGGTGAAATAAGTAATAATCCAAAAATAATTTTTTCAAATGTGAAAATTCGAATTATTTGTTTTTATTTTGGGAATGCCAATGGGCTCAAACCAAAGTACATCCTTGTAGCTTTCGAAAGAGACCAAAATGATGGAAATCCGTCAAGAAATAAACCCAGACGGATTGATTTCGCAACGCTTATTTTACCAATTGATCTCCGTCCTTAACGTATTGAAGTTACACTATCCAAAAACGTGGTTGCACTTACCCCACCCTACCTTACATTTTAAAATAAAACAATTATTATCAATATACGCGATAATGGGTGCGATGGCCGAGTGTTCGCTTGTTATAACAATAGAACATAATATTTTAAACTGGAAATAGTGGGAATTGCACACACCATTGCACAGGATACGGGTGACAACTATTTGTACAATTTGCAGTTCGTTATAACGGGCCTAATACCTGGAGCCATTTTGGTAATAAACAATTGTCATGTAGGTAAATAATGCGCCATTGAACACTCGTTCAGTTCGGTAGAATGCTTTATCGAGAAGTACGAATCTGTTCTGGATAGGTATGAAATCAGCCGTCATA
The DNA here is from genome assembly GCA_949128115.1 of Anaspis maculata. Taxonomy (NCBI): domain Eukaryota; kingdom Metazoa; phylum Arthropoda; class Insecta; order Coleoptera; family Scraptiidae; genus Anaspis; species Anaspis maculata. The sequence goes on from OX421962.1 coordinate 93,397,051, forward strand.
TACCAAGATAAAATTCTACGGTTAGCAATGCGGAGTCAAGTCCAGAGTTTCGATGGGCGGACCAATATACCACATTTCCCACGGATTCATAGCACTACGTTGTACGGAATTCTGGGTCTCTTAGATGCATTGATGAAGGGCTTTTTTTTGTGTCAAAGCTCCAGCGGTTCCAACCAATGACCAGCAAGGATCTTCTTGAATACATAGCGGCTCTGAACGGGCTGAGCACAATAATAAATAACAATATCAGTATACGGTGATTCAACATTAATAACAACTATTGAATTCGAATTTACTTTCCACGGCGCTCGTCATCGGCCAATCGCGATATCGTAGATGGGGATCGATGATACGGCGGATGCGCAGTATAATTTCAGGATAAGTTATTCCGCGATCCATAATTCCGGAGCTTCTAAGCTCCGTTTAGCGGTGCAACCCTCCTGCAACTTACTTGGTCTTCATGTTCATGCATGGCTCTGGTGATTTTCGATTTGTTTTTCTGACAATTGAAAACGTTTTCCAGCAAGTTTCGATCATCTTCCGAGTTTTGCAAATACAAAATCTACCCGTCCAAGGTTCACCAACATGAAACAAATTGAACACCTAGCTGGCGACAAAATCAGAATCGCAATTTGGTTTGAGAATCTGGTACGTTCTGATAAGATGGGGAAACCCCTCTTGGACGATCTTGAGGAAGCCTTCGAAATATTACGCTTGTAACGGGCAGTACGGCAATGTCTCAAAGATAACCGTCAGCTTAGGCTGATGAACCAGTCAACAAGGACTACCGCAGGCACCAGGTATTAATATACCGGAACCTGCGTTGAAGGTCTAGCGACGGCCAAAGGCTTGGCGGCCTAAGAAGGTTTGGATGGAGCGACCATCATGCACTATGTTTGTTTTGGATTTTACTAAGACAGTTGATGTAACATAGTGAACTAGTCGTCAATTGAAGTGGAACAGCAAAAAAATCCCCTATGTCGGAGCTTGTAACTTTTGACCTAGATGATCGATTTAGAAAAGTGTTCCACTGTTGGATTGCCCCATTCTTCAAGGATGCATTTGTCGTTTCACTTTATTTTCTGGCCCCGTATTGGTCTATCTACAGAGTGATTTAACAACACGTGTTTTTATGTTCAACTTTAGCTCGCATTTTCTACTGTTGTGAATTCGTAAGAATATTTGATATTCTACAAAAAAGCAACATCACCTTATACATTGAGAAATTCCTTAGGGATGATTCGATTGCTCCTATAAGAGGCAGTAGGTACCTACGTCTGTTTCAAATAGATGAATCAAGAATCTTAGCAGTGTACCTATATCTATATTTACCTATCTGGCTGCCTATATTTATTATGCAAAGCTAAGTTTTTGCTACGCCACGCCACTGCATTATTATTGATTATGAGGGAACTATGTAGACTATTGCTTGAGCATGATATGGAAGATAAATGTGCAACCAGAGGCAGACGTGCAGATAAGTATGTATGTAGTGGAAAATGTCAAGAACGAATAATTTCAGGGCTTATAAAACCAAGTTTTAAGATAGAAGCGAAAGCAGACACACACACATACACACACACACAAGGGTGAGAACCGAAAGAAAAAAAAGTTCCGGAATCTTGGTGATATTTTAATTAACAAAACGTGGTGAGAACTATGGTGCGATTCTCTAAAACATGATATTTCAGAAAGAATATTTTGCGGCAGAGGACTAGAATCCAGCGCAAAAAAAAAGGATAAAAAATCTACAAAGGCTATGTTACGCTGTATTGCCTAGGCAACAGTCAATGACAGACAGGATTTTTTACATAACAGCGCGTTTATGGAATGTTATTTTTTCACAAAACCGCACCATTATTCCTTTTGTGTAATTTTTGTTTTGTTTATTCTATGTCGGTCTATTTCCGCTAGCACGCCCAACACCGGACGCCAGTGAATGCTTTCCTTCATTATACCGGAGATTTTGCCGAGCTCCTGTGTATTGATTTCAACACAGTATGGATTTTGAACGACCACCAACATTGCATGGGGTCGGAACCATCGTTTACATTTTACGTGCTATGCAACACACGTAATTTGCATTTAGCAAGCATTCTACCCAAATCAAGGAACTTGATTCCGAGACGAAACTCTGATCGCCCCTGGTGGCATCAAATCCACGACCGTTGACATGGCAGTCGGATGCTCGTTTGTGTGAGTTCTCAACTTGTTTCTTAATTATTCATGAAAGACGGTTGTGAGATCTTACATTGAAAACAAATACGTCAAATAGCTATGAGAAAGGTTAACACAAAATTTCATGAAATTTTTGGCGCACTTTCTCAAAAAAATAGGAAAGAGGCGCTCCTAGCTTCACTTTATCTGTCCGTCCGTCCGTACCCGCGAGAACTCCTCAAGGAAAAGAGATAGATATCGATGTGATGTAAACGCTGATCAATAGTACATAATGTCCAGGATGTCAAGTTGACTTTTGTTTTTTTTTTGTTACTTTGCCGCCATCTTTGATCCACCATTTTGGATTTCTCTAAAAGTGATCCGATTGTAATGAAATTTGCAGGCAATGCAAACCACATCAAAGTACATCCAATTTTCGACAATTGATGCTTTGCCGTCATCTTGTATTCTCCATATTGAACATGTTTTAAAGTTATAGAACTATAGAAGAATTATGTCTCAACGAAAATAGAAATCGATGTGGTGCAAACGTCAATCAAATGCGTACGTGTCCACCATATAAAGTTTGACCAATGATTTTTGTCACTTGGCCGTCATCTATGATCCGCCAATTTGAATTTCTCTGGCAGTGGTCCGATTTGAGTGACATTTGCAGGCGATGTGAACTTCAAAAATACATCCGATTTTGGACAAATGATGCTCCGCCGCCATCCGCCGTTTTGGCTGCCATATCATCATTCCGCCGACATCTTGGCCGCCATATTGAAATCTCTCATTAGTGGAACGATTTACATGGAACTTGGAGCTTATCTCTGGTTCGTATACTCATTCTTATTCTCTAGCTAAATTTTAACATTCCACCGCTATCTTGGCCGCCATATTGGAATCTCGTAATAATAATAATGGCCTTTATTGGAAAAATGATGAAGCGATAAAATTATGAAATGGGGTTCAAGATTCAGCTTGGGCAGCCTGAGCTGTCCTGCTGTTTTTCCCACCAAACATCCAAATTATTATTAGTAGATTATGATTGGAACGATTTCCATGAAACTTAGAACTCACCCTTGTCTAGTACGATAGTACGATTATTTTGATTTTCAAGCCGAATTTCACGATTCTGTCGCTCTTTTGGCCGCCATATCAAAATTTCTGCCCAAATAACGGTAGAACCCTAATTAACTCGCTATTTACACTAAATAATGCAAAAGCGCGACAGTGGACCTAACCAATTTCAAACGACTTTTTTTTATTTATTCAACGTCGGTCTATTTTCGCTGCCAGGGCCAATCATCGACTCCGGTGGATCCTTTCTTCGACCATACAGACCTACCGGAGATCTTGCTGAACCCCTGAACCATGCCACAAGCTCCGTATTTACACATTATTGTATTTTTGTGGGGATCTTCTGTCGACTTGATTTCATTCTTTATTATGTTCACAAGTTTCTTATTCTAATTAATTATAGATGTGCTTATACATAGTTTAAAAGATACAACTCTCCAAAAAACACTCCAAAGATTCTCCAGGACTTTTATGCTAAATTTAGAGAACAAATCGCAGCGTCGTGTTCAAATGGCTGTAGCGCCATTATTTATCGGCAAAGGTCGATGTGACTTCCACGCTTTTGAAAGTAAATTATTAATGGCTTTTGTTATGCTGTTTTCCTACTTCTGCTGAATTTCAAACTTTCAATTTTTTTTGCGTTCAAAGTCGGCAGTGAGTTGTTGAATTTATACCCGATTTTTTCCCTCCACGTCATTTGTCCAATACTTCAGCTGGAGTGAAACAATTCGGATAATATGTTCAGAGTTTTATGCTTGAAACGACCCCTTTTCTTTGAAAATAATTTCTCAGGATGACTGCCACTGAACAAGAAAATTAATGATTTCAAATTTCAGGTGCAAATACAGAACCAGTATGGATACACCTCTAGTACTAGTACCTTGTATGGGAAATTGCCTTAAAACTATCTACACGATACAAAATGATGTGATAGGAATGTTCCTTTCGGCTCAGTTACAATATCTAATTTGGGACAAACGGACCAGTTGTTATCAAATCCAGTTTCTGAATGCCTTCTCTCAGTTTGCCTTGAAGCTGCTAAGGACAGCTGCAAAAAAAAACAACTTTAATCACGAAATTATATTCGCATTCCCTACTCAGTCTTCATCCACGGAAAACTGGTAATTGCTATCCACGGCGCGGTGACGCGTAAGTAAACAATTAAAAGATAAAAGGAAATTCCCACTTCTTTGGCCGAAATAGAAAGGAAATGCAGAAAAACTTTGGGTTGAAGTCCTGGCGAATTTTGAACTCCGAAGACTGTTGTAGGTAGGTGGGTACTTACACTGTTGACAAGGAGCACTATGAAAAGTGTATATAGGTACGTGGGTGAAATAACAAAAAGTCGACGCAATATAAAGCTCCGCAGCAGTACGATACGACGAAATAAATAATGGTTTATAGTGTCCCCTAAGCACAAAATGAATGTCTTCTTTATAAGCATAAGTCCAATTTGTGTATGCCTGGTGAAGAATTCATACAAGCATCAGGCTAGCACCTACGCGACGCGCAACGAAAATATTTTCGTTCAACTTCAGGGCTTTATTGAGAAAATAAACGTTAACGGTAAGGACGTCCCTCCTCTTCTTGGCAGAGGAGATTAATTTTCGAGGACTTTTCTTCTCTGCGAAACAAACAAAAAACCGCCTTGGTTTTAATTATTTATGCCTAATTTTGTAGTTTGAGAGTCTGCAGAGAATTTTATAGGTGGGCAAGGACTTTTAAAGTTTTTGCTTTAATTATACCTACTCTTTCTTATGTTCTCCGAGCTTTTTTTGTTGGTCGGTAAAAATGCAATAATTTCCTTAAAAATCGTTTTTTTTTGGTTAGCAAATCCAAGCCCTAAATTAAGTTGAAGCTATGGGCATTGCCGAGGGAAAAAAGCAATAAAGTGGGGTTCACTTTACGTAATGTACTGAGCAAATTGAATTTAGATTTAATTTGGTTAAGGATAAAAAGGCTGTAAATATGATATATCCATTGGATCGTTCCAGTATAAGCCGTTGCTTATGTTTCAGAGTAGGTACCTATTTTTTTTTTATGATGCGAGCGTGTTCTTTCCGGGACTCTGAAAACAGGGTGATTTCGATAAGAAATATAGAATTCATTGGTCAGAATAAAATCCATTTAGGCGGAATTTGCGGTAATTAACTAAAAATATGTATAGGTACTGTTATGTATTTGCGTTGGCTACTTTTACAATTCACAGACGAACGTTCGAACATACACTGCTTATTGCGTACCGCTAAATTACGTCAAATATTTACCGAATTTGGATATATCGCTTTGCTCAACTTCGGCGTTGTTGTACTCGCTGTTGCTGTGCATTGAAATCTAGCTCGCTCTTCCCGTGCCTCATCCTATACACTCGTGAACCACCATCGGGAACATTCCACACGTCTTTGGTATATTCTAGCATTGGCCCACCAGTCACTTCGGTCCTTTGTCGTGGCTCTTGTAACGTCCACAGGTTCGCGTGTACTTCGGCAAGCTCTGAAAAGGTCGCACCTCCGCCAATTCTGCAAATGTGTCTTACTCGCGCGTCTTGATCTCCAGATTCTGGAACTGCCACCGCCTGCCTCAAATCCTCAAATAATATACCAATGTAGGTCTCCGAATTTTATTCTCGATTGTAGTGGGATCGCACAAGAGCCTCGCAGCTCGTAACAGTACACTCAACGACAGTACCTACCCAATGGCGTACCAAGGTGGGGGGGGGGGATTTTTCATAAGGCAGTGGATCGGGTCCCGGCAGCCGGGATTTTTAAACTCAGTGTAAAAATCCCGGCAGCCGGAATCCCTCCGGTTTTCAGCTCGGGTCCCGGCACCCGGGATCCTTCGACTAGATTTATCATTATTATTATAGTTTATTGTTTATTAAGAGATTACATTCTTATAACAAGAGAAAATAAGAACAAAAGAAACCATTAATTTGTACAGTTTGTAATAATCTTCAATCAACTCAAATCGTACTGAAATAAACTACAAACTAATCAATGTATTAAAAGACAAATAAGGAGAAAAATTAAATAATCATTCATCTAACGCAAAAGCTCTTAATTTGAGAACGCCAATCAAGAAATTTGATAGAAGCTTTATCTTGGGTATGGTGATTTCATTCAAAACCTCTCTCAACTGCAGGATACCATTCAGATTTTTACGAACCGAGGGCGAATCGGTCCGTAGAGAGGGCAGCCAAACACAATATGTTCCAATGTCTCAAGAGACCTAGTGTTACAGAGCAAGCAGACTTGATCGAAACAAATGAGGTAGGCTGAACCACCGTACGTGAATTTCGATAGTTTTCTGCTGCATACTCTTAGTTGAGCTACAAGTCGTACGAAACAAAAGTTCAAAGGTTGCTTCAAGTCAAATGAGGGCTCCTCGCCAACCTCGGTGAGAGTGAAAAAGAGGGTAGGAAGAGTCACGCAGCCGCTCGAGGTCACCCGTATACAAATAACACTTAAATCTGCCCAACAATTCACTCTGAACCGAATTGAGACGGCCCAGATCCAAACCCTCCCAGTAGTCACCAGCATCCTGACAGACTGATCTTAGACTAAAAAAAGTCCCGTTAGCCGAAATTCGTCTTGCGTATTATAATGACAGATCGCTGTACTCTCGGTAGGATTTTCAATAAGTAGGTACTATTATTACTATCACTCTAAATAGGGAGAATAAGAAACTGCATGGATAGTCCGCATTTTCATTCTAAATTCTCACTTTGACTTTACACACTTAACTATATTCTGAGCTATTTATGATTTTGTCCAACAAAATTTGAGAGATGGGCTGAAGGTAACTGGCACTGAATTTTCCTTTCCAAAATATTGCAATGGTGGAACTTTCAGCTCCAGCATTGAGAAGAGGGGGAGGCGAGGGGGGAGGGTTCCGAGTGATCATTCTGTAGTGTACAGGTGATCCACCAAGAGTTCGCCTATGTTAGAATTTTACCCGTTGCAATAATTGACAGGAAAAAGATTCTTCGCTGAAACTTTTTCCGTAGAGTTCAAATTTGGGCACCAAAATTTCCTATATCTAGCAATACACAGGTGTATTCCAAAAAACTTTTGACTTTTTTAGAAACCCTGTATTTGAATATTGGAAATAATACAATTTTTTCTTTTGAGTCCGAATATATGTATACAGGGTCATTCAGAAAAGATGTCCACCCCCATAATTCTCAAAATCGGTTGAAACTAGCGAGTTGCGGTAAAAACCGTTGGATTCAGCTGGTTTTTCTGATTAAATCTGGTATGTCAACAAAACTGTTTCACCAAAACTCTGAGTACGGGGCACCTCAAAATTTTGGGCAATTTTTTGTCACACTGCACAATATTGAGTAACATGTCATTGAAAAGGCCTTGAAAAGTTTCAATGAACAAGTGCGAAAAGTTTCCGAGAATTTCCAGTGGTTTTCATTTTATGAAAGAAAACAATACAATCCTATATACCTACTTACAGGTCGTAGCTAGTTTATGAAAATCACTCTTATAACACAATCTGAGTTTTATGGAACCTCAAAATTTATCTGATTAATATAGGTACCAAGATTTTCAATTCCTTGTGAATGTCTAGAGCCAAACTTAGAACAAAATAGGTGAGAGTGCCGGGACTTTTCATCAATAGCGGACTGATCCCGGCTGCCGGGACTCCGAGATCTGGTTCAAGGATCCCGGCTGCCGGGACCCGAGCTCAAAAACCGGAAGGATCCTGGCTGCCGGGACTTTTACACTAAGTTTGGGAATCCCGGCTGCCGGGACTCGATCCACTGCCTTTTCGGCAATAAAGAAAATCTAGAGAAAACATCATCCATGGTTTAGTGCACAGAGGTTGTAAGTGCTAAAATAGGCATTCTGAGCTACACTAAACGGAAACTTTGACTGCTTGTGAAAACTCAGCCCGAATGATCTGCGAAAGGAAAATCTGGGGTTAGACTAGAGTTCATCTTCCTAATTGAAGTTTACTTGAACCGCTCAAAGTTTGGTATTTTTGAGGAAATTGATCTTTTTTAGAAAACTTCCCTCACTTACGACATTTGTGCTACTAAAAAAAATATTATGATGCAGTTAGATCATCAAATCACCACAATCATTGAATTTTTCAACCAATAGATTTTTTTACTAAAAACGATTTTCAGCTCCGCGTTCGATGTTTAGTAGGTAGATAGTACCCATGAACGTTTTTTAACAAAAAAAATCAATAGGTTGGAAATTTCATTTTGAGTAACACTAAACGGAAACTTTGACTGCTTGTGGATACTCAACCCGAATAATCTGCCAATGGAAAATCGGTCCTTACCAAGAAAAGAATATATCTTATCAAATGAAGTTTACTCCTACTACTCAGACTTGATTGCTTTGGGGAAAATAGAGCATTTTAGGAAACTTCCCGCACTTACGACCTTTGTGCTACAAAAAAATAAAATTAGAATGTTAGTTACATTACAAAACCACGACAATCATTTTCAACCAATATTATTTTTATTATTTAGCATTCATGGGGTAGGTACCACCTACCTCTTAAACATAATAACATGAAACTTGAGAACTGAAGATGAACGTGCCTAATGTAAAAATCGGATAAAATTCAAGTGGTAACAAATACAAAAAACTAATCATCAGAGCATGGATCATCAGAGTCATCTTGGATTGACGATTGGATGCTGGAGTTTTCACTTCGGAGATTCCCGTATAATGAAGTCATGTTCTCATCTGGGGTCATTGTATTCTTCAAAAGATAAAGCAGGTCCTTCTTTTTCTTTTGAGAAAGAGCGAATCCATTAATCTTTTCTTTAAGCGAACATCTTTTCGAAACTATCCTCAATAATTCAAAGATAGAAGATATAATTTCATGCTTCTGAAGTCAAATCTGCCCGAGAGTCTGGTATTTACACTCCCAGAAGACAATTATGATTGCAAATTGACGTCACGTTTTTTCCGTTGAACAGAAACTTAGCAACACAATGGTCGTAAGTGCGCACTTAATACAAAATTGAAATCCCAAGTTAAGAAGCACAAATGTCGTAAGTGCGCTTACGACATTTGTGTTACCAATCAGCAACCCAAAGGTATTTACAACAAATACAAAATGCCGCTATTGGTCTGGAAAACTCATTCTGAACTTACTAAGTTGAAGCAAATGAAAGTTTAGGCTTCAAACTGTAGCCGTAGTTAACCTCATTTGACTGAAAAATGCACTTGCGACCTCTGTGCACTACACCATCGACATCTAGGTACATCTAGAAGATAGAATTCTTAATTCCGTTTGGTACTGTGAAAGCGTGGGAAAAATGTTACTCTCCGACGATGCCAGATAAAAAAGCGCCAATAAATTCAACAAGCCAACAAACAACAGACCGATCTTTGCGAGAAGATGAGACAGACAGGACAGACTCATTGCCATTACTTATTTTCCCTCGTGGTGAAACGATTTCCCGGGTTAGATGGGCTGGATACAAACAAAGTGTTCTCCTCGTTTGCATTCCTGCAGCGCCAGTAAAACCTTAATCCTTTATTTTAGTCAATTACAACGGTGCCAAAGGATGAGGAGATAGGAAAGCGAAAGTATCCGTGGAATTTTTAAATTTAATTTCACTTGCAAGCTTCTTGCGTGGCATCAGCTGCTGGATCGGTATTTCTCGCCACTTTCTCAGTTTCACGGAGCTCGACAATGGATAAGTTTCCATATGAAACCCGCACGGAAGCGTCGATTTTTTGCTGCTTTATTTCAAGTAGTTGGGAAAGGGCAAAGTTATATTCTTTTCTGGATTATTTTTGCTCCTAAAACTTGATATTACGATTTCTGAATTGTGAAGTACGCGGTAAGAAATGATGGAATAAGTGAAGTGTAAAAAAAAATGTCCACGTCCTCCGTTGAAAATAGCAGTTTCCAGCCAAGTATCTGGGCTTCGCTTGGACGACAATTGGAACTGTGGAGTGAATTGTTCAAGGCTCTGGTTTGGTGATGGAGTCTGAGGCTGATTTTTATACATAGAGTGTTCGAGCTACCTGAATAACAAATGTGTTTGTCCAGTATGTTTTTAATGTATTTAGGGACGCCACTTTCTAGGGTTTTTAATCTGTCGTGACCCGTGACCCTCGGCTAAACCCATCTGCCGAAAAAAGTGAAAAAAATAGCGGCCAACTAAAACGGCTTTGGAACATAATGTATATTTTGATAATTCAATTTTCGGAAAATTCAATAGATATTTTTTTTCGAAAAAATACTTCCATCCTCTTGCCAGGTTTCGAATGACTGCATGTGATTTTCTTCGTTTTTTTCGGCAGACAGGTTCAGCCGAGGGTCACGACAGAAGAGCCTATCTGTGTCTCTTTCGCACTGCCGATGCCGGTGAGTGCCGGTTGTCCACAGTCTGTCTTTGTGATGGAAATGACAGCCTTGATAAGCATCAAGTATAACACCAAAATACTACACTTAAGTAGGGCTTAACATAATTATTTTCTGCAGTTTATAGATACAGAACAGCTATACTGTATACATACCTACCTACCTACCTAGTGTGGTATTCCCCTTTTGTTTTGTTCGTACGTTGGTACCTGAAGTAGGTACGGCCGTTGACGTTTGTAGCGTTTACGGATGGGAGAGGGAGATGGCGCTGGGCGCGCGAGCCGCGGGCACACAGAGAAGAGAGTCAGCTGTGGTGAAGAACACGTGATTTTTAGTGCTCCGGTGTGCGTCGTTTTCACGTATTTAAGGTTAGTTTTCACTGATTATTGTATCGTAATTTTGACTTCTACCCACTCACCAAATCATGCATTTTGATACAAATTTTGTCCGCAAAATCATTGTACATAACCTGAAATTCTTTGTTCTCTTTGTTCTCAACGGGCTTGCATAACCCGCAGTTTTTCCCCTTCGAAATCAAAGTGCTTTGCACTGCTTTGAACTTTGTGTAATTTATCTACTCCCAAATGATCTCAATATTTACGGCGAAGGCCGTGATCTAGTGGGTGTGCACTTTGTGCACTCATGACGTGGCCTCAGAATTGCGCGGTCGCGCGTATTTTGAAGTTTCATTATTGTTTCTTTTCCACAAGTTACGTCACAAACAGTGAAGCTGGGTTCCCAGATGCGAATATTCGGACAGAAAACACGATTTTATATGTCAAATTTTGAATTCGAGGACTCTGATTGGCCAATATGACGACTTTGACATTTAATTTCGCATTTTCTGTCCGAATATTTGCAACTGGGAATCCAGCTTGAGACGACAAAAAGGAACTCTGCTACGGCAAAATCAGCCGCTAAGTAGAGAACCGTACTTTTAATGATTCATTCACATTTCATTGTTCATTGTTGGGTTATACATGAAAGTAAAGAAAGGAAAGAGAGACTACTGGTGTCTACCCACCTACAGGCCGCCGGACGGCCTGGGCCTGTCAGGCTTTGCACTGAATCTGATTCTCAATACACACATACAGTTCAGAATTTGCGACCGAAAGAAAACTGTGTGTGTGTGTGTGTTCAAACGGTTGACAATCTCTTGAAATCGGCGATTTTCGTGGCCTACGACGAAATTGTAACCACACACACAGATTACTGACAGGTCCAGACCTGTTCAAACGCTCATTCTGCATGCCGGCCGGCAATCAGCGCATTTCAAGCAGATTAGAAAATTGCGGCCGTCAATCGTGATGGCAGACAGAGAAGAGCCGTTTTTGCGCGATTTTATCGAAATATATAGAAAGCATCCTTCTCTCTGAAAGATAAAAAGTCGAGATTATGCTGATATTCACAAAAAAGAAAAAGGTTACCAGGAACTTACCGCATTCTATAAGAAAACAATACCTAGTGGCATAGTGCAGATGGACAAACTGTAAAAAGTAAAATTAACAGCATTCAAGAAAAAGAAGAAATCTAAATCCGGCGACGGTTCCGAAGATGTTAATGTACCCACACTATTCTATTTCAACTGGCTTCTATTCACTGCTGACCAAGAGGAATCAAGGGCAACGCAAGATACCGCCGAGGAAAGTGAAAGAAGCAGAGACAGCGACGAAGAAAATGATAACACAGAAGTAAATTATTATTTATCAACAAATTGGACCTTATATTCTTTCACAAAAGCAAAGTTTTAGGTTCATAGTTTTATTAGTTGAAATCTTCCTGCCAGAAAACTTTTCCCTTTCGCATAAAGTGGTTTTTGTAATTCTCGCGGTTTTCTTTCGCTTCTTGACCATGACCTAACTGAAGCCCATCCAAATAATTTCCTTCTCTCCATTCCCCACGTCGTATCTGCCCTTTCTTCTGCACTTATGCACTGCCGCATTTTGGTGTTGCTTTTTGGATATATGGTTTAACAAGGTTTAGCAAAATTTTGAAACATGCATCATCCATTCTTAAATATTTCTTCAGATCAGCAGACGAGGTTTTTCGAAGCTTCTTTATAATTCCCATGTGCGAGAGTTTATTACGTTCGAGCAGCCACTCCTTCACCCAAATCCTTCGTTCTTTTTCAGAATTTTTTGAACTGTTCACCAAAAGCATTATAATAATGAACAGGGTTTTCTTCCTTCTTGAGATCATCTTGACGGGGCACAGCACTACGAACGGAAGGTAGTTCAAAGCCGATCAGTTTCAAAAACTTTTTAGTGTATAGTGAATTATCAGTTCTAATCCTGTCAGGCTGAGCTCTATTGCTAATCGGTAGGTGTGTGTCGAACACGTCAGACCGCCGGACGACCAAGATCGAGAAGCGACACAGATCTTGAGCATAGGCCTGAATAGTGTGTGTCGTAACGAAAGTTCGCCTGAATCCAGGCCTGACAGGCCCAGGACAACCGGCGGCCTGTAGGTGGGTAGACACTATACTTGTTGACTTGTTGAGTTTACTAACCTTTTCTTATTTGAGGGGAAATTATGTATAACGACGAAGAGAGGGCCACAGGTTGGCTCGAGTTGATTTTCTTGTATTTACTGTATATGATTACTGTTCACTAAACATTTTTCTATTTTGTATGTAAGTATGTATCTGTGGGGTTTTTGATGTGTAACTTCTGGAGAATTTCGGGCGAATGCGTTATAGGTACTTCTTACTTCCAATTGCTCACTAAAAGTATGGCCAACTTCAACTTCTCTACTTATTTATCTCTCACCTGTTTCTTGTTTATTTATCTACCAGTTTATCTGCTATCATTTGTTTCTTGTTCATTTGTCTACACGATCACTTATCATTTGTTTCTTGCTGATTTATTTACTCGTTTACCGATCATTTCTTTATTGTTTACTCATCTATGAATTTGACTTCTTTTGTTGTTATGTAAATAACTTGTGAACAAGCAAACGTTTGAAAAAAGTGCAAGCGCCGATTCACGCTGACTTGATCAATGCATCACTGGAGTGACTTCTCTGTCATTCCAGCATGACTCACTCACACTTGACTTTTATTCAGATCATTTGGGAACAGATTTTCCAGCAACCAACCAGGCTATACGCATGGGTTTCTTTGACGTGTTCTTCCCATGTGTGCCTGTCAGCGAATACTTCACTTTTCCTTTGCGATCAAATTGACAGTTTGTCATGTTTCATGATTTCTTGTTTTGTTTTGTTGATCTGATTTTGTGTTCATTTCATTGTTGCAAATTCTTACATTGTCTAAATAATTTGTAATGCTTTGTCTTGTTTCATTTGTGTTCTTCATTCATGTTGTGTCATTTTATCACTGTCATCTTGTTGTGAGGTGTTCTGAGAAAAGAAACAAATTCATTTAAAACTTTGCTAATTGATTTTCAATAAAAAAAACATTAATTTTGCTTGTGATTCATTCGCGTTTCATTCAAGAATCAAACCTCATCGACGACACATTCTCATCTCGAGTAAGAACTCACACAACGTAGGTAAAATGTTAACGACGGCGACGTGGGGAAGGGAAGAAACAACGACGATCACTGCCAACATCGAAAACGAGGTTACACTACAGAAATGGTGCCATCAACCAGGATACACTACAGAAGTGATCCCGTGACCAGGATATACACTACACTAGACTAGAAGGTTGTACTGTATACCTACAGAACAACCTTCTAGTCTAAACCATAGTTGTTTGATTGCAGGTAGAGAATGACTTTGCGCTGTTCATCCAGTAGTGCAAGCCAAAGAGAGCCAAAGAAGAGTATGTTCTGGACAGAGTTAAATTGATGGAATAAGGCGTTGCGGAATCAATGCGTGCGGGCTTATTCCTTGACAGAAATTCACCACTTGGGTCTTTTTGGAAAGCTACAAGGATATACTTTAGTTTGAGCCCATGGACATTTCATAAATACAAAAAATTCAAGTTTTGAAAAAAATATTTTTGGATTTTGAAAATGTAGCCCAATCAGTGGTAAATTTAAAGGCTCGGATTTTCGTCTCAAAACAAGTTCTTTGGTTTAGTTGGAATGCTTGCTAACTGCAAGACGGCGCCGTGTGTCGTATAGCACGTGAAATGCGAAGGGGTTCGTAAAATTCCCGGTATAGTGGAGGAGAGCATTCACCGGCATCGGTGTTAGGCCTCTTTGCTGAAATAGCCCGACGTTAAATGAATGAATACAAAAAAAAATCCCTCCTCAAGTGTAGAAAGTTGAAGAAAAGTTTCGAATGAAGCTGAACAAGTGGCATACCATTACACCCATTTCCACTTCAACACTTGGCCTTACTTTCGTCTTGAGTGAAAATATTTTGTCCTTGGTAGGGAAAAATGAAACTCCAAATGGTCGCATCCGCCAGAATTGAGACTGACTACATTTTTATGTACCTACCTATTGAAATGAAATCCTTGATTCTTGAACAACGAACACTTACATAAAAATTAATGGCTTTCCATTTCACCTTCTTTTCCAATGGGTGAAGTAGATAAAATCAATCTTGATTGGACAAAGAACTCCGTCGAGCGACAGTAGAGGTACCTACCCCTATTATTACGCGTTATGCCTTCCTATCATGTGTTGTCGAGATTTTTATATCGCTGTTTTTGTAAAAATGTGCGTGTCGCGAAAGAATAAAATTCAATTTTCGCTTCAATTTAAACTTGCCACCCGAAAAATAATGTTTTCAGATGGAAATTCGCTCGCCGGCTAAATTGTGCGGGTTGCGAGAATTATTGTTATTACAATCAGGGCGCCGTGAAACCCTATCCCGCGGACGGGTCCTAAAGCTACTGTACTAAGCTGAACTTTAATCCTATCCTACCCACATTTTAACACAGCTGATCTAATTGCTTTCAATTAATCAGCATTATGTGTACAAAATTACATTATCGCGTGAAATTGTATAAATTTTCTAAATTGTAAACAACACAATTTATGTCGAAAGTTGTTATTTATAGGGCGGCGGGAACAAAAACACAAACCTTCTGGCACAGTTTGGGTGGAAAAGTATTTGAAATAAATCGTTTGTCTCTTGCTTGTTGACGAAAACGGAGCATCCTTTTCGATTTATGTTAAAATGTTGAGGAAACTAACAAATGCGTGGAAAATCGTGCCATATTGGCGTTGGCCGATGTCAGACCTACGAAGAAGGAAAATTATGATCCCTAACATGTGAAACTGCCAACTATGGAGGAAACAATGTGGGATACATTCCTACTTCCTGGTTTGTGAGTCTGATGGCGCGGCGGATAGGAGGATTAGGAGGGTTCAAAATAATAATGATCGATCGTTTTCTGTAAATCATACAGGCGGTATTTATCTGAAATTGAGTGCCTACTCTACACCACTGACTCCTCCAACACCTACCGGCGAATGTTGACTCGATTTGTATACTTAATAGGAGTTTTGATGTTCATTACGTAGCAAGGATGTTGTAGTTTTCAAAAGCTGATATGATGATATCGAAGAAGATGGATGATACGTTAGATGTAGGTAAGTAACACAACATTGGAAGTAAGTACTAAAGATATCTGAAACTGCATATTGGGGAAGTCCAAAATAATGGAAAAATTGCAATTGACTAAAAAAAACTCTAGTTGGTTCAAAATCACCTAACAATTTCAACAAACTAATTATCTGCCGGTGTTTCTAGGCCTACGGCAATAAATATACGTATGTCTGGGGTCGGCAAGGGATAAAATCCTCTTAGGTTTTTTCCTTTAGGAGAACCCTAAAACACCTTTTTCTCTTTCCTACATCTTTCGTAGGTATAATGCAATTAGATAGTTCCACTTTAGATGGAAAACGGTAATTCGTTCCGCCAGGACCGTTTACTAATTTAAATAAAGAAAAGACACCACCTGGAAGATCAATAGATTATGGTCTCACCATCCAATTTCCCGAGCAACATCTTTGTGCCGTGCGGAGAAATGCGTTGCCGCTGAAACTCGCGAGAATCGAGGAGTTTCTTTCGATTCCAGTGCAAATTATTAAATTAATAATTCATTTTTCGGCTCACCACACGATGGATTTCTCGTATTTTTTCAACTGGAGGAGGAGGGGGGATAGAAAGAAACGGCATAAACTGATATGATGCTGTATCCCCTGGGCAATGACATTCGAGCCAAAGAACCGCGAACTGAGAGGAAGTGATGTTCAGAGAAATAAAAAAGCAGTCGGGGTGTGATGACTGCAGAACGGAAACCAAAACAAAACACGAATTAGCATGGGGACATTTATCAAAGTGTGGAAAAAAGAGGTGACAATGCTCGGAAATATGCGAGTTAATATGCTGTTCGAATGTGACGATAAAAGTGGGCAGGCATAATGGAGTCAGGCTATTAATCAGATTCTATCTTGAAATTGCGGGGGATCGTGCCACCGCACTTTTTCAAATTGGACCCCTCAGTCATAAATCTGCTGCGCGATTTAATTTGATGCAGGCAAGCGGGAAACTCAAATTATATTTCGAGAGCGGACCCATAGTCTTCTGATGTGGGGCGAACGGATTTTTCTTTATCAAAACACCACCACCTCCATAGTAAATCACCATCTTTTTTCCAATAATTCGTTATTTATATTTTTCAGTGTCTTCCTTTGCTTTTTATGTTAATATTCAGTTCAAAGATGGCTTTACGCTTCACAGGGTCTTTAAACTGTTACGAACGGCGATTCCGTGCATTCTGGTGAACACGTGATCTTTTTAGATTCTCCCATCCATTAGATCGCGGTGTCGATACAGGTGCAGAGTTCTGGACGTTCCCAGCTATACGTGATGGCTTGGTGATTAAAATACATGGAACCTTCAACGCTCGATCAAGACACATCTGTCTATTTTGGCGGAGGTGCAGACATTCCAGAGCACACGGGAAGCACGCGAAAGGTGATTATTCAGGAGTCGTCTAGAATCCGTATGCCGGATCACTATGGAAACTGCTGGAGAATGCATGGAACATTCGAAATGAATTGGTCGGACCTATATAAGACATCAATCGTCGCCACTGTGAAAATCAACAATGTTGTGCCGTTGAACTGTTGTTCTCAATGTCAACCGCATTCTCTGTCGTTAAATACGGAGAGATCAAAATATTTCTGTGATAGTTATAATCAGTTTCACGGCTATTTCATTTGAGTGGGCAGTGGAAACATTTATTCAATAGGGTCCTTGCACGATTTTTTTTTATTGCCTCCAATGATGCTTTGGTAGCCAAATAGCACCACAGACTGAACGGTTTTTCGAAAATAATCATATATTATTTTATTTAGTAAATTTAAAACACAAAAGCTGTTAGGCATGCAACTTCCATTCACCGATGTGTCAGATGTCAATATAAAATTCATGCAAGGACCCTATTTGGTACTTAAATGCTTACACCTTCCCATCTATAGTTGTATGGATTTGGGATGTGATATGCAGAAGTTATGTGAAATGGACAAGTTTCATATTGAGAAAATCTTTCAACACAGGACACTCACCCATCGTGTCTCCTTGTCCTTTTAAAGAAGTTTTCTCAGCTTCGCTTTACTGGGGCTACTGGGCGATGAGCATTTTCATTCCAACTCTTTTGGTACTGCTGCTGCAGTGCTTCGACTTCGTTTTATTTGAAGCCACACAAGCGAGTAGCCACCAACCAGTCAGGATGATGACAGTTATCGCCCGCAGCAAATTTTCATTTCAAAGAAACTTACGTTTTCCCATTCTTGTTATAAAAACTCGGGAATTTCGACGTATAGACAATACAAATAGAGAAGACCATTATGTTATCACCACCGTCGTCACGGATATTGGGGCATCAAAAATCAGCCAACCTTTTTTTGAATGATGGACTCGCCTGGTTCCTACGCAACCGTAAAAATCCGTGACGACTATGGTCTTTTCTATTTGTATTGTCTATACATCACATCGCGGTGGTGAGTGGCAGCAAATGTTTCCATAATTACTTTAATGTAAAAAGGCGTGTAATTGATTAAGTATACCTCCAGCCCCACAGACTCCACAAAATCTTCGTTTTTTTTGTCACATGGTGATTCCGGTGTTTTATGGTTCGACGAGCGAGTAATGGTTGGATACATTCGGATACTTTATGGTACTTGCCAAGGCTCTTGCCGGCAAACTGCATTCTCTTGAGTAAAAGCTATTACATGAGAGCAGTGGCGGACTAAGGGAATTGGGGGCCCGGGGCGGAATTGTGAGATAGGGCCCATAAGGAGTGAAAATTGAGAATATAAAGGGGGCCGGCAGACTTTTTGGCCCGCCCTGCCCCGCCGTAATTGAGCAAAAGCCTAAGAAACAAAAAATGTGTTGTTAACTTGACTATAAAACACACAGTAGCGCAGTCAGAATTTGAGGGCGTAGAGGGCAAAGGCAACGGTGAGGGTGCAAGTCAGGGAAAAGTAGCGCCGCAGGCGAAATTTTTTGGGCATGATAATAATAATGATGCTGATGATAATCGGTATATTTTGTGCGTTTTGCGATTTCGGTTTTCGACGTTTTCACCAAAATTACTTGATAATCAAACTTTATTTCAGAACATTTTTGCGTTTCTTGAAAATTTTTGCCAGAATTTTTTTCTGTATCGGTTTAGTGTGGAATGAAGTGCCATGGGCGCTTGGGAGGTAGGGAGGTGGTCTCATTCGCCCACTTTCGCCCCCCTTGGCTATGCCACTGACCACCAGTACCTACAAGAAGTTCTGGGTTCCAGCTTTGGATGTTGAATTGGATTTGGACTGTTGACTCAATGCTAAAACCTAGTCGTATAAAGGAAGTCGCAGAAAGGATCTTCCGAGACCAAACGACCACCTCTAATCTACAATCTACAATCTAGTCGTATATACAAAATTAGGAATAATATGAATTTCTACTACCTGCAGCGCGCAGACAAGATAATTTTGTTGCTTTGTCTTTCCCTCGTTTGAAATGGAATAATAGAACACAAAATTTCAAAAGGCTTGAGGCCCCTGGCACTGTGATATCCGGAGCCGGGGCCCCTAAAGCCTAAAGTGAAAATAATCCGCAGAGACTCCGTGATACAGACACACCTCTATTGCCTGTGTGTATAGGCCCTCAAACCTGTTGTCATGGGTCCTGCCAAGGTAACTTTAAAATGGAAAAATAGGAAAATAATGTTTCTCACCAAAGTAATATGCGAAAAAAAAAAGATCATCGAGGAAAAAAATTGAAATTTTTGGATTTTATCCCAATTTTTTGCAGTATTTTTCACAAACAAGAGGAATTGGGGGCCCCATCAGATGATTGAGGCCCCGAGGCCCGGGGCGGACCGCCCCCGCCGCCCCCCCCTTAGTCCGCCACTGCATGAGAGTAATAACACTATGCTTTATTTGATTAATAGTCAGTTGAAATGGTCATAATTAAATGAAGTCACTTGCTAGTCTTACTACCTACATCAAATTTTATGGGGTAAGGGTTAGGTTTCAAGTCCGACTGCAACTGATACTAATTTGCACGCTGTCGAAATGTTAAATTGTGACTTCGATTTACATTACTCACGAGCTCCAAATATTAACCAAATGCGAAAAAGGTCTTTATTCTCATTTTTGAGCGATTGGACTATGACTGCGTTTCTATCGTAGCTTTGGATCCGCTTGGGTTTCGATCGGACCCAGAGTGGCTTCATTAAAGCGCGTTTTTATCGTCGCACGTTCGATCCGCCTCACTCAATCCTTTTTCACTACTTTAAAATTTGGTTACAATTTATGAGAGACAACAACATGGTTTCAAACGCGTCAAACAGTGCTAAACCGAAAAAGATATTGATTTTCAATTTTGTTGTTGTATTTTATTTACAATTACTAGAAGGCATCCCTTGATTTTGTAAAAACGACGCTTTGTTTACAAGTTGGTCATCTGTCACTTCGATCCGATCCCGTTTAAATCGGGTAAAATACGAGCGGATATAAGCCTCGATCCGCTCGAATCAGTCAAGCCGGCCAAAGCACCGGTTAGACTTGAACGGCTCGATCCGATTGAAATCTCAATCCCGACAGTTTATATCGGTACTTTCAAGCGAATCGACTCGATCGGATAAAATTTCGATCGGATTTAAAGCTGCGATAGAAACGAAGTCTATAAAAACTTCTTTTGCATATTTTTATCTTGCCTAGAAATTGGAATTTGAGGACAACAAAAATAAATTCCGATAGGTATACAACTGCAATGTTAGTTCATATACATATACAGGGATACAGGGTGATCAATATTCACCGAAGAATTCCAAAAACTGTCAAGGAAGTTTGCATTAATATGGAACTGAGTTTTTTTCTCAGAAAATATTTAGTTTGGAAGTTATGATGCTTTGAAATTTGAAGAAACACCATTGTTGTACACACATCAAACGAATCTAGGGGACAAGCAAATTAAGTCGATTCCTAAAATCATCATATCATCTGATTCCCGTTAGCGATTTCATATCGGTCCTCAGTGTTCGATAACCCCATCTTTCGTTTTCATGCCTTGATCACGTCAAAGACGAACAGTGTTTCAAAATAAACTTTCAACTTCAGATTTTCATTTGTGGTCGCAGTCACCTCTCGTACCATTAATTTGATAAATTTCTGTTATATTCAATCCGCTATAAAATCGTCATTTTTTATCATAGAGAATTTTCAAGACCACCACTGTGTCAATAAAAGAAATCTCTATCCAAATATCGAAAAATATACAGGTGTTCAATTTGAAAATCCAAAGTTGATGTCACTTCCGGTTACTTCCGGAAGTGAAAGTTGCTTCATGATCAACGCGAAAAATAGCAAAAGTATCAAATAACCCTTGAAAATTTCAAATCTATATATCTCATAAGAAAAAAATTATGGCCTGGTGCGGTTTTCGAAAAACACGCGGTATTAAGAACAAACAATAAAAACCTAATGTCTTTATTTGGTGGGGTTAAGCTTTCGTTACTGTAACACTCTGAAGATCTACAGTCTACAGACGTACTCGTATCTCGTTTTCCAGCTAAAAGCATATTGAAAGCTGCGCTTTTAGGAGCTTTCGCTCATATTTTTTAAAAATGCATACTTATCACAATTGTGCGGTTTTCTTTAATTAGGTACACTCTTATAATATAATTGGACAGCCCGTAACCCGTGAGCGCTCCCTAAATAGCTTTTAGCATAGAAGTGAGATATGAATACGGCTCCTAGAGATCATTTTCACTGAGAATTTAATATACCACCCGAAAATCTATGAAGTGCTTATTACATTGTAATCCATTATTCATTATTGTCTTCCGCAGCAATTTAGTCTCGAATTTAGTCTACAATTACCTATATGGAATATCATGTGACGATTATGAATGTAACAGCTCGCGAGAATGCCGTGGAAATGTGCGGCTTTCGGCGTAATCCCCTAGTTTAATTCAGCAGGTTTTCGCGGATATCAACGTCAAAATTTAAATTTCAGCTGATGCTGAAAAGCTTTCAAGTGGCGGCGATTTTCATTTGAATAAACTCTTGTTTGCTGGGGGTTCATGGAAATTGCAAAAGCAGCACGAAAAGCTTAGTACTGTAACCGATAGTGTATTAACATTTAATGGACGATTTGTTTGAGAATCCACCACGACCACTGCCACTGCCGCCACATCTATGGTGTTGAAATAAAAATTCAAATTGCAGTCAGAGCCGGGTGATCCCTGGCTAAGTTCAATGAAGTCAATCATTGCGGTGCATTTTATCAAGCTCATACAGGTGTTCCACGGAAGTTGTTGAATCAGGTTTAATTTTATTTTGTGCCCGTGTTGCGAAGTTTTTGTAACCTGTGGCCCATTGGAAGCTCAAAAATCTAATATGAAGGTTGAGAATGTTTGATTCCAATATACGAATCCAAATATGAACTGAATTGTCTTTTCCCGCTAGCGGGTTATGTGGCCATGCCGCCCCATTTGGGATAGATTAGGGACTGAGGATCCGGTATGATGAACTAACAGGGCACAAGCACACAGCCTGCTCTGGAAGACGTTACCGAGCACTTTCCACATGATTTACACTCTGGCTGTCACTTCTGGCAATTTTATTTTGACCTGCCAACTCTGAATCGAGCATGTGCCGCCTCCATTGACGAAACCCAACTAGTAAAATTGGAAAGGTCTATTTGAAGGAAAAAATTGATTCATCTGTTTAAGTCAAAAAGGAAATCTTCTGTGTCTTGCAGTGGCATGGCGGAAATAGTCGAATAAAAGTCTTCTTTGTGTCAACACCACAAATTTTATTATTGTAACCCTATATGGTTATGATTACATAATGTTTCGACGGCAGCATTAGCCTGCGATCAGTTTGTTTCTTTTGCTTTTTATTTCAATATTTTCGATGGCTGGCTCGCCAGCTCAATCTGGGAATGAGGCTTTTCTATTCCCCCTTTTCGGTGAGTGTGCATGTTGCTGAATACCTTTGTAAGTAGCGCTTGATACATCATCTTCCCTAGTCATTCGAAATGGGGTGTTCCGCCGCTGAAGAAGACGATAGATGGCAGCAGGGGCCAACCCGGGTTCACCACTAGGTTACTGTTGGTTGGTAAGCCTACCTGCTTCATGTTGATATCTCGTATCTCCTCTCTCCTTTAGGCGGCTTCAGAAAATATCGTCGTGTCGCCGGCGACAGTTTATCGAACTAATTCGTTGGTCACTCACGATGGCTAGCATTGACGATTGTTCATCCTATGATGTATATATTCTTTGTTGACGACATTCACACTTGACATGACAGCCGATCTGCAGATCAGTCGACAAGCAGACACCAAAAATAAAATGAAGACCGTCCACACCATGTGAGAACCGTTCAAAAACTAGCGGGAAAATAACTTGGGTTGGCCCCTGCTGCCATCTACTTGACACCTTAACAACTGCAGAGAAAACACCCCATTGGCCAACAGGACAACACTTTTCTGCGAATTCGCGATCAAAATTCGCAATTTGCAGCTATATCAACTGGCCTTTACTGTGCAATGCCAAATTGTCGAGCCAGAAATGCGGGACATCGGTTTCCAATTAATGAACGTTAAGTGGGTTGCGGCCATCCGCAGAAATATCCAACCAAAGAGCCACTCGCGGTATTGCGGCAAGCATTTCACGCGGGCTGAATAGAATAGACCTACTGAAAATTACCCGAGTTATCATATTAACATGTATGGAATGATTTCGGTGACATGCTGACAGCGACAGCGGTTTCTTTGCAGGTGTAACTTTCGTAGTTTATACATCGCGATAGTTACGCGTGTTCACAACCCATTCAAAACAAGTGAACATCTCCTCACGCGCGTCAGTTGCAATAGTGCATTTTCTTAGTGCAGGTCTGTGACTGATAGGAATGAAGTCCCAGCTTGAAAATCAAATGTTCATTCAAGAGAAAGTTTCACATTTCATGACAATCGTTCCACTAATGGGAAATTTCAATATGGCGGCGGAATCATGAAATATCTTGAAAATAAGAATGTTCATACAAGGCAAGAATAAGTTCCCAGTTTCATCTCATGTACAGCCAAATTACTCACTAGCCGCGTTCAAAGATAGTCTGGTAATTTTTGTCACGTTTATTAGCGCACGAATGAGGCCACCAGCCAGTCCGAACTGTACGTTAATCCGTCTCTTTCACTCCACCGCTTCTTGTGTTATAAGTCAGTCTGTCACACAGGGCCACGCCAACCTTAAGCGGTACCTACTCCTCAAGCCATATCTTGGAGTATGTACCCAACATTAGAGGTAAGCTCGCCAGGATGTCATATTGTTTCCACTTGACTTTTTCACTAGCTCGCAGCGATCGACATTATCATAATTATCCTGTTTGTGACTTTTTATCAAATCTGTCGCTCATAACTTCCGAGTTTCTCCGTTAACTTCGTTTCCTCGCGTTATGCTCTGCGGATGTAACTTCAACTGTGAGATACCGCGCGATATACGTGTAAGCGAAAATTGTCCTGGCCACGTCGTCTATGCCGCTACTTCGAACTTTGATGATGACATATCCGAAACCGCACCGCGCCGCGCTAAAAGCTGCTAAAACTTCCGGAATTATTCCCAAGTTTTCCCCAGGAAAAAACCGTTGCCCCGCCACCAGCCTTTATTCTTCAGAAATTGCGTTATTTTACGACAAAGCACCGGCAGCTAAAACACCCTTGTTTTCGAGATTCAATCACTGCTGAGACCATGGGTGCTATTTCCAGACGAAACACAAAAATGCTCGCCGCCCCCGAAGTATTTTTTCCCTCTGAAGGTAGAGAGGACGCGGTTTTTCAACCCTGAGCAAAACATTACCGCGAAGCTTTTGCAAAGGAAAAAATGGAAATAAGGGCTCCTTTACAGCGGAGTAGAGATGTTTGCCTCTGAATTTCAACTGATGGGAGGCTTCTGTCTTACTGATGATGCGCATCCGGGATGAGAGGCAATTAAGCATTATTGTGTTTGAAACTTGAAGGGGTTCCCGTGGAGAATCTGAAGTTTATTTGATTATTATTAAAAGAATTGGTGGCTCGTAACATTTTCAATTAGGTGCGTTTTTCAATAATAATTACTGTCAAACATTTTTTTTTGCATAATTATAAGGAAGACAAATTGGGGTTTCCAAATTTTCGGTGTCTTTTTCTACCGTGACGTCATGCATAACGAGGGTTCATCGAGGTCATGGTATTGACACACGACGTTCCGTTTCCGACCGATAACCACACTACCCAAAGAAGGAAATAGAACCATCAGCAACCTATTTTGTAGGTGTTACCGTGTTACTGGTTTCGGTGAGTTCGGACTGGGACGCGATTCTTCTAAGTCGTTTTTATCCGGATTATAAGTACGTGATTGGTGCCAACCCCTTCATAAGATTCAACTCTTACTTGAACTGGAACATTTCACTCAACATCAAAAGATGCATAGCCCAACTACGTATTTATAACACGCGAGTTTTGATAATTTTTGTCAACGGGAGCTTCCATAAAATCGAGAGAGACGTCAAATGCACACTCTGCAACTTGCGAAAACAAGAGAATCTGGATCACATTTTGTTTATGTGTCCATTGTATGACGGTTTGAGACCACCACTGCTCACTGGCGCGCGGGGAGACTCTCACGAGCTCCTAACAGACCCATCGAGAGAGGACATAGTCACCTTGGTCGACTATTTGCAAAAGAGCATGAAACTTAGAGCCTTTGCCATGGGAGAGTAAAAGCATTTTCTTGCTTTCTGGATATTTTTCTCTACTTTCAACTTTCTTCTTTTTTTTTTTGAGGGAGAATGATCTTGTGCACCGGAGGTCTTTTAAACAGCTTCATGTATGATTATTATTAAAAGAATTGGTGGCTCGTAACATTTTCAATTAGGTGCGTTTTTCAATAATAATTACTGTCAAACATTTTTTTTTTCATAATTATAAGGAAGACAAATTGGGGTTTCCAAATTTTCGGTGTCTTTTTCTACCGTGACGTCATGCATAACGAGGGTTCATCGAGGTCATGGTATTGACACACGACGTTCCGTTTCCGACCGATAACCACACTACCCAAAGAAGGAAATAGAACCATCAGCAACCTATTTTGTAGGTGTTACCGTGTTACTGGTTTCACTTCACTGGGTTTTATATGCGGTGGAAAACTAAAATCAAATGTGTTTTCATCTTTTCACTGAAAACCAGACCAAAATCTGTCAGTCCTGTTACAGTGGTGCCTAGAGGCATGCCACATGAGGTAGTGGCTAAGCCTACGTATATTAAAAATCAACTAAAGCCCGGTATTAGGGAGCTTGCGATTTCAAGAAACGTATACGACGTAACGCAACGTAGAACGTGGAAACTCCTCTGTAATTAGGGAGTTGCAAATAACAACCTCGTCAATTTTCACGTTGAAAGTTACGTTACGTCGTACGTACGTGTGCACGCAAACTCCCCATTTCCATCTCCGGAACGTACAGCGCAGCGTTTATCCGCCGGATAGAGTTATACGTAATAAATCCGGAGATGGAAATATCGGACTTTACACACATAAAAAATGCTTTGTACGTTAAATGGTTTTGGTGGTGACAAAATTTCATCACGTTCTCAAAATAAAACGTCTTTAAGGTCAAATTTAAAAAAAAATCCAAAAATTTATCATTTTTCAATTCCAATTTTTCCAATTTGAGCTCGTTGAGATGAAGACCATTCTTGTAGCTTTTAAAAGAGACCTGAATGGTAATTTTCTTCCAGAGAATAAGCTTACTGGAACTGAAAGAGAACTGTGTCATCTGACCAATATTCCCGCCACCTCAACGTGCGAAAACGTCAAAAGATGACCCTGAAAAACCATCGTGTTTTCTACCTCCTAAAATATGAAAACTCAATGGGGTACTTGCCAATGAAATGATTTGACTGAAAATACTTTTAGTTATCAACAAGAGTAATAATAGATATTGATTGTATTAGGAGTATAAGTGACACTTCATGTGACGGAGTATGGATGTTCAGGCACCGAGCGCAGCGAGGAGAATTAAATCCAGACGAGTCACATAAGTCACTTACCGGGTGATCATTTGAAAACTATCCACCTGCAATATCTCCCGATTCCTAGTGCAAATGTCTTTGAGCAAAAACAGGCCGATTTTTATATTGAGGGGGACATCTAAAACATACATTGGAGAATTCATGTCTTAAGCCCCCTCGCCCCCACTCACCCCAACTTTGGAATTTCAAATGACACCACCTACCTTGCGATACGTCAAATTGAAGAGAATAAAATTCTCTTTCTACAAAAAACATTTAAAAATTTTTCAACCTCACCCCCTGTTCTTCCTAAAATTCTCTGAGTGTCCAAATTAATATTCTTGACCTCCATTTCCCTTCAATACAGTTAACGTCATCCTGCACAGCATCGAAAGAGAAAATGTTCTAGAAAAAAAAGTGCCACCCAAATTTACCCCTTCGCTCCCCCCACCTGACCTCAAAAATTTAAAATGTCAATACCCACTTTGTAATACATCAAATTAAAGGAAATTGAATTCTCTTCCTGAAAAAGATTTTTTTCACAATTTTTCAAGCCCCCCATCTCCCCCCCAGAATACTCCAAATGGCCAATTTATTGGGGGAGGGGTAGAAAATTTCGAAAAAACTATTTTCGGAAAGAGAATTCAATCCCCTTTAATTTGATGTATCACAAAGTAGGTGGTGTTTTGTTAAATTTGGGAGTTGAGGTGGGGGAGAGCAAAGGGGGGAATTTGGGTAGCACTCTTTCCACCAGAAATTTCCTTCTTCGATGCTATCTAGGAAAACGCCGACTAAATTGAGAAAAAAATGAGGGGTCCAGAATATAAAATGGGACAGTCAGACAATTTTTAGGGAAAAGGGGGTGGGGTTAAAATTTTTTAAAATATCTTTTTCAGAAAGAAAATTTAATTTCCTTCAATTTGATGTATCGCAAGGTAGGTAGTGTCATTTGAAATTTCAAAGTTGGGGTAAGTGGGGGCGAGGGAAGTGAATATAGAAATTTGCCAATATATGTTTTGGTGGTCCCCCTCGATATTAAAATCGACCTGTTTTTGCTCGAAAAAATATTGACTAGGAATCGGGAGTTATTGCAGGTGGATAGTTTTCAAATGATCACCCGGTATACTCCAAATACAATACAATGTTTTATTTTCAAACAATCATTTTGTACACGGAATAATAAAAAAAAAAATAATTGGAAAAATACTAAGTTGCCTGGCGTCGATCACGATGGTTTCTATAGGCGACAACCTCGTTGCAAATCAACTCACTTTTACGCCGGCGGAGGTATAAGTACTTTTATGCCACCGCCAGCGGAGTATAAGTACTTTTACGCCGCTAAATGCCGGTGTCATAGAAATGCCCCTTACACCTTGTCAACACAGTCACAAAAGTGTCATGTTATATAACGTTTGAAAATAAAGAGTATTTTCTGAAAACTTCCGGAAATTAGGTATGTCAATTGGATCGATAGATTTTTTCTATTTTTTTTCAAAGGGTTGGTAATAGTAGGGAAACTCCAGTGAGCTCTTTATATCTGTATTTTTCAAATAAAGTAATGCCACTTTGGCAGTTCTTGAGATTTTCAATCCAAAAGTGCTGTTTGTTCAATTTTTAGTATATTTGTGACGTCACAAATATATTTTTAAAAACACGCATATCGGCCGCAAAAATATCATCATCTGCAGTGGGAAATACTTCGTTCGATAATAATTTTTCTCCGGTGCTCTGAGGCATCCTCTGCTCATTTTTTACAACAATATTCAATTGCTGATGTAATGCTCCGCTTCTGCTACATGTATTTCTCTCAAATTAGGAAGTTAGGTACCTACCCACTTTTGTGTTTTGGCTGGGATTACAAAAAAGCATACCACCTAAAGGATATTTTTCACCACGGAAAATTCGGTGGGGAATTGAGAGGTACCTACCTAGAAATTGCTATGCATATTCATATTATGCATATGAACTGTATGTAAACAGAAAATATACATAGTTAATCCACAACAGTTTACATTGCTCTGCAGTATGCTTTTCATGCAGTGACCTAGAGAAAATTTCGAAGAGATCGATATAAACATTAAGTAAGTGCCCCAATTAGAAATTATCCACCGAAACTTGCTTGGCGTTTCTATATTATAGAGAAAAGCCATAGCAGGATAAGGGGCCGAAAAATGCCCCCGCTCGGATTCAACTGAAATTTACACCACACGTCCTACTTGGTACTAGAATACATCATACCAAATATTAGCCCGATAGCTCTACCAGGAGGACCCCCCCCCCTCCCGGGAGTATGCAAAAATTCGAAAAAAAATATTTTCTCAAAAATTAGGGAGAGGAAAAATTTGAAAAAAACGTACAGTATACATATTGATAGTGGGCTTCTAAAACACATCAGAACATCAAGATTGCTAATCAAAAAATATATGAATTTCAATTTTTTAGTTTTTTTAATTTTTTTCCCTATGAAGGAATTTTTTGACCAAGATTGTACATACCCTCCAACATTACTATTTATCTGATGTATATAAGAAAAAAATAACAAGTTGCAAGTCTATGCGGAAGACAGTCAAATTTTGAAAAAACTCATTTTTTCCGCGTTAATTTAGGTGACGAAAATTGATAAATGTGAGGATGAGTTGATGGCGCTAAAATGATCATATTGCCTTCATATTATCTTATGCAAAAGTGAAATATGCCATCAATGTCAAACAGTAATCAAAAGTGCTCAAAACCGTGAAAAGCGAGAGAATAAAAAATATTTATTTTTATGAAAAAAAAAGAAACATGCAGGAAGGAATAACTGTATATTAATGCATACTGATAATAAGGAGACATCATACAAAACACAAACAAACCACGTTTCAATCAGAAAAGAAATTTTCACAAAATAGAGAAAAAATATTGAGGGAAAACACAGGTGAGGAAAATTGATAAATGTGAGGATGAGTTGAAGGCACTTGAACTATTACCTTCATATTATGATCTCATGAAGAGTGAAATGTGCCATCAATGCCAAATAGTATTCAAAAAAGTTTAAAACCGGAAAAAAAATGAACGAAATAAATATTTTATCCAATCCTATTGAATAATGCACGCCTTATCACGCGCATACATGCCTGCATTTTTCAATAAGACTGGATAAAGCATAGTATTCTACTCGCGGGTAATGGCTATTACTTATTCGGATGCTTTACGACACTCGCCAAGGTTCGTGTCGGCAAACTGCATCCTCATGAGTGAGAAGCCATTATTACCCACTTGTTGAATAATATACCATTATTTTCAGGAAGAAAAAATTGTAGGAAAGAATGACTAAAGGCTTCATTTAAAACCTACTCGATCAAAGAGAGAAAAACCCCCGGTGTCTTTACTATCAGCACAGCTAAGTTGTCAGTGTCTCGAAATATTACAGGTTTTTTTTCTCGATTTTGCCAAAGAATAATGCCAGCATGCATTTCTTCCACTTTGATTGAGTAGTTTCCAGATCAAGCTATCTCTTTCTCATAAAAAAAAAACTATATCCCGTTTACTTTTTATTTTCAGTAAAATGACTTTTTGGGGCAAAAATCAAGCCTTCAAATCGATATTTTCAATAAAGAGGAAATGTTTCAATTGCAATGCATTTTTCTGCAAAGACGTGATCTAGAATAATGTTACGTATTTCGCGTACGGGTTCGAATATATTGAGACGATCGTTTTAAAACACACACTGTTTATTACTGCGTACTACAATCAATACACGCCAACAATTATCTACTTGGAAATATATCGCAGGTACTTCACTTTTATCCGCTCGCTATCACTTCGCATTCCAATTCAATACTGCCATATTGCATTTGGAATTGATGGCACATTCCACTCTTCATGGGATCATAATCATGAAGGTAATAGTTCAAGTGCCTTCAACCTTCAACTCATCCTCATATTTATCAATTTTCCTCACCTGTGTTTTCTCTCAATATTTTTTCTCTATTTTGTGAAAATTTCTTCTTTTCTGATTAAAACGTGATTTGTTTGTGTTTTGTATGATGTTTCCTTATTATCAGTATGCATTAATACACAGTTACTCCTTCCTGCATGTATCTTTTTTTTTCATAAAAATAAATATTTTTAATTTTCTCGCTTTTTACGGTTTTGAGCACTTTTCATCGCTGTTTGACATTGATGGCACATTTCACTTTTGCCTCGTCTTTTGCATAAGATAATATTAAGGTAATTATGATCATTTTAGCGCCATCAACTCATCTCACATTCATCAATTTTCGTCACCTGAATTAACGCGAAAAAAATGAGTTTTTTCAAAATTTGACTGTCTTCCGCATAGACTTGCAATTTGTCATTTTTTTTCTTATATACATCAGATAAGTAGTGATGTTGGAGGGTATGTACAAACTTGGTCAAAAAATTCCTTCATGGAGAAAAAAAATTGAAAAAACTAAAAAATTGAAATTCATATATTTTTTGACCAGCAATCTTGATGTTTAGATGTGTTTTAGAAGTCCACTATTCATATGTATACTGTACGTTTTTTTCAAATTTTTCCTCTCCCTAATTTTTGAGAAAATAATTTTTTTCGAATTTTTGCATACTCCCGGGAGGGGGTCCTCCTGGTGGAGCTATCGGGCTAATATTTGGTATGATGTATTCAAGTACTAAGTAGGACGTGTGGTGTGAATTTCAGTTGAATCCGAGCGGGGGCATTTTTCGGCCCCTTATCCTGCTATGGCCTTTCAAAGTATTTGATGAATAGATAGATATTCTTACCTTTCTTTTGGACCTTATCGAGTCGATTTGCCTCTGGGTCATTTCTCCTATGGATCTCGAACCCCACAGCTCTCTCCCCATCGTCGTGTAAGATATGGTCATAAGAATCACCGGGATGACGTACGTTATCACAAGGAACAGAATCTGATAGCTGGAACAATATCGAAAAGGCATCTTAGCAGCGGAAGTCTGACTTTCAGATTAATTAAAGCCTCTCCGGGGACGTGTAAGTGGTAGGTATAAATTCTCGGACTCCGAAATAATCGGATTAAGCCAATTATGCGGCGACTACTTAGGCGAGTGTTTAGTCTTCGGGAGTTGGAATCGATGCAAAGAGGACTTAGTTAGTTTCGAGATGATGCATTATGGTGTGCTTAATAAGGTCAAGTTTATGTGTTTATACCTATACTCACCCGAAGTCGAATTTTGAGCCTACGATTTTACCGTCCGGCCATATGAGAATGCAGCCCGTCTTCTCCTGCCCTTTGTACCTGTTATGGAGGAAAATGAGTATAAATTACCTTGCGAATGAGTATGTTCTTGGAACGAGATGACAGTGCGTTATTATGATGTATCAAATTGGGTAGGTAAAATGTGAAATTCATGAAAATGGGCTCTTTGACGACGTTATTATGCTTACTTGTTTGTTATTGTCGTGGAGTATAAGAGACAAGGAAACGCTACGATCATGCTTGCTGTCCAAATAAACGTGACGGCAATCAGGGAGGATGTTTTAGACATCCTGGGATGTAATGGATGGACTATAGCCAAATACCTGCAAAAAAAGAAAATCCATAAAGTTTTGGGCTGGTGCCATGAAAATATGAAGATACACATTATTCAATTTTATTTTATCTGCATCCCCTATAATAACAATGTCCGCTACCCTAATAAAAGTACACGTAGCTTGCGGAAATATTTGTGTATTGATAAGCGATACGTGTCACCATATTTCAGCGTTTTACTCCCCGCCCCAGAGCCCGAGGCAGCCGTTTCTCACGTAAACTTTTAAGCCTCGATGCAGCAGCTCCATAAACCAGAGAGATGCATTTTGGTGTTTTCTCTGAAGAGGTAAAATAATTCAGCTATGTACTCTTGTTTATAGCTGTTTGGTCTATAGACAATATTCTTTCCAATGAGACAAGAATATCTCCTGTGAGACAAAGAGTAGTGAAGTAGGTACACCCTTACTCCTATGCTTTTCTACACAAATTTCGTTCCCGGACTCCCGAGTGGCTCGATTTGGCGGCGGTTTAAAAACATTTCCTGCGGGAGAAGTGCTCCACTGACTCGCATTCGAGATGCGGATCGGGAGTTTCAACTGTCGAAGATAGTTGGCCGAGACCTGGCGCATGTGAAGGGTTACAGAGTGTATTGAATTAGACAGAAAGTTGGGTGACTTGCTCAAAAATTAGGTTCGAATATAGTGATATAGCGAACAGAACAGCTATTGTACCCAGAAGCATCACTTGATGGAGGCAAGGCAATAGCTACAAATGAACTGAGAAAGAAAAAAACTCAACTGCAACTACAAAACTCTATTTAATTCAAGTTCAACTGGAAATTCTAAATACGAACCAATAGGAGCCAGTTAAAACTCAACACGCTCGCAAAATTTAAAACAGCTTGGAGGATAGATACACTTGACATGGTGTCTAGGGACTCTAGGGTACCACAGGGTGAATGACGTAAAGTCAGTGGCGACCTGGAGTCGGATAATAATGAATTTGAGTGTATTATTATTTCTGTATAGAAGAGCCTAGCCATTGCTGTTTATTACATAATAACAATTTTCATAGTTTTTCAAAAAGCTCCACTGTACGCACATAGATATCATTATTTGAAATCCGACGGTAGAAACCCCCACTCATTACTAATTCCTATTCATCGCATTTCTGACACCAATAAATTGTCAAAAAGTTGAGTGAGTTTCTAGTGAAATCGAACTATCAAGACTTTTGAATATCCAACCTTATAAGCTACAGCTGCAACAGCTGTTACAAGCTAGAAGCTAATATTTTTATTTAAATCAAATCATCATTTTATTCGCCAGATAGCAATCAGTCCAGATCGAAATGGCCAATTTCATGCATGTCACTTCCGGCATTTGTCTCGTGCAGAGCCATTTGAATAAAATAAGCTTGTTCATGTATTATTTATTATTCACATAAAATAGAAATAAATAATACAAGAACGATAAATTGGTACTTTTGTTTTGGTATAATTTGGCTTGCCGCCAAAACCTCGGAGATTTATTCGCATACACCAGGGGTAATTGTGTGATGTTTCTCATCTAAAATTTGGTACGTTTTCAGATCAGCTCTCTTCTCTAATTAATTCTACCGTATCATTCTACTGAACATTATCCTAAACAAAATTGTTAATTAAATTAATTGGGTCATTTCAACCGCTATCTTGCCATCGTTCCGTGCATCCAATTATTATGCCCAAGCCGCTAAATTCTCCTATTAATTCTGCCTGATAGCCATCAACATGTAGTTTTGTTTTGAAAAGTTTTCAAAGCATTCATACGAAAGTAGCATCATGGCAATGAGTTCTAAACAAAATTTCAAATATGCACAAAAACTATGAACTGCGTTCCAACTTTGCCAGATCTAATCGAATGCACATGGTAAGTTTAATTGACCGGAAGCGTAGTTCCTTTTCAGTTTATACAGTCTGCAAGCTCCCAAGCTATCCCCATAATATTCTATCGAAACTTCTAAAGATACGTACCAACTTACTTGTAGGTCATCAATGCTTACAGAAACATGATGTCTCTTCACTAAACGAATCTCGTAAAATGTTGCACTTAATTGGCGACTAATAATAGAACCAACTTGCACTACTACTCGTGCCATATCGTGTTGACGACGTCCCAATTAAGTTTCAATCCCTTAATAGAGCTAGCCAAGGCAAAGAAAGGGAGCTGCGATTCCTCGGCGCAATTTCAGTGAGATGTTGTCTGTTTTTTACGTCCGATGATCGAGGATCCATAAATTAGGCCGGCTTCGCGAGAATTGAATTTGGGTGTTTGGCAACAAATTGAATTGAACTTCCTCTGCACTCGTAAAGTTGACGTAGGTATCCAATATACGACGATCGAACACTTAAATACTGATTTGTGCTCGTGTTATGGGACAAACGATGCCTTGCCTTTCGCAACCCTACCAACTGCGGATATCCTTGCTTGGCCAAGTTCAGTCTTAAGGAAAACATTCTGCATCAATTCCTTGCAAAACTTCCGAGCGAGCGAACATTCGAACTTGCGTTCTTTCTGTTTAGTACCTATCTAGCGAGGGGTCAACCACCTGCTGAAAATTTGTGCAGTGATTTCCATTTTTGGAAATACTTGATAGTATTTTGGCTGTATTTCCAGGTATTTCCAATATATTTCCAAGTATTTCCAAATATTTCCAAGTATTTCCAGGTATTTCCATGATATTTCCAAGTATTTCCATGATATTTCCAAGTATTTCCAAGTATTTCCAGGTATTTCCATAGTATTTCCAAGTATTTCCGTTCGCAGATTGCCTATCTTTCAGGGGCAAAGTTTGGAATTTGGTACACGTAGGTACCTAATTTGAAGGGGGGTACCTACCTAAGTGTACCAAATTGTGGGTTTGTACCTTTCACAATTTGCGAGGTGGTTGAGGGAACAATCGTGCACAATTTTAATTCTTCAAAATCACAACTAAAATCAGTCCGTGTCCTGATGGGCCAAATCCACATTACTTAACATAAAAACTCATATCTTGATTGTTAGACTTCCGAACCAATAAATTCCTAAACCGTTCAGTGCTCTGATTTCTACAGGTGTCCCAGAATAGGAGTTACAAAATTCACAAGGAGATGGAGAATTGAAAAATAAGGGGACTTTTTGCAATTAACATACCCTCGCAAACGTATGATAACGGAGATACAGGCCTTCAAAAATGGTTTTTTTTTGTAAAATAGTTATTTTTGCATAACTTTCGGAACTTTTGGTTTGATATAGAGAATTGAAAAATAAGGGGACCTTTCTTGATAGATATACCCTCGCAAACGTATAGTAACGGAGATACAGACCTTCAAAGATTTTTTCAAAAACATTTCTTCTTGCATAACTTTTGAAACAATCCACCGATTTTATTCAAATTCAAACCAAAGTTTACTGTATTAAACAATAATAACGCAATAATAACAAAATTTTGACTTTACACTCAATTTTCGAGATATTTGGGATTGAAACTTTGGAAAACATCTCGAAATCGCCACTTTCCAGAGCCCAAAGTGTTTTTTCCTGAAAACACCTCGTCTCTCAACTAAAAATTAAAGGTGGTTTATCGACTTCAAACACCTAAAGAACTTATTTCAGTCGGGGAATCACGAGTTTTATAGTAAAATAATCAAAATATCTCGAAAACGAAACCTCTGATCAAAATTTTGCAAGAGTAACTTTTTTCTCCAAATTAAACGTAGAAATTCAATTCAATTCAATTCAATTCAATGTTCAATATTTCTAAAAAAAATACATTGAAATTAAAAATTGGACCATTCTCAAAAATAATTAGAGTGTTGAAAAAGAAGGGATAGAAACGTTATTATTGTTAGATAGAGACATATTTCAGTAGACTAGACTTTGATTTGAATTTGAATAGAGTCGGTTGAACGGTTCAAAGATATGCAAGAAGATCTGTTTTTGAAAAACAACTTTGAAGGCCTGTATCTCCGTTATTATACGTTTGCGATGGAATATTTATTTTTAAAAATCTCCTTATTTTTGAATTCTCCACCTTCCCGTGAATTTTGTAACCCTTATTCCGGGACACACTCTGTACAGGGTGTCCGGTGTTTAATGGCGGAAACTTTGGCAATCGATAGAGAAAAAAAATAGACTTTCTTCAAAACACCCTGTTCAAAAACGAACAATAACAAAAATATAGGCCTTCAAAGTTAACCTTAAAAATTGTTTTTTGCATAACTTTCGAACCGTTTAACCAATTTTGTTCAAATTTAGACCAAAGTTTACTGAAATAAATATGTCTCAATTGAACAATAATAACGCATTTTATCGAACATTTTTAAAGGCGAAGGTAATAGGGGTACCTATACTCTTCCCCTTTCCCCCCTATTTTTACTCCTCTGATTATTTTTGGAAATCGTTCAAATTTTTGAGTTCTGCGTTCAATTTAGAAAAGAAAGTTACTCATGCAAAATTTTGATTAGAGGCTTCGTGAAAACCTAGTAAAATCTGAGAAAATCATGAGTTTTTTTTTATTTCAATTTCTAGACCTTTAAAGTGGAATTTTCAAGATGTTTCCCCAAGTTTCAAATCCAAATAGCTCAAAAATGAAGCCTCTCATTTTGCAAAAGTAACTTTCTTTTTTAAGTTGAACGTGAAAAATTAAAAAAATGGAACGATTCCCCAAAATAATTAGGGGAATTAAAATGGGGGGAAAAGGGTAGGTCACCCTCCTATTATTTGTACCCCAAAAAATGTTAGGTAAAATGCGTTGTTATTATTATTATTCAATAGAGACATATTTTAGTAAACTTTGGTCCAAATTGGAACAAAATCCGGTTGAACGGTTCATAACTTACTTATCCAAAAAAATCGATTTTTCAATTTCAACTTTGAAGGGCTATATCATCTCCGTTATTTTTTGATTTTGACCGGAGTGTTTTGAGAGGAATCTATCTATTTTTTATGCTCTTATCGATTGCCAAAGTTTCCGCGGATAAATACCGGACACCTGTATATAACCCTGTAGAAACTTCATCCTGAGTTTCTTGATGTATCCTTCCATAGGATATACCTATGTATAAGAGGAAAATTGAACTGACCAACTCAAGAAACGTAATTGAAAGTCGCCTTATGGGCACACAGAAGCTATTGGCCTTCAAATTCAGACGATTTTTTTTGAAACCGACTACTAATTTGTCCAGCAGTTTATGAGTACAATGACGTAGAGACCTGTTCTACACCTTTTCCAGTTGTAGTTCAGAAAATATCAATTGTATTTCAGATATCGTCAATTGAATTTCAGATTAATCAAGTGTAGTTCAGAAAGCGTCAATTGTATTTTGGATTAGTCACTTGTAGTTCAGAAAGCGTCAATTGTATTTCAGATTTATCAAATGTAGTTCAGAAAACTTGAACTGTACATCAGATTATGTCAATTGTATTTCAGAAAGCGTTAATTGAATTTCAGAAGACGTCAATTGTAGTTCAGAAGACATCAGTTGCATCTCAGATTAGTAAAATGTAGTTCAGAAATTATCAATTTTATTCGGACTCCTGCAAATTGGGGCACCTTTGCACAGCCACAGCTTCGAACTCTTGATCTTCTTGTACGATAAACTGCAGATATTCGGCACATCTGTGTGACAGATGCTTGCGGGGGTGTTAATCGCACGACCGACTTCCGCAGCATTGAAGAACGACAAATGCTACAATTATCTTGGAGCTGCATTGATTGATAAATTATACGTATAAACAGTGGTCGAAATGTACCGGAACAGACCGGAACAGCGTTCCGGTTCGTGAAAAATTTTCAAAAACCGTTCCGTCTCGTGAAATTTTGTCGAAAGTCGTTCCGTTTCGTGAAAAATGTACCGATAAGACGTTTAGACTTGTCTTCCAATCTAATTTTGTCTTTTGTTGAATTATTTTGATTTTATTGTCTTGTCATCACATTTATTCTTCCAAGAAATTATAATCATATACATTATTATTATTGTAGGGAGATATGATGTATCCATCCACGAAGAAAATTCAGAAATATCACTTTTTGAGCTGTTCGTGAAATCAACGTAGAGTGATAGGTACAATGACCGCAACCCATTTTTCTGGAACTCCAGCAAAATATTTGTTGGAGGAAACCAGGCCCAATCCTATTACTGAACTTAGGTACATCGTAAATGGGATATAATTGTCCTAACTCATCAGTACCTATCCTTACCTATCCTGAGCACATTAGAATTACCTAAAAAAACTGCTTGAACTTTTTAATGGAACAGAAATGGGGAAGTCTCGGAAATGGGAGGGGGGGTAGTTTTGCCTGCAGCGCTTGCTCGCTTCGCTCGCATCGAGAGTCCTAGCGTTCCAGTTCGTAAAAATTTCCATTTCGACCACTGCGTATAAATTATTTTCTGAACTACAAATGACAAGTTCTGAAATACAAATCACGCTTTCTGATATTCAAATGATCATTTCTGATATACAAATGACGCTTTCTCAAATTCAATTTATTAATCTGAAATACAATTGACTGTTTCTGAAATACAACTGATATTTTCTGAACTACAACTGGAAAAGGTGTAGTTGTCACAGGCTTCACTAGGAATTTAATTTCGGCAGTTATGGTCAAGTATTTCCAAGTATTTCCATAGTATTTCCATAGTATTTCCATCTATTTCCAAGTATTTCCATGTATTTCCAAGTATTTCCATGTATTTCCAAGTATTTCCATAGTATTTCCAAGTATTTCCATAGTATTTCCAAGTATTTCCATAGTATTTCCAAGAAAATGTACAGTGATTTCCACTGGTGGTTGACCCCTCGCTATCTAGTAACGGAACACAAAATGATCCCGTGACATCACGTAGGAATGTTGCTTTCTGAATTTACGATGATGACAGTTTGTAATTGAGCAAAGACCGAGAACCGGGGCGGTTTTCCACAATAAAGTACAATCAAACACAGACACTGTCGGCTTTGTCGGAACTGGTATTCGAGTTTAAAGAAAAAACAGCTCCATTTCTTGCACAATTTGGAATTTCAGACTGTTCTTGTCATCATCAGATTGACAAAATTTCGATGATGCAGTAAACCTTAGTTTCCGTTTTAGCAAACAAAATTGCATCAACACGAGTGTGTTGTTCGTCGGCTGGAAAACCGCCTTTGCACAATTTGCCGTCTGCGAAGCGCGGGAGTTGTACATAATAATCGGATTTTCGTAAGCAAGTAACACGTTCGCTATTTACTCCATTGAATTGCTAATTGTTAAATCAATAACTGAAATACGACACACATGGGGCACAGCTCAACACTGATTCCGGTGAATCTGAAACCGGGATTAAGGGACAAAAAACAAATACATATTGGCGAATAACTGAACTTGTTGACAGTACATCAATTATTTTTGTTTGCGCTAATTGTCTTTGACCGATTACGACGTTCTCCACAAAATAAAAACGACAATGGTCGAGACTTTGACCAATCGCGCGATTGCGTTACTGATCATTACCTTGGCAATAGCTTGAACGCGAATAATAATTATTCAAGACTTGAGAAAGAGAACTTGATGAAACTCATTGAAATTAAATACAATGACATTCTAGTATATTAGAGTCAGATTTTTTGCATTAAGAAAGTATTTCTTGAACAGTTTTTTGTTCAAGGTAAGCCTATCTCCATCTGTTCAATGTGTCCAAAGTATACGTCTTTGTGGTTGGTACAAATTGGTATAATACAGGAAAAAATTGATAAATGAGTCAAATTTTTTTTTTTATTCTGATGAAATAATCCTTGACAAAAACAATACATTCCTGTGGCTAGTACAAATTAGTGTACAGGACAAAAACTGAGAAATGTATCTGAAACTTCATTATTCTAATGAAATAATGAACCAATTTTTTATTTTTTCCCTCTACACTAAATAGTACGCGTCACAAAGATGTAAGCTTCTGACATGTTGAACAGGTGGCGATGAGCTAATAGCAAAAAAACCGTTTGAGGACCACTTTCTTAAAGCAAGATATGATTTTTTGATTATTGCAAGTAGACTATATTCTCAGGTCCTCAATAATTGATATACCAGATGTTCGATAACAGCGTCACTCCTACAATTTTCCAAGCGTCATTATACTGGCAAAACTGGAAGTGACAAGATTCTATATTCAGATATGTCAAAAGAATTTGCTTTATAATCCTACACACAATACCTACCTTCTCTTTCCAAGTGTTCCATAGAAATGAGAAAATTGACGCAGTCATTCGACTAAACTCACCCAGTGTGATGGTAACTTCCAAAGTTAAATATTTTCTCTAGCAATACACAGCTTAGAACCTTTGCTCCACATCTCACATTAGTCTTTATATGACTGCGCCTGTAAGTTCTTGTCTAAAATAAAGCATCGTCTATTGTCGAATTAGTGTCAACCTATAACGTCTCATCAGTCATCAGTCACGCATCTGGATCTGATATTTGGTTACTTACACTCCTTTTGCTGAGCGTGAAAGGTTACATCTAATAATCAAATAGCGAACAGGTAAATTTCGTGAACGTCTATATCAGGACAAGCTCCAAGCAACTGGTTCACTTTGCGAATTTTTACAATCCTGAAAATCCCATTTGGCATTACCTTACCTTGTTTCTCCTTAGCAGAAGCGTGTCGTGTTCAACTATTGAATATTTTGATCATAACGGTTGGATTCGATTTAAAGTTTCTTTTGAAAAGTAGGACATCTACTATAGGATCGAAGCGGGCGCCTATAGGCGACCTTAGACGATTTATTCCGGGATAGGCCAAACAGAGGTATGCGCTGAGCCAGCTCAGCCGCCAAGTCATTAAAGGGTCAATTCTCTTGAATGGACTACTTATTACTTGGCCCGATCCTGGTTACTAATAGCCACATTTGCAAGTCTCGAACAACAATTTAATTTACACGTGAGTGAGTAGTTCCAAATAATAGTTTTGTTTTAAGACACAAAAAACAACTGTAATGGCGATGTAGAAGCGTAAAATTTTGCAGAACTGTTGCTCGACAGTTTCACGTGCAGCTCAAATTAAATTATACAGTTGTAGCTCGTGGCATTCAGGTTGTTCCTGTTCCCCATTGCAGCCGACATAACGGAGCTTTTGGAGCTTTTCTCGCCTCTTATTTTCATTCTTTCGTTTTGTTTGCGCGATGTTTATCGCCGGGGCTTTTCTGATGGGACTTTTTGCTGTGGGTACAGCGTTCGTGTGTTAATTGACTTAAGTACGTTTTACGAAGTGCCGAAAGCTTTGCAGGGGCTTTTTTCCTCTAGTTTAATACCTACTATAAGTATTTCCAGCCATTTTCTCGGCAGCCTCCGTTCAGTTCAAAGACAAAAGCACTTACTTTGGTGTGACTACCTAAAGGTCTCGCTGAAGGCATTTGGACCGTAAGTTTAATTTTTCTTTCAAATAAAAAAGATATATCTGTTCTTTAGAGTTTTTGAGATTTTGTTTAATAATTCAGGTTACTTGCTTTGCCCGCCCTCAGACGGAGACGGGAAGTAGGTAGTTTTTAGTGCGCGCAAAAAAAACCGAAAGCAGTGAAAATACTTTGAGGTCTCTTTTAGTTCTAGGACTTTGAGTTGTGTGATGGCGATGTTTGGCATATGCATGCTGCATGCACACTAGCGTGATCAATCAACGTGAACGAATGAATCAAACTCGCATCAAACTCACACAGCTAGAAGTCTGCATGGAAATCAACCGCGGGTTTCACCAAAAAGTTGACACAGTGTTAACGCTTACACGCTATTAATTCTGTTCCGACCGTCAGTGGTTCCGACGGTCCAACCAATGCTAGTTGATTGACCACGGAAAATGCGTAAGATCCGAAGAATACCGACCATTTATTCGTTAATTGAGATCAAAATTCACATTGGTCAGCTGGCCAGAATCCACCCGAGAAAATCTGGAATTAGCTATTTCCGAGGCTATTCCTCAAGAATGGCGTCAAATTGGTGAAATCAGCCGTTGCGAAATCAAGTGCTACGGGCTTATTCCTAAACAGAAAATCATTCAGGTCTCTTTCGAAAGCTACAGGTATGTACTTTGGTTTGGAGCCATTAGCATTTCCAAAATCCAAAAAAAAATCGGAAATTTTGAAATTTGAAAAAATTATTTCTGAAGAATCCTAATGCCAAACCAAAGTACCTCCATCCTTGTGTAGCTTTCCAGAAAGAGCTGAATGATAAATTTCTGTCATTCCTGTGTACACACTAAAACTTTGTCAACTGGATTTCATTTAAAAACTAACTATAGTGGAACACCTAGATTTTACAGTTAAAAATCTAATTCATCCATGAAACTTCAGCTGAACTCTTCTAGTTATTCTAAATGAAATCTAGTGGATATTCAGGTAATCTAGTTACCCCGTTACTACATTTTCTAGTTAAACCCCAAGGAAAAAGGATGGAAAATTAAACCGAATACACAGATTTACATAGTATTATATACCTGAATAATTTTATAGGTAATACAGAGTACTTAGCTATGATAATTAACATATTCCTGTCGATGTTCGGCTTTCCATTTGGCAGCATTTGGCAACAAGGATATCACTCAAGTAACACGTACAGTAATAATTATTGGGAGGAGGAACACTGGTTTGATGAGATATTTTCACCAAACATTGATATTGCAACAAAGTTTACCGAAATACCAAAAACATGGACAAAATGGAGTGTGAACTGTGCCAGTGGAATCGACTAATCTTTATGTCTCACTTTGTGCGCAGATGCAGCATC
The DNA here is from genome assembly GCA_949128115.1 of Anaspis maculata. NCBI lineage: Eukaryota > Metazoa > Arthropoda > Insecta > Coleoptera > Scraptiidae > Anaspis > Anaspis maculata. Next base: position 93,440,361 of record OX421962.1, read on the forward strand.
AACTGAAATCCCTTTAAAACTACTGTAATCTAGTCAAATCGATTACAAAATCCAGTTTGTTAGCAAAAGTAAATAACCTGATCGTTTGAATTCAACTTGATATCTAGGCACTTTATCCTTTATCTCTTAACTAGAACAAAATATTCAAGTCAAGTTCAGCTAGCGGTCACATCTCGGACTCTAATCGGAATGCAGTCATAATAACTAGAAAACTAGGTGGAATCGCTGAAACTAGGCAGATCTAGCTGAAATCAACTAGAAAAATTTCTAGTGTGCAGCACTTGATCTCGCAACGGCTGATTTCACCAATCTAACTCCGTCCTTAGGGATTGAACTTATAATTGGTAAAATAAGGCGTTGCGGAATCAATCGCTGTGGGTTTATTCCTTGTGTAAGACACCTATTTCTTTTATAACCAAACGGTAAGTTCTTCTCAGAGGGCTTATACCCACTTATTTACTTCAATTGATTATGGTTGTGTAAATAATATGAAACCTAATATAAATAAACATGAGAACCTCAGCATTGCTCATACAGAGTAGACGGTTGGAGTTTTGGCTGAACTTATACGCTACAGGGGCTTTGTGTATTATCTCCTGGCCTCATTGCACGATGCGGGATTAGCGAATGGCCCTGTGTAGCTGGATTCAGGAGCCTTGTGCGAGTATTTCCTGGCTTCATTGTACGAATCGGCACAGGGTCAGGTTATTTTCTATTTATAGCATATTTTGATATGCTAGCGGTGAAATTTAACGTTCTTATCATTTCACTATTCATTTAAAAATTAGAATTCTTCTTAAAGTCTTGCCACACTAGTTTTATTCATCATTCATTGATTCATTATTATTCATAATACTGTTACGAGCGGTGATTCTTGTGCATTCTGGAGAACACCCGGTCTTTCTAGACTCTTCCCATTAGGACGCAGTGTACAAGTGCTAAGCTCTTGACATTTCCAAAATATCCACGATGCCTTGACGATTGAAATTACGTGGCAACTTCAACGACTGAGCAGCACACATCAGTCCATTTGGCGGAGGTGCCGGATTCACCGCACGTTAGAATTACAGGCGAAATGTGTAGGATGTTTTCCGGAGTCGCCCAGAAACCCAGAGGCGTATCTACGGAGGGGGGGGGGGGGGGGGGCAAGTGAGGCACGTGCTATGGGCGCACTTCGATTTTTAGGGCGCAAATGAGAGGAAAGGATGGTTTAAAAAATAAAAAATGAAAAAACTCAAAAATGTAGATAATTGAACTGTTGGGCGCAATTCGTGTGAGCAATAATTGACAAGCAAAAGGGAAACGGAAGAAAAGGGAAAGAACAGAACCAATACATCCAAACACAAACAGACGATCAACCTTCGACTTTCGGGGTCCAATTTGTCGTTGGCCCACCTGAATTCTAAAGAAAAACGCCTGCGGCGCATTTTCCAAGGTTTCTAATTCAAAGGCGCACTCTTCATGTTTTGCCCTAGGCGCAATTTACCCTAGATACGCCACTGCAGAAACCGTATGCCGGGTCACTGTGGAATTTGCCGGAGGACCCATGAAAGATTCGAGATTATTAGTCGGAGCTATATAAGGCACCGATCCTCAGCCTACGGGTAGTATTGCATCTCAAAGCGATAGCGAATGGATAGAAGCGAGTAGTGCCAGCGATATTCCCAAGTAGATAATTGTTGGCGTGTATTTATTTCAGTATGCAGTAATTACGAGTGTGTTTTTAAACGATAGTCTCAAGTATAAACGAACCCGTACGTGGAATACGTAACAATACTAGAATTTACTCTGGGGATTACCGTTAGCGTTAGCTTAGTTGAATATTTTAAAGAATTGCGACCCGCGACATTGCTCAAACTGACATTGGTTTTGGATATTCGCTAACTACGTACTAGGCACGCAGGGTATGAGGTTCCACCTGTTGCTTTATCCCGAAGAGTTATTCAAAAGTAGTAGACAAACAGACACGAGAATAAAGCTTCTGCAGTATTTCACTATGATATACCATATGCGATCAACAAAAAAAAAAAATAGGCTTGGCTCTGGTGTCGAAAAATTTGCACATTCAGCCAATCCAGATGATCCAATCAATTAATATTTGGTTTTCAAAGCCGACCCTAATGATTTTTTTGTTGTTGATCGCACCGTTATAGAAAAATGTTTCGGTTCAAAGTTGTTTGTACTGTGGCGTCACCTGGCCAGCCGATATCAATAGGTCAGGCGGCCCATCGTTATAAAAAATCGTCAATCAGTGAAGTGGAATCTCTGTGTTATTGGATTGATTTATAACGTCGGATATTTCCCTATGTGAAAATAAATGTTGAGGAGCTTGTGGCGTGGTGGTCAGCGCGTTCGACTACCACTCCAGGGGTTATAAGTTCGAGTCCCACTGTGGGCGCTCGGTTTTCGTCCCCAAAACAAGCTCTTAGATTGAGTTGGAATGCTTGCTAAATGCAAAAGTAAATGTTGTGTGTCGCATAGCACGTCAAATAAGAACGATGGTGCCGACCCCATGCGATGTTGTTGGTGGTTGAACATCCCCACCCTGTGTTGGAACAGGGGTGGGGAATTTTGACACGGGAGTTTCCGTAATTTCCGAGTTTGTCAAAATTTCCGGTATAGTGGAGGAAAGCATTCATCGGCGTCGGCGTTAGGCCTCGTTGCGAGAATAAGCCGACGTTAAATGAAGGAATAAGAAAATAAATAAATATGAACATGCAAACATGTATTCATAAATTCATTATGCATATGTTGTAGGATAGTGTTACGTATTTCGCGTACGAGTTCGAATATAATTGAGACGATCGATTTAAAACACACACTGTGTATTTCTGCTTACTATATTAAATACACGCCAACAATTATCTTCTTGTAATGTCGCTGTGATTATCGCTCGCTTATTCGCTCGCTGTCTCTTCCAATTCAATACTCCTGTCGCAAAGAGGACGGCTCTTATATGCCTCCGATTAGCGTTCCCCAACTTTCCATCATCTTCCAGCAATTTCCATAGTGGCCCGGCATATGCGGTTTCTAGACCACTCCTGAATAATCACACACCTTTCGCGTGTTTCCCGTGTGCTCTGAAATGTCTGTATCTCCGCCAAAGTGGACAGATGTGTCTCGATCGAGCGTTGAAGTCTCTCCATTCAGTTTCACGTACACGAACGCTCTGGAATATATGCCGATCAGCTTTTAAATTCAGCACTAGAACGGTGATTTTCTTACGCCAAGTTGGCAATTCTGCGATAATTGGGGATGCTCAAATTTGTAATGTTGGATCACTTTTTCCCTAGATGACCTTGAATTTTTATTGTCAATCGAGTACAGCGCTGTTGCAAGATTGTATAAACGTTCAAGGCGTCTTGATTTTGGTAGATTTTCGCCAGTTTAAATGGGCGACTGGTGGAATGTTTTTTTCCAAGATTTTTTCAAATAAAATAATCAATTACGTTGAGGAAACTGTTCTAATTTTTGGTCAAAAATAAAGGTCAATAGCTGATATCTAAAATTAATCTGTGCCTTTTAAATTTAACACTAGGTGATAGATTTTACAAGCTCTCGAAGGTAATAATCGAAAATTTCACAATTTTTCTGAATTAATTGCTATGCCTGTACTAAGGATACAATATTAGTGACAACGTAAATCAACTTATATAGTGCAATAGTACCTAGTATCACTATATGTAGGTACTTAAGATACATTGATACTATAACTAAATATATACAACAATTCTTGAAAACCTGTGAGATGAATTAACTTCAGCTACAGCATTCGCTCGAAGATCTATAGGCAAACCACAGAAAAACTGCTCGACGTAGCTTTAATGCAAAAAAAAAAGGAAAAGATGTCAGCGAGGCTGATATCAGTGGCCATCTTAGGGAACAGAGGGTAGAGTAGATGCAGCAAGTGGGCGAGTGCGAAGTTGACGATGGAGATGTTGAGGAACTACAGGTCTAGCTCAGATGCAGTTTTTGATAGCCATTGTCCGCGGACACCTACTCCGCGACGATGTGGTTCATGGTCTGGTTCTCAGTTCCACACTCAGAACTCGGATCTTCTACATATCCTCACTGATAGAACTGAAATCTGCATTTTCCCTGCCCTTTTCGTATCCTATTGAATCCATACTTTCCTTGGAAGGGAGAAGCTCTTCGGATCCTCTACAATCGCTCTGTTCTTGACGGCGGCTTCAGTATCCCATATTTCCTTCCAGTGTCTTTTCATCTCGAAATCTGCAGCATGGATTTTTGGCTGCGATGTTCAAAATTGGCAGCCAGAAAGTCTGGGTAGATTTGACAACTCCAGCAATGATTCTCAATGCTTGGTTAAGAATGACGTCAATGATGTTGTGTGTGTGTGTGTGCTATTCATCCAAACAGGAGCGTAGTATTCCGCTGTCGACTAGACCAAGACAATGGTGGATATCCGAAGAGTAGTGGCGTCGACACTCCATGTAGTTCTCGCAAGTCTCTGAACCAGGTTCATTCGTGTCTTCGTCTTGGCAGTGAGTCTCTCCAAGTTGATCTTGAAGGATAATGTTTGGTCGAAGGTCCCACCGAGGTACTTGGAGTGGGACTGTGCTGCAGATGAAGTCCGACCATCAAAGCTGACATTGAGGTGACGAACTGCTTCTGTCGTTCAGATGAATGGCTCTAGTCTCTATCTCCAGAGAGTTCGGATTCAATCCTCATTTCTGAAAGATGACAAAATTCTGTTGGAAAATCGTAATACATATTTATTATGTGCAGAAATATCATAGTGAAAAATCACAGAATCGGCGGGTTTTTATTTTGCACATCTGTGTTATTTGTCCAAAAAGTTCGTTAGTTGTCCAAAATACAAGATAAAACTTTGGATCAAGTTTTCATTTTTGGCTGGTCATAATCTACTCACTGTTCGACTGAATTGGTTCAAATTCATTTCATGGCTTGTCTCTGTTGCCAGAAGGGCTGGCCTAAAAAGCTAAAATTACAGAAGCCAACTTTTTTCAATCGAGTCACATCGCAGGTCAACCATTGAATTTGCCTCAATATGGCTCGAACCCGATAACAGTATTCCCAAAAATGTAAATTTGACCAAATAACACAGGGATACATTTTTCCGAATCTGCGGTCCTAGACTTTGATTTACCCAGTAATTCTTGACAAGTTCTAACAGAGGAATATTGCTGGTAAATCTAAACAAAATTGAAATCCCCTATCTGCCATTGGTCTATGTAACGTTAATGAATAACCTTATAGCGTGGAGACCTCAGGTGATGATAAGCGCCGCAAAGCAAGAGCGCCTTTCTCTGGTGGTGATTTATGCGTGGCCCCAAGCCGTTGGTAATTTGTGGAAATTCCCTGGAATCCCGTGGCTATCCATTTAATTTGAAGAAATCGTATCCGGTGGAAATCCCGTGGTAATCCCGTGGCAATCCATCACAATCCGTTGAACGTTCTTATGTCCCAGTAATTCACCCGAGGATTCACCCCATGATCATTTGCATCTGAAGTCAACTTTGAATGAAAGAAAAAATTTACATGAACTCAAGTACTCAGACAAGAGTGTTACTCGTACTTACCTTATAAATATACAGGCAGAACCATGAATATAGCAATAGCAGAACCGAGGGCAGAACACTTAATGAAATTTTCCCAGGAATGTAAACAACTATGACACTCACCTGACATCATGACAAACAACGGCCAAGGCAACAGGGCAGCGGATATGATGCAAGGAGACGCCAGAACTGGCATTTCTTGTCAAAATTTTCTAACCTCTTTGAGCTCAGCCCGTTTTCGCGCAACTTGGTCTATGAGCGTCCGTTACACTCTAGGCAACATGGCCAACCGCGTTTTATTTTCTGCTGAATTTAAAACGTGATCGGCATATACACAATAACACTCCACACTTGTACACTGCGATCTAATGGATGAAAGAATTCAGAAAAATCGAGTGTTCACCAGGATGCATGGGATCGCCGCTCGTAACAATAGTTTGGACTTCAGAACCGTCTTGTGTAGAAGGACGATAGCTTAGAAGTCATATTGATGGAGAAGTGTTTGAGTATAGTTAGCCTGGGATGAGCCTTTTGTGTAGAAGGTAGTTTGTGTAGAAGGTAGAGTAAGCGCAGCAAACATTCGTATCGAAGGTGGAAAATGGTAGAAAAAAACTGTTGGTTTCGATATGGCCCTAAAGGCGCATTCATCGGCATGTTTATTCTTTCTCTTTGTTCAATGTTGCAAGTTAATATAATCGATGATTTCTTCAATAATGACTAGCACATTTACGATTCGGTGATGATATCTCATGTAACAGCACCTTAGAACGGCAATGGTCGTGTAAATTATGAAACAAAATTTCCATTTGTAGGTGTCGGATTTTTCCAGCAGCGGCAAAGCACGTCCAAAAGTTGAACAGCGCAAATGTGTTTCTAGTCCGGCCCGGCTTGCCGGCTGTATATGCTGGTAAAAACAAAAGCGTCGATAAAGACACTGAATGAACCCTAGTTAGTGCCTCCTACCTAATTTAGTGTTTCAAATTGATTGGGAAAATTGATTTCTGTTATACAATAACGACCCTTCGAGGTCAATAAACTATCTTCCGTTCTATTTTCATAATGCAAGTTCACACCTCTTCTATTCATCATTAGAGTAAAACATCTAACCTCATTACATTACAATGACCAACACATATCACATATTAGGGATGCTTGGAAACATTTTTGTACTAATGGATCATATGTATAAAAACGGAGTATTTGCACATAGTTGGATTTCGTAGGAGTTGGCAAATGAGGTCCATTGTGGGATACCCTGTATAAGACCTGCTGCAGGCCAGTTTCTACAAATAAACTGGTCATTAGCTGATTCAATCAGACGCACAAACTACAAAGACAACAACAGACAGACATCAAGGGGTGATACGAACCTATCGCAAGAGATGGCAGTCAAGGTGAAAACGCTAGCTGCAACAGTTGCATTGGCTATGAAATTGCTCGCAGTGCAGTACCAACTTCCGAACGGCCAGTTCCTGCAAAAATAAAATGCACAACGTAAATTCTCACAAATTGGGACACATCGGGCAGGGCAGAGGAATTTTTCAACATGTGCAGTTTTGAATTCGGCAGTGCACACACTATGCAAATATCCGGAATGCGGGTGCGCCGGCAAGTTTTCAGTCGCCCGTAGTTTTCCAGAGAGGAAATAAAATGAGACACGAGTATTTCCGCACGGGAGCAATTTCCCGCTGCGCGTTGTTTAATTCCGATGGCGCAATAGGCGATATCGGTTACCCTGATGGCCATTCAGAAAAGATTTCTTGCGCCATCCATTGCTATTACATTACGGCATTCTTTTGTATTAAAGCTCGACCGCTTAGAAAAGGGCAACGTTAGGATCAATCATCATTAGGGCGTCTCGAGAGGGAAAGGCCTTTTGTTTTCCACCTTTCTTTTTCGAGGAGTGATACATCGAGGAGCACAATGCATAAGTAAACACACATACAACGGCCTGGCGGGACTGACGACCTTTTGCGCTTGGCGTATGGAATAGGAAAATATGCGCGAGGACACGAGAGGATTTTCCAAAGGAGTTGTATAACAGCAGAAAATCTGCATAGGTGTATCGTGCATATGTTTATAACGAGGTCGTTTATTTGGTGCGATAAAACCGCCCTTAACTTTGCGGACTTGCAGTGACGTCACTCGCGCAGTGGATGGGACCTCCCGAAGTGCTACATTGAATTAACATTTTCCAGGCCATGTACCTACTTTAAACTTCACTGGATTAAACTTGCAAACTTTGAAACTGTGTGAAGGTGAGAGGCAGCTTATCAGATCGTGGCTCGGAGCAAACGGCACGTGGGTGAGATAATTGAGGAATATGCCAACTTCAAATTCAATAACCGCTTTATTAGAGTGATTTGATGCGAAAAGTGCAAACTGAATCAAAACAATAATACTTCAATTTGAAACTCTTCATATTCGCCGTTATACATCAGGTTGATTAAGAAATGAATATTCGGTGCTTCCGTTTAGGTTCTGGATAATACCTCCGATTCGTGTGATTCGAGCGCGTTAACCTCCGGGGCATTTCCTAATCGGCGAACCCTCAAGTTTCCTCAAATTCCCTGTCCGAGGGGAGCTTCGGTCAATAAGGCACTTGAAAACAGTTTTTCCAGATTTGATTGACTTCAGACAGACTACAGAGCCAGGCCAACACGACGGATTAAAGAACACCTTCCTACGTCTTACGTCACCGAAACTTGAGGCTCGTGGCGATTGTCACAAATTGCGTCGCAGCATTTTCTACGACAAGGAGATCTTGGCCCGTATTCATATCCCACTTTTAAGCTAAAAGCGCTTTTAGTGCGATGCGCATTTAGGGGCATTTCTCATATTTCAGTGTTCAAAAATACATTATTGGGATTGGGAGCGATTGTATGTACTTAATTGCAATTAATTTGCGAGTTAATTTGTATTTTTGAACACTAAAATATGAGAAATGCCCCTAAATGCGCATCGCACTAAAAGCGCTTTTAGCTTAAAAGTGGGATATGAATACGGGCCCTTGTCTCCGTTAAAGACGACGACCTACCACCTTTAAAGTGGCGACGGGTTGGCATGGCCCACCTGCATCCAGGGCTAGCTACTGTTCGGGTTGTGCCCTTGAAATAGCCCGTGTTGTAGGAACAGACGGTAACGTAGCAACAAAGATTTATGATCTAATCAATGACATTTTGGTGTGTGTAGACTGTAGCTATTAGAATTTGGACAATAAAAAAAAAAAAAATTCACCATCAAAGCACTTTGGTAGGTGAGGCTGTCAAAATAATTACTGTGAAGGAAGGAACGTTGTTCTTGACAATAGCGTGTAAGTTGTAAACTTAAGTTTATGTAGGATGTGGGGAGGTAGGTATATGAGCAGCTTCAGTGTTAGTGTTGGTCGTAAATTTTACTATGGACTCTTGCAGATACGTTTAGCACCAGATAAATCCATGAGCTTTCAATTTCAAAAGTTACGATTAAAAAGTAAAAGTAGTGTGCGGCTACGTGGCGCGGTCGAAATCTATCGCTCAACAAAGCTCGCAGTAGATTTTATTAGAACTGGGATAGATCAGATCTTCCGCCATCTCGGCGCATCGCAGAAATAAATCCCAGCCGAGGGCGCTTGTTCGCGATTAAGAACACACGAATTGATGTAAACAACTTCATCCATGGCTTGTTACCTATTGCCTCGAAGGAAATTTACCATCGTCATAAAAATACAACTATCAAGAAATACAAGAACCGAGAATAATGTAAAACCAGACTTGATAAGAAATATAATGAAATTTTGATTAAAGTAAGTGAGCAGTTAGCGTACCGATGTTGATCTTTGTGAATCACTGATTCTATCCACGAAAAATAATTTTCAACAAATGAATCGTAACTGTGCAAAATATTGTTTGATTGCAACAAGATTCAGATTGACTTGTCAATGTTATTGGTGACAATTGGCGAAAATCAGCGGCCACCAGAAGGCGCTGAACGCAGTCAAACATGGTGGCCCAAGGGGCCTTGACAAATAGGCACCCAGCGCACAGCCCAGCGCAGTAGCGCAGTAGCACTCGACAGTTGACAGTACCTACTCCAAATCATAAGAATATTGACAGTTTTGACAGTTGAAAAATAATTAAATTTTTTTGTCTTCCTTGTTATCCACATCGTCGTGAATGTGAGCGAGTGAGTGTTGTAGTTTGACTTGAATTACTGCGTTAGTATACGCCGATGGACACAATGCACAATGCAGCAGCAAAAGCCGATACGTAAGTTGGTGAAATGATAGCCGAAAAATGCAATCTCTTAATGCTTATTTACGTTACAGGTGTTGAGTTGTGTGAGCCCCTTGCACACAAGGTGGAAATACTAAGCCCCCACAAGACAAGGCATAGGTACAACAGGACGCATCACGAAAATGAGCCAACAATTATCATTTAGGCCAGAGAGATGAACATTCTTTTGGAGTAATCGTACGACTCATACATTGACTGTAAAGTAAAATTTCAGTAGCTGATAAGCATTAACCGCTGTCTAGAATAATAAAAATCATAGTTTATCAATAATAATTGAGTATTGAGTATTCTTCAATTATAAGTTTAATCATAGCTCATCGGTTGATGTTAGTGTTTCTACAATGGAAAATATTTTCATATCGATTAAGGTTCTAAATCTGAGCTGATGAGGCGAGTGACGAATTCTGATTTGCAGGCCAGGTATCTTCTCTCAATACCGCTGGCGTTGATCTCCAGGCTCTCCGGCTGCTCTCACTGGCTTATCGGAGATGGCTTCATGAGTTCACAACACTGTTCTAACAACTGGTCCACAGAACCTGACCTCCAAATGGTTTTCAATTATCCATTTATGAGACACAACAAAGCACAAGAGTCTCAGTCGCAGTGAGCCCCAGTCACCCCACACACGAATAAATGACCTGGCTCAATCACTTCTTCGTACTTTGTCGAGAGGTGGCTGATTTGGTCACCAACATGACCATAAATATTGGGCAAATGAATATGTATTATTAGCATTTTCTGAAACAAAAATAAGTTAGAGATACTGCAACGAAATTCCATTCCCAACGAACCCCCAGTTCTTGGCCCACTCACAGGCCCACTGTTACGCTTTCACTGACAGCTATCACTGTTGACAGCTATTGTGATGTAAATGCGCACTGCGTTTACTACCTATTTGTCAAGGCCCCTTGGGCCACCATGTTTTATTGCGTACAGTGCCACCACGCGGAAAAGATTTTCGCCAATAGGGTCAAGAAATCTCAAATAAAGTACCCCTGTTTCTCCAAGGACCATAAAATTAGAAACTTGTGCAGCCATTTCTTATCTTGAAATTCACTTCACTTTTGGATTGAGGGTGGTATAATACGTTCCCCTAGACTACGGTAGCTACAGTAAAATCAATAAGCATAAAAAAATCTATAACATCAGGCATCGACAAGAAGTCTGTCAAGTGTGAATTTAACGCAAGATGCCTCGAAAGCAGGTCAGATCCACAATAAATATTCAGCCAGCCCTTGAAACCTTGCTGACCCTTGGCCTTTTCTTGGCAGTGTACAATAGGCGAAATTCAGTGCCATTTCTGCGCTGGCGCAACCATGCTAGGGGATTTGAGAATAGTGCCGTATGCTAACACATGTAAAAAGCGTAATTTCAACATTGTATATTATTGAAACGGCTGTAAATTAAACTTTCAAGTAAGCTATGGAAAAAAGAGTGTTTCTTGATCTTTCATTGTGTTCAAGACCAGCAATGATGGATCAGTTTTAGATACACAAGGAGCGAAAATATGGTGACGTGTTTATCAGTTGGTGTGTTTTTGAAAATACCGCCCTACTTCTAGTATTCTTCTCTGCCTTACGGTTGCCGTCCTGTCTGACAATGGCATGAAACTGCATGTAAACAAATGGTAACTAAAATTTTATCGGGTTATATGTATAATATATCAGAGGCTTTGTGTTTTCTGTTTTTTTTTCAAAAATGACAGGCAGTTTGTTGAGTGCCTGGCTGCAAAAACCGTACGAAAAGAACATTACAGTTCCATTTCATGTGTTTCCAAAAAACATCACCTTCTAGGCAACCAGTTATACACTGAAAACGGCTTTTTCGTTCTTTTCGGAGCACTATACGCGCGGAATTAATTTTTTCGACAGCAATGCACATGGACAACATAATTCCGCATAATCTAGCATGGAAATCAGGAGTTTATTTGTCATCTATTTTCCTTTGTTAAATCGATGGCTAAAAATCTGCAGGTTTTGACTTTTCCTAGCTCGCGCAGACGCATGAGTTCCATCCCCTAGCTTTGCGAACCTACAGCGCAAGTCGTGCCTTTGAATATCGCATATTAGGTCCAGAAGAAATGCCAATTTATTCTTGGCGAGACACCCCGTATTGAGGTTCCACCACTCGTTTCGTCACCCTAGCTGGAAGACAAAGGGTGCTTTCCCCTAGACGGTACAAATACCACCAGACGAAACATGCTCCACGATTTGGTACACCTCTAGATGGAAAGCACCGGCATCGTTAACCGACGCGACATCTCTGGTCTGGAGGCGACAGATGACATTATGTAATTCAGAAATGAAGAAATGGCAGCGTAAATTGTAGGTAATCGACCGTACGTAATCCCCGCAAAGAAAAAATAAAACATGGATGCATGGATGAAACGACACAGAGAGAGACATTATGACAACGGAGTGCTGGATGACAGCTGACGGTACGTCATTTTTCGCACCCGTTTCCTGTGTGCGTTCGATGGCACAAAGTTTTAGGTGATCCACGGGACGGTGAAAAACCAGGCGAGAACACGTAGATGGGAAGCACCGTTTGGAACCCGTACATGCGCAAATGGCAGGTGTAGGTACCAAACTTGGAGCTAGGTGGAAAGCACCCAAAGCACCCAGCAGTCCCAGCACCCAGCTTGGGAGATCAAATAGCATAGCAGACGCTGTCGTATATACACGTGCGGAGTCCACTGTCACCAGACTATGCTTCGTTTTTCTTCAATCCGCTGAAATCCCTGCCGCTGAATGAGAGATCGAGAAGTAATATAGTGGCGGGGTTAACGGCCAAAAATTGAATGATCTGTGCATTTTGTGATCAAAGCATGAAATTTGGCATACGTGTTCAGAAGACCCTCCTTTGCAATTTCAGATGTGGCGCCACGCAAGATTTCGCACCAGAGGCACTGTATTGCGGTTAATATACCTGCTAGGGGTAAATTCTGCAAAAATAGTTCCTGGCCGGTTTCTGTTACCGCAGTCGGTATTTTTAAGTTCTGTTTAGCTAAAACTACATGTAGAAATGAGTGAGAAGTGCATTTTCACAAGCAAAGTTCCAAATGCTGCCTTCATACGTTGTTTCAATACATTTTAAGGCCAACTTTGTTTTGGTACAGGAAACATGGTAAAAAAATTGCCAAAACCTCGGCAAAGATATGAACGTCCTGAAAATTTGATTTTCTGTTCAGAATTAAGTGCCCTATTACATATCTAAAATTGCCAAAAATCGCACAACGAGGCTTCGAGGTATTGGAGGGGGGGTGAAAAATTGCAACTCAAAATTAAAGGTATAGAACCCGATGGAACCCGTCAATCCAATGGATGCAAATACGTCGTAGTTCGACGCATCACATCCCGTTGATACAATTTTGGCACAAAAAGTGTCGATCATTGTTGTAGGGGGGTTGCGAGGGAGGGCGAAACTCGGCTGGATGGCTCTTTTTCTTCCTGGGCCATGAAGAATCGATCACGACAAGATTGGTATCTTTTCCGACTAAATTCAATGTCCTGAACTTGAATCCGATGAATAAATTTGGACAAAAACAAGTTCAAACAAGTTAACTTGAGAAAACCTGTTTTTTCTTTGACAATTTCCACAAAACTTTTTTTTACTGTTAGAGGCATTCATCTTTGAAAATATTTTAGAAGCCATTAGATTGAACTGTATTCTTCACGAAAATCATTCATTCGATCTGTAACTTTGTCTTTCGAGATAGAAAAAATCGATTTGAACTTTAGTCGGCACAGCCCGTCGTCTACTACTGACCAGAACACTACACGATGCATCTTTTAATGAAAATAGCCCAAACTATCTGAAAAATTATAACTCATCTTTGAAAGTTTGAGGATCTGTGCAGAACTGAATTCCATACAACATAAACAAAATCGTCATAAATCGCAATAAAGGGTATTGAGTTATTACTTGAAGGTGCATGCTGTAGTGTTCTGGTCATTAGTAGACGCCGGGCAGTGCCGACTAAAGTTCAAATCGGTTTTTTCTATGTCGGAAAACAAAATTACAGATCGAATGGATGATTTTCGTTAAGAATACAGTTCGATCTAATGGCCTTTGAAATATTTTCAAAGATGAATACCTCTAACAGTAAAAAAAAGTTTCGTGAAAATTGTCAAAGAAAAAACAGGTTTTCTCAAGTTGACTTGTTCGAACTTGTTTTTATCCAAATTTACACATCGAATTCAAGTTCAGGACATTAAATTTAGTCGGAAAAGATACCAATCTTGTCGAGATCGATTGTTCATGGCCCAGGAAGAAAAAGAGCCACCCAGCCGAGTTTCGCCCTTCCCCACGACCCCCCTTCAACAATGATCGACAGTTTTTGTGCCAAAATTGTATCAACTGGTTGTGATGCGTCAAACTACGACGTATTTGCATCCATTGGATTGACGGGTTCCATCGGGTTCTATACCTTTCATTTTGAGTTGCAATTTTTTACCCCCCCTCCAATAACTCGAAGCCTCGAGGTGCGATTTTTGGCAATCTTAGATATGTAGTAGGGCACATAATTCTGGACAGAATATCTAATTTTCAGGACGTTCATATCTTTGCCGAGATATTGGCAATTTTTTTACCAAGTTTCCTGTACTAAAACAAAGTTGGCCTTAGAATGTATTGAAACAACGTATAAAGGCAGCATTTGGAACTTTGCTTGTGAAAATGTACTCCTCACTCATTTCTACGTGTAGTTTTAACTAAACAGAACTAAAAAATACCGACTTCGGTACCAGAGACCGGCCAGGAACCATTTTTGCAGAATTTACCCCTAGCAGGTATATTAACCGCAATACAGTGTCTCTGGCGCAAAATCTCGCGTGGCGCCACATCTGGAATTGCGAAGGAGGGTCTTCTGAGCAAGTATGCCAAATTTCATGCCTTGATCACAAAATGCACAGACCATTCCGCTAACCCCCCCACTAATATGAACAAACGGCCAACCATCGTATTGACCTTGCACTTTGCACTAACACTCCACACTGAAGTACTAAACGCCGCTTAAGGTGCGTTCAGTCAGCTTATTTAGCGGCAAGTTTTAATTTTAGTCGCAAGCGCAGCGACGCCCATTGGCTCTTACGAACCAGCCTCCTCAAAACAGCCAATGAGGGATGCAGCGCTTACGACTAAAATTAAAACTTGCGTTCTCCCACGCTCTTTTTTGTTCGGGGGGGTTGTTCGTCGGGGTTGAACCTCTTTGACCTGAGATGTATTTGCCACTGTTTTGCGCTCTATGTTGCATCTTTTTATCAGTATTGAAATAGACCGGCTCTTCAGCCTATAAAGAACTTAATGTAAAACATCGTGAGCTTTGGTAATACACCTGAAAAAGGGGATGCCGTCGTCAAGTAACGGGAAGTTGAAAAAGAGAGAAAAGTCGGCAGATGTCTGGAAGAAGAACTCAAGAGATATTTGGTATTTCCACGTTCCAGATCATAGAAAAGAGGAGGTTCAAGTCTCTTCCGATGTTGGAGACCTCCAGAGTATAGCTGCCGTGCCCTCAGAACGCTCGAAGATAAGTTTATAAAGTTGTTTTGTTTCCTATCACTTGAAAGTCAATTATTGTAACAATTAGAGGAGTAATCACGTTTAGGGGATGAAGGGAATACACGTAAAGCGTGTGGGTCACTGTTGTTGGGGGTTTGAGAGAGACGAAAGAGTAGAACGATGTCGCCACAAGATATCCCGATGATCTGCGACCGAGCTACCATGAGAGACGGGTTCTAGCGAGACAACAAAGCGATGACCTGTAGAACAGGTGACGTGGTTTTGAGAGCTCCGAGGTATACTGTCATACTTGATGTACCTGGTCGGGTTATTCTCCTCCATCTGAGTTGAATTGCTTTCATGATTTCTTCATACTTCTGTTTACCATGTTACATATTACACTGATCAACTATCTTCTGTATACATGCCTGGATCTTATGAGAGAAAGGGATCTGCACACAACAGATGTTTTTCTTATTGTCGTGTCTTGTGAGAGACGGGTATCTCGTGAGAGAAGATATCTTCCCTTACTTTGTTATCTTATGGAAATAATATACGTCTTTAACTGTTGAGACCTGGTTGTTGATATTGTTGATTTACATTGAATCATGTTGTGGTATTTATTGTGATAAATAACTGATGCTGATTCCATTGACCACGTTTATTATGTATGAACCCATGTACTGTGATTATTCACTGTTTCGTTTTATTGGTGATATTGATTGTTATTGATTTGTATATCAGGTGTTCTCCCTCTTCTTTCTGCACCAGTGCTCGGCCACTGTCCTTGCCAAAATCTTATCTATTTTCCCTACAGATCCCTCGTCAACTTAGGTCACCGTAGAACTTACTAATAAGCCTTTGTCTCTGTTTCACACGGCGCCAAGTGGCTACACTGCGCTGAGCACTTGGTCTGCAGTATTCTTTCCCGCTAACAGGTTCCTCAACAATCTAGGTCCGTGGAACTAATATGATCTGTTCTAGCGAGAGCGATACTCTCTCTTGTCTTTCTCTTGTTCTCTCTGCATCAGTGACTTACACACTGCATTTCAAATAGTGGGAGGGTGGTGTAATTGAATTGATATTGCATTCTGGAACCTGAGTTGATATATTTGTCTTTGAAATAAAATTGTTCTTTGTTGATTTTGAAGTCTCTGTGTTTCATTTCCAAGCCTTCACTTACCTGTACTACCTTGGGTAACTACCACATAACTAAAGTCCTAACGAACACCACTAGACGAACACGAACAGCCAACCTAAGTCTTCAACTTTAAAGGGGATTCTTCTTCTTCTTTTGGGGAAAGTTTATTTTTATAACAGGGGTGGGTTGGGAGATTACAGTATTGTTTGTTTGAATTATTTAAAACATGAACCTGTGTGTTGTTGTAATATTTTATACGTGATTCTGATTGTAATTGACGTTTCTGTTGTACACCACCATTTCTTTTTCTTATCACCATTGTTTTAATATGGAAATGTATTTCTCCGATGAACAATGAAATTGTATTCTATTCTATTCTATTCTATTCTATTTTATTCTATATTTAAGTGCTCTAGACGTGTAACGTGGTAAATTATTGTTGTGGTGGAACTTGAAAATGGCAGAAGCTCGATCAAGTGTTGTGGAGGTATTTAATCACTTGATGGCCTCAACGGATTCCCGGTGTATTGTGATGGGGGAAGAAACTCTCAAGTCACAGTTTCTCGTGTTTGCGTGGTCTGAAGCGAAGTGGCTTCTGAAATTCACGATGTGAATAGTAAAATCGTGAAGCTTCATGGGTCTGCCATAAAAACTTCCCATTTTCAGCGAAACTTCCCAGGCATTTCTCGTACTCATACTTTCCACAGTGACGAGCTTGTTTATAATCTTGACTATCCAACCTGTCGTCTTTCACTTTCGAAGGAGAATTTCAATTTCTCCGCCATTTTCTGTTATCATCTATCTTGCCGTCTTCCACGATACTGATGTCACTTCTTTCCAGTCGTACAGTTTTGATCCTACAAATGGAAACACTTGACATTACTTGTCATTCTAATTTTCCATATTCTGGCCGATTGTGAACTTGTCTCCTCATAAGAACTTGGCTAGCCATAGAAGAGAACATTTTTTTGTGCTGTTGTAAAGATCGGCTAGAAAAATCGAATAATATCAGCTTAAAATTGAGAAGAAGGTACTTTTCTTTCACCACAAAACTCACTGATCTGATCTAAGTTAGAGAGGTTTTAGAACTTAGGTCAGAATACTTAGTTTAGGTGGTAAAAGGAAAGCACTCAATGTCAGTGTCGGTCGAAGGGATTCCAGTTTTGAGCTCGTAACTGTACACGGGTCGCTCTTATTTGGAAATGAAATGCTTTTGCAACCGATGATACCTAGTACGTTCAAGATAATCCAACGTTTGTGGTTCACGTACTTTGCTGGGGAAAATTTACACCGCACAAAATGTCAGATGGAGTCAATTAAAGCCACCAAACACTGCAACGCTCGTAAGAACTTACACAAATCTGCGGTTGATGTGTGCACAAACGTCGTTCACATGTTGATCGTCAGGTGGCGTATTCGAGCTTGAAACTCGCCAATAACAATGCAAAAACCAGAAACAGACAAAGAAAATTATATGCTACAATGACGTGACAATAAGTCAATAACAGGGTCAATAACAATTCAAGTGCCTGACGTCACCAGAAAGTCAGAAACGTCGCGACAAAAATCCCCAGTGCCACATTGCCAAATATATCTTGTACCGAAAGTGCGAAGTTGTCTAGTGAACTTTTAAATAAAAATAGACTGTAGATATACAGCGTGTTTCAGTGACCTTGCATAGATAATACTTCGGGAGGTGATTGCCATCAGAAAAATAAGTCGAAGAATACCATTTTTTCTCAAGTGCTTCTTGAGAAAGTTACTCACAGTCCTACCTAGTTCCTACCTTTGACGGTTTTCCGGCAAATAATTAGAAACTTTGTTTTACTGCGTACTTCTGAGGGGCTGTAGCTCCCTCAAGAAGCACTCTAGGGAAAAATGTTATTCTTACTTTTCCACTTATTTTCTTGAAAGGAATCACCCCCCGAAGTGTTATGCAAGGTCACCAAGACACCCTGTATCTCGTCCACAATGTTTATTCAGTCACTATGTTATGTCACTATTTCAACAACTGATAGTGCGATCTTGAAGATGGGAGTATTAGAATAAGTCAGGTTTTCTCCAATACATTTTTTACTGAAGTTGAAAAACAAGGTTGAGCTCATCGCATCTCACCAAATAAGAGCCATTCGTTAAAAAAGTGACATAACCACTGAATAAACATTGTGAATGAGAGTAGCGAGACTAGAGGTAGGTACAATCTGTTTTTCTGACATCTAAATCGTCAGTTTCAGATCTGTCAAGATGTTCCAAGATTTTTGCGTAAAATAAAATCTCGACAAATTTCTGTGTAAAAATTTCAAATAAGTATGACAGTAATAATGCCTCGAATAATGCAAATGTCATAAAACAGGCTATACGGGGTGTTCCAGCCATGACAGCAAAAAAATTAACTGTGGGTAGATCTTGTCAAAATATGACGGATGATCCTATATATATTATTTTGCACAGTGCGGCCTAATGACGAGGATACAGCCCTTCAAAACTCACTTTCTTGAGATTTCAAAAAATTTCAATTCAGGAACGTTTACACAAAATTTACCTAACTTTGGCACAGACTGGTCTGTCGAAACTATCTACTGATCTGCCAAATTTTTGAAGAATCCAGTCAGTGGCGTGAAAGTTACGAGTGTCAATAATTCAGAAGCATCCAAAGAAAAGCTGGCTCAAGGTGACCCCCCTCACAATTTCTAAGCTACGGGTTGGATTATTTTGAAACTTTGCAGGTTGATGGATAATGTTGATGAGCCAGCTTATGCTGAATTAAAGCTGATTTTGTCGAAACGTTCCTGAGTTTCAATTTTTTTGAATCCGAAAAAAGTGAACTTTCTGTATCTGGGGCCGTATCTTCGTCATTTCTTCGTCATTGAAACACATTTTGTTCGACTGCCCTCTGTACCGGCCCTTCAGACGAGACATCCAGGAGATCCTGAACGCGGTGGATACTCATGATCTACTCAAAAAAGTTGAAAAAGAGCAGGCCGTAGCTCTCTACAGATTCATGGGGAGATGTATGCGGTACAGGGAAATATTGTTGGAGGAATATCACTAGGTTCGATTTATTATTGTTTCAAATCTTTGTTTTCTTTTGCTGTCAGGTTCTCTCACCTATAGAAATGGGAAAACGGGAAATTTTGGTTTATGTATGCTTACTATTTTTTGTTTATGTATTTTGGTTTGTA
The DNA here is from genome assembly GCA_949128115.1 of Anaspis maculata. NCBI lineage: Eukaryota > Metazoa > Arthropoda > Insecta > Coleoptera > Scraptiidae > Anaspis > Anaspis maculata. The sequence continues at coordinate 93,460,000 of OX421962.1, forward strand.
TCTGGCTTACTTTTTCTGATATTGAGTTTTGTTTCTTATTGAACTCGTGTTCTTTATTATCTATATAATGCGAACAATAAACCTTTATTTATTTATTTATCTTCGTCATTAGGCTGAGCTTTGCAAAGTGGTATACTTATAGGTTTTCGTCGTATTTGGACAAGATATACGCACAGTTAATTTTTTTTATATCTCCGCTGAAACACCCTCTATGCATAGACCATAGTCCGGTTTTAAATTAAAACGAGTGAAAAATTTTCACGGAGTCATCTTGAAAAATAAAAGACTCGATTTTTGTCTGACACTTTTCAAGCATTTTGTAAACTGGATAGCGTGCCACGACAGATTTCTTTGATCGCGAGATCGAATAAGTGGTGTAGCATTTTGTCCGCTCGCCCAAAACTATATTATTTCATTCAGTAGATAAATCCTAGGCTCCAGCCCGCAGAACAGAGAACTTTTCTACTTGTACCTATAGAAGTTTTTTCACATAGGTAGGTATACATCAACAACAAGGCACTAATTAACAAAGTCTTGTCGGGAATTTCTATCACATGTATACGCGATTCCGCCGTTACTTTTTACGTTGTTTTTTTATGGTTTTATGCTTTGCTAGTGGTAGCTGAAGCATTCTGTCACGTGAGCGAAATCCGGTGGTGGCGTTGGGTAGGTTAATCTCAAGAGAATTTACACGGCGAGTACACGCTTCTGGGGCGTAGGTCTGCCCAAAAAAAAGCGAAAAAATTTGCAGGCACTCGTTTGAGAACTAGCAATAGAATAAAAGCACCTATTTCCACAAAAAAAATATTCAACTGATGTTGACAAAGCCATTTTAGTCGGCTCCTATTTCTTTTACTTTGTTCGACAGACAGGTTTAGTCGATAGCCACGACAGAAGGAAAGCCACTAGGAAATGACGTCCTTAAGCGCGCGCGAAAAGGTATAGAAGACCCTGCTGCTTTGGAGGATCAGGACAACATACCAACATCAATACCAGACAGTTAAAATAATTATATCGGATTTTCCAAAAGTTCGCTAGCAAATATTGAGCAATCAGCTTCTGAGTGAATTCCAAACTAAAACTTCGTTAGACAGCGCTAAACCTCACAGGATTTTCTATCAGAGCTGTAGTAGTTTTACTTCCAGCACGGTTTTCCGGATTATCATATTCATATTCATATTCATTTATTAACCCTTTTTCTGTACATTGCACAATAGGGCAAGTCTATTATCCATATAAGTAACAGTTGAAAATAATACACAAAAACAACAGTTGAAAATAATACACAAAAACAATCACGCTCACGCGGCAAGACAACGACAAAACTACACACAAAAAAAAAAGAACGCCAAGGTCCACAGACCTCCAGAGAGTGACCAACTACTCGACCCCCACAGAAAGCTCTAACGGTCCGCCGGTCGCCGGTCGCTCCCACCCCCCACCTGAATCCATTCAACAAACTCAGGCAAGCTGTAGAAGCAACCACCAACCAACAAAGACTTCAACATCTTCCTAAAGCCAACAGTCGTCGGGCATGACCTCAGAGAATCCGGCAATATATTGTACAACTTACATCCCGAAAAAACAGGCGACTTCTGAAAAAAGGCATGCCTCGCCCTCGCCAGGCTGAATCGATCCCCCCATCTAGTACTGTAGTGGTGGTTGTGGCAGTTCAGTGGGAATTTCTGCTTATTTGAATGGATATAGCACAATAAGCTCAAGATGTAAATAGAGGTTACTGTAAGAATTCTCTCCTCCTTAAATATCTCCCTACAGGATGACCGACACTGAAGACCGAATATGAGTCGCAGAATTCTCTTCTGTAAAATAAATACACGATCAACCTCACTTGACTGGCCCCAGACCTCAATGTTAAATTTGATTGCCGAGTATACGTGAGCGTAGTATACACTCAACAAAACGGGTCTGTTTACGCTTTCTTTGAGAGAGCGGATTATGTAATAACTCTTCCCAAGCCTATCACAAACCGCTCCCACTTGTGCTCTCCAGTCAAGAGAAGTATCCAGCCATGTTCCCAGAAATTTGACTTCATGTTTGGTGTCCAAAACATGACCATCAAATGTGAAAACGCTATGTGATGGTTGTCTGTACTTGTTGTGGAACTCGATAACTTCTGTCTTTCCCGCATTAACAATCAATCGATTCGAGTGACACCAAGCACTGAAGCACTGCAACATCCCATCCACTTTGGCTCGTAAAGTGTCACTATCGGGATCGGAGATGACGACGGTCGTGTCATCTGCATACATAAACACCTTTCCCACGGGTAGATGATTGGGAAGATCATTGGCGAACAGTAAAAAAATAAGCGGCCCGATATTTCCCCCCTGAGGAGTGCCTCCACTCAAGGAGAATTCATCGGACACACTTCCTCTCACCCGGACCACAAACTTCCGGTCACTTAGATAGGATTTAATCCATTCAAGAATAGGACCCCGAAGTCCCAAACTGTTTATCTTTTTGCATACGAAGTCAGTGTTAATCGTGTCAAATGCCCTGGTCAGATCAAACAGAACAGCAACCACGTACTCATTGCGATCCATTCGTTCGCCTATGTATTGTGAAAGGTCGATCGTGGCAGAGGTGACAGAGCAACCCGCCCGAAATCCGTGCTGACAATCCGTAAGCAAACTAAATTTATTTAAAAATTGATAGATTTTTTGGCTCATGATCTTTTCGAATATTTTTGAAAACACGCTGAGTAAGGATATAGGTCGGTAGTTGCTAATACAGGTCGGATCCCCCCTCTTGAGAACAGGCACGACAGCCGCCGTTCTCAAGCAGGACGGAAACTTCCCAGATGCCACCGATCTATTAACAATGTCCGCCAGAGCAGAGGATATCTGCGATGCACACAATTTCACGACTTCAACAGGGACTTCATCCAGCCCTGTGGATTTTTTATTGGGCATCTCCTTTATGATTCTTTCTATGTCAACTTCCGTTACCGGGTCAAAAAACATCGAGCGGTCAGCTGTCGGTCCGGTCGTGCAGTCTGCAATCGGTGTGCCGCTACCAAAGGCATTAGCAATTGTCTGATCGACAATCGTCGATAAATACTCTCCAAAGAGACCAGCAACACAGTCCGGGTCAGTAACGATAGCGTCATCATGCCTAATTCGTAGGTCCCCAGGCCCTGCAGACCTCCCAGTCAACTCACGGACAACAGCCCAGACTCCCCGACCCCCACTACCCAAGCTTAGAATTCTACCATCATAGTAACGCTTTTTCTCGCTTGCAATAGCTGAGTTCAGTCTCTTTTTGTTTTCCCTATATTTTTTGTTTAAATCAGGATCGTCCAAACATTTGCGCAACCAATTGAGTTCCTTCAAATCCCGCAATTCTTGTATTAGACGGTCGGAGAAAACAATTTTTTTATTTTTATTCCTAGATTTGAACTTTTTTCTATACTTTGGAAAAGCCACCTCAAAGCACCACATAAAGCCGCTCAAAAAACTTTCAAAGACAACGTCCACATCGCCATCGGGTAACACATTGTCAAAATGTGATGACATCAAACAAAGAAAATCATTTTTCGTACGTTCATTGAACCTACGGGCAAAAGAAATGTTACCATCAGGCGTGCCGATATCGTTATCTCTAGTCTCCAAGCGAGAGGGAGGCAAGCTGCAGCGGACAAATTGACCATGATGATCCGACAGGCCCGGGTCATAATTGAGACAATCAATGTACTCCGGACCACTCGAGACCACATAGTCAATAGCCGAATAAGAGGTGTAAGATCGCGTTCTGAAAACTCGCGTATGCCCGACAAGGATCGACGTCATGCCAAAAGACCCAAAGAGATCCGACAAAACTTTAAATTTCATCGAATCTGTCGACCGGTCAATATTCAAATCCCCGCACAAAATCACAATCTCATAGACATTAAAAACCAAGGACAAAAGCTGAGTCAGCTTCTCGAAAAATATGTCGCAGTCACCCATTGGAGGTCGGTAGATAGTTAAGACACATGAGAATCTGCGGAACACCACCGCCGAACACTCAATGTGCATTTCCTCAGCGAAACTCTTAATTCCGGGAAGGGGCCTGAAATGGGGGGCCACCCCACAGTCCGCGTATATTGCCGTGCCACCGTGGACATGATCGGACCTGCAAAAACTATCAATCAGTACAAAGCCTCTCAAGGTAGTATTATTAATTTGAGAGTTACTCATCCAGTGCTCATCAAAACACAGCAGCCATGGTCTGTGTTTGCAAGCCAACATTTCAACCAGACCAATCTTGTTTGACAGGCACTGTATGTTTATGTGGAAAACAGTCATTATGCTGGACATGTCCTCAGTTTGGTCCGAATGTTCTATGCGGTCTTCATCCTGCTCGCTCTTGGATGAAAAAACCTGCTGATCATGGATCCAGGGGGCCAGTTGCTTGGATCCATTGCGGCCCCGAAGTCCTCCCCGCCAACCCCGACTTTAAATGATGAGTAAATATCAGGGTGTTTCGACGTCATCTTCTCTATACTGACTGCGGTCAGTATTGGCTGCAGGTACTTGTGCACCTGATCACTGGTAGTTGATGGATTGAGTCTAGAAACATATACGTAATTATTCCTAGGCACAGCCTTCAGGATGTCACTGTTGGCCTTGGAACAGCCAACAACTCCTCCTTTGCGTTGTCCCTTCTTCCGATTAACTGTCTTCCATTCATTCACAGACTCGCGCACAGCAGCACCACCACTAAGCTGCCGCAGCGATACGTCTTGTCTGTCCTCAGAAACTTTCGCCACATCAAGGTTCACTTTTAGTTGTTTATTTACATTTCTTCTCTCGGCGGTGCCCTTATCATGGCTTTTTTTTTGCGTTACTATCTGCCGAACTTCTTCTTTGTCATCTAGTTTCTTATCGCTCGTGTTTACATTTTTGGCTTCAGGTTTTTCTTCTCGTGATTTACCTGGCTCGATAGATGGCGCGATGGTCTTCAATCTTTCTTGCAGTAGAGAAATTTGACTATATAATGAGGCAATTAGTTCATCTTTGGTACCAATGATTGTTTCCTTGTCGGCTATTATCTTGCGCATCAGCGAGACCACACTCTCGCCCGGCTCGTCCTCGTCGTCGTCCGACTCCTCCACCACGTTCCCACACTCCGCACGTTGTCCTCCGTTGACCTTGGCAGGGTCCGAACAGCAATTAGTCGTGTTGTCGACAAAAATGTCGATGTTTCGTGTTTCGCAACAATATCTATGGACGTTCCGGTCACACTTGACGCACTTCACGAACCTCGATACTGCCGGTCTATTGCACAATCTGCATATCTTTGCAGCGTCGCCCGAAGGCACGTTGTCATTGGCCGCCATCTTTATATCTATATATCTTCCAAGCTATATCACGCCTTGCTGCAATTTTGTCGGGCTTCACGCAGCAAACATTTACCTAGGTAGCAGATATACCAACGCCAAGTGGATTTATACTCCAAAATTTGTTCCGTTTCACATTCAAACCATAAGAATCTGCCATCATTGATATTCATATCTGCTTGAGCTCACTGTTGGTTATCTGTATGATGAGTTTTGTGTCTCGTTTTGACTTACGAACTGCGCCAACTGACTCTTATATCTGGGGTTGATTATACCTCATCTCTCATCAGTAACATCTCCGGGAATCTCTAATAATCCCCTTGTTTACACCTGATGTTGAATAAATTAAGACGGCAGGCTTCTCTCTGCTTCAGTGATGCGAAATTAAATTCGAGTAGAGCTAGCTATTTATCGAATTGAGCTGTCGGAAGAGTTGACAACACGTGATTAATTCAAAACTGCCAAAGAACTTACTTTGGCAACAGCTGCAAAGCTACTCTTCATTGGAAACAAAGTTTCCCAACGGGTATATAGGAAGTTTCTAATTTACGGACTGGACTGGACCACACGGACTGAGCTGGACTCGCCGTCTAGACAAACAAGACCAATGGCATCTTGTGACCCACTCTCGAATTTACCTACTAATCGCATAAAATCTGACGGACTGGCTTTCTGTAGTGGTTCGACCAAAATGAAACTTGGCACATGTGGAGACATCCTCGCGAGCTATATTTTTGTGATTCCACCCCTTCAAAGTTTCAACCCCTATTCTGGTCCGTCGCATAAAAACTGACGAACTGGCTATTTGTAGTGGTCCGACTAAAATGAAACTTGGCACATGTGGAGACATCCTCTCGAGCTAAATTTTTGTGAATCCTCCCCTTCAAAATTTCAACCCCTATTCTGGTCCGTCGCATAAAATCTGACGGACTGGCTATTTGTAGTGGTCCGACCAAAATGAAACTTGGCACATGTGGAGACATCCTCCCGAGCTATATTTTTGTGATTCCACCCTTTCAAAATTTCAACCCCTATTCTGGTCCGTCGCATAAAATCTGACGGACTGGCTATTTGTAGTGGTCCGACCAAAATGAAACTTGGCACATGTGGAGACATCTTCCCGAGCTATATTTTTGTGATTCCACCCCTTCAAAATTTCAACCCCTATTCTGGTCCGTCGCATAAAATCTGACGGACTGGCTATTTGTAGTGGTCCGACTAAAATGAAACTTGGCACATGTGGAGACATCCTCTCGAGCTAAATTTTTGTGATTCCACCCCTTCAAAGTTTCAACCCCTATTCTGGTCCGTCGCATAAAATCTGACGGACTGGCTATTTGTAGTGGTCCGACTAAAATGAAACTTGGCACATGTGGAGACATCCTCTCGAGCTAAATTTTTGTGATTCCACCCCTTCAAAATTTCAACCTCTATTCTGGTCCGTCGCATAAAATCTGACGGACTGGCTATTTGTAGTGGTCCGACTAAAATGAAACTTGGCACATGTGGAGACATCCTCTCGAGCTAAATTTTTGTGATTCCACCCCTTCAAAGTTTCAACCCCTATTCTGGTCCGTCGCATAAAATCTGACGGACTGACTATTTGTAGTGGTCCGACTAAAATGAAACTTGGCACATGTGGAGACATCCTCTCGAGCTAAATTTTTGTGAATCCTCCCCTTCAAAATTTCAACCCCTATTCTGGTCCGTCGCATAAAATCTGACGGACTGGCTATTTGTAGTGGTCCGACTAAAATGAAACTTGGCACATGTGGAGACATCCCCTCGAGCTAAATTTTTGTGATTCCACCCCTTCAAAGTTTCAACCCCTATTCTGGTCCGTCGCATAAAATCTGACGGACTGGCTATTTGTAGTGGTCCGACTAAAATGAAACTTGGCACATGTGGAGACATCCTCTCGAGCTAAATTTTTGTGATTCCACCCCTTCAAAGTTTCAACCCCTATTCTGGTCCGTCGCATAAAATCTGACGGACTGGCTATTTGTAGTGGTCCGACCAAAATGAAACTTGGCACATGTGGAGACATCCTCCCGAGCTATATTTTTGTGATTCCACCCCTTCAAAATTTCAACCCCTATTCTGGTCCGTCGCATAAAATCTGACGGACTGGCTATTTGTAGTGGTCCGACTAAAATGAAACTTGGCACATGTGGAGACATCCTCTCGAGCTAAATTTTTGTGATTCCGCCCCTTCAAAATTTCAACCCCTATTCTGGTCCGTCGCATAAAATCTGACGGACTGGCTATTTGTAGTGGTCCGACCAAAATGAAACTTGGCACATGTGGAGACATCCTCCCGAGCTATATTTTTGTGATTCCACCCTTTAAAAATTTCAACCCCTATTCTGGTCCGTCGCATAAAATCTGACGAACTGGCTATTTGTAGTGGTCCGACTAAAATGAAACTTGGCACATGTGGAGACATCCTTCCGAGCTATATTTGAGAGATTTCATCCCTTCAAAATTTCAACCCCTATTCTGGTCCGTCGCATAAAAACTGACGGACTGGCTATTTGTAGTGGTCCGACCAAAATGAAACTTGGCACATGTGGAGACATCCTCCCGAGCTATATTTTTGTGATTCCACCCTTTCAAAATTTCAACCCCTATTCTGGTCCGTCGCATAAAATCTGACGGACTGGCTATTTGTAGTGGTCCGACCAAAATGAAACTTGGCACATGTGGAGACATCCTCCCGAGCTATATTTTTGAGATTCCATCCCTTCAAAATTTCAACCCCTATTCTGGTCCGTCGCATAAAAACTGACGGACTGGCTATTTGTAGTGGTCCGACCAAAATGAAACTTGGCACATGTGGAGACATCCTCCCGAGCTATATTTTTGTGATTCCACCCTTTCAAAATTTCAACCCCTATTCTGGTCCGTCGCATAAAATCTGACGGACTGGCTATTTGTAGTGGTCCGACCAAAATGAAACTTGGCACATGTGGAGACATCCTCCCGAGCTATATTTTTGAGATTCCATCCCTTCAAAATTTCAACCCCTATTCTGGTCCGTCGCATAAAAACTGACGGACTGGCTATTTGTAGTGGTCCGACCAAAATGAAACTTGGCACATGTGGAGACATCCTCCCGAGCTATATTTTTGTGATTCCACCCTTTCAAAATTTCAACCCCTATTCTGGTCCGTCGCATAAAATCTGACGGACTGGCTATTTGTAGTGGTCCGACCAAAATGAAACTTGGCACATGTGGAGACATCCTCCCGAGCTATATTTTTGAGATTCCATCCCTTCAAAATTTCAACCCCTATTCTGGTCCGTCGCATAAAAACTGACGGACTGGCTATTTGTAGTGGTCCGACCAAAATGAAACTTGGCACATGTGGAGACATCCTCCCGAGCTATATTTTTGTGATTCCACCCTTTCAAAATTTCAACCCCTATTCTGGTCCGTCGCATAAAATCTGACGGACTGGCTATTTGTAGTGGTCCGACTAAAATGAAACTTGGCACATGTGGAGACATCCTCCCGAGCTATATTTTTGTGATTCCATCCCTTCAAAATTTCAACCCCTATTCTGGTCCGTCGCATAAAATCTGACGGACTGGCTATTTGTAGTGGTCCGACCAAAATGAAACTTGGCACATGTGGAGACATCCTCCCGAGCTATATTTTTGTGATTCCACCCTTTCAAAATTTCAACCCCTATTCTGGTCCGTCGCATAAAATCTGACGGACTGGCTATTTGTAGTGGTCCGACCAAAATGAAACTTGGCACATGTGGAGACATCCTCCCGAGCTATATTTTTGAGATTCCATCCCTTCAAAATTTCAACCCCTATTCTGGTCCGTCGCATAAAAACTGACGGACTGGCTATTTGTAGTGGTCCGACCGAAATGAAACTTGGCACATGTGGAAACATCCTCCCGAGCTATATTTTTGTGATTCCACCCTTTCAAAATTTCAACCCCTATTCTGGTCCGTCGCATAAAATCTGACGGACTGGCTATTTGTAGTGGTCCGACCAAAATGAAACTTGGCACATGTGGAGACATCCTCCCGAGCTATATTTTTGTGATTCCACCCTTTCAAAATTTCAACCCCTATTCTGGTCCGGCGCATAAAATCTGACGGACTGGCTATTTGTAGTGGTCCGACCAAAATGAAACTTGGCACATGTGGAGACATCCTCCCGAGCTATATTTTTGTGGATCCACCCCTTCCAAAATTTCAACCCCTATTCTGGTCCGTCGCATAAAATCTGACAAACTGGCTATTTGTAGTGGTCCGACTAAAATGAAACTTGGCACATGTGGAGACATCCTCCCGAGCTATATTTGTGAGATTTCATCCCTTCGAAATTTCAACCCCTATTCTGGTCCGTCGCATAAAAACTGACGGACTGGCTATTTGTAGTGGTCCGACCAAAATGAAACTTGGCACATGTGGAGACATCCTCCCGAGCTATATTTTTGTGATTCCACCCTTTCAAAATTTCAACCCCTATTCTGGTCCGTCGCATAAAATCTGACGGACCGGCTATTTGTAGTGGTCCGACCAAAATGAAACTTGGCACATGTGGAGACATCCTCCCGAGCTATATTTGTGAGATTTCATCCCTTCGAAATTTCAACCCCTATTCTGGTCCGTCGCATAAAAACTGACGGACTGGCTATTTGTAGTGGTCCGACCAAAATGAAACTTGGCACATGTAGAGACATCCTCCCGAGCTATATTTTTGTGATTCCACCCTTTCAAAATTTCAACCCCTATTCTGGTCCGTCGCATAAAATCTGACGGACCGGCTATTTCTAGTGGTCCGACCAAAATGAAACTTGGCACATGTGGAGACATCCTCCCGAGCTATATTTGTGAGATTTCATCCCTTCGAAATTTCAACCCCTATTCTGGTCCGTCGCATAAAAACTGACGGACTGGCTATTTGTAGTGGTCCGACCAAAATGAAACTTGGCACATGTAGAGACATCCTCCCGAGCTATATTTTTGTGATTCCACCCTTTCAAAATTTCAACCCCTATTCTGGTCCGTCGCATAAAATCTGACGGACTGGCTATTTGTAGTGGTCCGACTGAAATGAAACTTGGCACATGTGGAGACATCCTCCCGAGCTATATTTTTGTGATCCCATCCCTTCAAAATTTCAACCCCTATTCTGGTCCGTCGCATAAAATCTGACGGACTGGCTATTTGTAGTGGTCCGACTAAAATGAAACTTGGCACATGTGGAGACATCCTCCCGAGCTATATTTTTGTGATCCCATCCCTTCAAAATTTCAACCCCTATTCTGGTCCGTCGCATAAAATCTGACGGACTGGCTATTTGTAGTGGTCCGACTAAAATGAAACTTGGCACATGTGGAGACATCCTCCCGAGCTAAATTTTTGTGATTCCACCCCTTCAAAGTTTCAACCCCTATTCTGGTCCGTCGCATAAAATCTGACGGACTGGCTATTTGTAGTGGTCCGACTAAAATGAAACTTGGCACATGTGGAGACATCCTCTCGAGCTAAATTTTTGTGATTCCACCCCTTCAAAGTTCCAACCCCTATTCTGGTCCGTCGCATAAAATCTGACGGACTGGCTATTTGTAGTGGTCCGACCAAAATGAAACTTGGCACATGTGGAGACATCCTCCCGAGCTATATTTTTGTGATTCCACCCCTTCAAAATTTCAACCCCTATTCTGGTCCGTCGCATAAAATCTGACGGACTGGCTATTTGTAGTGGTCCGACTAAAATGAAACTTGGCACATGTGGAGACATCCTCTCGAGCTAAATTTTTGTGATTCCGCCTCTTCAAAATTTCAACCCCTATTCTGGTCCGTCGCATAAAATCTGACGGACTGGCTATTTGTAGTGGTCCGACTAAAATGAAACTTGGCACATGTGGAGACATCCTCCCGAGCTATATTTTTGTGATCCCATCCCTTCAAAATTTCAACCCCTATTCTGGTCCGTCGCATAAAATCTGACGGACTGGCTATTTGTAGTGGTCCGACTAAAATGAAACTTGGCACATGTGGAGACATCCTCCCGAGCTAAATTTTTGTGATTCCACCCCTTCAATGTTTCAACCCCTATTCTGGTCCGTCGCATAAAATCTGACGGACTGGCTATTTGTAGTGGTCCGACTAAAATGAAACTTGGCACATGTGGAGACATCCTCTCGAGCTAAATTTTTGTGATTCCACCCCTTCAAAGTTTCAACCCCTATTCTGGTCCGTCGCATAAAATCTGACGGACTGGCTATTTGTAGTGGTCCGACCAAAATGAAACTTGGCACATGTGGAGACATCCTCCCGAGCTATATTTTTGTGATTCCACCCCTTCAAAATTTCAACCCCTATTCTGGTCCGTCGCATAAAATCTGACGGACTGGCTATTTGTAGTGGTCCGACTAAAATGAAACTTGGCACATGTGGAGACATCCTCCCGAGCTATATTTTTGTGATCCCATCCCTTCAAAATTTCAACCCCTATTCTGGTCCGTCGCATAAAATCTGACGGACTGGCTATTTGTAGTGGTCCGACTAAAATGAAACTTGGCACATGTGGAGACATCCTCCCGAGCTATATTTTTGTGATCCCATCCCTTCAAAATTTCAACCCCTATTCTGGTCCGTCGCATAAAATCTGACGGACTGGCTATTTGTAGTGGTCCGACTAAAATGAAACTTGGCACATGTGGAGACATCCTCTCGAGCTAAATTTTTGTGATTCCACCCCTTCAAAGTTTCAACCCCTATTCTGGTCCGTCGCATAAAATCTGACGGACTGGCTATTTGTAGTGGTCCGACTAAAATGAAACTTGGCACATGTGGAGACATCCTCTCGAGCTAAATTTTTGTGATTCCACCCCTTCAAAGTTTCAACCCCTATTCTGGTCCGTCGCATAAAATCTGACGGACTGGCTATTTGTAGTGGTCGGACCAAAATGAAACTTGGCACATGTGGAGACATCCTCCCGAGCTATATTTTTGTGATTCCACCCCTTCAAAATTTCAACCCCTATTCTGGTCCGTCGCATAAAATCTGACGGACTGGCTATTTGTAGTGGTCCGACTAAAATGAAACTTGGCACATGTGGAGACATCCTCTCGAGCTAAATTTTTGTGATTCCGCCCCTTCAAAATTTCAACCCCTATTCTGGTCCGTCGCATAAAATCTGACGGACTGGCTATTTGTAGTGGTCCGACCAAAATGAAACTTGGCACATGTGGAGACATCCTCCCGAGCTATATTTTTGTGATTCCACCCTTTAAAAATTTCAACCCCTATTCTGGTCCGTCGCATAAAATCTGACGAACTGGCTATTTGTAGTGGTCCGACTAAAATGAAACTTGGCACATGTGGAGACATCCTTCCGAGCTATATTTTTGAGATTCCATCCCTTCAAAATTTCAACCCCTATTCTGGTCCGTCGCATAAAAACTGACGGACTGGCTATTTGTAGTGGTCCGACCGAAATGAAACTTGGCACATGTGGAAACATCCTCCCGAGCTATATTTTTGTGATTCCACCCTTCCAAAATTTCAACCCCTATTCTGGTCCGTCGCATAAAATCTGACGGACTGGCTATTTGTAGTGGTCCGACCAAAATGAAACTTGGCACATGTGGAGACATCCTCCCGAGCTATATTTTTGTGATTCCACCCTTTCAAAATTTCAACCCCTATTCTGGTCCGTCGCATAAAATCTGACAAACTGGCTATTTGTAGTGGTCCGACTAAAATGAAACTTGGCACATGTGGAGACATCCTCCCGAGCTATATTTGTGAGATTTCATCCCTTCGAAATTTCAACCCCTATTCTGGTCCGTCGCATAAAAACTGACGGACTGGCTATTTGTAGTGGTCCGACCAAAATGAAACTTGGCACATGTGGAGACATCCTCCCGAGCTATATTTTTGTGATTCCACCCTTTCAAAATTTCAACCCCTATTCTGGTCCGTCGCATAAAATCTCACGGACCGGCTATTTGTAGTGGTCCGACCAAAATGAAACTTGGCACATGTGGAGACATCCTCCCGAGCTATATTTGTGAGATTTCATCCCTTCGAAATTTCAACCCCTATTCTGGTCCGTCGCATAAAAACTGACGGACTGGCTATTTGTAGTGGTCCGACCAAAATGAAACTTGGCACATGTAGAGACATCCTCCCGAGCTATATTTTTGTGATTCCACCCTTTCAAAATTTCAACCCCTATTCTGGTCCGTCGCATAAAATCTGACGGACCGGCTATTTCTAGTGGTCCGACCAAAATGAAACTTGGCACATGTGGAGACATCCTCCCGAGCTATATTTGTGAGATTTCATCCCTTCGAAATTTCAACCCCTATTCTGGTCCGTCGCATAAAAACTGACGGACTGGCTATTTGTAGTGGTCCGACCAAAATGAAACTTGGCACATGTGGAGACATCCTCCCGAGCTATATTTTTGAGATTCCATCCCTTCAAAATTTCAACCCCTATTCTGGTCCGTCGCATAAAAACTGACGGACTGGCTATTTGTAGTGGTCCGACCGAAATGAAACTTGGCACATGTGGAAACATCCTCCCGAGCTATATTTTTGTGATTCCACCCTTTCAAAATTTCAACCCCTATTCTGGTCCGTCGCATAAAATCTGACGGGCTGGCTATTTGTAGTGGTCCGACCAAAATGAAACTTGGCACATGTGGAGACATCCTCCCGAGCTATATTTTTGTGATTCCACCCTTTCAAAATTTCAACCCCTATTCTGGTCCGGCGCATAAAATCTGACGGACTGGCTATTTGTAGTGGTCCGACCAAAATGAAACTTGGCACATGTGGAGACATCCTCCCGAGCTATATTTTTGTGAATCCACCCCTTCCAAAATTTCAACCCCTATTCTGGTCCGTCGCATAAAATCTGACAAACTGGCTATTTGTAGTGGTCCGACTAAAATGAAACTTGGCACATGTGGAGACATCCTCCCGAGCTATATTTGTGAGATTTCATCCCTTCGAAATTTCAACCCCTATTCTGGTCCGTCGCATAAAAACTGACGGACTGGCTATTTGTAGTGGTCCGACCAAAATGAAACTTGGCACATGTGGAGACATCCTCCCGAGCTATATTTTTGTGATTCCACCCTTTCAAAATTTCAACCCCTATTCTGGTCCGTCGCATAAAATCTCACGGACCGGCTATTTGTAGTGGTCCGACCAAAATGAAACTTGGCACATGTGGAGACATCCTCCCGAGCTATATTTGTGAGATTTCATCCCTTCGAAATTTCAACCCCTATTCTGGTCCGTCGCATAAAAACTGACGGACTGGCTATTTGTAGTGGTCCGACCAAAATGAAACTTGGCACATGTAGAGACATCCTCCCGAGCTATATTTTTGTGATTCCACCCTTTCAAAATTTCAACCCCTATTCTGGTCCGTCGCATAAAATCTGACGGACCGGCTATTTCTAGTGGTCCGACCAAAATGAAACTTGGCACATGTGGAGACATCCTCCCGAGCTATATTTGTGAGATTTCATCCCTTCGAAATTTCAACCCCTATTCTGGTCCGTCGCATAAAAACTGACGGACTGGCTATTTGTAGTGGTCCGACCAAAATGAAACTTGGCACATGTAGAGACATCCTCTCGAGCTATATTTTTGTGATTCCACCCTTTCAAAATTTCAACCCCTATTCTGGTCCGTCGCATAAAATCTGACGGACTGGCTATTTGTAGTGGTCCGACTGAAATGAAACTTGGCACATGTGGAGACATCCTCCCGAGCTATATTTTTGTGATCCCATCCCTTCAAAATTTCAACCCCTATTCTGGTCCGTCGCATAAAATCTGACGGACTGGCTATTTGTAGTGGTCCGACTAAAATGAAACTTGGCACATGTGGAGACATCCTCCCGAGCTATATTTTTGTGATCCCATCCCTTCAAAATTTCAACCCCTATTCTGGTCCGTCGCATAAAATCTGACGGACTGGCTATTTGTAGTGGTCCGACTAAAATGAAACTTGGCACATGTGGAGACATCCTCTCGAGCTATATTTTTGTGATCCCATCCCTTCAAAATTTCAACCCCTATTCTGGTCCGTCGCATAAAATCTGACGGACTGGCTATTTGTAGTGGTCCGACTAAAATGAAACTTGGCACATGTGGAGACATCCTCCCGAGCTATCTTTTTGTGATTCCACCTGTAGCAGTACCATGCGCGCATCATCACCGTGCAGCTTGCGCACCCCACTAAAGCGGTAGTCCATAAAAGCGTCAGCTCACTACCGCACGCTATCTTCGCCTTCTGGATGCTCTCGCTGCCGCAAGTACTCCTACTTTGGTCCGTGCAATAAACCTGGTATAACCGAACCCGTGTGCAATTCATTAGGACCTCACAAACATGTGTCGCCGATGTTTATACCTGGCTCAATAAGCCAGAAATTCTGCCTCAAAGTTCAGCCACGTTCAGCGAACACAATAATCGGAATCCATAACGACGTCACCGATCACACACTTATTGATTTTCACATCAGCAAGTATTCATTGCTATGGAGAATCCAGGTATGTTAAGTGAAAAAGTCCTAGTAACTGCTGGTGTTAAAATCAACAAGTGTGTGATTGGTGACGTCATGGATTCCGATTTTTGTGTTGGCTGGACTTTGAGGCAGAATTTCTGGCTTATCGGGCCGGTACAGATATCGGCGACACTTTCGGCGACACATCAATGGAAAGCCCAGAGAAAGCAGCTTTTTTTTCATCTGAAGTATTTTGTTTTGTCGGTCATGAATTCCCGAATTCTTGTGACTCAGCCGATCCAAATTGCGTTTACTTGGAAACTAGAGCACCTACAAGCCTAGGCGCCCCCTCAAAACGAAGCTTATAGATCAGCTTCCCCCCAATTGAATTTTTTTTTGTTGCCTCGATATTTTCTGAAAAAATCGCGCTGGACTGTTTTAGCTGGGACACTCTGTATATTGGGTAGTATCAAGAAAAAATTAGCATGAGCGTTTGCTTGGATTCCATAGGCGTTGCTAGGGAAAGTCCGCTTAGCAACTCCTCAAAAATCTAAGCAAATGCTTATGCTTATTTTTAGCGCACTTTTCCAAAAAATGGTAAAAAGGCGCTTTTAGCTTCACTTTGTCCGTCTGTCCGTATCCGTCTGTCCGTACCCGGGAAAACTTCTCAGGGAAAAAAGATATCGATGTGGTGTAAACGCTGATCAATAGTGCATATGTCCAGGATGTCAAGTTGACTTTTGGTTTTTGTTATTCTGCCGGCATCTTTGATCCACCATTTGGAATCTCTCTAAAAGTGATCTGATTGAGATGAATTTTGCAGGCAATGTAAACCACATCAAGATCTATCCAATTTTCGACAAATGAACATGAACGACAATTGTATTCTCCATATTGAACATGTTTCGAAGTGATAGAACTAGGAGAATTATGCCTCAACGAGAAGAGATATCGATGTGGTGCAAACGCTAATCAAATGCGTTCGTAACCACCATTTGAAGTTGACCAATTATTTTTGTGGCTTGGCCGTCATCTTTGATCCGTTATTTTGAATTTCTCTGAAAGTGGTCCGCTTTGAGTGAAATTCACAGGCGATGTGAACTTTATCAAAATACATCCGATTTTGGACGAATGATGCTTTGCCGTCATCTTGGCCACCATAATTGAAATTTCTTATCACTTAACGATTTTCATGGAGCCTGGGACTTACCTTTTGTTTCGTATGATCATTCTTATTCTCCAACCAAATTCCTACATTCTGCCGCCATTTTGGCCGTCATATTGAAATCTCTTATTATTGAAACGATTTTCATGAAACTTGGAACTGACCCTTGTCTAGTACGATCATTTTTATTTTCAAGCCAAATTTCATGATTCTGACGCTATTTTGGTCGCCATATTGAAATTTTTGCCCAAATAACGGTAGAACCCTAATTAACATCCTTTATTCACTAATCCTTCAAAAAGGAAGTGCGCTACTGAGCCTCATGCCCATGAGGCATATTCGCTTGTTTATTAATACTAGATACCCATTGTGTTTTCGGAAAGTTTCCCACGTGACACCCAGTTCCATCGCAGATTCCCATTTAGATTTGGAAAGTGATTTCAACGTGAAGGGTGCTCACGTGAAACGGATACCCACCCAAAAAAAACTTTCACTCTACGATAACTTAAGGAGAAAAAACTTTCCTGGAATAATTTTTTCCGTTTCTGAATGTACCTATGTCAAGCATAATTCTCCATTCCGTGTCATATACAGAGTGTCGCATTTTTTTCCAATTTTCCGGAACACCCTGAATTCCATCACACAATCGATGCACATTGTTTTCCTGGTCACAGAATTTCATGACATGAAGTCTCGGAAAAGGTTTTGTTTTGGAGAATGATGGACTCATTTCAAAATTCAAATATGTCAAGAATATTTTGTTTTACATTCAAATGACACGGAATGACATATCATATACCCCATACACTTTCTATTTTCAGTAGAATGACTTTTTGGAGCAAAAATAAAGTGACAAGCTGGGGGTTGAAATTTTGAAAGGGTGGAATCACGAAAAGATACCTCGGGAGGGTATCTTTACATGTGGTGAGTGTCATCCTGATCGGATCACTACCTACAAATAGCCAGTCCGTCAGATTTTATGTGACGGACCAGAATAGAGGTTGAAATTTTGGAAAGGTGGAACTACGAAAAGATACCTCGGGAAGATGTCTTTACATGTGGTGAGTTTCATCCTGATCGTATCACTACAAATAGCCAGTCCATCAGATTTTACGTGACGGACCAGAATAAGGGTTGAAATTTTGAAAGGGTGGAATCACGAAAAGATACCTCGGGAGGATGTCTTTACATGTGGTGAGTTTCATCCTGATTGGATCACTACAAATAGCCAGTCCGTCAAATTTTATGTGACGGACCAGAATAGGGGTTGAAATTTTGAAAGGGTAGAATCACGAAAAGATACCTCGGGAGGGTATCTTTACATGTGGTGAGTGTCATCCTGATCGGATCACTACAAATAGCCAGTCCGTCAGATTTTATGTGACGGACCAGAATAAGGGTTCAAATTTTAAAAGGGTGGAATCACGAAAAGATACCTCGGGAGAATGTCTTTACATGTGGTGGGTTTCATCCTGATCGGATGACTACAAATAGCCAGTCCGTCAAATTTTATGTGACGGACCAGAATAGGGGATGAAATTTTGGAAGGGTGGAATCACGAAAAGATACCTCGGGAGGATATCTTTACATGTGGTGAATGTCATCCTGATCGGATCACTACAAATAGCCAGTCCGTCAGATTTTATGTGACGGACCAGAATAGGGGTTGAAATCTTGAAAGGGTGGAATCACGAAAAGATACCTTGGGAGGGTATCTTTACATGTGGTGAGTTTCATCCTGATCGGATCACTACAAATAGCCAGTCCGTCAGATTTTATGTCACGGACCAGAATAGGGGTTGAAATTTTGAAAGGGTGGAATCACGAAAAGATACCTTGGGAGGGTATCTTTACATGTGGTCAGTGTCATGCTGATCGGATCACTACAAATAGCCAGTCCGTCAGATTTTATGTCACGGACCAGAATAGGGGTTGAAATTTTGAAAGGGTGGAACTACAAAAAGATACTTCGGGAAGATGTCTTTACATGTGGTGAGTTTCATCCTGATCGGATCACTACAAATAGCCAGTCCGTCAGATTTTATGTAACGGACCAGAATAGGGGTTGAAATTTTGAAAGGTGGAACTACGAAAAGATACCTCGGAAAGATGTCTTCACATGTGGTGAGTTTCATCCTGATCGGATCACTACAAATAGCCTGTTCGTCAGATTTTATGTGACGGACCAGAATAAGGGTTGAAATTTTGAAAAGGTGGAATCACGAAAAGATACTTTGGGAGGATGTCTTTACATGTGGTGAGTTTCATCCTGATCGGATCACTACAAATAGCCAGTCCGTCAAATTTTATGTGACGGACCAGAATAGGGGTTGAAATTTTGAAAGGGTAGAATCACGAAAAGATACCTCGGGAGAGTATCTTCACATGTGGTGAGTGTCATCCTGATCGGATCACTACAAATAGCCAGTCCGTCAGATTTTATGTGACGGACCAGAATAAGGGTTGAAATTTTGAAAGGGTGGAATCAGGAAAAGATACCTCGGAAGGATGTCTTCACATGTGGTGAGTTTCATCCTGATCGGATCACTACAAATAGCCAGTCCGTCAAATTTTATGTGACGGACCAGAATAGGGGTCGAAATTTTGAAAGAGTAGAATCACGAAAAGATACCCCGGGAGGGTATCTTTACATGTGGTGAGTGTCATCCCGATCGGATCACTACAAATAGCCAGTTCGTCAGATTTTATGTGACGGACCAGAATAGGGGTTGAAATTTTGAAAGGGTGGAACTACGAAAAGATACCACGGGAGGATGTCTTTACATGTGGTGAGTTTAATCCTGATCGGATCACTACAAATAGCCAGTCCGTCAGATTTTATGTGACGGACCAGAATAGGGGTTGAAATTTTGAAAGGGTGGAATCACAAAAAGATACCTCGGGAGGGTATCTTTACATGTGGTGAGTGTCATCCTGATCGGATCACTACAAATAGACAGTCCGTCAGATTTTATGTGACGGACCAGAATAGGGGTTGAAATTTTGAAAGGGTGGAATCACGGAAAGATACTTTCGGGAGCATGACTTTACATGTATCAATGAGCTTTGTGCGCCGGTTCGAGTTTGCGCTTTCATGACCTAGTATTAGGTTATTCGAAAGTATGTCGCAATAAGGGTCATTGACCTTATGACCTTGAATGTCTAGACGTCTGGTCCGTCAGACGGTTCTTATCTAGACGTCTGGTCTGCTGGTCCGTAAATTAGGTAGTACCGGGTATATATACGTATGGCAATATATTATTTTAAACCGGTAGAAACGGCTCTGAAGAAGTTCGACAAGTGAATCTATATAAATTTTTGTCGGTGGCAGCAAAGCAAAAAATACCTGTCTACTTTTTCAGTGGAGCTTTCTATTCTATTACATAAATGTCTACGCCTAGGCTCTTGAGATACGCCTACTTATTATGGGTGAAGGCGCAAGAGAGGGGCCAAATGAAGCATAGTCCTCGAGATAGTCCTGCCCTGCTGATTTCCTGCAGAATACCAGACAGTGCCATCAGATTTTGACCGGGGCATAATAATTAATTACTCGTATCAAGTGAGAACAACGAATTAATCTCAAAAATGTAGGTATGTTATTTCAAGATCGTATCTTAAATTTTTCCTACAAGCAGAGTCATATCTTGTTCAACGAGGAGCTTGTGGTGTGGTAGTTAGCGTGTTCGATTACAACTCCAGAGGTCGCGTTCGAGGGATCTCCGCCGGGGATGGATTTTCGGCCTCGAAAACAAGCTTCTTGGTTTAGTTGGAATGCTTACTAAATGCAAGACGATGTGTTGCATAGCACGTGAAATACGAACGGTGGTGCCGACCCCATGCGATGTTGGTGGTCGTTAAAAATCCCTACCCTGTGTTGGAACACACAGGGGTTCGACAAAATTTCCCGTATAGTGGAGAAAAGCATTCACCGGCGTCGGTGTTAGGCCTCGTTGCGGAGATAGGCCGACGTTTAATAAACGAATAAAAAAAAATCTTGTTCAACAATATTTCAGGGACCCATGGAATAGCTACGTATTTTATAGGCAGAAAAAAATTAGACTTTTGTGATTTACCCCGTATCGTAAACACCCAGTGGTTGAAAATTTTGACGCCATATACTTGATTGGTCCTGGCGGAAAAAATCCCTTCTTGATGCAAGTCTGAGCGTTATTTATGTCCCGGTGTAGGTTTCAATCGATCTAATTACGCTGATTGCGTCTAGACCAAGTGATATAAAAAATAAGTCGCTACACAAGTCTTTTTATTTCACAATCAATGTAAAACCACCCACGTTCCCACATTCGCGCGTGTTTCCAGTTTATAGTGATTTTAGTGTGTATTTACGATCCAGGATAAAGATTTCTAAACACTTGTCACAGTTAATGATGTCAACAATCCGTCGGTGATCCTTTTGGTTTCAACATGAAGAGAGTTTATCCAGTTGATATCATTATCCTCCTTTTTATTTTCATGTAGGTATGTATACAAATTTGATAAAGTCGGCGGATCTTTGCTAAAAAAACACAATGAGCTCTAGAGGGTTCGTCAAAGCGTGCTCATAGTGCGTGTTCATCCAACAACAAAAAGCAAGGAATACACCTGCTTTTCAATTTTACGATCACGTAGAAAAATGTCAAACTTCTCATTTTTTCCACATTAATATTCACTTATTGTCCCGAAGGGAATATGATACAAAGGAGGATAACGACACGTTGAAATTTTATATACATGGACGAAAATGCGTTGTCGCGGATCTCACATTAGGGCGTGGAGTGTCAAAATTTACTAATAAGACTTTCATGGACCAGGGCATTCAATAATCATGTTGTGGCTTCTCCGTCCGTTCTTCGTGAGCAATCTATGAGATGCAGATTATTATATCGTATAATATCACTAACCGCCGGTTCCACCAAACTTTTATAAGAGAATTAACTTTATCACGCTGATAGTAACTATGCACCAGTCAATAGCATGGCCAGTTGCTTAGTTACTATGAGAGTGATAAAGTTAATCCTCCCATAAAAGTTTGGCGGAACCGGAGGTTAGTGCTGTACAATTACCCTCGGTTGCATCAAGCTCTTTTGAATTTTGGCCAATAGGAGCGCAAGTTGAAAATTACGATAATAAAATTCAAGACAGCTTGATGCAACCGAGAGCTACGGCAAAGTAACTAGAAATATAATGCTAATGATAATTATTACGAGTGATTAGTGTCGATGCCTTTATGAAAGACTCCCAGGCTGTCCCAGGCTCTAACAAGAGAAATAATTAATGTGAGGAGGAGTCTCAGACCATCAGACCGACCGAGCAACCACCATAATCAATAAGGCCCCGCCCCGTGAGTAGGTAAGGGACATTATTTAATAAGACAAAAATAATAGCAAAGCGATATCTGAATGTGATAGTTTATCCGACGTGTAATAACAGTACGCAGTGATAAAATCGTGTTTTCAAACGTTCGCCTTTCAATTACTTGAGCAGGTACCCAACGCTTTGGAACATTGGTGTCAGAAGCGGCATAATGAGGATGTACAAAAAACGATGGATTTGGAATTGAATCATGTTACGTGTTGTTTGTTCATGAATAATAGTACCCGTATAGAAATCAGGAAAAAATTCTGGATATTTTCGCAATTTTTTTTTGAAATACCCTAAACAGTACCAATTTTCAGGCTCCCCATTGCTGAAATAAAGGGATAGTCCATCACATACCCAGATGGAAAATGCGCCATTACTGCCGAGGACAAGAAGAGCCTTCAAGCTCTACCTGGAGGTTCTAGCCCGATGCAGTAATGATGCATTCACCGTCCACAGTATACGAGTATAGTGAGTATACTATATTTTTACTCACAACGATGTACCTGACTTAGAGGACTACAGATGTTTAAAAGTTGAAATTTGAGAACCAGCTTTTGTCATCACTTCCAAATCGACCGATTAATTTTGCTGAAACTTGCTTGGTTTTAGGTAATACTGATTTACCCACTCATTGGTTGGATCCATTATTATGAAATTTTCAAAAAAAAGACACTCATTACTGGCAAGAAGGGGCCTTCAAATTTTACAAAATTGTCACTATTCACCATCACTGCGACATACACAAAATTGGCTAAGTCAATATACCGGGTGATCATTTGGAAACTATCCACCTGCAATAACTCCCGATTCCTAGTCAATATTTCTTCGAGCAAAAACAGGTCGATTTTTATATCGAGGGGGACATCTGAAACATACATTGGCAAATTTCTATCTCCAGCCTCCTCGCCCCCACCTATCCCAAAAATAAAATTTCAAATGACACTACCTACCTTGCGATACATCAAATTGAAGAAAATTTAATTCTCTTTTTAAAAAAGATTTTTTCAAAAAATTTAATTTCACCCCCCTTCTCCCTAAAAATTCTCTGAGTGTCCCTTTCAATATTCTGGAAGCCTCAATTCTCTTCAGTTTAGTCAGCATCATCCTGAATAGCATCAAAGAAGAGAATTTTCGGTGGAAAAAGTGCCACCCAAATTGACCCCATTGCTCTCCCTCACCTCAACTTTGAAATTTAACAAAATACCACCCACTTTGTGATACATCAAATGGAAGGGAATTAAATTCTCTTTGTACAAACAATTTTTTTGGAATTTTCAACCCCTCCCCCATCTAACTGGACATTTGGAGTATTTTAGTAGGAAAACGGAGGTTTCAAAAATTTTGAAAAAATTGTGTTTGGGGAGAGAATCTAATTTCCTTTAATTTGATGTATCACAAAGTAGGTATTGTCACTTTAGATTTTTGAGGTGAAGAGGGGGAGGAAAGGGGTGAATTTGAGTGGCACTTTTCCCATAGAAAATTTTCTCTTTCGATGCTGTGCAGGACGACGTTGACTGCATTGAAGAGAATTGAGAGGTCAAGAATATTCAATTGGACACTCAGAGAATTTAGGGGGGAGAGGGGTGGAGTTAAAAATTTTAGAAATATTTTTTCAGAAGAAAAATTCAATTCTGTTGAATTTGATGTATCGCAAAATAGGTAGTGTCATTTGAAATTTCAAAGTTGGGGTAGGTGGGGGCGAGGGGGCTAAAAATAGAAAATCGCTAATGTATGTTTTAGATGTCCCCCTCGATATAAAAAAGACCTGTTTTTGCTCGAAGACATTTTCACTAGGAATCGGGAGTTATTGCAGGTGGATAGTTTTCAAATGATCACCCGGTATACATAAATGCCATAGGTACAATAACTATTTGCCTTCCAGTTTAAGCATGATCGAAAGGTCCCGGTTTGAAAATACCGGCTTTCAATTGAATTATTTATCTACGAAAAAAATCTTGAAGGAAAAAAAACCACGACAAATTTAGGTTTGGTAAATATCCTTTCATTATTTCAATCGAGATTGTAATTGTTTTTGAATATTTTCATATCTTGACGAATAACTAATTGAACAAAATCGGATCATAAATAATGGAGTTATGGCCCGCTGCGTTTTCAATGAAAAAGCAAAGAATGTAATGGAGAAGAAGATGCCAACTTCAATATTTACGTAATGTCAATTCAAGCTCCCCATACGAAAAGCGTATGAAGTAATGGGAAATCGTTGAATGAAAACAAGAGCTTTTTAATAAAAAAAATTCGAATTACATTTGGGAATTTCATATTCATTATAATTATGTGGAAGCTTGTTCCAAATGATCTTATTTCTATTGTGAAACGGATCGTATTCTTTGATATTTCCCCTAAATAAAGAGCTCTTTGTATCCCTCCCAGCCGGCGGCCAATGCTGCCTGGTTTATCAAAAAGTGAATGTATAATTCTGTACCTATGAAAATACAGTGTTTAAAATGGGAAACTATTATAGTGACAGACGCCGGAGCTAATAGCGCCCGTGTATCTAGCATACATCCCTGCTGTGACTAGTGTCATTTACAAGTGCACATGGCCTCAACTTTGTCACTGTCATCTGTATCCAGCGGTTCGCATCACTTTATCAATGAAAGAAAGAACATGGTGAAAAGCTTGTGTGCCAGGCTGCAAATCAACTATAATACTATAAATAATAATAATAATAAGCTTTATTGTCCAACAACAAGAAGTCATATAAAGGACAATGATTAAAATAAATAAATAAATAATAACCATATCACAACGAGTAGACAAACAATTGCGTACAAATAAGAATAAAGTACAACACACATAAAAAAAAACAAGTGAAAAGCCTATCATCTTGAGATGGATTTAGGCAACCTGGAGGGCTCGCATAAAAACACCCAACGAAGGGGAGCTTAAGTCTGTCTTGTGACAGACGTCGTTGAATGACTTGAACATAATATAAACCGGAGATCTGATGATCGCATTCGTGGCGGCAGCAGGGAGCCGGAAAAAACCGCAGCCTCTGGCACTCAACCGCGGCACCAAAATGAAGAATTCCCCCAGGAGCTCACTGCAATTAGCAGTTCCGTTAAAGAGCTTATAAAGAAAGATAAGAGACGCACGACACCTCCGAGACTCAAGAGAAGCCATGCCAAACTCATCCAACAGAAGTTCACCGTCAAAGCCTTGGTCCGGGAAGATACCATGCTGCCTGAAATAGAGGTATTTCAGGAACTTCCTCTCGACACGCTGCAGCTGAAGGCTGTATCGTTTGTAGATGGGTCCCCAGATCAGACTCGCATATTCCAGCCTGGACCGAACGAAGGCGAAGTAAAGGGACTTGAGGCAATCGATATTTGCTATAGACCTGCCGCTTCGAATGATGAATCCTAGCATTCTGAGAGATGAATTGCAGACTTGGTCAATGTGCGGTGCGAACGACAGCTCTGCGTCAAACAGGACTCCAAGATCACGGAAGGTGCTGCAAGACCCCAGAGCAACACCACCCAGAATATACTCATGACTTATGCGACGAGAAGTGTTTTTGGTGAAGGACATCACTTTGCATTTTTCGACGTTTAAGTGAAGCCTGTTGGCCTGGGCACCACTCAAAAACGCCGTCCAGATCTCTTTGCAGCAAATTACAGTCCTCCACGGTACGGATCGCTCTGAACAACTTTACGTCATCGGCATACATCAATATCCTACCATTCACCCGATCCACTATATCATAGATGAATATGTCAAACATCAGCGGCGCCAGGTTTGCACCTTGAGGGGCACCGCTGGTTGGCGAAAAGTCTGATGAGCGGTGACCTTCAATCCCAACATACTGGCTCCGGTTGGTCAAGTACGAAGTACGATAAAGACGAAAGGGCATCGTTCTTCAAAAAAATGCATTTCCCTGTCCCTCACCATTACTATTTTTTCGTCGCAATGGGGCTCTTCTCTGTTTCTCAGCTCCTCCTTCAGCGTCTTCAGCAAGACTTTCAATACAGTCTATTTCCTTCCGTTTCAAATTTGTTCCGCTGTCATTCTTTGGGGTTACGTTACTCAAACACGTATGCATGGCACACGTCAACCTATACAATGAGCTTTGCCTATAGTTTCCAATTACGCCTGCGAAATGTTCTTTAATTTCAATCGGTTTGTCTCCTGTTAAGATTCATTGCAAAAGGATGACATGAGCTGCATTTGGGGTTACGGACAATAAAATCATATTAGAAGCTTTGAGAACGTAACACGACGTACCTACGGCCAAGAGCACTATCAAGTATCTCCAACGGCAGTCCTCTGAAATGGCTACACACCCACCTCTAACATCTCTGAATGCACGATGCACGGTACACAAAGAACGGAATCAAGTTACTTCTCGTGAATTATTATTTGGGATGGAAGCACGGCACTGTGGCATAATTCCGGCTCTCTGTGGTACCGTATAAGGTGAATACCTGGCGTACTCGATTATTGATCTCTTGATTTTGCATTCCATGGAGTGATCATATTCTACTATTTGCAATTTCAACTATCAAGGAGGGGAGGGGCGACTGCAAGACGTCAACAAAATGGCAGATTGTAAGCGGCTGCCCTGACATACCAAGGGTGAAGAAGAGAAACAGAGAGTTTCTCTTCGACTGGCGCTACCAACGCTCCAAATAAAAAAAAATAACTTTCTTTTACCGGGAAAGTAAAAGAGTATTTATAATATTATATTGGCCAGTTCAATGCGGACGATTTTTTGAAAATCTTCAGCAACGAAAGGCAAAATTTTCGTTTCGACTAGAGAGTCCAATTTCAGATATCGGTTCCCTTCACTTTTTCTTTCGAAGCATTGATGGAAATGCAAAGAGAAAAAACAACATTTTGAAAAGACAACCTTTTGGCGGTTTTATTAGTATTTTGTCTGACATACTGGCGTTCACGGTCCGGTTTGCGTTTACGTTCTCATGAAATGAAACAGCCTAGCTTCGCCATTTCGGACGCCAGCATTTCGGACGTTGGGACGCCAGCCTAGCTTGGCGGCCCAACTTTTTTGGAAACGCGAATTGTTGCTAGATTCAAAAGAAGGTCTCCATAAACTTGAAGTGGAATAGTTGTTGTATAAATTGGAGTAGAGCTAAAAGTTTTTCCACAAGGTTTTTTTATTTTTCTTGAATGTTGCCGACCGGTTTCGCTAATCTGGTTAGCATCAACGGGGCTGTACAAAGAAGGTGTGAAAATTGTGAAAATCTGAATGTCAAAATTGACAAAATCAGCAACAAAGGGATTTGTACAGCCCCGTTGATGCTAACCACATTAGCGAAACCGGTCGGCAACATTCAAGGAAAATAAAAAAAACTCGTAGAAAGACTTTTAGCTCTACTCCAATACACCTATCCCACCGCGATATCAACTCGTGAATCCGCTGCGTGGGCCGGTTACATGGGGAAATTTTGCTTGGGGTTTGGACATAATTGGTACTCTGAAATCGACAGTTGACATTGACAGAATAGATAATATGCGCCGATGCCCATCAGAATTACCAACCTCAATTTTGAATATAGTTATATTGCGTGTGCACCGGGTCCAAAATTTCCCGACGGGATAGGTGTATTGAAATTCAGAAGGTTTTGGCACCTTCGATTTCATAAGTGAAGTATATAGGAGGGTTGTCGACTGCTTACAGATAACCTCAATATGACTTCACGATACTCCCTGCGTCCCTAGAAGAACATGAGTGGTGTGTTCCACAGCGGTATTCGTTATTCATTTGGGCCGATTCTTGAATCGTGTGTTTCTTACACGGGTAGAATACAAACTCATTCGTGTAATGAAATCACATGACAGTCGACAGTCACTGTTTTCAATTGGATGCCAGCATCATTGATGTGACGTCAATGTCATTGTGATTGACAAATTTGGCAGCAATGACATTTACCTATATGTAAGATGTCATTTTAAAACTACTCCAGCTACTTATTTCTCTGGAACAGGGATCCTCTGAAATACCTGGTAACATTTGTTCCCATTCCATTGTATAAAAACTGTGTTGCAGACTCATACATACCCTGTATTCAGCAGGTACCTATGTATTTGGAAAAAAAACTTTCAAATTTCAGGATTTTCATCACTTGCGGATCACGAAACATTAGCCAAAATGTTTTCAGCATTTACCAACCTATAGGCAGGGTACATAAAAATTCCTGATGTTGGAATGGAGCCGAAAAGGAATTTCAATAATCATGATTTATGCTCGTTTCGAACCCATTAGATTAACCTTATAAAAATAATATGTATATTGTGTAACAAAAGCATCCTGTATGAAATTTTATATTATTCCTTTTTCCTTTTACAACGCTCGTTGACGATGCTGCACAAAAAAAAAGATTTTTCGATTAAATTCTGGAAGTAAACCAATGAAACGGTAAGGCAATCATTAGGGAGCGGATTCATATGCGGTGATAAAGCTCAAAATATGCAGTTTATATGCGCTTAAAAAGTATCAAAATATCCTGTAAAAATGTTCAAATAAAGCAATATATGCGAATAAATATGTGATATAAGCTGCAAAAATATTGAAAACTTCAACATTCACATGTAAAACCAACCAACCAACTCTGACCATCGAAATAAAAAAATAAAAATTCTTCGAAAATTTTCAATTATTTTTCTCTTGAATGGAAAAATCGCGATTTTTCTAGCACATCTAGATAAAATGGCCAAAATATTGACTAATATTCAGTTGAATGCAAAAATATGGACTGAATATGCGGCTATATGCGATTATATGGACTATCAAGTTGTATGCGGTAAAAACTCAATATAATAAATTATATGCGAAATAAAACTTGGTATTTAGGTTCCTTATAGATGGAAACGTCAAGCTGCAAGTCGACTGTTGCATTCAACTTAGCGAATAGAACATGTAAAAAATTATAAATCCGCTTTCTAGCCATCATACATTAATAATTCCCATTTCCGTCGATGTTTTCACACGTCAATGATGCAGGTTTTATACGTTATCCACAACCTGTCCAGTCTAACGCGCTTTGAAAACGGACGTGAACAATCAATCATAGTAATACGCTTAATTAGTGTGACCGACGTGGCCTAGGTCAAGGTTTTGTATGAAAACAACGAACACGTAAGTTGGCAACACTTCTTGTCAAAGTCAAATTGTCAAAGTGACAGCAGTTTATTAACCGTTTAGAGGTGAGTACAACGACCTTCCTGTAGAGTATTTCGTAACCAAAAGGGCCTTCGATGGTGGAAATGCTGTTGAATACATTTCACATTTTGTTTGACAGCTGCAGTGGAGAGTGTGGAAAGGGGTAGAGGGGGTGAATCAGGAGTGACAGTAACTGCTGCCAACCTAGCAGAGATTGTTTTCATACAAAACCCTGACCTAGCATAACTTTTGACGTCATCACTAATCGAGTGTATTGAGCTTATTGATCCTTGTTATTGATAAGGTCAGTGTACTGACGATATGTGGCAGTAAACGTATCTAGGGGGATGGAGTACCAAACAAGGGATGTCTCTTACCAAACGAAAAGGCACCAGATTTTCGTATGTCGACTTATGTAACACAAGATTACTTTTCTGTCACTCTAAGGAAGTCGTAGATGAGTTGGTGCTTTTCTTCCGCGGGTTGGTCCTTGTGGTCGGAAACAGAAAGCGCGTGCGTAAAATCGAATTCAATATCTATAGTGCAGTAAAGATAGGTTTTGGGGTTGAAAAAATTAATTCATGAAATTTTAAAGCTGTTATCGATTCAGAATTTCATCGTTTACCATGTACTAAAAATCCCCGAAAATCCCATGTGAGCATTTTTCTTGCGGCGCTGTCAAAGTATATCATGTTTGCTGCAACAAGTCCGAAAATTGTATTCTCGCTTTTGTCACATTAGAGCTATATTGTTAGTTCAGAGCTGTTGGTATATACTCCAGGGCATGACCAGAACGTCATCTGAACCGCTGAAATCCTATATCCCGCAAAAGAAGAGACGTAACTCGCTTTATTCTGCAATTACCAGTGGTAATCGAGTGTAGTTCGGGGATTAGTGACCAAATTGATTAAAATCTGTTATTTTTGTGATAAAGGCATGAAATTTGGTATAAGTGATCTTCATGGCCCCCTTTTCAAATGTAGATATTGTGTCTCGCCACATTTTGGTCAGGGGGGCTTAGGGACCTCCTTAAAAATTGAAGTTGCAGAAACTCATGCAAACCACAATCAAAATAATTGTCACACATCTCAAAAAGTAATCATTTGACTCTACGTTGAATCTCTACAAGAGACACACCAGTTGTCACCATGTGCGCACTGTTCTTCATAATGAAAAAAAAAATCTTCGGAATGTCAAAAAAAAATCAGGTTTTTATAATTTTTTCATGTAATAGATGAATAAATTTATCTTCTGCATATCATTATCCACTGATTCGTATCTGCCGAAGCCATTGATGAAGTCCATTTCTTCATATTGACATCTAGAAGCTACAATTCCAGATGAAACCAGCCAATTCAAGTTCTTAGTTCAGCAGCGTTTTTTTCGATGTTACCAACTGATATGAATGACAATTTACTATTGGGTGGATAGCTTCAACTGTTTTATAATTTTATTTAGTATAAGTATAGGAGTGATGCGCAAAAGCCCCGATTTTTTTTTTACCGTCACCCATCATTGTTAGAATTGCACCAAATTTCATGCTACTTTGGCGAAACAACAGCGAATACAGACTAAAGAGTATAGACAAACGTCAATACGATCTGCAGTTGTCAAGTAGAAGGCACGAAGAATAAGAATTGAGGCGTGGAATACTTCAAAGCACTCAGTTCGAGTGAATACGCGGTATAGAAATATTTTCAACACATCCTAGGGGCACAAATTTTATGATGGTGAGCGACGCAAAAAAAAATTTCCTATGCTTTTGCGCTTGGTTCCGCGTGTAGTCATATAAAATTAGGTTACAAAACAGTTCCAGCTATCCATCCATTCATAAATTGTCGATCATATTGATTTGGAACAATCAAAAAACGCTGTTGAACTTCACACTTGAATTGGCTCATTTCTTCGAGAGCTGTCATCCCTAGAATGACAATATCAAAAAACAGACTCTATGAATAACTTCAGCAAATACAAATTAGTGAATAATGATACATAGCAGATTAACTCACCGTTTCTTAGATTGAAAAGTCATTAAAAACTGTGGTTTTTTTTGACACTCCGAAGAATTTTTTTTCAACACGAAGAACAATGCGTACATGGCGACAACTATTGTGTCTCTTGTCAAGGTTTGGTGTAGAGTCAAATGATTACTTTTTTAAATGTGTGACGATATTGACCGATGGTTTGTGAGAGTTCCTGAGAGTCCTGAGACTTCAAATTTTCAAGGGGGTCTTTAGGCCCCCCTACTCAAAATATGGCGAGGCGTCATGTTTACATTTGGAAAAAAGACCATGAAGACCACTCATACCAAATTTCATGTCTCTATCACAAATCAAACAGATTGTGATAAACTTGGTTACTAACCCTCGGATTATACTCAATCAACACTGTTAATTGGAAATTAAACAACTTCCGTGTTTTTTTTTTGGGGGGAAATACGAGTAAGAGGTTTAAACAAAGGTCTGGTCATGCTCTGCAGTATATACCAATAGTTCTAGGCCAACAATGTAGCTCTAGTGTGACAAAAACAAGAATACCATTTTCGGACTAGTTGCAGCAAACATGATATACTTTGACAGCGCCGCAAGAAGAATGCTCAACTGGGATTTTCGGGGATTTTGAGTATGTGGTGGAGAATGAAATTCTGAATCGATATCTGCTATAAAATTTCATGAATTAATTTTTTCAAGGTTTGGGGTCTTTTTTGACTATCTTTACTGCACTACTAACCCAACCTGCATTTTGCAAAGCAAAGTTGCTTCGTGTGTCCTGGGATTATGTCATCGTAAGTCTTCCTCTCAGTTGCATTCAAATGTACACCGCAAATCCTGTGATGCTTTGTAAACTGCCACTAGTCCTCCCCACTAGTCCCAAGAAGCCATTATGCATGGTATTCCTATTTCTAAAATATTGACGCTGTGTTCCGAATGACAATATCGTCATCTGGAGTCAACTAGAGGCGGAGCGGGCAGGCAGGTGCTTAGAAAAGCAGATGCGTCCCTTGCCGTTGGAGATATTAATTGGAGCTCTAGGAGAAGCTCGAAAGTCCCCGGCTGAGTTGAAACCCTTCGACAATGCATTTTTGATTGATAGCTGGGGTCTTCTCAATCATGAGTGATTGCAAAAATTTTAGTGTTTAAGCCTCGAAAGTCCACAACTTAGAAGGCTTATAGCTTGGAAAGTGCATAGCTTCGAAATATCATAGCTTGGAAGTGTTTTAGCTTGGAAAGTCCACAGCTTGGAAAGATCTCAGTTCCAAAAAATCCGCGAAACGACAGCACCCGAGTGCTCAGGCATTAGCCAAACCCAAAACGACCAACTTGTTGCTTTAAAAACTAATTTCTTCAGTATATAGGATCATAAAGCTTTTGAAATGGTCCAAACTACTGAACACTGAAGATAACGACATCCATTTACAGATTGGTGTGCAAAATTGTTGAGAAAGTTTGAGAACTTACAGCGGTTTTGAGCTTGACTAATGCCCCTGCACTCGGATGTTGTCGTTTCGCACATTTTTTGAAGCTTTATCTTTCCAAGCTATGAACTTTCCAAGCTATGGTCTTTCCAAGCTATTGTTACGAGCGGCGATCCCGTGCATACTGGTAAACACGCGATCTTTCCGGACTCTTCCACAGCCGCAGTGTACAAATGCGCGGAGCTCTGGACATTTCTATAGTGAACTCGATGGCATTGAAATACATGGAGACTCCAACGCTCGATCGAGAAACATCTGTCCATTTTGGCGGAGGCGCCGGAGGAACCTGTACGCGAAATACGTGACACTATGAATTGTCTAAGCTACGGCCCGTCGAAGCTATGGTTTTTCGAAGATAAAACCGCTCCCAATACAGCAATACAGCGCAGCGATAAACAGTAAACACAGACAAATTGACTAAAAATAACTGGCAGCGCGTACAAAAAAGTTGGAAAATACGAACCAAACAACAGGTTGCTTTGACTCGGTAGTCACTAAAGTAACAAAAGGCAATTATTAATAGGCCTTGCGAACGGCGGCGGTCGAATTGTATCGGTGTTTGTCGGGAACAATAAACTTGAGGCGAGCACTCATTATTTCTGTTCCATTATGTTATGTTCTCACGGCGGCGCCCAAGTCATTTTCAAAAGGAAAAGAAAAGCCCTTTTATTAAAATGAATGGTAATTTGATCGACCTGACGACGACGAGGGAAAATGGATTTTGCAAGCGCATCACGTACGTGTCCGATAAAAAGCCAATCACGGAGGCGATCCTTCAAGATTCCAGTTTCAAAAGTACCTAGCTTAGATTCAAACTGATATGTCCTTAGTATTAGTCCCGACTCTCCAGTAGTAACTCTTCTTCCCCCATCGCAAATACTTGCGAAGCCCAGAGCTTGTAGAGGAAGTGTCCCGTTTGAAAGCTGATGAAACTTGTCGATCAACTACTGGGCGCTATGTCCACACAGGAAATAAACAAAATTACACGACATCCACGCGGAGCTCTTCCGGATTTTGGCAAAGCTGCACAAAAAGTTTGATATGCAATAATCTGATAAACCGGCTCTAGGTTATTTGTTTCTGGAATTGGATTTTTCGTTTTACGTGTTTATATTTTGCTTGTTTGTACTGAATTTCCCATTTTTCAATTATTTGTATTGAAT
Source organism: Anaspis maculata (assembly GCA_949128115.1). Classification (NCBI taxonomy): domain Eukaryota; kingdom Metazoa; phylum Arthropoda; class Insecta; order Coleoptera; family Scraptiidae; genus Anaspis; species Anaspis maculata. Next base: position 93,494,149 of record OX421962.1, read on the forward strand.
TCGTGCGCATATTGCCAAAGCATCACATTTTCACACTAGATACAGGTGATGATATTTTATGAAAGCGACCTTTGGTTTGCATACATTTCACATAGGTGGATACGGAAGTACGGAAGCGTAGAAGGGCCATGTGTTTTTTTTTGTATTAATGTCATCATTTATTAAATGCCGACTTTTAATCTCAGCAAATAATGAATGCCAACATTCAAACCCAGCATTTATTAAATGCCGACTTCTAAACTCAGCATTCATTAGATGCTGACTTCTAAACTCAGCATTCATTAGATGCCGACTTCTAAACTCAGCATTTATAAAATGCTGACTTCTAAACTCAGCATTCATTAGATGCCGACATCTAAACTCAGCATTTATTAAATGCCGACTTTCAAACTCAGCATTTGATAAATGCCGACTTTTTCATCATGTGCCATGTTGGTATGCTGTGAGCTGCGATATTCAGGAGCACAGTCCATCAGTGAAGCAGATGCATCAGAAAACCTATGAACTATTTTGCAAAGTTCGGCCTAATAACAAATAAGATACAACCCTTGAACCCTTCAAAGTTCACTTTCTTCAGATTTCAAACATTTGTCAGGAACGTTCCGACAAATTTAGCTTTAGTTCAGCATACAGTGGTTTGTGGTTATTGTCTATCAACCTGTCAAATTTTGAAAGAATCCAATCAGTGGCGTAGAAGTTATAAGGGGTCACCTTGAGTCAACTTTTCTTCAGATGCTTCTGAACTATTGACCCTAATAATCTCTACACTATTGGTTGTATTCTTTCAAAATTTTGCAGGTCGGTAGATAGTTTTGACAAATCACTCTATTCCTAATTTAAGTTATTTTGATCAAAACGTCACTGAGTTACACATTTTTCTTATTCGGAAAAAGTCAAGTTTGGAGGGCTGTATCTTTGTTATTAGGCCGAACTTTGCAAAATGGTATACAGGGTGTACCAGCTGAAGCAATCCAGCGTGATTTGCCCAAAAAATATCAAGGCAACAAAAACAAACAATTTCAATTGGGGGGAAGCCTGAAGTTTTAGCTTTCTTTTGAGGGGAGGCCGATGCTTGTAGGTGCTTTACTTTCCAATAAAATGCAATTTCAATCGGACGCGTCACAAGAATTCGAAAATTGATGACCGACAAAACAAAGTACATACTTCAGATGAAGAAAAATTATCTTTCTTTGCGATTTCCATTGATGTGTCGCTGATGTCTGTACCTGGTTCAGAACGCCAGATATTCTGTCTTACAGTCCAGCAACTATAATAATCGGAGTTCATGACGTCACCGATCACACACTTGTTGATTTGAAGACTGGCCGTTCCTAGGACTTTTTCACTCACCATGCCTGGACTCACCATAGCAATGAATACTGGCTGATGATAAAATCCACAAGTGTGTGATCGGTCACGTCATGAGCTCCGATTATTGTGGTTGCTGGACTGTGAGACAAAATATCTGGCGTTCTGAACCAGGTACAGACAGACATCAGCGACACATCAATGGAAAGCGCAAAGAAAGAGAATTTTTCTTCATCTGAAGTATGTACTTTGTTTTGTCGGTCATCAATTTTCGAATTCTTGTGACTCGTCCGATTGAAATTGCATTTTATTGGAAAGTAAAGCACCTACAAGCATCGACCTCCCCTCAAAAGAAAGCTAAAACTTCAGGCTTCCCCCCAATTGAAATTGTTTGTTTTTGTTGCCTTGATATTTTTTGAGCAAATCACGCTGGATTGCTTCAGCTGGTACACCCTGTATACCATTTTGCAAAGTTCGGCCTAATAACAAAGATACAGCCCTCCAAACTTGACTTTTTCCGAATAAGAAAAATGTGTAACTCAGTGACGTTTTGATCAAAATAACTTAAATTAGGAATAGAGTGATTTGTCAAAACTATCTACCGACCTGCAAAATTTTGAAAGAATACAACCAATAGTGTAAGGATTATTAGGGTCAATAATTCAGAAGCATCTGAAGAAAAGTTGACTCAAGGTGACCCCTTATAACTTCTACGCCACTGATTGGATTCTTTCAAAATTTGACAGGTTGATAGACAATAACCACAAACCACTGTATGCTGAACTAAAGCTAAATTTGTCGGAACGTTCCTGACAAATGTTTGAAATCTGAAGAAAGTGAACTTTGAAGGGTTCAAGGGTTGTATCTTATTTGTTATTAGGCCGAACTTTGCAAAATAGTTCATAGGTTTTCTGATGCATCTGCTTCACTGATGGACTGTGCTCCTGAATATCGCAGCTCACAGCATACCAACATGGCACAAGATGAAAAAGTCGGCATTTATCAAATGCTGAGTTTGAAAGTCGGCATTTAATAAATGCTGAGTTTAGATGTCGGCATCTAATGAATGCTGAGTTTAGAAGTCAGCATTTTATAAATGCTGAGTTTAGAAGTCGGCATCTGATGAATGCTGAGTTTAGAAGTCGGCATCTAATGAATGCTGAGTTTAGAAGTCGGCATTTAATAAATGCTGGGTTTGAAAGTTGGCATTCATTATTTGCTGAGATTAAAAGTCGGCATTTAATAAATGATGACATTAATACGAAAAAAAAACACTTGGCCCTTCTGCGCTTCCGTAGTTTTGTATTATTGTGCATGTATCACAGATAAATAGCTATTATTTGTATTTCATGGATTCTAGCAAAGCTCACCTATCTTTTTTTTTAGCGAATACTTTTCAGCACAAGTTCAAAATAGTTCAATCTTGACCTTGCATTGTTCTGTATTGTTGTAATAATTGTAAGTCAGCTGAAAAATTTGAGAAGGTACTTTTTCGGCATACATTCCCGAGTGACAAAGTCGTGAATAAAATTCTATAGAAAAAAGTGATCGACATTCTGCGCATAATAGACGATGAAATGATTAATTCTCATGATAGGGCAAGTACGCACTTGAGCGGAAGATCTTTGCCCCACGCGTGAGACACCAGAAAGAAGGTTGTTTTCGTTTATAGCTCAAGTGATGGAAGCCAAACGAATGGCTGACACTGACTCAACACCGGTACATCTTTCGAATTGCACTTCGTTTAGAAGGTTCTAGTGTTCTAGAACGGATCTACCAATAAAGAGGGTATTTGCGAACTTGGGGTAGGAAATTGCACCGCAATTTGGGAAATGCTTCAAAAGTATCAGAAAAATGTTCAAAAGATATGGAGCTTTGATTTTTGAAAATATATAGGGTCAAAAAGTGGCCCTTCGACCTATCTCTATTTTCGTTATTTTGGAAGATTTTGATGAACTCTTCTCAACAGACCAAAAAGCAATGTTTTTGAACCTTTGAATATGTTTTCAATTTCATTCACTATACAGGGTGAATCGTAAATCCTGAAAATCCTATTTTCTTCACAAAATACATGCAGAAAATTTCATATGGGAACTATTTGTGTTATTTGTTGCTGTCCATCAGTTTTATAACCTCTGGAACTTTTTACGAGCATTTTCGAGGAAAAATAGATTTTCAGAATCTATGACTCACTCTGTACACTAAACAAAAATACAAAACACATTCAAAGGTTTGAAAAAATTGTTTTTTGGTCTGATGGAGAGTTCACTAAATTCTGAATTCACTTTTCTGAATTTGTAAACTTGATAAATAAACGAGCAAACTCCTATGGCGAGAAAAAGCCGATGAGGAGAAAAACATTTATTTATTATTTATTATTATGTAAGACGACGAAAAGAGGGTCACAGGTTGGCTTGAGTCGATTTTCTTGTATTACTGGTATTTACTGTATGTGATTACTGTTTACTAACCATTGTTCTGTTTTGTATGTATGTATGCATCTGTGAGGTTTGTGATGGGTAACTTCTGGGGAATTTCGGGCGAATGCGTCATAGATACTTCTTCCTTCCAATTACTTACAAAAGTACTTACTTACATCTCCAACTTCTCTACTTATTTATCTCTCACTTGTTTCTTGTTCATTTATCTACCTATTTATCTCTTATTTGTTTTTTGTTTATTCACCTACCCAATTATTTATCATTTGTTTCTTGCTGATTTATCCACTTGTTTACTTATCATTTGTTTCTTGCTGATTTATGTACTTGTTTACCGATCATTTCTTTATTGTTTACTTATCTAATTTGACTTCTTTTGTTTGTAAAATGTGAAAATTAATTGCTGAGCGTAAAGTTTCCTTCAAAGCGTAAACGAGCGAGTTTCCTTTTGTTGTTACGTAAATAATTTGTAATCGAAGCAAATGTTCCAAACAGGTTTAAGCACCGATTCACGCTGACTTGAAATGCAGAACTGGAGTGACTTCTCTGTCATTTCATCATGACTTATTCACACTTGACTTTTGTTCAGATCATTTGGGAAGGGATTTTTCAGCAATCAACCAGGCTATACGCATTGGTTTCTTTGACGTGTTCTTCCTATGTGCGCCTGTCAGCGACTACGTCACTTTTCCTTTGCGATTAAATTGACAGTTCAACATGTTTCATGGTTTCTTATTTTGTTTTGTTAATCTGATTCTCTGTTCATTTTATTGTTGTAAATCCTTGCGTTGTCTAAATAATTTTGTAATGATTTTTCTTGTTATGTGTTTTGTTGTTCTTCATTCTTGTTGTGTCATTTTATCACTGTCAATTTCTTGTTGTGAGGTGTTTTGAGAAAAGAAACAAATTCATTCGAACCTTGGCTCATGATTTTCAATAAACATTCATTTTGCTTGCAATTCATTCGCGTTTCATTCAAGAATTCAACTTCATCCCCAAGGACACATTCTCGTCTAGTGACGTGGGTGAGGGAAAGAACAACGACGATCACAGCCAACATCGAAACGGGGTTACACTACAGAAATGGTGCCGTGACCAGAATACACTACAGAAATGGTGCCGTGACCAGGGTACACTACACAAGGCACGAGTAATTTCCAAAGTTTCATCAAAATCGGTAGATTTAGAAGTTCAATATGGCGGGTTCATTTATACGAAAACGTTCAATATGGGCTAGCAATATGGAATCGCAAACTGGGTATGAAATAAGAAATCGTAATACGAGACGAATATTCACGTTCCAAGTTTCATCACGATCGGTTCGCTAACGAAAAAGTTCAATTTGGCGGTCGGGCCAAAGTTAGCGGCAAATCGTGTAACTGACCTCATAATGTTATAAATCGTCGGACGAGACAAAAGCATGCTGCAAGTTTCATCAAAATCAATTCATTTAAATGTTCGGCGAGCTAAGATGGCGGCCAATCGTAAAACCGACCTCAAAATCATTGTATGAAACAAAAGTACATTTCAATTCCATCAAAATCAAGTAACTAATGGAGAAGTTCCATATGGAGTATTATGCTCTTATTGAAATATGTAAACCTGTTGTCTGTTCATGAATATGCGTAGAAACTGGAAGTTTTGAATATTTCCGCGTAAAAAAATATCAATTTTCAAATATCAATTTATTCATACTCCTGCCGCTGTGACCTCACCAATCTCAGCGAAGAAAAGCAATCATTCCCAGGCTCCTACTTTGCTGGAATAAACAGAAATCTATATTTTGCATTGGTGATTGACAGCTCCAACTGCTCAAAGTTTTAGTGACACTAGTCCTAGCCTAGGCACTAGTCATCAATGATTATTTTCCCCACGACAACCCACGAAAACGTTACTTTCTGTACGGTATAGTAGGCGCGAAACTTGCCAATAGCAAACACTGTGCGCGAAAGTTAAAATATCATCACTAGTGCGTTTTGCTTTCGCTTATCAATATGCCAAACATAGTTCCATGGCAAACGATCTTCCATTATCCAGCATTTGGGGGGCGTCCCTGGACCACATACTTCCCTACTGGGCATGCCACTTATGCTTCTTCGCATTCAGTAGATGATCGTTGTTCAAAGTCGAGAACTTTGTAATCAATAATAATAGAAATAAAACAAATCGCGTGAGAAAGTTGGCTAAATCCGTGACACTGAAATCAAGACAGATTGAAATAATATGGTTTATCTACGACGCCTACTGAAAGTAGTACTTTTAACGTTAGCTTGCCGTGTTAGAAACGTCAAATTATCTCAGAGCGTTCAATAATATACATATGTCATCACCGTCAATTTTAGCACGGTGTTAAATAACAAAATCACAAAACTATAGTTACTTGACATTTCTATAGACTAAAATCACGAAAATTCTGTGCTGTGCGTATTACTTCTTGAGGACTGAACACAAGAACACAGGCGGGCAGTTGTTGCAATAATAAAAGCGGAAAACGGAGGCGTTTCAGAGCAGAACATGAAAATTTGAAACGGAAAGGCGAGAGTCAAAACTTGCAGCCATAAATTTTCTGACACAAAGACACTTGGTAACTAGGTAAAAGCAAAAGTAAACAGATTACCTAGCAGTCAAAGCAACCTTGATAGGGTAACACCACTCACGACGCGACAACCCGTCATGCTCTGCCGTATATAGCTAAAAAATGCACCTTTTTGAGATTTTCAAAGAACCGCGCGTGGATAAAATATTGTATGATGTACATGTTAGAAGTGTTTTACTTTGTTCGCGGGGTTGCTCCACTCGCTGACGCTCGTTTCGCAGTTGTCCCCGCTCACAAAATAATCTCTCACTTTCAACACTTACATCATAAATAGCTATTCAGTAACTAGGTAAATATGAACAAAAAACAAAATATCTAAAAATCTCTAGCAACTGTCAATGTCGGCAATTTCTCACACTCATGCGAAAAGTATCACTTTCGTTGCTTGTTATGTAATATACTATTTTATCACAGATTTCAAATAAATGAAAAAACAACTGAGCATGCCTGGTGTGTAGTGGTATACCTACTTAGTAATTTGAAAAAAAAACGAAGGTTCTACGATTCTTCGTTCATGAGATACGTGAAAGTATGGACGGCAAAGCGTGGGGCATAGAGAATTTCGAAGGGAAAATGCGCTGAAAAATCATTGATTGCTTCGTCGCGTGCTTTCTTTGATCTTTTTCTTGCTTCAACACTTCATTAAATGCGAAAGTGGGCTGGATAAAACACAACCAAATCACCCATAGGTAGGTACTTTGATCTCGAGTAGTTATCTCTTATGGAAAGGTAAGTCAGGATCACCTTAGATCTCCCACACACAGCCCAATGTTTACTTTACTGTATATCCTCTTGAGCAAACTTTACGTCCTGTGAAATCTTGAGAGTGGGTGATATTTTCATTGCACCTGTTGTTTATCAGAGTGTTCTGTTCTGATGCTTTTCGTACAGCTGCGAACCCTACACGAAAAACTCCAAAGTTTGTTAATGACGCCCACGGCCCTTTGAAAAGTTTACTTCACTACTACTTCTCGTTTATGTTAAACCCCCCAACCAAATCCATGCTCAATACTAATTGAACGTCACGTACTCTCGTACCTCGTGATGCGTGACTGTGTCGTGTCGACTGTCGCTAATATGAACAGGAGGGAGATTATCATTCTTGTCACCACGTGTTTACATACCTGATGGATCGCTAAAGCTGGATCGCAAAAACGATTCAGAGACATTCCCTTGAGAAACAATATGGTACAGATAGCGGATTTTGTTCCTATGGCGACATCTCCATCGGGCATTGAGGAGCACCCATTTGATACCCCTTCCAGATTTCCGCGCTTTGTGATATGAAGTCTGTTACTTATTATTAGGCTGACAGGTATACCTTCCTTTAATGTTAATTATGAGCTATATGATGATAAATAATTGGCCTTGTGTTTGAAACGATGAAGGTGTTTTTCCATAATTTCCATCTGCGAAAACACGATTCCCGTCATCAGGAAACTGGGTATTAATATAGTGAGAAACTCACGCGCTTTCGATTTTACCCCCAAAGATGCTTTCATTCAATGTAGCAGCGACAGTAGAATTCTCCATTTCAAAACAATAAAGCTGGAAAGTTTCTGCGAACTGAGTTTTTGAATTCGCGTGGAAGTTGCCCGAGAAGACAACCTTTCGTCCAATTATCCGTTGTATCTATCTGCTATGTGCCTGCGTGTGCCTCGTGGCTGAAGCAAAAAACGGCATATTTTCCTTTTTGTATCAAGGGTATTATTTTTGTTTTGTTTCAGTTGTGTCATTCGTCATAATACCCACCTAATTTAAGAACAGTCAATCCATCAGGGCAACCTTACGGGGAAGTTGGAGCTGAGCCATAAAACCATGAGCCACAGCTTATTGAAGCTTATTACATAAAAGTGATGTACACTTATAATCAATTTCACGGCTTTCTGCATTAGAGCAAGCTATGGAAAAATTGTGTTGTGTTGGTACGAATGATGCGATGACAAGGGGATGCCAGCCAGTTGTTTACACGTGCAATTTTTAAAGTGACATCTTGTCACCGTGTCAATGTATCATGTACGCGGAGGTGAAAATTTTTTGAAACCATTGTTGGGCCTACAGAACAAGTGACAGATTCTTTGGTTCCCATGGTGATGAAATATTTCGAAAGGTAGAACCAGGAAGACAATTGTTGCTGAATTTGAAGAATGCAATGCTTAATCCAGACAAGCCCAGACCCAATGTGCCACCTTAGGACTTTCGATCAAAATCATCCACCCAAAGTCTAATCAAGTCATTCCAGGCTGAACTTATGCTTTCGTACCAGATTTAGATTTGATCCGATCAACGATTCGGTAGTTATCGTGGCAGAACCGTTCAATTTGCGCCATCGCATATGAATATGAAGTAAAACCGTTTGAGAACTAGGTACTTTCTTCAAGCAAGAGATATTTTTTTTACTATTTCGAGTAGGTAGGTACACTATGTTTGTTATAGTGTACTTCCACTATACTTGTTCCAGATTCATAAGAAGAAAATTGTTTTTTAACTGAAAAAACTAAGGAAAATGGGGCAACAAATCCTTGGGAAATATTCAAGAACCAATTACCTCTTGTTTAAAAAATCATTGGCGAAAATCTGTTCACGGATTGAATACCTAGGAACTTAGGGCAGAATTCTATATATGATTTTTTAAACAAGAGGTAATTATTGGCTCTTGAATATTTTGAATATTAGGCATTGCATTCTTCAAATTTAGCAACAATTGTCTTCCTGGTTCTACTTTTTAAAATATTTCATCACCATGGAAACCTAAGAACCTATCTTTTGTTCTGTAGGCCCAACAATGGATGCAGAATGATCGCATAACGCACAACTGAGTAAAATGTTTTCATCAATTTGCGAATCAAGTCCCAGCTTCCCGAAGGGACACTTCGATTAAAATCATTTCTGACGTCTCTGGATACCGCCAGGGAAGTTTTGTGTCTCCCCACAACAGATTTTTTCCAATGTTGGTGTTCCGCCGAAAGTTCGGTCCTTTTTATAAAATAATCCATATTTGATTGCGTTAGCTTAGACACTGTTCCCCTACATCAGTTGAGGGGTTTGGTTGGTTGGTGGAGTATGTTTGGTTGTCTACATCTGAGTATGGTTGTTTTGTACAACAGCGAAGGTAACTGTTGTATGTTGTGTTGCCTATTATTATGTTCAAAGCCTAATGAAAGTAAAATGAGTAGGTACCTAAGTGCATCTCATTACATTACGTTGTTATCGAGTGTTATAACGGTCAATTAGAACACCAAAATTGCAATAGTGACTTTGTGAATATCTGGAATAGCGTTTGACTGATCTAAATTGAAATTTTTGAAAATATTCCTGGAACATTTCAGTTATGGTGGCCTTCGAATCTTATACATATCAGATTTTGGAAAGCAGATATTTCAAGCTATGAAATGTGAATGATCTCAAAAATTGATTTTTTTTTCATTGTGTGTTCTACAATAACGAATGAAAGAATAATGTTGAGGAGAAATTATAATTCGAATAATTTCAAGGGTGGGTTTTAATTTTTTGATATTATCCGATTTTCAAAATTATTCAGTTTTCGAGATTATTCTATTTTCGAGATTATTTAATGTTCAAGTTTATTCAATGTTCAGGACCACCTAACTTTTGGTTAGAGGCGCGCTTGCGCGCCTTCATGACCTAGTATCAGTAAAACTGTTATTCGTCTTGAGTCTCCCAGGCAACTGCGTTTGAAGACTTTACCAGTGCACTTATTTTAATCACCCGCTTCTGCCTCGCTACCCGGTTCTGCCCCCTCCACCCTCCCCCTACAGGTGTTCCGGAATAAGTGTTACAAAATTCACAAGGAGATAGAAAATTGAAAAATGAGGAGACTTTCCTTGATAAACATACCCTCGCAAACGTATAATAACGGAGATACGGGCCTTCAAAGTTGTTTTGTGAAAACAGTTTTTTTTGCATAACTGTTGAACCGCTCGACCGATTTTATTCAAATTCAAAACAAAGTTCACTAGAACAGATCTCTATTGAACAATAATAACGCGTTTTATCAAAATTTTCAGGGGCGATAGGGGGTACCCTTCCCCTTCCCCCCCTCTTTTCAACCCCCAAATATGTTCAGGAATGATTTCGATTTTTGAATTCTACGTTCAATTCAAAGAACAAAGTTACTCCTGCAAAATTTCGAGAGGCTTCATTTTTGAGAAATTTGGGTTTGAAACTTTGGAAAACCTCTCAAAATCGTCACTTTCCAGGGCCCAAATTGTTTTTCCTGAAAAACTTCATGTTTCTCAGTAAAAATGGTGGTTTATCAACTCAAAATACCCAGAAAACTCATTCCAGCAGACAAAAAGAAGTATGGACGTTCTGAAAAATTCATGTTCTGTTCAGAATTGAGTGCCCCATTACAAATTCGATATCGCCAAAAATCGCACTCTGGGTTCCGAATTATTGAGGGGGGGGGGAGGGGATGAAGCCCGTCAATCCGTTAGAAGTAAAAACATCGTAATTCGACGCACCCTATCCTGTTGGTACTGGTACCATCGCGTGCAAAATAATTCAATACAATATGTTGACACGGAGTGTATTATATTGTTGAATTGTGGAATTGGCATGAATCTCACGCTGACAACAAGCCAAAATCGAATGAAAGTAATTTGAGGTGAAATCCTTTTAAGTAAAACTAAGATACTCCGTGTTTTTACTACATCAGATTATTTTGCACGCGATGGTGCTATTTTAGCACAAAAAGTGTCGATTGGGTATTGCTAAAGGGAGTTCATGAGGGGATGAAGGGGGTGCTTGGCTAAGCAAATCTTCCTTTTTCCTGTCCATATGGGACTGATTAGGATGAAGTTGGTGTCGTTTCCGACGGAATTCAATATCCTGGATCAAATAAGTTCGTTACTTTTGAAATCTTCCGCACCCCTGCTCCGCCATTGGAATCACGATTTTCGTGAGCGTAACTTAGCATTGCTGGGGGTTCCAGTGAGCTAACAGTAATGTTGACGGGTTTTGCTCAATTTCTTTCTCGATTGTGTAGAAGATTTTGTGAAAACCAGACTCAACATATGGGTTTCTTTGACGAGTTTCCGAATCTGTCACTCTCCCTTCCACTCTATTGACAGTTTGATATGTTTTACTATTTTTGTTGTGATTAGTTTATTTTGCTTTTGTGTTTTGTTGTTTTATTCTTGCAGTGTTCAATTATTTTATTCTACTGTCTTTCTTGGATTTTTCTTGTTTTGTTTGCGTGCCATTATATCGATCTGTTAGCACATACTCAGATAACTATACCGCTCATGAACCTATTGCACATAATGCCGCGTCGCGCAATAAAAAGAGCTAGAAAATACCGCCATGTTGGTGGGTTATTTCCAGTGAGTCTCAAAATACCAAATGATATAGCTACCGCGAAATGACCAACTTGTAAACAAAGCGTGATTTTTACGAAATCAAAGGATGCCTTTCAGTAATTGTAAAAAAATACACCAAGAAAATTCAATAATGAAATCTTTTTCGGTTTGGCGCAGTTTGACGCGTTTTAAACCATGCTGTTATCTCTCATATCATAAATTCTTACCTAATTCTAAAGTAGTGAAATAGGATTGAGTGAAGCGGATCGAACGTGCGAAGATAACAATGCGCTTGACTGAAGTCACTTTGGATCCGATCCGATCGAAACTCGATCGGATTCAAAGCTGCGATAGAAACTCACTCAATGAAACGTAAGTAGAAATGTCGAAGTGACAGCAGCTTGACGGTATAAAAATTATAGTTATGTGCCTAGATTATGGAGCCATGCGATATTTCTGCGACTCTGCAAGTGCCGTGAGACAATAATTATCAATGATCTGTGCTGTGCTCTGATGTAAAGTGACTCCTTTATCTGGCCGGGCCCCTGCTACCGTTTGTCGCGGTCGAGGTAACGGCCAAATAACCTTAAAAATGACGGCGCCCAGTATTGCAGGTGTCGGACGTCTCTTTTGTGTTGTCGCGGTATAGCTATTTTAGTATGTGTCTGTCAGTCATGTTCTGTCAGATGTTTTAAGAAAAGAGACGAATTCATTTGAACTTATCTGGCAATTGAAATAAAATTCACTTTGTCCATTTCTTCTTGTTTCATTGATCTTAAGCATCTTCTCCTAATTTATTTCTCATCTAAAACAAATAACTTTATACATAGGATCCGTAGAAAAAAGGGAGGGCAATGATGGTCACAGCCGAAGTCGTTGAAAAGTGGGATGCATTACAATGTTAGGCCCCGTTACGAAAATTGGCCGGCATTATCAAATAAAACGCAAAAATATAATACTTTGAGGAAGATTGGTTGACAATCTTGTTATTGTAAAAGACCTTCTCTAGCGTCCTGGTGAGATGAGATCATAAATCTCGTCAATTGAATTTATCTGATATTTCCATTCGCCCATGAAATACGAATACAACGGTGAAAAGAAACCGATCGTTTTCCACGCGACAAAATTTCCAACTGATATCGAGACATGTTTCCTTGACAACATTAGGGTGATGCCGCTTTTCGTATGAAAAAAATCATAATTGCGTCCGAATCGCGTTAATATGCACAGCTTCTTCTTCCAAACTTTCAAAGTTCAATCGGACGAAAATCATTGATTTCTTAGAAGTGGATCAAAATGAGTGTATGATGTGAAAAGATGGAGAAGTTGATATCCATCATCTAAACACACACTGTTTATTACTGCGCACTAAAAATTCATAAATCACATAAATTGTCGCACTTGTACAGGGTGGCCCAACGAAAACCTAACAGAGGGGTTGTCGGGCATTTCACCTTATTATTTTGAAAAAAGCTCGAACAGGTCGATTTTTATATTGAGGGGGACATCTGAAACATACATTGGCGGATTTCTATCTTCAGCCTCCTCACCCCCACCTGCCCCAACTTCCAAGTTTCAAATGACGCCACCCACTTTGCGATACATCAAATTGAAGAGAATTAAATTCTTTTTCTGAAGAAAAAATCTATGATTTTCATTCTCACCCCCCTTCTTCCTAAAATTGTCAGAGTTTCCAATGTAATATTTTTGATCTCTTCATTCTCTTGTACAGTCAACGTCATCCTGCACAGCATCGAGGAAGAAAATTTTCTGTGTAAAAAGTGCCACCCAAATTCACCCCTTCACTCCCCCACCTCAACTTAAAAATCTAAAATGACACTATCTACTTTGTGATACATCACATCGAAGGGAATTGAATTCTCTTCCTGAATAAAATATTTTCAGAATTATCAAAAAGCCCCCTTCCCCCCTAAAATACTCCGAATGTTCAATTTATCAGGAGAGGGGTTGAAAGCTTCGAAAAAATTGTTTTCAGAAAGAGAAATCAATTTCCTTTTATTCGATGTATCACAAAGTAGGTGGTGTCTGTGCAGTTTTGAAATTGGGGTGGGGGAGAGGAAAAGGGTGAATTTGAGTTACGCTTTTCTCCACCGAAAATTTTCTCCTTAGATGCTATTTAGGATGACGCTGATTAAATTGAAGAGAATTTAGGAGTCGAGGATATAAAATGGGACAGTCAGAGAAATTTAGGAAGATGAGGGGTGGGGTTGAAAATTTTGAAAATATTTTTTCCAGAAAAAGAATCTGATTCTCTTTGATTTGATGTATCGTAAAGTAGATGGTGTCATTTGAAATTCCAAAGTTGAGGTGGGTAGGGGTGAGAGGGCTGAAGATAGAAATTTGCCAATATACGTTTCAGATGTCCCCCTTGATATAAAAATCAACCTGTCTGAGCTTTTTTCGAAAAAATGATGTGAAATGCCCGAAAACCTCTCTGTTCTGTTTTCGTTCGGCCACCCTGTATATCGCTCCATTCAACTTTGCTAATGAAGAGCTCGTAGCGCAATGGTTTCACGAGGCTATCTATTGTTCTCATTTTGGGCGGATTCGGATTTGGGCCGTAGGTGGTTCCCACCCCGAACCGGAAAAAAAATTTCCTTGACTTGAATAGTTGGAATGCTTGCTAAATGTAAGACGTAAAAAGTAAAAAAGGTGACGTATTGAGGGTGGCTTCTGAAGGTGTGGCAGATAAAACCAAATTTCCTTGAGGTTGAGGTTCTGCAGCTCTTCTGAGACTTCTCGAGTCCAGTTCTCTTTGATGTGGTTGTATTAGTGATGGGTAATTACATGTAACTTATGAAAATGTAAGATTACGCGTAAGTTTCACGTAACTTACAAAATTGGGCTGTGATTTATGTAATTCATGAAAGTGCCTTTTTCTAGAGCTTAAAAAGTTGACTGTGCTTCTTTTACTTGCGAAATGCTCTGCACTCATCGACAACGACACGGACACAGGAACACAAAAGCAGCAATCAACAAACTATAAAATGAAATAATTTTTATCAAACACTGACCTGACAAAAATCAGACCAAATTACCTCAGAATGTTAAGTTTGAGCGAGCCTGGTGGACTCTAACGGAATATTCAAAATTCACATAAGTTGTAAGATTACATAATTATACAACGTTTGTAACTTACGTAAATTACATAAATTGCGGCCGTAACTTACATAAATTGCATGAATTACGTCTGTAACTTACGTAAATTCCACAATTTCAAAGATTACTGTGTAACTTACAGTGACATATTACGTAAGTTACCAAGTCAGTGGTGAAGTTTCCAAAAGATTGTGGATGTCAAAAATTACATAAATTTTACATGTAATTTAAAAAATGTAAAATAACGGTAATTTTACAACCAAGCAAAATGTGGGGAAATACCGCTTCCTTTTCTACCGGCCACATGTGCAGTTGCAAATTGTTAGGTCTAAGGGCTTCCCCTAGAAAATTTCTGTCTGAGGGTGCTATTTTTTTTTTGGGGTAATTCACTTCAGATGATTTTCCAAAATTTGCCAGGGATGAGCTTTCAAAAACTATTCTCCTCCAAAAATGGTTGTTTGCGGCGCTGGCGCTGTTTTGCTATCTTCGCTATCCACTACCCAGGAATTGACAAAGCAGCGTACGTCGGTGCACCATTATCTCCTCACAAAAATGGGAATAGCCTACTTATTTCATTATTAGGTAAAAAAGTGGATGAATATTCTCATTATTTGCTGTAAAAGAAGTGTATAAATTTGAAACCTTTTTCATTCATGTTCTAAATCTGGAAGAAGCCATGTAAATTAATGACAAATCCCATTAAGGTAAACGAATTCGCAAACCTAAAATTGAAAGTTGAAAGGTCTGTTGTTGACTTCAAAGACTTTCTTCACACCTCTGCCCACTCGCTTCGGATAATAACACGATCATCGACGAAATTAATTGAAGTATATACCAGCTATACCTACAGCAGGGCTGCTTTAATTCTCCAAACAACAAAGTGATTCTAAATCTTGTAATGTCGTTTTTTACGACAGATTAAACCAAGTAGGAGATGTTAAATTATTCCAAGTTCGTGCCGTTGTTTGTCGAAGTATCCATATCACATTCGTTATACGAAGCAGCAGAAACGTCTCAAGATGTATCGTTTACAAGAAAGCATTCACCTAGAAAACGAAAATAAGGAAACGCAATATAATCGAAACGGAAATAAATTCTTGTTCCTTGAGTTTTCGATTCATTCGGACGGTGAAATATTACGTTTCTTATCCCGGACGAATTTCAATTCAACCCTCCGCAAATAATTCAAGGTGAACAGTATAGGTAGGCAACAGTCCCAATTTTATGTGGTCATACCTACTTAACTATGGCAATTTATGGCAATTTACACTGTGTTGAGCTCCAGTCGTCTGTTGATTTTTCGTCGCATAATTTTCCTTAGGCGCGGGATTTTTCCTTTCAATTAATAAACTTGGAAGGAATTTTTGAGGGGGCTCGTTTTTGAGTGACATAGGTTTCTCCATTAATTATTCCATTATTATTTGATGAGAACAAAATTTACATACCTTTGGATCATATAGATGAAGTTGAATATGCAATTAAACGTCGTCAGCAATAAGTCGGCCACGCTCAAGTTGACGAGGAAGTAATTGGTGACGGTCCTCATCCTGCGGTGGGCTGGAGCACATGCAAACAAAAAAGAAATATTTGAACGTACATATTATGGAGTTGTCTGTTCCTAGATCATTTATAAGCGTGGTCAGGACATCAAACATATGTGGTTCTATCCTGAGCAAACTTGGTGAATGTCCAAAAATTTATTAAATCCTGCAACCCTGTAGGTACAGGGTGTTCACGATAAAATTCACCCCCCTCCAGTAGATTCCCCTTCAAGATATTTCGAAGAACTAAAAACTTTTTCTCCACGATTTTTCCCAGGGACCTCAAATCGATCCTCTAAAAGTTTCTAATTGGTACAGTATACAGGGTGTGATATGTAACTTTTTTAATTTAAATGCAACACCCTATATTTTATTCCGTTATTTGATGAAGCCTTTTTTTCTGATTACAAATATATATGACACTTATGATTCATTTTGACAAGTAAGTTGTCGAAAAAATTATGAAATAGGTAGTCAAATGATTTTGTTTCGCGGCAAGATGGCTTTGGTTTCTACAGTTCACTCAAAAAAAAGTTCTTTTCACAGCACTTTATCTGCAGAATTCAACTCTGCATGGATAAATGGTCCAATTCGTTTCTAATACAGGGTGTCGCGTGATTTTTAATTTTTAATCTATTCAACTACCTATTTTATTATTTTTTTGACATGAATCATAAATGTCATATATTTTTAGAATCAGAAAGAAAGGCTCCACCAAATGACGTAATAAAATATAGGGTGTTGCATTTGAAATAAAAAAGTTACATGTCACACCCTGTATACGGTACCAATTGAAAACTTTTGGACGATCGATTCAAGATCCCTGGGTAAAATTGTTAAGAAAAATGTTTTAGTTTTTCAAGATATCTCAAGGGGGAATCTCCTAGAGGAGGGGTGAATTTTATCGTGAACCACCTGTACCTTATAAGCACCTATACATATAAGATATAAGTATACCGGGTGATCATTTGAAAACTATCCACCTGCAATATCTCCCGATTCCTAGTGCAAATGTCTTCGAGCAAAAACAGGTCGATATTTATATCGAGGGGGACATCTAAAACATACATTGGAGAATTTATATCTTAAGCCCCCTCGCCCCCACTTACCCCAACTTTAAAATTTCAAATGACACCACCTACCTTGCGATACATCAAATTAAAGAGAATTAAATTCTCTTTCTAAAAAAAATATTTTGAAATTTTTCAACCCCACCCCCTGTTCTTCCTAAAATTCTCTGAGTGTCCAAGTTAATATTCTTGACCTCTATTTCCCTTCAATACAGTAAACGTCATCCTGCATAGCATCGAAAGAGAAAATTTTCTATAAAAAAAGTGCCACCCAAATTTACCCCTTTGCTCCCCCCACCTGACCTCAAAAATTTAAAATGTCAATACCCACTTTGTAATACATCAAATTGAAGGAAATTGAATTCTCTCCATGAAAAAGATTTTTTCACAATTTTCAAAGCCCCCCAGTGCTCCCCTAGAATACTCCAAATGGCCAATTTATTGGGGGAGGGGTAGAAAATTTCAAAAAAATTCTTTTCGGAAAGAGAATTCAATTCTCTTCAATTTGATGTATCACAAAGTAGGTGGTGTTTTATTAAATTTGGGAGTTGAGGTGGGAGAGAGCGAAGGGGTGAATTTAGGTAGCACTTTTTCCACCGAGAATTTTCTGCCTCGATGCTATCTAGGATGACGCCAACTAAATTACGAACTAAATTACGAAAAAAATGAGGGGTCCAGAATATAAAATGGGGCAGTCAGAGAGTTTTTAGAGAAAAGGGGGTGGGGCTGAAAATTTTGAAAATATTTTTTTCAGAAAGAAAATTCAATTTCCTTCAATTTGATGTATCGCAAGGTAGGTAGTGTCATTTGAAATTTCAAAGTTGGGGTGAGTGGGGGCGAAGGGGGTGAATATAGAAATTTGCCAATGTATGTTTTGGATGTCCCCCTCGATATAAAAATCGACCTGTTTTTGCTCGAAAAAATATTCACTAGGAATCGGGAGTTATTGCAGGTGGATAGTTTTCAAATGATCACCCGGTAGGTATAAACTAAACTGAAAGTTCTTTTGCGAACAATAATCCAATCTGGGCTCACCCCTGTTTTTCATGAATCTTGTTTTCTCCTCAACACCTATTAACTCGGATTTTCAGTGGTTTTTCAAAACAGTTCTGTTTTTCGAAACTAAACTGTCGAGCATTTATTGGAGCCACTTAGAATCTATCCAAGCCCTACATTTCCGTTTCCAGAAGCCGCATTTGAGGGGAGATTTACTTGAAGACTCGTTGCGGTACATTATATTATTCAAATTCCACGGTATACCTGTTAGGCTGTGCTCTATATGTTTTGCTCCAATCTTCAAGGGTATAATGTATTCAGGAACCTTCAAAATGGTCTAGATCTTCAGAAATAGCTAAACAAATCACTTACAATTTCTGTATAATTTTCGGCGATGTTAAGAATCGCCGGCCACGACCAATTTGCCCCTGAATTAATTGCGCCTAAATTTAGCCACAATGGGGTTGCAGTTCCTACATAACCGCCAAACCGCCCGGAGTTGGCTAAAAGCCCTCGTGCATGAGTAATGTGCGTTTTGACAGCTATTCATTCAGAGAGTTTCGAAATGTTCCCGGGTATAACCAACAGTTTTCTATTAATTACGTTTTAAATGGGACGACAATTGAAATTAATTGCACTTCTGTGTAATCACAAAGTTCAAGTCAATTAATGCAAAAAGTACAGGGCTGGAACAGCGCTGTGGGGCTGGAACACTGTTTAGACGCCTCTCAATATTAGTTGAATAAATTCCATTGCAGTATTGTTATGGTTATGACCCAGGTATAGGGTGTAGCAGTTTTATAATTTTATCCGCAACCATTGGATTATGGAGCGATAATATATTTACTAGTAAATGCTTAACGACCTACATAATTCAATACGTGGATTAGGGGTCATAATCTACGACAAAGATTTATGAGAAGATGCATCCACCACAATAAGACATTACAATACACACGGCACTTATAAACTACTCAACAATTGAAGTGGTCTACTCAAAATTTTAATTGAAGCTCAAAGCCCTAGCTCCCGAAAAAATAGGACTAATTCCAAATTTTTTCTTTTCCCACATACCTGCGCTCTTTGTCTATCAGAGGACGGATACAGAATTAAGTTCAAATCTTCCTTGTTGGTTATACAGGGCGTCGCGTGAAACCCTTCAAAAACTGAAAAGTTTGAGTAACTCCCAATTCGGAAAAACATGTTTTTGAATATTTCCAACTGGTCCAGGGAGAATGGTACACCCATATCTCAAAACGGTTTTTCAATTTTCCGATTATTTTTCTTCACTACAGGGTGATTCGAGAATAACAACTTCTTTGTTTTTTGGTCATAGCTTTTTTACTTGTTGGCCGATTTTTATAATCTGTAGCTCATGTGAAGCTAAAGCTTCAGGGAACAAGAATATGTTTTCGGAATTGATGCAGAAGAAAACTTGAAATTGAGATTCTGCATCAAAAATGACACAGATCTGAATAACCCCCAAAATCAGATCTGGAGATGGAACTGTCCGAAATCAATTTGCTTTGAAGTCAACCATTCAAAATGATCATTCCAAGATATACCTCCTCCTGTATATAAGAAGATTTCTTGACGACGAATTAAATTATGGCTGCATGTTTTCAGAAGAAAATCAGTGTCCCTCTTTCTCGAAAACTAATGTAACCTACTTTACGAACAACAAAGCTGGTAATTAAATTTAGAAACATTGTTCGATTTTTCTCGGTTCAATAATAATTACCAGCTTTGATATTCGTAACGTAAGTAACATTAGTTTTCAAGTGAAAGGGACACTGATTCCCTCCTGATGGAAACATGCAGCAATAATTCAGTTCCCTCGTTAAGAAATCTTCTTTTATACAGGAAGAGGTATATCTTAAAATGATTATTCTGAATGGTTCACTCTAAAGCAAATTGATTTCCGACGAGTTCCATCTCCAGATCTGATTTTGGGGGTTATTCAGACCTGTGCCTTTTTTGATAGGGCCAGAATCTTAATTTCAAGTTTCCTTTTGCATCAATTTCGAAAACATATTCTTGTTCCCTGAAGCTTGAGCTTCAACATGAGCTACAGATTATAATAATCGGTCAATAAGAAAAAAAGCTATGATCAAAGAAGCAAAAAGTTGTTTTTTTCAAATCACCTTGTAGTGAGGAAAGATAATCGGAAAATTGAAAAACCGTTTCAAGATATGGGTGTACTTACCTCCCTGGACCAGTTAAAAATATTCAATAACTTGTTTTTTCAAATTGGGAGTTACTCAAACTTTTTAATTTTTGCAGGGTTTTACGCGATGCCCTGTATAACCAACACGGAAGATTTGAACTTGATTATGTATCCATCCTCTGATAGACAAAGAGCGCAGGCATGTGAGAAAAGAAACAATTTGGAATTAGTCCTTTTTTTTGAGCTAGGGCTTTTTCAACTTCATTAAAAAATTTGGGTGGGCCACTTCAATTGTTAAATAGTCAATTTTTGGTGTTTTACACAAGCTACCTGACCTATATCCCATACACTTTCTATTTTCAGTAGAATGACTTTTTGGTGCGAAAATAAAGTGACAAGCTGAAGCGCTAGGAGAATACGGCCGATGGCCGCTCGCCGCTGATAGTTTCGTTCCAAAACTTCGCAGGTGCCATCAGCCGTAGCCGTAGCCGTAGCCCCCCAGCTTGTCACTTAATTTTTGCTCCACAAAGTCATTCTACTGAAAATAGAAAGTGTATGTGATATATGTATACTATGTTCCTAGTGTCATTCCAGAAAAAATAAATATCATCTGAATCTGAGCCCAACCCACCAACCCGACTCCCTCCTCGCATTCGCCAGTAGGACCGGGTCGAGCATCAGTGTGGCGGAAATATCGTCCATCAAACCGAACTAAAATTTGTTTTTTCGTATGGCTGAAGTATAGTATACAGCTCGCTAAATATGAATGATGTAATATTATTCAATTGTGGACAATTCACAATTAATCATCATCAGTTGTTAAATGAAGCATGAAGCATAGTATTTCTCTTCTCTCGTGTTATGGCCGAAACTCATTCGATGCTTGACGACACTTGCCAAGGGTCGTGCCGGCAAATCCGCAAACTGCATTCTCTTGAGTAATAGCATGCATTACAGGCTCATTTAATAATAAACAGACTCATAATTTACCAGTGCGACAAGTCCAGTGTGTTTAAAAATCGATTTTGGCATTAAGGATTATTAAGGTATTATAACACTCTCTCCCTGAGTG
The DNA here is from genome assembly GCA_949128115.1 of Anaspis maculata. Lineage (NCBI taxonomy): Eukaryota > Metazoa > Arthropoda > Insecta > Coleoptera > Scraptiidae > Anaspis > Anaspis maculata. The sequence continues at coordinate 93,515,778 of OX421962.1, forward strand.
GTTTTTGAGTATCCCCTTGAAATTTCACACTATTAATCATCAACCTACATCTGTGACAACCTGCCATTAGCTTATATTAATCAAAAGAAATGTAATATAACATCAAGAACAGCTAAATATTATTGATAGTGTTCTCAAATAAAAATAAAGAATCTTTAGAAACGTAATAAGATAGAAAATGCCACCTACCGTGATCTAACTACACGAGTACTTACTTATACTTAGGTATTTACTTACACGCAACTTGTAGGCGTGATGGTTGTAAGTACAGTGTAGTATTACAGAAAAAATCCACAATTTCACCTTTTGCGTCTCACATTGTAAAATTATGTTCATCTACAGGTTGTTAATGCGAGATGATTCACTTTCTACCCCTCAGGGACTTACTCCAGGATTACAATTATTTATTAAACAACAATTTTCCGACATTTTTTTCTGCTAAATTCCAAATACCTATGTCAATACACGCTTCAAAATAAAAGAGATAGACGATTTGCCCCTGCGGTACTTCGGAATTATTGAGAAGGAACCTCGCCTAAGAGTCAAGTCCTAAGTACCTGGATGAAAATTTTCAAAATTAAAAAATCGCTGTCTTTGTCCTAGATTATTAGCATCAATTTCAATGTTTTTTCAATCCCTCCTCCGACATAGAAAATTTTGAAAGTTTGCAGCGCTTTCGGGATTCTTTCTGGAGTTAAACGTGTGAATTTTGTCAGGTGGAAGTGCTAGAGCAGAATATTTTATTTGCCTGGGTACCTATACAGTCAACATACCTACACCACAATATTTTATTTTGTCATACCTACCTATCTACTTTATTTTCTGACATTACCCGGGCGACGTTGTGAGTCGCATGTGATGTTCACAAAGCTCGATGACGACAGCTATAATAAACCAAAAGGAATGCTACGCATTAATAACAATTATCCCCAACACTTGATCCCATTCTGTGTTAGTTTTTTCGAAAAAATAATGTGTGCGATGCAACAAATTTCAATTCTTGCTCTTTTCTCTTTGTGGCTTCCCTCCGACAAGAGCAATTTGAGCTGTATACAAATTGAAAATATCAAAACCCACCTATACCCACTTGATGTCTGTTAATGAAACGTTCCTCATTAACATTCCAACGCACTGGATTGAACAAAATTAATTGAAACGTAAAAATTCGAATACATCCAGAGGCCATCAAAACCCGGAAACCACCCCGAAGCTAAAATTCGCGATTACACATTGACCCGCCCTGCAAAAATATCCAACCATTGTAACATAATATCGAGCACGTGCCCTGGTCCCAGCCAGGAATTTATTTCGCCCTCATTATAATGGGACGAAAGTGAATTTCCAGCAGAATTTATGATCCAGACCCTCAGTAAAGGCCAGATGAGCTGTGTCACATTCCTGGAGTACATAATGGAAAACCGATATCTTTCATCTTTCGGTTATTTACCCTATGTCCGTACACTTTTACACCCTCATTTCTGTGTCTTTAAATAATATGTATCGATCGTAAGGGGCGCAAGTACCTATAATGCGAGGGCAGAGGGCAGCAAAAAAGCTCACTCACCTATGACTATCCATATCACAATACAGTTGCCTCCGGTAGCGGTTAGGATCATCAAGGTGAAAACTATCGTCCAAGCTACTTCTATCCATAGGGACATAAAGTTGTCATCGGTGCCATCAGAGCCGGTCGGAATGGGGTTGGGCACGAGCAGGCCGTGGTCGAAACCTTCAAAGGTGGAGTTGAGCGGGTATGGAAGCTGAAAATAAATATCAACTTTATTACTTTATTGTACCATTTGTACCTACAGTACCTGGTACTTAAGACCAAAATCGCATATGTAATAAGCTAGCCACTAAACATCATCATCGTTGTTTATAAGTTTCAAAATTGGCTTTTTAGTCTGCTTTTTGCAGTTTAAATCACTTTTAAAATCGATTTCTGGAACAAATCACTCTGTGTGCAATGGTAATGCAGTTAAAGAATCAAAAAAGTCTTTCTTGCAAAAAATTTTGAAACGCTGTTTTATCCTTGCCTCGAGTTTTGGCCTCGATTTTTAGCGCACTTCTCTAAACGGGAAGGCGCTTTTGTCCTCGCTTTGTCCGTCCGTCCGTCCGTCCGTCTGTCACAGCATCTAGTCCTAGACGAAAAGGTTTTTGCGAAAATTTTTCACTCCAATGGGTAGCTCATGACCTTGTATCCCGAACCAAGAAAAATCTCGACGAAATAATGATAAACAATTACAATAATAACAAATTAGTGTGACGCGGCATCGCCGTTGAATGCTGCATTTCAGAAGCCGGCCTGTTCTTGAAAGTTATCACATGCGATCAAGTACCCGTTCTTATCATTTTACAATAATACATATGTGGAGTTATATGTAGAGGAGAATTTGAACTTGATTTTAATGAAAATTCCACATCGGTGCGAGGTACCAGTCAATAGTTATGAATTTTTGAAAATGACTCCGAAGCTACGGCTCGGCCGCAAAAGATTATTCGTTGCTTGCTGGTGCTTGATATCCTTCTCTCCGAACAAAACGGAATCCAATACAGAAAATATTTCAACTTGAATGGGTAGCTCATGGCCTTGGTACGCGAACCAAAAAAAGTCTTTCCGAAATAATCATAAACAATTACAATAATAACATTTTGCTGTAAGGCGGCTTCGCCGATTCAGTGCTGGAATTCGCAGTTAGATGTTGAAAGTTACGATATGCGGGTAGCGGTAGCTAAATTTTTTTATGAAGATACATTACTACATGTGCGAGATTATATTTAGAGAACAATTTGAACTTTCTTTTGACAGAAACTCCACTTCGATACGACCTTCGGGTCAATTGTTATGAATTTTTGGAAACGACCGCAAAACTACGGCTCGGCGCATATACGCGTCCCTACAAATTAAGCAAGCGAATATGCCTCATGGGCATGAGGCTCAGTAGCGCACTTCCTTCTTGAAGGATTAGTGAACGCAAGATGTTAATTAGGGTTCTACCGTTATTTGGGCAGAAATTTCAATATGGCGGCCAAAATAACGTCAGATTCATGAAATTTGGCTTAAAAATTAATCGGATGTATTTTGATGAAGTTCACATCGCCTGTGAATTTTACTCAAATCGGACCACTTTCAGAGAAATTCAAAATGGCGGATCAAAGATGACCGCCAAGTGACAAAAATCATTGGTCAACTTTATATGGTGGTCACGTACGCATTCGATTGGCGTTTGCATCACATTGATATCTCTTTTCGTTGAGGCATAATTCTCCTAGCTCTATCACTTTGAAACATGTTCAATATGGAGAATACAAGATGGCGGCGGGGCATCAATTGTCGAAAATTGGATGTATCTAATTGAAATTCACATCGCCTGCGAATTTCACTCGAATCAGACAACTTTCAGAGAAATTCAAAATGGCGGATCAAGATTGCAGCCAAAGGACAAAAATCATTGGTCAACTTTATATGATGGTCACGTACGCATTCGATGGCCGTTTGCACCACATCGATATCTTTTTTCGTTGAGGCATAATTCTCCTAGTTCTATCACTTCGAAACATGTTCAATATGAAGAATACAAGATGGCGGCGGGACATCAATTGTCGAAAATTGGATGTATCTAATTGAAGTTCACATCGTCTGCGAATTTCACTCGAATCAGACCACTTTCAGAGAAATTCAAAATGGCGGATCAAAGATGGCGGTCAAGTGACAGAAGTCATTGGTCAACTTTATATGGTGGTCACGTACGCATTCGATTGGCGTTTGCACCACATCGATATCTCTTTTCGTTCAGCCATAATTCACCTAGTTCTATCACTTCGAAACATGTTCAATATGGAGAATACAAGATGGCGGCGAGACATCAATTGTCTATTAATTGGATAGATCTTGACGTGATTCAAATTACGTTCAAATTTCATTTCAATCGGATCACTTTTAGAGAAATTCAAAATGGTGGATCAAAGATGGCGGCAAAAACAAAAAACTAAAAGTCAACTTGACATCCTGGACATATGTACTATTGATCAGCGTTTACATCACATCGATATCTTTCTTCCCCGAGGAGTTATCCCGGGTACGGACGGACGGACAAAGTGAAGCTGATCAATGGGCAACGGACATCAATGGACAAAGCACATTGATGTCCGAAACAAGATTCGATTTTCAATCCATATCTCGCCCATTAATGCTTGGAAAAAATTTGATGCAGGCAAACCAGAAGCGATTTGGATAATCTTGGTAAATGAATGAAAAACTACCCATAGTCAGGTACCATAGGTTCAAAAAACTGATACCGTGGGCTCCTTCGTGAAGGGGGCAAGAGAACTTTTATTTCTTATAGTCCCTATATGTGGAGCTACCAAAATGTTTTGGTGCCACTTTCAAAATGGCGGCCATTTGTTTCCGGTGACATTTATCCGGACCCAACTTGCTTCATTCTCACCCGATTTGAATTTGTTTTTTTAGAAATACGTGAATTCATATTCTCCATCCGCTGCTGTCATCGGTTGTCATTTATATCAATCTGTTTGACCGGAATTAAAAACAAGATGTTAAGTGATTGGGGTTCTACCGTCTTGAGCACAAAATTTCAATATGGCGGCCAAAATATCGACAGACTCATGAAATTCGGCTTGAAAATCAAAATGATCGTACTAGACAAGGGTAAGTTCCAAGTTTCATGAAAATCGTTCCACTAACAAGAGATTTCAATATGGCGGCCAAGATGGCGGCAGAATTATGAAACTCAGCTTGAAAATAGGAATGATCGTACGAGACAAGCGTAACTCTCAAGTTTCATGAAAATCCTTCCACTTATAAGAGATTTCAATATGGCGGCCAAGATGGTGGGGCAATCATGAAATTTGGCTTGAAAATAAGAATGATCATCCGAGACAAAGGTCAGCTCCAAGTTTCATGAAAATCGTTACACTCATAAGAAATTTCAATATGGCAGCCAAGAAGACGGCAGAATCATGAAATTCAGCTTGAAAATAAGAATGATCGTACTAGACAAGGGTAAGTTTCAAGTTTCATGACAATCGTTCCACTAATAAGAAATTTCAATATGGCAGCCAAGATGGCGGCCGAATTATGGAAGCCAACCTGCCTATTTGGTCCTTGAGGACCTAAGCTATCCACCGGATAAAGTTCAATCTTCAAGGGCTGTAGCTTTATTTCCCGAGGAGAAGTTCAACTTCATCGAAGTGCACGGACTCGGACAGACAGACAGACAGACAGACAAACCGGCCACATAAGCGTCATTCTGCTACTTATATAAAAAAATGTTCTCCAACTGATTTCGACCTCCTGAACACGAATATCGGGTTCACTTTTGAATTGGAACATTTCTTTTTTATCGAAAAACCGAAAAAATGGTAGCCTTGTTACATGATTTTTAGTGATACCTACCTACTTTTTTTTTTGTTATTGAGCGAACATGTTTCGTAATTTGAGTGCCATTATCCTTCAGGTACCTTGTATTGGCTATTTCAAAATGTTCAATCACTATTTCGGCACGTCTGATTTTAAATTTGTAGGGTCGTGTAATATGCGCCGAGCCGTGGCTTTGCGGCCGTTTTCAAAAATCGATAACAATTGACCTAACGGTCGGATCGAAGTGGGGTTTTTGTCAAAAGAAAGTTCAAATTGTTCTCTAAATATAATGCCGTACATGCAGTGATGTATTTCATTAAGAAATTGTAGTTGCCTGCATATCGCAACTTTCTACATCTTACCGCGAATGCCAGCACTTGATCGGCGAAGCCGCCCTACACCAAAATGTTATTTTTGTAATTGTTCATGATTATTTCGGCAAAATTTTTCTTGATTCGCGTACCAAGGCCATGAGCTACCCATTCGAGTTGAAATATTTTCTGTATTGAATTTCGTTTTGTTCGGAGGAAAGGATATCAAGCACCAGCAAGCAACGAATAAATCATTTGCGGCCGAGCCGAAGTTTCGGAGTCATTTTCAAAAATTAATAACTACTAATCGGCACCTCGCACCGATGTGAAATTTTCATTGAAATAAAGTTCAAATCATCCTCTAAATATAACTCCGCATATGTATTATGGTAAAATGATAAGATCGGGTACTTCCTCGCATGTGATAACGTTCGAGATCAGGCCGGCTTCTGAAATGCAGCATTCAACGGCGATGCCGCGTCACACTAAATTGTTATTATTGTCATTGTTTATTATTATTTCGTCAAGATTTTTCTTGGTTCGGGATACAAGGTCATGGGCTACCCAATGGAGTAAAAATTTTTCGCAAAAACCTTTTCGTCTAGGACTAGATGCTGTGACGGACGGACGGACGGACGGACGGACGGACGGACGGACAGACGGACGGACGGACAGACGGACGGACGGTCGGACGGACGGACGGACGGACGGACAAAGCGAGGACAAAAGCGCCTTCCCGTTTGGAGAAGTGCGCTAAAAAAAAAAGTCAGTCGTGCCATTAACACTATTTAACATTTTGAAATAGGCATTACTAGGTACCTGGAGAATAATAGCACTCAAACTATGAAACATGTTCGCCCAATAACAAAAAAAAAGTAGGTAGGTATCACTAAAAATCATGTGACAGACTACCATTTTTTCGGTTTTTCGATAAAAAAGAATTGCTCCGATTCAAAAAACAAGCGAATATGCCTCATGGGCATGAGGCTCAGTAGCGCACTTCCTTTTTGGAGGATTAGTGAACGCAAGATGTTGAGTGATTAGGGTTCTACCGTCTTGGGCAAAAAATTGCAATATGGCGGCCAAAATATCGACAGAATCATGAAATTCAGCTTGAAAATCAAAATGATCGTACTAGACAAGGGTAAGTTCCAAGTTTCATGAAAATCGTTCCACTAACAAGAGATTTCAATATGGCGGCCAAGATGGCGGCAGAATTATGAAACTCAGCTTGAAAATAGGAATGATCGTACGAGACAAGCGTAACTCTCAAGTTTCATGAAAATCCTTCCACTTATAAGAGATTTCAATATGGCGGCCAAGATGGTGGGGCAATCATGAAATTTGGCTTGAAAATAAGAATGATCGTACTAGACAAGGGTAAGTTTCAAGTTTCATGACAATCGTTTCACTAATAAGAAATTTCAATATGGCAGCCAAGATGGCGGCCGAATTATGAAAGCCAACCTGTCTATTTGGTCCTTGAGGACCTAAGCTATCCACCGGATAAAGTTCAATCTTCAAGGGCTGTAGCTTTATTTCCCGAGGAGAAGTTCAACTTCATCGAAGTGCACAGGAGATCTCTGTTTTTTGAGAATAATGATAACGATGTATGGATAACAAAAATAGTGCCCATTGGCCACCCTTGGGGACATCAGCTATTAATCGGAAAAAAGTTCCCAAGACTCTTGTTTCAATTCTCGAGAAGGAGTACAGCGTCTTAATTTCTGCACGGACTCGGACAGACAGACAGACAGACAGACAGACAGACAAACCGGCCACATAAGCGTCATTCTGTTACTTATATAAAAAAATGTTCTCCAACTGATTTCGACCTCCTGAACACGAATATCGGGCTCACTTTTGAATTGGAACATTTCTTTTTTATCGAAAAACCGAAAAAATGGTAGCCTTGTCACATGATTTTTAGTGATACCTACCTACTTTTTTTTTGTTATTGAGCGAACATGTTTCGTAATTTGAGTGCCATTATCCTTCAAGTACCTAGTATTGGCTATTTCAAAATGTTCAATTACTATTTCGGCACGTCTGATTTTAAATTTGTAGGGTCGTGTAATATGCGCCGAGCCGTGGCTTTGCGGCCGTTTTCAAAAATCGATAACAATTGACCTAACGGTCGGATCGAAGTGGGGTTTTTGTCAAAAGAAAGTTCAAATTGTTCTCTAAATATAAAGCCGTACATGCAGTGATGTATTTCATTAAGAAATTGTAGTTGCCTGCATATCGCAACTTTCTACATCTTACCGCGAATGCCAGCACTTGATCGGCGAAGCCGCCCTACACCAAAATGTTATTTTTGTAATTGTTCATGATTATTTCGGCAAAATTTTTCTTGATTCGCGTACCAAGGTCATGAGCTACCCATTCGAGTTGAAATATTTTCTGTATTGAATTTAGTTTTGTTCGGAGGAAAGGATATCAAGCACCAGCAAGCGACGAATAAATCATTTGCGGCCGAGCCGTAGTTTCGGAGTCATTTTCAAAAATTAATAACTACTAATCGGCACCTCGCACCGATGTGAAATTTTCATTAAAATAAAGTTCAAATCATCCTCTAAATATAACTCCGCATATGTATTATGGTAAAATGATAAGATCGGGTACTTCCTCGCATGTGATAACTTTCGAGATCAGGCCGGGTTCTGAAATGCAGCATTCAACGGCGATGCCGCCTCACACTAAATTGTTATTATTGTCATTGTTTATTATTATTTCGTCAAGATTTTTCTTGGTTCGGGATACAAGGCCATGAGCTACCTAATGGAGTAAAAATTTTTCGCAAAAACCTTTTCGTCTAGGACTAGATGCTGTGACGGACGGACGGACGGACGGACGGACGGACGGACGGACGGACGGACGGACGGACGGACGGACGGACGGACGGACGGTCGGACGGACGGACGGACAAAGCGAGGACAAAAGCGCCTTCCCGTTTGGAGAAGTGCGCTAAAAAACCTGATATTCGTGTTCAGGAGGTCGAAATCAGTTGGAAAACATTCTTTTATAAGTAACAGAATGACGCTTATGTGGCCGGTTCGTCTGTCTGTCTGTCTGTCTGTCTGTCTGTCTGCCTGTCTGTCCGTGCAGAAACTAGGATGCTGTACTCCTTCTCGAGAATTGAAGCAAGAGCCTTGGAACTTTTTCCGATGGATAGCTGATGTCCCCAAGAGTGGCCAATGGGCACTATTTTTGTCGGTTCATAACGATCCATACATCGTTATCATTATTATCAAAAAAAAAGAGATCCCCTGTGCACTTCGAAGAAGTTGAACTTCTTTTCGGGAAATAAAGCTACAGCCCTTAAAAATTGAACTTTATCCGGTGGATAGCTTAGGTCCTCAAGGACCAAATAGGCAGATTGGCTTTCATAATTCCGCCGCCATCTTGGCTGCCATATTGAAATCTCTTATTAGTGGAACAATTGTCATGAAACTTGAAACTTGTCCTTGTCTAGTACGATCATTCTTATTTTCAAGCTGAATTTCATGATTCTGCCGTCTTCTTGGCAGCCATATTGAAATTTCTTATGAGTGTAACGATTTTCATGAAACTTGGAGCTGACCTTTGTCTCGGATGATCATTCATATTTTCAAGCTAAGTGCTAAGTTTTATGATATCGCCGCCATCTTGGCCGCCATATTGAAATCTCTTATTAGTGGATCGATTTTCATGAAACTTGGAACTTACCCTTGTCTAGTACGATCATTCTGATTTTCAATCCGAATTTCATTCATCTGCCGAAATTTTGGCCGCCATATTGAAATTGTTTGCCCAAATAACGGTAGAGTAGAACCCTAGTTACTTAACATCTTGCCATGGAGGTTAGAGAGAAGGAGACTGAACGACATTGGTTTCTGTCATGAAAAATGGCACTATTTTATGTCGCAAAAATGCAGTTCAAAAATTATACACTGTGTCGCTGGAATCTGGGGACGGCTCACAGGAAACTGCAATTTTGCTCAAAGGATAGAACTCTGTAATTATTCATGGTTTAGATCTGAGGCCCGTCTCATAAAACTACAAACGGCATGACACATTACATACAAATGACAAATTACAAATGTATAACCTTGACGACAAATTGTTGCAACAATGGGTTACCAAGACTACACACTTGTAAATTGTCGTTTGAACTTTTATGAAACGGGCCCCTGCTGATGCTTTTATGCCATGCTTTCTGCATGGACTTTTATGTGAACGAGGTGTAACGGAAACGATCATATATTTGTATTTCTTCTAAGAAAAATCGATACATAAATATATCAAAAGGAAAAGGTAATGGGGGAACCATTTAAAAATATTTACTATCAATATGGCAAGCATGTGAATCCAATTTTGCCACGAATTTTGCACGAAAACCAATACTCTGATGGGAGGGAAATTTGCATCGAATTTCTTCGTCCGTAATAAGCATTGGTCGATGGTCGGGTGCGTTTATGTCTTCGATCGTGGGTATCTGTCGATGAGCAGGTGAGGTGAAACATGGCTGTCAATGGGGCTTCGTTTGTCTGCAGGCTGTCTGAGCACGATCTTCTCAGCTCCAGTCTCATTCGTTTTCCTTATCTTTGATGGAACCTCCACCTCCCTTTGGTCAAACGATTCATGCTGTTTTGAAAAAGTGATGAGAACTAGATTCTCCTTCCATTTTGGAATGCTCCTCTTAATCACCTGGAAGACTGTTCTATCCGAAAGCTCTGTTGTGAAACAGATACCGTTCAATGTCATCATCTCTAAAATGTAGTTTGCAACAGGGATCATGTTTGTAAACCTTTTCTCTCGATGTCAGGGGTCTACCTTGCCTCCTGATGGCATGCCTCCATTCACAAGCCATTCCGTCCTTCAACAAGGCAAAACGTTAAGCAGATACTATTAAAATAAGAATAAATATATCATAGAGGAACCAAGAGAGTGGGATCGGAACCCCACGTATAGTAGGTACAAAGTTTATACAGTTGAACTTACTGCGTGAGGTCGGAACATGCTCCGGCATTTTTGGCCACTTTTCCTCAACCGGGTCTTCTCATTTCCATTGGAGCTTGTGTACCCTGGCGCACAGCAAGACACGGTGAAGGAATAAAGAAGGAATTCACCTACTCCCAGTTTTGTTACTGTCATCACAAGCAAATTGAATCAGTCACTTTGACAAATAATGACTAATTCCAAAATTTGCCACACGAGCGCAAGCAACAGTGGACGGCTCCCGGAATTTTCACGACATAAAAGTAGCACACATTTGAATGCCTCGATCAGTCTCCTTACCTCTAACCTCCATGCATCTTGCGTTCACTAATCCTTCAAAAAAGAAAGTGTGCTACTGAGCCTCATGCCCATGAGGCATATTTTCTTGTTTTTTTTTTTTTTTTTTTGATGGTCACTGAGTCACTCAAAATCTGGAACCAAAACTCGAGTGAAGAATGGAATATCGTTTCAACAAATTTTGCGTTC